>CAXIIO010001191.1:0-1247224 GCA_964028335.1 Altica lythri
AAAAGTATTCTTAAGTTTTTCAAAAAAACTGATACTTTTCGAGATATACATGGTCAAACAAAATGTTTGTAAATATAAATTTAATCTCAGTTTTTCTGTCATAACTTTTAACGTTTTTAATTAAAATACGATTTGTTGATGTTTTTTAATGTAGAATTTAATATTACACAAAAAAGTGTTTTAAAGTTTTTCCAAAAAAACTAATACTTTTCGAGATATATAGGGTCAAACAAAAAGTTTGTAAATATAAATTTAATCTTAGTTTTTCTGTTATAACTTTTAACGTTTTTAAATAAAAATAAGATTTTTTGATGTTTTTTTATGTAGAATTTAATATTACACAAAAAAGTATTCTTAAGTTTTTTTAAAGAAACGAATACTTTTCGAGATATATAGGGTCAAACAAAAAGTTTGTAAATATAAATTTGATCTTAGTTTTTGTGTCATAACTTTTAAAGATTCTAATTAAAATGAGATTTTTTAATGTTTTTTTATGTAAAATTTAATTTTACATAAAAAAGTATTCTTGAGTTTTTTCAAAAAACTGATACTTTTCGAGATATACAGGGTCAAACAAAAAGTTTGTAAATATAAATTTGATCTCAGTTTTTCTGTCATAACTTTTAAAGTTTTTAATTAAAATTTAATTTTTTGGGGTTTTTTGATGTAAAATTTGATTTTACATAAAAAAGTATTCCTGAGTTTTTTCAAAAAAACTGATACTTTTCAAAATATACAGGGTCAAACAAAAAGTTTGTAAATATAAATTTAATCTCAGTTTTTCTGTCGTAACTGTTAACGTTTTTAATTAAAATAAGATTTTTTGATGTTTTTTGATGTAGAATTTAATATTACAAAAAAAGTATTCCTAAGTTTTTATAAAAAAACTAATAATTTTTAAAATATGTAGGGTCAAACAAAAAGTTTGTAAATATAAATTTGATCTTAGTTTTTCTGTCATAACTTTTAAAGTTTTTAATTAAAATAAGGGTTTTTAACGGTTTTTGATGTAAAATTTAATTTTACATAAAAAAGTATTCTTGAGTTTTTTCAAAAAAACTGATACTTTTCTAGATATACAGGGTCAAACAAAAAGTTTGTAAATATAAATTTAATCTCAGTTTTTCTGTCATAACTTTTATCGTTTTTTAATCACAATAAGATTTTTTGATGTTTTTTTATGTAGAATTAAATTTTACTTAAAACAGTATTCTTAAGCTTTTAAAAAAACTAATACTTTTCGAGATATATAGGGTCAAACAAAAAGTGTGTAAAAATAAATTTGATCTCAGTTTTTCTGTCATAACTTTTTAACGTTTTTAATTAAAATAAGATTATTTGATGTAGAATTTAATATTACACAAAAGCGTATTCTTGAGTTTTTTCGAAAATACTAATACTTTTCGAGATATAAAGGGTCAAACAAAAAGTTTGTAAATATAAATTTGATCTCAGTTTTTCTGTCATAACTTTTAAAGTTTTTTATTAAAATAAGGTTTTTTAATGTTTTTTTATGTAAACTTTAATTTTACATAAATAAGTATTCCTGAGTTTTTTCAAAAGAACTGATACTTTTCGGGATATACAGGGTCAAACAAAAAGTTTGTAAATATAAATTTAATCTCAGTTTTTCTGTCATAACTTTTAACGTTTTTAATTAAAATAAGATTTTTTGATGTTTTTTAATGTAGAATTTAATATTACACAAAAATGTATTCTTAAGTTTTTTTAAAGAAACGAATACTTTTCGAGATATATAGGGTCAAACTAAAAGTTTGTAAATATCAATTTGATCTTAGTTTTTGTGTCATAACTTTTAAAGATTCTAATTAAAATGAGATTTTTTAATGTTTTTTTATGTAAAATTTAATTTTACATAAAAAAGTATTCTTGAGTTTTTTCAAAAAAACTGATACTTTTCGAGATATACAGGGTCAAACAAAAAGTTTGTAAATATAAATTTAATCTCAGTTTTTCTGTCATAACTTTTATCGTTTTTACTTAAAATAAGATTTTTTGATGTTTTTTTTTATGTAGAATTAAATTTTACACAAAAAAGTGTTCTTAAGTTTTTAAAAAAACTAATACTTTTCGAGATATAGGGTCAAACAAAAAGTTTGTAAATATAAATTTGATCTCAGTTTTTCTGTCATAACTTTCAAAGTTTTTAATTAAAATTTAATTGTTTGGGGTTTTTTGATGTAAAATTTGATTTTACATAAAAAAAAATTCCTGAGTTTTTTCAAAAAAACTGATACTTTTCAAAATATACAGGGTCAAACAAAAAGTTTGTAAATATAAATTTAATCTCAGTTTTTCTGTCGTAACTGTTAACGTTTTTAATTAAAATAAGATTTTTTGATGTTTTTTTATGTAGAATTTAATATTACAAAAAAAAGTATTCCTAAGTTTTTATAAAAAAACTAATAATTTTTAAAATATATAGGGTCAAACAAAAAGTTTGTAAATATAAATTTGATCTTAGTTTTTCTGTCATAACTTTTAAAGTTTTTAATTGAAATAAGGGTTTTTAACGGTTTTTGATGTAAAATTTAATTTTACATAAAAAAGTATTCTTGAGTTTTTTCAAAAAAACTGATACTTTTCGAGATATACAGGGTCAAACAAAAAGTTTGTAAATATAAATTTAATCTCAGTTTTTCTGTCATAACTTTTAACAGTTTTAATTAAAATAAGATTTTTTGATTTTTTTTGAAGTAGAATTTAATATTACACAAAAAAGTATTCTCAAGTTTTTTTAAAGAAACTAATACTTTTCGAGATATATAGGGTCAAACAAAAAGTTTGTAAATATAAATTTGATCTCAGTTTTTCTGTCATAACTTTTAAAGTTTTTAATTAAAATAAGATTTTTTGGGGTTTTTTGATGTAAAATTTAATTCTACATAAAAAAGTATTCTTGATTTTTTTGAAAAAAAACTGATACTATTCGAGATATATAGGGTCAAACAAAAAGTTTGTAAATATAAATTTGATCTTAGTTTTTCTGTCATAACTTTCAAAGTTTTTAATTAAAATAAGGTTTTTTAACGGTTTTGGATGTAAAATTTAATTTTGCATAAAAAAGTATTCTTGAGTTTTTTCAAACAAACTGATACTTTTCGAGATATACAGGGTCAAACAAAAAGTTTGTAAATATAAATTTAATCTCAGTTTTTCTGTCATAACTTTTAACGGTTTTAATTAAAATAAGATTTTTTGATGTTTTTGATGTAGAATTTAATATTACACAAAAAAGTGTTCTTAAGTTTTTTTAAAGAAACTAATACTTTTCGAGATATATGGGGTCAAACAAAAAGTTTGTAAATATAAATTTGATCTCAGTTTTTCTGTCATAACTTTTAAAGTTTTTAATTAAAATAAGATTTTTTAATGTTTTTTTATGTAAACTTTAATTTTACATAAATAAGTATTCCTGAGTTTTTTCAAAAGAACTGATACTTTTCGGGATATACAGGGTCAAACAAAAAGTTTGTAAATATAAATTTAATCTCAGTTTTTCTGTCATAACTTTTAACGTTTTTAATTAAAATAAGATTTTTTGATGTTTTTTGATGTAGAATTTATTATTACACTAAAAAGTATTCCAACGTTTTTTCAAAAAAACTAATAATTTTCGAGATATATAGGATCAAACAAAAAGTTTGAAAATATAAATTTGATCTCAGTTTTTCTGTCATAGCTTTTAAAGTTTTTAAGTAAAATAAGATTTTTTGGGGTTTTTTGATGTAAAATTTAATTCTACATAAGAAAGTATTCTTGAGTTTTTTCAGAAAAACTAATACTTTTCGAAATATGCAGGGTCAAACAAAAAATTTGTAAATATAAATTTAATCTCAGTTTTTCTATCATAACTTTTAACGTTTTAAATTAAAATAAGATTTTTTAACGTTTTTTTATGTAAAATTTAATTTTACATAAAAAAGTATTCTTGAGTTTTTTCAAAAAAACTGATACTTTTCGAGATATACATGGTCAAACAAAAAGTTTGTAAATATAAATTTAATCTTAGTTTTTCTGTTATAACTTTTAACGTTTTTAAATAAAAATAAGATTTTTTGATGTTTTTTTATGTAGAATTTAATATTACACAAAAAAGTATTCTTAAGTTTTTTTAAAGAAACGAATACTTTTCGAGATATATAGGGTCAAACAAAAAGTTTGTAAATATAAATTTGATCTTAGTTTTTGTGTCATAACTTTTAAAGATTCTAATTAAAATGAGATTTTTTAATGTTTTTTTTATGTAAAATTTAATTTTACATAAGAAAGTATTCTTGAGTTTTTTCAGAAAAACTGATACTTTTCGAGATATGCAGGGTCAAACAAAAAGTTTGTAAATATAAATTTAATCTCAGTTTTTCTATCATAACTTTTAACGGTTTAAATCAAAATAAGATTTTTTAACGTTTTTTTATGTAAAATTTAATTTTACATAAAAAAGTATTCTTGAGTTTTTTCAAAAAACTGATACTTTTCGAGATATACATGGTCAAACAAAAAGTTTGTAAATATAAATTTAATCTCAGTTTTTCTGTCATAACTTTTAACGTTTTTAATTAAAATAAGATTTTTTGATGTTTTTTAATGTAAAATTTAATATTACACAAAAAAGTATTCTTAAGTTTTTAAAAAAACTAATACTTTTCGAGATATAGGGTCAAACAAAAAGTTTGTAAATATAAATTTGATATCAGTTTTTCTGTCATAACTTTCAAAGTTTTTAATTAAAATTTAATTTTTTAGGGTTTTTGATGTAAAATTTGATTTTACATAAAAAAGTATTCCTGAGTTTTTTCAAAAAAACTGATACTTTTCAAAATATACAGGGTCAAACAAAAAGTTTGTAAATATAAATTTAATCTCAGTTTTTCTGTCGTAACTGTTAACGTTTTTAAATAAGATTTTTTGATGTTTTTTTATGTAGAATTTAATATTACAAAAAAAAGTATTCCTAAGTTTTTATAAAAAAACTAATAATTTTTAAAATATATAGGGTCAAACAAAAAGTTTGTAAATATAAATTTGATCTTAGTTTTTCTGTCATAACTTTTAAAGTTTTTAATTGAAATAAGGGTTTTTAACAGTTTTTGATGTAAAATTTAATTTTACATAAAAAAGTATTCTTGAGTTTTTTCAAAAAAACTGATACTTTTCGAGATATACAGGGTCAAACAAAAAGTTTGTGAATATAAATTTAATCTCAGTTTTTCTGTCATAACTTTTAACGGTTTTAATTAAAATAAGATTTTTTGATTTTTTTTTATGTAGAATTTAATATTACCCAAAAAAGTATTCTTAAGTTTTTTTAAAGAAACTAATACTTTTCGAGATATATAGGGTCAAACAAAAAGTTTGTAAATATAAATTTGATCTCAGTTTTTCTGTCATAACTTTTAAAGTTTTTAATTAAAATAAGATTTTTTGGGGTTTTTTGATGTAAAATTTAATTCTACATAAAAGAGTATTCTTGATTTTTTTGAAGAAAACTGATACTATTCGAGATATATAGGGTCAAACAAAAAGTTTGTAAATATAAATTTGATCTTAGTTTTTCTGTCATAACTTTCAAAGTTTTTAATTAAAATAAGGTTTTTTACCGGTTTTGGATGTAAAATTTAATTTTACATAAAAAAGTATTCTTGAGTTTTTTCAAAAAAACTGATACTTTTCGAGATATACAGGGTCAAACAAAAAGTTTGTAAATATAAATTTAATCTCAGTTTTTCTGTCATAACTTTTAACGGTTTTAATTAAAATAAGATTTTTTGATGTTTTTTGATGTAGAATTTAATATTACACAAAAAAGTATTCTTAAGTTTTTTTAAGAAACTAATACTTTTCGAGATATATGGGGTCAAACAAAAAGTTTGTAAATATAAATTTGATCTCAGTTTTTCTGTCATAACTTTTAAAGTTTTTAATTAAAATAAGATTTTTTAATGTTTTTTTATGTAAACTTTAATTTTACATAAATAAGTATTCCTGAGTTTTTTCAAAAGAACTGATACTTTTCGGGATATACAGGGTCAAACAAAAAGTTTGTAAATATAAATTTAATCTCAGTTTTTCTGTCATAACTTTTAACGTTTTTAATTAAAATAAGATTTTTTGATGTTTTTTGATGTAGAATTTATTATTACACAAAAAAGTATTCCAACGTTTTTTAAAAAAAACTAATAATTTTCGAGATATATAGGGTCAAACAAAAAGTTTGTAAATATAAATTTAATCTCAGTTTTTCTGTCGTAACTGTTAACGTTTTTAATTAAAATAAGATTTTTTGATGTTTTTTTATGTAGAATTTAATATTACAAAAAAAGTATTGCTAAGTTTTTACAAAAAAACTAATAATTTTTAAAATATATAGGGTCAAACAAAAAGTTTGTAAATATAAATTTGATCTTAGTTTTTCTGTCATAACTTTTAAAGTTTTTAATTAAAATAAGGGTTTTTAACGGTTTTTGATGTAAAATTTAATTTTACATAAAAAAGTATTCTTGAGTTTTTTCAAAAAAACTGATACTTTTCGAGATATACAGGGTCAAACAAAAAGTTTGTAAATATAAATTTAATCTCAGTTTTTCTGTCATAACTTTTATCGTTTTTAATCACAATAAGATTTTTTGATGTTTTTTTATGTAGAATTAAATTTTACTTAAAACAGTATTCTTAAGCTTTTAAAAAAACTAATACTTTTCGAGATATATAGGGTCAAACAAAAAGTGTGTAAAAATAAATTTGATCTCAGTTTTTCTGTCATAACTTTTAACGTTTTTAATTAAAATAAGATTATTTGATGTAGAATTTAATATTACACAAAAGCGTATTCTTGAGTTTTTTCGAAAATACTAATACTTTTCGAGATATAAAGGGTCAAACAAAAAGTTTGTAAATATAAATTTGATCTCAGTTTTTCTGTCATAACTTTTAAAGTTTTTTATTAAAATAAGGTTTTTTAATGTTTTTTTATGTAAACTTTAATTTTACATAAATAAGTATTCCTGAGTTTTTTCAAAAGAACTGATACTTTTCGGGATATACAGGGTCAAACAAAAAGTTTGTAAATATAAATTTAATCTCAGTTTTTCTGTCATAACTTTTAACGTTTTTAATTAAAATAAGATTTTTTGATGTTTTTTAATGTAGAATTTAATATTACACAAAAATGTATTCTTAAGTTTTTTTAAAGAAACGAATACTTTTCGAGATATATAGGGTCAAACTAAAAGTTTGTAAATATCAATTTGATCTTAGTTTTTGTGTCATAACTTTTAAAGATTCTAATTAAAATGAGATTTTTTAATGTTTTTTTATGTAAAATTTAATTTTACATAAAAAAGTATTCCTGAGTTTTTTCAAAAAAACTGATACTTTTCGAGATATACAGGGTCAAACAAAAAGTTTGTAAATATAAATTTAATCTCAGTTTTTCTGTCATAACTTTTATCGTTTTTACTTAAAATAAGATTTTTTGATGTTTTTTTTTATGTAGAATTAAATTTTACACAAAAAAGTGTTCTTAAGTTTTTAAAAAAACTAATACTTTTCGAGATATAGGGTCAAACAAAAAGTTTGTAAATATAAATTTGATCTCAGTTTTTCTGTCATAACTTTCAAAGTTTTTAATTAAAATTTAATTGTTTGGGGTTTTTTGATGTAAAATTTGATTTTACATAAAAAAAAATTCCTGAGTTTTTTCAAAAAAACTGATACTTTTCAAAATATACAGGGTCAAACAAAAAGTTTGTAAATATAAATTTAATCTCAGTTTTTCTGTCGTAACTGTTAACGTTTTTAATTAAAATAAGATTTTTTGATGTTTTTTTATGTAGAATTTAATATTACAAAAAAAAGTATTCCTAAGTTTTTATAAAAAAACTAATAATTTTTAAAATATATAGGGTCAAACAAAAAGTTTGTAAATATAAATTTGATCTTAGTTTTTCTGTCATAACTTTTAAAGTTTTTAATTGAAATAAGGGTTTTTAACGGTTTTTGATGTAAAATTTAATTTTACATAAAAAAGTATTCTTGAGTTTTTTCAAAAAAACTGATACTTTTCGAGATATACAGGGTCAAACAAAAAGTTTGTAAATATAAATTTAATCTCAGTTTTTCTGTCATAACTTTTAACAGTTTTAATTAAAATAAGATTTTTTGATTTTTTTTGAAGTAGAATTTAATATTACACAAAAAAGTATTCTCAAGTTTTTTTAAAGAAACTAATACTTTTCGAGATATATAGGGTCAAACAAAAAGTTTGTAAATATAAATTTGATCTCAGTTTTTCTGTCATAACTTTTAAAGTTTTTAATTAAAATAAGATTTTTTGGGGTTTTTTGATGTAAAATTTAATTCTACATAAAAAAGTATTCTTGATTTTTTTGAAAAAAACTGATACTATTCGAGATATATAGGGTCAAACAAAAAGTTTGTAAATATAAATTTGATCTTAGTTTTTCTGTCATAACTTTCAAAGTTTTTAATTAAAATAAGGTTTTTTAACGGTTTTGGATGTAAAATTTAATTTTGCATAAAAAAGTATTCTTGAGTTTTTTCAAACAAACTGATACTTTTCGAGATATACAGGGTCAAACAAAAAGTTTGTAAATATAAATTTAATCTCAGTTTTTCTGTCATAACTTTTAACGGTTTTAATTAAAATAAGATTTTTTGATGTTTTTGATGTAGAATTTAATATTACACAAAAAAGTGTTCTTAAGTTTTTTTAAAGAAACTAATACTTTTCGAGATATATGGGGTCAAACAAAAAGTTTGTAAATATAAATTTGATCTCAGTTTTTCTGTCATAACTTTTAAAGTTTTTAATTAAAATAAGATTTTTTAATGTTTTTTTATGTAAACTTTAATTTTACATAAATAAGTATTCCTGAGTTTTTTTAAAAGAACTGATACTTTTCGGGATATACAGGGTCAAACAAAAAGTTTGTAAATATAAATTTAATCTCAGTTTTTCTGTCATAACTTTTAACGTTTTTAATTAAAATAAGATTTTTTGATGTTTTTTGATGTAGAATTTATTATTACACTAAAAAGTATTCCAACGTTTTTTCAAAAAAACTAATAATTTTCGAGATATATAGGATCAAACAAAAAGTTTGAAAATATAAATTTGATCTCAGTTTTTCTGTCATAGCTTTTAAAGTTTTTAATTAAAATAAGATTTTTTGGGGTTTTTTGATGTAAAATTTAATTCTACATAAGAAAGTATTCTTGAGTTTTTTCAGAAAAACTAATACTTTTCGAAATATGCAGGGTCAAACAAAAAGTTTGTAAATATAAATTTAATCTCAGTTTTTCTATCATAACTTTTAACGTTTTAAATTAAAATAAGATTTTTTAACGTTTTTTTATGTAAAATTTAATTTTACATAAAAAAGTATTCTTGAGTTTTTTCAAAAAAACTGATACTTTTCGAGATATACATGGTCAAACAAAAAGTTTGTAAATATAAATTTAATCTTAGTTTTTCTGTTATAACTTTTAACGTTTTTAAATAAAAATAAGATTTTTTGATGTTTTTTTATGTAGAATTTAATATTACACAAAAAAGTATTCTTAAGTTTTTTTAAAGAAACGAATACTTTTCGAGATATATAGGGTCAAACAAAAAGTTTGTAAATATAAATTTGATCTTAGTTTTTGTGTCATAACTTTTAAAGATTCTAATTAAAATGAGATTTTTTAATGTTTTTTTTATGTAAAATTTAATTTTACATAAGAAAGTATTCTTGAGTTTTTTCAGAAAAACTGATACTTTTCGAGATATGCAGGGTCAAACAAAAAGTTTGTAAATATAAATTTAATCTCAGTTTTTCTATCATAACTTTTAACGGTTTAAATCAAAATAAGATTTTTTAACGTTTTTTTATGTAAAATTTAATTTTACATAAAAAAGTATTCTTGAGTTTTTTCAAAAAAACTGATACTTTTCGAGATATACATGGTCAAACAAAAAGTTTGTAAATATAAATTTAATCTCAGTTTTTCTGTCATAACTTTTAACGTTTTTAATTAAAATAAGATTTTTTGATGTTTTTTAATGTAAAATTTAATATTACACAAAAAAGTATTCTTAAGTTTTTTTAAAAAAACGAATACTTTTCGAGATATATAGGGTCAAACAAAAAGTTTGTAAATATCAATTTGATCTTAGTTTTTGTGTCATAACTTTTAAAGATTCTAATTAAAATGAGATTTTTTAATGTTTTTTTATGTAAAATTTAATTTTACATAAAAAAGTTTTCTTGAGTTTTTTCAAAAAAACTGATACTTTTCGAGATATACAGGGTCAAACAAAAAGTTTGTAAATATAAATTTAATCTCAGTTTTTCTGTCATAACTTTTATAGTTTTTACTTAAAATAAGATTTTTTGATGTTTTTTTTATGTAGAATTAAATTTTACACAAAAAAGTGTTCTTAAGTTTTTAAAAAAACTAATACTTTTCGAGATATAGGGTCAAACAAAAAGTTTGTAAATATAAATTTGATATCAGTTTTTCTGTCATAACTTTCAAAGTTTTTAATTAAAATTTAATTTTTTAGGGTTTTTTGATGTAAAATTTGATTTTACATAAAAAAGTATTCCTGAGTTTTTTCAAAAAAACTGATACTTTTCAAAATATACAGGGTCAAACAAAAAGTTTGTAAATATAAATTTAATCTCAGTTTTTCTGTCGTAACTGTTAACGTTTTTAATTAAAATAAGATTTTTTGATGTTTTTTTATGTAGAATTTAATATTACAAAAAAAAGTATTCCTAAGTTTTTATAAAAAAACTAATAATTTTTAAAATATATAGGGTCAAACAAAAAGTTTGTAAATATAAATTTGATCTTAGTTTTTCTGTCATAACTTTTAAAGTTTTTAATTGAAATAAGGGTTTTTAACAGTTTTTGATGTAAAATTTAATTTTACATAAAAAAGTATTCTTGAGTTTTTTCAAAAAAACTGATACTTTTCGAGATATACAGGGTCAAACAAAAAGTTTGTGAATATAAATTTAATCTCAGTTTTTCTGTCATAACTTTTAACGGTTTTAATTAAAATAAGATTTTTTGATTTTTTTTTATGTAGAATTTAATATTACCCAAAAAAGTATTCTTAAGTTTTTTTAAAGAAACTAATACTTTTCGAGATATATAGGGTCAAACAAAAAGTTTGTAAATATAAATTTGATCTCAGTTTTTCTGTCATAACTTTTAAAGTTTTTAATTAAAATAAGATTTTTTGGGGTTTTTTGATGTAAAATTTAATTCTACATAAAAGAGTATTCTTGATTTTTTTGAAGAAAACTGATACTATTCGAGATATATAGGGTCAAACAAAAAGTTTGTAAATATAAATTTGATCTTAGTTTTTCTGTCATAACTTTCAAAGTTTTTAATTAAAATAAGGTTTTTTAACGGTTTTGGATGTAAAATTTAATTTTACATAAAAAAGTATTCTTGAGTTTTTTCAAAAAAACTGATACTTTTCGAGATATACAGGGTCAAACAAAAAGTTTGTAAATATAAATTTAATCTCAGTTTTTCTGTCATAACTTTTAACGGTTTTAATTAAAATAAGATTTTTTGATGTTTTTTGATGTAGAATTTAATATTACACAAAAAAGTATTCTTAAGTTTTTTTAAAGAAACTAATACTTTTCGAGATATATGGGGTCAAACAAAAAGTTTGTAAATATAAATTTGATCTCAGTTTTTCTGTCATAACTTTTAAAGTTTTTAATTAAAATAAGATTTTTTAATGTTTTTTTATGTAAACTTTAATTTTACATAAATAAGTATTCCTGAGTTTTTTCAAAAGAACTGATACTTTTCGGGATATACAGGGTCAAACAAAAAGTTTGTAAATATAAATTTAATCTCAGTTTTTCTGTCATAACTTTTAACGTTTTTAATTAAAATAAGATTTTTTGATGTTTTTTGATGTAGAATTTATTATTACACAAAAAAGTATTCCAACGTTTTTTCAAAAAAACTAATAATTTTCGAGATATATAGGGTCAAACAAAAAGTTTGTAAATATAAATTTAATCTCAGTTTTTCTGTCGTAACTGTTAACGTTTTTAATTAAAATAAGATTTTTTGATGTTTTTTTATGTAGAATTTAATATTACAAAAAAAGTATTCCTAAGTTTTTACAAAAAAACTAATAATTTTTAAAATATATAGGGTCAAACAAAAAGTTTGTAAATATAAATTTGATCTTAGTTTTTCTGTCATAACTTTTAAAGTTTTTAATTAAAATAAGGGTTTTTAACGGTTTTTGATGTAAAATTTAATTTTACATAAAAAAGTATTCTTGAGTTTTTTCAAAAAAACTGATACTTTTCGAGATATACAGGGTCAAACAAAAAGTTTGTAAATATAAATTTAATCTCAGTTTTTCTGTCATAACTTTTAACGGTTTTAATTAAAATAAGATTTTTTGATGTTTTTTGATGTAGAATTTAATATTACACAAAAAAGTATTCTTAAGTTTTTTTAAAGAAACTAATACTTTTCGAGATATATGGGGTCAAACAAAAAGTTTGTAAATATAAATTTGATCTCAGTTTTTCTGTCATAACTTTTAAAGTTTTTAATTAAAATAAGATTTTTTAATGTTTTTTTATGTAAACTTTAATTTTACATAAATAAGTATTCCTGAGTTTTTTCAAAAGAACTGATACTTTTCGGGATATACAGGGTCAAACAAAAAGTTTGTAAATATAAATTTAATCTCAGTTTTTCTGTCATAACTTTTAACGTTTTTAATTAAAATAAGATTTTTTTATGTTTTTTGATGTAGAATTTATTATTACACAAAAAAGTATTCCAACGTTTTTTCAAAAAAACTAATAATTTTCGAGATATATAGGGTCAAACAAAAAGTTTGAAAATATAAATTTGATCTCAGTTTTTCTGTCATAGCTTTTAAAGTTTTTAATTAAAATAAGATTTTTTGGGGTTTTTTTATGTAAAATTTAATTTTACATAAAAAAGTATTCTTGAGTTTTTTCAAAAAAACTAATACTTTTCGAGATATATAGGGTCAAACAAAAAGTTTGTAAATATAAATTTAATCTCAGTTTTTCTGTCATAACTTTTAACGTTTTTAATTAAAATAAGATTTTTTGATGTTTTTTAATGTAGAATTTAATATTACACAAAAAAGTGTTTTAAAGTTTTTCCAAAAAAACTAATACTTTTCGAGATATATAGGGTCAAACAAAAAGTTTGTAAATATAACTTTAATCTTAGTTTTTCTGTTATAACTTTTAACGTTTTTAAATAAAAATAAGATTTTTTGATGTTTTTTTATGTAGAATTTAATATTACACAAAAAAGTATTCTTAAGTTTTTTTAAAGAAACGAATACTTTTCGAGATATATAGGGTCAAACAAAAAGTTTGTAAATATAAATTTGATCTTAGTTTTTGTGTCATAACTTTTAAAGATTCTAATTAAAATGAGATTTTTTAATGTTTTTTTATGTAAAATTTAATTTTACATAAGAAAGTATTCTTGAGTTTTTTCAGAAAAACTGATACTTTTCGAGATATGCAGGGTCAAACAAAAAGTTTGTAAATATAAATTTAATCTCAGTTTTTCTATCATAACTTTTAACGGTTTAAATTAAAATAAGATTTTTTAACGTTTTTTTATGTAAAATTTAATTTTACATAAAAAAGTATTCTTGAGTTTTTTCAAAAAAACTGATACTTTTCGAGATATACATGGTCAAACAAAAAGTTTGTAAATATAAATTTAATCTCAGTTTTTCTGTCATAACTTTTAACGTTTTTAATTAAAATAAGATTTTTTGATGTTTTTTAATGTAAAATTTAATATTACACAAAAAAGTATTCTTAAGTTTTTTTAAAGAAACGAATACTTTTCGAGATATATAGGGTCAAACAAAAAGTTTGTAAATATCAATTTGATCTTAGTTTTTGTGTCATAACTTTTAAAGATTCTAATTAAAATGAGATTTTTTAATGTTTTTTTATGTAAAATTTAATTCTACATAAAAAAGTATTCTTGAGTTTTTTCAAAAAAACTGATACTTTTCGAGATATACAGGGTCAAACAAAAAGTTTGTAAATATAAATTTAATCTCAGTTTTTCTGTCATAACTTTTATCGTTTTTACTTAAAATAAGATTTTTTGATGTTTTTTTTATGTAGAATTAAATTTTACACAAAAAAGTGTTCTTAAGTTTTTAAAAAAACTAATACTTTTTGAGATATAGGGTCAAACAAAAAGTTTGTAAATATAAATTTGATCTCAGTTTTTCTGTCATAACTTTCAAAGTTTTTAATTAAAATTTAATTTTTTAGGGTTTTTTAATGTAAAATTTGATTTTACATAAAAAAGTATTCCTGAGTTTTTTTAAAAAAACTGATACTTTTCAAAATATACAGGGTCAAACAAAAAGTTTGTAAATATAAATTTAATCTCAGTTTTTCTGTCGTAACTGTTAACGTTTTTAATTAAAATAAGATTTTTTGATGTTTTTTTATGTAGAATTTAATATTACAAAAAAAAGTATTCCTAAGTTTTTATAAAAAAACTAATAATTTTTAAAATATATAGGGTCAAACAAAAAGTTTGTAAATATAAATTTGATCTTAGTTTTTCTGTCATAACTTTTAAAGTTTTTAATTGAAATAGGGGTTTTTAACGGTTTTTGATGTAAAATTTAATTTTACATAAAAAAGTATTCTTGAGTTTTTTCAAAAAAACTGATACTTTTCGAGATATACAGGGTCAAACAAAAAGTTTGTAAATATAAATTTAATCTCAGTTTTTCTGTCATAACTTTTAACGGTT
Organism: Altica lythri; assembly: GCA_964028335.1. Taxonomy (NCBI): domain Eukaryota; kingdom Metazoa; phylum Arthropoda; class Insecta; order Coleoptera; family Chrysomelidae; genus Altica; species Altica lythri. Next base: position 14,866 of record CAXIIO010001191.1, read on the forward strand.
TTAATTAAAATAAGATTTTTTGATTTTTTTTGATGTAGAATTTAATATTACACAAAAAAGTATTCTTAAGTATTTTTAAAGAAACTAATACTTTTCGAGATATATAGGGTCAAACAAAAAGTTTGTAAATATAAATTTGATCTCAGTTTTTCTGTCATAACTTTTAAAGTTTTTAATTAAAATAAGATTTTTTGGGGTTTTTTGATGTAAAATTTAATTTTACATAAAAAAGTATTGTAACGGGATAACCGTAAAGGAAGGGACCTTAATTTGAAAGATTGTTGTTGACAGTTGATTTTTAGAAGTTTGTAAAAAAAATCAACTGACCATTTTAAATAATGTTTCTAGAAAATTCTAGAAACTTCTAAACACACTGACTAGATTAAATAATGGTGTATATAAGGGGATGCATGGGCAGTTAACGTCAGTTCGAGTCAAGTGTTCACAAGAGTTCATTGTATTGTCAAGTAGTTAGACGTTATCCAGCAGAGTTCAGTGTATCTTAACAATTTTGTAAATAAATTGTGTAAAAAGCCCCCATAAGTGTTTCAGTATTCTTGATTTTCTTGAAAAAAACTGATACTATTCGAGATATATAGGGTCAAACAAAAAGTTTGTAAATATAAATCTGATCTTAGTTTTTCTGTCATAACTTTCAAAGTTTTTAATTAAAATAAGGTTTTTTAACGGTTTTTGATGTAAAATTTAATTTTACATAAAAAAGTATTCTTGAGTTTTTTCAAAAAAACTGATACTTTTCGAGATATACAGGGTCGAACAAAAAGTTTGTAAATATAAATTTAATCTCAGTTTTTCTGTCATAACTTTTAACGGTTTTAATTAAAATAAGATTTTTTGATGTTTTTTGATGTAGAATTTAATATTACACAAAAAAGTATTCTTAAGTTTTTTTAAAGAAACTAATAATTTTCGAGATATATAGGGTCAAACAAAAAGTTTGAAAATATAAATTTGATCTCAGTTTTTCTGTCATAGCTTTTAAAGGTTTTAATTAAAATAAGATTTTTTGGGGTTTTTTAATGTAAAATTTAATTTTACATAAGAAAGTATTCTTGAGTTTTTTCAGAAAAACTGATACTTTTCGAGATATGCAGGGTCAAACAAAAAGTTTGTAAATATAAATTTAATTTCAGTTTTTCTATCATAACTTTTAACGGTTTAAAGTAAAATAAGATTTTTTAACGTTTTTTTATGTAAAATTTAATTTTACATAAAAAAGTATTCTTGAGTTTTTTCAAAAAAAATGATACTTTTCGAGATATACATGGTCAAACAAAAAGTTTGTAAATATAAATTTAATCTCAGTTTTTCTGTCATAACTTTTAACGTTTTTAATTAAAATAAGATTTTTTGATGTAAAATTTAATATTACACAAAAAAGTATTCCTGAGTTTTTTTAAAAAAACTGATACTTTTCGAGATATACATGGTCAAACAAAAAGTTTGTAAATATAAATTTAATCTCAGTTTTTCTGTCATAACTTTTAACGTTTTTAATTAAAATAAGATTTTTTGATGTTTTTTGATGTAGAATTTATTATTACACAAAAAAGTATTCTAACGTTTTTTCAAAAAAACTAATAATTTTCGAGATATATAGGGTCAAACAAAAAGTTTGTAAATATAAATCTGATCTTAGTTTTTCTGTCATAACTTTCAAAGTTTTTAATTAAAATAAGGTTTTTTAACGGTTTTTGATGTAAAATTTAATTTTACATAAAAAAGTATTCTTGAGTTTTTTCAAAAAAACTGATACTTTTCGAGATATACAGGGTCGAACAAAAAGTTTGTAAATATAAATTTAATCTCAGTTTTTCTGTCATAACTTTTAACGGTTTTAATTAAAATAAGATTTTTTGATGTTTTTTGATGTAGAATTTAATATTACACAAAAAAGTATTCTTAAGTTTTTTTAAAGAAACTAATAATTTTCGAGATATATAGGGTCAAACAAAAAGTTTGAAAATATAAATTTGATCTCAGTTTTTCTGTCATAGCTTTTAAAGGTTTTAATTAAAATAAGATTTTTTGGGGTTTTTTAATGTAAAATTTAATTTTACATAAGAAAGTATTCTTGAGTTTTTTCAGAAAAACTGATACTTTTCGAGATATGCAGGGTCAAACAAAAAGTTTGTAAATATAAATTTAATTTCAGTTTTTCTATCATAACTTTTAACGGTTTAAAGTAAAATAAGATTTTTTAACGTTTTTTTATGTAAAATTTAATTTTACATAAAAAAGTATTCTTGAGTTTTTTCAAAAAAAATGATACTTTTCGAGATATACATGGTCAAACAAAAAGTTTGTAAATATAAATTTAATCTCAGTTTTTCTGTCATAACTTTTAACGTTTTTAATTAAAATAAGATTTTTTGATGTAAAATTTAATATTACACAAAAAAGTATTCCTGAGTTTTTTTAAAAAAACTGATACTTTTCGAGATATACATGGTCAAACAAAAAGTTTGTAAATATAAATTTAATCTCAGTTTTTCTGTCATAACTTTTAACGTTTTTAATTAAAATAAGATTTTTTGATGTTTTTTGATGTAGAATTTATTATTACACAAAAAAGTATTCTAACGTTTTTTCAAAAAAACTAATAATTTTCGAGATATATAGGGTCAAACAAAAAGTTTGTAAATATAAATCTGATCTTAGTTTTTCTGTCATACCTTTTAAAGTTTTTAATTAAAATAAGGGTTTTTAACGTTTTTTGATGTAAAATTTACTTTACATAAAAAGGTATTCTTGAGTTTTTTCAAAAAAACTGATACTTTTCGAGATATACAGGGTCAAACAAAAAGTTTGTAAATATAAATTTAATCTCAGTTTTTCTGTCATAACTTTTAACGTTTTCAATTAAAATGAGATTTTTTTAATGTTTTTTGATGTAAAATTTAATTTTACATAAATAAGTATTCTTAAGTTTTTTTAAAGAAACGAATACTTTTCGAGATATATAGGGTCAAACAAAAAGTTTGTAAATATACATTTGATCTTAGTTTTTGTGTGATAACTTTTAAAGATTCTAATTAAAATGAGATTTTTTAATGTTTTTTCATGTAAAATTTAATTTTACATAAAAAAGTATTCTTGAGTTTTTTCAAAAAAACTGATACTTTTCGAGATATACAGGGTCAAACAAAAAGTTTGTAAATATAAATTTAATCTCAGTTTTTCTGTCATAACTTTTATCGTTTTTACTTAAAATAAGATTTTTTGATGTTTTTTTTATGTAGAATTAAATTTTACACAAAAAAGTGTTCTTAAGTTTTTAAAAAAACTAATACTTTTCGAGATATAGGGTCAAACAAAAAGTTTGTAAATATAAATTTGATCTCAGTTTTTCTGTCATAACTTTCAAAGTTTTTAATTAAAATTTAATTTTTTGGGGTTTTTTGATGTAAAATTTGATTTTACATAAAAAAGTATTCCTGAGTTTTTTCAAAAAAACTGATACTTTTCAAAATATACAGGGTCAAACAAAAAGTTTGTAAATATAAATTTAATCTCAGTTTTTCTGTCGTAACTGTTAACGTTTTTAATTAAAATAAGATTTTTTGATGTTTTTTGATGTAGAATTTAATATTACAAAAAAAAGTATTCTTAAGTTTTTATAAAAAAACTAATAATTTTTAAAATATATAGGGTCAAACAAAAAGTTTGTAAATATAAATTTGATCTTAGTTTTTCTCTCATAACTTTTAAAGTTTTTAATTGAAATTAGGGTTTTTAACGGTTTTTTATGTAAAATTTAATTTTACATAAAAAAGTATTCTTGAGTTTTTTCAAAAAAACTGATACTTTTCTAGATATACAGGGTCAAACAAAAAGTTTGTAAATATAAATTTAATCTCAGTTTTTCTGTCATAACTTTTATTGTTTTTAATTAAAATAAGATTTTTTGATGCTTTTTATGTAGAATTAAATTTTACTTAAAACAGTCTTCTTAAGCTTTTAAAAAAACTAATACTTTTTGAGATATATAGGGTCAAACAAAAAGTGTGTAAATATAAATTTGATCTCAGTTTTTCTGTCATAACTGTTAACGTTTTTAATTAAAATAAGATTATTTGATGTAGAATTTAATATTACACAAAAGAGTATTCTTGAGTTTTTCCGAAAATACTAATACTTTTCGAGATATAAAGGGTCAAACAAAAAGTTTGTAAATATAAATTTGATCTCAGTTTTTCTGTCATAACTTTTAAAGTTTTTTATTAAAACGAGAATTTTTGGTTTTTTTTTATGTAAAATTTAATTTTACATAAAAAATTATTCTTGAGTTTTTTCAAAGAAACTGATACTTTTCAAAATATATAGGGTCAAACAAAAAGTTTGTAAATATAAATTTAATCTCAATTTTTCTGTCATAACTTTTAACGTTTTTAATTAAAATAAGATTTTTTGATGTTTTTTGATGTAGAATTTATTATTACACAAAAAAGTATTCTAACGTTTTTTCAAAAAAACTAATAATTTTCGAGATATATAGGGTCAAACAAAAAGTTTGTAAATATAAATTTGATCTTAGTTTTTCTGTCATACCTTTTAACGTTTTTAATTAAAATGAGATTTTTTATTGTTTTTTGATGTAAAATTTAATTTTACATAAATAAGTATTCTTGAGTTTTTTCAAAAGAACTGATACTTTTCGAGATATACAGGGTCAAACAAAAAGTTTGTAAATATAAATTTAATCTCAGTTTTTCTGTCATAACTTTTAAAGTTTTTAATTAAAATAAGATTTTTTAATGGTTTTTTATGTAAACTTTAATTTTACATAAATAAGTATTCCTGAGTTTTTTCAAAAGAACTGATACTTTTCGGGATATACAGGGTCAAACAAAAAGTTTGTAAATATAAATTTAATCTCAGTTTTTCTGTCATAACTTTTAACGTTTTTAATTAAAATAAGATTTTTTAATGTTTTTTGATGTAGAATTTATTGTTACACAAAAAAGTATTCCTAAGTTTTTTTAAAGAAACGAATAATTTTCGAGATATATAGGGTCAAACATAAAGTTTGAATATATAAATTTGATCTCAGTTTTTCTGTCATAGCTTTTAAAGTTTTTAATTAAAATAAGATTTTTTGGGGTTTTTTGATGTAAAATTTAATTTTACATAAGAAAGTATTCTTGAGTTTTTTCAGAAAAACTGATATTTTCGAGATATGCAGGGTCAAACAAAAAGTATGTAAATATAAATTTAATCTCAGTTTTACTATCATAACTTTTAACGGTTTAAATTAAAATAAGATTTTTTAACGTTTTTTTATGTAAAATTTAATTTTACATAAAAAAGTATTCCTGAGTTTTTTCAAAAAAACTGATACTTTTCGAGATATAATTGGTCAAACAAAAAGTTTGTAAATATAAATTTAATCTCAGTTTTTCTGTCATAACTTTTAACGTTTTTAATTAAAATAAGTTTTTTTGATGTTTTTTTTATGTAGAATTAAATTCTACACAAAAAAGTGTTCTTAAGTTTTTAAAAAAACTAATACTTTTCGAGATATAGGGTCAAACAAAAAGTTTGTATATATAAATTTGATCTCAGTTTTTCTGTCATAACTTTCAAAGTTTTTAATTAAAATTTAATTTTTTGGGGTTTTTTCATGTAAAATTTGATTTTACATAAAAAAGTATTCCTGAGTTTTTTCAAAAAAACTGATACTTTTCAAAATATACAGGGTCAAACAAAAAGTTTGTAAATATAAATTTAATCTCAGTTTTTCTGTCGTAACTGTTAACGTTTTTAATTAAAATAAGATTTTTTGATGTTTTTTGATGTAGAATTTAATATTACAAAAAAAAGTATTCCTAAGTTTTTATAAAAAAACTAATAATTTTTAAAATATATAGGGTCAAACAAAAAGTTTGTAAATATAAATTTGATCTTAGTTTTTCTGTCATAACTTTTAAAGTTTTTAATTGAAATAAGGGTTTTTAATGGTTTTTGATGTAAAATTTAATTTTACATAAAAAAGTATTCTTGAGTTTTTTCAAAAAAACTGATACTTTTCTAGATATACAGGGTCAAACAAAAAGTTTGTAAATATAAATTTAATCTCAGTTTTTCTGTCATAACTTTTATCGTTTTTAATCAAAATAAGATTTTTTGATGTTTTTTTATGTATAATTAAATTTTACTTAAAACAGTATTCTTAAGCTTTTAAAAAAACTAATACTTTTCGAGATATATAGGGTCAAACAAAAAGTGTGTAAATATAAATTTGATCTCAGTTTTTCTGTCATAACTTTTAACGTTTTTAATTAAAATAAGATTATTTGATGTAGAATTTAATATTACACAAAAGAGTATTCTTGAGTTTTTTCGAAAATACTAATACTTTTCGAGATATAAAGGGTCAAACAAAAAGTTTGTAAATATAAAGTTGATCTCAGTTTTTCTGTCATAACTTTTAAAGTTTTTTATTAAAACGAGAATTTTTGGGGTTTTTTTATGTAAAATTTAATTTTACATAAAAAATTATTCTTGAGTTTTTTCAAAGAAACTGATACTTTTCAAGATATATAGGGTCAAACAAAAAGTTTGTAAATATAAATTTAATCTCAATTTTTCTGTCATAACTTTTAACGTTTTTAATTAAAATAAGATTTTTTGATGTTTTTTGATGTAGAATTTATTATTACACAAAAAAGTGTTCTAACGTTTTTTCAAAAAAACTAATAATTTTCGAGATATATAGGGTCAAACAAAAAGTTTGTAAATATAAATCTGATCTTAGTTTTTCTGTCATACCTTTTAAAGTTTTTAATTAAAATAAGGGTTTTTAACGTTTTTTGATGTAAAATTTACTTTACATAAAAAGGTATTCTTGAGTTTTTTCAAAAAAACTGATACTTTTCGAGATATACAGGGTCAAACAAAAAGTTTGTAAATATAAATTTAATCTCAGTTTTTCTGTCATAACTTTTAACGTTTTCAATTAAAATGAGATTTTTTTAATGTTTTTTGATGTAAAATTTAATTTTACATAAATAAGTATTCTTGAGTTTTTTCAAAAGAACTGATACTTTTCGAGATATACAGGGTCAAACAAAAAGTTTGTAAATATAAATTTAATCTCAGTTTTTCTGTCATAACTTTTAACGTTTTTAATTAAAATAAGATTTTTTGATGTAGAATTTATTATTACACAAAAAAGTATTTCAACATTTTTTCAAAAAAACTAATAATTTTCGAGATATATAGGGTCAAACAAAAAGTTTGAAAATATAAATTTGATCTCAGTTTTTCTGTCATAGCTTTTAAAGTTTTTAATTAAAATAAGATTTTTGGGGTTTTTTAATGTAAAATTTAATTTTACATAAGAAAGTATTGTTGAGTTTTTTCAGAAAAACTGATACTTTTCGAGATATGCAGGGTCAAACAAAAAGTTTGTAAATATAAATTTAATCTCAGTTTTTCTATCATAACTTTTAACGGTTTAAATTAAAATAAGGTTTTTTAACGTTTTTTTATGTAAAATTTAATTTTACATAAAAAGTATTCTTGAGTTTTTTCAAAAAAACTGATACTTTTCGAGATATACATGGTCAAACAAAAAGTTTGTAAATATAAATTTAATCTCAGTTTTTTTGTCATAACTTTTAACGTTTTTAATTAAAATAAGATTTTTTGATGTTTTTTAATGTAAAATTTAATTTTACATAAAAAAGTATTCTTGAGTTTTTTCAAAAAAACTGATACTTTTCGAGATATACAGGGTCAAACAAAAAGTTTGTAAATATAAATTTAATCTCAGTTTTTCTGTCATAACTTTTATCGTTTTTACTTAAAATAAGATTTTTTGACGTTTTTTTATGTAGATTTAAATTTTACACAAAAAAGTGTTCTTAAGTTTTTAAAAAAACTAATACTTTTCGAGATATAGGGTCAAACAAAAAGTATGTAAATATAAATTTGATCTCAGTATTTCTGTCATAACTTTCAAAGGTTTTAATTAAAATTTAATTTTTTTGGGTTTTTTGATGTAAAATTTGATTTTACATAAAAAAGTATTCCTGAGTTTTTTCAAAAAAACTGATACTTTTCAAAATATACAGGGTCAAACAAAAAGTTTGTAAATATAAATTTAATCTCAGTTTTTCTGTCGTAACTGTTAACGTTTTTAATTAAAATAAGATTTTTTGATGTTTTTTGATGTAGAATTTAATATTACAAAAAAAAGTATTCCTAAGTTTTTATAAAAAAACTAATAATTTTTAAAATATATAGGGTCAAACAAAAAATTTGTAAATATAAATTTGATCTTAGTTTTTCTGTCATAACTTTTAACGGTTTTAATTAAAATAAGATTTTTTAATTTTTTTTGATGTAGAATTTAATATTACACAAAAAAGTATTCTTAAGTTTTTTTAAAGAAACTAATACTTTTCGAGATATATAGGGTCAAACAAAAAGTTTGTAAATATAAATTTGATCTCAGTTTTTCTGTCATAACTTTTAAAGTTTTTAATTAAAATAAGATTTTTTGGGGTTTTTTGATGTAAAATTTAATTTTACATAAAAAAGTATTCTTGAGTTTTTTCAAAAAAACTAATACTTTTCGAGATATACAGGGTCAAACAAAAAGTTTCTAAATATAAATTTAATCTCAGTTTTTCTGTCGTAACTGTTAACGTTTTTAATTAAAATAAGATTTTTTGATGTTTTTTTATGTAGAATTTAATATTACAAAAAAAAGTATTCCTAAGTTTTTATAAAAAAACTAATAATTTTTAAAATATATAGGGTCAAACAAAAAATTTGTAAATATAAATTTGATCTTAGTTTTTCTGTCATAACTTTTAAAGTTTTTAATTAAAATAAGAGTTTTTAACGGCTTTTGATGTAAAATTTAATTTTACATAAAAAAGTATTCTTGAGTTTTTTCAAAAAAACTGATACTTTTCGAGATATACAGGGACAAACAAAAAGTTTGTAAATATAAATTTAATCTCAGTTTTTCTGTCATAACTTTTAACGGTTTTAATTAAAATAAGATTTTTTAATTTTTTTTGATGTAGAATTTAATATTACACAAAAAAGTATTCTTAAGTTTTTTTAAAGAAACTAATACTTTTCGAGATATATAGGGTCAAACAAAAAGTTTGTAAATATAAATTTGATCTTAGTTTTTCTGTCATAACTTTTAACGTTTTTAATTAAAATAAGATTTTTTGATGAAGAATTTAATATTACACAAAAAAGTATTCTGGAGTTTTTTCAAAAAAACTAATACTTTTCGAGATATATAGGGTCAAACAAAAAGTTTGTAAATATAAATTTGATCTCAGTTTTTCTGTCATAACTTTTAAAGTTTTTAATTAAAATAAGATTTTTTAATGTTTTTTGATGTAAAATTTAATTTTACATAAATAAGTATTCCTGAGTTTTTTTAAAAGAACTGATACTTTTCGAGATATACAGGGTCAAACAAAAAGTTTGTAAATATAAATTTAATCTCAGTTTTTCTGTCATAACTTTTAAAGTTTTTAATTAAAATAGGATTTTTTAATGTAGAATTCAATATTACACAAAAAAGTATTCTTGAGTTTTTTTTTAAATACTAATACTTTTCGAGATATATAGGGTCAAACAAAAAGTTTGAAAATATAAATTTGATCTCAGTTTTTCTGTCATAGCTTTTAAAGTTTTTAATTAAAATAAGATTTTTTGGGGTTTTTAAATGTAAAATTTAATTCTACATAAAAAAGTATTCTTGAGTTTTTTCAAAAAAACTGATACTTTTCGAGATATGCAGGGTCAAACAAAAAGTTTGTAAATATAAATTTAATCTCAGTTTTTCTGTCATAACTTTTAACGGTTTTAATTAAAATAAGATTTTTTGGGGTTTTTTGATGTAGAATTTAATATTACACAAAAAAGTATTCTTAAGTTTTTTTAAAGAAACTAATACTTTTCGAGATATATAGGGTCAAACAAAAAGTTTGTAAATATAAATTTGATCTCAGTTTTTCTGTCATAACTTTTTAAGTTTTTAATTAAAATAAGATTTTTTGGGGTTTTTGGATGTAAAATTTAATTTTACATAAAAAAGTATTCTTGAGTTTTTTCAAAAAAACTGATACTTTTCAAAACATACAGGGTCAAACAAAAAGTTTGTAAATATAAATTTAATCTCAGTTTTTCTGTCGTAACTGTTAACGTTTTTAATTAAAATAAGATTTTTTTATGTTTTTTGATGTAGAATTTAATTTTACATAAAAAAGTATTTTTGAGTTTTTTCAAAAAAACTGATACTTTTCTAGATATACAGGGTCAAACAAAAAGTTTGTAAATATAAATTTAATCTCAGTTTTTCTGTTATAACTTTTATCGTTTTTAAACAAAATAAGATTTTTTGATGTTTTTTTATGTAGAATTAAATTTTACTTAAAACAGTCTTCTTAAGCTTTTAAAAAAACTAATACTTTTTGAGATATATAGGGTCAAACAAAAAGTGTGTAAATATAAATTTGATCTCAGTTTTTCTGTCATAACTTTTAAAGTTTTTAATTAAAATAAGATTATTTGATGTAGAATTTAATATTACACAAAAGAGTATTCTTGAGTTTTTCCGAAAATACTAATACTTTTTGAGATATAAAGGGTCAAACAAAAAGTTTGTAAATATAAATTTGATCTCAGTTTTTCTGTCATAACTTTTAAAGTTTTTAATTAAAATTTAATTTTTTGGGGTTTTTTGATGTAAAATTTGATTTTACATAAAAAAGTATTTTTGAGTTTTTTCAAAAAAACTGATACTTTTCAAAATATACAGGGTCAAACAAAAAGTTTGTAAATATAAATTTAATCTCAGTTTTTCTGTCGTAACTGTTAACGTTTTTAATTAAAATAAGATTTTTTGATGTTTTTTGATGTAGAATTTAATATTACAAAAAAAAGTATTCCTAAGTTTTTATAAAAAAACTAATAATTTTTAAAATATATAGGGTCAAACAAAAAGTTTGTAAATATAAATTTGATCTTAGTTTTTCTGTCATAACTTTTAAAGTTTTTAATTGAAATAAGGGTTTTTAATGGTTTTTGATGTAAAATTTAATTTTACATAAAAAAGTATTCCTGAGTTTTTTCAAAAAAACTGATACTTTTCTAGATATACAGGGTCAAACAAAAAGTTTATAAATATAAATTTAATCTCAGTTTTTCTGTCATAACTTTTATCGTTTTTAATCAAAATAAGATTTTTTGATGTTTTTTTATGTAGAATTAAATTTTACTTAAAACAGTATTCTTAAGCTTTTAAAAAAACTAATACTTTTCGAAATATATAGGGTCAAACAAAAAGTGTGTAAATATAAATTTGATCTCAGTTTTTCTGTCATAACTTTTAACGTTTTTAATTAAAATAAGATTATTTAATGTAGAATTTAATATTACACAAAAGAGTATTCTTGAGTTTTTTCGAAAATACTAATACTTTTCGAGATATAAAGGGTCAAACAAAAAGTTTGTAAATATAAATTTGATCTCAGTTTTTCTGTCATAACTTTTAAAGTTTTTTATTAAAACGAGAATTTTTGGGGTTTTTTTATGTAAAATTTAATTTTACATAAAAAATTATTCTTGAGTTTTTTCAAAGAAACTGATACTTTTCGAGATATATAGGGTCAAACAAAAAGTTTGTAAATATAAATTTAATCTCAATTTTTCTGTCATAACTTTTAACGTTTTTAATTAAAATAAGATTTTTTAATGTTTTTTTATGTAAACTTTAATTTTACATAAATAAGTATTCCTAAGTTTTTTCAAAAGATTTGATACTTTTCGGGATATACAGAGTCAAACAAAAAGTTTGTAAATATAAATTTAATCTCAGTTTTTCTGTCATAACTTTTAACGTTTTTAATTAAAATAAGATTTTTTAATGTTTTTTGATGTAGAATTTATTATTACACAAAAAAGTATACCTAAGTTTTTTTAAAGAAACGAATACTTTTCGAGATATATAGGGTCAAACAAAAAGTTTGAATATATAAATTTGATCTCAGTTTTTCTGTCATAGCTTTTAAAGTTTTTAATTAAAATAAGGTTTTTTAGGGTTTTTTGATGTAAAATTTAATTTTACATAAGAAAGTATTCTTGAGTTTTTTCAGAAAAACTGATACTTTTCGAGATATGCAGGGTCAAACAAAAAGTTTGTAAATATAAATTTAATCTCAGTTTTTCTATCATAACTTTTAACGGTTTAAATTAAAATAAGATTTTTTAACGTTTTTTTATGTAAAATTTAATTTTACATAAAAAAGTATTCCTGAGTTTTTTCAAAAAAACTGATACTTTTCGAGATATACATGGTCAAACAAAAAGTTTGTAAATATAAATTTAATCTCAGTTTTTCTGTCATAACTTTTAACGTTTTTAATTAAAATAAGATTTTTTGATGTTTTTTAATGTACAATTTAATAATACACAAAAAAGTATTCTTAAGTTTTTTTAAAGAAACGAATACTTTTCGAGATATATAGGGTCAAACAAAAAGTTTGTAAATATAAATTTGATCTCAGTTTTTCTGTCATAACTTTTAAAGTTTTTAATTAAAATAAGATTTTTTGGGGTTTTTTGATGTAAAATTTAATTCTACATAAAAAAGTATTCTTGAGTTTTTTCAAAAAAACTGATACTTTTCGAGATATACAGGGTCAAACAAAAAGTTTGTGAATATAAATTTAATCTCAGTTTTTCTGTCATAACTTTTATCGTTTTTACTTAAAATAAGATTTTTTGATGTTTTTTTTATGTAGAATTTAATATTACACAGAAAAGTATTCTTAAGTTTTTTCAAAAAAACTAATACTTTTCGAGATATATAGGGTCAAACAAAAAGTTTGTAAATATAAATTTGATCTCAGTTTTTCTGTCATAACTTTTAACGTTTTTAATTAAAATAAGATTTTTTAATGTTTTTTGATGTAAAATTTAATTTTACATAAATAAGTATTCCTGAGTTTTTTTAAAAGAACTGATACTTTTCGAGATATACAGGGTCAAACAAAAAGTTTGTAAATATAAATTTAATCTCAGTTTTTCTGTCATAACTTTTAACGTTTTTAATTAAAATAGGATTTTTTAATGTAGAATTCAATATTACACAAAAAAGTATTCTTGAGTTTTTTTAAAAATACTAATACTTTTCGAGATATATAGGGTCAAACAAAAAGTTTGAAAATATAAATTTGATCTCAGTTTTTCTGTCATAACTTTTAAAGTTTTTAATTAAAATAAGATTTTTTGGGGTTTTTTAATGTAAAATTTAATTCTACATAAAAAAGTATTCTTGAGTTTTTTCAAAAAAACTGATACTTTTCGAGATATGCAGGGTCAAACAAAAAGTTTGTAAATATAAATTTAATCTCAGTTTTTCTGTCATAACTTTTAACGTTTTTAATTAAAATAAGATTTTTTGATGTTTTTTGATGTAGAATTTAATATTACACAAAAAAGTGTTTTAAAGTTTTTCCAAAAAAACTAATACTTTTCGAGATATATAGGGTCAAACAAAAAGTTTGTAAATATAAATTTGATCTCAGTTTTTCTGTCATAGCTTTTAAAGTTTTTAATCAAAATGAGATTTTTTAAAGTTTTTTGATGTAAAATTTAATTCTACATAAATAAGTATTCTTGAGTTTTTTCAAGAGAACTGATACTTTTCGAGATATATAGGGTCAAACAAAAAGTTTGTAAATATTAATTTAATCACAGTTTTTCTGTCATAACTTTTAACGTTTTTAATTAAAATAAGATTTTTTGATGTAGAATTTAATATTACACAAAAAAGTGTTCCTGAGTTTTTTCAAAAAAACTAATACTTTTCGAGATATATAGGGTCAAACAAAAAGTTTGTAAACATAAATTTGATCTTAGTTTTTCTGTCATAACTTTTAAAGTTTTTAATTAAAATGAGATTTTTTAATGTTTTTTGATGTAAAATTTAATTTTACATAAAAAAGTGTTCTTGAGTTTTTTCAAAACAACTGATACTTTTCGAGATATATAGGGTCAAACAAAAAGTTTGTAAATATAAATTTGATCTTAGTTTTTCTGTCATAACTTTTAAAGTTTTCTATTAAAATAAAATTATTTGGACTTTTTTTTTGTAAAATTTAATTTTACACAAAAAAGTATTCCTGAGTTTTTTCAAAAAAACTGATACTTTTCGAAATATACAGGGTCAAACAAAAAGTTTGTAAATATAAATTTAATCTGTTTTTCTGTCATAACTTTTAAAGTTTTTTATTAAAATAAGATTATTTGGAGTTTTTTTATGTAAAATTTAATTTTACATAAAAAAGTATTCTTGAGTTTTTTCAAAAAAACTGATACTTATCGAGATATACAGGCTCAAACAAAAAGTTTGTAAATATAAATTTAATCTGTTTTTCTGTCATAACTTTTAAAGTTTTTTATTAAAATAAAATTATTTGGACTTTTTTCTTGTAAAATTTAATTTTACACAAAAAAGTATTCCTGAGTTTTTTCAAAAAAACTGATACTTTTCGAAATATACAGGGTCAAACAAAAAGTTTGTAAATATAAATTTGATCTCAGTTTTTCTGTCATTACTTTTAAAGTTTTTTATAAAAATGAGATTTTTTGGGGTTCTTTTATGTTAAATTTAATTTTACATAAAAAAGTATTCTTAAGTTTTTCCAAAAGAAACTGATACTTTTCGAGATATACAGGGTCAAACAAAAAGTTTGAAAATATAAATTTAATCTCAGTTTTTCTGTCATAACTTTTAACGGTTTTAATTAAAATAGGATTTTTTTATGTTTTTTGATGTAGAATTTAATATTACACAAAAAAGCATTTCTAAGGTTTTTTAAAAACACTAATAATTTTCGAGATATATAGGGTCAAACAAAAAGTTTGTAAATATAAATTTGATCTTAGCTTTTCTGTTATAACTTTTAACGTTTTTTAATAAAAATAAGATTTTTTGATGTTTTTTTATGTAGAATTTAATATTACACAAAAAGTATTCTTAAGTTTTTTGAAAGAAAGTAATACTTTTCGAGATATATAGGGTCAAACAAAAAGTTTGTAAATATAAATTTGATCTTAGTTTTTCTGTCATAACTTTTAAAGTTTCTAATTAAAATGAGATTTTTTGGGGTTTTTTTGATGTAAAATTTAATGTTACACAAAAAAGTATTCCTAAGTTTTTTTAAAAACACTAATAATTTTTGAGATATATAGGGTCAAACAAAAAGTTTGTAAATATAAATTTGATCTGAGTTTTTCTGTTATAACTTTTAACGTTTTTAATTAAAATAAGATTTTTTGATGTAGAATTTAATATTACACAAAAAAGTGATCTTGAGTTTTTTCAAAAAAACTAATACTTTTCGAGATATATAGGGTCAAACAAAAAGTTTGTAAACATAAATTTGATCTTAGTTTTTCTGTCATAACTTTTAAAGTTTTTAATTAAAATAAGATTTTTTAATGTTTTTTGATGTAAAATTTAGTTTTACATAAATAAGTATTCCTGAGTTTTTTCAAAAGAACTAATACTTTTCGAGATATACAGGGTCAAACAAAAAGTTTGTAAATATAAATTTAATCTCAGTTTTTCTGTCATAACTTTTAACGTTTTTAATTAAAATAAGATTTTTTAATGTAGAATTTAATATTACACAAAAAAGTATTCTTGAGTTTTTTTAAAAAAACTAACACTTTTCGAGATATATAGGGTCAAACAAAAAGTTTGTAAATATAAATTTGATCTAAGTTTTTCTGACATGACTTTTAAAGTTTTAAATCAAAATAAGATTTTTTAATGTTTTTTGATGTAAAATTTAATTTTACATAAATAAGTATTCCTGAGTTTTTTCAAAAGAACTGATACTTTTCGAGATATACAGGGTCAAACAAAAAGTTTGTAAATATAAATTTAATCTCAGTTTTTCTGTCATAACTTTTAACGTTTTTAATTAAAATAAGATTTTTTAATGTTTTTTGATGTAGAATTTAATATTACACAAAAAAGTATTCCTAAGTTTTTTTAAAGAAAGTAATACTTTTCGAGATATATAGGGTCAAACAAAAAGTTTGTAAATATAAATTTGATCTTAGATTTTCTGTCATAACTTTTAAAGTTTTTAATCAAAATAAGATTTTTTAATGTTTTTTGATGTAAAATTTAATTTTACATAAATAAGTATTCCTGAGTTTTTTCAAAAGAACTGATAGTTTTCGAGATATATAGGGTCAAATAAAAAGTTTGTAAATATAAATTTAATCTCAGTTTTTCTGTCATAACTTTTAACGCTTTTAATTCAAATAAGATTTTTTGATGTTTTTTGATGTAGAATTTAATATTACACAAAAAAGTATTCCTAAGTTTTTTCAAAAAAACTAATATTTTTCGAGACATATAGGGTCAAACAAAAAGTTTGTAAATATAAATTTGATCTTAGTTTTTCTGTCATAACTTTTAAAGTTTTTAATCAAAATAAGATTTTTTAATGTTTTTTGATGTAGAATTTAATTTTGCATAAATAAGTATTCTTGAGTTTTTTTAAAAGAACTGATACTTTTCGAGATATACAGGGTCAAACAAAAAGTTTGTAAATATAAATTTAATCTCAGTTTTTCTGTCACGACTTTTAACGTTTTTAATTAAAATAAGATTTTTTGATGTAAAATTTAATATTACACAAAAAAGTATTCTTGAGTTTTTTTAAAAAAACTAATACTTTTCGAGATATATAGGGTCAAACAAAAAGTTTGTAAATATAAATTTGATCTCAGTTTTTCTGTCATAACTTTTAAAGCTTTTTATTAAAATAAAAATTTTTGGGGTTTTTTAATGTAAAATTTAATTTTACATAAAAAAGTATTCCTGAGTTTTTTCAAAAAAACTGATACTTTTCGAGATATATAGGGTTAAACAAAAAGTTTGTAAATATAAATTTAATCTCAGTTTTTCTGTCACGACTTTTAACGTTTTTAATTAAAATAAGATTTTTTGATGTAAAATTTAATATTACACAAAAAAGTATTCCTGAGTTTTGTCAAAAAAACTGATACTTTTCGAGATATATAGGGTCAAACAAAAAGTTTGTAAATATAAATTTAATCACAGTTTTTCTGTCATAACTTTTAACGTTTTTAATTAAAATAAGATTTTTTGATGTAGAATTTAATATTACAAAAAAAAGTGTTCTTGAGTTTTTTCAAAAAAACTAATACTTTTCGAGATATATAGGGTCAAACAAAAAGTTTGTAAACATAAATTTGATCTTAGTTTTTCTGTCATAACTTTTAAAGTTTTTAATTAAAATGAGATTTTTTAATGTTTTTTGATGTAAAATTTAATTTTACATAAAAAAGTGTTCTTGAGTTTTTTCAAAACAACTGATACTTTTCGAGATATATAGGGTCAAACAAAAAGTTTGTAAATATAAATTTGATCTTAGTTTTTCTGTCATAACTTTTAAAGTTTTCTATTAAAATAAAATTATTTGGACTTTTTTCTTGTAAAATTTAATTTTACACAAAAAAGTATTCCTGAGTTTTTTCAAAAAAACTGATACTTTTCGAAATATACAGGGTCAAACAAAAAATTTGTAAATATAAATTTGATCTCAGTTTTTCTGTCATTACTTTTAAAGTTTTTTATAAAAATGAGATTTTTTGGGGTTTTTTGATGTAAAATTTAATTTTACATAAAAAAGTATTCTTAAGTTTTTCCAAAAGAAACTGATACTTTTCGAGATATACAGGGTCAAACAAAAAGTTTGTAAATATAAATTTAATCTCAGTTTTTCTGTCATAACTTTTAACGGTTTTAATTAAAATAGGATTTTTTTATGTTTTTTACTGTAGAATTTAATATTACACAAAAAAGCATTCTTAAGGTTTTTTAAAAACACTAATAATTTTCGAGATATATAGGGTCAAACAAAAAGTTTGTAAATATAAATTTGATCTTAGCTTTTCTGTTATAACTTTTAACGTTTTTTAATAAAAATAAGATTTTTTGATGTTTTTTTATGTAGAATTTAATATTACACAAAAAGTATTCTTAAGTTTTTTGAAAGAAAGTAATACTTTTCAAGATATATAGGGTCAAACAAAAAGTTTGTAAATATAAATTTGATCTTAGTTTTTCTGTCATAACTTTTAAAGTTTCTAATTAAAATGAGATTTTTTGGGGTTTTTTTGATGTAAAATTTAATGTTACACAAAAAAGTATTCCTAAGTTTTTTTAAAAACACTAATAATTTTTGAGATATATAGGGTCAAACAAAAAGTTTGTAAATATAAATTTGATCTGAGTTTTTCTGTTATAACTTTTAACGCTTTTTAATAAAAATAAGATTTTTTTATGTTTTTTTATGTAGAATTTAATATTACACAAAAAAGTATTCCTAAGTTTTTTTTAAAAAACTAATACTTTTCGAGATATATAGGGTCAAACAAAAAGTTTGTAAATATAAATTTGATCCCAGTTTTTCTGTCATAACTTTAAAAGTTTTTAATCAAAATGAGATTTTTATTGTTTGTAATGTAAAATTAAATTTTACCTTAATAAGTATTCCTGAGTTTTTTCAAAAGAACTGATACTTTTCGAGATATACAGGGTCAAACAAAAAGTTTGTAAATATAAATTTGATCTCAGTTTTTCTGTCATAACTTTTAAAGTTTTTTATTAAAATGAGATTTTTTGGGTTTTTTTTATGTAAAATTTAATTTTACATAAAAAAGTATTCTTGAGTTTTTTCAAAAAAAACTGATACTTTTCGAGATATACAGGGTCAAACAAAAAGTTTGTAGATATAAATTTAATCTCAGTTTTTCTGTCATAACTTTTAACGGTTTTAATTAAAATAAGATTTTTTGATGTTTTTTGATGTAGAATTTAATATTACACAAAAAAGTATTTTTAAGGTTTTTTAAAAACACTAATAATTTTCGAGATATATAGGGTCAAACAAAAAGTTTGTAAATATAAATTTGATCTTAGTTTTTCTGTTATAACTTTTAACGTTTTTTAATAAAAATAAGATTTTTTGAGGTTTTTTTATGTAGAATTTAATATTACACAAAAAGTATTGTTAAGTTTTTTGAAAGAAAGTAATACTTTTCGAGATATATAAGGTGCAACAAAAAGTTTGTAAATATAAATTTGATCTTAGTTTTTCTGTCATAACTTTTAAAGATTCTAATTAAAATAAGATTTTATAATGTTTTTTGATGTAAGATTAAATTTTAAATAAATAAGTATTCCTGAGTTTTTTCAAAAGAACTGATACTTTTCGAGATATACAGGGTCAAACAAAAAGTTTGTAAATATAAATTTAATCTGTTTTTCTGTCATAACTTTTAAAGTTTTTTATTAAAATAAGATTATTTGAAGTTTTTTATGTAAAATTTAATTTTACATAAAAAAGTATTCTTGAGTTTTTTTAAAAAAACTGATACTTATCGAGATATACAGGCTCAAACAAAAAGTTTGTAAATATAAATTTAATCTGTTTTTCTGTCATAACTTTTAAAGTTTTTTATTAAAATAAAATTATTTGGACTTTTTTCTTGTAAAATTTAATTTTACACAAAAAAGTATTCCTGAGTTTTTTCAAAAAAACTGATACTTTTCGAGATATACAGGGTCAAACAAAAAGTTTGTAAATATAAATTTGATCTCAGTTTTTCTGTCATTACTTTTAAAGTTTTTTATAAAAATGAGATTTTTTGGGGTTTTTGATGTAAAATTTAATTTTACATAAAAAAGCATTCTTAAGTTTTTCCAAAAGAAACTGATACTTTTCGAGATATACAGGGTCAAACAAAAAGTTTGTAAATATAAATTTAATCTCAGTTTTTCTGTCATAACTTTTAACGGTTTTAATTAAAATAGGATTTTTTTATGTTTTTTGATGTAGAATTTAATATTACACAAAAAAGTATTCTTAAGGTTTTTTAAAAACGCTAATAATTTTCGAGATATATAGGGTCAAACAAAAAGTTTGTAAATATAAATTTGATCTTAGCTTTTCTGTTATAACTTTTAACGTTTTTTAATAAAAATAAGATTTTTTGATGTTTTTTTATGTAGAATTTAATATTACACAAAAAGTATTGTTAAGTTTTTTGAAAGAAAGTAATACTTTTCGAGATATATAGGGTCAAACAAAAAGTTTGTAAATATAAATTTGATCTCAGTTTTTCTGTCATAACTTTTAAAGTTTTTAATTAAAATGAGATTTTTATTGTTTTTAATGTAAAATTAAATTTTACATAAATAAGTATTCCTGAGTTTTTTCAAAAGAACTGATACTTTTCGAGATATACAGGGTCAAACAAAAAGTTTGTAAATATAAATTTGATCTCAGTTTTTCTGTCATAACTTTTAAAGTTTTTTATTAAAATGAGATTTTTTGGGGTTTTTTGATGTAAAATTTAATTTTACATAAAAAAGTATTCTTGAGTTTTTTCAAAAAAAACTGATACTTTTCGAGATATACAGGGTCAAACAAAAGGTTTGTAAATATAAATTTAATCTCAGTTTTTCTGTCATAACTTTTAACGGTTTTAATTAAAATAAGATTTTTTGATGTTTTTTGATGTAGAATTTAATATTACACAAAAAAGTATTTTTAAGGTTTTTTAAAAACACTAATAATTTTCGAGATATATAGGGTCAAACAAAAAGTTTGTAAATATAAATTTGATCTTAGTTTTTCTGTTATAACTTTTATCGTTTTTTAATAAAAATAAGATTTTTTGATGTTTTTTTATGTAGAATTTAATAATACACAAAAAGTATTCTTATGTTTTTTTAAAGAAACTAATACTTTTCGAGATATATAAGGTGAAACAAAAAGTTTGTAAATATAAATTTGATCTTAGTTTTTCTGTCATAACTTTTAAAGATTCTAATTAAAATAAGATTTTATAATGCTTTTTGATGTAAAATTAAATTATAAATAAATAAGTATTCCTGAGTTTTTTCAAAAGAACTGATACTTTTCGAGATATACAGGGTCAAACAAAAAGTTTGTAAATATAAATTTAATCTGTTTTTCTGTCATAACTTTTAAAGTTTTTTATTAAAATAAGATTATTTGGAGTTTTTTTATGTAAAATTTAATTTTACATAAAAAAGTATTCTTGAGTTTTTTCAAAAAAACTGATACTTATCGAGATATACAGGCTCAAACAAAAAGTTTGTAAATATAAATTTAATCTGTTTTTCTGTCATAACTTTTAAAGTTTTTTATTAAAATAAGATTATTTGGAGTTTTTTTATGTAAAATTTAATTTTACATAAAAAAGTATTCTTAAGTTTTTAAAAAAACTAATACTTTTCGAGATATATAGGGTCAAACAAAAAGTTTGTAAATATAAATTTGATCTCAGTTTTTCTGTCATAACTTTTAAAGATTCTAATTAAAATGAGATTTTTTTAATGTTTTTTGATGTAAAATTTAATTTTACATAAATAAGTATTCCTGAGTTTTTTCAAAAAAACTGATACTTGTCGAAATATACAGGGTCAAACAAAAAGTTTGTAAATATAAATTTAATCTCAGTTTTTCTGTCGTAACTGTTAACGTTTTTAATTAAAATAAGGTTTTTTGATGTTTATTGATGTATAAATCAATGTAACACAAAAAAGTGTTTTTAATTTTTTTTAAAAAACTAATACTTTTTGAGATATATAGGGTCAAACAAAAAGTTTGTAAATATAAATTTGATCTCAGTTTTTCTGTCATAACTTTTAAAGTTTTTAATCAAAATGAGATTTTTATTGTTTTTAATGTAAAATTAAATTTTACATAAATAAGTATTCTTGAGTTTTTTCAAAAGAACTGATACTTTTCGAGATATACAGGGTCAAACAAAAAGTTTGCAAATATAAATTTAATCTCAGTTTTTCTGTCATAACTTTTAAAGTTTTTTATTAAAATAAGATTTTTTGGGGTTTTTTGATGTAAAATTTAATTTTACATAAAAAAGTATTCTTGAGTTTTTTCAAAAAAAACTGATACTTTTCGAGATATACAGGGTCAAACAAAAAGTTTGTAAATATAAATTTAATCTCAGTTTTTCTGTCATAACTTTTAACGGTTTTAATTAAAATAAGATTTTTTTATGTTTTTTGATGTAGAATTTAATATTACACAAAAAAATATTTTTAAGGTTTTTTAAAAACACTAATAATTTTCGAGATATATAGGGTCAAACAAAAAGTTTGTAAATATAAATTTGATTTTAGTTTTTCTGTTATAACTTTTAACGTTTTTTAATAAAAATAAGATTTTTTGATGTTTTTTTATGTAGAATTTAATATTACACAAAAAGTATTGTCATGTTTTTTTAAAGCAACTAATACTTTTCGAGATATATAAGGTGAAACAAAAAGTTTGTAAATATAAATTTTATCTTAGTTTTTCTGTCATAACTTTTAAAGATTCTAATTAAAATAAGATTTTATGTTTTTTGATGTAAAATTAAATTATAAATAAATAAGTATTCCTGAGTTTTTTCAAAAGAACTGATACTTTTCGAGATATACAGGGTCAAACAAAAAGTTTGTAAATATAAATTTAATCTGTTTTTCTGTCATAACTTTTAAAGTTTTTTATTAAAATAAGATTATTTGGAGCTTTTTTATGTAAAATTTAATTTTACATAAAAAAGTATTCTTGAGTTTTTTCAAAAAACCTGATACTTATCGAGATATACAGGCTTAAACAAAAAGTTTGTAAATATAAATTTAATCTGTTTTTCTGTCATAACTTTTAAAGTTTTTTATTAAAATAAGATTATTTGGAGTTTTTTTATGTAAAATTTAATTTTACATAAAAAAGTATTCTTAAGTTTTTAAAAAAACTAATACTTTTCAGGATATATAGGGTCAAACAAAAAGTTTGTAAATATAAATTTGATCTCAGTTTTTCTGTCATAACTTTTAAAGATTCTAATTAAAATAAGATTTTTTAATGTTTTTTGATGTAAAATTTAATTTTACATAAATAAGTATTCCTAAGTTTTTTCAAAAGAACTGATACTTTTCGAGATATACAGGGTCAAACAAAAAATTGTAAATATAAATTTGATCTCAGTTTTTCTGTTATAACTTTTAAAGTTTTTTATTAAAATGAGATTTTTTGGGTTTTTTTTATGTAAAATTTTATGCTACACAAAAAAGTATTCCTAAGTTTTTTTAAAAACACTAATAATTTTTGAGATATATAGGGTCAAACAAAAAGTTTGTAAATATAAATTTGATCTGAGTTTTTCTGTTATAACTTTTAAAGTTTTTAATTAAAATGAGATTTTTTGGGGTTTTTTGATGTAAAATTTAATTTTACATAAAAAAGTATTCTTGAGTTTTTTCAAAAAAACTAATACTTTTCGAGATATATAGGGTCAAACAAAAAGTTTGTAAATATAAATTTAATCTCAGTTTTTCTGTCATAACTTTTAACGTTTTTAATTAAAATAAGATTTTTTAATGTTTTTTTATGTAGATTTTAATATTACACAAAAAAGTGTTCTTAAGTTTTTTTAATAACACTAATAATTTTCGAGATATATAGGGTCAAACAAAAAGTTTGTAAGTATAAATTTGATCTCAGTTTTTCTGTCATAACTTTTAAAGTTTATAATTAAAATTTAATTTTTTGGGGTTTTTTGATGTAAAATTTGATTTTACATAAAAAAATATTCTTGAGTTTTTTCAAAAAACTAATACTTTTCGAAATATACAGGGTCAAACAAAAAGTTTGTAAATATAAATGTAATCTCAGTTTTTCTGTCGTAACTTTTAACGTTTTTAATTAAAATAAGATTTTTTGATGTTTATTGATGTATAATTCAATATTACACAACAAAGTATTCTTAAGTTTTTTTTTCGAGATATATAGGGTCAAACAAAAAGTTTGTAAATATAAATTTGACCTCAGTTTTTCTGTCATAACTTTTAAAGTTTTTAATTAAAATAAGATTTTTATTGTTTTTTAATGTAAAATAAAATTTTACATAAATAAGTATTTCTGAGTTTTTTCAAAAGAACTGTTACTTTTCGAGATATACAGGGTCAAACAAAAAGTTTGTAAATATAAATTTGATCTCAGTTTTTCTGTCATAACTTTTAACGGTATTAATTAAAATAAGATTATCTGATGTTTTTTGATGTAGAATTTAATATTACACAAAAAAGTATTCTTAAGTTTTTTTAAAGAAACTAATACTTTTCGAGATATATAGGGTCAAACAAAAAGTTTGTAAATATAAATTTGATCTCAGTTTTTCTGTCATAACTTTTAAATTTTTTAATTAAAATGAGATTTTTTGGGGTTTTTGATGTAAAATTTAATTTTACATAAAAAAGTAATCTTGAGTTTTTTCAAAAAAACTGATACTTTTCGTAATATATAGGGTCAAACAAAAAGTTTGTAAATATAAATTTAATCTCAGTTTTTCTGTCATAACTTTTAAAGTTTTTTATAAAAACGAGAATTTTTGAGGTTTTTTTATGTAAAATTTAATTTTACATAAAAAATTATTCTTGAGTTTTTTCAAAGAAACTGATACTTTTCGAGATATATAGGGTCAAACAAAAAGTTTGTAAATATAAATTTAATCTCAGTTTTTCTGTCATAACTTTTAACGTTTTTAATTCAAATAAGATTTTTTGATGCTTTTTTATGTAGAATTTAATATTACACAAAAAAGTATTCCTAAGTTTTTTTAAAGAAAGTAATACTTTTCGAGATATATAGGGTCAAACAAAAAGTTTGTAAATATAAATTTGATCTTAGTTTTTCTGTCATAACTTTTAAAGTTTTTAATCAAAATAAGATATTTTAATGTTTTTTTATGTAAAATTTAATCTTGCATAAATAATTATTTTTGAGTTTTTTCAAAAGAACTGATACTTTTCGAGATATACAGGGTCAAACAAAAAGTTTGTAAATATAAATTTAATCTCAGTTTTTCTGTCATAACTTTTAACGTTTTTAATTAAAATAAGATTTTTTGATGTTTTTTTATGTGGAATTTAATATTACACAAAAAAGTATTTCTAAGTTTTTTTAATAACACTAATAATTTTCGAGATATATAGGGTCAAACAAAAAGTTTGTAAATATAAATTTGATCTCAGTTTTTCTGTCATAACTTTTAAAGCTTTTAATTAAAATTTAATTTTTTGGGGTTTTTTGATGTAAAATTTGATTTTACATAAAAAAATATTCTTGAGCTTTTTAAAAAAACTGATACTTTTCGAAATATACAGGGTCAAACAAAAAGTTTGTAAATATAAATTTAATCTCAGTTTTTCTGTCGTAACTTTTAACGTTTTTAATTAAAATAAGATTTTTTGATGTTTATTGATGTATAATTTAATATTACACAAAAAAGTATTCCTAAGTTTTTTTAAAATACTAATACTTTTCGAGATATATAGGGTCAAACAAAAAGTTTGTAAATATAAATTTGATCTCAGTTTTTGTGTCATAACTTTTAAAGTTTTTAATTAAACTAAGATTTTTATTGTTTTTTAATGTAAAATAAAATTTTACATAAATAAGTATTCGTGAGTTTTTTCAAAAGAACTGTTACTTTTCGAGATATACAGGGTCAAACAAAAAGTTTGTAAATATAAATTTGATCTCAGTTTTTCTGTCATAACTTTTAACGGTATTAATTAAAATAAGATTTTCTGATGTTTTTTGATGTAGAATTTAATATTACACAAAAAAGTATTTTTAAGTTTTTTTAAAGAAACTAATACTTTTCGAGATATATAGGGTCAAACAAAAAGTTTGTAAATATAAATTTGATCTCAGTTTTTCTGTCATAACTTTTAAATTTTTTAATTAAAATGAGATTTTTGGGGGTTTTTAATGTAAAATTTAATTTTACATAAAAAAGTAATCTTGAGTTTTTTCAAGAAAACTGATACTTTTCGTGATATATAGGGTCAAACAAAAAGTTTGTAAATATAAATTTAATCTCAGTTTTTCTGTCATAACTTTTAACGTTTTTAATTAAAATAAGATTTTTTGATGTTTTTTTATGTAGAATTTAATATTACACAAAAAAGTGTTATTAAGTTTTTTTAAAAACACTAATAATTTTCGAGATATATAGGGTCAAACAAAAAGTTTGTAAATATAAATTTGATCTAAGTTTTTCTGTTATAACTTTTAACGTTTTTTAATAAAAATAAGATTTTTTGATGTTTTTTATGTAAAATTTAATATTACACAAAAAAGTATTTATAAGTTTTTTTAAAGAAAGTAATACTTTTCGAGATATATAGGGTCAAACAAAAAGTTTGTAAATATAAATTTGATCTTAGTTTTTCTCTCATAACTTTTAAAGTTTTTAATTAAAATAAGATTTTTTGATGTTTTTTGATGTAAAATTTAATCTTGCATAAATAATTATTCTTGAGTTTTTTCAAAAGAACTGATACTTTTCGAGATATACAGGGTCAAACAAAAAGTTTGTAAATATAAATTTATTCTCAGTTTTTCTGTCATAACTTTTAACGTTTTTAATCAAAATAAGATTTTTTGATGTAGAATTTAATATTACACAAAAGAGTATTCTTAAGTTTTTTTAAAGAAACTAATACTTTTCTAGATATATAGGGTCAAACAAAAAGTTTGTAAATATAAATTTGATCTCAGTTTTTCTGTCATAACTTTTAAAGTTTTTAATTAAAATGAGATTTTTTGGGGTTTTTTAATGTAAAATTTAATTTTACATAAAAAAGTATTCTTGAGTTTTTTCAAAAAAACTAATACTTTTCGAGATATATAGGGTCAAACAAAAAGTTTGTAAATATAAATTTAATCTCAGTTTTTCTGTCATAACTTTTAACGTTTTTAATTAAAATAAGATTTTTTGATGTTTATTGATGTATAATTCAATATTACACAACAAAGTATTCTTAAGTTTTTTTAAAATACTAATACTTTTCGAGATATATAGGGTCAAACAAAAAGTTTGTAAATATAAATTTGACCTCAGTTTTTCTGTCATAACTTTTAAAGTTTTTAATTAAAATAAGATTTTTATTGTTTTTTAATGTAAAATAAAATTTTACATAAATAAGTATTTCTGAGTTTTTTCAAAAGAACGGTTACTTTTCGAGATATACAGGGTCAAACAAAAAGTTTGTAAATATAAATTTGATCTCAGTTTTTCTGTCATAACTTTTAACGGTATTAATTAAAATAAGATTTTCTGATGTTTTTTGATGTAGAATTTAATATTACACAAAAAAGTATTCTTAAGTTTTTTTAAAGAAACTAATACTTTTCGAGATATATAGGGTCAAACAAAAAGTTTGTAAATATAAATTTGATCTCAGTTTTTCTGTCATAACTTTTAAATTTTTTAATTAAAATGAGATTTTTGGAGGTTTTTAATGTAAAATTTAATTTTACATAAAAAAGTAATCTTGAGTTTTTTCAAAAAAACTGATACTTTTCGTGATATATAGGGTCAAACAAAAAGTTTGTAAATATAAATTTAATCTCAGTTTTTCTGTCATAACTTTTAACGTTTTTAATTAAAATAAGATTTTTTGATGTTTTTTTCTGTAGAATTTAATATTACACAAAAAAGTGTTATTAAGTTTTTTTAAAAACACTAATAATTTTCGAGATATATAGGGTCAAACAAAAAGTTTGTAAATATAAATTTGATCTAAGTTTTTCTGTTATAACTTTTAACGTTTTTTAATAAAAATAAGATTTTTTGATGTTTTTTATGTAGAATTTAATATTACACAAAAAAGTATTCATAAGTTTTTTTAAAGAAAGTAATACTTTTCGAGATATATAGGGTCAAACAAAAAGTTTGTAAATATAAATTTGATCTTAGTTTTTCTCTCATAACTTTTAAAGTTTTTAATTAAAATAAGATTTTTTGATGTTTTTTGATGTAAAATTTAATCTTGCATAAATAATTATTCTTGAGTTTTTTCAAAAGAACTGATACTTTTCGAGATATACAGGGTCAAACAAAAAGTTTGTAAATATAAATTTATTCTCAGTTTTTCTGTCATAACTTTTAACGTTTTTAATCAAAATAAGATTTTTTGATGTAGAATTTAATATTACACAAAAGAGTATTCTTGAGTTTTTTCAAAAAAACTAATACTTTTCGAGATATATAGGGTCAAACAAAAAGTTTGTAAATATAAATTTGATCTCAGTTTTTCTGTCATAACTTTTAAAGTTTTTTATTAAAACGAGAATTTTTGTGGCTTTTTTATGTAAAATTTAATTTTACATAAACAATTATTCTTAAGTTTTTTCAAAGAAACTGATACTTTTCGAGATATATAGGGTAAAACAAAAAGTTTGTAAATATAAATTTAATCTCAGTTTTTCTGTCATAACTTTTAACGTTTTTAATTAAAATAAGATTTTTTGATGTTTTTTTATGTAGAATTTAATATTACACAAAAAAGGATTCTTAAGTTTTTTTTAAAAACACTAATAATTTTCGAGATATATAGGGTCAAACAAAAAGTTTGTAAATATAAATTTGATCTTAGTTTTTCTGTTATAACTTTTAACGTTTTTTAATAAAAATAAGATTTTTTGATGTTTTTTATGTAGAATTTAATATTACACAAAAAAGTATTCTTAAGTTTTTTTAAAGAAAGTAATACTTTTCGAGATATATAGGGTCAAACAAAAAGTTTGTAAATATAAATTTGATCTTAGTTTTTCTGTCATAACTTTTAAAGTTCTTAATCAAAATAAGATATTTTAATGTTTTTTGATGTAAAATTTAATCTTGCATAAATAATTATTTTTGAGTTTTTTCAAAAAAACTGATACTTTTCGAGATATACAGGGTCAAACAAAAAGTTTGTAACTATAAATTTAATCTCAGTTTTTCTGTCATAACTTTTAACGTTTTTAATTAAAATAAGATTTTTTGATGTAGAATTTAATATTACACAAAAGATTTATTCCTGAGTTTTTTCAAAAAAACTAATACTTTTCGAGATATAAAGGGTCAAACAAAAAGTTTGTAAATATAAATTTGATCTTATTTTTTCTGTCATAACTTTTAAAGTTTTTTATTAAAACGAGAGTTTTTGGGGTTTTTTTATGTAAAATTTAATTTTACATAAAAAATTATTCTTGAGTTTTTTCAAAGAAACTGATACTTTTCGAGATATATAGGGTCAAACAAAAAGTTTGTAAATATAAATTTAATCTCAGTTTTTCTGTCATAACTTTTAACGTTTTTAATTAAAATAAGATTTTTTGATGTTTTTTGATGTAGAATTTATTATTACACAAAAAAGTATTCCAACGTTATTTCAAAAAAACTAATAATTTTCGAGATATATAGGGTCAAACAAAAAGTTTGTAAATATAAATTTGATCTTAGTTTTTCTGTCATACCTTTTAAAGTTTTTAATTAAAATGAGGTTTTTTAACGTTTTTTGATGTAAAATTTAATTTTACATAAAAAGGTATTCTTGAGTTTTTTCAAAAAAACTGATACTTTTCGAGATAAACAGGGTCAAACAAAAAGTTTGTAAATATAAATTTAATCTCAGTTTTTCTGTCATAACTTTTAACGTTTTTAATTAAAATGAGATTTTTTTATGTTTTTTGATGTAAAATTTAATTTTACATAAATAAGTATTCTTGAGTTTTTTCAAAAGAACTGATACTTTTCGAGATATACAGGGTCAAACAAAAAGTTTGTAAATATAAATTTAATCTCAGTTTTTCTGTCATAACTTTTAACGTTTTTAATTGAAATAAGATTTTTTGATGTAGAATTTAATATTACACAAAAAAGTATTCTTGAGTTTTTTCAAAAAAACTAATACTTTTTGAGATATATAGGGTAAACAAAAAGTTTGTAAATATAAATTTGATCTCAGTTTTTCTGTCATAACTTTTAAAGTTTTTAATTAAAATAAGATTTTTTAATGTTTTTTTATGTAAACTTTAATTTTACATAAATAAGTATTCCTGAGTTTTTTCAAAAGAACTGATACTTTTCGGGATATACAGGGTCAAACAAAAAGTTTGTAAATATAAATTTAATCTCAGTTTTTCTGTCATAACTTTTAACGTTTTTAATTAAAATAAGATTTTTTGATGTTTTTTTATGTAGAATTTATTATTACACAAAAAAGTATTCCAACGTTTTTTCAAAAAAACTAATAATTTTCGAGATATATAGGGTCAAACAAAAAGTTTGTAAATAAAAATTTGATCTCAGTTTTTCTGTCATAACTTTTAAAGTTTTTAATTAAAATGAGATTTTTATTTTTTTTAATGTAAAATTAAATTTTATATAAATAAGTATTCCTGAGTTTTTTCAAAAGAACTGATACTTTTCGAGATATACAGGGTCAAACAAAAAGTTTGCAAATATAAATTTAATCTCAGTTTTTCTGTCATAACTTTTAAAGTTTTTTATTAAAATGAGATTTTTTGGGGTTTTTAATGTAAAATTTAATTTTACATAAAAAAGTAATCTTGAGTTTTTTCAAAAAAACTGATACTTTTCGTGATATATAGGGTCAAACAAAAAGTTTGTAAATATAAATTTAATCTCAGTTTTTCTGTCATAACTTTTAACGTTTTTAATTAAAATAAGATTTTTTGATGTTTTTTTATGTAGAATTTAATATTACACAAAAAAGTGTTATTAAGTTTTTTTAAAAACACTAATAATTTTCGAGATATATAGGGTCAAACAAAAAGTTTGTAAATATAAATTTGATCTAAGTTTTTCTGTTATAACTTTTAACGTTTTTTAATAAAAATAAGATTTTTTGATGTTTTTTATGTAGAATTTAATATTACACAAAAAAGTATTTATAAGTTTTTTTAAAGAAAGTAATACTTTTCGAGATATATAGGGTCAAACAAAAAGTTTGTAAATATAAATTTGATCTTAGTTTTTCTCTCATAACTTTTAAAGTTTTTAATTAAAATAAGATTTTTTGATGTTTTTTGATGTAAAATTTAATCTTGCATAAATAATTATTTTTGAGTTTTTTTAAAAAAACTGATACTTTTCGAGATATACAGGGTCAAACAAAAAGTTTGTAAATATAAATTTAATCTCAGTTTTTCTGTCATAACTTTTAACGTTTTTAATTAAAATAAGATTTTTTGATGTAGAATTTAATATTACACAAAAGATTTATTCCTGAGTTTTTTCAAAAAAACTAATACTTTTCGAGATATAAAGGGTCAAACAAAAAGTTTGTAAATATAAATTTGATCTCATTTTTTCTGTCATAACTTTTAAAGTTTTTTATTAAAACGAGAGTTTTTGGGGTTTTTTTATGTAAAATTTAATTTTACATAAAAAATTATTCTTGAGTTTTTTCAAAGAAACTGATACTTTTCGAGATATATAGGGTCAAACAAAAAGTTTGTAAATATAAATTTGATCTCAGTTTTTCTGTCATAACTTTTAAATTTTTTAATTAAAATGAGATTTTTGGAGGTTTTTAATGTAAAATTTAATTTTACATACAAAAGTAATCTTGAGTTTTTTCAAAAAAACTGATACTTTTCGTGATATATAGGGTCAAACAAAAAGTTTGTAAATATAAATTTAATCTCAGTTTTTCTGTCATAACTTTTAACGTTTTTAATTAAAATAAGATTTTTTGATGTTTTTTTATGTAGAATTTAATATTACACAAAAAAGTGTTATTAAGTTTTTTTAAAAACACTAATAATTTTCAAGATATATAGGGTCAAACAAAAAGTTTGTAAATATAAATTTGATCTAAGTTTTTCTGTTATAACTTTTAACGTTTTTTAATAAAAATAAGATTTTTTGATGTTTTTTATGTAGAATTTAATATTACACAAAAAAGTATTCATAAGTTTTTTTAAAGAAAGTAATATTTTTCGAGATATATAGGGTCAAACAAAAAGTTTGTAAATATAAATTTGATCTTAGTTTTTCTCTCATAACTTTTAAAGTTTTTAATTAAAATAAGATTTTTTGATGTTTTTTGATGTAAAATTTAATCTTGCATAAATAATTATTCTTGAGTTTTTTCAAAAGAACTGATACTTTTCGAGATATACAGGGTCAAACAAAAAGTTTGTAAATATAAATTTATTCTCAGTTTTTCTGTCATAACTTTTAACGTTTTTAATCAAAATAAGATTTTTTGATGTAGAATTTAATATTACACAAAAGAGTATTCTTGAGTTTTTTCAAAAAAACTAATACTTTTCGAGATATATAGGGTCAAACAAAAAGTTTGTAAATATAAATTTGATCTCAGTTTTTCTGTCATAACTTTTAAAGTTTTTTATTAAAACGAGAATTTTTGTGGCTTTTTTATGTAAAATTTAATTTTACATAAAAAATTATTCTTAAGTTTTTTCAAAGAAACTGATACTTTTCGAGATATATAGGGTAAAACAAAAAGTTTGTAAATATAAATTTAATCTCAGTTTTTCTGTCATAACTTTTAACGTTTTTAATTAAAATAAGATTTTTTGATGTTTTTTTTATGTAGAATTTAATATTACACAAAAAAGGATTCTTAAGTTTTTTTTAAAAACACTAATAATTTTCGAGATATATAGGGTCAAACAAAAAGTTTGTAAATATAAATTTGATCTTAGTTTTTCTGTCATAACTTTTAAAGTTTTTAATCAAAATAAGATATTTTAATGTTTTTTGATGTAAAATTTAATCTTGCATAAATAATTATTTTTGAGTTTTTTCAAAAAAACTGATACTTTTCGAGATATACAGGGTCAAACAAAAAGTTTGTAAATATAAATTTAATCTCAGTTTTTCTGTCATAACTTTTAACGTTTTTAATTAAAATAAGATTTTTTGATGTAGAATTTAATATTACACAAAAGATTTATTCCTAAGTTTTTTCAAAAAAACTAATACTTTTCGAGATATAAAGGGTCAAACAAAAAGTTTGTAAATATAAATTTGATCTCATTTTTTCTGTCATAACTTTTAAAGTTTTTTATTAAAACGAGAGTTTTTGGGGTTTTTTTATGTAAAATTTAATTTTACATAAAAAATTATTCTTGAGTTTTTTCAAAGAAACTGATACTTTTCGAGATATATAGGGTCAAACAAAAAGTTTGTAAATATAAATTTAATCTCAGTTTTTCTGTCATAACTTTTAACGTTTTTAATTAAAATAAGATTTTTTGATGTTTTTTGATGTAGAATTTATTATTACACAAAAAAGTATTCCAACGTTATTTCAAAAAAACTAATAATTTTCGAGATATATAGGGTCAAACAAAAAGTTTGTAAATATAAATTTGATCTTAGTTTTTCTGTCATACCTTTTAAAGTTTTTAATTAAAATGAGGTTTTTTAACGTTTTTTGATGTAAAATTTAATTTTACATAAAAAGGTATTCTTGAGTTTTTTCAAAAAAACTGATACTTTTCGAGATAAACAGGGTCAAACAAAAAGTTTGTAAATATAAATTTAATCTCAGTTTTTCTGTCATAACTTTTAACGTTTTTAATTAAAATGAGATTTTTTTATGTTTTTTGATGTAAAATTTAATTTTACATAAATAAGTATTCTTGAGTTTTTTCAAAAGAACTGATACTTTTCGAGATATACAGGGTCAAACAAAAAGTTTGTAAATATAAATTTAATCTCAGTTTTTCTGTCATAACTTTTAACGTTTTTAATTGAAATAAGATTTTTTGATGTAGAATTTAATATTACACAAAAAAGTATTCTTGAGTTTTTTCAAAAAAACTAATACTTTTTGAGATATATAGGGTAAACAAAAAGTTTGTAAATATAAATTTGATCTCAGTTTTTCTGTCATAACTTTTAAAGTTTTTAATTAAAATAAGATTTTTTAATGTTTTTTTATGTAAACTTTAATTTTACATAAATAAGTATTCCTGAGTTTTTTCAAAAAAACTGATACTTTTCGGGATATACAGGGTCAAACAAAAAGTTTGTAAATATAAATTTAATCTCAGTTTTTCTGTCATAACTTTTAACGTTTTTAATTAAAATAAGATTTTTTGATGTTTTTTTATGTAGAATTTATTATTACACAAAAAAGTATTCCAACGTTTTTTCAAAAAAACTAATAATTTTCGAGATATATAGGGTCAAACAAAAAGTTTGTAAATATAAATTTGATCTCAGTTTTTCTGTCATAACTTTTAAAGTTTTTAATTAAAATAAGATTTTTTAATGTTTTTTTATGTAAACTTTAATTTTACATAAATAAGTATTCCTGAGTTTTTTCAAAAAAACTGATACTTTTCGGGATATACAGGGTCAAACAAAAAGTTTGTAAATATAAATTTAATCTCAGTTTTTCTGTCATAACTTTTAACGTTTTTAATTAAAATAAGATTTTTTGATGTTTTTTTATGTAGAATTTATTATTACACAAAAAAGTATTCCAACGTTTTTTCAAAAAAACTAATAATTTTCGAGATATATAGGGTCAAACAAAAAGTTTGTAAATATAAATTTGATCTCAGTTTTTCTGTCATAACTTTTAAAGTTTTTAATTAAAATGAGATTTTTATTTTTTTTAATGTAAAATTAAATTTTATATAAATAAGTATTCCTGAGTTTTTTCAAAAGAACTGATACTTTTCGAGATATACAGGGTCAAACAAAAAGTTTGCAAATATAAATTTAATCTCAGTTTTTCTGTCATAACTTTTAAAGTTTTTTATTAAAATGAGATTTTTTGGGGTTTTTTGATGTAAAATTTAATTTTACATAAAAAAGCATTCTTGAGTTTTTTTAAAAAAAAACTGATACTTTTCGAGATATACAGGGTCAAACAAAAAGTTTGTAAATATAAATTTAATCTCAGTTTTTCTGTCATAACTTTTAACGGTTTTAATTAAAATAAGATTTTTTGATGTTTTTTGATGTAGAATTTAATATTACACAAAAAAGTATTTTTAAGGTTTTTTAAAACACTAATAATTTTCGAGATATATAGGGTCAAACAAAAAGTTTGTAAATATAAATTTGATCTTAGTTTTTCTGTTATAACTTTTAACGTTTTTTAATAAAAATAAGATTTTTTGATGTTTTTTTATGTAGAATTTAATATTACACAAAAAGTATTGTTATGTTTTTTTAAAGAAACTAATACTTTTCGAGATATATAAGGTGAAACAAAAAGTTTGTAAATATAAATTTGATCTTAGTTTTTCTGTCATAACTTTTAAAGATTCTAATTAAAATAAGATTTTATATTGTTTTTGATGTAAAATTAAATTTTAAATAAATAAGTATTTTTGAGTTTTTTCAAAAGAACTGATACTTTTCGAGATATACAGGGTCAACCAAAAAGTTTGTAAATATAAATTTAATCTGTTTTTCTGTCATAACTTTTAAAGTTTTTTATTAAAATAAGATTATTTGGAGTTTTTTTATGTAAAATTTAATTTTACATAAAAAAGTATTCCTGAGTTTTTTTAAAAAAACTAATACTTATCGAGATATACAGGCTCAAACAAAAAGTTTGTAAATATAAATTTAATCTGTTTTTCTGTCATAACTTTTAAAGTTTTTTATTAAAATAAAATTATTTGGAGTTTTTTTATGTAAAATTTAATTTTACATAAAAAAGTATTCTTAAGTTTTTAAAAAAACTAATACTTTTCGAGATATATAGGGTCAAACAAAAAGTTTGTAAGTATAAATTTGATCTCAGTTTTTCTGTCATAACTTTTAAAGTTTTTAATTAAAATTTAATTTTTTGGGGTTTTTTGATGTAGAATTTAATATTACACAAAAAAGTATTCTTAAGTTTTCTTAAAGAAACTAATACTTTTCTAGATCTATAGGGTCAAACAAAAAGTTTGTAAATATAAATTTGATCTCAGTTTTTCTGTCATAACTTTTAAAGTTTTTAATTAAAATTTAATTTTTTGGGGTTTTTTGATGTAAAATTTAATTTTACATAAAAAATTATTCTTGAGTTTTTTCAAAGAAACTGATACTTTTCGAGATATATAGGGTCAAACAAAAAGTTTGTAAATATAAATTTAATCTCAGTTTTTCTGTCATAACTTTTAAC
Organism: Altica lythri; assembly: GCA_964028335.1. Classification (NCBI taxonomy): domain Eukaryota; kingdom Metazoa; phylum Arthropoda; class Insecta; order Coleoptera; family Chrysomelidae; genus Altica; species Altica lythri. The sequence goes on from CAXIIO010001191.1 coordinate 50,984, forward strand.
GTTTTTAATTAAAATAAGATTTTTTGATGTTTTTTGATGTAGAATTTATTATTACACAAAAAAGTATTCCAACGTTATTTCAAAAAAACTAATAATTTTCGAGATATATAGGGTCAAACAAAAAGTTTGTAAATATAAATTTGATCTTAGTTTTTCTGTCATACCTTTAAAAGTTTTTAATTAAAATGAGGTTTTTTAACGTTTTTTGATGTAAAATTTAATTTTACATAAAAAGCTATTCTTGAGTTTTTTCAAAAAAACTGATACTTTTCGAGATAAACAGGGTCAAACAAAAAGTTTGTAAATATAAATTTAATCTCAGTTTTTCTGTCATAACTTTTAACGTTTTTAATTAAAATAAGATTTTTTAATGTTTTTTGATGTAAAATTTAATTTTACATAAATAAGTATTCTTGAGTTTTTTCAAAAGAACTGATACTTTTCGAGATATACAGGGTCAAACAAAAAGTTTGTAAATATAAATTTAATCTCAGTTTTTCTGTCATAACTTTTAACGTTTTTAATTGAAATAAGATTTTTTGATGTAGAATTTAATATTACACAAAAAAGTATTCTTGAGTTTTTTCAAAAAAACTAATACTTTTTGAGATATATAGGGTCAAACAAAAAGTTTGTAAATATAAATTTGATCTCAGTTTTTCTGTCATAACTTTTAAAGTTTTTAATTAAAATAAGATTTTTTAATGTTTTTTTATGTAAACTTTAATTTTACATAAATAAGTATAATTGAGTTTTTTCAAAAGAACTGATACTTTTCGGGATATACAGGGTCAAACAAAAAGTTTGTAAATATAAATTTAATCTCAGTTTTTCTGTCATAACTTTTAACGTTTTTAATTAAAATAAGATTTTTTGATGTTTTTTGATGTAGAATTTATTATTACACAAAAAAGTATTCCAACGTTTTTTCAAAAAAACTAATAATTTTTGAGATATATAGGGTCAAACAAAAAGTTTGAAAATATAAATTTGATCTTAGTTTTTCTGTCATATCTTTTAAAGTTTTTAATTAAAATAAGATTTTTTCAGGTTTTTTGATGTAAAATTTAATTTTACATAAAAAGGTATTCTTGAGTTTTTTCAAAAAAACTGATACTTTTCGAGATAAACAGGGTCAAACAAAAAGTTTGTAAATATAAATTTAATCTCAGTTTTTCTGTCATAACTTTTAACGTTTTTAATTAAAATGAGATTTTTTAATGTTTTTTGATGTAAAATTTAATTTTACATAAATAAGTATTCCTGAGTTTTTTCAAAAGAACTGATACTTTTCGAGATATACAGGGTCAAACAAAAAGTTTGTAAATATAAATTTAATCTCAGTTTTTCTGTCATAACTTTTAACGTTTTTAATTGAAATAAGATTTTTTGATGTAGAATTTAATATTACACAAAAAAGTATTCTTGAGTTTTTTCAAAAAAACTAATACTTTTTGAGATATATAGGGTCAAACAAAAAGTTTGTAAATATAAATTTGATCTCAGTTTTTCTGTCATAACTTTTAAAGTTTTTAATTAAAATAAGATTTTTTAATGTTTTTTTATGTAAACATTAATTTTACATAAATAAGTATTCCTGAGTTTTTTCAAAAGAACTGATACTTTTCGGGATATACAGGGTCGAACAAAAAGTTTGTAAATATAAATTTAATCTCAGTTTTTCTGTCATAACTTTTAACGTTTTTAATTAAAATAAGATTTTTTGATGTTTTTTGATGTAGAATTTATTATTACACAAAAAAGTATTCCAACGTTTTTTCAAAAAAACTAATAATTTTCGAGATATATAGGGTCAAACAAAAAGTTTGAAAATATAAATTTGATCTTAGTTTTTCTGTCATATCTTTTAAAGTTTTTAATTAAAATAAGATTTTTTCAGGTTTTTTGATGTAAAATTTAATTTTACATAAAAAGGTATTCTTGAGTTTTTTCAAAAAAACTGATACTTTTCGAGATAAACATGGTCAAACAAAAAGTTTGTAAATATAAATTTAATCTCAGTTTTTCTGTCATAACTTTTAACGTTTTTAATTAAAATGAGATTTTTTAATGTTTTTTGATGTAAAATTTAATTTTACATAAATAAGTATTCTTGAGTTTTTTCAAAAGAACTGATACTTTTCGAGATATACAGGGTCAAACAAAAAGTTTGTAAATATAAATTTAATCTCAGTTTTTCTGTCATAACTTTTAACGTTTTTAATTAAAATAAGATTTTTTGATGTTTTTTGATGTAGAATTTATTATTACACAAAAAAGTATTTTAACGTTTTTTCAAAAAAACTAATAATTTTCGAGATATATAGGGTCAAACAAAAAGTTTGTAAATATAAATTTGATCTTAGTTTTTCTGTCATACCTTTTAAAGTTTTTAAATAAAATGAGATTTTTTAACGTTTTTTGATGTAAAATTTAATTTTACATAAAAAGGTATTCTTGAGTTTTTTCAAAAAAACTGATACTTTTCGAGATAAACAGGGTCAAACAAAAAGTTTGTAAATATAAATTTAATCTCAGTTTTTCTGTCATAACTTTTAACGTTTTTAATTAAAATGAGATTTTTTAATGTTTTTTGATGTAAAATTAAATTTTAAATAAATAAGTTTTCTATTAAAATAAAATTATTTGGACATTTTTTTTGTAAAATTTAATTTTACACAAAAAAGTATTTTTGAGTTTTTTCAAAAAAACTGATACTTTTCGAAATATACAGGGTCAAACAAAAAGTTTGTAAATATAAATTTAATCTCAGTTTTTCTGTCGTAACTGTTAACGTTTTTAATTAAAATAAGGTTTTTTGATGTTTATTGATGTATAAATCAATGTTGCACAAAAAAGTGTTTTTAATTTTTTTTAAAAAACTAATACTTTTCGAGATATATAGGGTCAAACAAAAAGTTTGTAAATATAAATTTGATCTCAGTTTTTCTGTCATAACTTTTAAAGTTTTTAATCAAAATGAGATTTTTATTGTTTTTAATGTAAAATTAAATTTTAAATAAATAAGTATTCCTGAGTTTTTTCAAAAGAACTGATACTTTTCGAGATATACAGGGTCAAACAAAAAGTTTGTAAATATAAATTTGATCTCAGTTTTTCTGTCATTACTTTTAAAGTTTTTTATTAAAATAAGATTTTTTGGGGTTTTTTGATGTAAAATTTAATTTTACATAAAAAAGTATTCCTGAGTGTTTCCAAAAAAAACTGATACTTTTCGAGATATACAGGGTCAAACAAAAAGTTTGTAAATATAAATTTAATCTCAGTTTTTCTGTCATAACTTTTAACGGTTTTAATTAAAATAAGATTTTTTTATGTTTTTTGATGTAGAATTTAATATTACACAAAAAGTATTGTTATGTTTTTTTAAAGAAACTAATACTTTTCGAGATATATAAGGTGAAACAAAAAGTTTGTAAATATAAATTTGATCTCAGTTTTTCTGTCATAACTTTTAAAGTTTCTAATTAAAATGAGAGTTTTTGGGGTTTTTTTTATGTAAAATTTAATTTTACATAAAAAAGTATTCCTGAGTTTTTTCAAAAAAAAAAGACACTTTTCGAGATATATAGGGTCAAACAAAAAGTTTGTAAATATAAATTTAATCTCAGTTTTTCTGTCATAACTTTTAACGTTTTTAATTAAAATAAGATTTTCTGATGTTTTTTGATGTAGAATTTAATATTACACAAAAAAGTATTCTTAAGTTTTTTTAAAGAAACTAATACTTTTCGAGATATATAGGGTCAAACAAAAAGTTTGTAAATATAAATTTGATCTCAGTTTTTCTGTCATAACTTTTAAATTTTTTAATTAAAATGAGATTTTTTGAGGTTTTTGATGTAAAATTTAATTTTACATAAAAAAGTAATCTTGAGTTTTTTCAAAAAAACATACTTTTCGTGATGTATAGGGTCAAACAAAAAGTTTGTAAATATAAATTTAATCTCAGTTTTTCTGTCATAACTTTTAAAGTTTTTTATAAAAACGAGAATTTTTGGGGTTTTTTTATGTAAAATTTAATTTTACATAAAAAATTATTCTTGAGTTTTTTCAAAGAAACTGATAGTTTTCGAGATATATAGGGTCAAACAAAAAGTTTGTAAATATAAATTTAATCTCAGTTTTTCTGTCATAACTTTTAACGTTTTTAATTCAAATAAGATTTTTTAATGCTTTTTTATGTAGAATTTAATATTACACAAAAAAGTATTCCTAAGTTTTTTTAAAAACACTAATAATTTTCGAGATATATAGGGTCAAACAAAAAGTTTGTAAATATAAATTTGATCTTAGTTTTTCTGTTATAACTTTTAACGTTTTTTAATAAAAATAAGATTTTTTGATGTTTTTTATGTAGAATTTAATATTACACAAAAAAGTATTCTTAAGTTTTTTTAAAGAAAGTAATACTTTTCGAGATATATAGGGTCAAACAAAAAGTTTGTAAATATAAATTTGATCTTAGTTTTTCTGTCATAACTTTTAAAGTTTTTAATCAAAATAAGATATTTTAATGTTTTTTGATGTAAAATTTAATCTTGCATAAATAATTATTCTTGAGTTTTTTCAAAAGAACTGATACTTTTCGAGATATACAGGGTCAAACAAAAAGTTTGTAAATATAAATTTAATCTCAGTTTTTCTGTCATAACTTTTAACGTTTTGAATTAAAATAAGATTTTTTGATGTTTTTTTATGTAGAATTTAATATTACACAAAAAAGTATTTTTACGTTTTTTTAATAACACTAATAATTTTCGAGATATATAGGGTCAAACAAAAAGTTTGTAAATATAAATTTGATCTCAGTTTTTCTGTCATAACTTTTAAAGTTTTTAATTAAAATTTAATTTTTTGGGGTTTTTTGATGTAAAATTTGATTTTACATAAAAAATATTCTTGAGCTTTTTCAAAAAACTGATACTTTTCGAAATATACAGGGTCAAACAAAAAGTTTGTAAATATAAATTTAATCTCAGTTTTTCTGTCGTAACTTTTAACGTTTTTAATTAAAATAAGATTTTTTGATGTTTATTAATGTATAATTTAATATTACACAAAAAAGTATTCTTAAGTTTTTTTAAAATACTAATACTTTTCGAGATATATAGGGTCAAACAAAAAGTTTGTAAATATAAATTTGATCTCAGTTTTTCTGTCATAACTTTTAACGGTATTAATTAAAATAAGATTTTTTCATGTTTTTTGATGTAGAATTTAATATTACACAAAAAAGTATTCTTAAGTTTTTTTAAAGAAACTAATACTTTTCGAGATATATAGGGTCAAACAAAAAGTTTATAAATATAAATTTGATCTCAGTTTTTCTGTCATAACTTTTAAATTTTTTAATTAAAATGAGATTTTTTGGGGTTTTTGATGTAAAATTTAATTTTACATAAAAAAGTAATCTTGAGTTTTTTCAAAAAAACTGATCCTTTTTGTGATATATAGGGTCAAACAAAAAGTTTGTAAATATAAATTTAATCTCAGTTTTTCTGTCATAACTTTTAACGTTTTTAATTAAAATAAGATTTTTTGATTTTTTTTTATGTAGAATTTAATATTACACAAAAAAGTGTTCTTAAGTTTTTTTAAAAACACTAATAATTTTCGAGATATATAGGGTCAAACAAAAAGTTTGTAAATATAAATTTGATCTAAGTTTTTCTGTTATAACTTTTAATGTTTTTTAATAAAAATAAGATTTTTTGATGTTTTTTATGTAGAATTTAATATTACACAAAAAAGTATTTATAAGTTTTTTTAAAGAAAGTAATACTTTTCGAGATATATAGCGTCAAACAAAAAGTTTGTAAATATAAATTTGATCTTAGTTTTTCTCTCATAACATTTAAAGTTTTTAACCAAAATAAGATTAGTTGATGTTTTTTGATGTAAAATTTAATCTTGCATAAATAATTATTCTTGAGTTTTTTCAAAAGAACTGATACTTTTCGAGATATACAGGGTCAAACAAAAAGTTTGTAAATATAAATTTATTCTCAGTTTTTCTGTCATAACTTTTAACGTTTTTAATTAAAATAAGATTTTTTAATGTAGAATTTAATATTACACAAAAGAGTATTCGTGAGTTTTTTCAAAAAAACTAATACTTTTCGAGTTATATAGGGTCAAACAAAAAGTTTGTAAATATAAATTTGATCTCAGTTTTTCTGTCACAACTTTTAAAGTTTTTTATTAAAACGAGAATTTTTGTGGCTTTTTTATGTAAAATTTAATTTTACATAAAAAATTATTCTTAAGTTTTTTCAAAGAAACTGATACTTTTCGAGATATATAGAGTAAAACAAAAAGTTTGTAAATATAAATTTAATCTCAGTTTTTCTGTCATAACTTTTAACGTTTTTAATTAAAATAAGATTTTTTGATGTTTTTTTATGGAGAATTTAATATTACACAAAAAAGGATTCTTAAGTTTTTTTAAAAACACTAATAATTTTCGAGATATATAGGGTCAAACAAAAAGTTTGTAAATATAAATTTGATCTTAGTTTTTCTGTTATAACTTTTAACGTTTTTTAATAAAAATAAGATTTTTTGATGTTTTTTATGTAGAATTTAATATTACACAAAAAAGTATTCTTAAGTTTTTTTAAAGAAAGTAATACTTTTCGAGATATATAGGGTCAAACAAAAAGTTTGTAAATATAAATTTGATCTTAGTTTTTCTGTCATAACTTTTAAAGTTTTTAATCAAAATAAGATATTTTAATGTTTTTTGATGTAAAATTTAATATTGCATAAATAATTATTTTTGAGTTTTTTTAAAAGAACTGATACTTTTCGAGATATACAGGGTCAAACAAAAAGTTTGTAAATATAAATTTAATCTCAGTTTTTCTGTCATAACTTTTAACGTTTTTATTTAAAATAAGATTTTTTGATGTAGAATTTAATATTACACAAAAGATTTATTCTTGAGTTTTTTCAAAAAAACTAATACTTTTCGAGATATATAGGGTCAAACAAAAAGTTTGTAAATATAAATTTGATCTCAGTTTTTCTGTCATAACTTTTAAATTTTTTAATTAAAATGAGATTTTTTGGGGTTTTTGATGTAAAATTTAATTTTACATAAAAAAGTAATCTTGAGTTTTTTCAAAAAAACTGATACTTTTCGTGATATATAGGGTCAAACAAAAAGTTTGTAAATATAAATTTAATCTCAGTTTTTCTGTCATAACTTTTAACGTTTTTAATTAAAATAAGATTTTTTGATTTTTTTTTATGTAGAATTTAATATTACACAAAAAAGTGTTCTTAAGTTTTTTTAAAGACACTAATAATTTTCGAGATATATAGGGTCAAACAAAAAGTTTGTAAATATAAATTTGATCTAAGTTTTTCTGTTATAATTTTTAATGTTTTTTAATAAAAATAAGATTTTTTGATGTTTTTTATGTAGAATTTAATATTACACAAAAAAGTATTTATAAGTTTTTTTAAAGAAATTAATACTTTTCGAGATATATAGGGTCAAACAAAAAGTTTGTAAATATAAATTTGATCTCAGTTTTTCTGTCACAACTTTTAAAGTTTTTTATTAAAACGAGAATTTTTGTGGCTTTTTTATGTAACATTTAATTTTACATAAAAAATTATTCTTAAGTTTTTTCAAAGAAACTGATACTTTTCGAGATATATAGGGTAAAACAAAAAGTTTGTAAATATAAATTTAATCTCAGTTTTTCTGTCATAACTTTTAACGTTTTTAATTAAAATAAGATTTTTTGATGTTTTTTTATGTAGAATTTAATATTACACAAAAAAGGATTCTTAAGTTTTTTTAAAAACACTAATAATTTTCGAGATATATAGGGTCAAACAAAAAGTTTGTAAATATAAATTTGATCTTAGTTTTTCTGTTATAACTTTCAACGTTTTTTAATAAAAATAAGATTTTTTGATGTTTTTTATGTAGAATTTAATATTACACAAAAAAGTATTCTTAAGTTTTTTTAAAGAAAGTAATACTTTTCGAGATATATAGGGTCAAACAAAAAGTTTGTAAATATAAATTTGATCTTAGTTTTTCTGTCATAACTTTTAAAGTTTTTAATCAAAATAAGATATTTTAATGTTTTTTGATGTAAAATTTAATATTGCATAAATAATTATTTTTGAGTTTTTTTAAAAGAACTGATACTTTTCGAGATATACAGGGTCAAACAAAAAGTTTGTAAATATAAATTTAATCTCAGTTTTTCTGTCATAACTTTTAACGTTTTTAATTAAAATAAGATTTTTTGATGTAGAATTTAATATTACACAAAAGAGTATTCTTGAGTTTTTTCAAAAAAACTAATACTTTTCGAGATATAAAGGGTCAAACAAAAAGTTTGTAAATATAAATTTAATCTCAGTTTTTCTGTCATAACTTTTAACGTTTTTAATTAAAATAAGATTTTTTGATGTTTTTTTATGTAGAATTTAATATTACACAAAAAAGGATTCTTAAGTTTTTTTAAAAACACTAATAATTTTCGAGATATATAGGGTCAAACAAAAAGTTTGTAAATATAAATTTGATCTTAGTTTTTCTGTTATAACTTTTAACGTTTTTTAATAAAAATAAGATTTTTTGATGTTTTTTATGTAGAATTTAATATTACACAAAAAAGTATTCTTAAGTTTTTTTAAAGAAAGTAATACTTTTCGAGATATATAGGGTCAAACAAAAAGTTTGTAAATATAAATTTGATCTTAGTTTTTCTGTCATAACTTTTAAAGTTTTTAATCAAAATAAGATATTTTAATGTTTTTTGATGTAAAATTTAATATTGCATAAATAATTATTTTTGAGTTTTTTTAAAAGAACTGATACTTTTCGAGATATACAGGGTCAAACAAAAAGTTTGTAAATATAAATTTAATCTCAGTTTTTCTGTCATAACTTTTAACGTTTTTAATTAAAATAAGATTTTTTGATGTAGAATTTAATATTACACAAAAGAGTATTCTTGAGTTTTTTCAAAAAAACTAATACTTTTCGAGATATAAAGGGTCAAACAAAAAGTTTGTAAATATAAATTTAATCTCAGTTTTTCTGTCATAACTTTTAACGTTTTTAATTAAAATGAGATTTTTTAATGTTTTTTGATGTAAAATTAAATTTTAAATAAATAAGTTTTCTATTAAAATAAAATTATTTGGACATTTTTTTTGTAAAATTTAATTTTACACAAAAAAGTATTTTTGAGTTTTTTCAAAAAAACTGATACTTTTCGAAATATACAGGGTCAAACAAAAAGTTTGTAAATATAAATTTAATCTCAGTTTTTCTGTCGTAACTGTTAACGTTTTTAATTAAAATAAGGTTTTTTGATGTTTCTTGATGTATAAATCAATGTTGCACAAAAAAGTGTTTTTAATTTTTTTTAAAAAACTAATACTTTTCGAGATATATAGGGTCAAACAAAAAGTTTGTAAATATAAATTTGATCTCAGTTTTTCTGTCATAACTTTTAAAGTTTTTAATCAAAATGAGATTTTTATTGTTTTTAATGTAAAATTAAATTTTAAATAAATAAGTATTCCTGAGTTTTTTCAAAAGAACTGATACTTTTCGAGATATACAGGGTCAAACAAAAAGTTTGTCAATATAAATTTGATCTCAGTTTTTCTGTCATTACTTTTAAAGTTTTTTATTAAAATGAGATTTTTTGGGGTTTTTTGATGTAAAATTTAATTTTACATAAAAAAGTATTCCTGAGTGTTTCCAAAAAAAACTGATACTTTTCGAGATATACAGGGTCAAACAAAAAGTTTGTAAATATAAATTTAATCTCAGTTTTTCTGTCATAACTTTTAACGGTTTTAATTAAAATAAGATTTTCTGATGTTTTTTGATGTAGAATTTAATATTACACAAAAAAGTATTCTTAAGTTTTTTTAAAGAAACTAATACTTTTCGAGATATATAGGGTCAAACAAAAAGTTTGTAAATATAAATTTGATCTCAGTTTTTCTGTCATAACTTTTAAAGTTTCTAATTAAAATGAGATTTTTTGGGGTTTTTTTATGTAAAATTTAATTTTACATAAAAAAGTATTCCTGAGTTTTTTCAAAAAAAAAAGACACTTTTCGAGATATATAGGGTCAAACAAAAAGTTTGTAAATATAAATTTAATCTCAGTTTTTCTGTCATAACTTTTAACGTTTTTATTTAAAATAAGATTTTTTGATGTAGAATTTAATATTACACAAAAGATTTATTCTTGAGTTTTTTCAAAAAAACTAATACTTTTCGAGATATATAGGGTCAAACAAAAAGTTTGTAAATATAAATTTGATCTCAGTTTTTCTGTCATAACTTTTAAATTTTTTAATTAAAATGAGATTTTTTGGGGTTTTTGATGTAAAATTTAATTTTACATAAAAAAGTAATCTTGAGTTTTTTCAAAAAAACTGATACTTTTCGTGATATATAGGGTCAAACAAAAAGTTTGTAAATATAAATTTAATCTCAGTTTTTCTGTCATAACTTTTAACGTTTTTAATTAAAATAAGATTTTTTGATTTTTTTTTATGTAGAATTTAATATTACACAAAAAAGTGTTCTTAAGTTTTTTTAAAGACACTAATAATTTTCGAGATATATAGGGTCAAACAAAAAGTTTGTAAATATAAATTTGATCTAAGTTTTTCTGTTATAATTTTTAATGTTTTTTAATAAAAATAAGATTTTTTGATGTTTTTTATGTAGAATTTAATATTACACAAAAAAGTATTTATAAGTTTTTTTAAAGAAATTAATACTTTTCGAGATATATAGGGTCAAACAAAAAGTTTGTAAATATAAATTTGATCTCAGTTTTTCTGTCACAACTTTTAAAGTTTTTTATTAAAACGAGAATTTTTGTGGCTTTTTTATGTAACATTTAATTTTACATAAAAAATTATTCTTAAGTTTTTTCAAAGAAACTGATACTTTTCGAGATATATAGGGTAAAACAAAAAGTTTGTAAATATAAATTTAATCTCAGTTTTTCTGTCATAACTTTTAACGTTTTTAATTAAAATAAGATTTTTTGATGTTTTTTTATGTAGAATTTAATATTACACAAAAAAGGATTCTTAAGTTTTTTTAAAAACACTAATAATTTTCGAGATATATAGGGTCAAACAAAAAGTTTGTAAATATAAATTTGATCTTAGTTTTTCTGTTATAACTTTCAACGTTTTTTAATAAAAATAAGATTTTTTGATGTTTTTTATGTAGAATTTAATATTACACAAAAAAGTATTCTTAAGTTTTTTTAAAGAAAGTAATACTTTTCGAGATATATAGGGTCAAACAAAAAGTTTGTAAATATAAATTTGATCTTAGTTTTTCTGTCATAACTTTTAAAGTTTTTAATCAAAATAAGATATTTTAATGTTTTTTGATGTAAAATTTAATATTGCATAAATAATTATTTTTGAGTTTTTTTAAAAGAACTGATACTTTTCGAGATATACAGGGTCAAACAAAAAGTTTGTAAATATAAATTTAATCTCAGTTTTTCTGTCATAACTTTTAACGTTTTTAATTAAAATAAGATTTTTTGATGTAGAATTTAATATTACACAAAAGAGTATTCTTGAGTTTTTTCAAAAAAACTAATACTTTTCGAGATATAAAGGGTCAAACAAAAAGTTTGTAAATATAAATTTAATCTCAGTTTTTCTGTCATAACTTTTAACGTTTTTAATTAAAATAAGATTTTTTGATGTTTTTTTATGTAGAATTTAATATTACACAAAAAAGGATTCTTAAGTTTTTTTAAAAACACTAATAATTTTCGAGATATATAGGGTCAAACAAAAAGTTTGTAAATATAAATTTGATCTTAGTTTTTCTGTTATAACTTTTAACGTTTTTTAATAAAAATAAGATTTTTTGATGTTTTTTATGTAGAATTTAATATTACACAAAAAAGTATTCTTAAGTTTTTTTAAAGAAAGTAATACTTTTCGAGATATATAGGGTCAAACAAAAAGTTTGTAAATATAAATTTGATCTTAGTTTTTCTGTCATAACTTTTAAAGTTTTTAATCAAAATAAGATATTTTAATGTTTTTTGATGTAAAATTTAATATTGCATAAATAATTATTTTTGAGTTTTTTTAAAAGAACTGATACTTTTCGAGATATACAGGGTCAAACAAAAAGTTTGTAAATATAAATTTAATCTCAGTTTTTCTGTCATAACTTTTAACGTTTTTAATTAAAATAAGATTTTTTGATGTAGAATTTAATATTACACAAAAGAGTATTCTTGAGTTTTTTCAAAAAAACTAATACTTTTCGAGATATAAAGGGTCAAACAAAAAGTTTGTAAATATAAATTTAATCTCAGTTTTTCTGTCATAACTTTTAACGTTTTTAATTAAAATGAGATTTTTTAATGTTTTTTGATGTAAAATTAAATTTTAAATAAATAAGTTTTCTATTAAAATAAAATTATTTGGACATTTTTTTTGTAAAATTTAATTTTACACAAAAAAGTATTTTTGAGTTTTTTCAAAAAAACTGATACTTTTCGAAATATACAGGGTCAAACAAAAAGTTTGTAAATATAAATTTAATCTCAGTTTTTCTGTCGTAACTGTTAACGTTTTTAATTAAAATAAGGTTTTTTGATGTTTCTTGATGTATAAATCAATGTTGCACAAAAAAGTGTTTTTAATTTTTTTTAAAAAACTAATACTTTTCGAGATATATAGGGTCAAACAAAAAGTTTGTAAATATAAATTTGATCTCAGTTTTTCTGTCATAACTTTTAAAGTTTTTAATCAAAATGAGATTTTTATTGTTTTTAATGTAAAATTAAATTTTAAATAAATAAGTATTCCTGAGTTTTTTCAAAAGAACTGATACTTTTCGAGATATACAGGGTCAAACAAAAAGTTTGTCAATATAAATTTGATCTCAGTTTTTCTGTCATTACTTTTAAAGTTTTTTATTAAAATGAGATTTTTTGGGGTTTTTTGATGTAAAATTTAATTTTACATAAAAAAGTATTCCTGAGTGTTTCCAAAAAAAACTGATACTTTTCGAGATATACAGGGTCAAACAAAAAGTTTGTAAATATAAATTTAATCTCAGTTTTTCTGTCATAACTTTTAACGGTTTTAATTAAAATAAGATTTTCTGATGTTTTTTGATGTAGAATTTAATATTACACAAAAAAGTATTCTTAAGTTTTTTTAAAGAAACTAATACTTTTCGAGATATATAGGGTCAAACAAAAAGTTTGTAAATATAAATTTGATCTCAGTTTTTCTGTCATAACTTTTAAAGTTTCTAATTAAAATGAGATTTTTTGGGGTTTTTTTATGTAAAATTTAATTTTACATAAAAAAGTATTCCTGAGTTTTTTCAAAAAAAAAAGACACTTTTCGAGATATATAGGGTCAAACAAAAAGTTTGTAAATATAAATTTAATCTCAGTTTTTCTGTCATAACTTTTAACGTTTTTAATTAAAATAAGATTTTCTGATGTTTTTTGATGTAGAATTTAATATTACACAAAAAAGTATTCTTAAGTTTTTTTAAAGAAACTAATACTTTTCGAGATATATAGGGTCAAACAAAAAGTTTGTAAATATAAATTTGATCTCAGTTTTTCTGTCATAACTTTTAAATTTTTTAATTAAAATGAGATTTTTTGAGGTTTTTGATGTAAAATTTAATTTTACATAAAAAAGTAATCTTGAGTTTTTTCAAAAAAACATACTTTTCGTGATGTATAGGGTCAAACAAAAAGTTTGTAAATATAAATTTAATCTCAGTTTTTCTGTCATAACTTTTAAAGTTTTTTATAAAAACGAGAATTTTTGGGGTTTTTTTATGTAAAATTTAATTTTACATAAAAAATTATTCTTGAGTTTTTTCAAAGAAACTGATAGTTTTCGAGATATATAGGGTCAAACAAAAAGTTTGTAAATATAAATTTAATCTCAGTTTTTCTGTCATAACTTTTAACGTTTTTAATTCAAATAAGATTTTTTAATGCTTTTTTATGTAGAATTTAATATTACACAAAAAAGTATTCCTAAGTTTTTTTAAAAACACTAATAATTTTCGAGATATATAGGGTCAAACAAAAAGTTTGTAAATATAAATTTGATCTTAGTTTTTCTGTTATAACTTTTAACGTTTTTTAATAAAAATAAGATTTTTTGATGTTTTTTATGTAGAATTTAATATTACACAAAAAAGTATTCTTAAGTTTTTTTAAAGAAAGTAATACTTTTCGAGATATATAGGGTCAAACAAAAAGTTTGTAAATATAAATTTGATCTTAGTTTTTCTGTCATAACTTTTAAAGTTTTTAATCAAAATAAGATTTTCTGATGTTTTTTGATGTAGAATTTAATATTACACAAAAAAGTATTCTTAAGTTTTTTTAAAGAAACTAATACTTTTTGAGATATATAGGGTCAAACAAAAAGTTTGTAAATATAAATTTGATCTCAGTTTTTCTGTCATAACTTTTAAATTTTTTAATTAAAATGAGATTTTTTGAGGTTTTTGATGTAAAATTTAATTTTACATAAAAAAGTAATCTTGAGTTTTTTCAAAAAAACATACTTTTCGTGATGTATAGGGTCAAACAAAAAGTTTGTAAATATAAATTTAATCTCAGATTTTCTGTCATAACTTTTAAAGTTTTTTATAAAAACGAGAATTTTTGGGGTTTTTTTATGTAAAATTTAATTTTACATAAAAAATTATTCTTGAGTTTTTTCAAAGAAACTGATAGTTTTCGAGATATATAGGGTCAAACAAAAAGTTTGTAAATATAAATTTAATCTCAGTTTTTCTGTCATAACTTTTAACGTTTTTAATTCAAATAAGATTTTTTAATGCTTTTTTATGTAGAATTTAATATTACACAAAAAAGTATTCCTAAGTTTTTTTAAAAACACTAATAATTTTCGAGATATATAGGGTCAAACAAAAAGTTTGTAAATATAAATTTGATCTTAGTTTTTCTGTTATAACTTTTAACGTTTTTTAATAAAAATAAGATTTTTTGATGTTTTTTATGTAGAATTTAATATTACACAAAAAAGTATTCTTAAGTTTTTTTAAAGAAAGTAATACTTTTCGAGATATATAGGGTCAAACAAAAAGTTTGTAAATATAAATTTGATCTTAGTTTTTCTGTCATAACTTTTAAAGTTTTTAATCAAAATAAGATATTTTAATGTTTTTTGATGTAAAATTTAATCTTGCATAAATAATTATTTTTGAGTTTTTTCAAAAGAACTGATACTTTTCGCGATATACAGGGTCAAACAAAAAGTTTGTAAATATAAATTTAATCTCAGTTTTTCTGTCATAACTTTTAACGTTTTGAATTAAAATAAGATTTTTTGATGTTTTTTTATGTAGAATTTAATATTACACAAAAAAGTATTTTTACGTTTTTTTAATAACACTAATAATTTTCGAGATATATAGGGTCAAACAAAAAGTTTGTAAATATAAATTTGATCTCAGTTTTTCTGTCATAACTTTTAAAGTTTTTAATTAAAATTTAATTTTTTGGGGTTTTTTGATGTAAAATTTGATTTTACATAAAAAAATATTCTTGAGCTTTTTCAAAAAACTGATACTTTTCGAAATATACAGGGTCAAACAAAAAGTTTGTAAATATAAATTTAATCTCAGTTTTTCTGTCGTAACTTTTAACGTTTTTACTTAAAATAAGATTTTTTGATGTTTATTAATGTATAATTTAATATTACACAAAAAAGTATTCTTAAGTTTTTTTAAAATACTAATACTTTTCGAGATATATAGGGTCAAACAAAAAGTTTGTAAATATAAATTTGATCTCAGTTTTTCTGTCATAACTTTTAACGGTATTAATTAAAATAAGATTTTTTCATGTTTTTTTATGTAGAATTTAATATTACACAAAAAAGTATTCTTAAGTTTTTTTAAAGAAACTAATACTTTTCGAGATATATAGGGTCAAACAAAAAGTTTATAAATATAAATTTGATCTCAGTTTTTCTGTCATAACTTTTAAATTTTTTAATTAAAATGAGATTTTTTGGGGTTTTTGATGTAAAATTTAATTTTACATAAAAAAGTAATCTTGAGTTTTTTCAAAAAAACTGATACTTTTTGTGATATATAGGGTCAAACAAAAAGTTTGTAAATATAAATTTAATCTCAGTTTTTCTGTCATAACTTTTAACGTTTTTAATTAAAATAAGATTTTTTGATTTTTTTTTATGTAGAATTTAATATTACACAAAAAAGTGTTCTTAAGTTTTTTTAAAAACACTAATAATTTTCGAGATATATAGGGTCAAACAAAAAGTTTGTAAATATAAATTTGATCTAAGTTTTTCTGTTATAACTTTTAATGTTTTTTAATAAAAATAAGATTTTTTGATGTTTTTTATGTAGAATTTAATATTACACAAAAAAGTATTTATAAGTTTTTTTAAAGAAAGTAATACTTTTCGAGATATATAGCGTCAAACAAAAAGTTTGTAAATATAAATTTGATCTTAGTTTTTCTCTCATAACATTTAAAGTTTTTAATCAAAATAAGATTAGTTGATGTTTTTTGATGTAAAATTTAATCTTGCATAAATAATTATTCTTGAGTTTTTTCAAAAGAACTGATACTTTTCGAGATATACAGGGTCAAACAAAAAGTTTGTAAATATAAATTTATTCTCAGTTTTTCTGTCATAACTTTTAACGTTTTTAATTAAAATAAGATTTTTTGATGTAGAATTTAATATTACACAAAAGAGTATTCGTGAGTTTTTTCAAAAAAACTAATACTTTTCGAGATATATAGGGTCAAACAAAAAGTTTGTAAATATAAATTTGATCTCAGTTTTTCTGTCACAACTTTTAAAGTTTTTTATTAAAACGAGAATTTTTGTGGCTTTTTTATGTAAAATTTAATTTTACATAAAAAATTATTCTTAAGTTTTTTCAAAGAAACTGATACTTTTCGAGATATATAGGGTAAAACAAAAAGTTTGTAAATATAAATTTAATCTCAGTTTTTCTGTCATAACTTTTAACGTTTTTAATTAAAATAAGATTTTTTGATGTAGAATTTAATATTACACAAAAGAGTATTCGTGAGTTTTTTTAAAAACACTAATAATTTTCGAGATATATAGGGTCAAACAAAAAGTTTGTAAATATAAATTTGATCTTAGTTTTTCTGTTATAACTTTTAACGTTTTTTAATAAAAATAAGATTTTTTGATGTTTTTTATGTAGAATTTAATATTACACAAAAAAGTATTCTTAAGTTTTTTTAAAGAAAGTAATACTTTTCGAGATATATAGGGTCAAACAAAAAGTTTGTAAATATAAATTTGATCTTAGTTTTTCTGTCATAACTTTTAAAGTTTTTAATCAAAATAAGATATTTTAATGTTTTTTGATGTAAAATTTAATATTGCATAAATAATTATTTTTGAGTTTTTTTAAAAGAACTGATACTTTTCGAGATATACAGGGTCAAACAAAAAGTTTGTAAATATAAATTTAATCTCAGTTTTTCTGTCATAACTTTTAACGTTTTTATTTAAAATAAGATTTTTTGATGTAGAATTTAATATTACACAAAAGATTTATTCTTGAGTTTTTTCAAAAAAACTAATACTTTTCGAGATATATAGGGTCAAACAAAAAGTTTGTAAATATAAATTTGATCTCAGTTTTTCTGTCATAACTTTTAAATTTTTTAATTAAAATGAGATTTTTTGGGGTTTTTGATGTAAAATTTAATTTTACATAAAAAAGTAATCTTGAGTTTTTTCAAAAAAACTGATACTTTTCGTGATATATAGGGTCAAACAAAAAGTTTGTAAATATAAATTTAATCTCAGTTTTTCTGTCATAACTTTTAACGTTTTTAATTAAAATAAGATTTTTTGATTTTTTTTTATGTAGAATTTAATATTACACAAAAAAGTGTTCTTAAGTTTTTTTAAAGACACTAATAATTTTCGAGATATATAGGGTCAAACAAAAAGTTTGTAAATATAAATTTGATCTAAGTTTTTCTGTTATAACTTTTAATGTTTTTTAATAAAAATAAGATTTTTTGATGTTTTTTATGTAGAATTTAATATTACACAAAAAAGTATTTATAAGTTTTTTTAAAGAAACTAATACTTTTCGAGATATATAGGGTCAAACAAAAAGTTTGTAAATATAAATTTGATCTCAGTTTTTCTGTCACAACTTTTAAAGTTTTTTATTAAAACGAGAATTTTTGTGGCTTTTTTATGTAAAATTTAATTTTACATAAAAAATTATTCTTAAGTTTTTTCAAAGAAACTGATACTTTTCGAGATATATAGGGTAAAACAAAAAGTTTGTAAATATAAATTTAATCTCAGTTTTTCTGTCATAACTTTTAACGTTTTTAATTAAAATAAGATTTTTTGATGTTTTTTTATGTAGAATTTAATATTACACAAAAAAGGATTCTTAATTTTTTTTAAAAACACTAATAATTTTCGAGATATATAGGGTCAAACAAAAAGTTTGTAAATATAAATTTGATCTTAGTTTTTCTGTTATAACTTTTAACGTTTTTTAATAAAAATAAGATTTTTTGATGTTTTTTATGTAGAATTTAATATTACACAAAAACGTATTCTTAAGTTTTTTTAAAGAAAGTAATACTTTTCGAGATATATAGGGTCAAACAAAAAGTTTGTAAATATAAATTTGATCTTAGTTTTTCTGTCATAACTTTTAAAGTTTTTAATCAAAATAAGATATTTTAATGTTTTTTGATGTAAAATTTAATATTGCATAAATAATTATTTTTGAGTTTTTTTAAAAGAACTGATACTTTTCGAGATATACAGGGTCAAACAAAAAGTTTGTAAATATAAATTTAATCTCAGTTTTTCTGTCATAACTTTTAACGTTTTTAATTAAAATAAGATTTTTTGATGTAGAATTTAATATTACACAAAAGAGTATTCTTGAGTTTTTTCAAAAAAACTAATACTTTTCGAGATATAAAGGGTCAAACAAAAAGTTTGTAAATATAAATTTAATCTCAGTTTTTCTGTCATAACTTTTAACGTTTTTAATTAAAATGAGATTTTTTAATGTTTTTTGATGTAAAATTAAATTTTAAATAAATAAGTTTTCTATTAAAATCAAATTATTTG
This sequence comes from Altica lythri, assembly GCA_964028335.1. Lineage (NCBI taxonomy): Eukaryota > Metazoa > Arthropoda > Insecta > Coleoptera > Chrysomelidae > Altica > Altica lythri. The sequence goes on from CAXIIO010001191.1 coordinate 70,205, forward strand.
GACATTTTTTTTGTAAAATTTAATTTTACACAAAAAAGTATTTTTGAGTTTTTTCAAAAAAACTGATACTTTTCGAAATATACAGGGTCAAACCAAAGAGTTTGTAAATATAAATTTAATCTCAGTTTTTCTGTCGTAACTGTTAACGTTTTTAATTAAAATAAGGTTTTTTGATGTTTATTGATGTATAAATCAATGTTGCACAAAAAAGTGTTTTTAATTTTTTTTAAAAAACTAATACTTTTCGAGATATATAGGGTCAAACAAAAAGTTTGTAAATATAAATTTGATCTCAGTTTTTCTGTCATAACTTTTAAAGTTTTTAATCAAAATGAGATTTTTATTGTTTTTAATGTAAAATTAAATTTTAAATAAATAAGTATTCCTGAGTTTTTTCAAAAGAACTGATACTTTTCGAGATATACAGGGTCAAACAAAAAGTTTGTAAATATAAATTTGATCTCAGTTTTTCTGTCATTACTTTTAAAGTTTTTTATTAAAATGAGATTTTTTGGGGTTTTTTGATGTAAAATTTAATTTTACATAAAAAAGTATTCCTGAGTGTTTCCAAAAAAAACTGATACTTTTCGAGATATACAGGGTCAAACAAAAAGTTTGTAAATATAAATTTAATCTCAGTTTTTCTGTCATAACTTTTAACGTTTTTAATTAAAATAAGATTTTTTGATGTTTTTTTATGTAGAATTTAATATTACACAAAAAAGGATTCTTAAGTTTTTTTAAAAACACTAATAATTTTCGAGATATATAGGGTCAAACAAAAAGTTTGTAAATATAAATTTGATCTTAGTTTTTCTGTTATAACTTTTAACGTTTTTTAATAAAAATAAGATTTTTTGATGTTTTTTATGTAGAATTTAATATTACACAAAAAAGTATTCTTAAGTTTTTTTAAAGAAAGTAATACTTTTCGAGATATATAGGGTCAAACAAAAAGTTTGTAAATATAAATTTGATCTTAGTTTTTCTGTCATAACTTTTAAAGTTTTTAATCAAAATAAGATATTTTAATGTTTTTTGATGTAAAATTTAATATTGCATAAATAATTATTTTTGAGTTTTTTTAAAAGAACTGATACTTTTCGAGATATACAGGGTCAAACAAAAAGTTTGTAAATATAAATTTAATCTCAGTTTTTCTGTCATAACTTTTAACGTTTTTAATTAAAATAAGATTTTTTGATGTAGAATTTAATATTACACAAAAGAGTATTCTTGAGTTTTTTCAAAAAAACTAATACTTTTCGAGATATAAAGGGTCAAACAAAAAGTTTGTAAATATAAATTTAATCTCAGTTTTTCTGTCATAACTTTTAACGTTTTTAATTAAAATAAGATTTTTTGATGTTTTTTATGTAGAATTTAATATTACACAAAAAAGTATTTATAAGTTTTTTTAAAGAAAGTAATACTTTTCGAGATATATAGGGTCAAACAAAAAGTTTGTAAATATAAATTTGATCTTAGTTTTTCTCTCATAACATTTAAAGAATATGATCAATAATTGATTTACTATCATTAGTTACTCTAGTGGGCTTATTTATAATAGAAGTGAAACCATTTGAGTTTAGTATATTAAGATAATTATTAGTTAAATTTTCATTTTTCTTTATTAAGTCAATGTTTATGTCCCCAGCAAACACTTCTAAATTTTGTTTTTTTATTGTTTCTAAATAAGTATTTAAATCTTTTAAAAATTGATCCCCTTCAGTTGATGGTAATCTGTAAAAAGCCGTTATACCTAGTGTTAATTTTTTTGAAATTAGATTATTTGAAAAAGTTAATCTTAAAAATTTGTTATCATTTATGGGTACTATTTCTACCGCTGCTGTTAGGTTATTTTTGACATATACAACAACTCCATCACATTTATTTTGTAGAGATTCATTATAATATAAAGAAAAGTTTGGAATTAGAAAGTCGTTTAAGTTAGTTATTTCTCTTGTTTCCGATAAAATTATAATATCAAACCTGTTTTTAGCCATTTCAACGTATACCAGAAGTTCATCGAAATGTTTCTGTATACTTCTAATATTAAAATGCACAATCCCTATTGAGTCGCTGTCATTGTCTGCCCCGTCCTTCATGCAGTCCTCAAAATTGTTAAACACCTTTGTGTCAATTTCTGCCTCATCTAAAATATTCAAATATTCGATCATCTTACATGATGTATGAGCTCCTATGCCTTAATAATTACTAAAAAATTAAATCAATTAGGTAAATGAATTCTACTAAGTAGTTATAAAAATAGAAAATAAAGACCATATAATAATTAAACTTAATTAATGTGAAAAAAGAACGGATATTAATCATTTCAATAATATTTAAAGTTACTTAAAAAAAATAAAAATATTTTGAGAAAACTATTGTAAACAAAGAAAAGATTTAACTGATAATTATATAAAAAGTCTACAAATTATACTGTTAACTTCATAAGGTCATCCTGGCTTCTTATAATCCGTACTCTATTGTCGTTGAAAATGTGAATTTTGCCATTTTCGGTCCATACGTTTTTCAATCCGTATTTTTCAATTGCATCGTTTAGTATTTTCACTCTGTTATTCGTTAAATCTTCCCGTATAATGATACCAGTACCTTTTAGTAACTTTTTTTTACTATAAATTAGTTGCTTAGTGGCAAAGTTGGAAAGTTTTAAGTAGATTCCCCTATTTTTATTCTCTAGCACCTTACCAATTCTATAACATAAAATAACTTCCGTATCAGCAAGGTTAATAGACATTTTCTTGTTTAGTAGGTCGATAATTTCTTTTCTTGTATTTTCCTGACGTTTTTCCGACATATTAAAGATTCTCAGTGTATTTGATCTCATGGATTGATCCATTTCATCCATTTTTTTCTGTATATTATTGTTTTCTTTATCAGTATTTACCATATACTCTTCTAGTTTACTAATTTTATTTTCAAGTTCTTGATATTTTGTCTCAGCAATTTGTCTTAACTCCGACACTGACTTTTCAACAGTTTTTAATTTCTGTTCAATTGTTTTTATTACAGATTGTGAGACTTGTTTTGATATATCCTTGATAAAATTGTCGCTTTTTATACATTTATCAATTGCTGTACTCACCGCTGATTCAATTTCATCTTTGATATCTCTAGTAATCACCATAATTTCAAATTTTTGATTGCACTCACTTAGAAAGCAAATTTTATTTTATGATAGGTGAAATTTTCAAAATTTTATTCGCGGTATATACCACTGTAATTTTCAATTTATCAGGAGCCAAACAAACGATCAACTATTCGATACCAACCATAACCGGTTAATTAATAAATTTAATCTCAGTTTTTCTGTCGTAACTGTTAACGTTTTTAATTAAAATAAGATTTTTTGATATTTTTTGATGTAGAATTTAATATTACAAAAAAAAGTATTCCTAAGTTTTTATAAAAAAACTAATAATTTTTAAAATATATAGGGCCAAACAAAAAGTTTGTAAATATAAATTTGATCTTGGTTTTTCTGTCATAACTTTTAAAGTTTTTAATTGAAATAAGGGTTTTTAACGGTTTTTGATGTAAAATTTAATTTTACATAAAAAAGTATTCTTGAGTTTTTTCAAAAAAACTGATACTTTTCGAGATATACAGGGTCAAACAAAAAGTTTGTAAATATAAATTTAATCTCAGTTTTTCTGTCATAACTTTTAACGGTTTTAATTAAAATAAGATTTTTTGATTTTTTTTGATGTAGAATTTAATATTACACAAAAAAGTATTCTTAAGTTTTTTTAAAGAAACTAATACTTTTCGAGATATATAGGGTCAAACAAAAAGTTTGTAAATATAAATTTGATCTCAGTTTTTCTGTCATAACTTTTAAAGTTTTTAATTAAAATAAGATTTTTTGGGGTTTTTTGATGTAAAATTTAATTTTACATAAAAAAGTATTTTTGATTTTTTTGAAAAAAACTGATACTATTCGAGATATATAGGGTCAAACAAAAAGTTTGTAAATATAAATTTGATCTTAGTTTTTCTGTCATAACTTTCAAAGTTTTTAATTAAAATAAGGTTTTTTAACGGTTTTTGATGTAAAATTTAATTTTACATAAAAAAGTATTCTTGAGTTTTTTCAAAAAAACTGATACTTTTCGAGATATACAGGGTCAAACAAAAAGTTAGTAAATATAAATTTAATCTCAGTTTTTCTGTCATAACTTTTAACGGTTTTAATTAAAATAAGATTTTTTGATGTTTTTTGATGTAGAATTTAATATTACACAAAAAAAGTATTCTTAAGTTTTTTTAAAGAAACTAATACTTTTCGAGATATATAGGGTCAAACAAAAAGTTTGTAAATATAAATTTGATCTTAGTTTTTCTGTCATAACTTTTAACGTTTTTAATTAAAATAAGATTTTTTGATGAAGAATTTAATATTACACAAAAAAGTATTCTTGAGTTTTTCCAAAAAAACTAATACTTTTCGAGATATATAGGGTCAAACAAAAAGTTTGTAAATATAAATTTGATCTCAGTTTTTCTGTCATAACTTTTAAAGTTTTTAATTAAAATAAGATTTTTTAATGTTTTTTTATGTAAACTTTAATTTTACATAAATAAGTATTCCTGAGTTTTTTCAAAAGAACTGATACTTTTCGGGATATACAGGGTCAAACAAAAAGTTTGTAAATATAAATTTAATCTCAGTTTTTCTGTCATAACTTTAACCGTTTTTAATTAAAATAAGATTTTTTGATGTTTTTTGATGTAGAATTTATTATTACACAAAAAAGTATTTCAACGTTTTTTCAAAAAAACTAATAATTTTCGAGATATATAGGGTCAAACAAAAAGTTTGAAAATATAAATTTGATCTCAGTTTTTCTGTCATAGCTTTTAAAGTTTTTAAATAAAATAAGATTTTTTGGGGTTTTTTGAGGTAAAATTTAATTTTACATAAGAAAGTATTCTTGAGTTTTTTCAGAAAAACTGATACTTTTCGAGATATGCAGGGTCAAACAAAAAGTTTGTAAATATAAATTTAATCTCAGTTTTTCTATCATAACTTTTAACGGTTTAAATTAAAATAAGATTTTTTAACGTTTTTTTATGTAAAATTTAATTTTACATAAAAAAGTATTCTTGAGTTTTTTCAAAAAAACTGATACTTTTCGAGATATACATGGTCAAACAAAAAGTTTGTAAAAATAAATTTAATCTCAGTTTTTCTGTCATAACTTTTAACGTTTTTAATTAAAATAAGATTTTTTGATGTTTTTTAATGTAGAATTTAATATTACACAAAAAAGTATTCCTAAGTTTTTTTAAAGAAACGAATACTTTTCGAGATATATAGGGTCAAACAAAAAGTTTGTAAATATCAATTTGATCTTAGTTTTTGTGTCATAACTTTTAAAGATTCTAATTAAAATTAGATTTTTTAATGTTTTTTTATGTAAAATTTAATTTTACATAAAAAAGTATTCTTGACTTTTTTCAAAAAAACTGATACTTTTCGAGATATACAGGGTCAAATAAAAAGTTTGTAAATATAAATTTAACCTCAGTTTTTCTGTCATAACTTTTATCGTTTTTACTTAAAATAAGATTTTTTGATGTTTTTTTTATGTAGAATTAAATTTTACACAAAAAAGTGTTCTTAAGTTTTTAAAAAAACTAATACTTTTCGAGATATAGGGTCAAACAAAAAGTTTGTAAATATAAATTTGATCTCAGTTTTTCTGTCATAACTTTTAAAGTTTTTAATTAAAATAAGATTTTTTGGGATTTTTTGATGTAAAATTTAATTTTACATAAAAAAGTATTCTTGATTTTTTTGAAAAAAACTGATACTATTCGAGATATATAGGGTCAAACAAAAAGTTTGTAAATATAAATTTGATCTTAGTTTTTCTGTCATAACTTTCAAAGTTTTTAATTAAAATAAGGTTTTTTAACGGTTTTTGATTTAAAATTTAATTTTACATAAAAAAGTATTCTTGAGTTTTTTCAAAAAAACTGATACTTTTCGAGATATACAGGGTCAAACAAAAAGTTTGTAAATATAAATTTAATCTGTTTTTCTGTCATAACTTTTAAGGGTTTTAATTAAAATAAGATTTTTTGATGTTTTTTGATGTAGAATTTAATATTACACAAAAAAGTATTCTTAAGTTTTTTTAAAGAAACTAATACTTTTCGAGATATATGGGGTCAAACAAAAAGTTTGTAAATATAAATTTGATCTTAGTTTTTCTGTCATAACTTTTAACGTTTTTAATTAAAATAAGATTTTTTGATAAACAATTTAATATTACACAAAAAATTATTCTTGAGTTTTTTCAAAAAAACTAATACTTTTCGAGATATATAGGGTCAAACAAAAAGTTTGTAAATATAAATTTGATCTCAGTTTTTCTGTCATAACTTTTAAAGTTTTTAATTAAAATAAGATTTTTTAATGTTTTTTTATGTAAACTTAAATTTTACATAAATAAGTATTCCTGAGTTTTTTCAAAAGAACTGATACTTTTCGGGATATGCAGGGTAAAACAAAAAGTTTGTAAATATAAATTTAATCTCAGTTTTTCTGTCATAACTTTTAACGTTTTAAATTAAAATAAGATTTTTTGATGTTTTTTAATGTAGAATTTAATATTACACAAAAAAGTGTTTTAAAGTTTTTCCAAAAAAACTAATACTTTTCGAGATATATAGGGTCAAACAAAAAGTTTGTAAATATAAATTTAATCTTAGTTTTTCTGTTATAACTTTTAACGTTTTTAAATAAAAATAAGATTTTTTGATGTTTTTTTATGTAGAATTTAATATTACACAAAAAAGTATTCCTAAGTTTTTTTAAAGAAACGAATACTTTTCGAGATATATAGGGTCAAACAAAAAGTTTGTAAATATAAATTTGATCTTAGTTTTTGTGTCATAACTTTTAAAGATTCTAATTAAAATGAGATTTTTTAATGTTTTTTTGTATTCTTGAGTTTTTTCAGAAAAACTAATACTTTTCGAGATATACATGGTCAAACAAAAAGTTTGTAAATATAAATTTAATCTCAGTTTTTCTGTCATAACTCTTAACGTTTTTAATTAAAATAAGATTTTTTGATGTTTTTTAATGTAAAATTTAATATTACACAAAAAAGTATTCTTAAGTTTTTTTAAAGAAACGAATACTTTTCGAGATATATAGGGTCAAACAAAAAGTTTGTAAATATCAATTTGATCTTAGTTTTTGTGTCATAACTTTTAAAGATTCTAATTAAAATAAGATTTTTTAATGTTTTTTTATGTAAAATTTAATTTTACATAAAAAAGTATTCTTGAGTTTTTTCAAAAAAACTGATACTTTTCGAGATATACAGGGTCAAACAAAAAGTTTGTAAATATAAATTTAATCTCAGTTTTTCTGTCATAACTTTTATCGTTTCTACTTAAAATAAGATTTTTTGATGTTTTTTTTATGTAGAATTAAATTTTACACAAAAAAGTGTTCTTAAGTTTTTAAAAAAACTAATACTTTTCGAGATATAGGGTCAAACAAAAAGTTTGTAAATATAAATTTGATCTCAGTTTTTCTGTCATAACTTTCAAAGTTTTTAATTAAAATTTAATTTTTTGGGGTTTTTTGATGTAAAATTTGATTTTACATAAAAAAGTATTCTTGAGTTTTTTCAAAAAAACTGATACTTTTCAAAATATACAGGGTCAAACAAAAAGTTTGTAAATATAAATTTAATCTCAGTTTTTCTGTCGTAACTGTTAACGTTTTTAATTAAAATAAGATTTTTTGATGTTTTTTTATGTAGAATTTATTATTACAAAAAAAAGTATTCCTAAGTTTTTATAAAAAAACTAATAATTTTTAAAATATATAGGGTCAAACAAAAAGTTTGTAAATATAAATTTGATCATAGTTTTTCTGTCATAACTTTTAAAGTTTTTAATTGAAATAAGGTTTTTTAACGGTTTTTGATGTAAAATTTAATTTTACATAAAAAAGTATTCTTGAGTTTTTTCAAAAAAACTGATACTTTTCGAGATATACAGGGTCAAACAAAAAGTTTGTAAATATAAATTTAATCTCATTTTTTCTGTCATAACTTTTAACGGTTTTAATTAAAATAAGATTTTTTGATGTTTTTTAATGTAGAATTTAATATTACACAAAAAAGTATTCTTAAGTTTTTTTAAAGAAACTAATACTTTTCGAGATATATAGGGTCAAACAAAAAGTTTGTAAATATAAATTTGATCTTAGTTTTTCTGTCATAACTTTTAACGTTTTTAATTACAATAAGATTTTTTGATGAACAATTTAATATTACACAAAAAAGTATTCTTGATTTTTTTCAAAAAAACTAATACTTTTCGGGATATATAGGGTCAAACAAAAAGTTTGTAAATATAAATTTGATCTCAGTTTTTCTGTCATAACTTTTAAAGTTTTTAATTAAAATAAGATTTTTTAATGTTTGTTTATGTAAACTTTAATTTTACATAAATAAGTATTCCTGAGTTTTTTCAGAAGAACTGATACTTTTCGAGATATACAGGGTCAAACAAAAAGTTTGTAAATATAAATTTAATCTCAGTTTTTCTGTCATAACTTTTAGCGTTTTTACTTAAAATAAGATTTTTTGATGTTTTTTTTTTATGTAGAATTAAATTTTACACAAAAAAGTGTTCTTAAGTTTTTAAAAAAACTAATACTTTTCGAGATATAGGGTCAAACAAAAAGTTTGTATATATAAATTTGATCTCAGTTTTTCTGTCGTAACTGTTAACGTTTTTAATTAAAATAAGATTTTTTGATGTTTTTTGATGTAGAATTTAATATTACAAAAAAAAGTATTCCTAAGTTTTTATAAAAAAACTAATAATTTTTAAAATATATAGGGTCAAACAAAAAGTTTGTAAATATAAATTTGATCTTAGTTTTTCTGTCATAACTTTTAAAGTTTTTAATTGAAATAAGGGTGTTTTAATGGTTTTTAATGTAAAATTTAATTTTACATAAAAAAGTATTCTTGAGTTTTTTCAAAAAAACTGATACTTTTCTAGATATACAGGGTCAAACAAAAAGTTTGTAAATATAAATTTAATCTCAGTTTTTCTGTCATAACTTTTATCGTTTTTAATCAAAATAAGATTTTTTGATGTTTTTTTATGTAGAATTAAATTTTACTTAAAACAGTATTCTTAAGCTTTTAAAAAAACTAATACTTTTCGAGATATATAGGGTCAAACAAAAAGTGTGTAAATATAAATTTGATCTCAGTTTTTCTGTCATAACTTTTAACGTTTTTAATTAAAATAAGATTATTTGATGTAGAATTTAATATTAAACAAAAGAGTATTCTTGAGTTTTTTTAAAAATACTAATACTTTTCGAGATATAAAGGGTCAAACAAAAAGTTTGTAAATATAAATTTAATCTCAGTTTTTCTGTCATAACTTTTAACGTTTTTAATTAAAATAAGATTTTTTGATGTTTTTTAATGTAGAATTTAATATTACACAAAAAAGTATTCCTAAGTTTTTTTTAAAGAAACGAATACTTTTCGAGATATATAGGGTCAAACAAAAAGTTTGTAAATATCAATTTGATCTTAGTTTTTGTGTCATAACTTTTAAAGATTCTAATTAAAATTAGATTTTTTAATGGTTTTTTATGTAAAATTTAATTTTACATAAAAAAGTATTCTTGACTTTTTTCAAAAAAACTGATACTTTTCGAGATATACAGGGTCAAATAAAAAGTTTGTAAATATAAATTTAACCTCAGTTTTTCTGTCATAACTTTTATCGTTTTTACTTAAAATAAGATTTTTTGATGTTTTTTTTATGTAGAATTAAATTTTACACAAAAAAGTGTTCTTAAGTTTTTAAAAAAACTAATACTTTTCGAGATATAGGGTCAAACAAAAAGTTTGTAAATATAAATTTGACCTCAGTTTTTCTGTCATAACTTTTAAAGTTTTTAATTAAAATAAGATTTTTTGGGGTTTTTTGATGTAAAATTTAATTTTACATAAAAAAGTATTCTTGATTTTTTTGAAAAAAACCGATACTATTCGAGATATATAGGGTCAAACAAAAAGTTTGTAAATATAAATTTGATCTTAGTTTTTCTGTCATAACTTTCAAAGTTTTTAATTAAAATAAGGTTTTTTAACGGTTTTTGATTTAAAATTTAATTTTACATAAAAAAGTATTCTTGAGTTTTTTCAAAAAAACTGATACTTTTCGAGATATACAGGGTCAAACAAAAAGTTTGTAAATATAAATTTAATCTGTTTTTCTGTCATAACTTTTAAGGGTTTTAATCAAAATAAGATTTTTTGATGTTTTTTGATGTAGAATTTAATATTACACAAAAAAGTATTCTTAAGTTTTTTTAAAGAAACTAATACTTTTCGAGATATATGGGGTCAAACAAAAAGTTTGTAAATATAAATTTGATCTTAGATTTTCTGTCATAACTTTTAACGTTTTTAATTAAAATAAGATTTTTTGATGAACAATTTAATATTACACAAAAAATTATTCTTGAGTTTTTTCAAAAAAACTAATACTTTTCGAGATATATAGGGTCAAACAAAAAGTTTGTAAATATAAATTTGATCTCAGTTTTTCTGTCATAACTTTTAAAGTTTTTAATTAAAATAAGATTTTTTAATGTTTTTTTTATGTAAACTTAAATTTTACATAAATAAGTATTCCTGAGTTTTTTCAAAAGAACTGATACTTTTCGGGATATACAGGGTAAAACAAAAAATTTGTAAATATAAATTTAATCTCAGTTTTTCTGTCATAACTTTTAACGTTTTTAATTAAATAAGATTTTTTGATGTTTTTTGATGTAGAATTTATTATTACACAAAAAGTATTCCAACGTTTTTTCAAAAAAACTAATAATTTTCGAGATATATAGGGTCAAACAAAAAGTTTGAAAATATAAATTTGATCTCAGTTTTTCTGTCATAGCTTTTAAAGTTTTTAATTAAAATAAGATTTTTTGGGGTTTTTTGATGTAAAATTTAATTCTACATAAGAAAGTATTCTTGAGTTTTTTCAGAAAAACTGATATTTTCGAGATATGCAGGGTAAAACAAAAAGTTTGTAAATATAAATTTAATCTCACTTTTTTCTGTCATAACTTTTAACGTTTTAAATTAAAATAAGATTTTTTGATGTTTTTTAATGTAGAATTTAATATTACACAAAAAAGTGTTTTAAAGTTTTTCCAAAAAAAACTAATACTTTTCGAGATATATAGGGTCAAACAAAAAGTTTGTAAATATAAATTTAATCTTAGTTTTTCTGTTATAACTTTTAACGTTTTTAAATAAAAATAAGATTTTTTGATGTTTTTTTATGTAGAATTTAATATTACACAAAAAAGTATTCTTAAGTTTTTTTAAAGAAACGAATACTTTTCGAGATATATAGGGTCAAACAAAAAGTTTGTAAATATAAATTTGATCTTAGTTTTTGTGTCATAACTTTTAAAGATTCTAATTAAAATGAGATTTTTTAATGTTTTTTTATGTAAAATTTAATTTTACATAAGAAAGTATTCTTGAGTTTTTTCAGAAAAACTGATACTTTTCGAGATATGCAGGGTCAAACAAAAAGTTTGTAAATATAAATTTGATCTTAGTTTTTGTGTCATAACTTTTAAAGATTCTAATTGAAATGAGATTTTTTAATGTTTTTTTATGTAAAATTTAATTTTACATAAGAAAGTATTCTTGAGTTTTTTCAGAAAAACTAATACTTTTCGAGATATACATGGTCAAACAAAAAGTTTGTAAATATAAATTTAATCTCAGTTTTTCTGTCATAACTCTTAACGTTTTTAATTAAAATAAGATTTTTTGATGTTTTTTAATGTAAAATTTAATATTACACAAAAAAGTATTCTTAAGTTTTTTTAAAGAAACGAATACTTTTCGAGATATATAGGGTCAAACAAAAAGTTTGTAAATATCAATTTGATCTTAGTTTTTGTGTCATAACTTTTAAAGATTCTAATTAAAATGAGATTTTTTAATGTTTTTTTATGTAAAATTTAATTTTACATAAAAAAGTATTCTTGAGTTTTTTCAAAAAAACTGATACTTTTCGAGATATACAGGGTCAAACAAAAAGTTTGTAAATATAAATTTAATCTCAGTTTTTCTGTCATAACTTTTATCGTTTTTACTTAAAATAAGATTTTTTGATGTTTTTTTTATGTAGAATTAAATTTTACACAAAAAGTGTTCTTAAGTTTTTAAAAAAACTAATACTTTTCGAGATATAGGGTCAAACAAAAAGTTTGGTAAATATAAATTTGATCTCAGTTTTTCTGTCATAACTTTCAAAGTTTTTAATTAAAATTTAATTTTTTGGGGTTTTTTGATGTAAAATTTGATTTTACATAAAAAAGTATCTCTGAGTTTTTTCAAAAAAACTGATACTTTTCAAAATATACAGGGTCAAACAAAAAGTTTGTAAATATAAATTTAATCTCAGTTTTTCTGTCGTAACTGTTAACGTTTTTAATTAAAATAAGATTTTTTGATGTTTTTTTATGTAGAATTTAATATTACAAAAAAAAGTATTCCTAAGTTTTTATAAAAAAACTAATAATTTTTAAAATATATAGTGTCAAACAAAAAGTTTGTAAATATAAATTTGATCATAGTTTTTCTGTCATAACTTTTAAAGTTTTTAATTGAAATAAGGTTTTTTAACGGTTTTTGATGTAAAATTTAATTTTACATAAAAAAGTATTCTTGAGTTTTTTCAAAAAAACTGATACTTTTCGAGATATACAGGGTCAAACAAAAAGTTTGTAAATATAAATTTAATCTCATTTTTTCTGTCATAACTTTTAACGGTTTTAATTAAAATAAGATTTTTTGATGTTTTTTGATGTAGAATTTAATATTACACAAAAAAGTATTCTTAAGTTTTTTTAAAGAAACTAATACTTTTCGAGATATATAGGGTCAAAGAAAAAGTTTGTAAATATAAATTTGATCTTAGTTTTTCTGTCATAACTTTTAACGTTTTTAATTACAATAAGATTTTTTGATGAACAATTTAATATTACACAAAAAAGTATTCTTGAGTTTTTTCAAAAAAACTAATACTTTTCGAGATATACAGGGTCAAACAAAAAGTTTGTAAATATAAATTTAATCTCAGTTTTTCTGTCATAACTTTTAGCGTTTTTACTTAAAATAAGATTTTTTGATGTTTTTTTTTATGTAGAATTAAATTTTACACAAAAAAGTGTTCTTAAGTTTTTAAAAAAACTAATACTTTTCGAGATATAGGGTCAAACAAAAAGTTTGTATATATAAATTTGATCTCAGTTTTTCTGTCGTAACTGTTAACGTTTTTAATTAAAATAAGATTTTTTGATGTTTTTTGATGTAGAATTTAATATTACAAAAAAAAGTATTCCTAAGTTTTTATAAAAAAACTAATAATTTTTAAAATATATAGGGTCAAACAAAAAGTTTGTAAATATAAATTTGATCTTAGTTTTTCTGTCCTAACTTTTAAAGTTTTTAATTGAAATAAGGGTTTTTAATGGTTTTTGATGTAAAATTTAATTTTACATAAAAAAGTATTCTTAAGTTTTTTTAAAGAAACTAATACTTTTCGAGATATATGGGGTCAAACAAAAAGTTTGTAAATATAAATTTGATCTTAGTTTTTCTGTCATAACTTTTAACGTTTTTAATTAAAATAAGATTTTTTGATGAACAATTTAATATTACACAAAAAATTATTCTTGAGTTTTTTCAAAAAAACTAATACTTTTCGAGATATATAGGGTCAAACAAAAAGTTTGTAAATATAAATTTGATCTCAGTTTTTCTGTCATAACTTTTAAAGTTTTTAATTAAAATAAGATTTTTTAATGTTTTTTTATGTAAACTTAAATTTTACATAAATAAGTATTCCTGAGTTTTTTCAAAAGAACTGATACTTTTCGGGATATACAGGGTAAAACAAAAAGTTTGTAAATATAAATTTAATCTCAGTTTTTCTGTCATAACTTTTAACGTTTTTAATTAAAATAAGATTTTTTGATGTTTTTTGATGTAGAATTTATTATTACACAAAAAAGTATTTCAACGTTTTTTCAAAAAAACTAATAATTTTCGAGATATATAGGGTCAAACAAAAAGTTTGAAAATATAAATTTGATCTCAGTTTTTCTGTCATAGCTTTTAAAGTTTTTAATTAAAATAAGATTTTTTGGGGTTTTTTGATGTAAAATTTAATTCTACATAAGAAAGTATTCTTGAGTTTTTTCAGAAAAACTGATACTTTTCGAGATATGCAGGGTAAAACAAAAAGTTTGTAAATATAAATTTAATCTCAGTTTTTCTGTCATAACTTTTAACGTTTTAAATTAAAATAAGATTTTTTGATGTTTTTTAATGTAGAATTTAATATTACACAAAAAAGTGTTTTAAAGTTTTTCCAAAAAAACTAATACTTTTCGAGATATATAGGGTCAAACAAAAAGTTTGTAAATATAAATTTAATCTTAGTTTTTCTGTTATAACTTTTAACGTTTTTAAATAAAAATAAGATTTTTTGATGTTTTTTTATGTAGAATTTAATATTACACAAAAAAGTATTCCTAAGTTTTTTTAAAGAAACGAATACTTTTCGAGATATATAGGGTCAAACAAAAAGTTTGTAAATATAAATTTGATCTTAGTTTTTGTGTCATAACTTTTAAAGATTCTAATTAAAATGAGATTTTTTAATGTTTTTTTATGTAAAATTTAATTTTACATAAGAAAGTATTCTTGAGTTTTTTCAGAAAAACTGATACTTTTCGAGATATGCAGGGTCAAACAAAAAGTTTGTAAATATAAATTTGATCTTAGTTTTTGTGTCATAACTTTTAAAGATTCTAATTAAAATGAGATTTTTTAATGTTTTTTTATGTAAAATTTAATTTTACATAAAAAAGTATTCTTGAGTTTTTTCAGAAAAACTAATACTTTTCGAGATATACATGGTCAAACAAAAAGTTTGTAAATATAAATTTAATCTCAGTTTTTCTGTCATAACTCTTAACGTTTTTAATTAAAATAAGATTTTTTGATGTTTTTTAATGTAAAATTTAATATTACACAAAAAAGTATTCTTAAGTTTTTTTAAAGAAACGAATACTTTTCGAGATATATAGGGTCAAACAAAAAGTTTGTAAATATCAATTTGATCTTAGTTTTTGTGTCATAACTTTTAAAGATTCTAATTAAAATGAGATTTTTTAATGTTTTTTTATGTAAAATTTAATTTTACATAAAAAAGTATTCTTGAGTTTTTTCAAAAAAACTGATACTTTTCGAGATATACAGGGTCAAACAAAAAGTTTGTAAATATAAATTTAATCTCAGTTTTTCTGTCATAACTTTTATCGTTTTTACTTAAAATAAGATTTTTTGATGTTTTCTTTATGTAGAATTAAATTTTACACAAAAAAGTGTTCTTAAGTTTTTAAAAAAACTAATACTTTTCGAGATATAGGGTCAAACAAAAAGTTTGTAAATATAAATTTGATCTCAGTTTTTCTGTCATAACTTTCAAAGTTTTTAATTAAAATTTAATTTTTTGGGGTTTTTTGATGTAAAATTTGATTTTACATAAAAAAGTATTCCTGAGTTTTTTCAAAAAAACTGATACTTTTCAAAATATACAGGGTCAAACAAAAAGTTTGTAAATATAAATTTAATCTCAGTTTTTCTGTCGTAACTGTTAACGTTTTTAATTAAAATAAGATTTTTTGATGTTTTTTTATGTAGAATTTAATATTACAAAAAAAAGTATTCCTAAGTTTTTAAAAAAAAACTAATAATTTTTAAAATATATAGGGTCAAACAAAAAGTTTGTAAATATAAATTTGATCATAGTTTTTCTGTCATAACTTTTAAAGTTTTTAATTGAAATAAGGGTTTTTAACGGTTTTTGATGTAAAATTTAATTTTACGTAAAAAAGTATTCTTGAGTTTTTTCAAAAAAACTGATACTTTTCGAGATATACAGGGTCAAACAAAAAGTTTGTAAATATAAATTTAATCTCATTTTTTCTGTCATAACTTTTAACGGTTTTAATTAAAATAAGATTTTTTGATGTGTTTTGATGTAGAATTTAATATTACACAAAAAAGTATTCCTAAGTTTTTTTAAAGAAACTAATACTTTTCGAGATATATAGGGTCAAACAAAAAACTTGTAAATATAAATTTGATCTTAGTTTTTCTGTCATAACTTTTAACGTTTTTAATTAAAATAAGATTTTTTGATGAACAATTTAATATTACACAAAAAAGTATTCTTGAGTTTTTTTAAAAAAACTAATACTTTTCGAGATATATAGGGTCAAACAAAAAGTTTGTAAATATAAATTTGATCTCAGTTTTTCTGTCATAACTTTTAAAGTTTTTAATTAAAATAAGATTTTTTAATGTTTTTTTATGTAAACTTTAATTTTACATAAATAAGTATTCCTGAGTTTTTTCAGAAGAACTGATACTTTTCGGGATATACAGGGTCAAACAAAAAGTTTCTAAATATAAATTTAATCTCATTTTTTCTGTCATAACTTTTAACGTTTTTAATTAAAATAAGATTTTTTGATGTTTTTTGATGTAGAATTTATTATTACAAAAAAAAGTATTCCAACGTTTTTTCAAAAAAACTAATAATTTTTAAAATATATAGGGTCAAACAAAAAGTTTGTAAATATAAATTTGATCTTAGTTTTTCTGTCCTAACTTTTAAAGTTTTTAATTGAAATAAGGGTTTTTAATGGTTTTTGATGTAAAATTTAATTTTACATAAAAAAGTATTCTTAAGTTTTTTTAAAGAAACTAATACTTTTCGAGATATATGGGGTCAAACAAAAAGTTTGTAAATATAAATTTGATCTTAGTTTTTCTGTCATAACTTTTAACGTTTTTAATTAAAATAAGATTTTTTGATGAACAATTTAATATTACACAAAAAATTATTCTTGAGTTTTTTCAAAAAAACTAATACTTTTCGAGATATAAAGGGTCAAACAAAAAGTTTGTAAATATAAATTTGATCTCAGTTTTTCTGTCATAACTTTTAAAGTTTTTAATTAAAATAAGATTTTTTAATGTTTTTTTATGTAAACTTAAATTTTACATAAATAAGTATTCCTGAGTTTTTTCAAAAGAACTGATACTTTTCGGGATATACAGGGTAAAACAAAAAGTTTGTAAATATAAATTTAATCTCAGTTTTTCTGTCATAACTTTTAACGTTTTTAATTAAAATAAGATTTTTTGATGTTTTTTGATGTAGAATTTATTATTACACAAAAAAGTATTTCAACGTTTTTTCAAAAAAACTAATAATTTTCGAGATATATAGGGTCAAACAAAAAGTTTGAAAATATAAATTTGATCTCAGTTTTTCTGTCATAGCTTTTAAAGTTTTTAATTAAAATAAGATTTTTTGGGGTTTTTTGATGTAAAATTTAATTCTACATAAGAAAGTATTCTTGAGTTTTTTCAGAAAAACTGATACTTTTCGAGATATGCAGGGTAAAACAAAAAGTTTGTAAATATAAATTTAATCTCAGTTTTTCTGTCATAACTTTTAACGTTTTAAATTAAAATAAGATTTTTTGATGTTTTTTAATGTAGAATTTAATATTACACAAAAAAGTGTTTTAAAGTTTTTCCAAAAAAACTAATACTTTTCGAGATATATAGGGTCAAACAAAAAGTTTGTAAATATAAATTTAATCTTAGTTTTTCTGTTATAACTTTTAACGTTTTTAAATAAAAATAAGATTTTTTGATGTTTTTTTATGTAGAATTTAATATTACACAAAAAAGTATTCCTAAGTTTTTTTAAAGAAACGAATACTTTTCGAGATATATAGGGTCAAACAAAAAGTTTGTAAATATAAATTTGATCTTAGTTTTTGTGTCATAACTTTTAAAGATTCTAATTAAAATGAGATTTTTTAATGTTTTTTTATGTAAAATTTAATTTTACATAAGAAAGTATTCTTGAGTTTTTTCAGAAAAACTGATACTTTTCGAGATATGCAGGGTCAAACAAAAAGTTTGTAAATATAAATTTGATCTTAGTTTTTGTGTCATAACTTTTAAAGATTCTAATTAAAATGAGATTTTTTAATGTTTTTTTATGTAAAATTTAATTTTACATAAGAAAGTATTCTTGAGTTTTTTCAGAAAAACTAATACTTTTCGAGATATACATGGTCAAACAAAAAGTTTGTAAATATAAATTTAATCTCAGTTTTTCTGTCATAACTCTTAACGTTTTTAATTAAAATAAGATTTTTTGATGTTTTTTAATGTAAAATTTAATATTACACAAAAAAGTATTCTTAAGTTTTTTTAAAGAAACGAATACTTTTCGAGATATATAGGGTCAAACAAAAAGTTTGTAAATATCAATTTGATCTTAGTTTTTGTGTCATAACTTTTAAAGATTCTAATTAAAATGAGATTTTTTAATGTTTTTTTATGTAAAATTTAATTTTACATAAAAAAGTATTCTTGAGTTTTTTCAAAAAAACTGATACTTTTCGAGATATACAGGGTCAAACAAAAAGTTTGTAAATATAAATTTGATCTCAGTTTTTCTGTCATAGCTTTTAAAGTTTTTAATTAAAATAAGATTTTTTGGGGTTTTTTGATGTAAAATTTAATTCTACATAAGAAAGTATTCTTGAGTTTTTTCAGAAAAACTGATACTTTTCGAGATATGCAGGGTAAAACAAAAAGTTTGTAAATATAAATTTAATCTCAGTTTTTCTGTCATAACTTTTAACGTTTTAAATTAAAATAAGATTTTTTGATGTTTTTTAATGTAGAATTTAATATTACACAAAAAAGTGTTTTAAAGTTTTTCCAAAAAAACTAATACTTTTCGAGATATATAGGGTCAAACAAAAAGTTTGTAAATATAAATTTAATCTTAGTTTTTCTGTTATAACTTTTAACGTTTTTGAATAAAAATAAGATTTTTTGATGTTTTTTTATGTAGAATTTAATATTACACAAAAAAGTATTCTTAAGTTTTTTTAAAGAAACGAATACTTTTCGAGATATATAGGGTCAAACAAAAAGTTTGTAAATATAAATTTGATCTTAGTTTTTGTGTCATAACTTTTAAAGATTCTAATTAAAATGAGATTTTTTAATGTTTTTTTATGTAAAATTTAATTTTACATAAGAAAGTATTCTTGAGTTTTTTCAGAAAAACTGATACTTTTCGAGATATGCAGGGTCAAACAAAAAGTTTGTAAATATAAATTTGATCTTAGTTTTTGTGTCATAACTTTTAAAGATTCTAATTAAAATAAGATTTTTAAACGTTTTTTTATGTAAAATTTAATTTTACATAAAAAAGTATTCCTGAGTTTTTTCAAAAAAACTGATACTTTTCGAGATATACATGGTCAAACAAAAAGTTTGTAAATATAAATTTAATCTCAGTTTTTCTGTCATAACTCTTAACGTTTTTAATTAAAATAAGATTTTTTGATGTTTTTTAATGTAAAATTTAATATTACACAAAAAAGTATTCTTAAGTTTTTTTAAAGAAACGAATACTTTTCAAAATATATAGGGTCAAACAAAAAGTTTGTAAATATCAATTTGATCTTAGTTTTTGTGTCATAACTTTTAAAGATTCTAATTAAAATGAGATTTTTTAATGTTTTTTTATGTAAAATTTAATTTTACATAAAAAAGTATTCTTGAGTTTTTTCAAAAAAACTGATACTTTTCGAGATATACAGGGTCAAACAAAAAGTTTGTAAATATAAATTTAATCTCAGTTTTTCTGTCATAACTTTTATCGTTTTTACTTAAAATAAGATTTTTATACGTTTTTTTATGTAAAATTTAATTTTACATAAAAAAGTATTCTTGAGTTTTTTCAAAAAAACTGATACTTTTCGAGATATACATGGTCAAACAAAAAGTTTGTAAATATAAATTTAATCTCAGTTTTTCTGTCATAACTCTTAACGTTTTTAATTAAAATAAGATTTTTTGATGTTTTTTAATGTAAAATTTAATATTACACAAAAAAGTATTCTTAAGTTTTTTTAAAGAAACGAATACTTTTCGAGATATATAGGGTCAAACAAAAAGTTTGTAAATATCAATTTGATCTTAGTTTTTGTGTCATAACTTTTAAAGATTCTAATTAAAATGAGATTTTTTAATGTTTTTTTATGTAAAATTTAATTTTACATAAAAAAGTATTTTTGAGTTTTTTCAAAAAAACTGATACTTTTCGAGATATACAGGGTCAAACAAAAAGTTTGTAAATATAAATTTAATCTCAGTTTTTCTGTCATAACTTTTATCGTTTTTACTTAAAATAAGATTTTTTGATGTTTTTTTTATGTAGAATTAAATTTTACACAAAAAAGTGTTCTTAAGTTTTTAAAAAAACTAATACTTTTCGAGATATAGGGTCAAACAAAAAGTTTGTAAATATAAATTTGATCTCAGTTTTTCTGTCATAACTTTCAAAGTTTTTAATTAAAATTTAATTTTTTGGGGTTTTTTGATGTAAAATTTGATTTTACATAAAAAAGTATTCCTGAGTTTTTTCAAAAAAACTGATACTTTTCAAAATATACAGGGTCAAACAAAAAGTTTGTAAATATAAATTTAATCTCAGTTTTTCTGTCGTAACTGTTAACGTTTTTAATTAAAATAAGATTTTTTGATGTTTTTTTATGTAGAATTTAATATTACAAAAAAAAGTATTCCTAAGTTTTTATAAAAAAACTAATAATTTTTAAAATATATAGGGTCAAACAAAAAGTTTGTAAATATAAATTTGATCATAGTTTTTCTGTCATAACTTTTAAAGTTTTTAATTGAAATAAGGTTTTTTAACGGTTTTTAATGTAAAATTTAATTTTACATAAAAAAGTATTCTTGAGTTTTTTCAAAAAAACTGATACTTTTCGAGATATACAGGGTCAAACAAAAAGTTTGTAAATATAAATTTAATCTCATTTTTTCTGTCAAAACTTTTAACGGTTTTAATTAAAATAAGATTTTTTGATGTTTTTTGATGTAGAATTTAATATTACACAAAAAAGTATTCTTAAGTTTTTTTAAAGAAACTAATACTTTTCGAGATATATAGGGTCAAACAAAAAGTTTGTAAATATAAATTTGATCTTAGTTTTTCTGTCATAACTTTTAACGTTTTTAATTAAAATAAGATTTTTTGATGAACAATATAATATTACACAAAAAAGTATTCATGAGTTTTTTCAAAAAAACTAATACTTTTCGAGATATATAGGGTCAAACAAAAAGTTTGTAAATATAAATTTGATCTCAGTTTTTCTGTCATAACTTTTAAAGTTTTTAATTAAAATAAGATTTTTTAATGTTTTTTTATGTAAACTTAATTTTACATAAATAAGTATTCCTGAGTTTTTTCAGAAGAACTGATACTTTTCGAGATATACAGGGTCAAACAAAAAGTTTGTAAATATAAATTTAATCTCAGTTTTTCTGTCATAACTTTTGGCGTTTTTACTTAAAATAAGATTTTTTGATGTTTTTTTTTATGTAGAATTAAATTTTACACAAAAAAGTGTTCTTAAGTTTTTAAAAAAACTAATACTTTTCGAGATATAGGGTCAAACAAAAAGTTTGTATATATAAATTTGATCTCAGTTTTTCTGTCGTAACTGTTAACGTTTTTAATTAAAATAAGATTTTTTGATGTTTTTTGATGTAGAATTTAATATTACAAAAAAAAGTATTCCTAAGTTTTTAATAAAAAAACTAATAATTTTTAAAATATATAGGGTCAAACAAAAAGTTTGTAAATATAAATTTGATCTTAGTTTTTCTGTCATAACTTTTAAAGTTTTTAATTGAAATAAGGGTTTTTAATGGTTTTTGATGTAAAATTTAATTTTACATAAAAAAGTATTCTTGAGTTTTTTCAAAAAAACTGATACTTTTCTAGATATACAGGGTCAAACAAAAAGTTTGTAAATATAAATTTAATCTCAGTTTTTCTGTCATAACTTTTATCGTTTTTAATCAAAATAAGATTTTTTGATGTTTTTTTATGTAGAATTAAATTTTACTTAAAACAGTATTCTTAAGCTTTTAAAAAAACTAATACTTTTCGATATATATAGGGTCAAACAAAAAGTGTGTAAATATAAATTTGATCTCAGTTTTCTGTCATAACTTTTAACGTTTTTAATTAAAATAAGATTATTTGATGTAGAATTTAATATTACACAAAAGAGTATTCTTGAGTTTTTTCAAAAATACTAATACTTTTCGAGATTTAAAGGGTCAAACAAAAAGTTTGTAAATATAAATTTAATCTCAGTTTTTCTGTCATAACTTTTAACGTTTTAAATTAAAATAAGATTTTTTAACGTTTTTTTATGTAAAATTTAATTTTACATAAAAAAGTATTCTTGAGTTTTTTCAAAAAAACTGATACTTTTCGAGATATACATGGTCAAACAAAAAGTTTGTAAATATAAATTTAATCTCAGTTTTTCTGTCATAACTTTTAACGTTTTTAATTAAAATAAGATTTTTTGATGTTTTTTAATGTAGAATTTAATATTACACAAAAAAGTGTTTTAAAGTTTTTCCAAAAAAAACTAATACTTTTCGAGATATATAGGGTCAAACAAAAAGTTTGTAAATATAAATTTAATCTTAGTTTTTCTGTTATAACTTCTAACGTTTTTAAATAAAAATAAGATTTTTTGATGTTTTTTTATGTAGAATTTAATATTACACAAAAAAGTATTCTTAAGTTTTTTTAAAGAAACGAATACTTTTCGAGATATATAGGGTCAAACAAAAAGTTTGTAAATATAAATTTGATCTTAGTTTTTGTGTCATAACTTTTAAAGATTCTAATTAAAATGAGATTTTTTAATGTTTTTTTATGTAAAATTTAATTTTACATAAGAAAGTATTCTTGAGTTTTTTCAGAAAACTGATACTTTTCGAGATATGCAGGGTCAAACAAAAAGTTTGTAAATATAAATTTAATCTCAGTTTTCTATCATAACTTTTAACAGTTTATATTAAAATAAGATTTTTAAACGTTTTTTATGTAAAATTTAATTTTACATAAAAAAGTATTCTTGAGTTTTTTCAAAAAAACTGATACTTTTCGAGATATACATGGTCAAACAAAAAGTTTGTAAATATAAATTTAATCTCAGTTTTTCTGTCATAACTCTTAACGTTTTTAATTAAAATAAGATTTTTTGATGTTTTTTAATGTAAAATTTAATATTACACAAAAAAGTATTCTTAAGTTTTTTTAAAGAAACGAATACTTTTCGAGATATATAGGGTCAAACAAAAAGTTTGTAAATATCAATTTGATCTTAGTTTTTGTGTCATAACTTTTAAAGATTCTAATTAAAATGAGATTTTTTAATGTTTTTTTATGTAAAATTTAATTTTACATAAAAAAGTATTCTTGAGTTTTTTCAAAAAAACTGATACTTTTCGAGATATACAGGGTCAAACAAAAAGTTTGTAAATATAAATTTAATCTCAGTTTTTCTGTCATAACTTTTATCGTTTTTACTTAAAATAAGATTTTTTGATGTTTTCTTTATGTAGAATTAAATTTTACACAAAAAAGTGTTCTTAAGTTTTTAAAAAAACTAATACTTTTCGAGATATAGGGTCAAACAAAAAGTTTGTAAATATAAATTTGATCTCAGTTTTTCTGTCATAACTTTCAAAGTTTTTAATTAAAATTTAATTTTTTGGGGTTTTTTGATGTAAAATTTGATTTTACATAAAAAAGTATTCCTGAGTTTTTTCAAAAAAACTGATACTTTTCAAAATATACAGGGTCAAACAAAAAGTTTGTAAATATAAATTTAATCTCAGTTTTTCTGTCGTAACTGTTAACGTTTTTAATTAAAATAAGATTTTTTGATGTTTTTTTATGTAGAATTTAATATTACAAAAAAAAGTATTCCTAAGTTTTTAAAAAAAAACTAATAATTTTTAAAATATATAGGGTCAAACAAAAAGTTTGTAAATATAAATTTGATCATAGTTTTTCTGTCATAACTTTTAAAGTTTTTAATTGAAATAAGGGTTTTTAACGGTTTTTGATGTAAAATTTAATTTTACGTAAAAAAGTATTCTTGAGTTTTTTCAAAAAAACTGATACTTTTCGAGATATACAGGGTCAAACAAAAAGTTTGTAAATATAAATTTAATCTCATTTTTTCTGTCATAACTTTTAACGGTTTTAATTAAAATAAGATTTTTTGATGTGTTTTGATGTAGAATTTAATATTACACAAAAAAGTATTCCTAAGTTTTTTTAAAGAAACTAATACTTTTCGAGATATATAAGGTCAAACAAAAAACTTGTAAATATAAATTTGATCTTAGTTTTTCTGTCATAACTTTTAACGTTTTTAATTAAAATAAGATTTTTTGATGAACAATTTAATATTACACAAAAAAGTATTCTTGAGTTTTTTTAAAAAAACTAATACTTTTCGAGATATATAGGGTCAAACAAAAAGTTTGTAAATATAAATTTGATCTCAGTTTTTCTGTCATAACTTTTAAAGTTTTTAATTAAAATAAGATTTTTTAATGTTTTTTTATGTAAACTTTAATTTTACATAAATAAGTATTCCTGAGTTTTTTCAGAAGAACTGATACTTTTCGGGATATACAGGGTCAAACAAAAAGTTTCTAAATATAAATTTAATCTCATTTTTTCTGTCATAACTTTTAACGTTTTTAATTAAAATAAGATTTTTTGATGTTTTTTGATGTAGAATTTATTATTACAAAAAAAAGTATTCCAACGTTTTTTCAAAAAAACTAATAATTTTCGAGATATATAGGGTCAAACAAAAAGTTTGAAAATATAAATGTGATCTCAGTTTTTCTGTCATAGCTTTTAAAGTTTTTAATTAAAATAAGATTTTTTGGGGTTTTTTGATGTAAAATTTAATTTTACATAAGAAAGTATTCTTGAGTTTTTTCAGAAAAACTGATACTTTTCGAGATATGCAGGGTCAAACAAAAAGTTTGTAAATATAAATTTAATCTCAGTTTTTCTATCATAACTTTTAACGTTTTAAATTAAAATAAGATTTTTTAACGTTTTTTTATGTAAAATTTAATTTTACATAAAAAAGTATTCTTGAGTTTTTTCAAAAAAACTGATACTTTTCGAGATATACATGGTCAAACAAAAAGTTTGTAAATATAAATTTAATCTCAGTTTTTCTGTCATAACTTTTAACGTTTTTAATTAAAATAAGATTTTTGATGTTTTTTAATGTAGAATTTAATATTACACAAAAAAGTGTTTTAAAGTTTTTCCAAAAAAACTAATACTTTTCGAGATATATAGGGTCAAACAAAAAGTTTGTAAATATAAATTTAATCTTAGTTTTTCTGTTATAACTTTTAACGTTTTTAAATAAAAATAAGATTTTTTGATGTTTTTTTATGTAGAATTTAATATTACACAAAAAAGTATTCTTAAGTTTTTTTAAAAAAACGAATACTTTTCGAGATATATAGGGTCAAACAAAAAGTTTGGAAATATAAATTTGATCTTAGTTTTTGTGTCATAACTTTTAAAGATTCTAATTAAAATAAGATTTTTTAACGTTTTTTTATGTAAAATTTAATTTTACATAAAAAAGTATTTCTGAGTTTTTTCAAAAAAACTTATACTTTTCGAGATATACATGGTCAAACAAAGTGTTTGTAAATATAAATTTAATCTCAGTTTTTCTGTCATAACTTTTAACGTTTTTAATTAAAATAAGATTTTTTGATGTTTTTTAATGTAGAATTTAATAATACACAAAAAAGTATTCTTAAGTTTTTTTAAAGAAACGAATACTTTTCGAGATATATAGGGTCAAACAAAAAGTTTGTAAATATAAATTTGATCTTAGTTTTTGTGTCATAACTTTTAAAGATTCTAATTAAAATGAGATTTTTTAATGTTTTTTTATGTAAAATTTAATTTTACATAAAAAGTATTCTTGAGTTTTTTCAAAAAAACTGATACTTTTCGAGATATACAGGGTCAAACAAAAGGTTTGTAAATATAAATTTAATCTCAGTTTTTCTGTCATAACTTTTATCGTTTTTACTTAAAATAAGATTTTTTGATGTTTTTTTTATGTAGAATTAAATTTTACACAAAAAAGTGTTCTTAAGTTTTAAAAAAAACTAATACTTTTCGAGATATAGGGTCAAACAAAAAGTTTGTAAATATAAATTTGATCTTAGTTTTTCTGTCATAACTTTCAAAGTTTTTAATTAAAATTTAATTTTTTGGGGTTTTTTGATGTAAAATTTGATTTTACATAAAAAAGTATTCCTGAGTTTTTTCAAAAAAACTGATACTTTTCAAAATATACAGGGTCAAACAAAAACTTTGTAAATTCAATTTAATTCAATTTAATTCAATTTAATTCAATTTATTCAATTAAATATTTGAGTACAATTTTTTACACCTTTTTTATTATATTTAATTTAATATCCCCAATAACTTAGTCCATGCCTAGACAAAATTTTGTCTGTATTGCAATTTGCTAAGCTTGGGGATATTTTACATAGTGTACATACATTGAAATTGAGGTTGATGACGTACAAAAAGGACGAAGCAGAGAATAACAGCAGGAGGCGAGTTGAGGGACTGATAGTGAGATATTATGTAGTTCTTATTAAGGTTTTAAAATTCTTATTTTAAATTATTTCATGATAGTATTTCCATAAATAGCTTTATATGAGTACTTATATAGTTTCTTACATTATTCTTGAATTTATAAAGTTTTGGTTCTTGTTTAATATTTATGGGGATCAAATTATAAAATTTTGGACCAAAGAAAAATAGAGATCTTTGAGTTACAGATATTTTGAAGTGTCTGATGTTCAAATCCATATTTGATAAAGATAGCGTTAATCTGTTATTTTTATAATCAAATTTGCTGGTGTTGTTGTATATGTTCAAAATGCAGCTATAGATATAAAGTGTTTTAATATTAAATATACTAGTTTCTTCATAGAGTTTTTTTCTTGAATACAATTTAACTTTATTGAACATAATTCAAAGTAGGGTGTTTTGAGCTGTCTCTAGAATCTTAATGGTAGAATTAAAAGTCCCACCCCAGACAACTATGCAATATCTTAAAACAGATTCTGCAAGTGAGTAATAAACAATTTTTAATTTTGTCTCAGGAAGGATGTTTCTTAGTGTATAAAATTTGTTCATTAGCGCTCTTAATCGCTGGCTGACATGGGTAATGTGATCTGACCATCGCAAATGTTGATCAATAATAACGCCCAGGTATTTTATAGATGAAATTTTATCAATGGTTGGACAGTCGCAATTTTCTGTGAGACATTGCGGTTCATGTATTTTTATTATACAGTTCTTTGGTTGATCAACGACTGTAGGACTGAATGCGATATATTTTGTTTTCCTGACATTTAGAGTCAGTTTATTAAAATTAAGCCATAGGCCTATTTTTTTAAGGTTAATTTCGGTAATAGTTTTGACCTCATCCCAGTCTTTACCAACAAAAATTAACGCAGTATCATCTGCATAACTGATTAAGTGTCCATTAAAGTTATTTATTTTTGTAATACTGTTTAAATATATAATAAACAGTAAGGGACCTAGAACTGTACCTTGTGGAACACCAATTTTTATTATGGATTCTGAGCTTAATTCAGTGCATATTTTTACTCTTTGGACTCTATTTAGTAAGTAATCTGCTATTAGCTTTAAGGCAATGCCTCTAACACCATAATTACTCAACTTATTTAAAAGCATTTCATGAGATACCGTATCGAAAGCCTTGGCTAAGTCCAGAAAAACTGCAATGCATTTTAATGACTCATCCAAAGCTCCCACTGCGTTTTCCACAAAATCAATCAGAGCTTTTTCTGTATTTGAGTTTTTAATGAACCCATATTGTTTATTTGTAATTACATTATTGACATTGAAAAAATTAAGTAATCTCTCTTTTAATGCCATTTCAAATATTTTAGCAAAGTTGTTGATTAAAGAGATTGGCCTGTAATTGTTGACTTTACTTGCATCTTCCGATTTAAAAATAGGGGTTACTAACGATTCTTTCCATTGAAATGGGATTTTCCCATTTTGGAAACATAGATTAATTATGTGAGCTAAGGGCTGCGCGATTGATTGATGAATACATTTTATTGTTTTTACCTGTATTTTATCTACACCCGGTGCACAATTATTTTTTAATTTTGAAATTAATATAATTATTTCATTATTATTTACTGGCTTCAAGAATAAATTTGATACGACATTATCATTGGATATAAAACCATCAGGTAGGTTATTTGAAGCTATTTTATTTGCCATTTTAATACCTATGTTAGAAAAAAAATTATTAAATAAATCAGCCTTTTCTTTATTATTATTTACGGGGACTTTGCTGTCATTTAAAATTGTTGTGTGTTCAATATTTTTAGATTTTTTGACATTACCTGAGATGTCATTTATAACTTTCCACATTTTTTTTGTGTCTCCACCTGCTTCATTTATTTTAGTTTGATAATAATTATTTTTAGTTTTTTTTAATAAAGCATTTAATTTATTTCTGTAAGATTTATATTCTTCAAGCGATTCGACAGAATAATGTTTAGTTAATTCTTTTTTTAGGAAATCTCTTTGTTTTATAGAATTTATTAATCCAACTGTTATCCAAGGTTTAATTTTTAATATTTTCTTACCATACCTTTTAATCTTAGTACAGGCGTCTATGTAATTGTTTAGTTTTTTTATAAATATATCATATGCTATTTGTGAATCTGTATGGTTATCCATAACTTCATTCCATTTTTCATTTTTAACTAGATTTAGCAGTTGGTCAGTATTAAGTATATGTGCAGTTACTGTGGACTCAGACTTAATGCTTTTTTGATTTGGAAAATTTATAAAGACAGCTGGAGCAAAGTGGTCAGTTATATCCGTGCGGCAGACAAAAGGAGCAATTTCAATTTGGTTTTTAAGATTATTTTCAGTTCTTATGAAAATATGATCAATAATTGATTTACTATCATTAGTTACTCTAGTGGGCTTATTTATAATAGAAGTGAAACCATTTGAGTTTAGTATATTAAGATAATTATTAGTTAAATTTTCATTTTTCTTTATTAAGTCAATGTTTATGTCCCCAGCAAACACTTCTAAATTTTGTTTTTTTATTGTTTCTAAATAAGTATTTAAATCTTTTAAAAATTGATCCCCTTCAGTTGATGGTAATCTGTAAAAAGCCGTTATACCTAGTGTTAATTTTTTTGAAATTAGATTATTTGAAAAAGTTAATCTTAAAAATTTGTTATCATTTATGGGTACTATTTCTACCGCTGCTGTTAGGTTATTTTTGACATATACAACAACTCCATCACATTTATTTTGTAGAGATTCATTATAATATAAAGAAAAGTTTGGAATTAGAAAGTCGTTTAAGTTAGTTATTTCTCTTGTTTCCGATAAAATTATAATATCAAACCTGTTTTTAGCCATTTCAACGTATACCAGAAGTTCATCGAAATGTTTCTGTATACTTCTAATATTAAAATGCACAATCCCTATTGAGTCGCTGTCATTGTCTGCCCCGTCCTTCATGCAGTCCTCAAAATTGTTAAACACCTTTGTGTCAATTTCTGCCTCATCTAAAATATTCAAATATTCGATCATCTTACATGATGTATGAGCTCCTATGCCTTAATAATTACTAAAAAATTAAATCAATTAGGTAAATGAATTCTACTAAGTAGTTATAAAAATAGAAAATAAAGACCATATAATAATTAAACTTAATTAATGTGAAAAAAGAACGGATATTAATCATTTTAATAATATTTAAAGTTACTTAAAAAAAATAAAAATATTTTGAGAAAACTATTGTAAACAAAGAAAAGATTTAACTGATAATTATATAAAAAGTCTACAAATTATACTGTTAACTTCATAAGGTCATCCTGGCTTCTTATAATCCGTACTCTATTGTCGTTGAAAATGTGAATTTTGCCATTTTCGGTCCATACGCTTTTCAATCCGTATTTTTTAATTGCTTTGTTTAGTATTTTCACTCTGTTATTCGTTAAATCTTCCCGTATAATGATACCAGTACCTTTTAGTAACTTTTTTTTACTATAAATTAGTTGCTTAGTGGCAAAGTTGGAAAGTTTTAAGTAGATTCCCCTATTTTTATTCTCTAGCACCTTACCAATTCTATAACATAAAATAACTTCCGTATCAGCAAGGTTAATAGACATTTTCTTGTTTAGTAGGTCGATAATTTCTTTTCTTGTATTTTCCTGACGTTTTTCCGACATATTAAAGATTCTCAGTGTATTTGATCTCATGGATTGATCCATTTCATCCATTTTTTTCTGTATATTATTGTTTTCTTTATCAGTATTTACCATATACTCTTCTAGTTTACTAATTTTATTTTCAAGTTCTTGATATTTTGTCTCAGCAATTTGTCTTAACTCCGACACTGACTTTTCAACAGTTTTTAATTTCTGTTCGATTGTTTTTATTACAGATTGTGAGACTTGTTTTGATATATCCTTGATAAAATTGTCGCTTTTTATACATTTACCAATTGCTGTACTCACCGCTGATTCAATTTCATCTTTGATATCTCTAGTAATCACCATAATTTCAAATTTTTGATTGCACTCACTTAGAAAGCAAATTTTATTTTATGATAGGTGAAATTTTCAAAATTTTATTCGCGGTATATACCACTGTAATTTTCAATTTATCAGGAGCCAAACAAACGATCAACTATTCGATACCAACCATAACCGGTTAATTAATAAATTTAATCTCAGTTTTTCTGTCGTAACTGTTAACGTTTTTAATTAAAATAAGATTTTTTGATGTTTTTTGATGTAGAATTTAATATTACAAAAAAAAGTATTCCTAAGTTTTTATAAAAAAACTAATAATTTTTAAAATATATAGGGTCAAACAAAAAGTTTGTAAATATAAATTTGATCTTAGTTTTTCTGTCATAACTTTTAAAGTTTTTAATTGAAATAAGGGTTTTTAACGGTTTTTGATGTAAAATTTAATTTTACATAAAAAAGTATTCTTGAGTTTTTTCAAAAAAACTGATACTTTTCGAGATATACAGGGTCAAACAAAAAGTTTGTAAATATAAATTTAATCTCAGTTTTTCTGTCATAACTTTTAACGGTTTTAATTAAAATAAGATTTTTTGATTTTTTTTGATGTAGAATTTAATATTACACAAAAAAGTATTCTTAAGTTTTTTTAAAGAAACTAATACTTTTCGAGATATATAGGGTCAAACAAAAAGTTTGTAAATATAAATTTGATCTCAGTTTTTCTGTCATAACTTTTAAAGTTTTTAATTAAAATAAGATTTTTTGGGGTTTTTTGATGTAAAATTTAATTTTACATAAAAAAGTATTTTTGATTTTTTTGAAAAAAACTGATACTATTCGAGATATATAGGGTCAAACAAAAAGTTTGTAAATATAAATTTGATCTTAGTTTTTCTGTCATAACTTTCAAAGTTTTAAATTAAAATAAGGTTTTTTAACGGTTTTTGATGTAAAATTTAATTTTACATAAGAAAGTATTCTTGAGTTTTTTCAAAAAAACTGATACTTTTCGAGATATACAGGGTCAAACAAAAAGTTAGTAAATATAAATTTAATCTCAGTTTTTCTGTCATAACTTTTAACGGTTTTAATTAAAATAAGATTTTTTGATGTTTTTTGATGTAGAATTTAATATTACACAAAAAAAGTATTCTTAAGTTTTTTTAAAGAAACTAATACTTTTCGAGATATATAGGGTCAAACAAAAAGTTTGTAAATATAAATTTGATCTTAGTTTTTCTGTCATAACTTTTAACGTTTTTAATTAAAATAAGATTTTTTGATGAAGAATTTAATATTACACAAAAAAGTATTCTTGAGTTTTTTCAAAAAAACTAATACTTTTCGAGATATATAGGGTCAAACAAAAAGTTTGTAAATATAAATTTGATCTCAGTTTTTCTGTCATAACTTTTAAATTTTTTAATTAAAATAAGATTTTTTAATGTTTTTTTATGTAAACTTTAATTTTACATAAATAAGTATTCCTGAGTTTTTTCAAAAGAACTGATACTTTTCGGGATATACAGGGTCAAACAAAAAGTTTGTAAATATAAATTTAATCTCAGTTTTTCTGTCATAACTTTTAACGTTTTTAATTAAAATAAGATTTTTTGATGTTTTTTGATGTAGAATTTATTATTACACAAAAAAGTATTTCAACGTTTTTTCAAAAAAACTAATAATTTTCGAGATATATAGGGTCAAACAAAAAGTTTGAAAATATAAATTTGATCTCAGTTTTTCTGTCATAGCTTTTAAAGTTTTTAAATAAAATAAGATTTTTTGGGGTTTTTTGATGTAAAATTTAATTTTACATAAGAAAGTATTCTTGAGTTTTTTCAGAAAAACTGATACTTTTCGAGATATGCAGGGTCAAACAAAAAGTTTGTAAATATAAATTTAATCTCAGTTTTTCTATCATAACTTTTAACGGTTTAAATTAAAATAAGATTTTTTAACGTTTTTTTATGTAAAATTTAATTTTACATAAAAAAGTATTCTTGAGTTTTTTCAAAAAAACTGATACTTTTCGAGATATACATGGTCAAACAAAAAGTTTGTAAAAATAAATTTAATCTCAGTTTTTCTGTCATAACTTTTAACGTTTTTAATTAAAATAAGATTTTTTGATGTTTTTTAATGTAGAATTTAATATTACACAAAAAAGTATTCCTAAGTTTTTTTAAAGAAACGAATACTTTTCGAGATATATAGGGTCAAACAAAAAGTTTGTAAATATCAATTTGATCTTAGTTTTTGTGTCATAACTTTTAAAGATTCTAATTAAAATATACATATACATATACAACAACTCCATCACATTTATTTTGTAGAGATTCATTATAATATAAAGAAAAGTTTGGAATTAGAAAGTCGTTTAAGTTAGTTATTTCTCTTGTTTCCGATAAAATTATAATATCAAACCTGTTTTTAGCCATTTCAACTTATACCAGAAGTTCATCGAAATGTTTCTGTATACTTCTAATATTAAAATGCACAATCCCTATTGAGTCGCTGTCATTGTCTGCCCCGTCCTTTATGCAGTCCTCAAAATTGTTAAACACCTTTGTGTCAATTTCTGCCTCATCTAAAATATTCAAATATTCGATCATCTTACATGATGTATGAGCTCCTATGCCTTAATAATTACTAAAAAATTAAATCAATTAGGTAAATGAATTCTACTAAGTAGTTATAAAAATAGAAAATAAAGACCATATAATAATTAAACTTAATTAATGTGAAAAAAGAACGGATATTAATCATTTTAATAATATTTAAAGTTACTTAAAAAAAATAAAAATATTTTGAGAAAACTATTGTAAACAAAGAAAAGATTTAACTGATAATTATATAAAAAGTCTACAAATTATACTGTTAACTTCATAAGGTCATCCTGGCTTCTTATAATCCGTACTCTATTGTCGTTGAAAATGTGAATTTTGCCATTTTCGGTCCATACGTTTTTCAATCCGTATTTTTCAATTGCTTCGTTTAGTATTTTCACTCTGTTATTCGTTAAATCTTCCCGTATAATGATACCAGTACCTTTTAGTAACTTTTTTTTACTATAAATTAGTTGCTTAGTGGCAAAGTTGGAAAGTTTTAAGTAGATTCCCCTATTTTTATTCTCTAGCACCTTACCAATTCTATAACATAAAATAACTTCCGTATCAGCAAGGTTAATAGACATTTTCTTGTTTAGTAGGTCGATAATTTCTTTTCTTGTATTTTCCTGACGTTTTTCCGACATATTAAAGATTCTCAGTTTATTTGATCTCATGGTTTGATCCATTTCATCCATTTTTTTCTGTATATTATTGTTTTCTTTATCAGTATTTACCATATACTCTTCTAGTTTACTAATTTTATTTTCAAGTTCTTGATATTTTGTCTCAGCAATTTGTCTTAACTCCGACACTGACTTTTCAACAGTTTTTAATTTCTGTTCGATTGTTTTTATTACAGATTGTGAGACTTGTCATAACTTTTAGCGTTTTTACTTAAAATAAGATTTTTTGATGTTTTTTTTTATGTAGAATTAAATTTTACACAAAAAAGTGTTCTTAAGTTTTTAAAAAAACTAATACTTTTCGAGATATAGGGTCAAACAAAAAGTTTGTATATATAAATTTGATCTCAGTTTTTCTGTCGTAACTGTTAACGTTTTTAATTAAAATAAGATTTTTTGATGTTTTTTGATGTAGAATTTAATATTACAAAAAAAAGTATTCCTAAGTTTTTATAAAAAAACTAATAATTTTTAAAATATATAGGGTCAAACAAAAAGTTTGTAAATATAAATTTGATCTTAGTTTTTCTGTCATAACTTTTAAAGTTTTTAATTGAAATAAGGGTTTTTAATGGTTTTTGATGTAAAATTTAATTTTACATAAAAAAGTATTCTTGAGTTTTTTCAAAAAAACTGATACTTTTCTAGATATACAGGGTCAAACAAAAAGTTTGTAAATATAAATTTAATCTCAGTTTTTCTGTCATAACTTTTATCGTTTTTAATCAAAATAAGATTTTTTGATGTTTTTTTATGTAGAATTAAATTTTACTTAAAACAGTATTCTTAAGCTTTTAAAAAAACTAATACTTTTCGAGATATATAGGGTCAAACAAAAAGTGTGTAAATATAAATTTGATCTCAGTTTTTCTGTCATAACTTTTAACGTTTTTAATTAAAATAAGATTATTTGATGTAGAATTTAATATTACACAAAAGAGTATTCTTGAGTTTTTTTAAAAATACTAATACTTTTCGAGATATAAAGGGTCAAACAAAAAGTTTGTAAATATAAATTTAATCTCAGTTTTTCTGTCATAACTTTTAACGTTTTAAATTAAAATAAGATTTTTTAACGTTTTTTTATGTAAAATTTAATTTTACATAAAAAAGTATTCTTGAGTTTTTTCAAAAAAACTGATACTTTTCGAGATATACATGGTCAAACAAAAAGTTTGTAAATATAAATTTAATCTCAGTTTTTCTGTCATAACTTTTAACGTTTTTAATTAAAATAAGATTTTTTGATGTTTTTTAATGTAGAATTTAATATTACACAAAAAAGTGTTTTAAAGTTTTTCCAAAAAAACTAATACTTTTCGAGATATATAGGGTCAAACAAAAAGTTTGTAAATATAAATTTAATCTTAGTTTTTCTGTTATAACTTTTAACGTTTTTAAATAAAAATAAGATTTTTTGATGTTTTTTTATGTAGAATTTAATATTACACAAAAAAGTATTCTTAAGTTTTTTTAAAGAAACGAATACTTTTCGAGATATATAGGGTCAAACAAAAAGTTTGTAAATATAAATTTGATCTTAGTTTTTGTGTCATAACTTTTAAAGATTCTAATTAAAATAAGATTTTTTAATGTTTTTTTATGTAAAATTTAATTTTACCTAAGAAAGTATTCTTGAGTTTTTTCAGAAAAACTGATACTTTTCGAGATATGCAGGGTCAAACAAAAAGTTTGTAAATATAAATTTAATCTCAGTTTTTCTATCATAACTTTTAACAGTTTATATTAAAATAAGATTTTTAAACGTTTTTTTATGTAAAATTTAATTTTACATAAAAAAGTATTCTTGAGTTTTTTCAAAAAAACTGATACTTTTCGAGATATACATGGTCAAACAAAAAGTTTGTAAATATAAATTTAATCTCAGTTTTTCTGTCATAACTCTTAACGTTTTTAATTAAAATAAGATTTTTTGATGTTTTTTAATGTAAAATTTAATATTACACAAAAAAGTATTCTTAAGTTTTTTTAAAGAAACGAATACTTTTCGAGATATATAGGGTCAAACAAAAAGTTTGTAAATATCAATTTGATCTTAGTTTTTGTG
This sequence comes from Altica lythri, assembly GCA_964028335.1. NCBI lineage: Eukaryota > Metazoa > Arthropoda > Insecta > Coleoptera > Chrysomelidae > Altica > Altica lythri. Next base: position 106,335 of record CAXIIO010001191.1, read on the forward strand.
TCATAACTTTTAAAGATTCTAATTAAAATGAGATTTTTTAATGTTTTTTTATGTAAAATTTAATTTTACATAAAAAAGTATTCTTGAGTTTTTTCAAAAAAACTGATACTTTTCGAGATATACAGGGTCAAACAAAAAGTTTGTAAATATAAATTTAATCTCAGTTTTTCTGTCATAACTTTTATCGTTTTTACTTAAAATAAGATTTTTTGATGTTTTCTTTATGTAGAATTAAATTTTACACAAAAAAGTGTTCTTAAGTTTTTAAAAAAACTAATACTTTTCGAGATATAGGGTCAAACAAAAAGTTTGTAAATATAAATTTGATCTCAGTTTTTCTGTCATAACTTTCAAAGTTTTTAATTAAAATTTAATTTTTTGGGGTTTTTTGATGTAAAATTTGATTTTACATAAAAAAGTATTTCTGAGTTTTTTCAAAAAAACTGATACTTTTCAAAATATACAGGGTCAAACAAAAAGTTTGTAAATATAAATTTAATCTCAGTTTTTCTGTCGTAACTGTTAACGTTTTTAATTAAAATAAGATTTTTTGATGTTTTTATATGTAGAATTTAATATTACAAAAAAAAGTATTCCTAAGTTTTTAAAAAAAAACTAATAATTTTTAAAATATATAGGGTCAAACAAAAAGTTTGTAAATATAAATTTGATCATAGTTTTTCTGTCATAACTTTTAAAGTTTTTAATTGAAATAAGGGTTTTTAACGGTTTTTGATGTAAAATTTAATTTTACGTAAAAAACTATTCTTGAGTTTTTTCAAAAAAACTGATACTTTTCGAGATATACAGGGTCAAACAAAAAGTTTGTAAATATAAATTTAATCTCATTTTTTCTGTCATAACTTTTAACGGTTTTAATTAAAATAAGATTTTTTGATGTGTTTTGATGTAGAATTTAATATTACACAAAAAAGTATTCCTAAGTTTTTTTAAAGAAACTAATACTTTTCGAGATATATAGGGTCAAACAAAAAGTTTGTAAATATAAATTTGATCTTAGTTTTTCTGTCATAACTTTTAACGTTTTTAATTAAAATAAGATTTTTTGATGAACAATTTAATATTACACAAAAAAGTATTCTTGAGTTTTTTCAAAAAAACTAATACTTTTCGAGATATATAGGGTCAAATAAAAAGTTTGTAAATATAAATTTGATCTCAGTTTTTCTGTCATAACTTTTAAAGTTTTTAATTAAAATAAGATTTTTTAATGTTTTTTTATGTAAACTTTAATTTTACATAAATAAGTATTCCTGAGTTTTTTCAGAAGAACTGATACTTTTCGGGATATACAGGGTCAAACAAAAAGTTTCTAAATATAAATTTAATCTCATTTTTTCTGTCATAACTTTTAACGTTTTTAATTAAAATAAGATTTTTTGATGTTTTTTGATGTAGAATTTATTATTACAAAAAAAAGTATTCCAACGTTTTTTCAAAAAAACTAATAATTTTCGAGATATATAGGGTCAAACAAAAAGTTTGAAAATATAAATGTGATCTCAGTTTTTCTGTCATAACTTTTAACGTTTTAAATTAAAATAAGATTTTTTAACGTTTTTTTATGTAAAATTTAATTTTACATAAAAAAGTATTCTTGAGTTTTTTCAAAAAAACTGATACTTTTCGAGATATACATGGTCAAACAAAAAGTTTGTAAATATAAATTTAATCTCAGTTTTTCTGTCATAACTTTTAACGTTTTTAATTAAAATAAGATTTTTGATGTTTTTTAATGTAGAATTTAATATTACACAAAAAAGTGTTTTAAAGTTTTTCCAAAAAAACTAATACTTTTCGAGATATATAGGGTCAAACAAAAAGTTTGTAAATATAAATTTAATCTTAGTTTTTCTGTTATAACTTTTAACGTTTTTAAATAAAAATAAGATTTTTTGATGTTTTTTTATGTAGAATTTAATATTACACAAAAAAGTATTCTTAAGTTTTTTAAAAAAAACGAATACTTTTCGAGATATATAGGGTCAAACAAAAAGTTTGGAAATATAAATTTGATCTTAGTTTTTGTGTCATAACTTTTAAAGATTCTAATTAAAATAAGATTTTTTAACGTTTTTTTATGTAAAATTTAATTTTACATAAAAAAGTATTCCTGAGTTTTTTTAAAAAAACTTATACTTTTCGAGATATACATGGTCAAACAAAGTGTTTGTAAATATAAATTTAATCTCAGTTTTTCTGTCATAACTTTTAACGTTTTTAATTAAAATAAGATTTTTTGATGTTTTTTAATGTAGAATTTAATAATACACAAAAAAGTATTCCTAAGTTTTTTTAAAGAAACGAATACTTTTCGAGATATATAGGGTCAAACAAAAAGTTTGTAAATATAAATTTGATCTTAGTTTTTGTGTCATAACTTTTAAAGATTCTAATTAAAATGAGATTTTTTATTGTTTTTTTATGTAAAATTTAATTTTACATAAAAAAGTATTCTTGAGTTTTTTCAAAAAAACTGATACTTTTCGAGATATACAGGGTCAAACAAAAGGTTTGTAAATATAAATTTAATCTCAGTTTTTCTGTCATAACTTTTATCGTTTTTACTTAAAATAAGATTTTTTGATGTTTTTTTTATGTAGAATTAAATTTTACAAAAAAAAGTGTTCTTAAGTTTTAAAAAAAACTAATACTTTTCGAGATATAGGGTCAAACAAAAAGTTTGTAAATATAAATTTGATCTTAGTTTTTCTGTCATAACTTTCAAAGTTTTTAATTAAAATTTAATTTTTTGGGGTTTTTTGATGTAAAATTTGATTTTACATAAAAAAGTATTCCTGAGTTTTTTCAAAAAAACTGATACTTTTCAAAATATACAGGGTCAAACAAAAAGTTTGTAAATTCAATTTAATTCAATTTAATTCAATTTAATTCAATTTATTCAATTAAATATTTGAGTACAATTTTTTACACCTTTTTTATTATATTTAATTTAATATCCCCAATAACTTAGTCCATGCCTAGACAAAATTTTGTCTGTATTGCAATTTGCTAAGCTTGGGGATATTTTACATAGTATACATACATTGAAATTGAGGTTGATGACGTACAAAAAGGACGAAGCAGAGAATAACAGCAGGAGGCGAGTTGAGGGACTGATAGTGAGATATTATGTAGTTCTTATTAAGGTTTTAAAATTCTTATTTTAAATTATTTCATGATAGTATTTCCATAAATAGCTTTATATGAGTACTTATATAGTTTCTTACATTATTCTTGAATTTATAAAGTTTTGGTTCTTGTTTAATATTTATGGGGATCAAATTATAAAATTTTGGACCAAAGAAAAATAGAGATCTTTGAGTTACAGATATTTTGAAGTGTCTGATGTTCAAATCCATATTTGATAAAGATCGCGTTAATCTGTTATTTTTATAATCAAATTTGCTGGTGTTGTTGTATATGTTCAAAATGCAGCTATAGATATAAAGTGTTTTAATGTTAAATATACTAGTTTCTTCATAGAGTTTTTTTCTTGAATACAATTTAACTTTATTGAACATAATTCAAAGTAGGGTGTTTTGAGCTGTCTCTAGAATCTTAATGGTAGAATTAAAAGTCCCACCCCAGACAACTATGCAATATCTTAAAACAGATTCTGCAAGTGAGTAATAAACAATTTTTAATTTTGTCTCAGGAAGGATGTTTTTTAGTGTATAAAATTTGTTCATTAGCGCTCTTAATCGCTGGCTGACATGGGTAATGTGATCTGACCATCGCAAATGTTGATCAATAATAACGCCCAGGTATTTTATAGATGAAATTTTATCAATGGTTGGACAGTCGCAATTTTCTGTGAGACATTGCGGTTCATGTATTTTTATTATACAGTTCTTTGGTTGATCAACGACTGTAGGACTGAATGCGATATATTTTGTTTTCCTGACATTTAGAGTCAGTTTATTAAAATTAAGCCATAGGCCTATTTTTTTAAGGTTAATTTCGGTAATAGTTTTGACCTCATCCCAGTCTTTACCAACAAAATTTAACGCAGTATCATCTGCATAACTGATTAAGTGTCCATTAAAGTTATTTATTTTTGTAATACTGTTTAAATATATAATAAACAGTAAGGGACCTAGAACTGTACCTTGTGGAACACCAATTTTTATTATGGATTCTGAGCTTAATTCAGTGCATATTTTTACTCTTTGGACTCTATTTAGTAAGTAATCTGCTATTAGCTTTAAGGCAATGCCTCTAACACCATAATTACTCAACTTATTTAAAAGCATTTCATGAGATACCGTATCGAAAGCCTTGGCTAAGTCCAGAAAAACTGCAATGCATTTTAATGACTCATCCAAAGCTCCCACTGCGTTTTCCACAAAATCAATCACAGCTTTTTCTGTATTTGAGTTTTTAATGAACCCATATTGTTTATTTGTAATTACATTATTGACATTGAAAAAATTAAGTAATCTCTCTTTTAATGCCATTTCAAATATTTTAGCAAAGTTGTTGATTAAAGAGATTGGCCTGTAATTGTTGACTTTACTTGCATCTTCCGATTTAAAAATAGGGGTTACTAACGATTCTTTCCATTGAAATGGGATTTTCCCATTTTGGAAACATAGATTAATTATGTGAGCTAAGGGCTGCGCGATTGATTGATGAATACATTTTATTGTTTTTACCTGTATTTTATCTACACCCGGTGCACTATTATTTTTTAATTTTGAAATTAATATAATTATTTCATTATTATTTACTGGCTTCAAGAATAAATTTGATACGACATTATCATTGGATATAAAACCATCAGGTAGGTTATTTGAAGCTATTTTATTTGCCATTTTAATACCTATGTTAGAAAAAAAATTATTAAATAAATCAGCCTTTTCTTTATTATTATTTACGGGGACTTTGCTGTCATTTAAAATTGTTGTGTGTTCAATATTTTTAGATTTTTTGACATTACCTGAGATGTCATTTATAACTTTCCACATTTTTTTTGTGTCTCCACCTGCTTCATTTATTTTAGTTTGATAATAATTATTTTTAGTTTTTTTTAATAAAGCATTTAATTTATTTCTGTAAGATTTATATTCTTTAAGCGATTCGACAGAATAATGTTTAGTTAATTCTTTTTTTAGGAAATCTCTTTGTTTTATAGAATTTATTAATCCAACTGTTATCCAAGGTTTAATTTTTAATATTTTCTTACCATACCTTTTAATCTTAGTACAGGCGTCTATGTAATTGTTTAGTTTTTTTATAAATATATCATATGCTATTTGTGAATCTGTATGGTTATCCATAACTTCATTCCATTTTTCATTTTTAACTAGATTTAGCAGTTGGTCAGTATTAAGTATATGTGCAGTTACTGTGGACTCAGACTTAATGCTTTTTTGATTTGGAAAATTTATAAAGACAGCTGGAGCAAAGTGGTCAGTTATATCCGTGCGGCAGACAAAAGGAGCAATTTCAATTTGGTTTTTAAGATTATTTTCAGTTCTTATGAAAATATGATCAATAATTGATTTACTATCGTTAGTTACTCTAGTGGGCTTATTTATAATAGAAGTGAAACCATTTGAGTTTAGTATATTAAGATAATTATTAGTTAAATTTTCATTTTTCTTTATTAAGTCAATGTTTATGTCCCCAGCAAACACTTCTAAATTTTGTTTTTTTATTGTTTCTAAATAAGTATTTAAATCTTTTAAAAATTGATCCCCTTCAGTTGATGGTAATCTGTAAAAAGCCGTTATACCTAGTGTTAATTTTTTTGAAATTAGATTATTTGAAAAAGTTAATCTTAAAAATTTGTTATCATTTATGGGTACTATTTCTACCGCTGCTGTTAGGTTATTTTTGACATATACAACAACTCCATCACATTTATTTTGTAGAGATTCATTATAATATAAAGAAAAGTTTGGAATTAGAAAGTCGTTTAAGTTAGTTATTTCTTTTGTTTCCGATAAAATTATAATATCAAACCTGTTTTTAGCCATTTCAACGTATACCAGAAGTTCATCGAAATGTTTCTGTATACTTCTAATATTAAAATGCACAATCCCTATTGAGTCGCTGTCATTGTCTGCCCCGTCCTTCATGCAGTCCTCAAAATTGTTAAACACCTTTGTGTCAATTTCTGCCTCATCTAAAATATTCAAATATTCGATCATCTTACATGATGTATGAGCTCCTATGCCTTAATAATTACTAAAAAATTAAATCAATTAGGTAAATGAATTCTACTAAGTAGTTATAAAAATAGAAAATAAAGACCATATAATAATTAAACTTAATTAATGTGAAAAAAGAACGGATATTAATCATTTTAATAATATTTAAAGTTACTTAAAAAAAATAAAAATATTTTGAGAAAACTATTGTAAACAAAGAAAAGATTTAACTGATAATTATATAAAAAGTCTACAAATTATACTGTTAACTTCATAAGGTCATCCTGGCTTCTTATAATCCGTACTCTATTGTCGTTGAAAATGTGAATTTTGCCATTTTCGGTCCATACGTTTTTCAATCCGTATTTTTCAATTGCTTCGTTTAGTATTTTCACTCTGTTATTCGTTAAATCTTCCCGTATAATGATACCAGTACCTTTTAGTACCTTTTTTTTACTATAAATTAGTTGCTTAGTGGCAAAGTTGGAAAGTTTTAAGTAGATTCCCCTATTTTTATTCTCTAGCACCTTACCAATTCTATAACATAAAATAACTTCCGTATCAGCAAGGTTAATAGACATTTTCTTGTTTAGTAGGTCGATAATTTCTTTTCTTGTATTTTCCTGACGTTTTTCCGACATATTAAAGATTCTCAGTGTATTTGATCTCATGGATTGATCCATTTCATCCATTTTTTTCTGTATATTATTGTTTTCTTTATCAGTATTTACCATATACTCTTCTAGTTTACTAATTTTATTTTCAAGTTCTTGATATTTTGTCTCAGCAATTTGTCTTAACTCCGACACTGACTTTTCAACAGTTTTTAATTTCTGTTCGATTGTTTTTATTACAGATTGTGAGACTTGTTTTGATATATCCTTGATAAAATTGTCGCTTTTTATACATTTACCAATTGCTGTACTCACCGCTGATTCAATTTCATCTTTGATATCTCTAGTAATCACCATAATTTCAAATTTTTGATTGCACTCACTTAGAAAGCAAATTTTATTTTATGATAGGTGAAATTTTCAAAATTTTATTCGCGGTATATACCACTGTAATTTTCAATTTATCAGGAGCCAAACAAACGATCAACTATTCGATACCAACCATAACCGGTTAATTAATAAATTTAATCTCAGTTTTTCTGTCGTAACTGTTAACGTTTTTAATTAAAATAATATTTTTTGATGTTTTTTGATGTAGAATTTAATATTACAAAAAAAAGTATTCCTAAGTTTTTATAAAAAAACTAATAATTTTTAAAATATATAGGGTCAAACAAAAAGTTTGTAAATATAAATTTGATCTTAGTTTTTCTGTCATAACTTTTAAAGTTTTTAATTGAAATAAGGGTTTTTAACGGTTTTTGATGTAAAATTTAATTTTACATAAAAAAGTATTCTTGAGTTTTTTCAAAAAAACTGATACTTTTCGAGATATACAGGGTCAAACAAAAAGTTTGTAAATATAAATTTAATCTCAGTTTTTCTGTCATAACTTTTAACGGTTTTAATTAAAATAAGATTTTTTGATTTTTTTTGATGTAGAATATAATATTACACAAAAAAGTATTTTTAAGTTTTTTTAAAGAAACTAATACTTTTCGAGATATATAGGGTCAAACAAAAAATTTGTAAATATAAATTTGATCTCAGTTTTTCTGTCATAACTTTTAAAGTTTTTAATTAAAATAAGATTTTTTGGGGTTTTTTGATGTAAAATTTAATTTTACATAAAAAAGTATTTTTGATTTTTTTGAAAAAAACTGATACTATTCGAGATATATAGGGTCAAACAAAAAGTTTGTAAATATAAATTTGATCTTAGTTTTTCTGTCATAACTTTCAAAGTTTTAAATTAAAATAAGGTTTTTTAACGGTTTTTGATGTAAAATTTAATTTTACATAAAAAAGTATTCTTGAGTTTTTTCAAAAAAACTGATACTTTTCGAGATATACAGGGTCAAACAAAAAGTTAGTAAATATAAATTTAATCTCAGTTTTTCTGTCATAACTTTTAACGGTTTTAATTAAAATAAGATTTTTTGATGTTTTTTGATGTAGAATTTAATATTACACAAAAAAAGTATTCTTAAGTTTTTTTAAAGAAACTAATACTTTTCGAGATATATAGGGTCAAACAAAAAGTTTGTAAATATAAATTTGATCTTAGTTTTTCTGTCATAACTTTTAACGTTTTTAATTAAAATAAGATTTTTTGATGAAGAATTTAATATTACACAAAAAAGTATTCTTGAGTTTTTTCAAAAAAACTAATACTTTTCGAGATATATAGGGTCAAACAAAAAGTTTGTAAATATAAATTTGATCTCAGTTTTTCTGTCATAACTTTTAAAGTTTTTAATTAAAATAAGATTTTTTGATGTTTTTTTATGTAAACTTTAATTTTACATAAATAAGTATTCCTGAGTTTTTTCAAAAGAACTGATACTTTTCGGGATATACAGGGTCAAACAAAAAGTTTGTAAATATAAATTTAATCTCAGTTTTTCTGTCATAACTTTTAACGTTTTTAATTAAAATAAGATTTTTTGATGTTTTTTGATGTAGAATTTATTATTACACAAAAAAGTATTTCAACGTTTTTTCAAAAAAACTAATAATTTTCGAGATATATAGGGTCAAACAAAAAGTTTGAAAATATAAATTTGATCTCAGTTTTTCTGTCATAGCTTTTAAAGTTTTTAAATAAAATAAGATTTTTTGGGGTTTTTTGATGTAAAATTTAATTTTACATAAGAAAGTATTCTTGAGTTTTTTCAGAAAAACTGATACTTTTCGAGATATGCAGGGTCAAACAAAAAGTTTGTAAATATAAATTTAATCTCAGTTTTTCTATCATAACTTTTAACGGTTTAAATTAAAATAAGATTTTTTAACGTTTTTTTATGTAAAATTTAATTTTACATAAAAAAGTATTCCTGAGTTTTTTCAAAAAAACTGATACTTTTCGAGATATACATGGTCAAACAAAAAGTTTGTAAAAATAAATTTAATCTCAGTTTTTCTGTCATAACTTTTAACGTTTTTAATTAAAATAAGATTTTTTGATGTTTTTTAATGTAGAATTTAATATTACACAAAAAAGTATTCCTAAGTTTTTTTAAAGAAACGAATACTTTTCGAGATATATAGGGTCAAACAAAAAGTTTGTAAATATAAATTTGATCTTAGTTTTTGTGTCATAACTTTTAAAGATTCTAATTAAAATATACATATACATATACAACAACTCCATCACATTTATTTTGTAGAGATTCATTATAATATAAAGAAAAGTTTGGAATTAGAAAGTCGTTTAAGTTAGTTATTTCTCTTGTTTCCGATAAAATTATAATATCAAACCTGTTTTTAGCCATTTTAACTTATACCAGAAGTTCATCGAAATGTTTCTGTATACTTCTAATATTAAAATGCACAATCCCTATTGAGTCGCTGTCATTGTCTGCCCCGTCCTTCATGCAGTCCTCAAAATTGTTAAACACCTTTGTGTCAATTTCTGCCTCATCTAAAATATTCAAATATTCGATCATCTTACATGATGTATGAGCTCCTATGCCTTAATAATTACTAAAAAATTAAATCAATTAGGTAAATAAATTCTACTAAGTAGTTATAAAAATAGAAAATAAAGACCATATAATAATTAAACTTAATTAATGTGAAAAAAGAACGGATATTAATCATTTTAATAATATTTAAAGTTACTTAAAAAAAATAAAAATATTTTGAGAAAACTATTGTAAACAAAGAAAAGATTTAACTGATAATTATATAAAAAGTCTACAAATTATACTGTTAACTTCATAAGGTCATCCTGGCTTCTTATAATCCGTACTCTATTGTCGTTGAAAATGTGAATTTTGCCATTTTCGGTCCATACGTTTTTCAATCCGTATTTTTCAATTGCTTCGTTTAGTATTTTCACTCTGTTATTCGTTAAATCTTCCCGTATAATGATACCAGTACCTTTTAGTAACTTTTTTTTACTATAAATTAGTTGCTTAGTGGCAAAGTTGGAAAGTTTTAAGTAGATTCCCCTATTTTTATTCTCTAGCACCTTACCAATTCTATAACATAAAATAACTTCCGTATCAGCAAGGTTAATAGACATTTTCTTGTTTAGTAGGTCGATAATTTCTTTTCTTGTATTTTCCTGACGTTTTTCCGACATATTAAAGATTCTCAGTGTATTTGATCTCATGGATTGATCCATTTCATCCATTTTTTTCTGTATATTATTGTTTTCTTTATCAGTATTTACCATATACTCTTCTAGTTTACTAATTTTATTTTCAAGTTCTTGATATTTTGTCTCAGCAATTTGTCTTAACTCCGACACTGACTTTTCAACAGTTTTTAATTTCTGTTCGATTGTTTTTATTACAGATTGTGAGACTTGTTTTGATATATCCTTGATAAAATTGTCGCTTTTTATACATTTACCAATTGCTGTACTCACCGCTGATTCAATTTCATCTTTGATATCTCTAGTAATCACCATAATTTCAAATTTTTGATTGCACTCACTTAGAAAGCAAATTTTATTTTATGATAGGTGAAATTTTCAAAATTTTATTCGCGGTATATACCACTGTAATTTTCAATTTATCAGGAGCCAAACAAACGATCAACTATTCGATACCAACCATAACCGGTTAATTAATAAATTTAATCTCAGTTTTTCTGTCGTAACTGTTAACGTTTTTAATTAAAATAAGATTTTTTGATGTTTTTTGATGTAGAATTTAATATTACAAAAAAAAGTATTCCTAAGTTTTTATAAAAAAACTAATAATTTTTAAAATATATAGGGTCAAACAAAAAGTTTGTAAATATAAATTTGATCATAGTTTTTCTGTCATAACTTTTAAAGTTTTTAATTGAAATAAGGTTTTTTAACGGTTTTTGATGTAAAATTTAATTTTACATAAAAAAGTATTCTTGAGTTTTTTCAAAAAAACTGATACTTTTCGAGATATACAGGGTCAAACAAAAAGTTTGTAAATATAAATTTAATCTCATTTTTTCTGTCATAACTTTTAACGGTTTTAATTAAAATAAGATTTTTTGATGTTTTTTGATGTAGAATTTAATATTACACAAAAAAGTATTCTTAAGTTTTTTTAAAGAAACTAATACTTTTCGAGATATATAGGGTCAAACAAAAAGTTTGTAAATATAAATTTGATCTTAGTTTTTCTGTCATAACTTTTAACGTTTTTAATTACAATAAGATTTTTTGATGAACAATTTAATATTACACAAAAAAGTATTCCTGAGTTTTTTCAAAAAAACTAATACTTTTCGAGATATATAGGGTCAAACAAAAAGTTTGTAAATATAAATTTGATCTCAGTTTTTCTGTCATAACTTTTAAAGTTTTTAATTAAAATAAGATTTTTTAATGTTTTTTTATGTAAACTTTAATTTTACATAAATAAGTATTCCTGAGTTTTTTCAGAAGAACTGATACTTTTCGAGATATACAGGGTCAAACAAAAAGTTTGTAAATATAAATTTAATCTCAGTTTTTCTGTCATAACTTTTAGCGTTTTTACTTAAAATAAGATTTTTTGATGTTTTTTTTTATGTAGAATTAAATTTTACACAAAAAAGTGTTCTTAAGTTTTTAAAAAAACTAATACTTTTCGAGATATAGGGTCAAACAAAAAGTTTGTATATATAAATTTGATCTCAGTTTTTCTGTCGTAACTGTTAACGTTTTTAATTAAAATAAGATTTTTTGATGTTTTTTGATGTAGAATTTAATATTACAAAAAAAAGTATTCCTAAGTTTTTATAAAAAAACTAATAATTTTTAAAATATATAGGGTCAAACAAAAAGTTTGTAAATATAAATTTGATCATAGTTTTTCTGTCATAACTTTTAAAGTTTTTAATTGAAATAAGGTTTTTTAACGGTTTTTGATGTAAAATTTAATTTTACATAAAAAAGTATTCTTGAGTTTTTTCAAAAAAACTGATACTTTTCGAGATATACAGGGTCAAACAAAAAGTTTGTAAATATAAATTTAATCTCATTTTTTCTGTCATAACTTTTAACGGTTTTAATTAAAATAAGATTTTTTGATGTTTTTTGATGTAGAATTTAATATTACACAAAAAAGTATTCTTAAGTTTTTTTAAAGAAACTAATACTTTTCGAGATATATAGGGTCAAACAAAAAGTTTGTAAATATAAATTTGATCTTAGTTTTTCTGTCATAACTTTTAACGTTTTTAATTACAATAAGATTTTTTGATGAACAATTTAATATTACACAAAAAAGTATTCTTGAGTTTTTTCAAAAAAACTAATACTTTTCGAGATATATAGGGTCAAACAAAAAGTTTGTAAATATAAATTTGATCTCAGTTTTTCTGTCATAACTTTTAAAGTTTTTAATTAAAATAAGATTTTTTAATGTTTTTTTATGTAAACTTTAATTTTACATAAATAAGTATTCCTGAGTTTTTTCAGAAGAACTGATACTTTTCGAGATATACAGGGTCAAACAAAAAGTTTGTAAATATAAATTTAATCTCAGTTTTTCTGTCATAACTTTTAGCGTTTTTACTTAAAATAAGATTTTTTGATGTTTTTTTTTATGTAGAATTAAATTTTACACAAAAAAGTGTTCTTAAGTTTTTAAAAAAACTAATACTTTTCGAGATATAGGGTCAAACAAAAAGTTTGTATATATAAATTTGATCTCAGTTTTTCTGTCGTAACTGTTAACGTTTTTAATTAAAATAAGATTTTTTGATGTTTTTTGATGTAGAATTTAATATTACAAAAAAAAGTATTCCTAAGTTTTTATAAAAAAACTAATAATTTTTAAAATATATAGGGTCAAACAAAAAGTTTGTAAATATAAATTTGATCTTAGTTTTTCTGTCATAACTTTTAAAGTTTTTAATTGAAATAAGGGTTTTTAATGGTTTTTGATGTAAAATTTAATTTTACATAAAAAAGTATTCTTGAGTTTTTTCAAAAAAACTGATACTTTTCTAGATATACAGGGTCAAACAAAAAGTTTGTAAATATAAATTTAATCTCAGTTTTTCTGTCATAACTTTTATCGTTTTTAATCAAAATAAGATTTTTTAATGTTTTTTTCTGTAGAATTAAATTTTACTTAAAACAGTATTCTTAAGCTTTTAAAAAAACTAATACTTTTCGAGATATATAGGGTCAAACAAAAAGTTTGTAAATATAAATTTGATCATAGTTTTTCTGTCATAACTTTTAAAGTTTTTAATTAAAATAAGATTTTTTAATGTTTTTTTATGTAAACTTTAATTTTACATAAATAAGTATTCCTGAGTTTTTTCAGAAGAACTGATACTTTTCGAGATATACAGGGTCAAACAAAAAGTTTGTAAATATAAATTTAATCTCAGTTTTTCTGTCATAACTTTTAGCGTTTTTACTTAAAATAAGATTTTTTGATGTTTTTTTTTATGTAGAATTAAATTTTACACAAAAAAGTGTTCTTAAGTTTTTAAAAAAACTAATACTTTTCGAGATATAGGGTCAAACAAAAAGTTTGTATATATAAATTTGATCTCAGTTTTTCTGTCGTAACTGTTAACGTTTTTAATTAAAATAAGATTTTTTGATGTTTTTTGATGTAGAATTTAATATTACAAAAAAAAGTATTCCTAAGTTTTTATAAAAAAACTAATAATTTTTAAAATATATAGGGTCAAACAAAAAGTTTGTAAATATAAATTTGATCATAGTTTTTCTGTCATAACTTTTAAAGTTTTTAATTGAAATAAGGTTTTTTAACGGTTTTTGATGTAAAATTTAATTTTACATAAAAAAGTATTCTTGAGTTTTTTCAAAAAAACTGATACTTTTCGAGATATACAGGGTCAAACAAAAAGTTTGTAAATATAAATTTAATCTCATTTTTTCTGTCATAACTTTTAACGGTTTTAATTAAAATAAGATTTTTTGATGTTTTTTGATGTAGAATTTAATATTACACAAAAAAGTATTCTTAAGTTTTTTTAAAGAAACTAATACTTTTCGAGATATATAGGGTCAAACAAAAAGTTTGTAAATATAAATTTGATCTTAGTTTTTCTGTCATAACTTTTAACGTTTTTAATTACAATAAGATTTTTTGATGAACAATTTAATATTACACAAAAAAGTATTCTTGAGTTTTTTCAAAAAAACTAATACTTTTCGAGATATATAGGGTCAAACAAAAAGTTTGTAAATATAAATTTGATCTCAGTTTTTCTGTCATAACTTTTAAAGTTTTTAATTAAAATAAGATTTTTTAATGTTTTTTTATGTAAACTTTAATTTTACATAAATAAGTATTCCTGAGTTTTTTCAGAAGAACTGATACTTTTCGAGATATACAGGGTCAAACAAAAAGTTTGTAAATATAAATTTAATCTCAGTTTTTCTGTCATAACTTTTAGCGTTTTTACTTAAAATAAGATTTTTTGATGTTTTTTTTTATGTAGAATTAAATTTTACACAAAAAAGTGTTCTTAAGTTTTTAAAAAAACTAATACTTTTCGAGATATAGGGTCAAACAAAAAGTTTGTATATATAAATTTGATCTCAGTTTTTCTGTCGTAACTGTTAACGTTTTTAATTAAAATAAGATTTTTTGATGTTTTTTGATGTAGAATTTAATATTACAAAAAAAAGTATTCCTAAGTTTTTATAAAAAAACTAATAATTTTTAAAATATATAGGGTCAAACAAAAAGTTTGTAAATATAAATTTGATCTTAGTTTTTCTGTCATAACTTTTAAAGTTTTTAATTGAAATAAGGGTTTTTAATGGTTTTTGATGTAAAATTTAATTTTACATAAAAAAGTATTCTTGAGTTTTTTCAAAAAAACTGATACTTTTCTAGATATACAGGGTCAAACAAAAAGTTTGTAAATATAAATTTAATCTCAGTTTTTCTGTCATAACTTTTATCGTTTTTAATCAAAATAAGATTTTTTAATGTTTTTTTATGTAGAATTAAATTTTACTTAAAACAGTATTCTTAAGCTTTTAAAAAAACTAATACTTTTCGAGATATATAGGGTCAAACAAAAAGTTTGTAAATATAAATTTGATCATAGTTTTTCTGTCATAACTTTTAAAGTTTTTAATTGAAATAAGGTTTTTTAACGGTTTTTGATGTAAAATTTAATTTTACATAAAAAAGTATTCTTGAGTTTTTTCAAAAAAACTGATACTTTTCGAGATATACAGGGTCAAACAAAAAGTTTGTAAATATAAATTTAATCTCATTTTTTCTGTCATAACTTTTAACGGTTTTAATTAAAATAAGATTTTTTGATGTTTTTTGATGTAGAATTTAATATTACACAAAAAAGTATTCTTAAGTTTTTTTAAAGAAACTAATACTTTTCGAGATATATAGGGTCAAACAAAAAGTTTGTAAATATAAATTTGATCTTAGTTTTTCTGTCATAACTTTTAACGTTTTTAATTACAATAAGATTTTTTGATGAACAATTTAATATTACACAAAAAAGTATTCTTGAGTTTTTTCAAAAAAACTAATACTTTTCGAGATATATAGGGTCAAACAAAAAGTTTGTAAATATAAATTTGATCTCAGTTTTTCTGTCATAACTTTTAAAGTTTTTAATTAAAATAAGATTTTTTAATGTTTTTTTATGTAAACTTTAATTTTACATAAATAAGTATTCCTGAGTTTTTTCAGAAGAACTGATACTTTTCGAGATATACAGGGTCAAACAAAAAGTTTGTAAATATAAATTTAATCTCAGTTTTTCTGTCATAACTTTTAGCGTTTTTACTTAAAATAAGATTTTTTGATGTTTTTTTTTATGTAGAATTAAATTTTACACAAAAAAGTGTTCTTAAGTTTTTAAAAAAACTAATACTTTTCGAGATATAGGGTCAAACAAAAAGTTTGTATATATAAATTTGATCTCAGTTTTTCTGTCGTAACTGTTAACGTTTTTAATTAAAATAAGATTTTTTGATGTTTTTTGATGTAGAATTTAATATTACAAAAAAAAGTATTCCTAAGTTTTTATAAAAAAACTAATAATTTTTAAAATATATAGGGTCAAACAAAAAGTTTGTAAATATAAATTTGATCTTAGTTTTTCTGTCATAACTTTTAAAGTTTTTAATTGAAATAAGGGTTTTTAATGGTTTTTGATGTAAAATTTAATTTTACATAAAAAAGTATTCTTGAGTTTTTTCAAAAAAACTGATACTTTTCTAGATATACAGGGTCAAACAAAAAGTTTGTAAATATAAATTTAATCTCAGTTTTTCTGTCATAACTTTTATCGTTTTTAATCAAAATAAGATTTTTTGATGTTTTTTTATGTAGAATTAAATTTTACTTAAAACAGTATTCTTAAGCTTTTAAAAAAACTAATACTTTTCGAGATATATAGGGTCAAACAAAAAGTGTGTAAATATAAATTTGATCTCAGTTTTTCTGTCATAACTTTTAACGTTTTTAATTAAAATAAGATTATTTAATGTAGAATTTAATATTACACAAAAGAGTATTCTTGAGTTTTTTTAAAAATACTAATACTTTTCGAGATATAAAGGGTCAAACAAAAAGTTTGTAAATATAAATTTAATCTCAGTTTTTCTGTCATAACTTTTAACGTTTTTAATTAAAATAAGATTTTTTGATGTTTTTTAATGTAGAATTTAATATTACACAAAAAAGTATTCCTAAGTTTTTTTAAAGAAACGAATACTTTTCGAGATATATAGGGTCAAACAAAAAGTTTGTAAATATCAATTTGATCTTAGTTTTTGTGTCATAACTTTTAAAGATTCTAATTAAAATTAGTTTTTTTAATGTTTTTTTATGTAAAATTTAATTTTACATAAAAAAGTATTCTTGACTTTTTTCAAAAAAACTGATACTTTTCGAGATATACAGGGTCAAATAAAAAGTTTGTAAATATAAATTTAACCTCAGTTTTTCTGTCATAACTTTTATCGTTTTTACTTAAAATAAGATTTTTTGATGTTTTTTTTATGTAGAATTAAATTTTACACAAAAAAGTGTTCTTAAGTTTTTAAAAAAACTAATACTTTTCGAGATATAGGGTCAAACAAAAAGTTTGTAAATATAAATTTGATCTCAGTTTTTCTGTCATAACTTTTAAAGTTTTTAATTAAAATAAGATTTTTTGGGGTTTTTTCATGTAAAATTTAATTTTACATAAAAAAGTATTCTTGATTTTTTTGAAAAAAACTGATACTATTCGAGATATATAGGGTCAAACAAAAAGTTTGTAAATATAAATTTGATCTTAGTTTTTCTGTCATAACTTTCAAAGTTTTTAATTAAAATAAGGTTTTTTAACGGTTTTTGATTTAAAATTTAATTTTACATAAAAAAGTATTCTTGAGTTTTTTCAAAAAAACTGATACTTTTCGAGATATACAGGGTCAAACAAAAAGTTTGTAAATATAAATTTAATCTGTTTTTCTGTCATAACTTTTAAGGGTTTTAATTAAAATAAGATTTTTTGATGTTTTTTGATGTAGAATTTAATATTACACAAAAAAGTATTCTTAAGTTTTTTTAAAGAAACTAATACTTTTCGAGATATATGGGGTCAAACAAAAAGTTTGTAAATATAAATTTGATCTTAGTTTTTCTGTCATAACTTTTAACGTTTTTAATTAAAATAAGATTTTTTGATGAACAATTTAATATTACACAAAAAATTATTCTTGAGTTTTTTCAAAAAAACTAATACTTTTCGAGATATATAGGGTCAAACAAAAAGTTTGTAAATATAAATTTGATCTCAGTTTTTCTGTCATAACTTTTAAAGTTTTTAATTAAAATAAGATTTTTTAATGTTTTTTTATGTAAACTTTAATTTTACATAAATAAGTATTCTTGAGTTTTTTCAAAAGAACTGATACTTTTCGGGATATACAGGGTCAAACAAAAAGTTTGTAAATATAAATTTAATCTCAGTTTTTCTGTCATAACTTTTAACGTTTTTAATTAAAATAAGATTTTTTGATGTAGAATTTATTATTACACAAAAAAGTATTCCAACATTTTTTCAAAAAAACTAATAATTTTCGAGATATATAGGGTCAAACAAAAAGTTTGAAAATATAAATTTAATCTCAGTTTTTCTGTCATAGCTTTTAAAGTTTTTAATTAAATTAAGATTTTTGGGGTTTTTTGATGTAAAATTTAATTTTACATAAGAAAGTATTCTTGAGTTTTTTCAGAAAAACTGATACTTTTCGAGATATACATGGTCAAACAAAAAGTTTGTAAATATAAATTTAATCTCAGTTTTTTTGTCATAACTTATAACGTTTTTAATTAAAATAAGATTTTTTGATGTTTTTTAATGTAGAATTTAATAATACACAAAAAAGTATTCTTAAGTTTTTTTAAAGAAACGAATACTTTTCGAGATATATAGGGTCAAACAAAAAGTTTGTAAATATAAATTTGATCTTAGTTTTTGTGTCATAACTTTTAAAGATTCTAATTAAAATGAGATTTTTTAATGTTTTTTTATGTAAAATTTAATTTTACATAAAAAAGTATTCTTGAGTTTTTTCAAAAAAACTGATACTTTTCGAGATATACAGGGTCAAACAAAAAGTTTGTAAATATAAATTTAATCTCAGTTTTTCTGTCATAACTTTTATCGTTTTTACTTAAAATAAGATTTTTTGATGTTTTTTTTATGTAGAATTAAATTTTACACAAAAAAGTGTTCTTAAGTTTTTAAAAAAACTAATACTTTTCGAGATATAGGGTCAAACAAAAAGTTTGTAAATATAAATTTGATCTCAGTTTTTCTGTCATAACTTTCAAAGTTTTTAATTAAAATTTAATTTTTTGGGGTTTTTTGATGTAAAATTTGATTTTACATAAAAAAGTATTCCTGAGTTTTTTCAAAAAAACTGATACTTTTCAAAATATACAGGGTTAAACAAAAAGTTTGTAAATATAAATTTAATCTCAGTTTTTCTGTCGTAACTGTTAACGTTTTTAATTAAAATAAGATTTTTTGATGTTTTTTTATGTAGAATTTAATATTACAAAAAAAAGTATTCCTAAGTTTTTATAAAAAAACTAATAATTTTTAAAATATATAGGGTCAAACAAAAAGTTTGTAAACATAAATTTGATCTTAGTTTTTCTGTCATAACTTTTAAAGTTTTTAATTGAAATAAGGGTTTTTAATGGTTTTTGATGTAAAATTTAATTTAACATAAAAAAGTATTCTTGAGTTTTTTCAAAAAAACTGATACTTTTCTAGATATACAGGGTCAAACAAAAAGTTTGTAAATATAAATTTAATCTCAGTTTTTCTGTCATAACTTTTATCGTTTTTAATCAAAATAAGATTTTTTGATGTTTTTTTATGTAGAATTAAATTTTACTTAAAACAGTATTCTTAAGCTTTTAAAAAAACTAATACTTTTCGAGATATATAGGGTCAAACAAAAAGTGTGTAAATATAAATTTGATCTCAGTTTTTCTGTCATAACTTTAAACGTTTTTAATTAAAATAAGATTATTTGATGTAGAATTTAATATTACACAAAAGAGTATTCTTGAGTTTTTTCAAAAATACTAATACTTTTTGAGATATAAAGGGTCAAACAAAAAGTTTGTAAATATAAATTTGATCTCAGTTTTTCTGTCATAACTTTTAAAGTTTTTTATTAAAACGAGAATTTTTGGTGTTTTTTTATGTAAAATTTAATTTTACATAAAAAATTATTCTTGAGTTTTTTCAAAAAAACTGATACTTTTCGAGATATATAGGGTCAAACAAAAAGTTTGTAAATATAAATTTAATCTCAATTTTTCTGTCATAACTTTTAACGTTTTTCATTAAAATAAGATTTTTTGATGTTTTTTGATGTAGAATTTATTATTACACAAAAAAGTATTCTAACGTTTTTTCAAAAAAACTAATAATTTTCGAGATATATAGGGTCAAACAAAAAGTTTGTAAATATAAATCTGATCTTAGTTTTTCTGTCATACCTTTTATAGTTTTTAATTAAAATGAGGTTTTTTAACGTTTTTTGATGTAAAATTTAATTTTACATAAAAAGGTATTCTTGAGTTTTTTCAAAAGAACTGATACTTTTCGAGATATACAGGGTCAAACAAAAAGTTTGTAAATATAAATTTAATCTCAGTTTTTCTGTCATAACTTTTAAAGTTTTTAATTAAAATAAGATTTTTTAATGTTTTTTTATGTAAACTTTAATTTTACATAAATAAGTATTCTTGAGTTTTTTCAAAAGAACTGATACTTTTCGGGATATACAGGGTCAAACAAAAAGTTTGTAAATATAAATTTAATCTCAGTTTTTCTGTCATAACTTTTAACGTTTTCAATTAAAATAAGATTTTTTGATGTATAATTTATTATTACACAAAAAAGTATTCCAACATTTTTTCAAAAAAACTAATAATTTTCGAGATATATAGGGTCAATCAAAAAGTTTGTAAATATAAATTTAATCTCAGTTTTTTTGTCATAACTTATAACGTTTTTAATTAAAATAAGATTTTTTGATGTTTTTTAATGTAGAATTTAATAATACACAAAAAAGTATTCTTAAGTTTTTTTAAAGAAACGAATACTTTTCGAGATATATAGGGTCAAACAAAAAGTTTGTAAATATAAATTTGATCTTAGTTTTTGTGTCATAACTTTTAAAGATTCTAATTAAAATAAGATTTTTTAATGTTTTTTTATGTAAAATTTAATTTTACATAAAAAAGTATTCTTGAGTTTTTTCAAAAAAACTGATACTTTTCGAGATATACAGGGTCAAACAAAAAGTTTGTAAATATAAATTTAATCTCAGTTTTTCTGTCATAACTTTAAACGTTTTTAATTAAAATAAGATTATTTGATGTAGAATTTAATATTACACAAAAGAGTATTCTTGAGTTTTTTCAAAAATACTAATACTTTTTGAGATATAAAGGGTCAAACAAAAAGTTTGTAAATATAAATTTGATCTCAGTTTTTCTGTCATAACTTTTAAAGTTTTTTATTAAAACGAGAATTTTTGGTGTTTTTTTATGTAAAATTTAATTTTACATAAAAAATTATTCTTGAGTTTTTTCAAAAAAACTGATACTTTTCGAGATATATAGGGTCAAACAAAAAGTTTGTAAATATAAATTTAATCTCAATTTTTCTGTCATAACTTTTAACGTTTTTCATTAAAATAAGATTTTTTGATGTTTTTTGATGTAGAATTTATTATTACACAAAAAAGTATTCTAACGTTTTTTCAAAAAAACTAATAATTTTCGAGATATATAGGGTCAAACAAAAAGTTTGTAAATATAAATCTGATCTTAGTTTTTCTGTCATACCTTTTATAGTTTTTAATTAAAATGAGGTTTTTTAACGTTTTTTGATGTAAAATTTAATTTTACATAAAAAGGTATTCTTGAGTTTTTTCAAAAGAACTGATACTTTTCGAGATATACAGGGTCAAACAAAAAGTTTGTAAATATAAATTTAATCTCAGTTTTTCTGTCATAACTTTTAAAGTTTTTAATTAAAATAAGATTTTTTAATGTTTTTTTATGTAAACTTTAATTTTACATAAATAAGTATTCTTGAGTTTTTTCAAAAGAACTGATACTTTTCGGGATATACAGGGTCAAACAAAAAGTTTGTAAATATAAATTTAATCTCAGTTTTTCTGTCATAACTTTTAACGTTTTCAATTAAAATAAGATTTTTTGATGTAGAATTTATTATTACACAAAAAAGTATTCCAACATTTTTTCAAAAAAACTAATAATTTTCGAGATATATAGGGTCAAACAAAAAGTTTGTAAATATAAATTTAATCTCAGTTTTTTTGTCATAACTTATAACGTTTTTAATTAAAATAAGATTTTTTGATGTTTTTTAATGTAGAATTTAATAATACACAAAAAAGTATTCTTAAGTTTTTTTAAAGAAACGAATACTTTTCGAGATATATAGGGTCAAACAAAAAGTTTGTAAATATAAATTTGATCTTAGTTTTTGTGTCATAACTTTTAAAGATTCTAATTAAAATGAGATTTTTTAATGTTTTTTTATGTAAAATTTAATTTTACATAAAAAAGTATTCTTGAGTTTTTTCAAAAAAACTGATACTTTTCGAGATATACAGGGTCAAACAAAAAGTTTGTAAATATAAATTTAATCTCAGTTTTTCTGTCATAACTTTTATCGTTTTTACTTAAAATAAGATTTTTTGATGTTTTTTTTATGTAGAATTAAATTTTACACAAAAAAGTGTTCTTAAGTTTTTAAAAAAACTAATACTTTTCGAGATATAGGGTCAAACAAAAAGTTTGTAAATATAAATTTGATCTCAGTTTTTCTGTCATAACTTTCAAAGTTTTTAATTAAAATTTAATTTTTTGGGGTTTTTTGATGTAAAATTTGATTTTACATAAAAAAGTATTCCTGAGTTTTTTCAAAAAAACTGATACTTTTCAAAATATACAGGGTTAAACAAAAAGTTTGTAAATATAAATTTAATCTCAGTTTTTCTGTCGTAACTGTTAACGTTTTTAATTAAAATAAGATTTTTTGATGTTTTTTTATGTAGAATTTAATATTACAAAAAAAAGTATTCTTAAGTTTTTATAAAAAAACTAATAATTTTTAAAATATATAGGGTCAAACAAAAAATTTGTAAATATAAATTTGATCTTAGTTTTTCTGTCATAACTTTTAAAGTTTTTAATTGAAATAAGGGTTTTTAATGGTTTTTGATGTAAAATTTAATTTTACATAAAAAAGTATTCTTGAGTTTTTTCAAAAAAACTGATACTTTTCTAGATATACAGGGTCAAACAAAAAGTTTGTAAATATAAATTTAATCTCAGTTTTTCTGTCATAACTTTTATCGTTTTTAATCAAAATAAGATTTTTTAATTTTTTTTGATGTAGAATTTAATATTACACAAAAAAGTATTCTTAAGTTTTTTTAAAAAAACTAATACTTTTCGAGATATATAGGGTCAAACAAAAAGTTTGTAAATATAAATTTGATCTCAGTTTTTCTGTCATAACTTTTAAAGTTTTTAATTAAAATAAGATTTTTGGGGGTTTTTTGATGTAAAATTTAATTTTACATAAAAAAGTATTCTCGAGTTTTTTCAAAAAAACTGATACTTTTCGAGATATACAGGGTGAAACAAAAAGTTTGTAAATATAAATTTAATCTCAGTTTTTCTGTCATAACTTTTAACAATTTTAATTAAAATAAGATTTTTTGATGTGTTTTGATGTAGAATTTAATATTACACAAAAAAGTATTCTTAAGTTTTTTTAAAGAAACTAATACTTTTCGAGATATATAGGGTCAAACAAAAAGTTTGTAAATATAAATTTGATCTTAGTTTTTCTGTCATAACTTTTAACGTTTTTAATTAAAATAAGATTTTTTGATGAAGAATTTAATATTACACAAAAAAGTATTCTTGAGTTTTTTCAAAAAAACTAATACTTTTCGAGATATATAGGGTCAAACAAAAAGTTTGTAAATATAAATTTGATCTCAGTTTTTCCGTCATAACTTTTAAAGTTTTTAATTAAAATAAGATTTTTTAATGTTTTTTGATGTAAAATTTAATTTTACATAAATAAGTATTCCTGAGTTTTTTTAAAAGAACTGATACTTTTCGAGATATACAGAGTCAAACAAAAAGTTTGTAAATATAAATTTAATCTCAGTTTTTCTGTCATAACTTTTAACGTTTTTAATTAAAATAGGATTTTTTAATGTAGAATTCAATATTACACAAAAAAGTATTCTTGAGTTTTTTTAAAAATACTAATACTTTTCAAAATATATAGGGTCAAACAAAAAGTTTGAAAATATAAATTTGATCTCAGTTTTTCTGTCATAGCTTTTAAAGTTTTTAATTCAAATAAGATTTTTTGGGGTTTTTTAATGTAAAATTTAATTCTACATAAAAAAGTATTCTTGAGTTTTTTCAAAAAAACTGATACTTTTCGAGATATGCAGGTCAAACAAAAAGTTTGTAAATATAAATTTAATCTCAGTTTTTCTGTCATAACTTTTAACGGTTTTAATTAAAATAAGATTTTTTGATTTTTTTTTATGTAGAATTTAATTCTACATAAAAAAGTATTCTTGAGTTTTTTTAAAGAAACTAATACTTTTCGAGATATATAGGGTCAAACAAAAAGTTTGTAAATATAAATTTGATCTCAGTTTTTCTGTCATAACTTTTAAAATTTTTAATTAAAATAAGATTTTTTGGGGTTTTTTAATGTAAAATTTAATTCTACATAAAAAAGTATTCTTGAGTTTTATCAAAAAAACTGATACTTTTCGAGATATACAGGGTCAAACAAAAAGTTTGTAAATATAAATTTGATCTTAGTTTTTCTGTCATAACTTTTAACGTTTTTAATTAAAATAAGATTTTTTGATGAAGAATTTAATATTACACAAAAAAGTATTCTTGAGTTTTTTCAAAAAAACTAATACTTTTCGAGATATATAGGGTCAAACAAAAAGTTTGTAAATATAAATTTGATCTCAGTTTTTCTGTCATAACTTTTAAAGTTTTTAATTAAAATAAGATTTTTTAATGTTTTTTGATGTAAAATTTAATTTTACGTAAATAAGTATTCCTGAGTTTTTTTAAAAGAATTGATACTTTTCGAGATATACAGGGTCAAACAAAAAGTTTGTAAATATAAATTTAATCTCAGTTTTTCTGTCATAACTTTTAACGTTTTTAATTAAAATAGGATTTTTTAATGTAGAATTCAATATTACACAAAAAAGTATTCTTGAGTTTTTTTAAAAATACTAATACTTTTCGAGATATATAGGGTCAAACAAAAAGTTTGAAAATATAAATTTGATCTCAGTTTTTCTGTCATAGCTTTTAACGTTTTTAATTAAAATAAGATTTTTTAATGTAGAATTTAATATTACACAAAAAAGTATTCTTGAGTTTTTTTAAAAAAACTAACACTTTTCGAGATATATAGGGTCAAACAAAAAGTTTGTAAATATAAATTTGATCTAAGTTTTTCTGACATAACTTTTAAAGGTTTTAATTAAAATGAGACTTTTTAATGTTTCTTGATGTAAAATTAAATTTTACATAAATGAGTATTCTAGAGTTTTTTCAAAAGAACTGATACTTTTCGAGATATACAGGGTCAAACAAAAAGTTTGTAAATATAAATTTAATCTCAGTTTTTCTGTCATAACTTTTAACGTTTTTAATTAAAATAAGATTTTTTAATGTTTTTTGAAGTAGAATTTAATATTACACAAAAAAGTATTCTTAAGTTTTTTTAAAAACACTAATAATTTTCGAGATATATAGGGTCAAACAAAAAGTTTGTAAATATAAATTTGTTCTTAGTTTTTCTGTTATAACTTTTAACGTTTTTTAATAAAAATAGGATTTTTTGATGTTTTTTATGTAGAATTTAATATTACACAAAAAAGTATTCTTAAGTTTTTTTAAAGAAAGTAATACTTTTCGAGATATATAGGGTCAAACAAAAAGTTTGTAAATATAAATTTGATCTTAGATTTTCTGTCATAACTTTTAAAGTTTTTAATCAAAATGAGATTTTTTAATGTTTTTTAATGTAAAATTTAATTTTACATAAATAAGTATTCCTGAGTTTTTTCAAAAGAACTGATACTTTTCGAGATATATAGGGTCAAACAAAAAGTTTGTAAATATAAATTTAATCTCAGTTTTTCTGTCATAACTTTTAACGCTTTTAATTAAAATAAGATTTTTTGATGTTTTTTGATGTAGAATTTAATATTACACAAAAAAGTATTCCTAAGTTTTTTCAAAAAAACTAATATTTTTCGAGACATATAGGGTCAAACAAAAAGTTTGTAAATATAAATTTGATCTTAGTTTTTCTGTCTTAACTTTTAAAGTTTTTAATCAAAATAAGATTTTTTAATGTTTTTTGATGTAGAATTTAATTTTGCATAAATAAGTATTCTTGAGTTTTTTTAAAAGAACTGATACTTTTCGAGATATACAGGGTCAAACAAAAAGTTTGTAAATATAAATTTAATCTCAGTTTTTCTGTCACGACTTTTAACGTTTTTAATTAAAATAAGATTTTTTGATGTAAAATTTAATATTACACAAAAAAGTATTCTTGAGTTTTTTTAAAAAAACTAATACTTTTCGAGATATATAGGGTCAAACAAGAAGTTTGTAAATATAAATTTGATCTCAGTTTTTCTGTCATAACTTTTAAAGCTTCTTATTAAAATAAAAATTTTTGGGGTTTTTTAATGTAAAATTTAATTTTACATAAAAAAGTATTCCTGAGTTTTTTCAAAAAAACTAACACTTTTCGAGATATATAGGGTCAAACAAAAAGTTTGTAAATATAAATTTGATCTCAGTTTTTCTGTCATAACTTTTAAAGTTTTTGATTAAAATGAGAATTTTTGGGGTTTTTTAATGTAAAATTTAATTTTACATAAAAAAGTATTTCTGAATTTTTTCAAAAAAACTAATACTTTTCGAGATATATAGGGTCAAACAAAAAGTTTGTAAATATAAATTTAATCACAGTTTTTCTGTCATAACTTTTAACGTTTTTAATTAAAATAAGATTTTTTGATGTAGAATTTAATATTACACAAAAAAGTGTTCTTGAGTTTTTTCAAAAAAACTAATACTTTTCGAGATATATAGGGTCAAACAAAAAGTTTGTAAACATAAATTTGATCTTAGTTTTTCTGTCATATCTTTTAAAGTTTTTAATTAAAATGAGATTTTTTAATGTTTTTTGATGTAAAATTTAATTTTACATAAATAAGTATTCTTGAATTTTTTTAAAAGAACTGATATTTTTCGAGATATACAGGGTCAAACAAAAAGTTTGTAAATATAAAATTAATCTTAGTTTTTCTGTCATAACTTTTAACGTTTTTAATTAAAATAAGATTTTTTGATGTAGAATTTATTATTACACAAAAAAGTGATCCTGAGTTTTTTCAAAAAAACTAATACTTTTCGAGATATATAGGGTCAAACAAAAAGTTTGTAAACATAAATTTGATCTTAGTTTTTCTGTCATAACTTTTAAAGTTTTTAATTAAAATGAGATTTTTTAACGTTTTTTGATGTAAAATTTAATTTTACATAAATAAGTATTCTTGAGTTTTTTCAAAAGAACTGATACTTTTCGAGATATACAGGGTCAAACAAAAAGTTTGTAAATATAAATTTAATCTCAGTTTTTCTGTCATACCTTTTAACGTTTTTAATTAAAATAAGATTTTTTAATGTAGAATTTAATATTACACAAAGTATTTTTAAGTTTTTTTAAAGAAACTAATACTTTTCGAGATATATAGGGTCAAACAAAAAGTTTGTAAATCTAAATTTAATCTCAGTTTTTCTGTCACGACTTTTAACGTTTTTAATTAAAATAAGATTTTTTGATGTAAAATTTAATATTACACAAAAAAGTATTCTTGAGTTTTTTCAAAAAAACTAATACTTTTCGAGATATATAGGGTCAAACAAAAAGTTTGTAAATATAAATTTGATCTCAGTTTTTCTGTCATAACTTTTAAAGTTTTTTATTAAAATGAGAATTTTTGGGGTTTTTTAATGTAAAATTTAATTTTACATAAAAAAGTATTCTCTGAGTTTTTTCAAAAAAACTGATACTTTTCGAGATATATAGGGTCAAACAAAAAGTTTGTAAATATAAATTTAATCACAGTTTTTCTGTCATAACTTTTAACGTTTTTAATTAAAATAAGATTTTTTGATGTAGAATTTAATATTACACAAAAAAGTGTTCTTGAGTTTTTTCAAAAAAACTAATACTTTTCGAGATATATAGGGTCAAACAAAAAGTTTGTAAACATAAATTTGATCTTAGTTTTTCTGTCATAACTTTTAAAGTTTTTAATTAAAATGAGATTTTTTAATGTTTTTTGATGTAAAATTTAATTTTACATAAATAAGTATTCATGAGTTTTTTCAAAAGAACT
This sequence comes from Altica lythri, assembly GCA_964028335.1. Classification (NCBI taxonomy): domain Eukaryota; kingdom Metazoa; phylum Arthropoda; class Insecta; order Coleoptera; family Chrysomelidae; genus Altica; species Altica lythri. The sequence goes on from CAXIIO010001191.1 coordinate 134,627, forward strand.
GATATTTTTCGAGATATACAGGGTCAAACAAAAAGTTTGTAAATATAAAATTAATCTTAGTTTTTCTGTCATAACTTTTAACGTTTTTAATTAAAATAAGATTTTTTGATGTAGAATTTATTATTACACAAAAAAGTGATCCTGAGTTTTTTCAAAAAAACTAATACTTTTCGAGATATATAGGGTCAAACAAAAAGTTTGTAAACATAAATTTGATCTTAGTTTTTCTGTCATAACTTTTAAAGTTTTTAATTAAAATGAGATTTTTTAATGTTTTTTAATGTAAAATTTAATTTTACATAAATAAGTATTCCTGAGTTTTTTCAAGAGAACTGATACTTTTCGAGATATACAGGGTCAAACAAAAAGTTTGTAAATATAAATTTAATCTCAGTTTTTCTGTCATACCTTTTAACGTTTTTAATTAAAATAAGATTTTTTAATGTAGAATTTAATATTACACAAAAAAGTATTCTTAAGTTTTTTTAAAGAAACTAATACTTTTCGAGATATATAGGGTCAAACAAAAAGTTTGTAAATATAAATTTGATCTCAGTTTTTCTGTCATAACTTTTAAAGATTCTAATAAAAATGAGATTTTTTGGCGTTTTTTGATGTAAAATTTAATATTACACAAAAAAGTATTCTTGAGTTTTTTCAAAAAAACTAATACTTTTCGAGATATATAGGGTCAAACAAAAAGTTTGTAAATATAAATTTAATCTCAGTTTTTCTGTCACGACTTTTAACGTTTTTAATTAAAATAAGATTTTTTGATGTAAAATTTAATATTACACAAAAAAGTATTTCTGAGTTTTTTTAAAAAAACTAATACTTTTCGAGATATATAGGGTCAAACAAAAAGTTTGTAAATATAAATTTGATCTCAGTTTTTCTGTCATAACTTTTAAAGCTTTTTATTAAAATAAAAATTTTTGGGGTTTTTTAATGTAAAATTTAATTTTACATAAAAAAGTATTCCTAAGTTTTTTCAAAAAAACTAACACTTTTCGAGATATATAGGGTCAAACAAAAAGTTTGTAAATATAAATTTGATCTTAGATTTTCTGTCATAACTTTTAAAGTTTTTAATCAAAATGAGATTTTTTAATGTTTTTTAATGTAAAATTTAATTTTACATAAATAAGTATTCCTGAGTTTTTTCAAAAGAACTAATATTTTTCGAGACATATAGGGTCAAACAAAAAGTTTGTAAATATAAATTTGATCTTAGTTTTTCTGTCATAACTTTTAAAGTTTTTAATCAAAATAAGATTTTTTAATGTTTTTTGATGTAGAATTTAATTTTGCATAAATAAGTATTCTTGAGTTTTTTTAAAAGAACTGATACTTTTCGAGATATACAGGGTCAAACAAAAAGTTTGTAAATATAAATTTAATCTCAGTTTTTCTGTCACGACTTTTAACGTTTTTAATTAAAATAAGATTTTTTGATGTAAAATTTAATATTACACAAAAAAGTATTTCTGAGTTTTTTTAAAAAAACTAATACTTTTCGAGATATATAGGGTCAAACAAAAAGTTTGTAAATATAAATTTGATCTCAGTTTTTCTGTCATAACTTTTAAAGCTTTTTATTAAAATAAAAATTTTTGGGGTTTTTTAATGTAAAATTTAATTTTACATAAAAAAGTATTTCTGAGTTTTTTCCAAAAAAACTAACACTTTTCGAGATATATAGGGTCAAACAAAAAGTTTGTAAATATAAATTTGATCTCAGTTTTTCTGTCATAACTTTTAAAGTTTTTGATTAAAATGAGAATTTTTGGGGTTTTTTAATGTAAAATTTAATTTTACATAAAAAAGTATTTCTGAATTTTTTCAAAAAAACTGATACTTTTCGAGATATATAGGGTCAAACAAAAAGTTTGTAAATATAAATTTAATCACAGTTTTTCTGTCATAACTTTTAACGTTTTTAATTAAAATAAGATTTTTTGATGTAGAATTTAATATTACAAAAAAAGTGTTCTTGAGTTTTTTCAAAAAAACTAATACTTTTCGAGATATATAGGGTCAAACAAAAAGTTTGTAAACATAAATTTGATCTTAGTTTTTCTGTTATAACTTTTAAAGTTTTTAATTAAAATGAGATTTTTTAATGTTTTTTGATGTAAAATTTAATTTTACATAAATAAGTATTCTTGAGTTTTTTTAAAAGAACTGATATTTTTCGAGATATACAGGGTCAAACAAAAAGTTTGTAAATATAAAATTAATCTTAGTTTTTCTGTCATAACTTTTAACGTTTTTAATTAAAATAAGATTTTTTGATGTAGAATTTATTATTACACAAAAAAGTGATCCTGAGTTTTTTCAAAAAAACTAATACTTTTCGAGATATATAGGGTCAAACAAAAAGTTTGTAAATATAAATTTAATCACAGTTTTTCTGTCATAACTTTTAACGTTTTTAATTAAAATAAGATTTTTTGATGTAGAATTTAATATTACACAAAAAAGTGATCTTGAGTTTTTTCAAAAAAACTAATACTTTTCGAGATATATAGGGTCAAACAAAAAGTTTGTAAACATAAATTTGATCTTAGTTTTTCTGTCATAACTTTTAAAGTTTTTAATTAAAATGAGATTTTTTAATGTTTTTTGATGTAAAATTTAGTTTTACATAAATAAATATTCCTGAGTTTTTTTAAAAGAACTGATACTTTTCGAGATATACAGGTTCAAACAAAAAGTTTGTAAATATAAATTTAATCTCAGTTTTTCTGTCATAACTTTTAACGTTTTTAATTAAAATAAGATTTTTTAATGTAGAATTTAATATTACACAAAAAAGTATTCCTGAGTTTTTTAAAAAAACTAACACTTTTCGAGATATATAGGGTCAAACAAAAAGTTTGTAAATATAAATTTGATCTTAGTTTTTCTGACATAACTTTTAAAGGTTTTAATTAAAATGAGATTTTTTAATGTTTTTTGATGTAAAATTAAATTTTACATAAATAAGTATTCCTGAGCTTTTTCAAAAGAACTGATACTTTTCGAGATATACAGGGTCAAACAAAAAGTTTGTAAATATAAATTTAATCTTAGTTTTTCTGTCATAACTTTTAACGTTTTTAATTAAAATAAGATTTTTTGATGTTTTTTGATGTAGAATTTAATATTACACAAAAAAGTATATCTAAGTTTTTTTAAAAACACTAATAATTTTCGAGATATATAGGGTCAAACAAAAAGTTTGTAAATATAAATTTGATCTTAGTTTTTCTGTCATAACTTTTAACGTTTTTAATTAAAATAAGATTTTTTGATGAAGAATTTAATATTACACAAAAAAGTATTCTTGAGTTTTTTCAAAAAAACTAATACTTTTCGAGATATATAGGGTCAAACAAAAAGTTTGTAAATATAAATTTGATCTCAGTTTTTCTGTCATAACTTTTAAAGTTTTTAATTAAAATAAGATTTTTTAATGTTTCTTGATGTAAAATTTAATTTTACATAAATAAGTATTCCTGAGTTTTTTTAAAAGAACTGATACTTTTCGAGATATACAGGGTCAAACAAAAAGTTTGTAAATATAAATTTAATCTCAGTTTTTCTGTCATAACTTTTAACGTTTTTAATTAAAATAGGATTTTTTAATGTAGAATTCAATATTACACAAAAAAGTATTCTTGAGTTTTTTTAAAAATACTAATACTTTTCGAGATATATAGGGTCAAACAAAAAGTTTGAAAATATAAATTTGATCTCAGTTTTTCTGTCATAGCTTTTAAAGTTTTTAATTAAAATAAGATTTTTTGGGGTTTTTTAATGTAAAATTTAATTCTACATAAAAAAGTATTCTTGAGTTTTTTCAAAAAAACTGATACTTTTCGAGATATGCAGGGTCAAACAAAAAGTTTGTAAATATAAATTTAATCTCAGTTTTTCTGTCATAACTTTTAACGTTTTTAATTAAAATAAGATTTTTTGATGTTTTTTGATGTAGAATTTAATATTACACAAAAAAGTGTTTTAAAGTTTTTCCAAAAAAACTAATACTTTTCGAGATATATAGGGTCAAACAAAAAGTTTGTAAATATAAATTTGATCTCAGTTTTTCTGTCATAGCTTTTAAAGTTTTTAATCAAAATGAGATTTTTTAAAGTTTTTTGATGTAAAATTTAATTCTACATAAATAAGTATTCTTGAGTTTTTTCAAAAGAACTGATACTTTTCGAGATATACAGGGTCAAACAAAAAGTTTGTAAATATAAATTTAATCTTAGTTTTTCTGTCATAACTTTTAACGTTTTTAATTAAAATAAGATTTTTTGATGTAGAATTTAATATTACACAAAAAAGTGATCTTGAGTTTTTTCAAAAAAACTAATACTTTTCGAGATATATAGGGTCAAACAAAAAGTTTGTAAACATAAATTTGATCTTAGTTTTTCTGTCATAACTTTTAAAGTTTTTAATTAACATAAGATTTTTTCATGTTTTTTAATGTAAAATTTAGTTTTACATAAATAAGTATTCTTGAGTTTTTTCAAAAGAACTAATACTTTTCGAGATATACAGGGTCAAACAAAAAGTTTGTAAATATAAATTTAATCTCAGTTTTTCTGTCATAACTTTTAACGTTTTTAATTAAAATAAGATTTTTTAATGTAGAATTTAATATTACACAAAAAAGTATTCTTGAGTTTTTTTAAAAAAACTAACACTTTTCGAGATATATAGGGTCAAACAAAAAGTTTGTAAATATAAATTTGATCTAAGTTTTTCTGACATAACTTTTAAAGGTTTTAATTAAAATGAGATTTTTTAATGTTTTTTGATGTAAAATTAAATTTTACATAAATAAGTATTCTAGAGTTTTTTCAAAAGAACTGATACTTTTCGAGATATACAGGGTCAAACAAAAAGTTTGTAAATATAAATTTAATCTCAGTTTTTCTGTCATAACTTTTAACGTTTTTAATTAAAATAAGATTTTTTAATGTTTTTTGAAGTAGAATTTAATATTACACAAAAAAGTATTAATAAGTTTTTTTAAAAACACTAATACTTTTCGAGATATATAGGGTCAAACAAAAAGTTTGTAAATATAAATTTGATCTTAGATTTTCTGTCATAACTTTTAAAGTTTTTAATCAAAATAAGATTTTTTAATGTTTTTTAATGTAAAATTTAATTTTACATAAATAAGTATTCCTGAGTTTTTTCAAAAGAACTGATACTTTTCGAGATATACAGGGTCAAACAAAAAGTTTGTAAATATAAATTTAATCTCAGTTTTTCTGTCATACCTTTTAACGTTTTTAATTAAAATAAGATTATTTAATGTAGAATTTAATATTACACAAAAAAGATTTCTTAAGTTTTTTTAAAGAAACTAATACTTTTCGAGATATATAGGGTCAAACAAAAAGTTTGTAAATATAAATTTAATCTCAGTTTTTCTGTCACGACTTTTAACGTTTTTAATTAAAATAAGATTTTTTGATGTAAAATTTAATATTACACAAAAAAGTATACTTGAGTTTTTTCAAAAAAACTAATACTTTTCGAGATATATAGGGTCAAACAAAAAGTTTGTAAATATAAATTTGATCTCAGTTTTTCTGTCATAACTTTTAAAGTTTTTTATTAAAATGAGAATTTTTGGGGTTTTTTAATGTAAAATTTAATTTTACATAAAAAAGTATTCTCTGAGTTTTTTCGAAAAAACTGATACTTTTCGAGATATATAGGGTCAAACAAAAAGTTTGTAAATATAAATTTAATCTCAGTTTTTCTGTCATAACTTTTAACGCTTTTAATTAAGATAAGATTTTTTGATGTTTCTTGATGTAGAATTTAATATTACACAAAAAAGTATTCCTAAGTTTTTTCAAAAAAACTAATATTTTTCGAGACATATAGGGTCAAACAAAAAGTTTGTAAATATAAATTTGATCTTAGTTTTTCTGTCATAACTTTTAAAGTTTTTAATCAAAATAAGATTTTTTAATGTTTTTTGATGTAGAATTTAATTTTGCATAAATAAGTATTCTTGAGCTTTTTTAAAAGAACTGATACTTTTCGAGATATACAGGGTCAAACAAAAAGTTTGTAAATATAAATTTAATCTCAGTTTTTCTGTCACGACTTTTAACGTTTTTAATTAAAATAAGATTTTTTGATGTAAAATTTAATATTACACAAAAAAGTATTTCTGAGTTTTTTTAAAAAAACTAATACTTTTCGAGATATATAGGGTCAAACAAAAAGTTTGTAAATATAAATTTGATCTCAGTTTTTCTGTCATAACTTTTAAAGCTTTTTATTAAAATAAAAATTTTTGGGGTTTTTTAATGTAAAATTTAATTTTACATAAAAAAGTATTCCTAAGTTTTTTCAAAAAAACTAACACTTTTCGAGATATATAGGGTCAAACAAAAAGTTTGTAAATATAAATTTGATCTTAGATTTTCTGTCATAACTTTTAAAGTTTTTAATCAAAATGAGATTTTTTAATGTTTTTTAATGTAAAATTTAATTTTACATAAATAAGTATTCCTGAGTTTTTTCAAAAGAACTGATACTTTTCGAGATATATAGGGTCAAACAAAAAGTTTGTAAATATAAATTTAATCTCAGTTTTTCTGTCATAACTTTTAACGCTTTTAATTAAAATAAGATTTTTTGATGTTTTTTGATGTAGAATTTAATATTACACAAAAAAGTATTCCTAAGTTTTTTCAAAAAAACTAATATTTTTCGAGACATATAGGGTCAAACAAAAAGTTTGTAAATATAAATTTGATCTTAGTTTTTCTGTCATAACTTTTAAAGTTTTTAATCAAAATAAGATTTTTTAATGTTTTTTGATGTAGAATTTAATTTTGCATAAATAAGTATTCTTGAGTTTTTTTAAAAGAACTGATACTTTTCGAGATATACAGGGACAAACAAAAAGTTTGTAAATATAAATTTAATCTCAGTTTTTCTGTCACGACTTTTAACGTTTTTAATTAAAATAAGATTTTTTGATGTAAAATTTAATATTACACAAAAAAGTATTTCTGAGTTTTTTTAAAAAAACTAATACTTTTCGAGATATATAGGGTCAAACAAAAAGTTTGTAAATATAAATTTGATCTCAGTTTTTCTGTCATAACTTTTAAAGCTTTTTATTAAAATAAAAATTTTTGGGGTTTTTTAATGTAAAATTTAATTTTACATAAAAAAGTATTTCTGAATTTTTTCAAAAAAACTGATACTTTTCGAGATATATAGGGTCAAACAAAAAGTTTGTAAATATAAATTTAATCACAGTTTTTCTGTCATAACTTTTAACGTTTTTAATTAAAATAAGATTTTTTGATGTAGAATTTAATATTACACAAAAAAGTGTTCTTGAGTTTTTTCAAAAAAACTAATACTATTCGAGATATATAGGGTCAAACAAAAAGTTTGTAAACATAAATTTGATCTTAGTTTTTCTGTTATAACTTTTAAAGTTTTTAATTAAAATGAGATTTTTTAATGTTTTTTGATGTAAAATTTAATTTTACATAAATAAGTATTCTTGAGTTTTTTTAAAAGAACTGATATTTTTCGAGATATACAGGGTCAAACGAAAAGTTTGTAAATATAAAATTAATCTTAGTTTTTCTGCCATAACTTTTAACGTTTTTAATTAAAATAAGATTTTTTGATGTAGAACTTATTATTACACAAAAAAGTGATCCTGAGTTTTTTCAAAAAAACTAATACTTTTCGAGATATATAGGGTCAAACAAAAAGTTTGTAAACATAAATTTGATCTTAGTTTTTCTGTCATAACTTTTAAAGTTTTTAATTAAAATGAGATTTTTTAATGTTTTTTGATGTAAAATTTAATTTTACATAAATAAGTATTCTTGAGTTTTTTCAAAAGAACTGATACTTTTCGAGATATACAGGGTCAAACAAAAAGTTTGTAAATATAAATTTAATCTCAGTTTTTCTGTCATACCTTTTAACGTTTTTAATTAAAATAAGATTATTTAATGTAGAATTTAATATTACACAAAAAAGATTTCTTAAGTTTTTTTAAAGAAACTAATACTTTTCGAGATATATAGGGTCAAACAAAAAGTTTGTAAATATAAATTTAATCTCAGTTTTTCTGTCACGACTTTTAACGTTTTTAATTAAAATAAGATTTTTTGATGTAAAATTTAATATTACACAAAAAAGTATACTTGAGTTTTTTCAAAAAAACTAATACTTTTCGAGATATATAGGGTCAAACAAAAAGTTTGTAAATATAAATTTGATCTCAGTTTTTCTGTCATAACTTTTAAAGTTTTTTATTAAAATGAGAATTTTTGGGGTTTTTTAATGTAAAATTTAATTTTACATAAAAAAGTATTCTCTGAGTTTTTTCGAAAAAACTGATACTTTTCGAGATATATAGGGTCAAACAAAAAGTTTGTAAATATAAATTTAATCTCAGTTTTTCTGTCATAACTTTTAACGCTTTTAATTAAGATAAGATTTTTTGATGTTTCTTGATGTAGAATTTAATATTACACAAAAAAGTATTCCTAAGTTTTTTCAAAAAAACTAATATTTTTCGAGACATATAGGGTCAAACAAAAAGTTTGTAAATATAAATTTGATCTTAGTTTTTCTGTCATAACTTTTAAAGTTTTTAATCAAAATAAGATTTTTTAATGTTTTTTGATGTAGAATTTAATTTTGCATAAATAAGTATTCTTGAGTTTTTTTAAAAGAACTGATACTTTTCGAGATATACAGGGTCAAACAAAAAGTTTGTAAATATAAATTTAATCTCAGTTTTTCTGTCACGACTTTTAACGTTTTTAATTAAAATAAGATTTTTTGATGTAAAATTTAATATTACACAAAAAAGTATTTCTGACTTTTTTTAAAAAAACTAATACTTTTCGAGATATATAGGGTCAAACAAAAAGTTTGTAAATATAAATTTGATCTCAGTTTTTCTGTCATAACTTTTAAAGCTTTTTATTAAAATAAAAATTTCTGGGGTTTTTTAATGTAAAATTTAATTTTACATAAAAAAGTATTCCTAAGTTTTTTCAAAAAAACTAACACTTTTCGAGATATATAGGGTCAAACAAAAAGTTTGTAAATATAAATTTGATCTTAGATTTTCTGTCATAACTTTTAAAGTTTTTAATCAAAATGAGATTTTTTAATGTTTTTTAATGTAAAATTTAATTTTACATAAATAAGTATTCCTGAGTTTTTTCAAAAGAACTGATACTTTTCGAGATATATAGGGTCAAACAAAAAGTTTGTAAATATAAATTTAATCTCAGTTTTTCTGTCATAACTTTTAACGCTTTTAATTAAAATAAGATTTTTTGATGTTTTTTGATGTAGAATTTAATATTACACAAAAAAGTATTCCTAAGTTTTTTCAAAAAAACTAATATTTTTCGAGACATATAGGGTCAAACAAAAAGTTTGTAAATATAAATTTGATCTTAGTTTTTCTGTCATAACTTTTAAAGTTTTTAATCAAAATAAGATTTTTTAATGTTTTTTGATGTAGAATTTAATTTTGCATAAATAAGTATTCTTGAGTTTTTTTAAAAGAACTGATACTTTTCGAGATATACAGGGACAAACAAAAAGTTTGTAAATATAAATTTAATCTCAGTTTTTCTGTCACGACTTTTAACGTTTTTAATTAAAATAAGATTTTTTGATGTAAAATTTAATATTACACAAAAAAGTATTTCTGAGTTTTTTTAAAAAAACTAATACTTTTCGAGATATATAGGGTCAAACAAAAAGTTTGTAAATATAAATTTGATCTCAGTTTTTCTGTCATAACTTTTAAAGCTTTTTATTAAAATAAAAATTTTTGGGGTTTTTTAATGTAAAATTTAATTTTACATAAAAAAGTATTTCTGAATTTTTTCAAAAAAACTGATACTTTTCGAGATATATAGGGTCAAACAAAAAGTTTGTAAATATAAATTTAATCACAGTTTTTCTGTCATAACTTTTAACGTTTTTAATTAAAATAAGATTTTTTGATGTAGAATTTAATATTACACAAAAAAGTGTTCTTAAGTTTTTTCAAAAAAACTAATACTATTCGAGATATATAGGGTCAAACAAAAAGTTTGTAAACATAAATTTGATCTTAGTTTTTCTGTTATAACTTTTAAAGTTTTTAATTAAAATGAGATTTTTTAATGTTTTTTGATGTAAAATTTAATTTTACATAAATAAGTATTCTTGAGTTTTTTTAAAAGAACTGATATTTTTCGAGATATACAGGGTCAAACGAAAAGTTTGTAAATATAAAATTAATCTTAGTTTTTCTGCCATAACTTTTAACGTTTTTAATTAAAATAAGATTTTTTGATGTAGAACTTATTATTACACAAAAAAGTGATCCTGAGTTTTTTCAAAAAAACTAATACTTTTCGAGATATATAGGGTCAAACAAAAAGTTTGTAAACATAAATTTGATCTTAGTTTTTCTGTCATAACTTTTAAAGTTTTTAATTAAAATGAGATTTTTTAATGTTTTTTGATGTAAAATTTAATTTTACATAAATAAGTATTCTTGAGTTTTTTCAAAAGAACTGATACTTTTCGAGATATACAGGGTCAAACAAAAAGTTTGTAAATATAAATTTAATCTCAGTTTTTCTGTCATACCTTTTAACGTTTTTAATTAAAATAAGATTATTTAATGTAGAATTTAATATTACACAAAAAAGTATTCTTAAGTTTTTTTAAAGAAACTAATACTTTTCGAGATATATAGGGTCAAACAAAAAGTTTGTAAATATAAATTTAATCTCAGTTTTTCTGTCACGACTTTTAACGTTTTTAATTAAAATAAGATTTTTTGATGTAAAATTTAATATTACACAAAAAAGTATACTTGAGTTTTTTCAAAAAAACTAATACTTTTCGAGATATATAGGGTCAAACAAAAAGTTTGTAAATATAAATTTGATCTCAGTTTTTCTGTCATAACTTTTAAAGTTTTTTATTAAAATGAGAATTTTTGGGGTTTTTTAATGTAAAATTTAATTTTACATAAAAAAGTATTCTCTGAGTTTTTTCGAAAAAACTGATACTTTTCGAGATATATAGGGTCAAACAAAAAGTTTGTAAATATAAATTTAATCACAGTTTTTCTGTCATAACTTTTAACGTTTTTAATTAAAATAAGATTTTTTGATGTAGAATTTAATATTACACAAAAAAGTGTTCTTGAGTTTTTTCAAAAAAACTAATACTTTTCGAGATATATAGGGTCAAACAAAAAGTTTGTAAACATAAATTTGATCTTAGTTTTTCTGTCATAACTTTTAAAGTTTTTAATTAAAATGAGATTTTTTAATGTTTTTTTATGTAAAATTTAATTTTACATAAATAAGTATTCATGAGTTTTTTCAAAAGAACTGATATTTTTCGAGATATACAGGGTCAAACAAAAAGTTTGTAAATATAAAATTAATCTTAGTTTTTCTGTCATAACTTTTAACGTTTTTAATTAAAATAAGATTTTTTGATGTAGAATTTATTATTACACAAAAAAGTGATCCTGAGTTTTTTCAAAAAAACTAATACTTTTCGAGATGTATAGGGTCAAACAAAAAGTTTGTAAACATAAATTTGATCTTAGTTTTTCTGTCATAACTTTTAAAGTTTTTAATTAAAATGAGATTTTTTAATGTTTTTTAATGTAAAATTTAATTTTACATAAATAAGTATTCTTGAGTTTTTTCAAGAGAACTGATACTTTTCGAGATATACAGGGTCAAACAAAAAGTTTGTAAATATAAATTTAATCTCAGTTTTTCTGTCATACCTTTTAACGTTTTTAATTAAAATAAGATTTTTTAATGTAGAATTTAATATTACACAAAAAAGTATTCTTAAGTTTTTTTAAAGAAACTAATACTTTTCGAGATATATAGGGTCAAACAAAAAGTTTGTAAATATAAATTTGATCTCAGTTTTTCTGTCATAACTTTTAAAGATTCTAATAAAAATGAGATTTTTTGGCGTTTTTTGATGTCAAATTTAATTTTACATAAAAAAGTATTCTTGAGTTTTTTCAAAAAAACTAATACTTTTCGAGATATATAGGGTCAAACAAAAAGTTTGTAAATATAAATTTAATCTCAGTTTTTCTGTCATAACTTTTAACGTTTTTAATTAAAATAAGATTTTTTAATGTAGATTTTGATATAACACAAAAAAGTATTTTTAAGTTTTTTTAAAGAAACTAATACTTTTTGAGATATATAGGGTCAAACAAAAAGTTTGTAAATATAAATTTGATCTCAGTTTTTCTGTCATAACTTTTAAAAATTCTAATTAAAATGAGATTTTTTGGGGTTTTTTAATGTAAAATTTAATTTTACATAAAAAAGTATTTCTGAGTTTTTTCAAAAAAACTAACACTTTTCGAGATATATAGGGTCAAACAAAAAGTTTGTAAATATAAATTTGATCTCAGTTTTTCTGTCATAACTTTTAAAGTTTTTGATTAAAATGAGAATTTTTGGGGTTTTTTAATGTAAAATTTAATTTTACATAAAAAAGTATTTCTGAATTTTTTCAAAAAAACTGATACTTTTCGAGATATATAGGGTCAAACAAAAAGTTTGTAAATATAAATTTAATCACAGTTTTTCTGTCATAACTTTTAACGTTTTTAATTAAAATAAGATTTTTTGATGTAGAATTTAATATTACACAAAAAAGTGTTCTTGAGTTTTTTCAAAAAAACTAATACTTTTCGAGATATATAGGGTCAAACAAAAAGTTTGTAAACATAAATTTGATCTTAGTTTTTCTGTTATAACTTTTAAAGTTTTTAATTAAAATGAGATTTTTTAATGTTTTTTGATGTAAAATTTAATTTTACATAAATAAGTATTCTTGAGTTTTTTTAAAAGAACTGATATTTTTCGAGATATACAGGGTCAAACAAAAAGTTTGTAAATATAAAATTAATCTTAGTTTTTCTGTCATAACTTTTAACGTTTTTAATTAAAATAAGATTTTTTGATGTAGAACTTATTATTACACAAAAAAGTGATCCTGAGTTTTTTCAAAAAAACTAATACTTTTCGAGATATATAGGGTCAAACAAAAAGTTTGTAAACATAAATTTGATCTTAGTTTTTCTGTCATAACTTTTAAAGTTTTTAATTAAAATGAGATTTTTTAATGTTTTTTGATGTAAAATTTAATTTTACATAAATAAGTATTCTTGAGTTTTTTCAAAAGAACTGATACTTTTCGAGATATACAGGGTCAAACAAAAAGTTTGTAAATATAAATTTAATCTCAGTTTTTCTGTCATACCTTTTAACGTTTTTAATTAAAATAAGATTTTTTAATGTAGAATTTAATATTACACAAAAAAGTATTCTTAAGTTTTTTTAAAGAAACTAATACTTTTCGAGATATATAGGGTCAAACAAAAAGTTTGTAAATATAAATTTAATCTCAGTTTTTCTGTCACGACTTTTAACGTTTTTAATTAAAATAAGATTTTTTGATGTAAAATTTAATATTACACAAAAAAGTATACTTGAGTTTTTTCAAAAAAACTAATACTTTTCGAGATATATAGGGTCAAACAAAAAGTTTGTAAATATAAATTTGATCTCAGTTTTTCTGTCATAACTTTTAAAGTTTTTTATAAAAATGAGAATTTTTGGGGTTTTTTAATGTAAAATTTAATTTTACATAAAAAAGTATTCTCTGAGTTTTTTCGAAAAAACTGATACTTTTCGAGATATATAGGGTCAAACAAAAAGTTTGTAAATATAAATTTAATCACAGTTTTTCTGTCATAACTTTTAACGTTTTTAATTAAAATAAGATTTTTTGATGTAGAATTTAATATTACACAAAAAAGTGTTCTTGAGTTTTTTCAAAAAAACTAATACTTTTCGAGATATATAGGGTCAAACAAAAAGTTTGTAAACATAAATTTGATCTTAGTTTTTCTGTCATAACTTTTAAAGTTTTTAATTAAAATGAGATTTTTTAATGTTTTTTTATGTAAAATTTAATTTTACATAAATAAGTATTCATGAGTTTTTTCAAAAGAACTGATATTTTTCGAGATATACAGGGTCAAACAAAAAGTGTGTAAATATAAATTTGATCTTAGTTTTTCTGTCATAACTTTTAACGTTTTTAATTAAAATAAGATTTTTTGATGTAGAATTTAATATTACACAAAAAAGTGATCTTGAGTTTTTTCAAAAAAACTAATACTTTTCGAGATATATAGGGTCAAACAAAAAGTTTGTAAACATAAATTTGATCTTAGTTTTTCTGTCATAACTTTTAAAGTTTTTAATTAAAATGAGATTTTTTAATGTTTTTTGATGTAAAATTTAGTTTTACATAAATAAATATTCCTGAGTTTTTTCAAAAGTACTGATACTTTTCGAGATATACAGGGTCAAACAAAAAGTTTGTAAATATAAATTTAATCTCAGTTTTTCTGTCATAACTTTTAACGTTTTTAATTAAAATAAGATTTTTTAATGTAGAATTTAATATTACACAAAAAAGTATTCCTGAGTTTTTTAAAAAAACTAACACTTTTCGAGATATATAGGGTCAAACAAAAAGTTTGTAAATATAAATTTGATCTTAGTTTTTCTGACATAACTTTTAAAGGTTTTAATTAAAATGAGATTTTTTAATGTTTTTTGATGTAAAATTAAATTTTACATAAATAAGTATTCCTGAACTTTTTCAAAAGAACTGATACTTTTCGAGATATACAGGGTCAAACAAAAAGTTTGTAAATATAAATTTAATCTCAGTTTTTCTGTCATAACTTTTAACGTTTTTAATTAAAATAAGATTTTTTGATGTTTTTTGATGTAGAATTTAATATTACACAAAAAAGTATATCTAAGTTTTTTTAAAAACACTAATAATTTTCGAGATATATAGGGTCAAACAAAAAGTTTGTAAATATAAATTTGATCTTAGTTTTTCTGTTATAACTTTTAATGTTTTTTAATAAAAATAAGATTTTTTGATGTTTTTTATGTAAAATTTAATATTACATAAAAAAGTATTCTTAAGTTTTTTTAAAGAAAGTAATACTTTTCGAGATATATAGGGTCAAACAAAAAGTTTGTAAATATAAATTTGATCTTAGTTTTTCTGTCATTACATTTAAAGTTTTTAATCAAAATGAGATTTTTTAATGTTTTTGAATGTAAAATTTAATTTTACATAAATAAGTATTTTTGAGTTTTTTCAAAAGAACTGATACTTTTCGAGATATATAGGGTCAAACAAAAAGTTTGTAAATATAAATTTAATCTCAGTTTTTCTGTCATAACTTTTAACGTTTTTAATTAAAATAAGATTTTTTGATGTTTTTTGATGTAGAATTTAATATTACACAAAAAAGTATTCCTAAGTTTTTTCAAAAATCTAATATTTTTCAAAATATATAGGGTCAAACAAAAAGTTTGTAAATATAAATTTGATCTTAGTTTTTCTGTCATAACTTTTAAAGTTTTTAATAAAAATAAGATTTTTTAATGTTTTTTGATGTAAAATTTAATTTTGCATAAATAAGTATTCTTGAGTTTTTTCAAAAGAACTGATAATTTTCGAGATATACAGGGTCAAACAAAAAGTTTGTAAATATAAATTTAATCTCAGTTTTTCTGTCATGACTTTTAACGTTTTTAATCAAAATAAGATTTTTTAATGTAAAATTTAATATTACACAAAAAAGTATTCCTGAGTTTTTTCAAAAAAACTAATACTTTTCGAGATATATAGGGTCAAACAAAAAGTTTGTAAATATAAATTTGATCTCAGTTTTTCTGTTATAACTTTTAAAGTTTTTTATTAAAATGACAATTTTTGGGGTTTTTTAATGTAAAATTTAATTTTACATAAAAAAGTATTCTTAAGTTTTTTCAAAAAAACTGATACTTTTCGAGATATATAGGGGTAAACAAAAAGTTTGTAAATATAAATTTAATCTCAGTTTTTCTGTCATAACTTTTAACGTTTTTACTTAAAATAAGATTTTTTGATGTTTTTTGATGTAGAATTTAATATTACACAAAAAAGTATTCCTAAGTTTTTTTAAAAAAACTAATAATTTTCGAGATATATAGGGTCAAACAAAAAGTTTGTAAATATAAATTTGATCTAAGTTTTTCTGTCATAACTTTTAAAGTTTTTAAATAAGATAAGGTTTTTTAACGTTTTTTAATGTAAAATTTAATTTTACATAAAAAAGTATTCTTGAGTTTTTCTGAAAAAACTGATACTTTTCGAGATATACAGGGTCAAACAAAAAGTTTGTAAATATAAATTTAATCTCAGTTTTTCTGTCATAACTTTTAACGTTTTTAATTAAAATAAGATTTTTTGATGTTTTTTTATATAGAATTTAATATTACACAAAAAAGTATTTCTAAGTTTTTTTAAAAAAACTAATAGTTTTCGAGACATATAGGGTCAAACAAAAAGTTTTGAAATATTAATTTGATCTTAGTTTTTCTGTCATAACTTTTAAAGTTTTTAATTAAAATGAGATTTTTGAATGTTTTTTTATGTAAAATTTAATTTTACATAAATAAGTATTCTTGAGTTTTTTCAAAAGAACTGATACCTTTCTAGATATACAGGGTCAAACAAAAAGTTTGTAAATATAAATTTAATCTCAGTTTTTCTGTCATAACTTTTACCGTTTTTAATTAAAATAAGATTTTTTGATGTTTTTTTATGTAGAATTAAATTTTACTTAAAAAAGTTTTCTTAAGCTTTTAAAAAAACTAATACTTTTCGAGATATATAGGGTCAAACAAAAATTGTGTAAATATAAATTTAATCTCAGTTTTTCTGTCATAACTTTTAACGTTTTTAATTAAAATAAGATTTTTTGATGTTTTTTGATGTAGAATTTAATATTACACAAAAAAGTATATTTAAGTTTTTTTAAAAACACTAATAATTTTCGAGATATATAGGGTCAAACAAAAAGTTTGTAAATATAAATTTGATCTTAGTTTTTCTGTTATAACTTTTAATGTTTTTTAATAAAAATAAGATTTTTTGATGTTTTTTATGTAAAATTTAATATTACATAAAAAAGTATTCTTAAGTTTTTTTAAAGAAAGTAATACTTTTCGAGATATATAGGGTCAAACAAAAAGTTTGTAAATATAAATTTGATCTTAGTTTTTCTGTCATTACTTTTAAAGTTTTTAATCGAAATGAGATTTTTTAATGTTTTTTAATGTAAAATTTAATTTTACATAAAAAAGTATTCTTGAGTTTTTTCAAAAAAACTGATACTTTTCGAGATATGCAGGGTCAAACAAAAAGTTTGTAAATATAAATTTAATCTCAGTTTTTTTGTCATAACTTTTAAAGTTTTTAATTAAAATAAGATTTTTTAATATTTTTTGATGTAAAATTTAATTTTACATAAATAAGTATTCCTGAGTTTTTTCAAAAAACTGATACTTTTCGAAATATACAGGGTCAAACAAAAAGTTTGTAAATATAAATTTGATCTCAGTTTTTCTGTCATAACTTTTAAAGTTTTTAATTAAAATCTAATTTTTTGGGGTTTTTTGATGTAAAATTTGATTTTACATAAAAAAGTATTCTTAAGTTGTTTCAAAAAACTGATGCTTTTCGAAATATACAGGGTCAAACAAAAAGTTTGTAAATATAAATTTAATCTGTTTTTCTGTCATAACTTTTAACGTTTTTAATTAAAATAAGATTTTTGGATGTAGAATTTAATATTACACAAATAAGTATTCTTGAGTTTTTTCAAAAAAACTGATACTTTTCGAGATATATAGTGTCAAACAAAAAGTTTGTAAATATAAATTTGATCTCAGTTTTTCTGTCATAACTTTTAAAGTTTTTTATTAAAATGAGAATTTTTGGGGTTTTTTAATGTAAAATTTAATTTTACATAAAAAAGTATTCTTGAGTTTTTTTAAAAAAAAAGATACTTTTTGAGATATATAGGGTCAAACAAAAAGTTTGTAAATATAAATTTAATCTCAGTTTTTCTGTCATAACTTTTAACGTTTTTAATTAAAATAAGATTTTTTAATGTTTTTTGATATAGAATTTAATATTACACAAAAAAGTATTTTTAAGTTTTTTTTAAAAAACTAATACTTTTCGAGATATATAGGGTCAAACAAAAAGTTTGTAAATATAAATTTGATCTTAGTTTTTCTGTCATAACTTGTAAAGTTTTTAATTAAAATGAGATTTTTTAATGTTTATTGATGTAAAATTAAATTTTACATAAATAAGTATTCTTGAGTTTTTTCAAAAGAACTGATACTTTTCGAGATATACAGGGTCAAACAAAAAGTTTGTAAATATAAATTTAATCTCAGATTTTCTGTCATAACTTTTAACGTTTTTAATTAAAATAAGATTTTTTGATGTAGAATTTAATATAACACAAAAAAGTGTTCCTGAGTTTTTTCAAAAAAACTAATACTTTTCGAGATATATAGGGTCAAACAAAAAGTTTGTAAACATAAATTTGATGTTAGTTTTTCTGTCATAACTTTTAAAGTTTTTAATTAAAATGAGATTTTTTAATGTTTTTTGATGTAAAATTTAATTTTACATAAATTAGTATTCTTGAGTTTTTTCAAAAGAACTGATACTTTTCGAGATATACAGGGTGAAACAAAAAGTTTGTAAATATAAATTTAATCTCAGTTTTTCTGTCATAACGTTTAATTTAACGTTTTTAATTAAAATAAGATTTTTTAATGTAGAATTTAATATTACACAAAAAAGTATTCCTAAGTTTTTTTAAAGAAGCTAATACTTTTCGAGATATATAGGGTCAAACAAAAAGTTTGTAAATATAAATTTGATCTAAGTTTTTCTGTCATAACTTTTAAAGTTTTTAAATAAAATAAGGTTTTTTAACGTTTTTTAATGTAAAATTTAATTTTACATAAAAAAGTATTCTTGAGTTTTTCTGAAAAAACTGATACTTTTCGAGATATACAGGGTCAAACAAAAAGTTTGTAAATATAAATTTAATCTCAGTTTTTCTGTCATAACTTTTAACGTTTTTAATTAAAATAAGATTTTTTGATGTTTTTTTATATAGAATTTAATATTACACAAAAAAGCATTTCTAAGTTTTTTTAAAAAAACTAATAGTTTTCGAGATATATAGGGTCAAACAAAAAGTTTTGAAATATTAATTTGATCTTAGTTTTTCTGTCATAACTTTTAAAGTTTTTAATTAAAATGAGATTTTTAAATGTTTTTTTATGTAAAATTTAATTTTACATAAAAAAGTATTCTTGAGTTTTTTCAAAAAAACTGATACTTTTCTAGATATACAGGGTCAAACAAAAAGTTTGAAAATATAAATTTAATCTCAGTTTTTCTGTCATAACTTTTATCGTTTTTAATCAAAATAAGATTTTTTGATGTTTTTTTATGTAGAATTAAATTTTACTTAAAACAGTATTCTTAAGCTTTTAAAAAAACTAATACTTTTCGAGATATATAGGGTCAAACAAAAAGTGTGTAAATATAAATTTGATCTTAGTTTTTCTGTCATAACTTTTAACGTTTTTAATTAAAATAAGATTTTTTGATGTAGAATTTAATATTACACAAAAAAGTGATCTTGAGTTTTTTCAAAAAAACTAATACTTTTCGAGATATATAGGGTCAAACAAAAAGTTTGTAAACATAAATTTGATCTTAGTTTTTCTGTCATAACTTTTAAAGGTTTTAATTAAAATGAGATTTTTTAATGTTTTTTGATGTAAAATTAAATTTTACATAAATAAGTATTCCTGAGCTTTTTCAAAAGAACTGATACTTTTCGAGATATACAGGGTCAAACAAAAAGTTTGTAAATATAAATTTAATCTCAGTTTTTCTGTCATAACTTTTAACGTTTTTAATTAAAATAAGATTTTTTGATGTTTTTTGATGTAGAATTTAATATTACACAAAAAAGTATATCTAAGTTTTTTTAAAAACACTAATAATTTTCGAGATATATAGGGTCAAACAAAAAGTTTGTAAATATAAATTTGATCTTAGTTTTTCTGTTATAACTTTTAATGTTTTTTAATAAAAATAAGATTTTTTGATGTTTTTTATGTAAAATTTAATATTACATAAAAAAGTATTCTTAAGTTTTTTTAAAGAAAGTAATACTTTTCGAGATATATAGGGTCAAACAAAAAGTTTGTAAATATAAATTTGATCTTAGTTTTTCTGTCATTACTTTTAAAGTTTTTAATCGAAATGAGATTTTTTAATGTTTTTGAATGTAAAATTTAATTTTACATAAATAAGTATTTTTGAGTTTTTTCAAAAGAACTGATACTTTTCGAGATATATAGGGTCAAACAAAAAGTTTGTAAATATAAATTTAATCTCAGTTTTTCTGTCATAACTTTTAACGTTTTTAATTAAAATAAGATTTTTTGATGTTTTTTGATGTAGAATTTAATATTACACAAAAAAGTATTCCTAAGTTTTTTTAAAAAAACTAATAATTTTCGAGATATATAGGGTCAAACAAAAAGTTTGTAAATATAAATTTGATCTAAGTTTTTCTGTCATAACTTTTAAAGTTTTTAATAAAAATAAGATTTTTTAATGTTTTTTGATGTAAAATTTAATTTTGCATAAATAAGTATTCTTGAGTTTTTTCAAAAGAACTGATAATTTTCGAGATATACAGGGTCAAACAAAAAGTTTGTAAATATAAATTTAATCTCAGTTTTTCTGTCATGACTTTTAACGTTTTTAATCAAAATAAGATTTTTTAATGTAAAATTTAATATTACACAAAAAAGTATTCCTGAGTTTTTTCAAAAAAACTAATACTTTTCGAGATATATAGGGTCAAACAAAAAGTTTGTAAATATAAATTTGATCTCAGTTTTTCTGTCATAACTTTTAAAGTTTTTTATTAAAATGACAATTTTTGGGGTTTTTTAATGTAAAATTTAATTTTACATAAAAAAGTATTCTTAAGTTTTTTCAAAAAAACTGATACTTTTCGAGATATATAGGGGTAAACAAAAAGTTTGTAAATATAAATTTAATCTCAGTTTTTCTGTCATAACTTTTAACGTTTTTACTTAAAATAAGATTTTTTGATGTTTTTTGATGTAGAATTTAATATTACACAAAAAAGTATTCCTAAGTTTTTTTAAAAAAACTAATACTTTTCGAGATATATAGGGTCAAACAAAAAGTTTGTAAATATAAATTTGATCTTAGTTTTTCTGTCATTACTTTTAAAGTTTTTAATCGAAATGAGATTTTTTAATGTTTTTGAATGTAAAATTTAATTTTACATAAATAAGTATTTTTGAGTTTTTTCAAAAGAACTGATACTTTTCGAGATATATAGGGTCAAACAAAAAGTTTGTAAATATAAATTTAATCTCAGTTTTTCTGTCATAACTTTTAACGTTTTTAATTAAAATAAGATTTTTTGATGTTTTTTGATGTAGAATTTAATATTACACAAAAAAGTATTCCTAAGTTTTTTTAAAAAAACTAATAATTTTCGAGATATATAGGGTCAAACAAAAAGTTTGTAAATATAAATTTGATCTAAGTTTTTCTGTCATAACTTTTAAAGTTTTTAATAAAAATAAGATTTTTTAATGTTTTTTGATGTAAAATTTAATTTTGCATAAATAAGTATTCTTGAGTTTTTTCAAAAGAACTGATAATTTTCGAGATATACAGGGTCAAACAAAAAGTTTGTAAATATAAATTTAATCTCAGTTTTTCTGTCATGACTTTTAACGTTTTTAATCAAAATAAGATTTTTTAATGTAAAATTTAATATTACACAAAAAAGTATTCCTGAGTTTTTTCAAAAAAACTAATACTTTTCGAGATATATAGGGTCAAACAAAAAGTTTGTAAATATAAATTTGATCTCAGTTTTTCTGTCATAACTTTTAAAGTTTTTTATTAAAATGACAATTTTTGGGGTTTTTTAATGTAAAATTTAATTTTACATAAAAAAGTATTCTTAAGTTTTTTCAAAAAAACTGATACTTTTCGAGATATATAAGGGTAAACAAAAAGTTTGTAAATATAAATTTAATCTCAGTTTTTCTGTCATAACTTTTAACGTTTTTACTTAAAATAAGATTTTTTGATGTTTTTTGATGTAGAATTTAATATTACACAAAAAAGTATTCCTAAGTTTTTTTAAAAAAACTAATAATTTTCGAGATATATAGGGTCAAACAAAAAGTTTGTAAATATAAATTTGATCTAAGTTTTTCTGTCATAACTTTTAAAGTTTTTAAATAAAATAAGGTTTTTTAACGTTTTCTAATGTAAAATTTAATTATACATAAAAAAGTATTCTTGAGTTTTTCTGAAAAAACTGATACTTTTCGAGATATACAGGGTCAAACAAAAAGTTTGTAAATATAAATTTAATCTCAGTTTTTCTGTCATAACTTTTAACGTTTTTAATTAAAATAAGATTTTTTGATGTTTTTTTATATAGAATTTAATATTACACAAAAAAGTATTTCTAAGTTTTTTTAAAAAAACTAATAGTTTTCGAGATATATAGGGTCAAACAAAAAGTTTTGAAATATTAATTTGATCTTAGTTTTTCTGTCATAACTTTTAAAGTTTTTAATTAAAATGAGATTTTTGAATGTTTTTTTATGTAAAATTTAATTTTACATAAATAAGTATTCTTGAGTTTTTTCAAAACAACTGATACTTTTCTAGATATACAGGGTCAAACAAAAAGTTTGTAAATATAAATTTAATCTCAGTTTTTCTGTCATAACTTTTACCGTTTTTAATTAAAATAAGATTTTTTGATGTTTTTTTATGTAGAATTAAATTTTACTTAAAAAAGTTTTCTTAAGCTTTTAAAAAAACTAATACTTTTCGAGATATATAGGGTCAAACAAAAATTGTGTAAATATAAATTTAATCTCAGTTTTTCTGTCATAACTTTTAACGTTTTTAATTAAAATAAGATTTTTTGATGTTTTTTGATGTAGAATTTAATATTACACAAAAAAGTATATCTAAGTTTTTTTAAAAACACTAATAATTTTCGAGATATATAGGGTCAAACAAAAAGTTTGTAAATATAAATTTGATCTTAGTTTTTCTGTTATAACTTTTAATGTTTTTTAATAAAAATAAGATTTTTTGATGTTTTTTATGTAAAATTTAATATTACATAAAAAAGTATTCTTAAGTTTTTTTAAAGAAAGTAATACTTTTCGAGATATATAGGGTCAAACAAAAAGTTTGTAAATATAAATTTGATCTTAGTTTTTCTGTCATTACTTTTAAAGTTTTTAATCGAAATGAGATTTTTTAATGTTTTTTAATGTAAAATTTAATTTTACATAAATAAGTATTTTTGAGTTTTTTCAAAAGAACTGATACTTTTCGAGATATATAGGGTCAAACAAAAAGTTTGTAAATATAAATTTAATCTCAGTTTTTCTGTCATAACTTTTAACGTTTTTAATTAAAATAAGATTTTTTGATGTTTTTTGATGTAGAATTTAATATTACACAAAAAAGTATTCCTAAGTTTTTTCAAAAATCTAATATTTTTCGAGATATATAGGGTCAAACAAAAAGTTTGTAAATATAAATTTGATCTTAGTTTTTCTGTCATAACTTTTAAAGTTTTTAATAAAAATAAGATTTTTTAATGTTTTTTTATGTAAAATTTAATTTTGCATAAATAAGTATTCTTGAGTTTTTTCAAAAGAACTGATAATTTTCGAGATATACAGGGTCAAACAAAAAGTTTGTAAATATAAATTTAATCTCAGTTTTTCTGTCATGACTTTTAACGTTTTTAATCAAAATAAGATTTTTTAATGTAAAATTTAATATTACACAAAAAAGTATTCCTGAGTTTTTTCAAAAAAACTAATACTTTTCGAGATATATAGGGTCAAACAAAAAGTTTGTAAATATAAATTTGATCTCAGTTTTTCTGTCATAACTTTTAAAGTTTTTTATTAAAATGAGAATTTTTGGGGTTTTTTAATGTAAAATTTAATTTTACATTAAAGTTTTTAAATAAAATAAGGTTTTTTAACGTTTTTTAATGTAAAATTTAATTTTACATAAAAAAGTATTCTTGAGTTTTTCTGAAAAAACTGATACTTTTCGAGATATACAGGGTCAAACAAAAAGTTTGTAAATATAAATTTAATCTCAGTTTTTCTGTCATAACTTTTAACGTTTTTAATTAAAATAAGATTTTTTGATGTTTTTTTATATAGAATTTAATATTACACAAAAAAGCATTTTTAAGTTTTTTTAAAAAAACTAATAGTTTTCGAGATATATAGGGTCAAACAAAAAGTTTTGAAATATTAATTTGATCTTAGTTTTTCTGTCATAACTTTTAAAGTTTTTAATTAAAATGAGATTTTTGAATGTTTTTTTATGTAAAATTTAATTTTACATAAATAAGTATTCTTGAGTTTTTTCAAAAGAACTGATACTTTTCTAGATATACAGGGTCAAACAAAAAGTTTGTAAATATAAATTTAATCTCAGTTTTTCTGTCATAACTTTTACCGTTTTTAATTAAAATAAGATTTTTTGATGTTTTTTTATGTAGAATTAAATTTTACTTAAAAAAGTTGTCTTAAGCTTTTAAAAAAACTAATACTTTTCGAGATATATAGGGTCAAACAAAAATTGTGTAAATATAAATTTGATCTTAGTTTTTTTGTCATAACTTTTAAAGTTTTTAATTAAAATAAGATTTTTTAATGTTTTTTGATGTAAAATTTAATTTTGCATAAATAAGTATTCTTGAGTTTTTTCAAAAGAACTGATAATTTTCGAGATATACAGGGTCAAACAAAAAGTTTGTAAATATAAATTTAATCTCAGTTTTTCTGTCATGACTTTTAACGTTTTTAATCAAAATAAGATTTTTTAATGTAAAATTTAATATTACACAAAAAAGTATTCCTGAGTTTTTTCAAAAAAACTAATACTTTTCGAGATATATAGGGTCAAACAAAAAGTTTGTAAATATAAATTTGATCTCAGTTTTTCTGTCATAACTTTTAAAGTTTTTTATTAAAATGACAATTTTTGGGGTTTTTTAATGTAAAATTTAATTTTACATAAAAAAGTATTCTTAAGTTTTTTCAAAAAAACTGATACTTTTCAAGATATATAGGGGTAAACAAAAAGTTTGTAAATATAAATTTAATCTCAGTTTTTCTGTCATAACTTTTAACGTTTTTACTTAAAATAAGATTTTTTGATGTTTTTTGATGTAGAATTTAATATTACACAAAAAAGTATTCCTAAGATTTTTTAAAAAAACTAATAATTTTCGAGATATATAGGGTCAAACAAAAAGTTTGTAAATATAAATTTGATCTAAGTTTTTCTGTCATAACTTTTAAAGTTTTTAAATAAAATAAGGTTTTTTAACGTTTTTTAATGTAAAATTTAATTTTACATAAAAAAGTATTCTTGAGTTTTTCTGAAAAAACTGATACTTTTCGAGATATACAGGGTCAAACAAAAAGTTTGTAAATATAAATTTAATCTCAGTTTTTCTGTCATAACTTTTAACTTTTTTAATTAAAATAAGATTTTTTGATGTTTTTTTATATAGAATTTAATATTACACAAAAAAGTATTTTTAAGTTTTTTTAAAAAAACTAATAGTTTTCGAGATATATAGGGTCAAACAAAAAGTTTTGAAATATTAATTTGATCTTAGTTTTTCTGTCATAACTTTTAAAGTTTTTAATTAAAATGAGATTTTTGAATGTTTTTTTATGTAAAATTTAATTTTACATAAATAAGTATTCTTGAGTTTTTTCAAAAGAACTGATACTTTTCTAGATATACAGGGTCAAACAAAAAGTTTGTAAATATAAATTTAATCTCAGTTTTTCTGTCATAATTTTTACCGTTTTTAATTAAAATAAGATTTTTTGATGTTTTTTTATGTAGAATTAAATTTTACTTAAAAAAGTTTTCTTAAGCTTTTAAAAAAACTAATACTTTTCGAGATATATAGGGTCAAACAAAAATTGTGTAAATAAAAATTTAATCTCAGTTTTTCTGTCATAACTTTTAACGTTTTTAATTAAAATAAGATTTTTTGATGTTTTTTGATGTAGAATTTAATATTACACAAAAAAGTATATCTAAGTTTTTTTAAAAACACTAATAATTTTCGAGATATATAGGGTCAAACAAAAAGTTTGTAAATATAAATTTGATCTTAGTTTTTCTGTTATAACTTTTAATGTTTTTTAATAAAAATAAGATTTTTTAATGTTTTTTATGTAAAATTTAATATTACATAAAAAAGTATTCTTAAGTTTTTTTAAAGAAAGTAATACTTTTCGAGATATATAGGGTCAAACAAAAAGTTTGTAAATATAAATTTGATCTTAGTTTTTCTGTCATTACTTTTAAAGTTTTTAATCGAAATGAGATTTTTTAATGTTTTTTAATGTAAAATTTAATTTTACATAAAAAAGTATTCTTAAGTTTTTTCAAAAAAACTGATACTTTTCAAGATATATAGGGGTAAACAAAAAGTTTGTAAATATAAATTTAATCTCAGTTTTTCTGTCATAACTTTTAACGTTTTTACTTAAAATAAGATTTTTTGATGTTTTTTGATGTAGAATTTAATATTACACAAAAAAGTATTCCTAAGATTTTTTAAAAAAACTAATAATTTTCGAGATATATAGGGTCAAACAAAAAGTTTGTAAATATAAATTTGATCTAAGTTTTTCTGTCATAACTTTTAAAGTTTTTAAATAAAATAAGGTTTTTTAACGTTTTTTAATGTAAAATTTAATTTTACATAAAAAAGTATTCTTGAGTTTTTCTGAAAAAACTGATACTTTTCGAGATATACAGGGTCAAACAAAAAGTTTGTAAATATAAATTTAATCTCAGTTTTTCTGTCATAACTTTTAACTTTTTTAATTAAAATAAGATTTTTTGATGTTTTTTTATATAGAATTTAATATTACACAAAAAAGTATTTTTAAGTTTTTTTAAAAAAACTAATAGTTTTCGAGATATATAGGGTCAAACAAAAAGTTTTGAAATATTAATTTGATCTTAGTTTTTCTGTCATAACTTTTAAAGTTTTTAATTAAAATGAGATTTTTGAATGTTTTTTTATGTAAAATTTAATTTTACATAAATAAGTATTCTTGAGTTTTTTCAAAAGAACTGATACTTTTCTAGATATACAGGGTCAAACAAAAAGTTTGTAAATATAAATTTAATCTCAGTTTTTCTGTCATAATTTTTACCGTTTTTAATTAAAATAAGATTTTTTGATGTTTTTTTATGTAGAATTAAATTTTACTTAAAAAAGTTTTCTTAAGCTTTTAAAAAAACTAATACTTTTCGAGATATATAGGGTCAAACAAAAATTGTGTAAATAAAAATTTAATCTCAGTTTTTCTGTCATAACTTTTAACGTTTTTAATTAAAATAAGATTTTTTGATGTTTTTTGATGTAGAATTTAATATTACACAAAAAAGTATATCTAAGTTTTTTTAAAAACACTAATAATTTTCGAGATATATAGGGTCAAACAAAAAGTTTGTAAATATAAATTTGATCTTAGTTTTTCTGTTATAACTTTTAATGTTTTTTAATAAAAATAAGATTTTTTAATGTTTTTTATGTAAAATTTAATATTACATAAAAAAGTATTCTTAAGTTTTTTTAAAGAAAGTAATACTTTTCGAGATATATAGGGTCAAACAAAAAGTTTGTAAATATAAATTTGATCTTAGTTTTTCTGTCATTACTTTTAAAGTTTTTAATCGAAATGAGATTTTTTAATGTTTTTTAATGTAAAATTTAATTTTACATAAATAAGTATTTTTGAGTTTTTTCAAAAGAACTGATACTTTTCGAGATATATAGGGTCAAACAAAAAGTTTGTAAATATAAATTTAATCTCAGTTTTTCTGTCATAACTTTTAACGTTTTTAACTAAAATAAGATTTTTTGATGTTTTTTGATGTAGAATTTAATATTACACAAAAAAGTATTCCTAAGTTTTTTCAAAAATCTAATATTTTTCGAGATATATAGGGTCAAACAAAAAGTTTGTAAATATAAATTTGATCTTAGTTTTTCTGTCATAACTTTTAAAGTTTTTAATTAAAATAAGATTTTTTAATATTTTTTGATGTAAAATTTAATTTTACATAAATAAGTATTCCTGAGTTTTTTCAAAAAACTGATACTTTTCGAAATATACAGGGTCAAACAAAAAGTTTGTAAATATAAATTTGATCTCAGTTTTTCTGTCATAACTTTTAAAGTTTTTAATTAAAATCTAATTTTTTGGGGTTTTTTGATGTAAAATTTGATTTTACATAAAAAAGTATTCTTAAGTTGTTTCAAAAAACTGATGCTTTTCGAAATATACAGGGTCAAACAAAAAGTTTGTAAATATAAATTTAATCTGTTTTTCTGTCATAACTTTTAACGTTTTTAATTAAAATAAGATTTTTGGATGTAGAATTTAATATTACACAAATAAGTATTCTTGAGTTTTTTCAAAAAAACTGATACTTTTCGAGATATATAGTGTCAAACAAAAAGTTTGTAAATATAAATTTGATCTCAGTTTTTCTGTCATAACTTTTAAAGTTTTTTATTAAAATGAGAATTTTTGGGGTTTTTTAATGTAAAATTTAATTTTACATAAAAAAGTATTCTTGAGTTTTTTTAAAAAAAAAGATACTTTTTGAGATATATAGGGTCAAACAAAAAGTTTGTAAATATAAATTTAATCTCAGTTTTTCTGTCATAACTTTTAACGTTTTTAATTAAAATAAGATTTTTTAATGTTTTTTGATATAGAATTTAATATTACACAAAAAAGTATTTTTAAGTTTTTTTTAAAAAACTAATACTTTTCGAGATATATAGGGTCAAACAAAAAGTTTGTAAATATAAATTTGATCTTAGTTTTTCTGTCATAACTTGTAAAGTTTTTAATTAAAATGAGATTTTTTAATGTTTATTGATGTAAAATTAAATTTTACATAAATAAGTATTCTTGAGTTTTTTCAAAAGAACTGATACTTTTCGAGATATACAGGGTCAAACAAAAAGTTTGTAAATATAAATTTAATCTCAGATTTTCTGTCATAACTTTTAACGTTTTTAATTAAAATAAGATTTTTTGATGTAGAATTTAATATAACACAAAAAAGTGTTCCTGAGTTTTTTCAAAAAAACTAATACTTTTCGAGATATATAGGGTCAAACAAAAAGTTTGTAAACATAAATTTGATGTTAGTTTTTCTGTCATAACTTTTAAAGTTTTTAATTAAAATGAGATTTTTTAATGTTTTTTGATGTAAAATTTAATTTTACATAAATTAGTATTCTTGAGTTTTTTCAAAAGAACTGATACTTTTCGAGATATACAGGGTGAAACAAAAAGTTTGTAAATATAAATTTAATCTCAGTTTTTCTGTCATAACGTTTAATTTAACGTTTTTAATTAAAATAAGATTTTTTAATGTAGAATTTAATATTACACAAAAAAGTATTCCTAAGTTTTTTTAAAGAAGCTAATACTTTTCGAGATATATAGGGTCAAACAAAAAGTTTGTAAATATAAATTTGATCTAAGTTTTTCTGTCATAACTTTTAAAGTTTTTAAATAAAATAAGGTTTTTTAACGTTTTTTAATGTAAAATTTAATTTTACATAAAAAAGTATTCTTGAGTTTTTCTGAAAAAACTGATACTTTTCGAGATATACAGGGTCAAACAAAAAGTTTGTAAATATAAATTTAATCTCAGTTTTTCTGTCATAACTTTTAACGTTTTTAATTAAAATAAGATTTTTTGATGTTTTTTTATATAGAATTTAATATTACACAAAAAAGCATTTCTAAGTTTTTTTAAAAAAACTAATAGTTTTCGAGATATATAGGGTCAAACAAAAAGTTTTGAAATATTAATTTGATCTTAGTTTTTCTGTCATAACTTTTAAAGTTTTTAATTAAAATGAGATTTTTAAATGTTTTTTTATGTAAAATTTAATTTTACATAAAAAAGTATTCTTGAGTTTTTTCAAAAAAACTGATACTTTTCTAGATATACAGGGTCAAACAAAAAGTTTGAAAATATAAATTTAATCTCAGTTTTTCTGTCATAACTTTTATCGTTTTTAATCAAAATAAGATTTTTTGATGTTTTTTTATGTAGAATTAAATTTTACTTAAAACAGTATTCTTAAGCTTTTAAAAAAACTAATACTTTTCGAGATATATAGGGTCAAACAAAAAGTGTGTAAATATAAATTTGATCTTAGTTTTTCTGTCATAACTTTTAACGTTTTTAATTAAAATAAGATTTTTTGATGTAGAATTTAATATTACACAAAAAAGTGATCTTGAGTTTTTTCAAAAAAACTAATACTTTTCGAGATATATAGGGTCAAACAAAAAGTTTGTAAACATAAATTTGATCTTAGTTTTTCTGTCATAACTTTTAAAGGTTTTAATTAAAATGAGATTTTTTAATGTTTTTTGATGTAAAATTAAATTTTACATAAATAAGTATTCCTGAGCTTTTTCAAAAGAACTGATACTTTTCGAGATATACAGGGTCAAACAAAAAGTTTGTAAATATAAATTTAATCTCAGTTTTTCTGTCATAACTTTTAACGTTTTTAATTAAAATAAGATTTTTTGATGTTTTTTGATGTAGAATTTAATATTACACAAAAAAGTATATCTAAGTTTTTTTAAAAACACTAATAATTTTCGAGATATATAGGGTCAAACAAAAAGTTTGTAAATATAAATTTGATCTTAGTTTTTCTGTTATAACTTTTAATGTTTTTTAATAAAAATAAGATTTTTTGATGTTTTTTATGTAAAATTTAATATTACATAAAAAAGTATTCTTAAGTTTTTTTAAAGAAAGTAATACTTTTCGAGATATATAGGGTCAAACAAAAAGTTTGTAAATATAAATTTGATCTTAGTTTTTCTGTCATTACTTTTAAAGTTTTTAATCGAAATGAGATTTTTTAATGTTTTTGAATGTAAAATTTAATTTTACATAAATAAGTATTTTTGAGTTTTTTCAAAAGAACTGATACTTTTCGAGATATATAGGGTCAAACAAAAAGTTTGTAAATATAAATTTAATCTCAGTTTTTCTGTCATAACTTTTAACGTTTTTAATTAAAATAAGATTTTTTGATGTTTTTTGATGTAGAATTTAATATTACACAAAAAAGTATTCCTAAGTTTTTTTAAAAAAACTAATAATTTTCGAGATATATAGGGTCAAACAAAAAGTTTGTAAATATAAATTTGATCTAAGTTTTTCTGTCATAACTTTTAAAGTTTTTAATAAAAATAAGATTTTTTAATGTTTTTTGATGTAAAATTTAATTTTGCATAAATAAGTATTCTTGAGTTTTTTCAAAAGAACTGATAATTTTCGAGATATACAGGGTCAAACAAAAAGTTTGTAAATATAAATTTAATCTCAGTTTTTCTGTCATGACTTTTAACGTTTTTAATCAAAATAAGATTTTTTAATGTAAAATTTAATATTACACAAAAAAGTATTCCTGAGTTTTTTCAAAAAAACTAATACTTTTCGAGATATATAGGGTCAAACAAAAAGTTTGTAAATATAAATTTGATCTCAGTTTTTCTGTCATAACTTTTAAAGTTTTTTATTAAAATGACAATTTTTGGGGTTTTTTAATGTAAAATTTAATTTTACATAAAAAAGTATTCTTAAGTTTTTTCAAAAAAACTGATACTTTTCGAGATATATAGGGGTAAACAAAAAGTTTGTAAATATAAATTTAATCTCAGTTTTTCTGTCATAACTTTTAACGTTTTTACTTAAAATAAGATTTTTTGATGTTTTTTGATGTAGAATTTAATATTACACAAAAAAGTATTCCTAAGTTTTTTTAAAAAAACTAATAATTTTCGAGATATATAGGGTCAAACAAAAAGTTTGTAAATATAAATTTGATCTAAGTTTTTCTGTCATAACTTTTAAAGTTTTTAAATAAAATAAGGTTTTTTAACGTTTTCTAATGTAAAATTTAATTATACATAAAAAAGTATTCTTGAGTTTTTCTGAAAAAACTGATACTTTTCGAGATATACAGGGTCAAACAAAAAGTTTGTAAATATAAATTTAATCTCAGTTTTTCTGTCATAACTTTTAACGTTTTTAATTAAAATAAGATTTTTTGATGTTTTTTTATATAGAATTTAATATTACACAAAAAAGTATTTCTAAGTTTTTTTAAAAAAACTAATAGTTTTCGAGATATATAGGGTCAAACAAAAAGTTTTGAAATATTAATTTGATCTTAGTTTTTCTGTCATAACTTTTAAAGTTTTTAATTAAAATGAGATTTTTGAATGTTTTTTTATGTAAAATTTAATTTTACATAAATAAGTATTCTTGAGTTTTTTCAAAACAACTGATACTTTTCTAGATATACAGGGTCAAACAAAAAGTTTGTAAATATAAATTTAATCTCAGTTTTTCTGTCATAACTTTTACCGTTTTTAATTAAAATAAGATTTTTTGATGTTTTTTTATGTAGAATTAAATTTTACTTAAAAAAGTTTTCTTAAGCTTTTAAAAAAACTAATACTTTTCGAGATATATAGGGTCAAACAAAAATTGTGTAAATATAAATTTAATCTCAGTTTTTCTGTCATAACTTTTAACGTTTTTAATTAAAATAAGATTTTTTGATGTTTTTTGATGTAGAATTTAATATTACACAAAAAAGTATATCTAAGTTTTTTTAAAAACACTAATAATTTTCGAGATATATAGGGTCAAACAAAAAGTTTGTAAATATAAATTTGATCTTAGTTTTTCTGTTATAACTTTTAATGTTTTTTAATAAAAATAAGATTTTTTGATGTTTTTTATGTAAAATTTAATATTACATAAAAAAGTATTCTTAAGTTTTTTTAAAGAAAGTAATACTTTTCGAGATATATAGGGTCAAACAAAAAGTTTGTAAATATAAATTTGATCTTAGTTTTTCTGTCATTACTTTTAAAGTTTTTAATCGAAATGAGATTTTTTAATGTTTTTTAATGTAAAATTTAATTTTACATAAATAAGTATTTTTGAGTTTTTTCAAAAGAACTGATACTTTTCGAGATATATAGGGTCAAACAAAAAGTTTGTAAATATAAATTTAATCTCAGTTTTTCTGTCATAACTTTTAACGTTTTTAATTAAAATAAGATTTTTTGATGTTTTTTGATGTAGAATTTAATATTACACAAAAAAGTATTCCTAAGTTTTTTCAAAAATCTAATATTTTTCGAGATATATAGGGTCAAACAAAAAGTTTGTAAATATAAATTTGATCTTAGTTTTTCTGTCATAACTTTTAAAGTTTTTAATAAAAATAAGATTTTTTAATGTTTTTTTATGTAAAATTTAATTTTGCATAAATAAGTATTCTTGAGTTTTTTCAAAAGAACTGATAATTTTCGAGATATACAGGGTCAAACAAAAAGTTTGTAAATATAAATTTAATCTCAGTTTTTCTGTCATGACTTTTAACGTTTTTAATCAAAATAAGATTTTTTAATGTAAAATTTAATATTACACAAAAAAGTATTCCTGAGTTTTTTCAAAAAAACTAATACTTTTCGAGATATATAGGGTCAAACAAAAAGTTTGTAAATATAAATTTGATCTCAGTTTTTCTGTCATAACTTTTAAAGTTTTTTATTAAAATGAGAATTTTTGGGGTTTTTTAATGTAAAATTTAATTTTACATTAAAGTTTTTAAATAAAATAAGGTTTTTTAACGTTTTTTAATGTAAAATTTAATTTTACATAAAAAAGTATTCTTGAGTTTTTCTGAAAAAACTGATACTTTTCGAGATATACAGGGTCAAACAAAAAGTTTGTAAATATAAATTTAATCTCAGTTTTTCTGTCATAACTTTTAACGTTTTTAATTAAAATAAGATTTTTTGATGTTTTTTTATATAGAATTTAATATTACACAAAAAAGCATTTCTAAGTTTTTTTAAAAAAACTAATAGTTTTCGAGATATATAGGGTCAAACAAAAAGTTTTGAAATATTAATTTGATCTTAGTTTTTCTGTCATAACTTTTAAAGTTTTTAATTAAAATGAGATTTTTGAATGTTTTTTTATGTAAAATTTAATTTTACATAAATAAGTATTCTTGAGTTTTTTCAAAAGAACTGATACTTTTCTAGATATACAGGGTCAAACAAAAAGTTTGTAAATATAAATTTAATCTCAGTTTTTCTGTCATAACTTTTACCGTTTTTAATTAAAATAAGATTTTTTGATGTTTTTTTATGTAGAATTAAATTTTACTTAAAAAAGTTGTCTTAAGCTTTTAAAAAAACTAATACTTTTCGAGATATATAGGGTCAAACAAAAATTGTGTAAATATAAATTTGATCTTAGTTTTTTTGTCATAACTTTTAAAGTTTTTAATTAAAATAAGATTTTTTAATGTTTTTTGATGTAAAATTTAATTTTGCATAAATAAGTATTCTTGAGTTTTTTCAAAAGAACTGATAATTTTCGAGATATACAGGGTCAAACAAAAAGTTTGTAAATATAAATTTAATCTCAGTTTTTCTGTCATGACTTTTAACGTTTTTAATCAAAATAAGATTTTTTAATGTAAAATTTAATATTACACAAAAAAGTATTCCTGAGTTTTTTCAAAAAAACTAATACTTTTCGAGATATATAGGGTCAAACAAAAAGTTTGTAAATATAAATTTGATCTCAGTTTTTCTGTCATAACTTTTAAAGTTTTTTATTAAAATGACAATTTTTGGGGTTTTTTAATGTAAAATTTAATTTTACATAAAAAAGTATTCTTAAGTTTTTTCAAAAAAACTGATACTTTTCAAGATATATAGGGGTAAACAAAAAGTTTGTAAATATAAATTTAATCTCAGTTTTTCTGTCATAACTTTTAACGTTTTTACTTAAAATAAGATTTTTTGATGTTTTTTGATGTAGAATTTAATATTACACAAAAAAGTATTCCTAAGATTTTTTAAAAAAACTAATAATTTTCGAGATATATAGGGTCAAACAAAAAGTTTGTAAATATAAATTTGATCTAAGTTTTTCTGTCATAACTTTTAAAGTTTTTAAATAAAATAAGGTTTTTTAACGTTTTTTAATGTAAAATTTAATTTTACATAAAAAAGTATTCTTGAGTTTTTCTGAAAAAACTGATACTTTTCGAGATATACAGGGTCAAACAAAAAGTTTGTAAATATAAATTTAATCTCAGTTTTTCTGTCATAACTTTTAACTTTTTTAATTAAAATAAGATTTTTTGATGTTTTTTTATATAGAATTTAATATTACACAAAAAAGTATTTTTAAGTTTTTTTAAAAAAACTAATAGTTTTCGAGATATATAGGGTCAAACAAAAAGTTTTGAAATATTAATTTGATCTTAGTTTTTCTGTCATAACTTTTAAAGTTTTTAATTAAAATGAGATTTTTGAATGTTTTTTTATGTAAAATTTAATTTTACATAAATAAGTATTCTTGAGTTTTTTCAAAAGAACTGATACTTTTCTAGATATACAGGGTCAAACAAAAAGTTTGTAAATATAAATTTAATCTCAGTTTTTCTGTCATAATTTTTACCGTTTTTAATTAAAATAAGATTTTTTGATGTTTTTTTATGTAGAATTAAATTTTACTTAAAAAAGTTTTCTTAAGCTTTTAAAAAAACTAATACTTTTCGAGATATATAGGGTCAAACAAAAATTGTGTAAATAAAAATTTAATCTCAGTTTTTCTGTCATAACTTTTAACGTTTTTAATTAAAATAAGATTTTTTGATGTTTTTTGATGTAGAATTTAATATTACACAAAAAAGTATTCCTAAGTTTTTTCAAAAATCTAATATTTTTCGAGATATATAGGGTCAAACAAAAAGTTTGTAAATATAAATTTGATCTTAGTTTTTCTGTCATAACTTTTAAAGTTTTTAATAAAAATAAGATTTTTTAATGTTTTTTGATGTAAAATTTAATTTTGCATAAATAAGTATTCTTGAGTTTTTTCAAAAGAACTGATAATTTTCGAGATGTACAGGGTCAAACAAAAAGTTTGTACATATAAATTTAATCTCAGTTTTTCTGTCATGACTTTTAACGTTTTTAATCAAAATAAGATTTTTTAATGTAAAATTTAATATTACACAAAAAAGTATTCCTGAGTTTTTTCAAAAAAACTAATACTTTTCGAGATATATAGGGTCAAACAAAAAGTTTGTAAATATAAATTTGATCTCAGTTTTTCTGTCATAACTTTTAAAGTTTTTTATTAAAATGAGAATTTTTGGGGTTTTTTAATGTAAACTTTAATTTTACATAAAAAAGTATTTTAAAGTTTTTTCAAAAAAACTGATACTTTTTGAGATATATAGGGGTAAACAAAAAGTTTGTAAATATAAATATGATCTCAGTTTTTCTGTCATACCTTTTAAAGATTCTAATTAAAATGAGATTTTTTGGCGTTTTTTGATGTAAAATTTAATTTTACATAAAAAAGTATTCTTGAGTTTTTTCAAAAAAACTGATACTTTTCGAGATATAAAGGGTCAAACAAAAAGTTTGTAAATATAAATTTAATCTCAGTTTTTCTGTCATAACTTTTAACGTTTTTAATTAAAATAAGATTTTTTGATGTAGAATTTAATATTACACAAAAAAGTATTCTTGAGTTTTTTCAAAAAAACTAATACTTTTCGAGATATATAGGGTCAAACAAAAAGTTTGTAAATATAAATTTGATCTCAGTTTTTCTGTCATAACTTTTAAAGTTTTTTATTAAAATGAGAATTTTTGGGGTTTTTTAATGTAAACTTTAATTTTACATAAAAAAGTATTTTAAAGTTTTTTCAAAAAAACTGATACTTTTTGAGATATAAAGGGGTAAACAAAAAGTTTGTAAATATAAATATGATCTCAGTTTTTCTGTCATACCTTTTAAAGATTCTAATTAAAATGAGATTTTTTGGCGTTTTTTGATGTAAAATTTAATTTTACATAAAAAAGTATTCTTGAGTTTTTTCAAAAAAACTGATACTTTTCGAGATATAAAGGGTCAAACAAAAAGTTTGTAAATATAAATTTAATCTCAGTTTTTCTGTCATAACTTTTAACGTTTTTAATTAAAATAAGATTTTTTGATGTAGAATTTAATATTACACAAAAAAGTATTCTTGAGTTTTTTCAAAAAAACTAATACTTTTCGAGATATATAGGGTCAAACAAAAAGTTTGTAAATATAAATTTGATCTCAGTTTTTCTGTCATAACTTTTAAAGTTTTTAATTAAAATAAGATTTTTTAATGTTTTTTGATGTAAAATTTAATTTTACATAAATAAGTATTCCTGAGTTTTTTCAAAAGAACTGATACTTTTCGAGATATACAGGGTCAAACAAAAAGTTTGTAAATATAAATTTAATCTCAGTTTTTCTGTCATAACTTTTAACGTTTTTAATTAAAATAGGATTTTTTAATGTAGAATTCAATATTACACAAAAAGGTATTCTTGAGTTTTTTTAAAAATACTAATACTTTTCGAAATATATAGGGTCAAACAAAAAGTTTGAAAATATAAATTTGGTCTCAGTTTTTCTGTCATAAAGTTTTTAATTAAAATAAGAAATTTTTGGGGTTTTTTGATGTAAAATTTAATTTTACATAAAAAAGTATTCTTGAGTTTATTCAAAAAAACTGATACTGTTCGAGATATGCAGGGTCAAACAAAAAGTTTGTAAATATAAATTTAATCTCAGTTTTCTGTCATAGCTTTTAAAGTTTTTAATTAAAATGAGATTTTTTAATGTTTTTTGATGTAAAATTTAATTTTACATAAATAAGTATTTTTGAGTTTTTTCAAAAGAACTGATACTTTTCGAGATATACAGGGTCAAACAAAAAGTTTGTAAATATAAATTTAATCTTAGTTTTTCTGTCATAACTTTTAACGTTTTTAATTAAAATAAGATTTTTGGATGTAGAATTTAATATTACACAAATAAGTATTCTTGAGTTTTTTCAAAAAAACTAATACTTTTCGAGATATATAGTGTCAAACAAAAAGTTTGTAAATATAAATTTGATCTCAGTTTTTCTGTCATAACTTTTAAAGTTTTTTATTAAAATGAGAATTTTTGGGGTTTTTTAATGTAAAATTTAATTTTACATAAAAAAGTATTCTTGGGTTTTTTTAAAATAAAAAGATACTTTTCGAGATATATAGGGTCAAACAAAAAGTTTGTAAATATAAATTTAATCTCAGTTTTTCTGTCATAACTTTTAACGTTTTTAATTAAAATAAGATTTTTTGGTGTTTTTTGATGTAGAATTTAATACTACACAAAAAAGTATTCTTAAGTTTTTTCAAAAAAACTAATAATTTTCGAGATATATAGGGTCAAACAAAAAGTTTGTAAATATAAATTTAATCTCAGTTTTTCTGTCATAACTTTTAAAGTTTTTTATTAAAATGAGAATTTTTGGGGTTTTTTAATGTAAAATTTAATTTTACATAAAAAAGTATTCTTAAGTTTTTTTAAAAAAACTAACACTTTTCGAGATATATAGGGTCAAACAAAAAGTTTGTAAATATAAATTTGATCTTAGTTTTTCTGTTTAAACTTTTAAAGTTTTTAATTAAAATGAGATTTTTTAATGTTCATTGATGTAAAATTAAATTTTACATAAATAAGTATTCTTGAGTTTTTTCAAAAGAACTGATACTTTTCGAGATATACAGGGTCAAACCAAAAGTTTGTAAATATAAATTTAATCTCAGATTTTCTGTCATAACTTTTAACGTTTTTAATTAAAATAAGATTTTTTGATGTAGAATTTAATATAACACAAAAAAGTGTTCCTGAGTTTTTTCAAAAAAACTAATACTTTTCGAGATATATAGGGTCAAACAAAAAGTTTGTAAACATAAATTTGATGTTAGTTTTTCTATCATAACTTTTAAAGTTTTTAATTAAAATGAGATTTTTTAATGTTTTTTGATGTAAAATTTAATTTTACATAAATAAGTATTCTTGAGTTTTTTCAAAAGAACTGATACTTTTCGAGATATACAGGGTGAAACAAAAAGTTTGTAAATATAAATTTAATCTCAGTTTTTCTGTCATAACGTTTAATTTAACGTTTTTAATTAAAATAAGATTTTTTAATGTAGAATTTAATATTACACAAAAAATTATTCCTAAGTTTTTTTAAAGAAGCTAATACTTTTTGAGATATATAGGGTCAAACAAAAAGTTTGTAAATATAAATATGATCTCAGTTTTTCTGTCATAACTTTTAAAGATTCTAATTAAAATGAGATTTTTTGGCGTTTTTTGATGTAAAATTTAATTTTACATAAAAAAGTATTCTTAAGTTTTTTCAAAAAAACTGATACTTTTCGAGATATATAGGGTCAAACAAAAAGTTTGTAAATATAAATTTAATCTCAGTTTTTCTGTCATAACTTTTAACGTTTTTAATTAAAATGAGATTTTTTAATGTTTTTTGGTGTAAAATTTAATTTTACATAAATAAGTATTCTTGAGTTTTTTCAAAAGAACTGATACTTTTCGAGATATACAGGGTCAAACAAAAAGTTTGTAAATATAAATTTAATCTCAGTTTTTCTGTCATAACTTTTAACGTTTTTAATTAAAATAAGATTTTTTGATGTAGAATTTAATATTACACAAAAAAGTATTCTTGAGTTTTTTCAAAAAAACTAATACTTTTCGAGATATATAGGGTCAAACAAAAAGTTTGTAAATATAAATTTGATCTCAGTTTTTCTGTCATAACTTTTAAAGTTTTTAATTAAAATAAGATTTTTTAATGTTTTTTGATGTAAAATTTAATTTTACATAAATAAGTATTCCTGAGTTTTTTCAAAAGAACTGATACTTTTCGAGATATACAGGGTCAAACAAAAAGTTTGTAAATATAAATTTAATCTCAGTTTTTCTGTCATAACTTTTAACGTTTTTAATTAAAATAGGATTTTTTAATGTAGAATTCAATATTACACAAAAAAGTATTCTTGAGTTTTTTTAAAAATACTAATACTTTTCGAAATATATAGGGTCAAACAAAAAGTTTAAAAATATAAATTTGGTCTCAGTTTTTCTGTCATAGCTTTTAAAGTTTTTAATTAAAATAAGAAATTTTTGGGGTTTTTTGATGTAAAATTTAATTTTACATAAAAAAGTATTCTTGAGTTTATTCAAAAAAACTGATACTTTTCGAGATATGCAGGGTCAAACAAAAAGTTTGTAAATATAAATTTAATCTTAGTTTTTCTGTCATAGCTTTTAAAGTTTTTAATTAAAATGAGATTTTTTAATGTTTTTTGATGTAAAATTTAATTTTACATAAATAAGTATTTTTGAGTTTTTTCAAAAGAACTGATACTTTTCGAGATATACAGGGTCAAACAAAAAGTTTGTAAATATAAATTTAATCTTAGTTTTTCTGTCATAACTTTTAACGTTTTTAATTAAAATAAGATTTTTTGATGTAGAATTTAATATTACACAAAAAAGTGATGTTGAGTTTTTTCAAAAAAACTAATACTTTTCGAGATATATAGGGTCAAACAAAAAGTTTGTAAACATAAATTTGATCTTAGTTTTTCTGTCATAACTTTTAAAGTTTTTAATTAAAATGAGATTTTTTAATGTTTTTTGATGTAAAATTTAATTTTACATAAATAAGTATTCTTGAGTTTTGTCAAAAGAACTGATACTTTTCGAGATATACAGGGTGAAACAAAAAGTTTGTAAATATAAATTTAATCTCAGTTTTTCTGTCATAACGTTTAATTTAACGTTTTTAATTAAAATAAGATTTTTTAATGTAGAATTTAATATTACACAAAAAATTATTCCTAAGTTTTTTTAAAGAAGCTAATACTTTTTGAGATATATAGGGTCAAACAAAAAGTTTGTAAATATAAATATGATCTCAGTTTTTCTGTCATAACTTTTAAAGATTCTAATTAAAATAAGATTTTTTGGCGTTTTTTGATGTAAAATTTAATTTTACATAAAAAAGTATTCTTGAGTTTTTTCAAAAAAACTGATACTTTTCGAGATATATAGGGTCAAACAAAAAGTTTGTAAATATAAATTTAATCTCAGTTTTTCTGTCATAACTTTTAACGTTTTTAATTAAAATGAGATTTTTTAATGTTTTTTGGTGTAAAATTTAATTTTACATAAATAAGTATTCTTGAGTTTTTTCAAAAGAACTGATACTTTTTGAGATATACAGGGTCAAACAAAAAGTTTGTAAATATAAATTTAATCTCAGTTTTTCTGTCATAACTTTTAACGTTTTTAATTAAAATAAGATTTTTTGATGTAGAATTTAATATTACACAAAAAAGTATTCTTGAGTTTTTTCAAAAAAACTAATACTTTTCGAGATATATAGGGTCAAACAAAAAGTTTGTAAATATAAATTTGATCTCAGTTTTTCTGTCATAACTTTTAAAGTTTTTAATTAAAATAAGATTTTTTAATGTTTTTTGATGTAAAATTTAATTTTACATAAATAAGTATTCCTGAGTTTTTTCAAAAGAACTGATACTTTTCGAGATATACAGGGTCAAACAAAAAGTTTGTAAATATAAATTTAATCTCAGTTTTTCTGTCATAACTTTTAACGTTTTTAATTAAAATAGGATTTTTTAATGTAGAATTCAATATTACACAAAAAAGTATTCTTGAGTTTTTTTAAAAATACTAATACTTTTCGAAATATATAGGGTCAAACAAAAAGTTTAAAAATATAAATTTGGTCTCAGTTTTTCTGTCATAGCTTTTAAAGTTTTTAATTAAAATAAGAAATTTTTGGGGTTTTTTGATGTAAAATTTAATTTTACATAAAAAAGTATTCTTGAGTTTATTCAAAAAAACTGATACTTTTCGAGATATGCAGGGTCAAACAAAAAGTTTGTAAATATAAATTTAATCTTAGTTTTTCTGTCATAGCTTTTAAAGTTTTTAATTAAAATGAGATTTTTTAATGTTTTTTGATGTAAAATTTAATTTTACATAAATAAGTATTTTTGAGTTTTTTCAAAAGAACTGATACTTTTCGAGATATACAGGGTCAAACAAAAAGTTTGTAAACATAAATTTGATCTTAGTTTTTCTGTCATAACTTTTAAAGTTTTTAATTAAAATGAGATTTTTTAATGTTTTTTGATGTAAAATTTAATTTTACATAAATAAGTATTCTTGAGTTTTTTCAAAAGAACTGATACTTTTCGAGATATACAGGGTCAAACAAAAAGTTTGTAAATATAAATTTAATCTCAGTTTTTCTGTCATAACTTTTAACGTTTTTAATTAAAATAATATTTTTTGATGTAGAATTTAATATTACACAAAAAAGTATTTTTGAGTTTTTTCAAAAAAACTAATACTTTTCGAGATATATAGGGTCAAACAAAAAGTTTGTAAACATAAATTTGATCTTAGTTTTTCTGTCATAACTTTTAAAGTTTTTAATTAAAATGAGATTTTTTAATGTTTTTTGATGTAAAATTTAATTTTACATAAATAAGTATTCTTGAGTTTTTTCAAAAGAACTGATACTTTTCGAGATATACAGGGTCAAACAAAAAGTTTGTAAATATAAATTTAATCTCAGTTTTTCTGTCATAACTTTTAACGTTTTTAATTAAAATAATATTTTTTGATGTAGAATTTAATATTACACAAAAAAGTATTTTTGAGTTTTTTCAAAAAAACTAATACTTTTCGAGATATATAGTGTCAAACAAAAAGTTTGTAAATATAAATTTGATCTCAGTTTTTCTGTCATAACTTTTAAAGTTTTTTATTAAAATGAGAATTTTTCGGGTTTTTTGATGTAAAATTTAATTTTACATAAAAAAGTATTCTTGAGTTTTTTTAAAAAAACTGATACTTTTCGAGATATTAAGGGTCAAACAAAAAGTTTGTAAATATAAATTTAATCTCACTTTTTCTGTCATAACTTTTAACGTTTTTAATTAAAATAAGATTTTTTGATGTTTTTTAATGTAGAATTTAATATTACACAAAAAAGTATTCTTAAGTTTTTTTAAAAACACTAATAATTTTCAAAATATATAGGGTCAAACAAAAAGTTTGTAAATATAAATTTGATCTTAGTTTTTCTGTTATAACTTTTAACGTTTTTTAATAAAAATAAGATTTTTTGATGTTTTTTATGCAGAATTTAATATTACACAAAAAAGTATTCCTAAGTTTTTTTAAAGAAAGTAATACTTTTCGAGATATATAGGGTCAAACAAAAAGTTTGTAAATATAACTTTGATCTTAGTTTTTCTGTCATAAATTTTAAAGTTTTTAATCAAAATAAGATTTTTTAATGCTTTTTGATGTAAAATTTAATTTTGCATAAATAAGTATTCCTGAGTTTTTCCAAAAGAACTGATACTTTTCGAGATATACAGGGTCAAACAAAAAGTTTGTAAATATAAATTTAATCTCAGTTTTTCTGTCATGACTTTTAACGTTTTTAATTAAAATAAGATTTTTTGATGTAAAATTTAATATTACACAAAAAAGTATTTCTGAGTTTTTTCAAAAAAACTAATACTTTTCGAGATATATAGGGTCAAACAAAAAGTTTGTAAATATAAATTTGATCTCAGTTTTTCTGTCATAACT
The DNA here is from genome assembly GCA_964028335.1 of Altica lythri. Taxonomy (NCBI): domain Eukaryota; kingdom Metazoa; phylum Arthropoda; class Insecta; order Coleoptera; family Chrysomelidae; genus Altica; species Altica lythri. The sequence continues at coordinate 178,496 of CAXIIO010001191.1, forward strand.
TTTAAAGTTTTTTATTAAAATGCGATTTTTTAATGTTTTTTGATGTAAAATTTAATTTTACATAAAAAAGGACTCTTGAGTTTTTTCAAAAAAACTGAAACTTTTCGAGATATATAGGGTTAAACAAAAAGTTTGTAAATATAAATTTAATCTCAGTTTTTCTCTCATAACTTTTAACGATTTTAACTAAAATAAGAGTTTTTGATGTAGAATTTAATACTACACAAAAAAGTAAAACTAAGTTTTTTCAAAAAAACTAATAATTTTCGAGATATATAGGGTCAAACAAAAAGTTTGTAAATATAAATTTGATCTAAATTTTTCTGTCATAACTTTTAAAGTTTTTAATCAAAATAAGATTTTTTACTCTTTTTTGATGTAAAATTTAATTTTGCATAAATAAGTATTCTTGAGATTTTTCAAACGAACTGATACTTTTCGAGATATACAGGGTCAAACAAAAAGTTTGTAAATATAAATTTAGTCTCAGTTTTTCTGTCATGACTTTTAAAGTTTTTTATTAAAATAAGAATTTTTGGGGTTTTTTAATGTAAAATTTTATTTTACATAAAAAAGTGTTCCTGAGTTTTTTCAAAAAAACTGATACTTTTCGAGATATATAGGGTTAAACAAAAAGTTTGTAAATATAAATGTAATCTCAGTTTTTCTGTCATAACTTTTAACGTTTTTAATTAAAATAAGATTTTTTGGTATTTTTTGATGTAGAATTTAATACTTCACAAAAAAGTATTCCTAAGTTTTTTCAAAAAAACTAATAATTTTCGAGATATATAGGGTCAAACAAAAAGTTTGTAAATATAAATTTGATCTAAGTTTTTCTGTCATAACTTTTAAAGTTTTTAAATAAAATAAGATTTTTTGATGTTTTTTGATATAGAATTTAATATTACACAAAAAAGTATTTCTAAGTTTTTTTAAAAAAACTAATACTTTTCGAGATATATAGGGTCAAACAAAAAGTTTGTAAATATAAATTTGATCTTAGTTTTTCTGTCATAACTCTTAAAGTTTTTAATTAAAATGAGATTTTTTAATGTTTATTGATGTAAAATTAAATTTTACATAAATAAGTATTCTTGAGTTTTTTCAAAAGAACTGGTACTTTTCGAGATATACAGGGTCAAACAAAAAGTTTGTAAATATAAATTTAATCTCAGTTTTTTTGTCATAAGTTTTAACGTTTTTAATTAAAATAAGATTTTTTGATGTAGAATTTAATATAACACAAAAAAGTGTTCCTGAGTTTTTTCAAAAAAACTAATACTTTTCGAGATATATAGGGTCAAACAAAAAGTTTGTAAACATAAATTTGATGTTAGTTTTTCTGTCATAACTTTTAAAGTTTTTAATTAAAATAAGATTTTTTAATGTTTTTTGATGTAAAATTTAATTTTACATAAATAAGTATTCTTGAGTTTTTTCAAAAGAACTGATACTTTTCGACATATACAGGGTGAAACAAAAAGTTTGCAAATATAAATTTAATCTCAGTTTTTCTGTCATAACGTTTAATTTAACGTTTTTAATTAAAATAAGATTTTTTAATCTAGAATTTAATATTACACAAAAAAGTATTCCTAAGTTTTTTTAAAGAAGCTAATACTTTTCGAGATATATAGGGTCAAACAAAAAGTTTGTAAATATAAATTTGATCTCAGTTTTTCTGTCATAACTTTTAAAGATTCTAATTAAAATGAGATTTTTTGGAGTTTTTTGATGTAAAATTTAATTTTACATAAAAAAGTATTCTTGAGTTTTTTCAAAAAAACTGATACTTTTCGAGATATATAGGGTCAAACAAAAAGTTTGTAAATATAAATTTAATCTCAGTTTTTCTGTCATAACTTTTAACTTTTTTAATTAAAATAAGATTTTTTGATGCTTTTTGATGTAGAATTTAATATTACACAAAAAAATATTCCTAAGTTTTTTCAAAAAAACTAATACTTTTCGAGATATATAGGGTCAAACAAAAAGTTTGTAAATATAAACTTGATCTTAGTTTTTCTGTCATAACTTTTAAAGTTTTTAATTAAAATGAGATTTTTTAATGTTTTTTGGTGTAAAATTTAATTTTACATAGATAAGTATTCTTGAGTTTTTTCAAAACAACTGATACTTTTCGAGATATACAGGGTCAAACAAAAGTTTGTAAATATAAATTTAATCTCAGTTTTTCTCTCAAAACTTTTAACGTTTTTAATTAAAATAAGATTTTTTGATGTAGAATTTAATATTACACAAAAAAGTATTCTTGAGTTTTTTTAAAAATACTAATACTTTTGGAAATATATAGGGTCAAACAAAAAGTTTGAAAATATAAATTTGGTCTCAGTTTTTCTGTCATAGCTTTTAAAGTTTTTAATTAAAATAAGAATTTTTGGGGTTTTTTGATGTAAAATTTAATTTTACATAAAAAAGTATTCTTGAGTTTATTCAAAAAAACTGATACTTTTCGAGATATGCAGGGTCAAACAAAAAGTTTGTAAATATAAATTTAATCTCAGTTTTTCTGTCATAACTTTTAAAGTTTTTAATTAAAATAAGATTTTTTAATGTTTTTTGATGTAAAATTTAATTTTACATAAATAAGTATTCTTGAGTTTTTTCAAAAGAACTGATACTTTTCGACATATACAGGGTGAAACAAAAAGTTTGCAAATATAAATTTAATCTCAGTTTTTCTGTCATAACGTTTAATTTAACGTTTTTAATTAAAATAAGATTTTTTAATCTAGAATTTAATATTACACAAAAAAGTATTCCTAAGTTTTTTTAAAGAAGCTAATACTTTTCGAGATATATAGGGTCAAACAAAAAGTTTGTAAATATAAATTTGATCTCAGTTTTTCTGTCATAACTTTTAAAGATTCTAATTAAAATGAGATTTTTTGGAGTTTTTTGATGTAAAATTTAATTTTACATAAAAAAGTATTCTTGAGTTTTTTCAAAAAAACTGATACTTTTCGAGATATATAGGGTCAAACAAAAAGTTTGTAAATATAAATTTAATCTCAGTTTTTCTGTCATAATTTTTAACTTTTTTAAATAAAATAAGATTTTTTGATGTTTTTTGATGTAGAATTTAATATTACACAAAAAAATATTCCTAAGTTTTTTCAAAAAAACTAATACTTTTCGGGATATATAGGGTCAAACAAAAAGTTTGTAAATATAAACTTGATCTTAGTTTTTCTGTCATAACTTTTAAAGTTTTTAATTAAAATGAGATTTTTTAATGTTTTTTGGTGGAAAATTTAATTTTACATAAATAAGTATTCCTGAGTTTTTTTAAAAGAACTGATACTTTTCGAGATATACAGGGTCAAACAAAAGTTTGTAAATATAAATTTAATCTCAGTTTTTCTGTCAAAACTTTTAACGTTTTTAATTAAAATAAGATTTTTTGATGTAGAATTTAATATTACACAAAAAAGTATTCTTGAGTTTTTTCAAAAAAACTAATACTTTTCGAGATATATAGGGTCAAACAAAAAGTTTGTAAATATAAATTTGATCTAAGTTTTTCTGTCATAACTTTTAAAGTTTTTAATTAAAATAAGATTTTTTAATGTTTTTTGATGTAAAATTTAATTTAACATAAATAAGTATTCCTGAGTTTTTTCAAAAGAACTGATACTTTTTGAGATATACAGGGTCAAACAAAAAGTTTGTAAATATAAATTTAATCTCAGTTTTTCTGTCATAACTTTTAACGTTTTTAATTAAAATAGGATTTTTTAATGTAGAATTCAATATTACACAAAAAAGTATTCTTGAGTTTTTTTTAAAAATACTAATACTTTTCGAAATATATAGGGTCAAACAAAAAGTTTGAAAATATAAATTTGGTCTCAGTTTTTCTCTCATAGCTTTTAAAGTTTTTAATTAAAATAAGAATTTTTGGGGTTTTTTGATGTAAAATTTAATTTTACATAAAAAAGAATTCATGAGTTTATTCAAAAAAACTGATACTTTTCGAGATATGCAGGGTCAAACAAAAAGTTTGTAAATATAAATTTAATCTCAGTTTTTCTGTCATAGCTTTTAAAGTTTTTAATTAAAATGAGATTTTTTGGAGTTTTTTGATGTAAAATTTAATTTTACATAAAAAAGTATTCTTGAGTTTTTTCAAAAAAACTGATACTTTTCGAGATATATAGGGTCAAACAAAAAGTTTGTAAATATAAATTTAATCTCAGTTTTTCTGTCATAATTTTTAACTTTTTTAAATAAAATAAGATTTTTTGATGTTTTTTGATGTAGAATTTAATATTACACAAAAAAATATTCGTAAGTTTTTTCAAAAAAACTAATACTTTTCGAGATATATAGGGTGAAACAAAAAGTTTGTAAACATAAATTTGATCTTAGTTTTTCTGTCATAACTTTTAAAGTTTTTAATTAAAATGAGATTTTTTAATGTTTTTTGATGTAAAATTTAATTTTACATAAATAAGTATTCTTGAGTTTTTTCAAAAGAACTGATACTTTTCGAGATATACAGGGTCAAACAAAAAGTTTGTAAATATAAATTTAATCTCAGTTTTTCTGTCATAACTTTTAACGTTTTTAATTAAAATAATATTTTTTGATGTTTTTTGATGTAGAATATAATATTACACAAAAAAGTATTCCTAAGTTTTTTCAAAAAAACTAATAATTTTCGAGATATATAGGGTCAAACAAAAAGTTTGTAAATATAAATTTGATCTAAGTTTTTCTGTCATAACTTTTAAAGTTTTTAAATAAAATGAGGTTTTTTAACGTTTTTCGATGTAAAATTTAATTTTACATAAATAAGTATTCTTGAGTTTTTTCAAAAGAACTGATACTTTTCGAGATATACAGGGTCAAACAAAAGTTTGTAAATATAAATTTAATCTCAGTTTTTCTGTCAAAACTTTTAACGTTTTTAATTAAAATAAGATTTTTTGATTTAGAATTTAATATTACACAAAAAAGTATTCTTGAGTTTTTTCAAAAAAACTAATACAAACAAAAAGTTTGTAAATATAAATTTGATCTAAGTTTTTCTGTCATAACTTTTAAAGTTTTTAATTAAAATAAGATTTTTTAATTTTTTTTGATGTAAAATTTAATTTAACATAAATAAGTATTCCTGAGTTTTTTCAAAAGAACTGATACTTTTCGAGATATACAGGGTCAAACAAAAAGTTTGTAAATATAAATTTAATCTCAGTTTTTCTGTCATAACTTTTAACGTTTTTAATTAAAATAGGATTTTTTAATGTAGAATTCAATATTACACAAAAAAGTATTCTTGAGTTTTTTTAAAAATACTAATACTTTTCGAAATATATAGGGTCAAACAAAAAGTTTGAAAATATAAATTTGGTCTCAGTTTTTCTGTCATAGGTTTTAAAGTTTTTAATTAAAATAAGAATTTTTGGGGTTTTTTGATGTAAAATTTAATTTTACATAAAAAAGTATTCTTGAGTTTATTCAAAAAAACTGATACTTTTCGAGATATGCAGGGTCAAACAAAAAGTTTGTAAATATAAATTTAATCTCAGTTTTTCTGTCATAGCTTTTAAAGTTTTTAATTAAAATGAGATTTTTTAATGTTTTTTGATGTAAAATTTAATTTTACATAAATAAGTATTCTTAAGTTTTTTCAAAAGAACTGATACTTTTCGAGATATACAGGGTCAAACAAAAAGTTTGTAAATATAAATTTAATCTTAGTTTTTCTGTCATAACTTTTAACGTTTTTAATTAAAATAAGATTTTTTGATGTAGAATTTAATATTGCACAAAAAAGTGATCTTGAGTTTTTTCAAAAAAACTAATACTTTTCGAGATATATAGGGTCAAACAAAAAGTTTGTAAACATAAATTTGATCTTAGTTTTTCTGTCATAACTTTTAAAGTTTTTAATTAAAATGAGATTTTTTAATGTTTTTTGATGTAAAATTTAATTTTACATAAATAAGTATTCTTGAGTTTTTTCAAAAGAACTGATACTTTTCGAGATATACAGGGTCAAACAAAAAGTTTGTAAATATAAATTTAATCTCAGTTTTTCTGTCATAACTTTTAACGTTTTTAATTAAAATAAGATTTTTTGATGTTTTTTGATGTAGAATTTAATATTACACAAAAAAGTATTCCTAAGTTTTTTCAAAAAAACTAATAATTTTCGAGATATATAGGGTCAAACAAAAAGTTTGTAAATATAAATTTGATCTAAGTTTTTCTGTCATAACTTTTAAAGTTTTTAAATAAAATGAGGTTTTTTAACGTTTTTCGATGTAAAATTTAATTTTACATAAAAAAGTATTCTTGAGTTTTTTCAAAAAAACTGATACTTTTCGAGATATACAGGGTCAAACAAAAAGTTTTTAAATATAAATTTAATCTCGGTTTTTCTGTCGTAACTTTTAACGTTTTTAATTAAAATAAGATTTTTTGATGTTTTTTAATGTAGAATTTAATATTACACAAAAAAGTATTCTTAAGTTTTTTTAAAAACACTAATAATTTTCGAGATATATAGGGTCAAACAAAAAGTTTGTAAATATAAATTTGATCTTAGTTTTTCTGTTATAACTTTTAACGGTTTTTAATCAAAATAAGATTTTTTAATGTTTTTTGATGTAAAATTTAATTTTGCATAAATAAGTATTCCTGAGTTTTTCCAAAAGAACTGATACTCTTCGAGATATACAGGGTCAAGCAAAAAGTTTGTAAATATAAATTTAATCTCAGTTTTTTTGTCATGACTTTTAACGTTTTTAATTAAAATAAGATTTTTTGATGTAAAATTTAATATTACACAAAAAAGTATTCTTGAGTTTTTTCAAAAGAGCTGATACTTTTCGAGATATACAGGGTCAAACAAAAAGTTTGTAAATATAAATTTAATCTCAGTTTTTCTGTCATAACTTTTAACGTTTTTAATTAAAATAAGATTTTTTGATGTTTTTTGATGTAGAATTTAATATTACACAAAAAAGTATTCCTAAGTTTTTTCAAAAAAACTAATAATTTTCGAGATATATAGGGTCAAACAAAAAGTTTGTAAATATAAATTTGATCTAAATTTTTCTGTCATAACTTTTAAAGTTTTTAATCAAAATAAGATTTTTTACTGTTTTTTGATGTAAAATTTAATTTTGCATAAATAAGTATTCTTGAGATTTTTCAAACGAACTGATACTTTTCGAGATATACAGGGTCAAACAAAAAGTTTGTAAATATAAATTTGATCTAAGTTTTTCTGTCATAACTTTTAAAGTTTTTAAATAAAATGAGGTTTTTTAACGTTTTTCGATGTAAAATTTAATTTTACATAAAAAAGTATTCTTGAGTTTTTTCAAAAAAACTGATACTTTTCGAGATATACAGGGTCAAACAAAAAGTTTTTAAATATAAATTTAATCTCGGTTTTTCTGTCGTAACTTTTAACGTTTTTAATTAAAATAAGATTTTTTGATGTTTTTTAATGTAGAATTTAATATTACACAAAAAAGTATTCTTAAGTTTTTTTAAAAACACTAATAATTTTCGAGATATATAGGGTCAAACAAAAAGTTTGTAAATATAAATTTGATCTTAGTTTTTCTGTTATAACTTTTAACGGTTTTTAATCAAAATAAGATTTTTTAATGTTTTTTGATGTAAAATTTAATTTTGCATAAATAAGTATTCCTGAGTTTTTCCAAAAGAACTGATACTCTTCGAGATATACAGGGTCAAGCAAAAAGTTTGTAAATATAAATTTAATCTCAGTTTTTTTGTCATGACTTTTAACGTTTTTAATTAAAATAAGATTTTTTGATGTAAAATTTAATATTACACAAAAAAGTATTCTTGAGTTTTTTCAAAAGAGCTGATACTTTTCGAGATATACAGGGTCAAACAAAAAGTTTGTAAATATAAATTTAATCTCAGTTTTTCTGTCATAACTTTTAACGTTTTTAATTAAAATAAGATTTTTTGATGTTTTTTGATGTAGAATTTAATATTACACAAAAAAGTATTCCTAAGTTTTTTCAAAAAAACTAATAATTTTCGAGATATATAGGGTCAAACAAAAAGTTTGTAAATATAAATTTGATCTAAATTTTTCTGTCATAACTTTTAAAGTTTTTAATCAAAATAAGATTTTTTACTGTTTTTTGATGTAAAATTTAATTTTGCATAAATAAGTATTCTTGAGATTTTTCAAACGAACTGATACTTTTCGAGATATACAGGGTCAAACAAAAAGTTTGTAAATATAAATTTAATCTCAGTTTTTCTGTCATGACTTTTAAAGTTTTTTATTAAAATAAGAACTTTTGGGGTTTTTTAATGTAAAATTTTATTTTACATAAAAAAGTGTTCTTGAGTTTTTTCAAAAAAACTGATACTTTTCGAGATATATAGGGTTAAACAAAAAGTTTGTAAATATAAATTTAATCTCAGTTTTTCTGTCATAACTTTTAACGTTTTTAATTAAAATAAGATTTTTTGGTATTTTTTTATGTAGAATTTAATACTTCACAAAAAAGTATTCCTAAGTTTTTTCAAAAAAACTAATAATTTTCGAGATATATAGGGTCAAACAAAAAGTTTGTAAATATAAATTTGATCTAAGTTTTTCTGTCATAACTTTTAAAGTTTTTAAATAAAATAAGATTTTTTGATGTTTTTTTATATAGAATTTAATATTACACAAAAAAGTATTCTTAAGTTTTTTTAAAAAAACTAATACTTTTCGAGATATATAGGGTCAAACAAAAAGTTTGTAAATATAAATTTGATCTTAGTTTTTCTGTTATAACTTTTAAAGTTTTTAATTAAAATGAGATTTTTTAATGTTTATTGATGTAAAATTAAATTTTACATAAATAAGTATTCTTGAGTTTGTTCAAAAGAACTGGTACTTTTCGAGATATACAGGGTCAAACAAAAAGTTTGTAAATATAAATTTAATCTCAGTTTTTCTGTCATAACTTTTAACGTTTTTAATTAAAATAAGATTTTTTGATGTAGAATTTAATATAACACAAAAAAGTGTTCCTGAGTTATTTCAAAAAAACTAATACTTTTCGAGATATATAGGGTCAAACAAAAAGTTTGTAAACATAAATTTGATGTTAGTTTTTCTGTCATAACTTTTAAAGTTTTTAATTAAAATAAGATTTTTTAATGTTTTTTGATGTAAAATTTAATTTTACATAAATAAGTGTTCTTGAGTTTTTTCAAAAGAACTGATACTTTTCGACATATACAGGGTGAAACAAAAAGTTTGCAAATATAAATTTAATCTCAGTTTTTCTGTCATAACGTTTAATTTAACGTTTTTAATTAAAATAAGATTTTTTAATCTAGAATTTAATATTACACAAAAAAGTGTTCCTAAGTTTTTTTAAAGAAGCTAATACTTTTCGAGATATATAGGGTCAAACAAAAAGTTTGTAAATATAAATTTGATCTCAGTTTTTCTGTCATAACTTTTAAAGATTCTAATTAAAATGAGATTTTTTGGAGTTTTTTGATGTAAAATTTAATTGTACATAAAAAAGTATTCTTGAGTTTTTTCAAAAAAACTGATACTTTTCGAGATATATAGGGTCAAACAAAAAGTTTGTAAATATAAATTTAATCTCAGTTTTTCTGTCATAACTTTTAACTTTTTTAATTAAAATAAGATTTTTTGATGTTTTTTGATGTAGAATTTAATATTACACAAAAAAATATTCCTAAGTTTTTTCAAAAAAACTAATACTTTTCGAGATATATAGGGTCAAACAAAAAGTTTGTAAATATAAACTTGATCTTAGTTTTTCTGTCATAACTTTTAAAGTTTTTAATTAAAATGAGATTTTTTAATGTTTTTTGGTGTAAAATTTAATTTTACATAAATAAGTATTCTTGAGTTTTTTCAAAAGAACTGATACTTTTCGAGATATACAGGGTCAAACAAAAGTTTGTAAATATAAATTTAATCTCATTAACGTTTTTAATTAAAATAAGATTTTTTGATGTAGAATTTAATATTACACAAAAAAGTATTCTTGAGTTTTTTCAAAAAAACTAATACTTTTCGAGATATATAGGGTCAAACAAAAAGTTTGTAAATATAAATTTGATCTTAGTTTGTCTGTTATAACTTTTAAAGTTTTTAATTAAAATGAGATTTTTTAATGTTTATTGATGTAAAATTAAATTTTACATAAATAAGTATTCTTGAGTTTTTTCAAAAGAACTGGTACTTTTCGAGATATACAGGGTCAAACAAAAAGTTTGTAAATATAAATTTAATCTCAGTTTTTCTGTCATAACTTTTAACGTTTTTAATTAAAATAAGATTTTTTGATGTAGAATTTAATATAACACAAAAAAGTGTTCCTGAGTTTTTTCAAAAAAACTAATACTTTTCGAGATATATAGGGTCAAACAAAAAGTTTGTAAACATAAATTTGATGTTAGTTTTTCTGTCATAACTTTTAAAGTTTTTAATTAAAATAAGATTTTTTAATGTTTTTTGATGTAAAATTTAATTTTACATAAATAAGTATTCTTGAGTTTTTTCAAAAGAACTGATACTTTTTGACATATACAGGGTGAAACAAAAAGTTTGCAAATATAAATTTAATCTCAGTTTTTCTGTCATAACGTTTAATTTAACGTTTTTAATTAAAATAAGATTTTTTAATCTAGAATTTAATATTACACAAAAAAGTATTCCTAAGTTTTTTTAAAGAAGCTAATACTTTTCGAGATATATAGGGTCAAACAAAAAGTTTGTAAATATAAATTTGATCTCAGTTTTTCTGTCATAACTTTTAAAGATTCTAATTAAAATGAGATTTTTTGGAGTTTTTTGATGTAAAATTTAATTGTACATAAAAAAGTATTCTTGAGTTTTTTCAAAAAAACTGATACTTTTCGAGATATATAGGGTCAAACAAAAAGTTTGTAAATATAAATTTAATCTCAGTTTTTCTGTCATAACTTTTAACTTTTTTAATTAAAATGAGATTTTTTAATGTTTTTTGATGTAAAATTTAATTTTACATAAATAAGTATTCTTGAGGTTTTTCAAAAGAACTGATACTTTTCGAGATATACAGGGTCAAACAAAAGTTTGTAAATATAAATTTAATCTCAGTTTTTCTGTCAAAACTTTTAACGTTTTTAATTAAAATAAGATTTTTTGATGTAGAATTTAATATTACACAAAAAAGTATTCTTGAGTTTTTTCAAAAAAACTAATACTTTTCGAGATATATAGGGTCAAACAAAAAGTTTGTAAATATAAATTTGATCTAAGTTTTTCTGTCATAACTTTTAAAGTTTTTAATTAAAATAAGATTTTTTAATGTTTTTTGATGTAAAATTTAATTTAACATAAATAAGTATTCCTGAGTTTTTTCAAAAGAACTGATACTTTTCGAGATATACAGGGTCAAACAAAAAGTTTGTAAATATAAATTTAATCTCAGTTTTTCTGTCATAACTTTTAACGTTTTTAATTAAAATAGGATTTTTTAATGTAGAATTCAATATTACACAAAAAAGTATTCTTGAGTTTTTTTAAAAATACTAATACTTTTCGAAATATATAGGGTCAAACAAAAAGTTTGAAAATATAAATTTGGTCTCAGTTTTTCTGTCATAGCTTTTAAAGTTTTTAATTAAAATAAGAATTTTTGGGGTTTTTTGATGTAAAATTTAATTTTACATAAAAAAGTATTCTTGAGTTTATTCAAAAAAACTGATACTTTTCGAGATATGCAGGGTCAAACAAAAAGTTTGTAAATATAAATTTAATCTCAGTTTTTCTGTCATAACTTTTAAAGTTTTTAATTAAAATAAGATTTTTTAATGTTTTTTGATGTAAAATTTAATTTTACATAAATAAGTATTCTTGAGTTTTTTCAAAAGAAATAATACTTTTCGACATATACAGGGTGTAAATATAAATTTGATCTCAGTTTTTCTGTCATAACTTTAAACGTTTTTAATTAAAATAAGATTATTTGATGTAGAATTTAATATTACACAAAAGAGTATTCTTGAGTTTTTTCAAAAATACTAATACTTTTTGAGATATAAAGGGTCAAACAAAAAGTTTGTAAATATAAATTTGATCTCAGTTTTTCTGTCATAACTTTTAAAGTTTTTTATTAAAACGAGAATTTTTGGTGTTTTTTTATGTAAAATTTAATTTTACATAAAAAATTATTCTTGAGTTTTTTCAAAAAAACTGATACTTTTCGAGATATATAGGGTCAAACAAAAAGTTTGTAAATATAAATTTAATCTCAATTTTTCTGTCATAACTTTTAACGTTTTTCATTAAAATAAGATTTTTTGATGTTTTTTGATGTAGAATTTATTATTACACAAAAAAGTATTCTAACGTTTTTTCAAAAAAACTAATAATTTTCGAGATATATAGGGTCAAACAAAAAGTTTGTAAATATAAATCTGATCTTAGTTTTTCTGTCATACCTTTTATAGTTTTTAATTAAAATGAGGTTTTTTAACGTTTTTTGATGTAAAATTTAATTTTACATAAAAAGGTATTCTTGAGTTTTTTCAAAAGAACTGATACTTTTCGAGATATACAGGGTCAAACAAAAAGTTTGTAAATATAAATTTAATCTCAGTTTTTCTGTCATAACTTTTAAAGTTTTTAATTAAAATAAGATTTTTTAATGTTTTTTTATGTAAACTTTAATTTTACATAAATAAGTATTCTTGAGTTTTTTCAAAAGAACTGATACTTTTCGGGATATACAGGGTCAAACAAAAAGTTTGTAAATATAAATTTAATCTCAGTTTTTCTGTCATAACTTTTAACGTTTTCAATTAAAATAAGATTTTTTGATGTAGAATTTATTATTACACAAAAAAGTATTCCAACATTTTTTCAAAAAAACTAATAATTTTCGAGATATATAGGGTCAAACAAAAAGTTTGTAAATATAAATTTAATCTCAGTTTTTTTGTCATAACTTATAACGTTTTTAATTAAAATAAGATTTTTTGATGTTTTTTAATGTAGAATTTAATAATACACAAAAAAGTATTCTTAAGTTTTTTTAAAGAAACGAATACTTTTCGAGATATATAGGGTCAAACAAAAAGTTTGTAAATATAAATTTGATCTTAGTTTTTGTGTCATAACTTTTAAAGATTCTAATTAAAATGAGATTTTTTAATGTTTTTTTATGTAAAATTTAATTTTACATAAAAAAGTATTCTTGAGTTTTTTCAAAAAAACTGATACTTTTCGAGATATACAGGGTCAAACAAAAAGTTTGTAAATATAAATTTAATCTCAGTTTTTCTGTCATAACTTTTATCGTTTTTACTTAAAATAAGATTTTTTGATGTTTTTTTTATGTAGAATTAAATTTTACACAAAAAAGTGTTCTTAAGTTTTTAAAAAAACTAATACTTTTCGAGATATAGGGTCAAACAAAAAGTTTGTAAATATAAATTTGATCTCAGTTTTTCTGTCATAACTTTCAAAGTTTTTAATTAAAATTTAATTTTTTGGGGTTTTTTGATGTAAAATTTGATTTTACATAAAAAAGTATTCCTGAGTTTTTTCAAAAAAACTGATACTTTTCAAAATATACAGGGTTAAACAAAAAGTTTGTAAATATAAATTTAATCTCAGTTTTTCTGTCGTAACTGTTAACGTTTTTAATTAAAATAAGATTTTTTGATGTTTTTTTATGTAGAATTTAATATTACAAAAAAAAGTATTCCTAAGTTTTTATAAAAAAACTAATAATTTTTAAAATATATAGGGTCAAACAAAAAATTTGTAAATATAAATTTGATCTTAGTTTTTCTGTCATAACTTTTAAAGTTTTTAATTGAAATAAGGGTTTTTAATGGTTTTTGATGTAAAATTTAATTTTACATAAAAAAGTATTCTTGAGTTTTTTCAAAAAAACTGATACTTTTCTAGATATACAGGGTCAAACAAAAAGTTTGTAAATATAAATTTAATCTCAGTTTTTCTGTCATAACTTTTATCGTTTTTAATCAAAATAAGATTTTTTAATTTTTTTTGATGTAGAATTTAATATTACACAAAAAAGTATTCTTAAGTTTTTTTAAAAAAACTAATACTTTTCGAGATATATAGGGTCAAACAAAAAGTTTGTAAATATAAATTTGATCTCAGTTTTTCTGTCATAACTTTTAAAGTTTTTAATTAAAATAAGATTTTTGGGGGTTTTTTGATGTAAAATTTAATTTTACATAAAAAAGTATTCTCGAGTTTTTTCAAAAAAACTGATACTTTTCGAGATATACAGGGTGAAACAAAAAGTTTGTAAATATAAATTTAATCTCAGTTTTTCTGTCATAACTTTTAACAATTTTAATTAAAATAAGATTTTTTGATGTGTTTTGATGTAGAATTTAATATTACACAAAAAAGTATTCTTAAGTTTTTTTAAAGAAACTAATACTTTTCGAGATATATAGGGTCAAACAAAAAGTTTGTAAATATAAATTTGATCTTAGTTTTTCTGTCATAACTTTTAACGTTTTTAATTAAAATAAGATTTTTTAATGTTTTTTGATGTAAAATTTAATTTTACATAAATAAGTATTCCTGAGTTTTTTTAAAAGAACTGATACTTTTCGAGATATACAGAGTCAAACAAAAAGTTTGTAAATATAAATTTAATCTCAGTTTTTCTGTCATAACTTTTAACGTTTTTAATTAAAATAGGATTTTTTAATGTAGAATTCAATATTACACAAAAAAGTATTCTTGAGTTTTTTTAAAAATACTAATACTTTTCAAAATATATAGGGTCAAACAAAAAGTTTGAAAATATAAATTTGATCTCAGTTTTTCTGTCATAGCTTTTAAAGTTTTTAATTCAAATAAGATTTTTTGGGGTTTTTTAATGTAAAATTTAATTCTACATAAAAAAGTATTCTTGAGTTTTTTCAAAAAAACTGATACTTTTCGAGATATGCAGGGTCAAACAAAAAGTTTGTAAATATAAATTTAATCTCAGTTTTTCTGTCATAACTTTTAACGGTTTTAATTAAAATAAGATTTTTTGATTTTTTTTTATGTAGAATTTAATTCTACATAAAAAAGTATTCTTGAGTTTTTTTAAAGAAACTAATACTTTTCGAGATATATAGGGTCAAACAAAAAGTTTGTAAATATAAATTTGATCTCAGTTTTTCTGTCATAACTTTTAAAATTTTTAATTAAAATAAGATTTTTTGGGGTTTTTTAATGTAAAATTTAATTCTACATAAAAAAGTATTCTTGAGTTTTATCAAAAAAACTGATACTTTTCGAGATATACAGGGTCAAACAAAAAGTTTGTAAATATAAATTTGATCTTAGTTTTTCTGTCATAACTTTTAACGTTTTTAATTAAAATAAGATTTTTTGATGAAGAATTTAATATTACACAAAAAAGTATTCTTGAGTTTTTTCAAAAAAACTAATACTTTTCGAGATATATAGGGTCAAACAAAAAGTTTGTAAATATAAATTTGATCTCAGTTTTTCTGTCATAACTTTTAAAGTTTTTAATTAAAATAAGATTTTTTAATGTTTTTTGATGTAAAATTTAATTTTACGTAAATAAGTATTCCTGAGTTTTTTTAAAAGAATTGATACTTTTCGAGATATACAGGGTCAAACAAAAAGTTTGTAAATATAAATTTAATCTCAGTTTTTCTGTCATAACTTTTAACGTTTTTAATTAAAATAGGATTTTTTAATGTAGAATTCAATATTACACAAAAAAGTATTCTTGAGTTTTTTTAAAAATACTAATACTTTTCGAGATATATAGGGTCAAACAAAAAGTTTGAAAATATAAATTTGATCTCAGTTTTTCTGTCATAGCTTTTAACGTTTTTAATTAAAATAAGATTTTTTAATGTAGAATTTAATATTACACAAAAAAGTATTCTTGAGTTTTTTTAAAAAAACTAACACTTTTCGAGATATATAGGGTCAAACAAAAAGTTTGTAAATATAAATTTGATCTAAGTTTTTCTGACATAACTTTTAAAGGTTTTAATTAAAATGAGACTTTTTAATGTTTCTTGATGTAAAATTAAATTTTACATAAATGAGTATTCTAGAGTTTTTTCCAAAGAACTGATACTTTTCGAGATATACAGGGTCAAACAAAAAGTTTGTAAATATAAATTTAATCTCAGTTTTTCTGTCATAACTTTTAACGTTTTTAATTAAAATAAGATTTTTTAATGTTTTTTGAAGTAGAATTTAATATTACACAAAAAAGTATTCTTAAGTTTTTTTAAAAACACTAATAATTTTCGAGATATATAGGGTCAAACAAAAAGTTTGTAAATATAAATTTGTTCTTAGTTTTTCTGTTATAACTTTTAACGTTTTTTAATAAAAATAAGATTTTTTGATGTTTTTTATGTAGAATTTAATATTACACAAAAAAGTATTCTTAAGTTTTTTTAAAGAAAGTAATACTTTTCGAGATATATAGGGTCAAACAAAAAGTTTGTAAATATAAATTTGATCTTAGATTTTCTGTCATAACTTTTAAAGTTTTTAATCAAAATGAGATTTTTTAATGTTTTTTAATGTAAAATTTAATTTTACATAAATAAGTATTCCTGAGTTTTTTCAAAAGAACTGATACTTTTCGAGATATATAGGGTCAAACAAAAAGTTTGTAAATATAAATTTAATCTCAGTTTTTCTGTCATAACTTTTAACGCTTTTATTTAAAATAAGATTTTTTGATGTTTTTTGATGTAGAATTTAATATTACACAAAAAAGTATTCCTAAGTTTTTTCAAAAAAACTAATATTTTTCGAGACATATAGGGTCAAACAAAAAGTTTGTAAATATAAATTTGATCTTAGTTTTTCTGTCTTAACTTTTAAAGTTTTTAATCAAAATAAGATTTTTTAATGTTTTTTGATGTAGAATTTAATTTTGCATAAATAAGTATTCTTGAGTTTTTTTAAAAGAACTGATACTTTTCGAGATATACAGGGTCAAACAAAAAGTTTGTAAATATAAATTTAATCTCAGTTTTTCTGTCACGACTTTTAACGTTTTTAATTAAAATAAGATTTTTTGATGTAAAATTTAATATTACACAAAAAAGTATTCTTGAGTTTTTTTAAAAAAACTAATACTTTTCGAGATATATAGGGTCAAACAAGAAGTTTGTAAATATAAATTTGATCTCAGTTTTTCTGTCATAACTTTTAAAGCTTTTTATTAAAATAAAAATTTTTGGGGTTTTTTAATGTAAAATTTAATTTTACATAAAAAAGTATTCCTGAGTTTTTTCAAAAAAACTAACACTTTTCGAGATATATAGGGTCAAACAAAAAGTTTGTAAATATAAATTTGATCTCAGTTTTTCTGTCATAACTTTTAAAGTTTTTGATTAAAATGAGAATTTTTGGGGTTTTTTAATGTAAAATTTAATTTTACATAAAAAAGTATTTCTGAATTTTTTCAAAAAAACTAATACTTTTCGAGATATATAGGGTCAAACAAAAAGTTTGTAAATATAAATTTAATCACAGTTTTTCTGTCATAACTTTTAACGTTTTTAATTAAAATAAGATTTTTTGATGTAGAATTTAATATTACACAAAAAAGTGTTCTTGAGTTTTTTCAAAAAAACTAATACTTTTCGAGATATATAGGGTCAAACAAAAAGTTTGTAAACATAAATTTGATCTTAGTTTTTCTGTCATATCTTTTAAAGTTTTTAATTAAAATGAGATTTTTTAATGTTTTTTTATGTAAAATTTAATTTTACATAAATAAGTATTCTTGAATTTTTTTAAAAGAACTGATATTTTTCGAGATATACAGGGTCAAACAAAAAGTTTGTAAATATAAAATTAATCTTAGTTTTTCTGTCATAACTTTTAACGTTTTTAATTAAAATAAGATTTTTTGATGTAGAATTTATTATTACACAAAAAAGTGATCCTGAGTTTTTTCAAAAAAACTAATACTTTTCGAGATATATAGGGTCAAACAAAAAGTTTGTAAACATAAATTTGATCTTAGTTTTTCTGTCATAACTTTTAAAGTTTTTAATTAAAATGAGATTTTTTAACGTTTTTTGATGTAAAATTTAATTTTACATAAATAAGTATTCTTGAGTTTTTTCAAAAGAACTGATACTTTTCGAGATATACAGGGTCAAACAAAAAGTTTGTAAATATAAATTTAATCTCAGTTTTTCTGTCATACCTTTTAACGTTTTTAATTAAAATAAGATTTTTTAATGTAGAATTTAATATTACACAAAAAAGTATTTTTAAGTTTTTTTAAAGAAACTAATACTTTTCGAGATATATAGGGTCAAACAAAAAGTTTGTAAATCTAAATTTAATCTCAGTTTTTCTGTCACGACTTTTAACGTTTTTAATTAAAATAAGATTTTTTGATGTAAAATTTAATATTACACAAAAAAGTATTCTTGAGTTTTTTCAAAAAAACTAATACTTTTCGAGATATATAGGGTCAAACAAAAAGTTTGTAAATATAAATTTGATCTCAGTTTTTCTGTCATAACTTTTAAAGTTTTTTATTAAAATGAGAATTTTTGGGGTTTTTTAATGTAAAATTTAATTTTACATAAAAAAGTATTCTCTGAGTTTTTTCAAAAAAACTGATACTTTTCGAGATATATAGGGTCAAACAAAAAGTTTGTAAATATAAATTTAATCACAGTTTTTCTGTCATAACTTTTAACGTTTTTAATTAAAATAAGATTTTTTGATGTAGAATTTAATATTACACAAAAAAGTGTTCTTGAGTTTTTTCAAAAAAACTAATACTTTTCGAGATATATAGGGTCAAACAAAAAGTTTGTAAACATAAATTTGATCTTAGTTTTTCTGTCATAACTTTTAAAGTTTTTAATTAAAATGAGATTTTTTAATGTTTTTTGATGTAAAATTTAATTTTACATAAATAAGTATTCATGAGTTTTTTCAAAAGAACTGATATTTTTCGAGATATACAGGGTCAAACAAAAAGTTTGTAAATATAAAATTAATCTTAGTTTTTCTGTCATAACTTTTAACGTTTTTAATTAAAATAAGATTTTTTGATGTAGAATTTATTATTACACAAAAAAGTGATCCTGAGTTTTTTCAAAAAAACTAATACTTTTCGAGATATATAGGGTCAAACAAAAAGTTTGTAAACATAAATTTGATCTTAGTTTTTCTGTCATAACTTTTAAAGTTTTTAATTAAAATGAGATTTTTTAATGTTTTTTAATGTAAAATTTAATTTTACATAAATAAGTATTCCTGAGTTTTTTCAAGAGAACTGATACTTTTCGAGATATACAGGGTCAAACAAAAAGTTTGTAAATATAAATTTAATCTCAGTTTTTCTGTCATACCTTTTAACGTTTTTAATTAAAATAAGATTTTTTAATGTAGAATTTAATATTACACAAAAAAGTATTCTTAAGTTTTTTTAAAGAAACTAATACTTTTCGAGATATATAGGGTCAAACAAAAAGTTTGTAAATATAAATTTGATCTCAGTTTTTCTGTCATAACTTTTAAAGATTCTAATAAAAATGAGATTTTTTGGCGTTTTTTGATGTAAAATTTAATATTACACAAAAAAGTATTCTTGAGTTTCTTCAAAAAAACTAATACTTTTCGAGATATATAGGGTCAAACAAAAAGTTTGTAAATATAAATTTAATCTCAGTTTTTCTGTCACGACTTTTAACGTTTTTAATTAAAATAAGATTTTTTGATGTAAAATTTAATATTACACAAAAAAGTATTTCTGAGTTTTTTTAAAAAAACTAATACTTTTCGAGATATATAGGGTCAAACAAAAAGTTTGTAAATATAAATTTGATCTAAATTTTTCTGTCATAACTTTTAAAGTTTTTAATCAAAATAAGATTTTTTACTGTTTTTTGATGTAAAATTTAATTTTGCATAAATAAGTATTCTTGAGTTTTTTCAAAAAAACTGATACTTTTCGAGATATACAGGGTCAAACAAAAAGTTTTTAAATATAAATTTAATCTCGGTTTTTCTGTCGTAACTTTTAACGTTTTTAATTAAAATAAGATTTTTTGATGTTTTTTAATGTAGAATTTAATATTACACAAAAAAGTATTCTTAAGTTTTTTTAAAAACACTAATAATTTTCGAGATATATAGGGTCAAACAAAAAGTTTGTAAATATAAATTTGATCTTAGTTTTTCTGTTATAACTTTTAACGGTTTTTAATCAAAATAAGATTTTTTAATGTTTTTTGATGTAAAATTTAATTTTGCATAAATAAGTATTCCTGAGTTTTTCCAAAAGAACTGATACTCTTCGAGATATACAGGGTCAAGCAAAAAGTTTGTAAATATAAATTTAATCTCAGTTTTTTTGTCATGACTTTTAACGTTTTTAATTAAAATAAGATTTTTTGATGTAAAATTTAATATTACACAAAAAAGTATTCTTGAGTTTTTTCAAAAGAGCTGATACTTTTCGAGATATACAGGGTCAAACAAAAAGTTTGTAAATATAAATTTAATCTCAGTTTTTCTGTCATAACTTTTAACGTTTTTAATTAAAATAAGATTTTTTGATGTTTTTTGATGTAGAATTTAATATTACACAAAAAAGTATTCCTAAGTTTTTTCAAAAAAACTAATAATTTTCGAGATATATAGGGTCAAACAAAAAGTTTGTAAATATAAATTTGATCTAAATTTTTCTGTCATAACTTTTAAAGTTTTTAATCAAAATAAGATTTTTTACTGTTTTTTGATGTAAAATTTAATTTTGCATAAATAAGTATTCTTGAGATTTTTCAAACGAACTGATACTTTTCGAGATATACAGGGTCAAACAAAAAGTTTGTAAATATAAATTTGATCTAAGTTTTTCTGTCATAACTTTTAAAGTTTTTAAATAAAATGAGGTTTTTTAACGTTTTTCGATGTAAAATTTAATTTTACATAAAAAAGTATTCTTGAGTTTTTTCAAAAAAACTGATACTTTTCGAGATATACAGGGTCAAACAAAAAGTTTTTAAATATAAATTTAATCTCGGTTTTTCTGTCGTAACTTTTAACGTTTTTAATTAAAATAAGATTTTTTGATGTTTTTTAATGTAGAATTTAATATTACACAAAAAAGTATTCTTAAGTTTTTTTAAAAACACTAATAATTTTCGAGATATATAGGGTCAAACAAAAAGTTTGTAAATATAAATTTGATCTTAGTTTTTCTGTTATAACTTTTAACGGTTTTTAATCAAAATAAGATTTTTTAATGTTTTTTGATGTAAAATTTAATTTTGCATAAATAAGTATTCCTGAGTTTTTCCAAAAGAACTGATACTCTTCGAGATATACAGGGTCAAGCAAAAAGTTTGTAAATATAAATTTAATCTCAGTTTTTTTGTCATGACTTTTAACGTTTTTAATTAAAATAAGATTTTTTGATGTAAAATTTAATATTACACAAAAAAGTATTCTTGAGTTTTTTCAAAAGAGCTGATACTTTTCGAGATATACAGGGTCAAACAAAAAGTTTGTAAATATAAATTTAATCTCAGTTTTTCTGTCATAACTTTTAACGTTTTTAATTAAAATAAGATTTTTTGATGTTTTTTGATGTAGAATTTAATATTACACAAAAAAGTATTCCTAAGTTTTTTCAAAAAAACTAATAATTTTCGAGATATATAGGGTCAAACAAAAAGTTTGTAAATATAAATTTGATCTAAATTTTTCTGTCATAACTTTTAAAGTTTTTAATCAAAATAAGATTTTTTACTGTTTTTTGATGTAAAATTTAATTTTGCATAAATAAGTATTCTTGAGATTTTTCAAACGAACTGATACTTTTCGAGATATACAGGGTCAAACAAAAAGTTTGTAAATATAAATTTAATCTCAGTTTTTCTGTCATGACTTTTAAAGTTTTTTATTAAAATAAGAACTTTTGGGGTTTTTTAATGTAAAATTTTATTTTACATAAAAAAGTGTTCTTGAGTTTTTTCAAAAAAACTGATACTTTTCGAGATATATAGGGTTAAACAAAAAGTTTGTAAATATAAATTTAATCTCAGTTTTTCTGTCATAACTTTTAACGTTTTTAATTAAAATAAGATTTTTTGGTATTTTTTTATGTAGAATTTAATACTTCACAAAAAAGTATTCCTAAGTTTTTTCAAAAAAACTAATAATTTTCGAGATATATAGGGTCAAACAAAAAGTTTGTAAATATAAATTTGATCTAAGTTTTTCTGTCATAACTTTTAAAGTTTTTAAATAAAATAAGATTTTTTGATGTTTTTTTATATAGAATTTAATATTACACAAAAAAGTATTCTTAAGTTTTTTTAAAAAAACTAATACTTTTCGAGATATATAGGGTCAAACAAAAAGTTTGTAAATATAAATTTGATCTTAGTTTTTCTGTTATAACTTTTAAAGTTTTTAATTAAAATGAGATTTTTTAATGTTTATTGATGTAAAATTAAATTTTACATAAATAAGTATTCTTGAGTTTGTTCAAAAGAACTGGTACTTTTCGAGATATACAGGGTCAAACAAAAAGTTTGTAAATATAAATTTAATCTCAGTTTTTCTGTCATAACTTTTAACGTTTTTAATTAAAATAAGATTTTTTGATGTAGAATTTAATATAACACAAAAAAGTGTTCCTGAGTTATTTTAAAAAAACTAATACTTTTCGAGATATATAGGGTCAAACAAAAAGTTTGTAAACATAAATTTGATGTTAGTTTTTCTGTCATAACTTTTAAAGTTTTTAATTAAAATAAGATTTTTTAATGTTTTTTGATGTAAAATTTAATTTTACATAAATAAGTGTTCTTGAGTTTTTTCAAAAGAACTGATACTTTTCGACATATACAGGGTGAAACAAAAAGTTTGCAAATATAAATTTAATCTCAGTTTTTCTGTCATAACGTTTAATTTAACGTTTTTAATTAAAATAAGATTTTTTAATCTAGAATTTAATATTACACAAAAAAGTGTTCCTAAGTTTTTTTAAAGAAGCTAATACTTTTCGAGATATATAGGGTCAAACAAAAAGTTTGTAAATATAAATTTGATCTCAGTTTTTCTGTCATAACTTTTAAAGATTCTAATTAAAATGAGATTTTTTGGAGTTTTTTGATGTAAAATTTAATTGTACATAAAAAAGTATTCTTGAGTTTTTTCAAAAAAACTGATACTTTTCGAGATATATAGGGTCAAACAAAAAGTTTGTAAATATAAATTTAATCTCAGTTTTTCTGTCATAACTTTTAACTTTTTTAATTAAAATAAGATTTTTTGATGTTTTTTGATGTAGAATTTAATATTACACAAAAAAATATTCCTAAGTTTTTTCAAAAAAACTAATACTTTTCGAGATATATAGGGTCAAACAAAAAGTTTGTAAATATAAACTTGATCTTAGTTTTTCTGTCATAACTTTTAAAGTTTTTAATTAAAATGAGATTTTTTAATGTTTTTTGGTGTAAAATTTAATTTTACATAAATAAGTATTCTTGAGTTTTTTCAAAAGAACTGATACTTTTCGAGATATACAGGGTCAAACAAAAGTTTGTAAATATAAATTTAATCTCATTAACGTTTTTAATTAAAATAAGATTTTTTGATGTAGAATTTAATATTACACAAAAAAGTATTCTTGAGTTTTTTCAAAAAAACTAATACTTTTCGAGATATATAGGGTCAAACAAAAAGTTTGTAAATATAAATTTGATCTTAGTTTGTCTGTTATACCTTTTAAAGTTTTTAATTAAAATGAGATTTTTTAATGTTTATTGATGTAAAATTAAATTTTACATAAATAAGTATTCTTGAGTTTTTTCAAAAGAACTGGTACTTTTCGAGATATACAGGGTCAAACAAAAAGTTTGTAAATATAAATTTAATCTCAGTTTTTCTGTCATAACTTTTAACGTTTTTAATTAAAATAAGATTTTTTGATGTAGAATTTAATATAACACAAAAAAGTGTTCCTGAGTTTTTTCAAAAAAACTAATACTTTTCGAGATATATAGGGTCAAACAAAAAGTTTGTAAACATAAATTTGATGTTAGTTTTTCTGTCATAACTTTTAAAGTTTTTAATTAAAATAAGATTTTTTAATGTTTTTTGATGTAAAATTTAATTTTACATAAATAAGTATTCTTGAGTTTTTTCAAAAGAACTGATACTTTTTGACATATACAGGGTGAAACAAAAAGTTTGCAAATATAAATTTAATCTCAGTTTTTCTGTCATAACGTTTAATTTAACGTTTTTAATTAAAATAAGATTTTTTAATCTAGAATTTAATATTACACAAAAAAGTATTCCTAAGTTTTTTTAAAGAAGCTAATACTTTTCGAGATATATAGGGTCAAACAAAAAGTTTGTAAATATAAATTTGATCTCAGTTTTTCTGTCATAACTTTTAAAGATTCTAATTAAAATGAGATTTTTTGGAGTTTTTTGATGTAAAATTTAATTGTACATAAAAAAGTATTCTTGAGTTTTTTCAAAAAAACTGATACTTTTCGAGATATATAGGGTCAAACAAAAAGTTTGTAAATATAAATTTAATCTCAGTTTTTCTGTCATAACTTTTAACTTTTTTAATTAAAATGAGATTTTTTAATGTTTTTTGATGTAAAATTTAATTTTACATAAATAAGTATTCTTGAGGTTTTTCAAAAGAACTGATACTTTTCGAGATATACAGGGTCAAACAAAAGTTTGTAAATATAAATTTAATCTCAGTTTTTCTGTCAAAACTTTTAACGTTTTTAATTAAAATAAGATTTTTTGATGTAGAATTTAATATTACACAAAAAAGTATTCTTGAGTTTTTTCAAAAAAACTAATACTTTTCGAGATATATAGGGTCAAACAAAAAGTTTGTAAATATAAATTTGATCTAAGTTTTTCTGTCATAACTTTTAAAGTTTTTAATTAAAATAAGATTTTTTAATGTTTTTTGATGTAAAATTTAATTTAACATAAATAAGTATTCCTGAGTTTTTTCAAAAGAACTGATACTTTTCGAGATATACAGGGTCAAACAAAAAGTTTGTAAATATAAATTTAATCTCAGTTTTTCTGTCATAACTTTTAACGTTTTTAATTAAAATAGGATTTTTTAATGTAGAATTCAATATTACACAAAAAAGTATTCTTGAGTTTTTTTAAAAATACTAATACTTTTCGAAATATATAGGGTCAAACAAAAAGTTTGAAAATATAAATTTGGTCTCAGTTTTTCTGTCATAGCTTTTAAAGTTTTTAATTAAAATAAGAATTTTTGGGGTTTTTTGATGTAAAATTTAATTTTACATAAAAAAGTATTCTTGAGTTTATTCAAAAAAACTGATACTTTTCGAGATATGCAGGGTCAAACAAAAAGTTTGTAAATATAAATTTAATCTCAGTTTTTCTGTCATAACTTTTAAAGTTTTTAATTAAAATAAGATTTTTTAATGTTTTTTGATGTAAAATTTAATTTTACATAAATAAGTATTCTTGAGTTTTTTCAAAAGAAATAATACTTTTCGACATATACATATAAATTTGATCTCAGTTTTTCTGTCATAACTTTAAACGTTTTTAATTAAAATAAGATTATTTGATGTAGAATTTAATATTACACAAAAGAGTATTCTTGAGTTTTTTCAAAAATACTAATACTTTTTGAGATATAAAGGGTCAAACAAAAAGTTTGTAAATATAAATTTGATCTCAGTTTTTCTGTCATAACTTTTAAAGTTTTTTATTAAAACGAGAATTTTTGGTGTTTTTTTATGTAAAATTTAATTTTACATAAAAAATTATTCTTGAGTTTTTTCAAAAAAACTGATACTTTTCGAGATATATAGGGTCAAACAAAAAGTTTGTAAATATAAATTTAATCTCAATTTTTCTGTCATAACTTTTAACGTTTTTCATTAAAATAAGATTTTTTGATGTTTTTTGATGTAGAATTTATTATTACACAAAAAAGTATTCTAACGTTTTTTCAAAAAAACTAATAATTTTCGAGATATATAGGGTCAAACAAAAAGTTTGTAAATATAAATCTGATCTTAGTTTTTCTGTCATACCTTTTATAGTTTTTAATTAAAATGAGGTTTTTTAACGTTTTTTGATGTAAAATTTAATTTTACATAAAAAGGTATTCTTGAGTTTTTTCAAAAGAACTGATACTTTTCGAGATATACAGGGTCAAACAAAAAGTTTGTAAATATAAATTTAATCTCAGTTTTTCTGTCATAACTTTTAAAGTTTTTAATTAAAATAAGATTTTTTAATGTTTTTTTATGTAAACTTTAATTTTACATAAATAAGTATTCTTGAGTTTTTTCAAAAGAACTGATACTTTTCGGGATATACAGGGTCAAACAAAAAGTTTGTAGATATAAATTTAATCTCAGTTTTTCTGTCATAACTTTTAACGTTTTCAATTAAAATAAGATTTTTTGATGTAGAATTTATTATTACACAAAAAAGTATTCCAACATTTTTTCAAAAAAACTAATAATTTTCGAGATATATAGGGTCAAACAAAAAGTTTGTAAATATAAATTTAATCTCAGTTTTTTTGTCATAACTTATAACGTTTTTAATTAAAATAAGATTTTTTGATGTTTTTTAATGTAGAATTTAATAATACACAAAAAAGTATTCTTAAGTTTTTTTAAAGAAACGAATACTTTTCGAGATATATAGGGTCAAACAAAAAGTTTGTAAATATAAATTTGATCTTAGTTTTTGTGTCATAACTTTTAAAGATTCTAATTAAAATGAGATTTTTTAATGTTTTTTTATGTAAAATTTAATTTTACATAAAAAAGTATTCTTGAGTTTTTTCAAAAAAACTGATACTTTTCGAGATATACAGGGTCAAACAAAAAGTTTGTAAATATAAATTTAATCTCAGTTTTTCTGTCATAACTTTTATCGTTTTTACTTAAAATAAGATTTTTTGATGTTTTTTTTATGTAGAATTAAATTTTACACAAAAAAGTGTTCTTAAGTTTTTAAAAAAACTAATACTTTTCGAGATATAGGGTCAAACAAAAAGTTTGTAAATATAAATTTGATCTCAGTTTTTCTGTCATAACTTTCAAAGTTTTTAATTAAAATTTAATTTTTTGGGGTTTTTTGATGTAAAATTTGATTTTACATAAAAAAGTATTCCTGAGTTTTTTCAAAAAAACTGATACTTTTCAAAATATACAGGGTTAAACAAAAAGTTTGTAAATATAAATTTAATCTCAGTTTTTCTGTCGTAACTGTTAACGTTTTTAATTAAAATAAGATTTTTTGATGTTTTTTTATGTAGAATTTAATATTACAAAAAAAAGTATTCCTAAGTTTTTATAAAAAAACTAATAATTTTTAAAATATATAGGGTCAAACAAAAAATTTGTAAATATAAATTTGATCTTAGTTTTTCTGTCATAACTTTTAAAGTTTTTAATTGAAATAAGGGTTTTTAATGGTTTTTGATGTAAAATTTAATTTTACATAAAAAAGTATTCTTGAGTTTTTTCAAAAAAACTGATACTTTTCTAGATATACAGGGTCAAACAAAAAGTTTGTAAATATAAATTTAATCTCAGTTTTTCTGTCATAACTTTTATCGTTTTTAATCAAAATAAGATTTTTTAATTTTTTTTGATGTAGAATTTAATATTACACAAAAAAGTATTCTTAAGTTTTTTTAAAAAAACTAATACTTTTCGAGATATATAGGGTCAAACAAAAAGTTTGTAAATATAAATTTGATCTCAGTTTTTCTGTCATAACTTTTAAAGTTTTTAATTAAAATAAGATTTTTGGGGGTTTTTTGATGTAAAATTTAATTTTACATAAAAAAGTATTCTCGAGTTTTTTCAAAAAAACTGATACTTTTCGAGATATACAGGGTGAAACAAAAAGTTTGTAAATATAAATTTAATCTCAGTTTTTCTGTCATAACTTTTAACAATTTTAATTAAAATAAGATTTTTTGATGTGTTTTGATGTAGAATTTAATATTACACAAAAAAGTATTCTTAAGTTTTTTTAAAGAAACTAATACTTTTCGAGATATATAGGGTCAAACAAAAAGTTTGTAAATATAAATTTGATCTTAGTTTTTCTGTCATAACTTTTAACGTTTTTAATTAAAATAAGATTTTTTGATGAAGAATTTAATATTACACAAAAAAGTATTCTTGAGTTTTTTCAAAAAAACTAATACTTTTCGAGATATATAGGGTCAAACAAAAAGTTTGTAAATATAAATTTGATCTCAGTTTTTCTGTCATAACTTTTAAAGTTTTTAATTAAAATAAGATTTTTTAATGTTTTTTGATGTAAAATTTAATTTTACATAAATAAGTATTCCTGAGTTTTTTTAAAAGAACTGATACTTTTCGAGATATACAGAGTCAAACAAAAAGTTTGTAAATATAAATTTAATCTCAGTTTTTCTGTCATAACTTTTAACGTTTTTAATTAAAATAGGATTTTTTAATGTAGAATTCAATATTACACAAAAAAGTATTCTTGAGTTTTTTTAAAAATACTAATACTTTTCAAAATATATAGGGTCAAACAAAAAGTTTGAAAATATAAATTTGATCTCAGTTTTTCTGTCATAGCTTTTAAAGTTTTTAATTCAAATAAGATTTTTTGGGGTTTTTTAATGTAAAATTTAATTCTACATAAAAAAGTATTCTTGAGTTTTTTCAAAAAAACTGATACTTTTCGAGATATGCAGGGTCAAACAAAAAGTTTGTAAATATAAATTTAATCTCAGTTTTTCTGTCATAACTTTTAACGGTTTTAATTAAAATAAGATTTTTTGATTTTTTTTTATGTAGAATTTAATTCTACATAAAAAAGTATTCTTGAGTTTTTTTAAAGAAACTAATACTTTTCGAGATATATAGGGTCAAACAAAAAGTTTGTAAATATAAATTTGATCTCAGTTTTTCTGTCATAACTTTTAAAATTTTTAATTAAAATAAGATTTTTTGGGGTTTTTTAATGTAAAATTTAATTCTACATAAAAAAGTATTCTTGAGTTTTATCAAAAATACTGATACTTTTCGAGATATACAGGGTCAAACAAAAAGTTTGTAAATATAAATTTGATCTTAGTTTTTCTGTCATAACTTTTAACGTTTTTAATTAAAATAAGATTTTTTGATGAAGAATTTAATATTACACAAAAAAGTATTCTTGAGTTTTTTCAAAAAAACTAATACTTTTCGAGATATATAGGGTCAAACAAAAAGTTTGTAAATATAAATTTGATCTCAGTTTTTCTGTCATAACTTTTAAAGTTTTTAATTAAAATAAGATTTTTTAATGTTTTTTGATGTAAAATTTAATTTTACGTAAATAAGTATTCCTGAGTTTTTTTAAAAGAATTGATACTTTTCGAGATATACAGGGTCAAACAAAAAGTTTGTAAATATAAATTTAATCTCAGTTTTTCTGTCATAACTTTTAACGTTTTTAATTAAAATAGGATTTTTTAATGTAGAATTCAATATTACACAAAAAAGTATTCTTGAGTTTTTTTAAAAATACTAATACTTTTCGAGATATATAGGGTCAAACAAAAAGTTTGAAAATATAAATTTGATCTCAGTTTTTCTGTCATAGCTTTTAACGTTTTTAATTAAAATAAGATTTTTTAATGTAGAATTTAATATTACACAAAAAAGTATTCTTGAGTTTTTTTAAAAAAACTAACACTTTTCGAGATATATAGGGTCAAACAAAAAGTTTGTAAATATAAATTTGATCTAAGTTTTTCTGACATAACTTTTAAAGGTTTTAATTAAAATGAGACTTTTTAATGTTTCTTGATGTAAAATTAAATTTTACATAAATGAGTATTCTAGAGTTTTTTCCAAAGAACTGATACTTTTCGAGATATACAGGGTCAAACAAAAAGTTTGTAAATATAAATTTAATCTCAGTTTTTCTGTCATAACTTTTAACGTTTTTAATTAAAATAAGATTTTTTAATGTTTTTTGAAGTAGAATTTAATATTACACAAAAAAGTATTCTTAAGTTTTTTTAAAAACACTAATAATTTTCGAGATATATAGGGTCAAACAAAAAGTTTGTAAATATAAATTTGTTCTTAGTTTTTCTGTTATAACTTTTAACGTTTTTTAATAAAAATAAGATTTTTTGATGTTTTTTATGTAGAATTTAATATTACACAAAAAAGTATTCTTAAGTTTTTTTAAAGAAAGTAATACTTTTCGAGATATATAGGGTCAAACAAAAAGTTTGTAAATATAAATTTGATCTTAGATTTTCTGTCATAACTTTTAAAGTTTTTAATCAAAATGAGATTTTTTAATGTTTTTTAATGTAAAATTTAATTTTACATAAATAAGTATTCCTGAGTTTTTTCAAAAGAACTGATACTTTTCGAGATATATAGGGTCAAACAAAAAGTTTGTAAATATAAATTTAATCTCAGTTTTTCTGTCATAACTTTTAACGCTTTTATTTAAAATAAGATTTTTTGATGTTTTTTGATGTAGAATTTAATATTACACAAAAAAGTATTCCTAAGTTTTTTCAAAAAAACTAATATTTTTCGAGACATATAGGGTCAAACAAAAAGTTTGTAAATATAAATTTGATCTTAGTTTTTCTGTCTTAACTTTTAAAGTTTTTAATCAAAATAAGATTTTTTAATGTTTTTTGATGTAGAATTTAATTTTGCATAAATAAGTATTCTTGAGTTTTTTTAAAAGAACTGATACTTTTCGAGATATACAGGGTCAAACAAAAAGTTTGTAAATATAAATTTAATCTCAGTTTTTCTGTCACGACTTTTAACGTTTTTAATTAAAATAAGATTTTTTGATGTAAAATTTAATATTACACAAAAAAGTATTCTTGAGTTTTTTTAAAAAAACTAATACTTTTCGAGATATATAGGGTCAAACAAGAAGTTTGTAAATATAAATTTGATCTCAGTTTTTCTGTCATAACTTTTAAAGCTTTTTATTAAAATAAAAATTTTTGGGGTTTTTTAATGTAAAATTTAATTTTACATAAAAAAGTATTCCTGAGTTTTTTCAAAAAAACTAACACTTTTCGAGATATATAGGGTCAAACAAAAAGTTTGTAAATATAAATTTGATCTCAGTTTTTCTGTCATAACTTTTAAAGTTTTTGATTAAAATGAGAATTTTTGGGGTTTTTTAATGTAAAATTTAATTTTACATAAAAAAGTATTTCTGAATTTTTTCAAAAAAACTAATACTTTTCGAGATATATAGGGTCAAACAAAAAGTTTGTAAATATAAATTTAATCACAGTTTTTCTGTCATAACTTTTAACGTTTTTAATTCAAATAAGATTTTTTGATGTAGAATTTAATATTACACAAAAAAGTGTTCTTGAGTTTTTTCAAAAAAACTAATACTTTTCGAGATATATAGGGTCAAACAAAAAGTTTGTAAACATAAATTTGATCTTAGTTTTTCTGTCATATCTTTTAAAGTTTTTAATTAAAATGAGATTTTTTAATGTTTTTTTATGTAAAATTTAATTTTACATAAATAAGTATTCTTGAATTTTTTTAAAAGAACTGATATTTTTCGAGATATACAGGGTCAAACAAAAAGTTTGTAAATATAAAATTAATCTTAGTTTTTCTGTCATAACTTTTAACGTTTTTAATTAAAATAAGATTTTTTGATGTAGAATTTATTATTACACAAAAAAGTGATCCTGAGTTTTTTCAAAAAAACTAATACTTTTCGAGATATATAGGGTCAAACAAAAAGTTTGTAAACATAAATTTGATCTTAGTTTTTCTGTCATAACTTTTAAAGTTTTTAATTAAAATGAGATTTTTTAACGTTTTTTGATGTAAAATTTAATTTTACATAAATAAGTATTCTTGAGTTTTTTCAAAAGAACTGATACTTTTCGAGATATACAGGGTCAAACAAAAAGTTTGTAAATATAAATTTAATCTCAGTTTTTCTGTCATACCTTTTAACGTTTTTAATTAAAATAAGATTTTTTAATGTAGAATTTAATATTACACAAAAAAGTATTTTTAAGTTTTTTTAAAGAAACTAATACTTTTCGAGATATATAGGGTCAAACAAAAAGTTTGTAAATCTAAATTTAATCTCAGTTTTTCTGTCACGACTTTTAACGTTTTTAATTAAAATAAGATTTTTTGATGTAAAATTTAATATTACACAAAAAAGTATTCTTGAGTTTTTTCAAAAAAACTAATACTTTTCGAGATATATAGGGTCAAACAAAAAGTTTGTAAATATAAATTTGATCTCAGTTTTTCTGTCATAACTTTTAAAGTTTTTTATTAAAATGAGAATTTTTGGGGTTTTTTAATGTAAAATTTAATTTTACATAAAAAAGTATTCTCTGAGTTTTTTCAAAAAAACTGATACTTTTCGAGATATATAGGGTCAAACAAAAAGTTTGTAAATATAAATTTAATCACAGTTTTTCTGTCATAACTTTTAACGTTTTTAATTAAAATAAGATTTTTTGATGTAGAATTTAATATTACACAAAAAAGTGTTCTTGAGTTTTTTCAAAAAAACTAATACTTTTCGAGATATATAGGGTCAAACAAAAAGTTTGTAAACATAAATTTGATCTTAGTTTTTCTGTCATAACTTTTAAAGTTTTTAATTAAAATGAGATTTTTTAATGTTTTTTGATGTAAAATTTAATTTTACATAAATAAGTATTCATGAGTTTTTTCAAAAGAACTGATATTTTTCGAGATATACAGGGTCAAACAAAAAGTTTGTAAATATAAAATTAATCTTAGTTTTTCTGTCATAACTTTTAACGTTTTTAATTAAAATAAGATTTTTTGATGTAGAATTTATTATTACACAAAAAAGTGATCCTGAGTTTTTTCAAAAAAACTAATACTTTTCGAGATATATAGGGTCAAACAAAAAGTTTGTAAACATAAATTTGATCTTAGTTTTTCTGTCATAACTTTTAAAGTTTTTAATTAAAATGAGATTTTTTAATGTTTTTTAATGTAAAATTTAATTTTACATAAATAAGTATTCCTGAGTTTTTTCAAGAGAACTGATACTTTTCGAGATATACAGGGTCAAACAAAAAGTTTGTAAATATAAATTTAATCTCAGTTTTTCTGTCATACCTTTTAACGTTTTTAATTAAAATAAGATTTTTTAATGTAGAATTTAATATTACACAAAAAAGTATTCTTAAGTTTTTTTAAAGAAACTAATACTTTTCGAGATATATAGGGTCAAACAAAAAGTTTGTAAATATAAATTTGATCTCAGTTTTTCTGTCATAACTTTTAAAGATTCTAATAAAAATGAGATTTTTTGGCGTTTTTTGATGTAAAATTTAATATTACACAAAAAAGTATTCTTGAGTTTTTTCAAAAAAACTAATACTTTTCGAGATATATAGGGTCAAACAAAAAGTTTGTAAATATAAATTTAATCTCAGTTTTTCTGTCACGACTTTTAACGTTTTTAATTAAAATAAGATTTTTTGATGTAAAATTTAATATTACACAAAAAAGTATTTCTGAGTTTTTTTAAAAAAACTAATACTTTTCGAGATATATAGGGTCAAACAAAAAGTTTGTAAATATAAATTTGATCTCAGTTTTTCTGTCATAACTTTTAAAGCTTTTTATTAAAATAAAAATTTTTGGGGTTTTTTAATGTAAAATTTAATTTTACATAAAAAAGTATTCCTAAGTTTTTTCAAAAAAACTAACACTTTTCGAGATATATAGGGTCAAACAAAAAGTTTGTAAATATAAATTTGATCTTAGATTTTCTGTCATAACTTTTAAAGTTTTTAATCAAAATGAGATTTTTTAATGTTTTTTAATGTAAAATTTAATTTTACATAAATAAGTATTCCTGAGTTTTTTCAAAAGAACTAATATTTTTCGAGACATATAGGGTCAAACAAAAAGTTTGTAAATATAAATTTGATCTTAGTTTTTCTGTCATAACTTTTAAAGTTTTTAATCAAAATAAGATTTTTTAATGTTTTTTGATGTAGAATTTAATTTTGCATAAATAAGTATTCTTGAGTTTTTTTAAAAGAACTGATACTTTTCGAGATATACAGGGTCAAACAAAAAGTTTGTAAATATAAATTTAATCTCAGTTTTTCTGTCACGACTTTTAACGTTTTTAATTAAAATAAGATTTTTTGATGTAAAATTTAATATTACACAAAAAAGTATTCTTGAGTTTTTTTAAAAAAACTAATACTTTTCGAGATATATAGGGTCAAACAAGAAGTTTGTAAATATAAATTTGATCTCAGTTTTTCTGTCATAACTTTTAAAGCTTTTTATTAAAATAAAAATTTTTGGGGTTTTTTAATGTAAAATTTAATTTTACATAAAAAAGTATTCCTGAGTTTTTTCAAAAAAACTAACACTTTTCGAGATATATAGGGTCAAACAAAAAGTTTGTAAATATAAATTTGATCTCAGTTTTTCTGTCATAACTTTTAAAGTTTTTGATTAAAATGAGAATTTTTGGGGTTTTTTAATGTAAAATTTAATTTTACATAAAAAAGTATTTCTGAATTTTTTCAAAAAAACTAATACTTTTCGAGATATATAGGGTCAAACAAAAAGTTTGTAAATATAAATTTAATCACAGTTTTTCTGTCATAACTTTTAACGTTTTTAATTAAAATAAGATTTTTTGATGTAGAATTTAATATTACACAAAAAAGTGTTCTTGAGTTTTTTCAAAAAAACTAATACTTTTCGAGATATATAGGGTCAAACAAAAAGTTTGTAAACATAAATTTGATCTTAGTTTTTCTGTCATATCTTTTAAAGTTTTTAATTAAAATGAGATTTTTTAATGTTTTTTTATGTAAAATTTAATTTTACATAAATAAGTATTCTTGAATTTTTTTAAAAGAACTGATATTTTTCGAGATATACAGGGTCAAACAAAAAGTTTGTAAATATAAAATTAATCTTAGTTTTTCTGTCATAACTTTTAACGTTTTTAATTAAAATAAGATTTTTTGATGTAGAATTTATTATTACACAAAAAAGTGATCCTGAGTTTTTTCAAAAAAACTAATACTTTTCGAGATATATAGGGTCAAACAAAAAGTTTGTAAACATAAATTTGATCTTAGTTTTTCTGTCATAACTTTTAAAGTTTTTAATTAAAATGAGATTTTTTAACGTTTTTTGATGTAAAATTTAATTTTACATAAATAAGTATTCTTGAGTTTTTTCAAAAGAACTGATACTTTTCGAGATATACAGGGTCAAACAAAAAGTTTGTAAATATAAATTTAATCTCAGTTTTTCTGTCATACCTTTTAACGTTTTTAATTAAAATAAGATTTTTTAATGTAGAATTTAATATTACACAAAAAAGTATTTTTAAGTTTTTTTAAAGAAACTAATACTTTTCGAGATATATAGGGTCAAACAAAAAGTTTGTAAATCTAAATTTAATCTCAGTTTTTCTGTCACGACTTTTAACGTTTTTAATTAAAATAAGATTTTTTGATGTAAAATTTAATATTACACAAAAAAGTATTCTTGAGTTTTTTCAAAAAAACTAATACTTTTCGAGATATATAGGGTCAAACAAAAAGTTTGTAAATATAAATTTGATCTCAGTTTTTCTGTCATAACTTTTAAAGTTTTTTATTAAAATGAGAATTTTTGGGGTTTTTTAATGTAAAATTTAATTTTACATAAAAAAGTATTCTCTGAGTTTTTTCAAAAAAACTGATACTTTTCGAGATATATAGGGTCAAACAAAAAGTTTGTAAATATAAATTTAATCACAGTTTTTCTGTCATAACTTTTAACGTTTTTAATTAAAATAAGATTTTTTGATGTAGAATTTAATATTACACAAAAAAGTGTTCTTGAGTTTTTTCAAAAAAACTAATACTTTTCGAGATATATAGGGTCAAACAAAAAGTTTGTAAACATAAATTTGATCTTAGTTTTTCTGTCATAACTTTTAAAGTTTTTAATTAAAATGAGATTTTTTAATGTTTTTTGATGTAAAATTTAATTTTACATAAATAAGTATTCATGAGTTTT
Organism: Altica lythri; assembly: GCA_964028335.1. NCBI lineage: Eukaryota > Metazoa > Arthropoda > Insecta > Coleoptera > Chrysomelidae > Altica > Altica lythri. The sequence continues at coordinate 214,670 of CAXIIO010001191.1, forward strand.
TTCAAAAGAACTGATATTTTTCGAGATATACAGGGTCAAACAAAAAGTTTGTAAATATAAAATTAATCTTAGTTTTTCTGTCATAACTTTTAACGTTTTTAATTAAAATAAGATTTTTTGATGTAGAATTTATTATTACACAAAAAAGTGATCCTGAGTTTTTTCAAAAAAACTAATACTTTTCGAGATATATAGGGTCAAACAAAAAGTTTGTAAACATAAATTTGATCTTAGTTTTTCTGTCATAACTTTTAAAGTTTTTAATTAAAATGAGATTTTTTAATGTTTTTTAATGTAAAATTTAATTTTACATAAATAAGTATTCCTGAGTTTTTTCAAGAGAACTGATACTTTTCGAGATATACAGGGTCAAACAAAAAGTTTGTAAATATAAATTTAATCTCAGTTTTTCTGTCATAACTTTTAACGTTTTTGATTAAAATGAGAATTTTTGGGGTTTTTTAATGTAAAATTTAATTTTACATAAAAAAGTATTTCTGAATTTTTTCAAAAAAACTAATACTTTTCGAGATATATAGGGTCAAACAAAAAGTTTGTAAATATAAATTTAATCACAGTTTTTCTGTCATAACTTTTAACGTTTTTAATTAAAATAAGATTTTTTGATGTAGAATTTAATATTACACAAAAAAGTGTTCTTGAGTTTTTTCAAAAAAACTAATACTTTTCGAGATATATAGGGTCAAACAAAAAGTTTGTAAACATAAATTTGATCTTAGTTTTTCTGTCATATCTTTTAAAGTTTTTAATTAAAATGAGATTTTTTAATGTTTTTTTATGTAAAATTTAATTTTACATAAATAAGTATTCTTGAATTTTTTTAAAAGAACTGATATTTTTCGAGATATACAGGGTCAAACAAAAAGTTTGTAAATATAAAATTAATCTTAGTTTTTCTGTCATAACTTTTAACGTTTTTAATTAAAATAAGATTTTTTGATGTAGAATTTATTATTACACAAAAAAGTGATCCTGAGTTTTTTCAAAAAAACTAATACTTTTCGAGATATATAGGGTCAAACAAAAAGTTTGTAAACATAAATTTGATCTTAGTTTTTCTGTCATAACTTTTAAAGTTTTTAATTAAAATGAGATTTTTTAACGTTTTTTGATGTAAAATTTAATTTTACATAAATAAGTATTCTTGAGTTTTTTCAAAAGAACTGATACTTTTCGAGATATACAGGGTCAAACAAAAAGTTTGTAAATATAAATTTAATCTCAGTTTTTCTGTCATACCTTTTAACGTTTTTAATTAAAATAAGATTTTTTAATGTAGAATTTAATATTACACAAAAAAGTATTTTTAAGTTTTTTTAAAGAAACTAATACTTTTCGAGATATATAGGGTCAAACAAAAAGTTTGTAAATCTAAATTTAATCTCAGTTTTTCTGTCACGACTTTTAACGTTTTTAATTAAAATAAGATTTTTTGATGTAAAATTTAATATTACACAAAAAAGTATTCTTGAGTTTTTTCAAAAAAACTAATACTTTTCGAGATATATAGGGTCAAACAAAAAGTTTGTAAATATAAATTTGATCTCAGTTTTTCTGTCATAACTTTTAAAGTTTTTTATTAAAATGAGAATTTTTGGGGTTTTTTAATGTAAAATTTAATTTTACATAAAAAAGTATTCTCTGAGTTTTTTCAAAAAAACTGATACTTTTCGAGATATATAGGGTCAAACAAAAAGTTTGTAAATATAAATTTAATCACAGTTTTTCTGTCATAACTTTTAACGTTTTTAATTAAAATAAGATTTTTTGATGTAGAATTTAATATTACACAAAAAAGTGTTCTTGAGTTTTTTCAAAAAAACTAATACTTTTCGAGATATATAGGGTCAAACAAAAAGTTTGTAAACATAAATTTGATCTTAGTTTTTCTGTCATAACTTTTAAAGTTTTTAATTAAAATGAGATTTTTTAATGTTTTTTGATGTAAAATTTAATTTTACATAAATAAGTATTCATGAGTTTTTTCAAAAGAACTGATATTTTTCGAGATATACAGGGTCAAACAAAAAGTTTGTAAATATAAAATTAATCTTAGTTTTTCTGTCATAACTTTTAACGTTTTTAATTAAAATAAGATTTTTTGATGTAGAATTTATTATTACACAAAAAAGTGATCCTGAGTTTTTTCAAAAAAACTAATACTTTTCGAGATATATAGGGTCAAACAAAAAGTTTGTAAACATAAATTTGATCTTAGTTTTTCTGTCATAACTTTTAAAGTTTTTAATTAAAATGAGATTTTTTAATGTTTTTTAATGTAAAATTTAATTTTACATAAATAAGTATTCCTGAGTTTTTTCAAGAGAACTGATACTTTTCGAGATATACAGGGTCAAACAAAAAGTTTGTAAATATAAATTTAATCTCAGTTTTTCTGTCATACCTTTTAACGTTTTTAATTAAAATAAGATTTTTTAATGTAGAATTTAATATTACACAAAAAAGTATTCTTAAGTTTTTTTAAAGAAACTAATACTTTTCGAGATATATAGGGTCAAACAAAAAGTTTGTAAATATAAATTTGATCTCAGTTTTTCTGTCATAACTTTTAAAGATTCTAATAAAAATGAGATTTTTTGGCGTTTTTTGATGTAAAATTTAATATTACACAAAAAAGTATTCTTGAGTTTTTTCAAAAAAACTAATACTTTTCGAGATATATAGGGTCAAACAAAAAGTTTGTAAATATAAATTTAATCTCAGTTTTTCTGTCACGACTTTTAACGTTTTTAATTAAAATAAGATTTTTTGATGTAAAATTTAATATTACACAAAAAAGTATTTCTGAGTTTTTTTAAAAAAACTAATACTTTTCGAGATATATAGGGTCAAACAAAAAGTTTGTAAATATAAATTTGATCTCAGTTTTTCTGTCATAACTTTTAAAGCTTTTTATTAAAATAAAAATTTTTGGGGTTTTTTAATGTAAAATTTAATTTTACATAAAAAAGTATTCCTAAGTTTTTTCAAAAAAACTAACACTTTTCGAGATATATAGGGTCAAACAAAAAGTTTGTAAATATAAATTTGATCTTAGATTTTCTGTCATAACTTTTAAAGTTTTTAATCAAAATGAGATTTTTTAATGTTTTTTAATGTAAAATTTAATTTTACATAAATAAGTATTCCTGAGTTTTTTCAAAAGAACTAATATTTTTCGAGACATATAGGGTCAAACAAAAAGTTTGTAAATATAAATTTGATCTTAGTTTTTCTGTCATAACTTTTAAAGTTTTTAATCAAAATAAGATTTTTTAATGTTTTTTGATGTAGAATTTAATTTTGCATAAATAAGTATTCTTGAGTTTTTTTAAAAGAACTGATACTTTTCGAGATATACAGGGTCAAACAAAAAGTTTGTAAATATAAATTTAATCTCAGTTTTTCTGTCACGACTTTTAACGTTTTTAATTAAAATAAGATTTTTTGATGTAAAATTTAATATTACACAAAAAAGTATTTCTGAGTTTTTTTAAAAAAACTAATACTTTTCGAGATATATAGGGTCAAACAAAAAGTTTGTAAATATAAATTTGATCTCAGTTTTTCTGTCATAACTTTTAAAGCTTTTTATTAAAATAAAAATTTTTGGGGTTTTTTAATGTAAAATTTAATTTTACATAAAAAAGTATTTCTGAGTTTTTTCCAAAAAAACTAACACTTTTCGAGATATATAGGGTCAAACAAAAAGTTTGTAAATATAAATTTGATCTCAGTTTTTCTGTCATAACTTTTAAAGTTTTTGATTAAAATGAGAATTTTTGGGGTTTTTTAATGTAAAATTTAATTTTACATAAAAAAGTATTTCTGAATTTTTTCAAAAAAACTGATACTTTTCGAGATATATAGGGTCAAACAAAAAGTTTGTAAATATAAATTTAATCACAGTTTTTCTGTCATAACTTTTAACGTTTTTAATTAAAATAAGATTTTTTGATGTAGAATTTAATATTACAAAAAAAGTGTTCTTGAGTTTTTTCAAAAAAACTAATACTTTTCGAGATATATAGGGTCAAACAAAAAGTTTGTAAACATAAATTTGATCTTAGTTTTTCTGTTATAACTTTTAAAGTTTTTAATTAAAATGAGATTTTTTAATGTTTTTTGATGTAAAATTTAATTTTACATAAATAAGTATTCTTGAGTTTTTTTAAAAGAACTGATATTTTTCGAGATATACAGGGTCAAACAAAAAGTTTGTAAATATAAAATTAATCTTAGTTTTTCTGTCATAACTTTTAACGTTTTTAATTAAAATAAGATTTTTTGATGTAGAATTTATTATTACACAAAAAAGTGATCCTGAGTTTTTTCAAAAAAACTAATACTTTTCGAGATATATAGGGTCAAACAAAAAGTTTGTAAACATTAATTTGATCTTAGTTTTTCTGTCATAACTTTTAAAGTTTTTAATTAAAATGAGATTTTTTAATGTTTTTTGATGTAAAATTTAATTTTACATAAATAAGTATTCTTGAGTTTTTTCAAAAGAACTGATACTTTTCGAGATATACAGGGTCAAACAAAAAGTTTGTAAATATAAATTTAATCTCAGTTTTTCTGTCACGACTTTTAACGTTTTTAATTAAAATAAGATTTTTTGATGTAAAATTTAATATTACACAAAAAAGTATACTTGAGTTTTTTCAAAAAAACTAATACTTTTCGAGATATATAGGGTCAAACAAAAAGTTTGTAAATATAAATTTGATCTCAGTTTTTCTGTCATAACTTTTAAAGTTTTTTATTAAAATGAGAATTTTTGGGGTTTTTTAATGTAAAATTTAATTTTACATAAAAAAGTATTTTCTGAGTTTTTTCGAAAAAACTGATACTTTTCGAGATATATAGGGTCAAACAAAAAGTTTGTAAATATAAATTTAATCACAGTTTTTCTGTCATAACTTTTAACGTTTTTAATTAAAATAAGATTTTTTGATGTAGAATTTAATATTACACAAAAAAGTGATCTTGAGTTTTTTCAAAAAAACTAATACTTTTCGAGATATATAGGGTCAAACAAAAAGTTTGTAAACATAAATTTGATCTTAGTTTTTCTGTCATAACTTTTAAAGTTTTTAATTAAAATGAGATTTTTTAATGTTTTTTGATGTAAAATTTAGTTTTACATAAATAAATATTCCTGAGTTTTTTTAAAAGAACTGATACTTTTCGAGATATACAGGTTCAAACAAAAAGTTTGTAAATATAAATTTAATCTCAGTTTTTCTGTCATAACTTTTAACGTTTTTAATTAAAATAAGATTTTTTAATGTAGAATTTAATATTACACAAAAAAGTATTCCTGAGTTTTTTAAAAAAACTAACACTTTTCGAGATATATAGGGTCAAACAAAAAGTTTGTAAATATAAATTTGATCTTAGTTTTTCTGACATAACTTTTAAAGGTTTTAATTAAAATGAGATTTTTTAATGTTTTTTGATGTAAAATTAAATTTTACATAAATAAGTATTCCTGAGCTTTTTCAAAAGAACCGATACTTTTCGAGATATACAGGGTCAAACAAAAAGTTTGTAAATATAAATTTAATCTCAGTTTTTCTGTCATAACTTTTAACGTTTTTAATTAAAATAAGATTTTTTGATGTTTTTTGATGTAGAATTTAATATTACACAAAAAAGTATATCTAAGTTTTTTTAAAAACACTAATAATTTTCGAGATATATAGGGTCAAACAAAAAGTTTGTAAATATAAATTTGATCTTAGTTTTTCTGTCATAACTTTTAACGTTTTTAATTAAAATAAGATTTTTTGATGAAGAATTTAATATTACACAAAAAAGTATTCTTGAGTTTTTTCAAAAAAACTAATACTTTTCGAGATATATAGGGTCAAACAAAAAGTTTGTAAATATAAATTTGATCTCAGTTTTTCTGTCATAACTTTTAAAGTTTTTAATTAAAATAAGATTTTTTAATGTTTCTTGATGTAAAATTTAATTTTACATAAATAAGTATTCCTGAGTTTTTTTAAAAGAACTGATACTTTTCGAGATATACAGGGTCAAACAAAAAGTTTGTAAATATAAATTTAATCTCAGTTTTTCTGTCATAACTTTTAACGTTTTTAATTAAAATAGGATTTTTTAATGTAGAATTCAATATTACACAAAAAAGTATTCTTGAGTTTTTTTAAAAATACTAATACTTTTCGAGATATATAGGGTCAAACAAAAAGTTTGAAAATATAAATTTGATCTCAGTTTTTCTGTCATAGCTTTTAAAGTTTTTAATTAAAATAAGATTTTTTGGGGTTTTTTAATGTAAAATTTAATTCTACATAAAAAAGTATTCTTGAGTTTTTTCAAAAAAACTGATACTTTTCGAGATATGCAGGGTCAAACAAAAAGTTTGTAAATATAAATTTAATCTCAGTTTTTCTGTCATAACTTTTAACGTTTTTAATTAAAATAAGATTTTTTGATGTTTTTTGATGTAGAATTTAATATTACACAAAAAAGTGTTTTAAAGTTTTTCCAAAAAAACTAATACTTTTCGAGATATATAGGGTCAAACAAAAAGTTTGTAAATATAAATTTGATCTCAGTTTTTCTGTCATAGCTTTTAAAGTTTCTAATCAAAATGAGCTTTTTTAAAGTTTTTTGATGTAAAATTTAATTCTACATAAATAAGTATTCTTGAGTTTTTTCAAAAGAACTGATACTTTTCGAGATATACAGGGTCAAACAAAAAGTTTGTAAATATAAATTTAATCTTAGTTTTTCTGTCATAACTTTTAACGTTTTTAATTAAAATAAGATTTTTTGATGTAGAATTTAATATTACACAAAAAAGTGATCTTGAGTTTTTTCAAAAAAACTAATACTTTTCGAGATATATAGGGTCAAACAAAAAGTTTGTAAACATAAATTTGATCTTAGTTTTTCTGTCATAACTTTTAAAGTTTTTAATTAACATAAGATTTTTTCATGTTTTTTAATGTAAAATTTAGTTTTACATAAATAAGTATTCTTGAGTTTTTTCAAAAGAACTAATACTTTTCGAGATATACAGGGTCAAACAAAAAGTTTGTAAATATAAATTTAATCTCAGTTTTTCTGTCATAACTTTTAACGTTTTTAATTAAAATAAGATTTTTTAATGTAGAATTTAATATTACACAAAAAAGTATTCTTGAGTTTTTTTAAAAAAACTAACACTTTTCGAGATATATAGGGTCAAACAAAAAGTTTGTAAATATAAATTTGATCTAAGTTTTTCTGACATAACTTTTAAAGGTTTTAATTAAAATGAGATTTTTTAATGTTTTTTGATGTAAAATTAAATTTTACATAAATAAGTATTCTAGAGTTTTTTCAAAAGAACTGATACTTTTCGAGATATACAGGGTCAAACAAAAAGTTTGTAAATATAAATTTAATCTCAGTTTTTCTGTCATAACTTTTAACGTTTTTAATTAAAATAAGATTTTTTAATGTAGAATTTAATATTACACAAAAAAGTATTTTTAAGTTTTTTTAAAGAAACTAATACTTTTCGAGATATATAGGGTCAAACAAAAAGTTTGTAAATCTAAATTTAATCTCAGTTTTTCTGTCACGACTTTTAACGTTTTTAATTAAAATAAGATTTTTTGATGTAAAATTTAATATTACACAAAAAAGTATTCTTGAGTTTTTTCAAAAAAACTAATACTTTTCGAGATATATAGGGTCAAACAAAAAGTTTGTAAATATAAATTTGATCTCAGTTTTTCTGTCATAACTTTTAAAGTTTTTTATTAAAATGAGAATTTTTGGGGTTTTTTAATGTAAAATTTAATTTTACATAAAAAAGTATTCTCTGAGTTTTTTCAAAAAAACTGATACTTTTCGAGATATATAGGGTCAAACAAAAAGTTTGTAAATATAAATTTAATCACAGTTTTTCTGTCATAACTTTTAACGTTTTTAATTAAAATAAGATTTTTTGATGTAGAATTTAATATTACACAAAAAAGTGTTCTTGAGTTTTTTCAAAAAAACTAATACTTTTCGAGATATATAGGGTCAAACAAAAAGTTTGTAAACATAAATTTGATCTTAGTTTTTCTGTCATAACTTTTAAAGTTTTTAATTAAAATGAGATTTTTTAATGTTTTTTGATGTAAAATTTAATTTTACATAAATAAGTATTCATGAGTTTTTTCAAAAGAACTGATATTTTTCGAGATATACAGGGTCAAACAAAAAGTTTGTAAATATAAAATTAATCTTAGTTTTTCTGTCATAACTTTTAACGTTTTTAATTAAAATAAGATTTTTTGATGTAGAATTTATTATTACACAAAAAAGTGATCCTGAGTTTTTTCAAAAAAACTAATACTTTTCGAGATATATAGGGTCAAACAAAAAGTTTGTAAACATAAATTTGATCTTAGTTTTTCTGTCATAACTTTTAAAGTTTTTAATTAAAATGAGATTTTTTAATGTTTTTTAATGTAAAATTTAATTTTACATAAATAAGTATTCCTGAGTTTTTTCAAGAGAACTGATACTTTTCGAGATATACAGGGTCAAACAAAAAGTTTGTAAATATAAATTTAATCTCAGTTTTTCTGTCATAACTTTTAACGTTTTTGATTAAAATGAGAATTTTTGGGGTTTTTTAATGTAAAATTTAATTTTACATAAAAAAGTATTTCTGAATTTTTTCAAAAAAACTAATACTTTTCGAGATATATAGGGTCAAACAAAAAGTTTGTAAATATAAATTTAATCACAGTTTTTCTGTCATAACTTTTAACGTTTTTAATTAAAATAAGATTTTTTGATGTAGAATTTAATATTACACAAAAAAGTGTTCTTGAGTTTTTTCAAAAAAACTAATACTTTTCGAGATATATAGGGTCAAACAAAAAGTTTGTAAACATAAATTTGATCTTAGTTTTTCTGTCATATCTTTTAAAGTTTTTAATTAAAATGAGATTTTTTAATGTTTTTTTATGTAAAATTTAATTTTACATAAATAAGTATTCTTGAATTTTTTTAAAAGAACTGATATTTTTCGAGATATACAGGGTCAAACAAAAAGTTTGTAAATATAAAATTAATCTTAGTTTTTCTGTCATAACTTTTAACGTTTTTAATTAAAATAAGATTTTTTGATGTAGAATTTATTATTACACAAAAAAGTGATCCTGAGTTTTTTCAAAAAAACTAATACTTTTCGAGATATATAGGGTCAAACAAAAAGTTTGTAAACATAAATTTGATCTTAGTTTTTCTGTCATAACTTTTAAAGTTTTTAATTAAAATGAGATTTTTTAACGTTTTTTGATGTAAAATTTAATTTTACATAAATAAGTATTCTTGAGTTTTTTCAAAAGAACTGATACTTTTCGAGATATACAGGGTCAAACAAAAAGTTTGTAAATATAAATTTAATCTCAGTTTTTCTGTCATACCTTTTAACGTTTTTAATTAAAATAAGATTTTTTAATGTAGAATTTAATATTACACAAAAAAGTATTTTTAAGTTTTTTTAAAGAAACTAATACTTTTCGAGATATATAGGGTCAAACAAAAAGTTTGTAAATCTAAATTTAATCTCAGTTTTTCTGTCACGACTTTTAACGTTTTTAATTAAAATAAGATTTTTTGATGTAAAATTTAATATTACACAAAAAAGTATTCTTGAGTTTTTTCAAAAAAACTAATACTTTTCGAGATATATAGGGTCAAACAAAAAGTTTGTAAATATAAATTTGATCTCAGTTTTTCTGTCATAACTTTTAAAGTTTTTTATTAAAATGAGAATTTTTGGGGTTTTTTAATGTAAAATTTAATTTTACATAAAAAAGTATTCTCTGAGTTTTTTCAAAAAAACTGATACTTTTCGAGATATATAGGGTCAAACAAAAAGTTTGTAAATATAAATTTAATCACAGTTTTTCTGTCATAACTTTTAACGTTTTTAATTAAAATAAGATTTTTTGATGTAGAATTTAATATTACACAAAAAAGTGTTCTTGAGTTTTTTCAAAAAAACTAATACTTTTCGAGATATATAGGGTCAAACAAAAAGTTTGTAAACATAAATTTGATCTTAGTTTTTCTGTCATAACTTTTAAAGTTTTTAATTAAAATGAGATTTTTTAATGTTTTTTGATGTAAAATTTAATTTTACATAAATAAGTATTCATGAGTTTTTTCAAAAGAACTGATATTTTTCGAGATATACAGGGTCAAACAAAAAGTTTGTAAATATAAAATTAATCTTAGTTTTTCTGTCATAACTTTTAACGTTTTTAATTAAAATAAGATTTTTTGATGTAGAATTTATTATTACACAAAAAAGTGATCCTGAGTTTTTTCAAAAAAACTAATACTTTTCGAGATATATAGGGTCAAACAAAAAGTTTGTAAACATAAATTTGATCTTAGTTTTTCTGTCATAACTTTTAAAGTTTTTAATTAAAATGAGATTTTTTAATGTTTTTTAATGTAAAATTTAATTTTACATAAATAAGTATTCCTGAGTTTTTTCAAGAGAACTGATACTTTTCGAGATATACAGGGTCAAACAAAAAGTTTGTAAATATAAATTTAATCTCAGTTTTTCTGTCATACCTTTTAACGTTTTTAATTAAAATAAGATTTTTTAATGTAGAATTTAATATTACACAAAAAAGTATTCTTAAGTTTTTTTAAAGAAACTAATACTTTTCGAGATATATAGGGTCAAACAAAAAGTTTGTAAATATAAATTTGATCTCAGTTTTTCTGTCATAACTTTTAAAGATTCTAATAAAAATGAGATTTTTTGGCGTTTTTTGATGTAAAATTTAATATTACACAAAAAAGTATTCTTGAGTTTTTTCAAAAAAACTAATACTTTTCGAGATATATAGGGTCAAACAAAAAGTTTGTAAATATAAATTTAATCTCAGTTTTTCTGTCACGACTTTTAACGTTTTTAATTAAAATAAGATTTTTTGATGTAAAATTTAATATTACACAAAAAAGTATTTCTGAGTTTTTTTAAAAAAACTAATACTTTTCGAGATATATAGGGTCAAACAAAAAGTTTGTAAATATAAATTTGATCTCAGTTTTTCTGTCATAACTTTTAAAGCTTTTTATTAAAATAAAAATTTTTGGGGTTTTTTAATGTAAAATTTAATTTTACATAAAAAAGTATTCCTAAGTTTTTTCAAAAAAACTAACACTTTTCGAGATATATAGGGTCAAACAAAAAGTTTGTAAATATAAATTTGATCTTAGATTTTCTGTCATAACTTTTAAAGTTTTTAATCAAAATGAGATTTTTTAATGTTTTTTAATGTAAAATTTAATTTTACATAAATAAGTATTCCTGAGTTTTTTCAAAAGAACTAATATTTTTCGAGACATATAGGGTCAAACAAAAAGTTTGTAAATATAAATTTGATCTTAGTTTTTCTGTCATAACTTTTAAAGTTTTTAATCAAAATAAGATTTTTTAATGTTTTTTGATGTAGAATTTAATTTTGCATAAATAAGTATTCTTGAGTTTTTTTAAAAGAACTGATACTTTTCGAGATATACAGGGTCAAACAAAAAGTTTGTAAATATAAATTTAATCTCAGTTTTTCTGTCACGACTTTTAACGTTTTTAATTAAAATAAGATTTTTTGATGTAAAATTTAATATTACACAAAAAAGTATTTCTGAGTTTTTTTAAAAAAACTAATACTTTTCGAGATATATAGGGTCAAACAAAAAGTTTGTAAATATAAATTTGATCTCAGTTTTTCTGTCATAACTTTTAAAGCTTTTTATTAAAATAAAAATTTTTGGGGTTTTTTAATGTAAAATTTAATTTTACATAAAAAAGTATTTCTGAGTTTTTTCCAAAAAAACTAACACTTTTCGAGATATATAGGGTCAAACAAAAAGTTTGTAAATATAAATTTGATCTCAGTTTTTCTGTCATAACTTTTAAAGTTTTTGATTAAAATGAGAATTTTTGGGGTTTTTTAATGTAAAATTTAATTTTACATAAAAAAGTATTTCTGAATTTTTTCAAAAAAACTGATACTTTTCGAGATATATAGGGTCAAACAAAAAGTTTGTAAATATAAATTTAATCACAGTTTTTCTGTCATAACTTTTAACGTTTTTAATTAAAATAAGATTTTTTGATGTAGAATTTAATATTACAAAAAAAGTGTTCTTGAGTTTTTTCAAAAAAACTAATACTTTTCGAGATATATAGGGTCAAACAAAAAGTTTGTAAACATAAATTTGATCTTAGTTTTTCTGTTATAACTTTTAAAGTTTTTAATTAAAATGAGATTTTTTAATGTTTTTTGATGTAAAATTTAATTTTACATAAATAAGTATTCTTGAGTTTTTTTAAAAGAACTGATATTTTTCGAGATATACAGGGTCAAACAAAAAGTTTGTAAATATAAAATTAATCTTAGTTTTTCTGTCATAACTTTTAACGTTTTTAATTAAAATAAGATTTTTTGATGTAGAATTTATTATTACACAAAAAAGTGATCCTGAGTTTTTTCAAAAAAACTAATACTTTTCGAGATATATAGGGTCAAACAAAAAGTTTGTAAACATTAATTTGATCTTAGTTTTTCTGTCATAACTTTTAAAGTTTTTAATTAAAATGAGATTTTTTAATGTTTTTTGATGTAAAATTTAATTTTACATAAATAAGTATTCTTGAGTTTTTTCAAAAGAACTGATACTTTTCGAGATATACAGGGTCAAACAAAAAGTTTGTAAATATAAATTTAATCTCAGTTTTTCTGTCACGACTTTTAACGTTTTTAATTAAAATAAGATTTTTTGATGTAAAATTTAATATTACACAAAAAAGTATACTTGAGTTTTTTCAAAAAAACTAATACTTTTCGAGATATATAGGGTCAAACAAAAAGTTTGTAAATATAAATTTGATCTCAGTTTTTCTGTCATAACTTTTAAAGTTTTTTATTAAAATGAGAATTTTTGGGGTTTTTTAATGTAAAATTTAATTTTACATAAAAAAGTATTTTCTGAGTTTTTTCGAAAAAACTGATACTTTTCGAGATATATAGGGTCAAACAAAAAGTTTGTAAATATAAATTTAATCACAGTTTTTCTGTCATAACTTTTAACGTTTTTAATTAAAATAAGATTTTTTGATGTAGAATTTAATATTACACAAAAAAGTGATCTTGAGTTTTTTCAAAAAAACTAATACTTTTCGAGATATATAGGGTCAAACAAAAAGTTTGTAAACATAAATTTGATCTTAGTTTTTCTGTCATAACTTTTAAAGTTTTTAATTAAAATGAGATTTTTTAATGTTTTTTGATGTAAAATTTAGTTTTACATAAATAAATATTCCTGAGTTTTTTTAAAAGAACTGATACTTTTCGAGATATACAGGTTCAAACAAAAAGTTTGTAAATATAAATTTAATCTCAGTTTTTCTGTCATAACTTTTAACGTTTTTAATTAAAATAAGATTTTTTAATGTAGAATTTAATATTACACAAAAAAGTATTCCTGAGTTTTTTAAAAAAACTAACACTTTTCGAGATATATAGGGTCAAACAAAAAGTTTGTAAATATAAATTTGATCTTAGTTTTTCTGACATAACTTTTAAAGGTTTTAATTAAAATGAGATTTTTTAATGTTTTTTGATGTAAAATTAAATTTTACATAAATAAGTATTCCTGAGCTTTTTCAAAAGAACCGATACTTTTCGAGATATACAGGGTCAAACAAAAAGTTTGTAAATATAAATTTAATCTCAGTTTTTCTGTCATAACTTTTAACGTTTTTAATTAAAATAAGATTTTTTGATGTTTTTTGATGTAGAATTTAATATTACACAAAAAAGTATATCTAAGTTTTTTTAAAAACACTAATAATTTTCGAGATATATAGGGTCAAACAAAAAGTTTGTAAATATAAATTTGATCTTAGTTTTTCTGTCATAACTTTTAACGTTTTTAATTAAAATAAGATTTTTTGATGAAGAATTTAATATTACACAAAAAAGTATTCTTGAGTTTTTTCAAAAAAACTAATACTTTTCGAGATATATAGGGTCAAACAAAAAGTTTGTAAATATAAATTTGATCTCAGTTTTTCTGTCATAACTTTTAAAGTTTTTAATTAAAATAAGATTTTTTAATGTTTCTTGATGTAAAATTTAATTTTACATAAATAAGTATTCCTGAGTTTTTTTAAAAGAACTGATACTTTTCGAGATATACAGGGTCAAACAAAAAGTTTGTAAATATAAATTTAATCTCAGTTTTTCTGTCATAACTTTTAACGTTTTTAATTAAAATAGGATTTTTTAATGTAGAATTCAATATTACACAAAAAAGTATTCTTGAGTTTTTTTAAAAATACTAATACTTTTCGAGATATATAGGGTCAAACAAAAAGTTTGAAAATATAAATTTGATCTCAGTTTTTCTGTCATAGCTTTTAAAGTTTTTAATTAAAATAAGATTTTTTGGGGTTTTTTAATGTAAAATTTAATTCTACATAAAAAAGTATTCTTGAGTTTTTTCAAAAAAACTGATACTTTTCGAGATATGCAGGGTCAAACAAAAAGTTTGTAAATATAAATTTAATCTCAGTTTTTCTGTCATAACTTTTAACGTTTTTAATTAAAATAAGATTTTTTGATGTTTTTTGATGTAGAATTTAATATTACACAAAAAAGTGTTTTAAAGTTTTTCCAAAAAAACTAATACTTTTCGAGATATATAGGGTCAAACAAAAAGTTTGTAAATATAAATTTGATCTCAGTTTTTCTGTCATAGCTTTTAAAGTTTCTAATCAAAATGAGCTTTTTTAAAGTTTTTTGATGTAAAATTTAATTCTACATAAATAAGTATTCTTGAGTTTTTTCAAAAGAACTGATACTTTTCGAGATATACAGGGTCAAACAAAAAGTTTGTAAATATAAATTTAATCTTAGTTTTTCTGTCATAACTTTTAACGTTTTTAATTAAAATAAGATTTTTTGATGTAGAATTTAATATTACACAAAAAAGTGATCTTGAGTTTTTTCAAAAAAACTAATACTTTTCGAGATATATAGGGTCAAACAAAAAGTTTGTAAACATAAATTTGATCTTAGTTTTTCTGTCATAACTTTTAAAGTTTTTAATTAACATAAGATTTTTTCATGTTTTTTAATGTAAAATTTAGTTTTACATAAATAAGTATTCTTGAGTTTTTTCAAAAGAACTAATACTTTTCGAGATATACAGGGTCAAACAAAAAGTTTGTAAATATAAATTTAATCTCAGTTTTTCTGTCATAACTTTTAACGTTTTTAATTAAAATAAGATTTTTTAATGTAGAATTTAATATTACACAAAAAAGTATTCTTGAGTTTTTTTAAAAAAACTAACACTTTTCGAGATATATAGGGTCAAACAAAAAGTTTGTAAATATAAATTTGATCTAAGTTTTTCTGACATAACTTTTAAAGGTTTTAATTAAAATGAGATTTTTTAATGTTTTTTGATGTAAAATTAAATTTTACATAAATAAGTATTCTAGAGTTTTTTCAAAAGAACTGATACTTTTCGAGATATACAGGGTCAAACAAAAAGTTTGTAAATATAAATTTAATCTCAGTTTTTCTGTCATAACTTTTAACGTTTTTAATTAAAATAAGATTTTTTAATGTTTTTTGAAGTAGAATTTAATATTACACAAAAAAGTATTAATAAGTTTTTTTAAAAACACTAATACTTTTCGAGATATATAGGGTCAAACAAAAAGTTTGTAAATATAAATTTGATCTTAGATTTTCTGTCATAACTTTTAAAGTTTTTAATCAAAATGAGATTTTTTAATGTTTTTTAATGTAAAATTTAATTTTACATAAATAAGTATTCCTGAGTTTTTTCAAAAGAACTGATACTTTTCGAGATATATAGGGTCAAACAAAAAGTTTGTAAATATAAATTTAATCTCAGTTTTTCTGTCATAACTTTTAACGCTTTTAATTAAGATAAGATTTTTTGATGTTTTTTGATGTAGAATTTAATATTACACAAAAAAGTATTCCTAAGTTTTTTCAAAAAAACTAATATTTTTCGAGACATATAGGGTCAAACAAAAAGTTTGTAAATATAAATTTGATCTTAGTTTTTCTGTCATAACTTTTAAAGTTTTTAATCAAAATAAGATTTTTTAATGTTTTTTGATGTAGAATTTAATTTTGCATAAATAAGTATTCTTGAGTTTTTTTAAAAGAACTGATACTTTTCGAGATATACAGGGTCAAACAAAAAGTTTGTAAATATAAATTTAATCTCAGTTTTTCTGTCACGACTTTTAACGTTTTTAATTAAAATAAGATTTTTTGATGTAAAATTTAATATTACACAAAAAAGTATTTCTGAGTTTTTTTAAAAAAACTAATACTTTTCGAGATATATAGGGTCAAACAAAAAGTTTGTAAATATAAATTTGATCTCAGTTTTTCTGTCATAACTTTTAAAGCTTTTTATTAAAATAAAAATTTTTGGGGTTTTTTAATGTAAAATTTAATTTTACATAAAAAAGTATTCCTAAGTTTTTTCAAAAAAACTAACACTTTTCGAGATATATAGGGTCAAACAAAAAGTTTGTAAATATAAATTTGATCTTAGATTTTCTGTCATAACTTTTAAAGTTTTTAATCAAAATGAGATTTTTTAATGTTTTTTAATGTAAAATTTAATTTTACATAAATAAGTATTCCTGAGTTTTTTCAAAAGAACTGATACTTTTCGAGATATATAGGGTCAAACAAAAAGTTTGTAAATATAAATTTAATCTCAGTTTTTCTGTCATAACTTTTAACGCTTTTAATTAAAATAAGATTTTTTGATGTTTTTTGATGTAGAATTTAATATTACACAAAAAAGTATTCCTAAGTTTTTTCAAAAAAACTAATATTTTTCGAGACATATAGGGTCAAACAAAAAGTTTGTAAATATAAATTTGATCTTAGTTTTTCTGTCATAACTTTTAAAGTTTTTAATCAAAATAAGATTTTTTAATGTTTTTTGATGTAGAATTTAATTTTGCATAAATAAGTATTCTTGAGTTTTTTTAAAAGAACTGATACTTTTCGAGATATACAGGGACAAACAAAAAGTTTGTAAATATAAATTTAATCTCAGTTTTTCTGTCACGACTTTTAACGTTTTTAATTAAAATAAAATTTTTTGATGTAAAATTTAATATTACACAAAAAAGTATTTCTGAGTTTTTTTAAAAAAACTAATACTTTTCGAGATATATAGGGTCAAACAAAAAGTTTGTAAATATAAATTTGATCTCAGTTTTTCTGTCATAACTTTTAAAGCTTTTTATTAAAATAAAAATTTTTGGGGTTTTTTAATGTAAAATTTAATTTTACATAAAAAAGTATTTCTGAATTTTTTCAAAAAAACTGATACTTTTCGAGATATATAGGGTCAAACAAAAAGTTTGTAAATATAAATTTAATCACAGTTTTTCTGTCATAACTTTTAACGTTTTTAATTAAAATAAGATTTTTTGATGTAGAATTTAATATTACACAAAAAAGTGTTCTTGAGTTTTTTCAAAAAAACTAATACTATTCGAGATATATAGGGTCAAACAAAAAGTTTGTAAACATAAATTTGATCTTAGTTTTTTTGTTATAACTTTTAAAGTTTTTAATTAAAATGAGATTTTTTAATGTTTTTTGATGTAAAATTTAATTTTACATAAATAAGTATTCTTGAGTTTTTTTAAAAGAACTGATATTTTTCGAGATATACAGGGTCAAACGAAAAGTTTGTAAATATAAAATTAATCTTAGTTTTTCTGCCATAACTTTTAACGTTTTTAATTAAAATAAGATTTTTTGATGTAGAACTTATTATTACACAAAAAAGTGATCCTGAGTTTTTTCAAAAAAACTAATACTTTTCGAGATATATAGGGTCAAACAAAAAGTTTGTAAACATAAATTTGATCTTAGTTATTCTGTCATAACTTTTAAAGTTTTTAATTAAAATGAGATTTTTTAATGTTTTTTGATGTAAAATTTAATTTTACATAAATAAGTATTCTTGAGTTTTTTCAAAAGAACTGATACTTTTCGAGATATACAGGGTCAAACAAAAAGTTTGTAAATATAAATTTAATCTCAGTTTTTCTGTCATACCTTTTAACGTTTTTAATTAAAATAAGATTATTTAATGTAGAATTTAATATTACACAAAAAAGTATTCTTAAGTTTTTTTAAAGAAACTAATACTTTTCGAGATATATAGGGTCAAACAAAAAGTTTGTAAATATAAATTTAATCTCAGTTTTTCTGTCACGACTTTTAACGTTTTTAATTAAAATAAGATTTTTTGATGTAAAATTTAATATTACACAAAAAAGTATACTTGAGTTTTTTCAAAAAAACTAATACTTTTCGAGATATATAGGGTCAAACAAAAAGTTTGTAAATATAAATTTGATCTCAGTTTTTCTGTCATAACTTTTAAAGTTTTTTATTAAAATGAGAATTTTTGGGGTTTTTTAATGTAAAATTTAATTTTACATAAAAAAGTATTCTCTGAGTTTTTTCGAAAAAACTGATACTTTTCGAGATATATAGGGTCAAACAAAAAGTTTGTAAATATAAATTTAATCACAGTTTTTCTGTCATAACTTTTAACGTTTTTAATTAAAATAAGATTTTTTGATGTAGAATTTAATATTACACAAAAAAATGTTCTTGAGTTTTTTCAAAAAAACTAATACTTTTCGAGATATATAGGGTCAAACAAAAAGTTTGTAAACATAAATTTGATCTTAGTTTTTCTGTCATAACTTTTAAAGTTTTTAATTAAAATGAGATTTTTTAATGTTTTTTTATGTAAAATTTAATTTTACATAAATAAGTATTCATGAGTTTTTTCAAAAGAACTGATATTTTTCGAGATATACAGGGTCAAACAAAAAGTTTGTAAATATAAAATTAATCTTAGTTTTTCTGTCATAACTTTTAACGTTTTTAATTAAAATAAGATTTTTTGATGTAGAATTTATTATTACACAAAAAAGTGATCCTGAGTTTTTTCAAAAAAACTAATACTTTTCGAGATGTATAGGGTCAAACAAAAAGTTTGTAAACATAAATTTGATCTTAGTTTTTCTGTCATAACTTTTAAAGTTTTTAATTAAAATGAGATTTTTTAATGTTTTTTAATGTAAAATTTAATTTTACATAAATAAGTATTCTTGAGTTTTTTCAAGAGAACTGATACTTTTCGAGATATACAGGGTCAAACAAAAAGTTTGTAAATATAAATTTAATCTCAGTTTTTCTGTCATACCTTTTAACGTTTTTAATTAAAATAAGATTTTTTAATGTAGAATTTAATATTACACAAAAAAGTATTCTTAAGTTTTTTTAAAGAAACTAATACTTTTCGAGACATATAGGGTCAAACAAAAAGTTTGTAAATATAAATTTGATCTTAGTTTTTCTGTCATAACTTTTAAAGTTTTTAATCAAAATAAGATTTTTTAATGTTTTTTGATGTAGAATTTAATTTTGCATAAATAAGTATTCTTGAGTTTTTTTAAAAGAACTGATACTTTTCGAGATATACAGGGTCAAACAAAAAGTTTGTAAATATAAATTTAATCTCAGTTTTTCTGTCACGACTTTTAACGTTTTTAATTAAAATAAGATTTTTTGATGTAAAATTTAATATTACACAAAAAAGTATTTCTGAGTTTTTTTAAAAAAACTAATACTTTTCGAGATATATAGGGTCAAACAAAAAGTTTGTAAATATAAATTTGATCTCAGTTTTTCTGTCATAACTTTTAAAGCTTTTTATTAAAATAAAAATTTTTGGGGTTTTTTAATGTAAAATTTAATTTTACATAAAAAAGTATTCCTAAGTTTTTTCAAAAAAACTAACACTTTTCGAGATATATAGGGTCAAACAAAAAGTTTGTAAATATAAATTTGATCTTAGATTTTCTGTCATAACTTTTAAAGTTTTTAATCAAAATGAGATTTTTTAATGTTTTTTAATGTAAAATTTAATTTTACATAAATAAGTATTCCTGAGTTTTTTCAAAAGAACTGATACTTTTCGAGATATATAGGGTCAAACAAAAAGTTTGTAAATATAAATTTAATCTCAGTTTTTCTGTCATAACTTTTAACGCTTTTAATTAAAATAAGATTTTTTGATGTTTTTTGATGTAGAATTTAATATTACACAAAAAAGTATTCCTAAGTTTTTTCAAAAAAACTAATATTTTTCGAGACATATAGGGTCAAACAAAAAGTTTGTAAATATAAATTTGATCTTAGTTTTTCTGTCATAACTTTTAAAGTTTTTAATCAAAATAAGATTTTTTAATGTTTTTTTATGTAGAATTTAATTTTGCATAAATAAGTATTCTTGAGTTTTTTTAAAAGAACTGATACTTTTCGAGATATACAGGGACAAACAAAAAGTTTGTAAATATAAATTTAATCTCAGTTTTTCTGTCACGACTTTTAACGTTTTTAATTAAAATAAGATTTTTTGATGTAAAATTTAATATTACACAAAAAAGTATTTCTGAGTTTTTTTAAAAAAACTAATACTTTTCGAGATATATAGGGTCAAACAAAAAGTTTGTAAATATAAATTTGATCTCAGTTTTTCTGTCATAACTTTTAAAGCTTTTTATTAAAATAAAAATTTTTGGGGTTTTTTAATGTAAAATTTAATTTTACATAAAAAAGTATTTTTGAATTTTTTCAAAAAAACTGATACTTTTCGAGATATATAGGGTCAAACAAAAAGTTTGTAAATATAAATTTAATCACAGTTTTTCTGTCATAACTTTTAACGTTTTTAATTAAAATAAGATTTTTTGATGTAGAATTTAATATTACACAAAAAAGTGTTCTTGAGTTTTTTCAAAAAAACTAATACTATTCGAGATATATAGGGTCAAACAAAAAGTTTGTAAACATAAATTTGATCTTAGTTTTTCTGTTATAACTTTTGAAGTTTTTAATTAAAATGAGATTTTTTAATGTTTTTTGATGTAAAATTTAATTTTACATAAATAAGTATTCTTGAGTTTTTTTAAAAGAACTGATATTTTTCGAGATATACAGGGTCAAACGAAAAGTTTGTAAATATAAAATTAATCTTAGTTTTTCTGCCATAACTTTTAACGTTTTTAATTAAAATAAGATTTTTTGATGTAGAACTTATTATTACACAAAAAAGTGATCCTGAGTTTTTTCAAAAAAACTAATACTTTTCGAGATATATAGGGTCAAACAAAAAGTTTGTAAACATAAATTTGATCTTAGTTTTTCTGTCATAACTTTTAAAGTTTTTAATTAAAATGAGATTTTTTAATGTTTTTTGATGTAAAATTTAATTTTACATAAATAAGTATTCTTGAGTTTTTTCAAAAGAACTGATACTTTTCGAGATATACAGGGTCAAACAAAAAGTTTGTAAATATAAATTTAATCTCAGTTTTTCTGTCATACCTTTTAACGTTTTTAATTAAAATAAGATTATTTAATGTAGAATTTAATATTACACAAAAAAGTATTCTTAAGTTTTTTTAAAGAAACTAATACTTTTCGAGATATATAGGGTCAAACAAAAAGTTTGTAAATATAAATTTAATCTCAGTTTTTCTGTCACGACTTTTAACGTTTTTAATTAAAATAAGATTTTTTGATGTAAAATTTAATATTACACAAAAAAGTATACTTGAGTTTTTTCAAAAAAACTAATACTTTTCGAGATATATAGGGTCAAACAAAAAGTTTGTAAATATAAATTTGATCTCAGTTTTTCTGTCATAACTTTTAAAGTTTTTTATTAAAATGAGAATTTTTGGGGTTTTTTAATGTAAAATTTAATTTTACATAAAAAAGTATTCTCTGAGTTTTTTCGAAAAAACTGATACTTTTCGAGATATATAGGGTCAAACAAAAAGTTTGTAAATATAAATTTAATCACAGTTTTTCTGTCATAACTTTTAACGTTTTTAATTAAAATAAGATTTTTTGATGTAGAATTTAATATTACACAAAAAAGTGTTCTTGAGTTTTTTCAAAAAAACTAATACTTTTCGAGATATATAGGGTCAAACAAAAAGTTTGTAAACATAAATTTGATCTTAGTTTTTCTGTCATAACTTTTAAAGTTTTTAATTAAAATGAGATTTTTTAATGTTTTTTTATGTAAAATTTAATTTTACATAAATAAGTATTCATGAGTTTTTTCAAAAGAACTGATATTTTTCGAGATATACAGGGTCAAACAAAAAGTTTGTAAATATAAAATTAATCTTAGTTTTTCTGTCATAACTTTTAACGTTTTTAATTAAAATAAGATTTTTTGATGTAGAATTTATTATTACACAAAAAAGTGATCCTGAGTTTTTTCAAAAAAACTAATACTTTTCGAGATGTATAGGGTCAAACAAAAAGTTTGTAAACATAAATTTGATCTTAGTTTTTCTGTCATAACTTTTAAAGTTTTTAATTAAAATGAGATTTTTTAATGTTTTTTAATGTAAAATTTAATTTTACATAAATAAGTATTCTTGAGTTTTTTCAAGAGAACTGATACTTTTCGAGATATACAGGGTCAAACAAAAAGTTTGTAAATATAAATTTAATCTCAGTTTTTCTGTCATACCTTTTAACGTTTTTAATTAAAATAAGATTTTTTAATGTAGAATTTAATATTACACAAAAAAGTATTCCTAAGTTTTTTTAAAGAAACTAATACTTTTCGAGATATATAGGGTCAAACAAAAAGTTTGTAAATATAAATTTGATCTCAGTTTTTCTGTCATAACTTTTAAAGATTCTAATAAAAATGAGATTTTTTGGGGTTTTTTGATGTCAAATTTAATTTTACATAAAAAAGTATTCTTGAGTTTTTTCAAAAAAACTAATACTTTTCGAGATATATAGGGTCAAACAAAAAGTTTGTAAATATAAATTTAATCTCAGTTTTTCTGTCATAACTTTTAACGTTTTTAATTAAAATAAGATTTTTTAATGTAGATTTTGATATAACACAAAAAAGTGTTTTTAAGTTTTTTTAAAGAAACTAATACTTTTTGAGATATATAGGGTCAAACAAAAAGTTTGTAAATATAAATTTGATCTCAGTTTTTCTGTCATAACTTTTAAAGATTCTAATTAAAATGAGATTTTTTGGGGTTTTTTAATGTAAAATTTAATTTTACATAAAAAAGTATTTCTGAGTTTTTTCAAAAAAACTAACACTTTTCGAGATATATAGGGTCAAACAAAAAGTTTGTAAATATAAATTTGATCTCAGTTTTTCTGTCATAACTTTTAAAGTTTTTGATTAAAATGAGAATTTTTGGGGTTTTTTAATGTAAAATTTAATTTTACATAAAAAAGTATTTCCGAATTTTTTCAAAAAAACTGATACTTTTCGAGATATATAGGGTCAAACAAAAAGTTTGTAAATATAAATTTAATCACAGTTTTTCTGTCATAACTTTTAACGTTTTTAATTAAAATAAGATTTTTCGATGTAGAATTTAATATTACACAAAAAAGTGTTCTTGAGTTTTTTCAAAAAAACTAATACTTTTCGAGATATATAGGGTCAAACAAAAAGTTTGTAAACATAAATTTGATCTTAGTTTTTCTGTTATAACTTTTAAAGTTTTTAATTAAAATGAGATTTTTTAATGTTTTTTGATGTAAAATTTAATTTTACATAAATAAGTATTCTTGAGTTTTTTTAAAAGAACTGATATTTTTCGAGATATACAGGGTCAAACAAAAAGTTTGTAAATATAAAATTAATCTTAGTTTTTCTGTCATAACTTTTAACGTTTTTAATTAAAATAAGATTTTTTGATGTAGAACTTATTATTACACAAAAAAGTGATCCTGAGTTTTTTCAAAAAAACTAATACTTTTCGAGATATATAGGGTCAAACAAAAAGTTTGTAAACATAAATTTGATCTTAGTTTTTCTGTCATAACTTTTAAAGTTTTTAATTAAAATGAGATTTTTTAATGTTTTTTGATGTAAAATTTAATTTTACATAAATAAGTATTCTTGAGTTTTTTCAAAAGAACTGATACTTTTCGAGATATACAGGGTCAAACAAAAAGTTTGTAAATATAAATTTAATCTCAGTTTTTCTGTCATACCTTTTAACGTTTTTAATTAAAATAAGATTTTTTAATGTAGAATTTAATATTACACAAAAAAGTATTCTTAAGTTTTTTTAAAGAAACTAATACTTTTCGAGATATATAGGGTCAAACAAAAAGTTTGTAAATATAAATTTAATCTCAGTTTTTCTGTCACGACTTTTAACGTTTTTAATTAAAATAAGATTTTTTGATGTAAAATTTAATATTACACAAAAAAATATACTTGAGTTTTTTCAAAAAAACTAATACTTTTCGAGATATATAGGGTCAAACAAAAAGTTTGTAAATATAAATTTGATCTCAGTTTTTCTGTCATAACTTTTAAAGTTTTTTATAAAAATGAGAATTTTTGGGGTTTTTTAATGTAAAATTTAGTTTTACATAAAAAAGTATTCTCTGAGTTTTTTCGAAAAAACTGATACTTTTCGAGATATATAGGGTCAAACAAAAAGTTTGTAAATATAAATTTAATCACAGTTTTTCTGTCATAACTTTTAACGTTTTTAATTAAAATAAGATTTTTTGATGTAGAATTTAATATTACACAAAAAAGTGTTCTTGAGTTTTTTCAAAAAAACTAATACTTTTCGAGATATATAGGGTCAAACAAAAAGTTTGTAAACATAAATTTGATCTTAGTTTTTCTGTCATAACTTTTAAAGTTTTTAATTAAAATGAGATTTTTTAATGTTTTTTTATGTAAAATTTAATTTTACATAAATAAGTATTCATGAGTTTTTTCAAAAGAACTGATATTTTTCGAGATATACAGGGTCAAACAAAAAGTGTGTAAATATAAATTTGATCTTAGTTTTTCTGTCATAACTTTTAACGTTTTTAATTAAAATAAGATTTTTTGATGTAGAATTTAATATTACACAAAAAAGTGATCTTGAGTTTTTTCAAAAAAACTAATACTTTTCGAGATATATAGGGTCAAACAAAAAGTTTGTAAACATAAATTTGATCTTAGTTTTTCTGTCATAACTTTTAAAGTTTTTAATTAAAATGAGATTTTTTAATGTTTTTTGATGTAAAATTTAGTTTTACATAAATAAATATTCCTGAGTTTTTTCAAAAGAACTGATACTTTTCGAGATATACAGGGTCAAACAAAAAGTTTGTAAATATAAATTTAATCTCAGTTTTTCTGTCATAACTTTTAACGTTTTTAATTAAAATAAGATTTTTTAATGTAGAATTTAATATTACACAAAAAAGTATTCCTGAGTTTTTTAAAAAAACTAACACTTTTCGAGATATATAGGGTCAAACAAAAAGTTTGTAAATATAAATTTGATCTTAGTTTTTCTGACATAACTTTTAAAGGTTTTAATTAAAATGAGATTTTTTAATGTTTTTTGATGTAAAATTAAATTTTACATAAATAAGTATTCCTGAGCTTTTTCAAAAGAACTGATACTTTTCGAGATATACAGGGTCAAACAAAAAGTTTGTAAATATAAATTTAATCTCAGTTTTTCTGTCATAACTTTTAACGTTTTTAATTAAAATAAGATTTTTTGATGTTTTTTGATGTAGAATTTAATATTACACAAAAAAGTATATCTAAGTTTTTTTAAAAACACTAATAATTTTCGAGATATATAGGGTCAAACAAAAAGTTTGTAAATATAAATTTGATCTTAGTTTTTCTGTTATAACTTTTAATGTTTTTTAATAAAAATAAGATTTTTTGATGTTTTTTATGTAAAATTTAATATTACATAAAAAAGTATTCTTAAGTTTTTTTAAAGAAAGTAATACTTTTCGAGATATATAGGGTCAAACAAAAAGTTTGTAAATATAAATTTGATCTTAGTTTTTCTGTCATTACATTTAAAGTTTTTAATCGAAATGAGATTTTTTAATGTTTTTGAATGTAAAATTTAATTTTACATAAATAAGTATTTTTGAGTTTTTTCAAAAGAACTGATACTTTTCGAGATATATAGGGTCAAACAAAAAGTTTGTAAATATAAATTTAATCTCAGTTTTTCTGTCATAACTTTTAACGTTTTTAAGTAAAATAAGATTTTTTGATGTTTTTTGATGTAGAATTTAATATTACACAAAAAAGTATTCCTAAGTTTTTTCAAAAATCTAATATTTTTCAAAATATATAGGGTCAAACAAAAAGTTTGTAAATATAAATTTGATCTTAGTTTTTCTGTCATAACTTTTAAAGTTTTTAATAAAAATAAAATTTTTTAATGTTTTTTGATGTAAAATTTAATTTTGCATAAATAAGTATTCTTGAGTTTTTTCAAAAGAACTGATAATTTTCGAGATATACAGGGTCAAACAAAAAGTTTGTAAATATAAATTTAATCTCAGTTTTTCTGTCATGACTTTTAACGTTTTTAATCAAAATAAGATTTTTTAATGTAAAATTTAATATTACACAAAAAAGTATTCCTGAGGTTTTTCAAAAAAACTAATACTTTTCGAGATATATAGGGTCAAACAAAAAGTTTGTAAATATAAATTTGATCTCAGTTTTTCTGTCATAACTTTTAAAGTTTTTTATTAAAATGACAATTTTTGGGGTTTTTTAATGTAAAATTTAATTTTACATAAAAAAGTATTCTTAAGTTTTTTCAAAAAAACTGATACTTTTCGAGATATATAGGGGTAAACAAAAAGTTTGTAAATATAAATTTAATCTCAGTTTTTCTGTCATAACTTTTAACGTTTTTACTTAAAATAAGATTTTTTGATGTTTTTTGATGTAGAATTTAATATTACACAAAAAAGTATTCCTAAGTTTTTTTAAAAAAACTAATAATTTTCGAGATATATAGGGTCAAACAAAAAGTTTGTAAATATAAATTTGATCTAAGTTTTTCTGTCATAACTTTTAAAGTTTTTAAATAAGATAAGGTTTTTTAACGTTTTTTAATGTAAAATTTAATTTTACATAAAAAAGTATTCTTGAGTTTTTCTGAAAAAACTGATACTTTTCGAGATATACAGGGTCAAACAAAAAGTTTGTAAATATAAATTTAATCTCAGTTTTTCTGTCATAACTTTTAACGTTTTTAATTAAAATAAGATTTTTTGATGTTTTTTTATATAGAATTTAATATTACACAAAAAAGTATTTCTAAGTTTTTTTAAAAAAACTAATAGTTTTCGAGATATATAGGGTCAAACAAAAAGTTTTGAAATATTAATTTGATCTTAGTTTTTCTGTCATAACTTTTAAAGTTTTTAATTAAAATGAGATTTTTGAATGTTTTTTTATGTAAAATTTAATTTTACATAAATAAGTATTCTTGAGTTTTTTCAAAAGAACTGATACCTTTCTAGATATACAGGGTCAAACAAAAAGTTTGTAAATATAAATTTAATCTCAGTTTTTCTGTCATAACTTTTACCGTTTTTAATTAAAATAAGATTTTTTGATGTTTTTTTATGTAGAATTAAATTTTACTTAAAAAAGTTTTCTTAAGCTTTTAAAAAAACTAATACTTTTCGAGATATATAGGGTCAAACAAAAATTGTGTAAATATAAATTTAATCTCAGTTTTTCTGTCATAACTTTTAACGTTTTTAATTAAAATAAGATTTTTTGATGTTTTTTGATGTAGAATTTAATATTACACAAAAAAGTATATTTAAGTTTTTTTAAAAACACTAATAATTTTCGAGATATATAGGGTCAAACAAAAAGTTTGTAAATATAAATTTGATCTTAGTTTTTCTGTTATAACTTTTAATGTTTTTTAATAAAAATAAGATTTTTTGATGTTTTTTATGTAAAATTTAATATTACATAAAAAAGTATTCTTAAGTTTTTTTAAAGAAAGTAATACTTTTCGAGATATATAGGGTCAAACAAAAAGTTTGTAAATATAAATTTGATCTTAGTTTTTCTGTCATTACTTTTAAAGTTTTTAATCGAAATGAGATTTTTTAATGTTTTTTAATGTAAAATTTAATTTTACATAAAAAAGTATTCTTGAGTTTTTTCAAAAAAACTGATACTTTTCGAGATATGCAGGGTCAAACAAAAAGTTTGTAAATATAAATTTAATCTCAGTTTTTTTGTCATAACTTTTAAAGTTTTTAATTAAAATAAGATTTTTTAATATTTTTTGATGTAAAATTTAATTTTACATAAATAAGTATTCCTGAGTTTTTTCAAAAAACTGATACTTTTCGAAATATACAGGGTCAAACAAAAAGTTTGTAAATATAAATTTGATCTCAGTTTTTCTGTCATAACTTTTAAAGTTTTTAATTAAAATCTAATTTTTTGGGGTTTTTTGATGTAAAATTTTATTTTACATAAAAAAGTATTCTTAAGTTGTTTCAAAAAACTGATGCTTTTCGAAATATACAGGGTCAAACAAAAAGTTTGTAAATATAAATTTAATCTGTTTTTCTGTCATAACTTTTAACGTTTTTAATTAAAATAAGATTTTTGGATGTAGAATTTAATATTACACAAATAAGTATTCTTGAGTTTTTTCAAAAAAACTGATACTTTTCGAGATATATAGTGTCAAACAAAAAGTTTGTAAATATAAATTTGATCTCAGTTTTTCTGTCATAACTTTTAAAGTTTTTTATTAAAATGAGAATTTTTGGGGTTTTTTAATGTAAAATTTAATTTTACATAAAAAAGTATTCTTGAGTTTTTTTAAAAAAAAAGATACTTTTTGAGATATATAGGGTCAAACAAAAAGTTTGTAAATATAAATTTAATCTCAGTTTTTCTGTCATAACTTTTAACGTTTTTAATTAAAATAAGATTTTTTAATGTTTTTTGATATAGAATTTAATATTACACAAAAAAGTATTTTTAAGTTTTTTTTAAAAAACTAATACTTTTCGAGATATATAGGGTCAAACAAAAAGTTTGTAAATATAAATTTGATCTTAGTTTTTCTGTCATAACTTGTAAAGTTTTTAATTAAAATGAGATTTTTTAATGTTTATTGATGTAAAATTAAATTTTACATAAATAAGTATTCTTGAGTTTTTTCAAAAGAACTGATACTTTTCGAGATATACAGGGTCAAACAAAAAGTTTGTAAATATAAATTTAATCTCAGATTTTCTGTCATAACTTTTAACGTTTTTAATTAAAATAAGATTTTTTGATGTAGAATTTAATATAACACAAAAAAGTGTTCCTGAGTTTTTTCAAAAAAACTAATACTTTTCGAGATATATAGGGTCAAACAAAAAGTTTGTAAACATAAATTTGATGTTAGTTTTTCTGTCATAACTTTTAAAGTTTTTAATTAAAATGAGATTTTTTAATGTTTTTTGATGTAAAATTTAATTTTACATAAATTAGTATTCTTGAGTTTTTTCAAAAGAACTGATACTTTTCGAGATATACAGGGTGAAACAAAAAGTTTGTAAATATAAATTTAATCTCAGTTTTTCTGTCATAACGTTTAATTTAACGTTTTTAATTAAAATAAGATTTTTTAATGTAGAATTTAATATTACACAAAAAAGTATTCCTAAGTTTTTTTAAAGAAGCTAATACTTTTCGAGATATATAGGGTCAAACAAAAAGTTTGTAAATATAAATTTGATCTAAGTTTTTCTGTCATAACTTTTAAAGTTTTTAAATAAAATAAGGTTTTTTAACGTTTTTTAATTTAAAATTTAATTTTACATAAAAAAGTATTCTTGAGTTTTTCTGACAAAACTGATACTTTTCGAGATATACAGGGTCAAACAAAAAGTTTGTAAATATAAATTTAATCTCAGTTTTTCTGTCATAACTTTTAACGTTTTTAATTAAAATAAGATTTTTTGATGTTTTTTTATATAGAATTTAATATTACACAAAAAAGCATTTCTAAGTTTTTTTAAAAAAACTAATAGTTTTCGAGATATATAGGGTCAAACAAAAAGTTTTGAAATATTAATTTGATCTTAGTTTTTCTGTCATAACTTTTAAAGTTTTTAATTAAAATGAGATTTTTAAATGTTTTTTTATGTAAAATTTAATTTTACATAAAAAAGTATTCTTGAGTTTTTTCAAAAAAACTGATACTTTTCTAGATATACAGGGTCAAACAAAAAGTTTGTAAATATAAATTTAATCTCAGTTTTTCTGTCATAACTTTTATCGTTTTTAATCAAAATAAGATTTTTTGATGTTTTTTTATGTAGAATTAAATTTTACTTAAAACAGTATTCTTAAGCTTTTAAAAAAACTAATACTTTTCGAGATATATAGGGTCAAACAAAAAGTGTGTAAATATAAATTTGATCTTAGTTTTTCTGTCATAACTTTTAACGTTTTTAATTAAAATAAGATTTTTTGATGTAGAATTTAATATTACACAAAAAAGTGATCTTGAGTTTTTTCAAAAAAACTAATACTTTTCGAGATATATAGGGTCAAACAAAAAGTTTGTAAACATAAATTTGATCTTAGTTTTGCTGTCATAACTTTTAAAGTTTTTAATTAAAATGAGATTTTTTAATGTTTTTTGATGTAAAATTTAGTTTTACATAAATAAATATTCCTGAGTGTTTTCAAAAGAACTGATACTTTTCGAGATATACAGGGTCAAACAAAAAGTTTGTAAATATAAATTTAATCTCAGTTTTTCTGTCATAACTTTTAACGTTTTTAATTAAAATAAGATTTTTTAATGTAGAATTTAATATTACACAAAAAAGTATTCCTGAGTTTTTTAAAAAAACTAACACTTTTCGAGATATATAGGGTCAAACAAAAAGTTTGTAAATATAAATTTGATCTTAGTTTTTCTGACATAACTTTTAAAGGTTTTAATTAAAATGAGATTTTTTAATGTTTTTTGATGTAAAATTAAATTTTACATAAATAAGTATTCCTGAGCTTTTTCAAAAGAACTGATACTTTTCGAGATATACAGGGTCAAACAAAAAGTTTGTAAATATAAATTTAATCTCAGTTTTTCTGTCATAACTTTTAACGTTTTTAATTAAAATAAGATTTTTTGATGTTTTTTGATGTAGAATTTAATATTACACAAAAAAGTATATCTAAGTTTTTTTAAAAACACTAATAATTTTCGAGATATATAGGGTCAAACAAAAAGTTTGTAAATATAAATTTGATCTTAGTTTTTCTGTCATTACTTTTAAAGTTTTTAATCGAAATGAGATTTTTTAATGTTTTTGAATGTAAAATTTAATTTTACATAAATAAGTATTTTTGAGTTTTTTCAAAAGAACTGATACTTTTCGAGATATATAGGGTCAAACAAAAAGTTTGTAAATATAAATTTAATCTCAGTTTTTCTGTCATAACTTTTAACGTTTTTAATTAAAATAAGATTTTTTGATGTTTTTTGATGTAGAATTTAATATTACACAAAAAAGTATTCCTAAGTTTTTTTAAAAAAACTAATAATTTTCGAGATATATAGGGTCAAACAAAAAGTTTGTAAATATAAATTTGATCTAAGTTTTTCTGTCATAACTTTTAAAGTTTTTAATAAAAATAAGATTTTTTAATGTTTTTTGATGTAAAATTTAATTTTGCATAAATAAGTATTCTTGAGTTTTTTCAAAAGAACTGATAATTTTCGAGATATACAGGGTCAAACAAAAAGTTTGTAAATATAAATTTAATCTCAGTTTTTCTGTCATGACTTTTAACGTTTTTAATCAAAATAAGATTTTTTAATGTAAAATTTAATATTACACAAAAAAGTATTCCTGAGTTTTTTCAAAAAAACTAATACTTTTCGAGATATATAGGGTCAAACAAAAAGTTTGTAAATATAAATTTGATCTCAGTTTTTCTGTCATAACTTTTAAAGTTTTTTATTAAAATGACAATTTTTGGGGTTTTTTAATGTAAAATTTAATTTTACATAAAAAAGTATTCTTAAGTTTTTTCAAAAAAACTGATACTTTTCGAGATATATAGGGGTAAACAAAAAGTTTGTAAATATAAATTTAATCTCAGTTTTTCTGTCATAACTTTTAACGTTTTTACTTAAAATAAGATTTTTTGATGTTTTTTGATGTAGAATTTAATATTACACAAAAAAGTATTCCTAAGTTTTTTTAAAAAAACTAATAATTTTCGAGATATATAGGGTCAAACAAAAAGTTTGTAAATATAAATTTGATCTAAGTTTTTCTGTCATAACTTTTAAAGTTTTTAAATAAAATAAGGTTTTTTAACGTTTTCTAATGTAAAATTTAATTGTACATAAAAAAGTATTCTTGAGTTTTTCTGAAAAAACTGATACTTTTCGAGATATACAGGGTCAAACAAAAAGTTTGTAAATATAAATTTAATCTCAGTTTTTCTGTCATAACTTTTAACGTTTTTAATTAAAATAAGATTTTTTGATGTTTTTTTATATAGAATTTAATATTACACAAAAAAGTATTTCTAAGTTTTTTTAAAAAAACTAATAGTTTTCGAGATATATAGGGTCAAACAAAAAGTTTTGAAATATTAATTTGATCTTAGTTTTTCTGTCATAACTTTTAAAGTTTTTAATTAAAATGAGATTTTTGAATGTTTTTTTATGTAAAATTTAATTTTACATAAATAAGTATTCTTGAGTTTTTTCAAAACAACTGATACTTTTCTAGATATACAGGGTCAAACAAAAAGTTTGTAAATATAAATTTAATCTCAGTTTTTCTGTCATAACTTTTACCGTTTTTAATTAAAATAAGATTTTTTGATGTTTTTTTATGTAGAATTAAATTTTACTTAAAAAAGTTTTCTTAAGCTTTTAAAAAAACTAATACTTTTCGAGATATATAGGGTCAAACAAAAATTGTGTAAATATAAATTTAATCTCAGTTTTTCTGTCATAACTTTTAACGTTTTTAATTAAAATAAGATTTTTTGATGTTTTTTGATGTAGAATTTAATATTACACAAAAAAGTATATCTAAGTTTTTTTAAAAACACTAATAATTTTCGAGATATATAGGGTCAAACAAAAAGTTTGTAAATATAAATTTGATCTTAGTTTTTCTGTTATAACTTTTAATGTTTTTTAATAAAAATAAGATTTTTTGATGTTTTTTATGTAAAATTTAATATTACATAAAAAAGTATTCTTAAGTTTTTTTAAAGAAAGTAATACTTTTCGAGATATATAGGGTCAAACAAAAAGTTTGTAAATATAAATTTGATCTTAGTTTTTCTGTCATTACTTTTAAAGTTTTTAATCGAAATGAGATTTTTTAATGTTTTTTAATGTAAAATTTAATTTTACATAAATAAGTATTTTTGAGTTTTTTCAAAAGAACTGATACTTTTCGAGATATATAGGGTCAAACAAAAAGTTTGTAAATATAAATTTAATCTCAGTTTTTCTGTCATAACTTTTAACGTTTTTAATTAAAATAAGATTTTTTGATGTTTTTTGATGTAGAATTTAATATTACACAAAAAAGTATTCCTAAGTTTTTTCAAAAATCTAATATTTTTCGAGATATATAGGGTCAAACAAAAAGTTTGTAAATATAAATTTGATCTTAGTTTTTCTGTCATAACTTTTAAAGTTTTTAATAAAAATAATATTTTTTAATGTTTTTTTATGTAAAATTTAATTTTGCATAAATAAGTATTCTTGAGTTTTTTCAAAAGAACTGATAATTTTCGAGATATACAGGGTCAAACAAAAAGTTTGTAAATATAAATTTAATCTCAGTTTTTCTGTCATGACTTTTAACGTTTTTAATCAAAATAAGATTTTTTAATGTAAAATTTAATATTACACAAAAAAGTATTCCTGAGTTTTTTCAAAAAAACTAATACTTTTCGAGATATATAGGGTCAAACAAAAAGTTTGTAAATATAAATTTGATCTCAGTTTTTCTGTCATAACTTTTAAAGTTTTTTATTAAAATGAGAATTTTTGGGGTTTTTTAATGTAAAATTTAATTTTACATTAAAGTTTTTAAATAAAATAAGGTTTTTTAACGTTTTTTAATGTAAAATTTAATTTTACATAAAAAAGTATTCTTGAGTTTTTCTGAAAAAACTGATACTTTTCGAGATATACAGGGTCAAACAAAAAGTTTGTAAATATAAATTTAATCTCAGTTTTTCTGTCATAACTTTTAACGTTTTTAATTAAAATAAGATTTTTTGATGTTTTTTTATATAGAATTTAATATTACACAAAAAAGCATTTCTAAGTTTTTTTAAAAAAACTAATAGTTTTCGAGATATATAGGGTCAAACAAAAAGTTTTGAAATATTAATTTGATCTTAGTTTTTCTGTCATAACTTTTAAAGTTTTTAATTAAAATGAGATTTTTGAATGTTTTTTTATGTAAAATTTAATTTTACATAAATAAGTATTCTTGAGTTTTTTCAAAAGAACTGATACTTTTCTAGATATACAGGGTCAAACAAAAAGTTTGTAAATATAAATTTAATCTCAGTTTTTCTGTCATAACTTTTACCGTTTTTAATTAAAATAAGATTTTTTGATGTTTTTTTATGTAGAATTAAATTTTACTTAAAAAAGTTGTCTTAAGCTTTTAAAAAAACTAATACTTTTCGAGATATATAGGGTCAAACAAAAATTGTGTAAATATAAATTTGATCTTAGTTTTTTTGTCATAACTTTTAAAGTTTTTAATTAAAATAAGATTTTTTAATGTTTTTTGATGTAAAATTTAATTTTGCATAAATAAGTATTCTTGAGTTTTTTCAAAAGAACTGATAATTTTCGAGATATACAGGGTCAAACAAAAAGTTTGTAAATATAAATTTAATCTCAGTTTTTCTGTCATGACTTTTAACGTTTTTAATCAAAATAAGATTTTTTAATGTAAAATTTAATATTACACAAAAAAGTATTCCTGAGTTTTTTCAAAAAAACTAATACTTTTCGAGATATATAGGGTCAAACAAAAAGTTTGTAAATATAAATTTGATCTCAGTTTTTCTATCATAACTTTTAAAGTTTTTTATTAAAATGACAATTTTTGGGGTTTTTTAATGTAAAATTTAATTTTACATAAAAAAGTATTCTTAAGTTTTTTCAAAAAAACTGATACTTTTCGAGATATATAGGGGTAAACAAAAAGTTTGTAAATATAAATTTAATCTCAGTTTTTCTGTCATAACTTTTAACGTTTTTACTTAAAATAAGATTTTTTGATGTTTTTTGATGTAGAATTTAATATTACACAAAAAAGTATTCCTAAGATTTTTTAAAAAAACTAATAATTTTCGAGATATATAGGGTCAAACAAAAAGTTTGTAAATATAAATTTGATCTAAGTTTTTCTGTCATAACTTTTAAAGTTTTTAAATAAAATAAGGTTTTTTAACGTTTTTTAATGTAAAATTTAATTTTACATAAAAAAGTATTCTTGAGTTTTTCTGAAAAAACTGATACTTTTCGAGATATACAGGGTCAAACAAAAAGTTTGTAAATATAAATTTAATCTCAGTTTTTCTGTCATAACTTTTAACTTTTTTAATTAAAATAAGATTTTTTGATGTTTTTTTATATAGAATTTAATATTACACAAAAAAGTATTTTTAAGTTTTTTTAAAAAAACTAATAGTTTTCGAGATATATAGGGTCAAACAAAAAGTTTTGAAATATTAATTTGATCTTAGTTTTTCTGTCATAACTTTTAAAGTTTTTAATTAAAATGAGATTTTTGAATGTTTTTTTATGTAAAATTTAATTTTACATAAATAAGTATTCTTGAGTTTTTTCAAAAGAACTGATACTTTTCTAGATATACAGGGTCAAACAAAAAGTTTGTTAATATAAATTTAATCTCAGTTTTTCTGTCATAATTTTTACCGTTTTTAATTAAAATAAGATTTTTTGATGTTTTTTTATGTAGAATTAAATTTTACTTAAAAAAGTTTTCTTAAGCTTTTAAAAAAACTAATACTTTTCGAGATATATAGGGTCAAACAAAAATTGTGTAAATAAAAATTTAATCTCAGTTTTTCTGTCATAACTTTTAACGTTTTTAATTAAAATAAGATTTTTTGATGTTTTTTGATGTAGAATTTAATATTACACAAAAAAGTATATCTAAGTTTTTTTAAAAACACTAATAATTTTCGAGATATATAGGGTCAAACAAAAAGTTTGTAAATATAAATTTGATCTTAGTTTTTCTGTTATAACTTTTAATGTTTTTTAATAAAAATAAGATTTTTTGATGTTTTTTATGTAAAATTTAATATTACATAAAAAAGTATTCTTAAGTTTTTTTAAAGAAAGTAATACTTTTCGAGATATATAGGGTCAAACAAAAAGTTTGTAAATATAAATTTGATCTTAGTTTTTCTGTCATTACTTTTAAAGTTTTTAATCGAAATGAGATTTTTTAATGTTTTTTAATGTAAAATTTAATTTTACATAAATAAGTATTTTTGAGTTTTTTCAAAAGAACTGATACTTTTCGAGATATATAGGGTCAAACAAAAAGTTTGTAAATATAAATTTAATCTCAGTTTTTCTGTCATAACTTTTAACGTTTTTAACTAAAATAAGATTTTTTGATGTTTTTTGATGTAGAATTTAATATTACACAAAAAAGTATTCCTAAGTTTTTTCAAAAATCTAATATTTTTCGAGATATATAGGGTCAAACAAAAAGTTTGTAAATATAAATTTGATCTTAGTTTTTCTGTCATAACTTTTAAAGTTTTTAATAAAAATAAGATTTTTTAATGTTTTTTGATGTAAAATTTAATTTTGCATAAATAAGTATTCTTGAGTTTTTTCAAAAGAACTGATAATTTTCGAGATATACAGGGTCAAACAAAAAGTTTGTACATATAAATTTAATCTCAGTTTTTCTGTCATGACTTTTAACGTTTTTAATCAAAATAAGATTTTTTAATGTAAAATTTAATATTACACAAAAAAGTATTCCTGAGTTTTTTCAAAAAAACTAATACTTTTCGAGATATATAGGGTCAAACAAAAAGTTTGTAAATATAAATTTGATCTCAGTTTTTCTGTCATAACTTTTAAAGTTTTTTATTAAAATGAGAATTTTTGGGGTTTTTTAATGTAAACTTTAATTTTACATAAAAAAGTATTTTAAAGTTTTTTCAAAAAAACTGATACTTTTTGAGATATATAGGGGTAAACAAAAAGTTTGTAAATATAAATATGATCTCAGTTTTTCTGTCATACCTTTTAAAGATTCTAATTAAAATGAGATTTTTTGGCGTTTTTTGATGTAAAATTTAATTTTACATAAAAAAGTATTCTTGAGTTTTTTCAAAAAAACTGATACTTTTCGAGATATAAAGGGTCAAACAAAAAGTTTGTAAATATAAATTTAATCTCAGTTTTTCTGTCATAACTTTTAACGTTTTTAATTAAAATAAGATTTTTTGATGTAGAATTTAATATTACACAAAAAAGTATTCTTGAGTTTTTTCAAAAAAACTAATACTTTTCGAGATATATAGGGTCAAACAAAAAGTTTGTAAATATAAATTTGATCTCAGTTTTTCTGTCATAACTTTTAAAGTTTTTTATTAAAATGAGAATTTTTGGGGTTTTTTAATGTAAACTTTAATTTTACATAAAAAAGTATTTTAAAGTTTTTTCAAAAAAACTGATACTTTTTGAGATATAAAGGGGTAAACAAAAAGTTTGTAAATATAAATATGATCTCAGTTTTTCTGTCATACCTTTTAAAGATTCTAATTAAAATGAGATTTTTTGGCGTTTTTTGATGTAAAATTTAATTTTACATAAAAAAGTATTCTTGAGTTTTTTCAAAAAAACTGATACTTTTCGAGATATAAAGGGTCAAACAAAAAGTTTGTAAATATAAATTTAATCTCAGTTTTTCTGTCACAACTTTTAACGTTTTTAATTAAAATAAGATTTTTTGATGTAGAATTTAATATTACACAAAAAAGTATTCTTGAGTTTTTTCAAAAAAACTAATACTTTTCGAGATATATAGGGTCAAACAAAAAGTTTGTAAATATAAATTTGATCTCAGTTTTTCTGTCATAACTTTTAAAGTTTTTAATTAAAATAAGATTTTTTAATGTTTTTTGATGTAAAATTTAATTTTACATAAATAAGTATTCCTGAGTTTTTTCAAAAGAACTGATACTTTTCGAGATATACAGGGTCAAACAAAAAGTTTGTAAATATAAATTTAATCTCAGTTTTTCTGTCATAACTTTTAACGTTTTTAATTAAAATAGGATTTTTTAATGTAGAATTCAATATTACACAAAAAGGTATTCTTGAGTTTTTTTAAAAATACTAATACTTTTCGAAATATATAGGGTCAAACAAAAAGTTTGAAAATATAAATTTGGTCTCAGTTTTTCTGTCATAGCTTTTAAAGTTTTTAATTAAAATAAGAAATTTTTGGGGTTTTTTGATGTAAAATTTAATTTTACATAAAAAAGTATTCTTGAGTTTATTCAAAAAAACTGATACTGTTCGAGATATGCAGGGTCAAACAAAAAGTTTGTAAATATAAATTTAATCTCAGTTTTCTGTCATAGCTTTTAAAGTTTTTAATTAAAATGAGATTTTTTAATGTTTTTTGATGTAAAATTTAATTTTACATAAATAAGTATTTTTGAGTTTTTTCAAAAGAACTGATACTTTTCGAGATATACAGGGTCAAACAAAAAGTTTGTAAATATAAATTTAATCTTAGTTTTTCTGTCATAACTTTTAACGTTTTTAATTAAAATAAGATTTTTGGATGTAGAATTTAATATTACACAAATAAGTATTCTTGAGTTTTTTTAAAAAAACTAATACTTTTCGAGATATATAGTGTCAAACAAAAAGTTTGTAAATATAAATTTGATCTCAGTTTTTCTGTCATAACTTTTAAAGTTTTTTATTAAAATAAGAATTTTTGGGGTTTTTTAATGTAAAATTTAATTTTACATAAAAAAGTATTCTTGGGTTTTTTTAAAAAAAAAGATACTTTTCGAGATATATAGGGTCAAACAAAAAGTTTGTAAATATAAATTTAATCTCAGTTTTTCTGTCATAACTTTTAACGTTTTTAATTAAAATAAGATTTTTTGGTGTTTTTTGATGTAGAATTTAATACTACACAAAAAAGTATTCTTAAGTTTTTTCAAAAAAACTAATAATTTTCGAGATATATAGGGTCAAACAAAAAGTTTGTAAATATAAATTTAATCTCAGTTTTTCTGTCATAACTTTTAAAGTTTTTTATTAAAATGAGAATTTTTGGGGTTTTTTAATGTAAAATTTAATTTTACATAAAAAAGTATTCTTAAGTTTTTTTAAAAAAACTAACACTTTTCGAGATATATAGGGTCAAACAAAAAGTTTGTAAATATAAATTTGATCTTAGTTTTTCTGTTTAAACTTTTAAAGTTTTTAATTAAAATGAGATTTTTTAATGTTCATTGATGTAAAATTAAATTTTACATAAATAAGTATTCTTGAGTTTTTTCAAAAGAACTGATACTTTTCGAGATATACAGGGTCAAACCAAAAGTTTGTAAATATAAATTTAATCTCAGATTTTCTGTCATAACTTTTAACGTTTTTAATTAAAATAAGATTTTTTGATGTAGAATTTAATATAACACAAAAAAGTGTTCCTGAGTTTTTTCAAAAAAACTAATACTTTTCGAGATATATAGGGTCAAACAAAAAGTTTGTAAACATAAATTTGATGTTAGTTTTTCTATCATAACTTTTAAAGTTTTTAATTAAAATGAGATTTTTTAATGTTTTTTGATGTAAAATTTAATTTTACATAAATAAGTATTCTTGAGTTTTTTCAAAAGAACTGATACTTTTCGAGATATACAGGGTGAAACAAAAAGTTTGTAAATATAAATTTAATCTCAGTTTTTCTGTCATAACGTTTAATTTAACGTTTTTAATTAAAATAAGATTTTTTAATGTAGAATTTAATATTACACAAAAAATTATTCCTAAGTTTTTTTAAAGAAGCTAATACTTTTCGAGATATATAGGGTCAAACAAAAAGTTTGTAAATATAAATTTGATCTTAGTTTTTCTGTCATAACTTTTAAAGTTTTTAATTAAAATAAGATTTTTTAATGTTTTTTGGTGTAAACTGTAATTTTACATAAATAAGTATTCTTGAGTTTTTTCAAAAGAACTGATACTTTTCGAGATATACAGGGTCAAACAAAAAGTTTGTAAATATAAATTTAATCTCAGTTTTTCTGTCATAACTTTTAACGTTTTTAATTAAAATAAGATTTTTTGATGTAGAATTTAATATTACACAAAAAAGTATTCTTGAGTTTTTTCAAAAAAACTAATACTTTTCGAGATATATAGGGTCAAACAAAAAGTTTGTAAACATAAATTTGATGTTAGTTTTTCTATCATAACTTTTAAAGTTTTTAATTAAAATGAGATTTTTTAATGTTTTTTGATGTAAAATTTAATTTTACATAAATAAGTATTCTTGAGTTTTTTCAAAAGAACTGATACTTTTCGAGATATACAGGGTGAAACAAAAAGTTTGTAAATATAAATTTAATCTCAGTTTTTCTGTCATACCGTTTAATTTAACGTTTTTAATTAAAATAAGATTTTTTAATGTAGAATTTAATATTACACAAAAAATTATTCCTAAGTTTTTTTAAAGAAGCTAATACTTTTCGAGATATATAGGGTCAAACAAAAAGTTTGTAAATATAAATATGATCTCAGTTTTTCTGTCATAACTTTTAAAGTTTTTTATTAAAATGAGAATTTTTGGGGTTTTTTAATGTAAAATTTAATTTTACATAAAAAAGTATTCTTAAGTTTTTTTAAAAAAACTAACACTTTTCGAGATATATAGGGTCAAACAAAAAGTTTATAAATATAAATTTGATCTTAGTTTTTCTGTTTAAACTTTTAAAGTTTTTAATTAAAATGAGATTTTTTAATGTTCGTTGATGTAAAATTAAATTTTACATAAATAAGTATTCTTGAGTTTTTTCAAAAGAACTGATACTTTTCGAGATATACAGGGTCAAACCAAAAGTTTGTAAATATAAATTTAA
This sequence comes from Altica lythri, assembly GCA_964028335.1. Lineage (NCBI taxonomy): Eukaryota > Metazoa > Arthropoda > Insecta > Coleoptera > Chrysomelidae > Altica > Altica lythri. Next base: position 255,917 of record CAXIIO010001191.1, read on the forward strand.
TCTCAGATTTTCTGTCATAACTTTTAACGTTTTTAATTAAAATAAGATTTTTTGATGTAGAATTTAATATAACACAAAAAAGTGTTCCTGAGTTTTTTCAAAAAAACTAATACTTTTCGAGATATATAGGGTCAAACAAAAAGTTTGTAAACATAAATTTGATGTTAGTTTTTCTATCATAACTTTTAAAGTTTTTAATTAAAATGAGATTTTTTAATGTTTTTTGATGTAAAATTTAATTTTACATAAATAAGTATTCTTGAGTTTTTTCAAAAGAACTGATACTTTTCGAGATATACAGGGTGAAACAAAAAGTTTGTAAATATAAATTTAATCTCAGTTTTTCTGTCATAACGTTTAATTTAACGTTTTTAATTAAAATAAGATTTTTTAATGTAGAATTTAATATTACACAAAAAATTATTCCTAAGTTTTTTTAAAGAAGCTAATACTTTTCGAGATATATAGGGTCAAACAAAAAGTTTGTAAATATAAATATGATCTCAGTTTTTCTGTCATAACTTTGAAAGATTCTAATTAAAATGAGATTTTTTGGCGTTTTTTGATGTAAAATTTAATTTTACATAAAAAAGTATTCTTGAGTTTTTTCAAAAAAACTGATACTTTTCGAGATATATAGGGTCAAACAAAAAGTTTGTAAATATAAATTTAATCTCAGTTTTTCTGTCATAACTTTTAACGTTTTTAATTAAAATAAGATTTTTTGATGTAGAATTTAATATTACACAAAAAAGTATTCCTAAGTTTTTTCAAAAAAACTAATACTTTTCGAGATATATAGGGTCAAACAAAAAGTTTGTAAATATAAATTTGATCTTAGTTTTTCTGTCATAACTTTTAAAGTTTTTAATTAAAATGAGATTTTTTAATGTTTTTTGGTGTAAAATGTAATTTTACATAAATAAGTATTCTTGAGTTTTTTCAAAAGAACTGATACTTTTCGAGATATACAGGGTCAAACAAAAAGTTTGTAAATATAAATTTAATCTCAGTTTTTCTGTCATAACTTTTAACGTTTTTAATTAAAATAAGATTTTTTGATGTAGAATTTAATATTACACAAAAAAGTATTCTTGAGTTTTTTCAAAAAAACTAATACTTTTCGAGATATATAGGGTCAAACAAAAAGTTTGTAAATATAAATTTGATCTCAGTTTTTCTGTCATAACTTTTAAAGTTTTTAATTAAAAAAAGATTTTTTAATGTTTTTTTATGTAAAATTTAATTTTACATAAATAAGTATTCCTGAGTTTTTTCAAAAGAACTGATACTTTTCGAGATATACAGGGTCAAACAAAAAGTTTGTAAATATAAATTTAATCTCAGTTTTTCTGTCATAACTTTTAACGTTTTTAATTAAAATAGGATTTTTTAATGTAGAATTCAATATTACACAAAAAAGTATTCTTGAGTTTTTTTAAAAATACTAATACTTTTCGAAATATATAGGGTCAAACAAAAAGTTTAAAAATATAAATTTGGTCTCAGTTTTTCTGTCATAGCTTTTAAAGTTTTTAATTAAAATAAGAAATTTTTGGGGTTTTTTTATGTAAAATTTAATTTAAAATAAAAAAGTATTCTTGAGTTTATTCAAAAAAACTGATACTTTTCGAGATATGCAGGGTCAAACAAAAAGTTTGTAAATATAAATTTAATCTTAGTTTTTCTGTCATAGCTTTTAAAGTTTTTAATCAAAATGAGATTTTTTAATGTTTTTTGATGTAAAATTTAATTTTACATAAATAAGTATTCTTGAGTTTTTTCAAAAGAACTGATACTTTTCGAGATATACAGGGTGAAACAAAAAGTTTGTAAATATAAATTTAATCTCAGTTTTTCTGTCATAACGTTTAATTTAACGTTTTTAATTAAAATAAGATTTTTTAATGTAGAATTTATTATTACACAAAAAATTATTCCTAAGTTTTTTTAAAGAAGCTAATACTTTTTGAGATATATAGGGTCAAACAAAAAGTTTGTAAATATAAATATGATCTCAGTTTTTCTGTCATAACTTTTAAAGATTCTAATTAAAATGAGATTTTTTGGCGTTTTTTGATGTAAAATTTAATTTTACATAAAAAAGTATTCTTGAGTTTTTTCAAAAAAACTGATACTTTTCGAGATATATAGGGTCAAACAAAAAGTTTGTAAATATAAATTTAATCTCAGTTTTTCTGTCATAACTTTTAACGTTTTTAATTAAAATGAGATTTTTTAATGTTTTTTGGTGTAAAATTTAATTTTACATAAATAAGTATTCTTGAGTTTTTTCAAAAGAACTGATACTTTTCGAGATATACAGGGTCAAACAAAAAGTTTGTAAATATAAATTTAATCTCAGTTTTTCTGTCATAACTTTTAACGTTTTTAATTAAAATAAGATTTTTTGATGTAGAATTTAATATTACACAAAAAAGTATTCTTGAGTTTTTTCAAAAAAACTAATACTTTTCGAGATATATAGGGTCAAACAAAAAGTTTGTAAATATAAATTTGATCTCAGTTTTTCTGTCATAACTTTTAAAGTTTTTAATTAAAATAAGATTTTTTAATGTTTTTGATGTAAAATTTAATTTTACATAAATAAGTATTCCTGAGTTTTTTCAAAAGAACTGATACTTTTCGAGATATACAGGGTCAAACAAAAAGTTTGTAAATATAAATTTAATCTCAGTTTTTCTGTCATAACTTTTAACGTTTTTAATTAAAATAGGATTTTTTAATGTAGAATTCAATATTACACAAAAAAGTATTCTTGAGTTTTTTTAAAAATACTAATACTTTTCGAAATATATAGGGTCAAACAAAAAGTTTAAAAATATAAATTTGGTCTCAGTTTTTCTGTCATAGCTTTTAAAGTTTTTAATTAAAATAAGAAATTTTTGGGGTTTTTTGATGTAAAATTTAATTTTACATAAAAAAGTATTCTTGAGTTTATTCAAAAAAACTGATACTTTTCGAGATATGCAGGGTCAAACAAAAAGTTTGTAAATATAAATTTAATCTTAGTTTTTCTGTCATAGCTTTTAAAGTTTTTAATTAAAATAAGATTTTTTAATGTTTTTTTATGTAAAATTTAATTTTACATAAATAAGTATTTTTGAGTTTTTTCAAAAGAACTGATACTTTTCGAGATATACAGGGTCAAACAAAAAGTTTGTAAATATAAATTTAATCTTAGTTTTTCTGTCATAACTTTTAACGTTTTTAATTAAAATAAGATTTTTTGATGTAGAATTTAATATTACACAAAAAAGTGATGTTGAGTTTTTTCAAAAAAACTAATACTTTTCGAGATATATAGGGTCAAACAAAAAGTTTGTAAACATAAATTTGATCTTAGTTTTTCTGTCATAACTTTTAAAGTTTTTAATTAAAATGAGATTTTTTAATGTTTTTTGATGTAAAATTTAATTTTACATAAATAAGTATTCTTGAGTTTTTTCAAAAGAACTGATACTTTTCGAGATATACAGGGTGAAACAAAAAGTTTGTAAATATAAATTTAATCTCAGTTTTTCTGTCATAACGTTTAATTTAACGTTTTTAATTAAAATAAGATTTTTTAATGTAGAATTTAATATTACACAAAAAATTATTCCTAAGTTTTTTTAAAGAAGCTAATACTTTTTGAGATATATAGGGTCAAACAAAAAGTTTGTAAATATAAATATGATCTCAGTTTTTCTGTCATAACTTTTAAAGATTCTAATTAAAATGAGATTTTTTGGCGTTTTTTGATGTAAAATTTAATTTTACATAAAAAAGTATTCTTGAGTTTTTTCAAAAAAACTGATACTTTTCGAGATATATAGGGTCAAACAAAAAGTTTGTAAATATAAATTTAATCTCAGTTTTTCTGTCATAACTTTTAACGTTTTTAATTAAAATGAGATTTTTTAATGTTTTTTGGTGTAAAATTTAATTTTACATAAATAAGTATTCTTGAGTTTTTTCAGAAGAACTGATACTTTTTGAGATATACAGGGTCAAACAAAAAGTTTGTAAATATAAATTTAATCTCAGTTTTTCTGTCATAACTTTTAACGTTTTTAATTAAAATAAGATTTTTTGATGTAGAATTTAATATTACACAAAAAAGTATTCTTGAGTTTTTTCAAAAAAACTAATACTTTTCGAGATATATAGGGTCAAACAAAAAGTTTGTAAATATAAATTTGATCTCAGTTTTTCTGTCATAACTTTTAAAGTTTTTAATTAAAATAAGATTTTTTAATGTTTTTTGATGTAAAATTTAATTTTACATAAATAAGTATTCCTGAGTTTTTTCAAAAGAACTGATACTTTTCGAGATATACAGGGTCAAACAAAAAGTTTGTAAATATAAATTTAATCTCAGTTTTTCTGTCATAACTTTTAACGTTTTTAATTAAAATAGGATTTTTTAATGTAGAATTCAATATTACACAAAAAAGTATTCTTGAGTTTTTTTAAAAATACTAATACTTTTCGAAATATATAGGGTCAAACAAAAAGTTTAAAAATATAAATTTGGTCTCAGTTTTTCTGTCATAGCTTTTAAAGTTTTTAATTAAAATAAGAAATTTTTGGGGTTTTTTGATGTAAAATTTAATTTTACATAAAAAAGTATTCTTGAGTTTATTCAAAAAAACTGATACTTTTCGAGATATGCAGGGTCAAACAAAAAGTTTGTAAATATAAATTTAATCTTAGTTTTTCTGTCATAGCTTTTAAAGTTTTTAATTAAAATGAGATTTTTTAATGTTTTTTGATGTAAAATTTAATTTTACATAAATAAGTATTTTTGAGTTTTTTCAAAAGAACTGATACTTTTCGAGATATACAGGGTCAAACAAAAAGATTGTAAATATAAATTTAATTTTAGTTTTTCTGTCATAACTTTTAACGTTTTTAATTAAAATAAGATTTTTTGATGTAGAATTTAATATTACACAAAAAAGTGATGTTGAGTTTTTTCAAAAAAACTAATACTTTTCGAGATATATAGGGTCAAACAAAAAGTTTGTAAACATAAATTTGATCTTAGTTTTTCTGTCATAACTTTTAAAGTTTTTAATTAAAATGAGATTTTTTAATGTTTTTTGATGTAAAATTTAATTTTACATAAATAAGTATTCTTGAGTTTTTTCAAAAGAACTGATACTTTTCGAGATATACAGGGTCAAACAAAAAGTTTGTAAATATAAATTTAATCTCAGTTTTTCTGTCATAACTTTTAACGTTTTTAATTAAAATAATATTTTTTGATGTAGAATTTAATATTACACAAAAAAGTATTTTTGAGTTTTTTCAAAAAAACTAATACTTTTCGAGATATATAGTGTCAAACAAAAAGTTTGTAAATATAAATTTGATCTCAGTTTTTCTGTCATAACTTTTAAAGTTTTTTATTAAAATGAGAATTTTTCGGGTTTTTTGATGTAAAATTTAATTTTACATAAAAAAGTATTCTTGAGTTTTTTTAAAAAAACTGATACTTTTCGAGATATTAAGGGTCAAACAAAAAGTTTGTAAATATAAATTTAATCTCACTTTTTCTGTCATAACTTTTAACGTTTTTAATTAAAATAAGATTTTTTGATGTTTTTTAATGTAGAATTTAATATTACACAAAAAAGTATTCTTAAGTTTTTTTAAAAACACTAATAATTTTCAAAATATATAGGGTCAAACAAAAAGTTTGTAAATATAAATTTGATCTTAGTTTTTCTGTTATAACTTTTAACGTTTTTTAATAAAAATAAGATTTTTTGATGTTTTTTATGCAGAATTTAATATTACACAAAAAAGTATTCCTAAGTTTTTTTAAAGAAAGTAATACTTTTCGAGATATATAGGGTCAAACAAAAAGTTTGTAAATATAACTTTGATCTTAGTTTTTCTGTCATAAATTTTAAAGTTTTTAATCAAAATAAGATTTTTTAATGCTTTTTGATGTAAAATTTAATTTTGCATAAATAAGTATTCCTGAGTTTTTCCAAAAGAACTGATACTTTTCGAGATATACAGGGTCAAACAAAAAGTTTGTAAATATAAATTTAATCTCAGTTTTTCTGTCATGACTTTTAACGTTTTCAATTAAAATAAGATTTTTTGATGTAAAATTTAATATTACACAAAAAAGTATTCCTGAGTTTTTTCAAAAAAACTAATACTTTTCGAGATATATAGGGTCAAACAAAAAGTTTGTAAATATAAATTTGATCTCAGTTTTTCTGTCATAACTTTTAAAGTTTTTTATTAAAATGCGATTTTTTAATGTTTTTTGATGTAAAATTTAATTTTACATAAAAAAGGACTCTTGAGTTTTTTCAAAAAAACTAAAACTTTTCGAGATATATAGGGTTAAACAAAAAGTTTGTAAATATAAATTTAATCTCAGTTTTTCTCTCATAACTTTTAACGATTTTAACTAAAATAAGATTTTTTGATGTTTTTTGATGTAGAATTTAATACTACACAAAAAAGTAAAACTAAGTTTTTTCAAAAAAACTAATAATTTTCGAGATATATAGGGTCAAACAAAAAGTTTGTAAATATAAATTTGATCTAAATTTTTCTGTCATAACTTTTAAAGTTTTTAATCAAAATAAGATTTTTTACTGTTTTTTGATGTAAAATTTAATTTTGCATAAATAAGTATTCTTGAGATTTTTCAAACGAACTGATACTTTTCGAGATATACAGGGTCAAACAAAAAGTTTGTAAATATAAATTTAGTCTCAGTTTTTCTGTCATGACTTTTAAAGTTTTTTATTAAAATAAGAATTTTTGGGGTTTTTTAATGTAAAATTTTATTTTACATAAAAAAGTGTTCCTGAGTTTTTTCAAAAAAACTGATACTTTTCGAGATATATAGGGTTAAACAAAAAGTTTGTAAATATAAATGTAATCTCAGTTTTTCTGTCATAACTTTTAACGTTTTTAATTAAAATAAGATTTTTTGGTATTTTTTGATGTAGAATTTAATACTTCACAAAAAAGTATTCCTAAGTTTTTTCAAAAAAACTAATAATTTTCGAGATATATAGGGTCAAACAAAAAGTTTGTAAATATAAATTTGATCTAAGTTTTTCTGTCATAACTTTTAAAGTTTTTAAATAAAATAAGATTTTTTGATGTTTTTTGATATAGAATTTAATATTACACAAAAAAGTATTTCTAAGTTTTTTTAAAAAAACTAATACTTTTCGAGATATATAGGGTCAAACAAAAAGTTTGTAAATATAAATTTGATCTTAGTTTTTCTGTCATAACTCTTAAAGTTTTTAATTAAAATGAGATTTTTTAATGTTTATTGATGTAAAATTAAATTTTACATAAATAAGTATTCTTGAGTTTTTTCAAAAGAACTGGTACTTTTCGAGATATACAGGGTCAAACAAAAAGTTTGTAAATATAAATTTAATCTCAGTTTTTTTGTCATAAGTTTTAACGTTTTTAATTAAAATAAGATTTTTTGATGTAGAATTTAATATAACACAAAAAAGTGTTCCTGAGTTTTTTCAAAAAAACTAATACTTTTCGAGATATATAGGGTCAAACAAAAAGTTTGTAAACATAAATTTGATGTTAGTTTTTCTGTCATAACTTTTAAAGTTTTTAATTAAAATAAGATTTTTTAATGTTTTTTGATGTAAAATTTAATTTTACATAAATAAGTATTCTTGAGTTTTTTCAAAAGAACTGATACTTTTCGACATATACAGGGTGAAACAAAAAGTTTGCAAATATAAATTTAATCTCAGTTTTTCTGTCATAACGTTTAATTTAACGTTTTTAATTAAAATAAGATTTTTTAATCTAGAATTTAATATTACACAAAAAAGTATTCCTAAGTTTTTTTAAAGAAGCTAATACTTTTCGAGATATATAGGGTCAAACAAAAAGTTTGTAAATATAAATTTGATCTCAGTTTTTCTGTCATAACTTTTAAAGATTCTAATTAAAATGAGATTTTTTGGAGTTTTTTGATGTAAAATTTAATTTTACATAAAAAAGTATTCTTGAGTTTTTTCAAAAAAACTGATACTTTTCGAGATATATAGGGTCAAACAAAAAGTTTGTAAATATAAATTTAATCTCAGTTTTTCTGTCATAACTTTTAACTTTTTTAATTAAAATAAGATTTTTTGATGTTTTTTGATGTAGAATTTAATATTACACAAAAAAATATTCCTAAGTTTTTTCAAAAAAACTAATACTTTTCGAGATATATAGGGTCAAACAAAAAGTTTGTAAATATAAACTTGATCTTAGTTTTTCTGTCATAACTTTTAAAGTTTTTAATTAAAATGAGATTTTTTAATGTTTTTTGGTGTAAAATTTAATTTTACATAAATAAGTATTCTTGAGTTTTTTCAAAACAACTGATACTTTTCGAGATATACAGGGTCAAACAAAAGTTTGTAAATATAAATTTAATCTCAGTTTTTCTCTCAAAACTTTTAACGTTTTTAATTAAAATAAGATTTTTTGATGTAGAATTTAATATTACACAAAAAAGTATTCTTGAGTTTTTTTAAAAATACTAATACTTTTGGAAATATATAGGGTCAAACAAAAAGTTTGAAAATATAAATTTGGTCTCAGTTTTTCTGTCATAGCTTTTAAAGTTTTTAATTAAAATAAGAATTTTTGGGGTTTTTTGATGTAAAATTTAATTTTACATAAAAAAGTATTCTTGAGTTTATTCAAAAAAACTGATACTTTTCGAGATATGCAGGGTCAAACAAAAAGTTTGTAAATATAAATTTAATCTCAGTTTTTCTGTCATAACTTTTAAAGTTTTTAATTAAAATAAGATTTTTTAATGTTTTTTGATGTAAAATTTAATTTTACATAAATAAGTATTCTTGAGTTTTTTCAAAAGAACTGATACTTTTCGACATATACAGGGTGAAACAAAAAGTTTGCAAATATAAATTTAATCTCAGTTTTTCTGTCATAACGTTTAATTTAACGTTTTTAATTAAAATAAGATTTTTTAATCTAGAATTTAATATTACACAAAAAAGTATTCCTAAGTTTTTTTAAAGAAGCTAATACTTTTCGAGATATATAGGGTCAAACAAAAAGTTTGTAAATATAAATTTAATCTCAGTTTTTCTGTCATAATTTTTAAGTTTTTTAAATAAAATAAGATTTTTTGATGTTTTTTGATGTAGAATTTAATATTACACAAAAAAATATTCCTAAGTTTTTTCAAAAAAACTAATACTTTTCGGGATATATAGGGTCAAACAAAAAGTTTGTAAATATAAACTTGATCTTAGTTTTTCTGTCATAACTTTTAAAGTTTTTAATTAAAATGAGATTTTTTAATGTTTTTTGGTGGAAAATTTAATTTTACATAAATAAGTATTCCTGAGTTTTTTTAAAAGAACTGATACTTTTCGAGATATACAGGGTCAAACAAAAGTTTGTAAATATAAATTTAATCTCAGTTTTTCTGTCAAAACTTTTAACGTTTTTAATTAAAATAAGATTTTTTGATGTAGAATTTAATATTACACAAAAAAGTATTCTTGAGTTTTTTCAAAAAAACTAATACTTTTCGAGATATATAGGGTCAAACAAAAAGTTTGTAAATATAAATTTGATCTAAGTTTTTCTGTCATAACTTTTAAAGTTTTTAATTAAAATAAGATTTTTTAATGTTTTTTGATGTAAAATTTAATTTAACATAAATAAGTATTCCTGAGTTTTTTCAAAAGAACTGATACTTTTTGAGATATACAGGGTCAAACAAAAAGTTTGTAAATATAAATTTAATCTCAGTTTTTCTGTCATAACTTTTAACGTTTTTAATTAAAATAGGATTTTTTAATGTAGAATTCAATATTACACAAAAAAGTATTCTTGAGTTTTTTTTAAAAATACTAATACTTTTCGAAATATATAGGGTCAAACAAAAAGTTTGAAAATATAAATTTGGTCTCAGTTTTTCTCTCATAGCTTTTAAAGTTTTTAATTAAAATAAGAATTTTTGGGGTTTTTTGATGTAAAATTTAATTTTACATAAAAAAGAATTCTTGAGTTTATTCAAAAAAACTGATACTTTTCGAGATATGCAGGGTCAAACAAAAAGTTTGTAAATATAAATTTAATCTCAGTTTTTCTGTCATAGCTTTTAAAGTTTTTAATTAAAATGAGATTTTTTGGAGTTTTTTGATGTAAAATTTAATTTTACATAAAAAAGTATTCTTGAGTTTTTTCAAAAAAACTGATACTTTTCGAGATATATAGGGTCAAACAAAAAGTTTGTAAATATAAATTTAATCTCAGTTTTTCTGTCATAATTTTTAACTTTTTTAAATAAAATAAGATTTTTTGATGTTTTTTGATGTAGAATTTAATATTACACAAAAAAATATTCCTAAGTTTTTTCAAAAAAACTAATACTTTTCGGGATATATAGGGTCAAACAAAAAGTTTGTAAATATAAACTTGATCTTAGTTTTTCTGTCATAACTTTTAAAGTTTTTAATTAAAATGAGATTTTTTAATGTTTTTTGGTGGAAAATTTAATTTTACATAAATAAGTATTCCTGAGTTTTTTTAAAAGAACTGATACTTTTCGAGATATACAGGGTCAAACAAAAGTTTGTAAATATAAATTTAATCTCAGTTTTTCTGTCAAAACTTTTAACGTTTTTAATTAAAATAAGATTTTTTGATGTAGAATTTAATATTACACAAAAAAGTATTCTTGAGTTTTTTCAAAAAAACTAATACTTTTCGAGATATATAGGGTCAAACAAAAAGTTTGTAAATATAAATTTGATCTAAGTTTTTCTGTCATAACTTTTAAAGTTTTTAATTAAAATAAGATTTTTTAATGTTTTTTGATGTAAAATTTAATTTAACATAAATAAGTATTCCTGAGTTTTTTCAAAAGAACTGATACTTTTTGAGATATACAGGGTCAAACAAAAAGTTTGTAAATATAAATTTAATCTCAGTTTTTCTGTCATAACTTTTAACGTTTTTAATTAAAATAGGATTTTTTAATGTAGAATTCAATATTACACAAAAAAGTATTCTTGAGTTTTTTTTAAAAATACTAATACTTTTCGAAATATATAGGGTCAAACAAAAAGTTTGAAAATATAAATTTGGTCTCAGTTTTTCTCTCATAGCTTTTAAAGTTTTTAATTAAAATAAGAATTTTTGGGGTTTTTTGATGTAAAATTTAATTTTACATAAAAAAGAATTCTTGAGTTTATTCAAAAAAACTGATACTTTTCGAGATATGCAGGGTCAAACAAAAAATTTGTAAATATAAATTTAATCTCAGTTTTTCTGTCATAGCTTTTAAAGTTTTTAATTAAAATATGATTTTTTGGAGTTTTTTGATGTAAAATTTAATTTTACATAAAAAAGTATTCTTGAGTTTTTTCAAAAAAACTGATACTTTTCGAGATATATAGGGTCAAACAAAAAGTTTGTAAATATAAATTTAATCTCAGTTTTTCTGTCATAATTTTTAACTTTTTTAAATAAAATAAGATTTTTTGATGTTTTTTGATGTAGAATTTAATATTACACAAAAAAATATTCCTAAGTTTTTTCAAAAAAACTAATACTTTTCGAGATATATAGGGTGAAACAAAAAGTTTGTAAACATAAATTTGATCTTAGTTTTTCTGTCATAACTTTTAAAGTTTTTAATTAAAATGAGATTTTTTAATGTTTTTTGATGTAAAATTTAATTTTACATAAATAAGTATTCTTGAGTTTTTTCAAAAGAACTGATACTTTTCGAGATATACAGGGTCAAACAAAAAGTTTGTAAATATAAATTTAATCTCAGTTTTTCTGTCATAACTTTTAACGTTTTTAATTAAAATAAGATTTTTTGATGTTTTTTGATGTAGAATATAATATTACACAAAAAAGTATTCCTAAGTTTTTTCAAAAAAACTAATAATTTTCGAGATATATAGGGTCAAACAAAAAGTTTGTAAATATAAATTTGATCTAAGTTTTTCTGTCATAACTTTTAAAGTTTTTAAATAAAATGAGGTTTTTTAACGTTTTTCGATGTAAAATTTAATTTTACATAAATAAGTATTCTTGAGTTTTTTCAAAAGAACTGATACTTTTCGAGATATACAGGGTCAAACAAAAGTTTGTAAATATAAATTTAATCTCAGTTTTTCTGTCAAAACTTTTAACGTTTTTAATTAAAATAAGATTTTTTGATTTAGAATTTAATATTACACAAAAAAGTATTCTTGAGTTTTTTCAAAAAAACTAATACTTTTCGAGATATATAGGGTCAAACAAAAAGTTTGTAAATATAAATTTGATCTAAGTTTTTCTGTCATAACTTTTAAAGTTTTTAATTAAAATAAGATTTTTTAATTTTTTTTGATGTAAAATTTAATTTAACATAAATAAGTATTCCTGAGTTTTTTCAAAAGAACTGATACTTTTCGAGATATACAGGGTCAAACAAAAAGTTTGTAAATATAAATTTAATCTCAGTTTTTCTGTCATAACTTTTAACGTTTTTAATTAAAATAGGATTTTTTAATGTAGAATTCAATATTACACAAAAAAGTATTCTTGAGTTTTTTTAAAAATACTAATACTTTTCGAAATATATAGGGTCAAACAAAAAGTTTGAAAATATAAATTTGGTCTCAGTTTTTCTGTCATAGGTTTTAAAGTTTTTAATTAAAATAAGAATTTTTGGGGTTTTTTGATGTAAAATTTAATTTTACATAAAAAAGTATTCTTGAGTTTATTCAAAAAAACTGATACTTTTCGAGATATGCAGGGTCAAACAAAAAGTTTGTAAATATAAATTTAATCTCAGTTTTTCTGTCATAGCTTTTAAAGTTTTTAATTAAAATGAGATTTTTTAATGTTTTTTGATGTAAAATTTAATTTTACATAAATAAGTATTCTTAAGTTTTTTCCAAAGAACTGATACTTTTCGAGATATACAGGGTCAAACAAAAAGTTTGTAAATATAAATTTAATCTTAGTTTTTCTGTCATAACTTTTAACGTTTTTAATTAAAATAAGATTTTTTGATGTAGAATTTAATATTGCACAAAAAAGTGATCTTGAGTTTTTTCAAAAAAACTAATACTTTTCGAGATATATAGGGTCAAACAAAAAGTTTGTAAACATATATTTGATCTTAGTTTTTCTGTCATAACTTTTAAAGTTTTTAATTAAAATGAGATTTTTTAATGTTTTTTGATGTAAAATTTAATTTTACATAAATAAGTATTCTTGAGTTTTTTCAAAAGAACTGATACTTTTCGAGATATACAGGGTCAAACAAAAAGTTTGTAAATATAAATTTAATCTCAGTTTTTCTGTCATAACTTTTAACGTTTTTAATTAAAATAAGATTTTTTGATGTTTTTTGATGTAGAATTTAATATTACACAAAAAAGTATTCCTAAGTTTTTTCAAAAAAACTAATAATTTTCGAGATATATAGGGTCAAACAAAAAGTTTGTAAATATAAATTTGATCTAAGTTTTTCTGTCATAACTTTTAAAGTTTTTAAATAAAATGAGGTTTTTTAACGTTTTTCGATGTAAAATTTAATTTTACATAAAAAAGTATTCTTGAGTTTTTTCAAAAAAACTGATACTTTTCGAGATATACAGGGTCAAACAAAAAGTTTTTAAATATAAATTTAATCTCGGTTTTTCTGTCGTAACTTTTAACGTTTTTAATTAAAATAAGATTTTTTGATGTTTTTTAATGTAGAATTTAATATTACACAAAAAAGTATTCTTAAGTTTTTTTAAAAACACTAATAATTTTCGAGATATATAGGGTCAAACAAAAAGTTTGTAAATATAAATTTGATCTTAGTTTTTCTGTTATAACTTTTAACGGTTTTTAATCAAAATAAGATTTTTTAATGTTTTTTGATGTAAAATTTAATTTTGCATAAATAAGTATTCCTGAGTTTTTCCAAAAGAACTGATACTCTTCGAGATATACAGGGTCAAGCAAAAAGTTTGTAAATATAAATTTAATCTCAGTTTTTTTGTCATGACTTTTAACGTTTTTAATTAAAATAAGATTTTTTGATGTAAAATTTAATATTACACAAAAAAGTATTCTTGAGTTTTTTCAAAAGAGCTGATACTTTTCGAGATATACAGGGTCAAACAAAAAGTTTGTAAATATAAATTTAATCTCAGTTTTTCTGTCATAACTTTTAACGTTTTTAATTAAAATAAGATTTTTTGATGTTTTTTGATGTAGAATTTAATATTACACAAAAAAGTATTCCTAAGTTTTTTCAAAAAAACTAATAATTTTCGAGATATATAGGGTCAAACAAAAAGTTTGTAAATATAAATTTGATCTAAATTTTTCTGTCATAACTTTTAAAGTTTTTAATCAAAATAAGATTTTTTACTGTTTTTTGATGTAAAATTTAATTTTGCATAAATAAGTATTCTTGAGATTTTTCAAACGAACTGATACTTTTCAAGATATACAGGGTCAAACAAAAAGTTTGTAAATATAAATTTGATCTAAGTTTTTCTGTCATAACTTTTAAAGTTTTTAAATAAAATGAGGTTTTTTAACGTTTTTCGATGTAAAATTTAATTTTACATAAAAAAGTATTCTTGAGTTTTTTCAAAAAAACTGATACTTTTCGAGATATACAGGGTCAAACAAAAAGTTTTTAAATATAAATTTAATCTCGGTTTTTCTGTCGTAACTTTTAACGTTTTTAATTAAAATAAGATTTTTTGATGTTTTTTAATGTAGAATTTAATATTACACAAAAAAGTATTCTTAAGTTTTTTTAAAAACACTAATAATTTTCGAGATATATAGGGTCAAACAAAAAGTTTGTAAATATAAATTTGATCTTAGTTTTTCTGTTATAACTTTTAACGGTTTTTAATGAAAATAAGATTTTTTAATGTTTTTTGATGTAAAATTTAATTTTGCATAAATAAGTATTCCTGAGTTTTTCCAAAAGAACTGATACTCTTCGAGATATACAGGGTCAAGCAAAAAGTTTGTAAATATAAATTTAATCTCAGTTTTTTTGTCATGACTTTTAACGTTTTTAATTAAAATAAGATTTTTTGATGTAAAATTTAATATTACACAAAAAAGTATTCTTGAGTTTTTTCAAAAGAGCTGATACTTTTCGAGATATACAGGGTCAAACAAAAAGTTTGTAAATATAAATTTAATCTCAGTTTTTCTGTCATAACTTTTAACGTTTTTAATTAAAATAAGATTTTTTGATGTTTTTTGATGTAGAATTTAATATTACACAAAAAAGTATTCCTAAGTTTTTTCAAAAAAACTAATAATTTTCGAGATATATAGGGTCAAACAAAAAGTTTGTAAATATAAATTTGATCTAAATTTTTCTGTCATAACTTTTAAAGTTTTTAATCAAAATAAGATTTTTTACTGTTTTTTGATGTAAAATTTAATTTTGCATAAATAAGTATTCTTGAGATTTTTCAAACGAACTGATACTTTTCGAGATATACAGGGTCAAACAAAAAGTTTGTAAATATAAATTTAATCTCAGTTTTTCTGTCATGACTTTTAAAGTTTTTTATTAAAATAAGAACTTTTGGGGTTTTTTAATGTAAAATTTTATTTTACATAAAAAAGTGTTCTTGAGTTTTTTCAAAAAAACTGATACTTTTCGAGATATATAGGGTTAAACAAAAAGTTTGTAAATATAAATTTAATCTCAGTTTTTCTGTCATAACTTTTAACGTTTTTAATTAAAATAAGATTTTTTGGTATTTTTTTATGTAGAATTTAATACTTCACAAAAAAGTATTCCTAAGTTTTTTCAAAAAAACTAATAATTTTCGAGATATATAGGGTCAAACAAAAAGTTTGTAAATATAAATTTGATCTAAGTTTTTCTGTCATAACTTTTAAAGTTTTTAAATAAAATAAGATTTTTTGATGTTTTTTTATATAGAATTTAATATTACACAAAAAAGTATTCTTAAGTTTTTTTAAAAAAACTAATACTTTTCGAGATATATAGGGTCAAACAAAAAGTTTGTAAATATAAATTTGATCTTAGTTTTTCTGTTATAACTTTTAAAGTTTTTAATTAAAATGAGATTTTTTAATGTTTATTGATGTAAAATTAAATTTTACATAAATAAGTATTCTTGAGTTTGTTCAAAAGAACTGGTACTTTTCGAGATATACAGGGTCAAACAAAAAGTTTGTAAATATAAATTTAATCTCAGTTTTTCTGTCATAACTTTTAACGTTTTTAATTAAAATAAGATTTTTTGATGTAGAATTTAATATAACACAAAAAAGTGTTCCTGAGTTATTTCAAAAAAACTAATACTTTTCGAGATATATAGGGTCAAACAAAAAGTTTGTAAACATAAATTTGATGTTAGTTTTTCTGTCATAACTTTTAAAGTTTTTAATTAAAATAAGATTTTTTAATGTTTTTTGATGTAAAATTTAATTTTACATAAATAAGTGTTCTTGAGTTTTTTCAAAAGAACTGATACTTTTCGACATATACAGGGTGAAACAAAAAGTTTGCAAATATAAATTTAATCTCAGTTTTTCTGTCATAACGTTTAATTTAACGTTTTTAATTAAAATAAGATTTTTTAATCTAGAATTTAATATTACACAAAAAAGTGTTCCTAAGTTTTTTTAAAGAAGCTAATACTTTTCGAGATATATAGGGTCAAACAAAAAGTTTGTAAATATAAATTTGATCTCAGTTTTTCTGTCATAACTTTTAAAGATTCTAATTAAAATGAGATTTTTTGGAGTTTTTTGATGTAAAATTTAATTGTACATAAAAAAGTATTCTTGAGTTTTTTCAAAAAAACTGATAATTTTCGAGATATATAGGGTCAAACAAAAAGTTTGTAAATATAAATTTAATCTCAGTTTTTCTGTCATAACTTTTAACTTTTTTAATTAAAATAAGATTTTTTGATGTTTTTTGATGTAGAATTTAATATTACACAAAAAAATATTCCTAAGTTTTTTCAAAAAAACTAATACTTTTCGAGATATATAGGGTCAAACAAAAAGTTTGTAAATATAAACTTGATCTTAGTTTTTCTGTCATAACTTTTAAAGTTTTTAATTAAAATGAGATTTTTTAATGTTTTTTGGTGTAAAATTTAATTTTACATAAATAAGTATTCTTGAGTTTTTTCAAAAGAACTGATACTTTTCGAGATATACAGGGTCAAACAAAAGTTTGTAAATATAAATTTAATCTCATTAACGTTTTTAATTAAAATAAGATTTTTTGATGTAGAATTTAATATTACACAAAAAAGTATTCTTGAGTTTTTTCAAAAAAACTAATACTTTTCGAGATATATAGGGTCAAACAAAAAGTTTGTAAATATAAATTTGATCTTAGTTTGTCTGTTATAACTTTTAAAGTTTTTAATTAAAATGAGATTTTTTAATGTTTATTGATGTAAAATTAAATTTTACATAAATAAGTATTCTTGAGTTTTTTCAAAAGAACTGGTACTTTTCGAGATATACAGGGTCAAACAAAAAGTTTGTAAATATAAATTTAATCTCAGTTTTTCTGTCATAACTTTTAACGTTTTTAATTAAAATAAGATTTTTTGATGTAGAATTTAATATAACACAAAAAAGTGTTCCTGAGTTTTTTCAAAAAAACTAATACTTTTCGAGATATATAGGGTCAAACAAAAAGTTTGTAAACATAAATTTGATGTTAGTTTTTCTGTCATAACTTTTAAAGTTTTTAATTAAAATAAGATTTTTTAATGTTTTTTGATGTAAAATTTAATTTTACATAAATAAGTATTCTTGAGTTTTTTCAAAAGAACTGATACTTTTTGACATATACAGGGTGAAACAAAAAGTTTGCAAATATAAATTTAATCTCAGTTTTTCTGTCATAACGTTTAATTTAACGTTTTTAATTAAAATAAGATTTTTTAATCTAGAATTTAATATTACACAAAAAAGTATTCCTAAGTTTTTTTAAAGAAGCTAATACTTTTCGAGATATATAGGGTCAAACAAAAAGTTTGTAAATATAAATTTGATCTCAGTTTTTCTGTCATAACTTTTAAAGATTCTAATTAAAATGAGATTTTTTGGAGTTTTTTGATGTAAAATTTAATTGTACATAAAAAAGTATTCTTGAGTTTTTTCAAAAAAACTGATACTTTTCGAGATATATAGGGTCAAACAAAAAGTTTGTAAATATAAATTTAATCTCAGTTTTTCTGTCATAACTTTTAACTTTTTTAATTAAAATGAGATTTTTTAATGTTTTTTGATGTAAAATTTAATTTTACATAAATAAGTATTCTTGAGGTTTTTCAAAAGAACTGATACTTTTCGAGATATACAGGGTCAAACAAAAGTTTGTAAATATAAATTTAATCTCAGTTTTTCTGTCAAAACTTTTAACGTTTTTAATTAAAATAAGATTTTTTGATGTAGAATTTAATATTACACAAAAAAGTATTCTTGAGTTTTTTCAAAAAAACTAATACTTTTCGAGATATATAGGGTCAAACAAAAAGTTTGTAAATATAAATTTGATCTAAGTTTTTCTGTCATAACTTTTAAAGTTTTTAATTAAAATAAGATTTTTTAATGTTTTTTGATGTAAAATTTAATTTAACATAAATAAGTATTCCTGAGTTTTTTCAAAAGAACTGATACTTTTCGAGATATACAGGGTCAAACAAAAAGTTTGTAAATATAAATTTAATCTCAGTTTTTCTGTCATAACTTTTAACGTTTTTAATTAAAATAGGATTTTTTAATGTAGAATTCAATATTACACAAAAAAGTATTCTTGAGTTTTTTTAAAAATACTAATACTTTTCGAAATATATAGGGTCAAACAAAAAGTTTGAAAATATAAATTTGGTCTCAGTTTTTCTGTCATAGCTTTTAAAGTTTTTAATTAAAATAAGATTTTTTAATCTAGAATTTAATATTACACAAAAAAGTATTCCTAAGTTTTTTTAAAGAAGCTAATACTTTTCGAGATATATAGGGTCAAACAAAAAGTTTGTAAATATAAATTTGATCTCAGTTTTTCTGTCATAACTTTTAAAGATTCTAATTAAAATGAGATTTTTTGGAGTTTTTTGATGTAAAATTTAATTATACATAAAAAAGTATTCTTGAGTTTTTTCAAAAAAACTGATACTTTTCGAGATATATAGGGTCAAACAAAAAGTTTGTAAATATAAATTTAATCTCAGTTTTTCTGTCATAATTTTTAACTTTTTTAATTAAAATAAGATTTTTTGATGTTTTTTGATGTAGAATTTAATATTACACAAAAAAATATTCCTAAGTTTTTTCAAAAAAACTAATACTTTTCGAGATATATAGGGTCAAACAAAAAGTTTGTAAATATAAACTTGATCTTAGTTTTTCTGTCATAACTTTTAAAGTTTTTATTTAAAATGAGATTTTTTAATGTTTTTTGGTGTAAAATTTAATTTTACATAAATAAGTATTCTTGAGTTTTTTCAAAAGAACTGATACTTTTCGAGATATACAGGGTCAAACAAAAGTTTGTAAATATAAATTTAATCTCAGTTTTTCTGTCAAAACTTTTAACGTTTTTAATTAAAATAAGATTTTTTGATGTAGAATTTAATATTACACAAAAAAGTATTCTTGAGTTTTTTCAAAAAAACTAATACTTTTCGAGATATATAGGGTCAAACAAAAAGTTTGTAAATATAAATTTGATCTAAGTTTTTCTGTCATAACTTTTAAAGTTTTTAATTAAAATAAGATTTTTTAATGTTTTTTGATGTAAAATTTAATTTAACATAAATAAGTATTCCTGAGTTTTTTCAAAAGAACTGATACTTTTCGAGATATACAGGGTCAAACAAAAAGTTTGTAAATATAAATTTAATCTCAGTTTTTTTGTCATAACTTTTAACGTTTTTAATTAAAATAGGATTTTTTAATGTAGAATTCAATATTACACAAAAAAGTATTCTTGAGTTTTTTTAAAAATACTAATACTTTTCGAAATATACAGAGTGTCCCAGAATTAACTACGGAAACTTCGTATACGTATTCCTTGATGACAAATAAGTAGGGTCTTTCCTATAAAAAAATTTTTTTTAGAGACTCCTGTCAGAGTTATAACCCTTTAAAGAGGGGTGGTAAAATACGGTTTTAATTTAATATCTTCTGATTGGTCCAAGATAAAAAATTAAAAATTTTGGGTGAACATCATTTTTATAAAGACGCATTTCTCCTGCCACTTTTCACCTGCCCTACCCCATTCTAAGGGTGCAAATCAAGGAACCCCTCTTAATATTTTTTTTGTAACTTTGTAACTTTCTTAGCAATTAATATTTGCAATAACAAAAAATTATTTTAGGAAGTTTTGATTATTTAGAAACTTTTTTGTTCCTTGTCGTTTTTTGCGAAATCGTTTCGGTTTGGAGTAAAAAAATAAAAAGTAGGACCATGTCAATTGAGTATTGTGTATCGCGATCAAGTAGCGCACATTTGCAAAGTAGGTTATAACTCTGACAGGAGTCTCTAAAAAAATTTTTTTTATAGGAAAGACCCTACTTATTTGTCATCAAGGAATACGTATACGAAGTTTCCGTAGTTAATTCTGGGACACCCTATATAGGGTCAAACAAAAAGTTTGAAAATATAAATTTGGTCTCAGTTTTTCTCTCATAGCTTTTAAAGTTTTTAATTAAAATAAGAATTTTTGGGGTTTTTTGATGTAAAATTTAATTTTACATAAAAAAGTATTCCT
Organism: Altica lythri; assembly: GCA_964028335.1. NCBI lineage: Eukaryota > Metazoa > Arthropoda > Insecta > Coleoptera > Chrysomelidae > Altica > Altica lythri. Next base: position 276,729 of record CAXIIO010001191.1, read on the forward strand.
AAATTTATTCAAAAAAACTGATACTTTTCGAGATATGCAGGGTCAAACAAAAAGTTTGTAAATATAAATTTAATCTCAGTTTTTCTGTCATAGCTTTTAAAGTTTTTAATTAAAATGAGATTTTTTAATGTTTTTTGATGTAAAATTTAATTTTACATAAATAAGTATTCTTAAGTTTTTTCAAAAGAACTGATACTTTTCGAGATATACAGGGTCAAACAAAAAGTTTGTAAATATAAATTTAATCTTAGTTTTTCTGTCATAACTTTTAACGTTTTTAATTAAGATTTTTTGATGTAGAATTTAATATTACACAAAAAAGTGATCTTGAGTTTTTTCAAAAAAACTAATACTTTTCGAGATATATAGGGTGAAACAAAAAGTTTGTAAACATAAATTTGATCTTAGTTTTTCTGTCATAACTTTTAAAGTTTTTAATTAAAATGAGATTTTTTAATGTTTTTTGATGTAAAATTTAATTTTACATAAATAAGTATTCTTGAGTTTTTTCAAAAGAACTGATACTTTTCGAGATATACAGGGTCAAACAAAAAGTTTGTAAATATAAATTTAATCTCAGTTTTTCTGTCATAACTTTTAACGTTTTTAATTAAAATAAGATTTTTTGATGTTTTTTGATGTAGAATTTAATATTACACAAAAAAGTATTCTTAAGTTTTTTCAAAAAAACTGATACTTTTCGAGATATATAGGGTCAAACAAAAAGTTTGTAAATATAAATTTAATCTCAGTTTTTCTGTCATAATTTTTAACTTTTTTAATTAAAATAAGATTTTTTGATGTTTTTTGATGTAGAATTTAATATTACACAAAAAAATATTCCTAAGTTTTTTCAAAAAAACTAATACTTTTCGAGATATATAGGGTCAAACAAAAAGTTTGTAAATATAAACTTGATCTTAGTTTTTCTGTCATAACTTTTAAAGTTTTTTATTAAAATGAGATTTTTTAATGTTTTTTGGTGTAAAATTTAATTTTACATAAATAAGTATTCTTGAGTTTTTTCAAAAGAACTGATACTTTTCGAGATATACAGGGTCAAACAAAAGTTTGTAAATATAAATTTAATCTCAGTTTTTCTGTCAAAACTTTTAACGTTTTTAATTAAAATAAGATTTTTTGATGTAGAATTTAATATTACACAAAAAAGTATTCTTGAGTTTTTTCAAAAAAACTAATACTTTTCGAGATATATAGGGTCAAACAAAAAGTTTGTAAATATAAATTTGATCTAAGTTTTTCTGTCATAACTTTTAAAGTTTTTAATTAAAATAAGATTTTTTAATGTTTTTTGATGTAAAATTTAATTTAACATAAATAAGTATTCCTGAGTTTTTTCAAAAGAACTGATACTTTTCGAGATATACAGGGTCAAACAAAAAGTTTGTAAATATAAATTTAATCTCAGTTTTTCTGTCATAACTTTTAACGTTTTTAATTAAAATAGGATTTTTTAATGTAGAATTCAATATTACACAAAAAAGTATTCTTGAGTTTTTTTAAAAATACTAATACTTTTCGAAATATATAGGGTCAAACAAAAAGTTTGAAAATATAAATTTGGTCTCAGTTTTTCTCTCATAGCTTTTAAAGTTTTTAATTAAAATAAGAATTTTTGGGGTTTTTTGATGTAAAATTTAATTTTACATAAAAAAGTATTCTTGAGTTTATTCAAAAAAACTGATACTTTTCGAGATATGCAGGGTCAAACAAAAAGTTTGTAAATATAAATTTAATCTCAGTTTTTCTGTCATAGCTTTTAAAGTTTTTAATTAAAATGAGATTTTTTAATGTTTTTTGATGTAAAATTTAATTTTACATAAATAAGTATTCCTAAGTTTTTTTAAAAGAACTGATACTTTTCGAGATATACAGGGTCAAACAATAAGTTTGTAAATATAAATTTAATCTTAGTTTTTCTGTCATAACTTTTAACGTTTTTAATTAAAATAAGATTTTTTGATGTAGAATTTAATATTACACAAAAAAGTGATCTTGAGTTTTTTCAAAAAAACTAATACTTTTCGAGATATATAGGGTGAAACAAAAAGTTTGTAAACATAAATTTGATCTTAGTTTTTCTGTCATAACTTTTAAAGTTTTTAATTAAAATGAGATTTTTTAATGTTTTTTGATGTAAAATTTAATTTTACATAAATAAGTATTCTTGAGTTTTTTCAAAAGAACTGATACTTTTCGAGATATACAGGGTCAAAGAAAAAGTTTGTAAATATAAATTTAATCTCAGTTTTTCTGTCATAACTTTTAACGTTTTTAATTAAAATAAGATTTTTTGATGTTTTTTGATGTAGAATTTAATATTACACAAAAAAGTATTCCTAAGTTTTTTCAAAAAAACTAATAATTTTCGAGATATATAGGGTCAAACAAAAAGTTTTTAAATATAAATTTGATCTAAGTTTTTCTGTCATAACTTTTAAAGTTTTTAAATAAAATGAGGTTTTTTAACGTTTTTCGATGTAAAATTTAATTTTGCATAAATAAGTATTCTTGAGTTTTTTCAAAAGAACTGATACTTTTCGAGATATACAGGGTCAAACAAAAGTTTGTAAATATAAATTTAATCTCAGTTTTTCTGTCAAAACTTTTAACGTTTTTAATTAAAATAAGATTTTTTGATGTAGAATTTAATATTACACAAAAAAGTATTCTTGAGTTTTTTCAAAAAAACTAATACTTTTCGAGATATATAGGGTCAAACAAAAAGTTTGTAAATATAAATTTGATCTAAGTTTTTCTGTCATAACTTTTAAAGTTTTTAATTAAAATAAGATTTTTTAATGTTTTTTGATGTACAATTTAATTTAACATAAATAAGTATTCCTGAGTTTTTTTAAAAGAACTGATACTTTTCGAGATATACAGGGTCAAACAAAAAGTTTGTAAATATAAATTTAATCTCAGTTTTTCTGTCATAACTTTTAACGTTTTTAATTAAAATAGGATTTTTTAATGTAGAATTCAATATTACACAAAAAAGTATTCTTGAGTTTTTTTAAAAATACTAATACTTTTCGAAATATATAGGGTCAAACAAAAAGTTTGAAAATATAAATTTGGTCTCAGTTTTTCTGTCATAGCTTTTAAAGTTTTTAATTAAAATAAGAATTTTTGGGGTTTTTTGATGTAAAATTTAATTTTACATAAAAAAGTATTCTTGAGTTTATTCAAAAAAACTGATACTTTTCGAGATATGCAGGGTCAAACAAAAAGTTTGTAAATATAAATTTATTCTCAGTTTTTCTGTCATAGCTTTTAAAGTTTTTAATTAAAATGAGATTTTTTAATGTTTTTTAATGTAAAATTTAATTTTACATAAATAAGTATTCTTAAGTTTTTTCAAAAAAACTAATACTTTTCGAGATATATAGGGTCAAACAAAAAGTTTGTAAACATAAATTTGATCTTAGTTTTTCTGTCATAACTTTTAAAATTTTTAATTAAAATGAGATTTTTTAATGTTTTTTGATGTAGAATTTAATATTACACAAAAAAGTATTCCTAAGTTTTTTTCAAAAAAACTAATAATTTTCGAGATATATAGGGTCAAACAAAAAGTTTGTAAATATAAATTTGATCTAAGTTTTTCTGTCATAACTTTTAAAGTTTTTAAATAAAATGAGGTTTTTTAACGTTTTTCGATGTAAAATTTAATTTTACATAAAAAAGTATTCTTGAGTTTTTTCAAAAAAACTGATACTTTTCGAGATATACAGGGTCAAACAAAAAGTTTTTAAATATAAATTTAATCTCGGTTTTTCTGTCATAACTTTTAACGTTTTTAATTAAAATAAGATTTTTTGATGTTTTTTAATGTAGAATTTAATATTACACAAAAAAGTATTCTTAAGTTTTTTTAAAAACACTAATAATTTTCGAGATATATAGGGTCAAACAAAAAGTTTGTAAATATAAATTTGATCTTAGTTTTTCTGTTATAACTTTTAACGTTTTTTAATAAAAATAAGATTTTTTGATGTTTTTTATGCAGAATTTAATATTAAATAAAAAAGTATTTCTAAGTTTTTTTAAAGAAAGTAATACTTTTCGAGATATATAGGGTCAAACAAAAAGTTTGTAAATATAAATTTGATCTTAGTTTTTCTGTCATAAATTTTAAAGTTTTTAATCAAAATAAGATTTTTTAATGTTTTTTGATGTAAAATTTAATTTTGCATAAATAAGTATTCCTAAGTTTTTCCAAAAGAACTGATACTTTTCGAGATATACAGGGTCAAACAAAAAGTTTGTAAATATAAATTTAATCTCAGTTTTTTTGTCATGACTTTTAACGTTTTTAATTAAAATAAGATTTTTTGATGTAAAATTTAATATTACACAAAAAAGTATTCTTGAGTTTTTTCAAAAGAACTGATACTTTTCGAGATATACAGGGTCAAACAAAAAGTTTGTAAATATAAATTTAATCTCAGTTTTTCTGTCATAACTTTTAACGTTTTTAATTAAAATAAGATTTTTTGATGTTTTTTGATGTAGAATTTAATACTACACAAAAAAGTATTCCTAAGTTTTTTCAAAAAAACTAATAATTTTCGAGATATATGGGGTCAAACAAAAAGTTTGTAAATATAAATTTGATCTAAGTTTTTCTGTCATAACTTTTAAAGTTTTTAAATAAAATAAGGTTTTTTAACGTTTTTCGATGTAAAATTTAATTTTACATAAAAAAGTATTCCTGAGTTTTTTCAAAAAAACTGATACTTTTCGAGATATACAGGGTCAAACAAAAAGTTTGTAAATATAAATTTAATCTCAGTTTTTCTGTTATAACTTTTAACGTTTTTAATTAAAATAAGATTTTTTAATGTTTTTTGATATAGAATTTAATATAACACAAAAAAGTATTCCTAAGTTTTTTTAAAAAAACTAATACTTTTCGAGATATATAGGGTCAAACAAAAAGTTTGTAAATATAAATTTGATCTTAGTTTTTCTGTCATAACTTTTAAAGTTTTTAATTAAAATGAGATTTTTTAATGTTTTTTGTTGTAAAATTAAATTTTACATAAATAAGTATTCTTGAGTTTTTTCAAAAGAACTGATACTTTTCGAGATATACAGGGTCAAACAAAAAGTTTGTAAATATAAATTTAATCTCAGTTTTTCTGTCATAACTTTTAACGTTTTTAATTAAAATAAGATTTTTTGATGTAGAATTTAATATTACACAAAAAAGTGTTTTTGAGTTTTTTCGAAAAAACTAATACTTTTCGAGATATATAGGGTCAAACAAAAAGTTTGTAAACATAAATTTGATCTTAGTTTTTCTGTTAGAACTTTTAAAGTTTTTAATTAAAATGAGATTTTTTAATGTTTTTTGATGTAAAATTTAATTTTACATAAATAAGTATTCTTGTGTTTTTTCAAAAGAACTGATACTTTTCGAGATATACAGGGTGAAACAAAAAGTTTGTAAATATAAATTTAATCTCAGTTTTTCTGTCATAACTTTTAACGTTTTTAATTAAAATAAGATTTTTTAATGTAGAATGTAATATTATACAAAAAAGTATTTTTAAGTTTTTTTTAACAAACTAATACTTTTCGAGATATATAGGGTCAAACAAAAAGTTTGTAAATATAAATTTGATCTCAGTTATTCTGTCATAACTTTTAAAGATTTTAATTAAAATGAGATTCTTTTGCGTTTTTTGATGTAAAATTTAATTTTACATAAAAAAGTATTCTTGAGTTTTTTCAAAAAAACTGATACTTTTCGAGATATATAGGGTCAAACAAAAAGTTTGTAAATATAAATTTAATCTCAGTTTTTCTGTCATAACTTTTAACGTTTTTAATTAAAATAGGATTTTTTGATGTTTTTGGATGTAGAATTTAATATTACACAAAAAAGTGTTCTTAAGGTTTTTTAAAAACACTAATAATTTTCGAGATATATAGGGTCAAACAAAAAGTTTGTAAATATAAATTCGATCTTAGTTTTTCTGTCATAACTTTTAAAGATTCTAATTAAAATAAGATTTTTTAATGTTTTTTGATGTAAAATTTAATTCTACATAAATAAGTATTCCTGAGGTTTTTCAAAAGAACTGATACTTTTCGAGATATACAGGGTCAAACAAAAAGTTTGTAAATATAAATTTAATCTGTTTTTCTGTCATAACTTTTAAAGTTTTTTATTAAAATAAGAATAGTCCGGGTTCCCATGTGGTAAAAAAGGCATAAAGAATAACCGGCTGAAACTTTCAGAATCGCTTAATTGCACTTAGACCTACAAACTTCCATAGCAACAATATCGATGGATGGGGCGTTTTTTCTTCAGCAGTGGTCAAACATGTCGAAAGTTATAACTCTCCCCAGAGTGATGGATTACCGATTTATTTTTTGTGAATCAACAGTTTTTTATTATTTTATGTGACCTACAAAAGAAGAGGGCGTTAACTGGTTATTTGTTAAGTCGTTGGCAGTCGTAACTATTACATGTTAAGCGCGTAGGCCCCGCCAAACGCCCTCCTCTTTTTGTAGGTCACGTGTTTTATTATGTAGTAATAATAAAAAACTGTTGATTCACAAAAAATAAATCGGTTATCCATCACTCCGGGAAGGGGTAATATCTTTCGACATGTTTGACCGCTGCTAAAGAAAAAACGCCCCATCCATCGATATTGTTGCTATGGAAGTTTGTAGGTCTAAGTGCAATTAAGCGATTCTGAAAGTTTCAGCCGGTTATTCTTTATGCCTTTTTTACCACGTGGGAACCCGGACTAGAATATTTGGTGTTTTTTATGTAAAATTTAATTTTACATAAAAAAGTATTCTTGAGTTTTTTTAAAAAAACTGATACTTTTCTAGATATACAGGGTCAAACAAAAAGTTTGTAAATATAAATTTAATCTCAGTTTTTCTGTCATAACTTTTATCGTTTTTAACTAAAATAAAATTTTTTGATGTTTTTTTATGTAGAATTAAATTTTACTTAAAAACGTATTCTTAAGCTTTTAAAAAACCTAATACTTTTCGAGATATATAGGGTCAAACAAAAAGTGTGTAAATATAAATTTGATCTTAGTTTTTCTGTCATAACTTTTAAAGTTTTTAATTAAAATAAGATTTTTTAATATTTTTTGATGTAAAATTTAATTTTACATAAATAAGTATTCTTGAGTTTTTTCAAAAAACTGATACTTTTCGAAATATACAGGGTCAAACAAAAAGTTTGTAAATATAAATTTGATCTCCATTTTTTCTGTCATAACTTTTAAAGTTTTTAAGTAAAATTTAATTTTTTTGGGTCTTTTGATGTAAAATTTGATTTTACATAAAAAAGTATTCTTGAGTTTTTTCAAAAAACTGATATTTTTCGAAATATACAGGGTCAAACAAAAAGTTTGTAAATATAAATTTAATCTCGGTTTTTCTGTCGTAACTTTTAACGTTTTTAATTAAAATAAGATTTTTTGATGTTTTTTAATGTAGAATTTAATATTACACAAAAAAGTATTCTTAAGTTTTTTTTAAAAACACTAATAATTTTCGAGATATATAGGGTCAAACAAAAAGTTTGTAAATATAAATTTGATCTTAGTTTTTCTGTTATAACTTTTAACGTTTTTTAATAAAAATAAGATTTTTTGATGTTTTTTATGCAGAATTTAATATTACATAAAAAAGTATTCCTAAGGTTTTTTAAAGAAAGTAATACTTTTCGAGATATATAGGGTCAAACAAAAAGTTTGTAAATATAAATTTGATCTTAGCTTTTCTGTCATAAATTTTAAAGTTTTTAATCAAAATAAGATTTTTTAATGTTTTTTTATGTAAAATTTAATTTTACATAAATAAGTATTCTTGAGTTTTTTCAAAAGAACTGATACTTTTCGAGATATACAGGGTCAAACAAAAAGTTTGTAAATATAAATTTAATCTCAGTTTTTCTGTCATAACTTTTAACGTTTTTAATTGAAATAAGATTTTTTGATGTAGAATTTAATATTACACAAAAAAGTATTCTTGAGTTTTTTCAAAAAAACTAATACTTTTCGAGATATATAGGGTCAAACAAAAAGTTTGTAAATATAAATTTAATCTCAGTTTTTCTGTCATAACTTTTAAACTTTTTAATTAAAATAAGATTTTTTAATGTTTTTTTATGTAAACTTTAATTTTACATAAATAAGTATTCCTGAGTTTTTTCAAAAGAACTGATACTTTTCGGGATATACAGGGTCAAACAAAAAGTTTGTAAATATAAATTTAATCTCAGTTTTTCTGTCATAAATTTTAACGTTTTTAATTAAAATAAGATTTTTTGATGTAGAATTTATTATTACACAAAAAAGTATTCCAACGTTTTTTCAAAAAAACTAATAATTTTCGAGATATATAGGGTCAAACAAAAAGTTTGAAAATATAAATTTGATCTCAGTTTTTCTGTCATAGCTTTTAAAGTTTTTAATTAAAATAAGATTTTTTGGGGTTTTTTGATGTAAAATTTAATTTTACATAAGAAAGTATTCTTGAGTTTTTTCAGAAAAACTGATACTTTTCGAGATATGCAGGGTCAAACAAAAAGTTTGTAAATATAAATTTAATCTCAGTTTCTCTATCATAACTTTTAACAGTTTAAATTAAAATAAGATTTTTTAACGTTTTTTTAAGTAAAATTTAATTTTACATAAAAAAGTATTCTTGAGTTTTTTCAAAAAAACTGATACTTTTCGAGATATACATGGTCAAACAAAAAGTTTGTAAATATAAATTTAATCTCAGTTTTTCTGTCATAACTTTTAACGATTTTAACTAAAATAAGATTTTTTGATGTTTTTTGATGTAGAATTTAATACAACACAAAAAAGTATAACTAAGTTTTTTTAAAAAAACTAACAATTTTCGAGATATATAGGGTCAAACAAAAAGTTTGTAAATATAAATTTGATCTAAATTTTTCTGTCATAACTTTTAAAGTTTTTAATCAAAATAAGATTTTTTACTGTTTTTTGATGTAAAATTTAATTTTGCATAAATAAGTATTGAAACACTTATGGGGGCTTTTTACACAATTTATTTACAAAATTGTTAAGATACACTGAACTCTGCTGGATAACGTCTAACTACTTGACAATACAATGAACTCTTGTGAACACTTGACTCGAACTCACGTTAACTGCCCATGCATCCCCTTATATACAACATTATTTAATCTAGTCAGTGTGTTTAGAAGTTTCTAGAATTTTCTAGAAACATTATTTAAAATGGTCAGTTGATTTTTTTTTTACAAACTTCTAAAAATCAACTGTCAACAACAATCTTTCAAATTAAGGTCCCTTCCTTTACGGTTATCGCGTTACACTGCCCCCTCCTTAGATTCATTCCTCCTGGAATGTTATTTCCTACATCGGAATCCCGCACACTCCCTGAGCCAGCCAAACCATCTTCTTGGAGTTGCTGCGCATCTCCACTATGGTTTCCCTGGTAAGGCGCCAAACGATCATGATGGACCACGACGGGTTTCCCTCTGGGAATTTTCACGATCCGATAAATGACATCGTTAATCTTCTTCTTGATGGTGTAAGGACCTTCCCAGTTCTTTTGTAATTTGGGACAAATACCTCGACGCCGTCGGGGGTTATAGAGCCAGACTAAATCTCCAACTTGGTAACTCTTTTCCATTGTCCGTGTGTCATAGTACCTCTTCATCCGATCACTAGATAATTGTAGTTTTCCACGCACCAGGTTGTGTATATTTTCCATTCGATTCTGAAGGTTGGTGACATATTGTTCTCGTGCCATTTCTTCACCAGGTTTACAACCAAACACCAAGTCACATGGTAGCCTCATTTCTCTACCGAACAGGACTTTCGCAGGCGTTTGGCCAGTTGATTCGTTGATGGCCGATCGAATTGCCATTAGAAATAGTGGAATATGTCGATCCCAATCCCTCTGACAATCTGACACCACTTTTGACAGATAGTTGGTTATAGTCCGGTTCATTCGTTCCACCATTTCATCAGACTGAGGGTGCATCGCTGTGGTTCTCGTTTTGTGGATGCCTAATCTTTGGCAAACTTCTTGAAACAGCTTGCTCTCAAAATTTCTTCCTTGGTCTGAATGTAATTCTAATGGTACCCCAAATCGGCTTACGAATTCTTCAACCAATATATTTGCTAAAGTGGTAGCTTCCTGATTGGGAACTGCATATGCTTCAACCCATTTAGTGAAGTAGTCCATTACAACAAAGATGTACTTGTTTCCTACATCGGTCTGTGGAAGTGGCCCCAATACATCTACTGCGATTCTTTCAAAAGGACTTCCAACCAGGTATTGCTGCATTTCCGCCTTCGGTTTTCGGTGCGGACCGTTACTGGCAGCACATGTAGTGCATTTACGACACCAATCTTTAACATCATTAGTGCAATTTACCCAGTAAAATCTATCTCGGATCTTTTGCAGCGTTTTCGTGATACCCAGATGTCCTCCAGAACTATCATTATGCATCTGTTTTAAAATTTCCGGTACAGCATTTCTTGGGACCACTATTTGTTTCCTTGTTTCTGTGCCCTCGGAATTTTCTACAAGTCTTTTAACGAGCCCTCTGTCCAAAATTAAAGAGTTACATTGGGACCAGTATGCTTTTAAAGCAGGAGAGGATGAGGATATCTCTCTCCACAACGGACGACGGTCCATTCTCTTCCACTCCCTAATCTTTCTCAGAACGGGATCGTTTTCTTGTTGCTCCTCCAGCATAGAGCTCTCGTCTTCTGGCACAACCTTAACTAAGGCAAGTTTTTCCTCGTTCTGCTCCATACGGGTACAATGGGGGCAATCAGGTCGACATGGTCTTCTGGAAAGTGCATCAGCATTGCGATGTCTGGTTCCAGGTCTGTGCTCGATTTCAACATCATATTCCTGCAGTTTTTCGAGCCATCTTGCTATCTGTCCTTCTGGGTTCCTAAAGCTAAGTAGCCACTTTAAACTAGCATGGTCTGTTCTGATCAGGAATTTTCTGCCATACAGATATTTATAAAAGTGTTCGACGGATTTTACAACTGCTAACAGTTCCCTCCGAGTTACACAGTAATTCTTTTCAGCTTTCGATAAAGTTTTGCTGAAGTAACCAACCACTCTTTCCTTACCGTCTTGTAGCTGTGACAAGACGGCTCCAATTCCCACATTGCTGGCGTCGGTGTCCAGAATAAGCTTACCATCAGGAAGTGGATAAGCAAGAACAGGTGCTGACGTAAGCTGTTTCTTCAATATTTCAAACGCATTTTGACATTCCTGATCCCAACAGAAGGACTTATCTTGTTCTGTCAAACGTGTCAAGGGTTTGGCAATGTCTCCAAAATTCTTGACATATCGTCGGTAATAGGAACAAAGACCCAAGAAACTCCGGAGCTGATGTTTGTCGATAGGGATTGGCCATTCCTGAACGGCTTGTATCTTAGCGGGATCAACAGCAACGCCATCCTTGCTTACGTTATGTCCTAAATAGTTGACCTGTCTCTGGAACAAGTGGCATTTCTTAACATTCAATGTTAGATTAGCGTTCTGTAATCTTTTAAAAACTTCTTCCAGGTTAGATAAATGTTCCTTAAAGGTCTTACCCATTATGATGATGTCGTCTAGATAAACTAGACAAGTTTCCCATGACAAACCCCGCAGGATGTTCTCCATTAGTCGTTCAAACGTCGCAGGAGCATTACAGAGGCCAAATGGAAGGACCGTGAATTGCCATAACCCTGATCCACTGGTAAAGGCAGTCTTTTCTTTGTCTGCAGGATTCATTTTAACTTGCCAGTATTCGCTTTTAAGGTCCAAGGTAGAAAACAGAGTAGAACCCGCCAAAGCGTCCAGGGCATCATCAATCCTTGGCAGAGGATAACTGTCCTTCTTAGTGACATCATTTAGCTTTCTATAGTCGACACAAAACCGCATTGATCCGTCTTTCTTTCTCACTAATACCACAGGAGAAGCCCACGGACTACTGGATGGTTCGACTATGCCATTTTGAATCATTTCTTTAAGGGTTCTGTCTGCTTCTTCCTTTTTAACTTGAGGCATCCTTCGGGGTACCTGTCGAATCGGACGTGCATCACCGGTGTCAATTCTATGTTGTACAACATCAGTTCTTCCCAGTTTACTTTTAGAACCAAATACAGGTTTATAACGGTTAAGTAGATCTCTTACCTGTTTCTTTTCTAATTTTGACAAAGAGGGGCCTAATTTTGTCATTAATTGTTCAATTTCGTTGGTCTCATCTGTTTCCGTAACATTTATCTTGTGAATTATGGCCATTACCGGTTCTAAACTTCCCATTTCCGTGTCCTTTCGGAGAAGAACTGGATGATCGTTCAAGTTGATAACTCGGATGGGTACCTCTTTGGCGGATCTAACAAGAGTCTTACCCACAAGGAGTCCTTTTCCCAATTCATGGTCATGGTTCTTCGGCTCTATCATGGCTGGGGCACCATCTGGCTCCAGTCCATCCAACCGCGCTGTGACGACACATTCGCAGCTTGCCGGAAGTTCGATATCATCGATTAGCTTAATCGAGGCGTTGTCAACTTGTTTTCGGTGCAGGAATATTTCTTCATTACCAGTACGAAGGATACGTTGGCGAAGATCCAAATGAAAACCACAGTGGAGCATAACATCCATGCCCAGAACAACATCTTCATCAACGTCAGCCACCAGCACTGAGTGAACAAGAGAGGTTGAACCAAACTGTAGCGTCACCTGTATCTCACCGTAGACTCTAGCAGAATCTCCGGTAGCGGTACGCAGTCTCCAACTGGTAGGCAACATCTTATTTCGCATAATGATGGTTGGTCGGACGATAGTTTTTGTAGCTCCAGTGTCTACCAGCATGCTAATATTCTTCCCATCAAGGAGGCCATCTACATATAAGCTGTCCACGTGATGTCGCAGAGTTGCCAATTTAATGGTGTGAGGGGCTTCGGGAATGTTTGGGGTCGATTTCGCCCTCCAGGAGTCGACCCGTTCTAGTTTTCCTGCTGCTGGGGTACTTCAGCAGAAGATCTTTCTTTTTGGGGGCAAGTATTTCTTATATGGCCTAGTTCTCCGCAGTTCCAGCATCTTACTTGGTGCCTTCTTTTTGGAGATAACTTCATTAATCTCTCTACTACCGCTTCAACGTCGCTAACGGAATGAACGGCATGGTCGTAGTTACCGGTGATTTCCCTTACTCGAGCAACTCCACGTGAGGCCTCCGTCGCCGCCTCAAACTCCAGGGCAATGGTCAAGGCGTCCACAAGAGTCTTCGGCCGCGCCAACCGTACAGCGCGCTGCAACTCGACGTCTCGAAGACCATCGGTGAAGGTTTGGACTGCTAGGCACTCCAGGAAATCCTCCGCTGCATTTGAATACGCAAGTCGTACGATTCTTGCTACATCCGCTTCAAATTCCTGGATAGTTTCTCCATTTTTCTGTTTTCGGCTCTTTAACTGCATTCGGTACACCGGTTGTAGATGAGTTTGACCATAACGCATCTCTAGACGATTCACCAATAACTCGAAGTTGTCAGCTTCATCCGGTGTCAATGATTGCAAGACGTCTAAAGCTTCGCCTCGCAGAGCTACGGTTAGGGACAATGTTTTCTCCTGGGATGATCATCCATTAGCTCTGGCCGCTGCGTCGAACTGTTTCAGGTAATTTGGCCAGGAAGTCTTCCCGTCGAAGGTCGGGGGTTTCATCGTCGTTCGTACATGGGTCGTCTCCTCGCTTCTTTGTCGTTCGACGTCTGCGTGGCAGGTTTCCATCCTTCTTGCATCTCCGTCGCCGTGGTGGATGGGCTGGTTTCGACGACAAGCTTCCTGTTCTTGTTGAAGCTTCCTTATTTCGGACTGCACTTGCTGGTTGATCTGGTTTTGCTCGTCTCGCAAGTTGGCGACTTGTTGATTTTGTTCGTCTCGCAAGCTGGACACTTGCTGATTTTGTTCTTCACGAAGATGTGATATTTGCTGGGAGAACAAACTGGATAACTCATCTGATATGGTAGACATCCGTTGTGATAGCTCTTCTTGCTGGCTCTTTATCTGACTGGATAGCTCCTCTTGCTGGCTCGTCATTCGTCCTGATAGCTCCTCTTTCAGCTGGGACATATCTTCGCGCTGGCTCTTCATCTGACTGGATAGCTCCTTATGTTGCCGGGAAAGTTGTTGAGCTTGTTCTTCTTGTTGGCTCGTCATTCGTTGGGACAGCTGGGACATATCTTCGCGCTGGCTGCTTATCTGACTGGACAACTGGGACAGTTGTTGAGCTTGTTCTTCTTGCAGCCGGGAAAGTTGTTGAGTTTGTTCTTCTTGCAGCCGGGAAAGTTGTTGAGTTTGTTCTTCTTGTAGCCGGGAAATTGCTTTTTGAACTGGGTCTTCAAACTCAACAGCGTCAGGGTCCAAATTATTATTTACGTAGTATTCACGGAGCCTTGTCAACAATATGGATTTGCTCCCAGTAGTTTCCAATTCTAATTCCTCGAGCTCTCTTCTGAGCTCAGCCAACAATAAATCAGTTATCTTTTTTCCAGGCATTCTTGTATCTTCACCCCACACCTGACACCAATTTGAAACACTTATGGGGGCTTTTTACACAATTTATTTACAAAATTGTTAAGATACACTGAACTCTGCTGGATAACGTCTAACTACTTGACAATACAATGAACTCTTGTGAACACTTGACTCGAACTCACGTTAACTGCCCATGCATCCCCTTATATACAACATTATTTAATCTAGTCAGTGTGTTTAGAAGTTTCTAGAATTTTCTAGAAACATTATTTAAAATGGTCAGTTGATTTTTTTTTTACAAACTTCTAAAAATCAACTGTCAACAACAATCTTTCAAATTAAGGTCCCTTCCTTTACGGTTATCCCGTTACAGTATTCTTGAGATTTTTCAAACGAACTGATACTTTTCGAGATATACAGGGTCAAACAAAAAGTTTGTAAATATAAATTTAATCTCAGTTTTTCTGTCATGACTTTTAAAGTTTTTTATTAAAATAAGAATTTTTGGGGTTTTTTAATGTAAAATTTTATTTTACATAAAAAAGTGTTCTTGAGTTTTTTCAAAAAAACTGATACTTTTCGAGATATATAGGGTTAAACAAAAAGTTTGTAAATATAAATTTAGTCTCAGTTTTTCTGTCATAACTTTTAACGTTTTTAATTAAAATAAGATTTTTTGATGTAGAGTTTAATACTTCACAAAAAAGTGTTCCTAAGTTTTTTCAAAAAAACTAATAATTTTCGAGATATATAGGGTCAAACAAAAAGTTTGTAAATATAAATTTGATCTAAGTTTTTCTGTCATAACTTTTAAAGTTTTTAAATAAAATAAGATTTTTTAATGTTTATTGATGTAAAATTAAATTTTACATAAATAAGTATTCTTGAGTTTTTTCAAAAGAACTGGTACTTTTCGAGATATACAGGGTCAAACAAAAAGTTTGTAAATATAAATTTAATCTCAGTTTTTCTGTCATAACTTTTAACGTTTTTAATTAAAATAAGATTTTTTGATGTAGAATTTAATATAACACAAAAAAGTATTCTTAAGTTTTTTTAAAAAAACTAATACTTTTCGAGATATATAGGGTCAAACAAAAAGTTTGTAAATATAAATTTGATCTTAGTTTTTCTGTCATAACTTTTAAAGTTTTTAATTAAAATAAGATTTTTTAATGTTTATTGATGTAAAATTAAATTTTACATAAATAAGTATTCTTTAGTTTTTTTAAAAGAACTGGTACTTTTCGAGATATACAGGGTCAAACAAAAAGTTTGTAAATATAAATTTAATCTCAGTTTTTCTGTCATAACTTTTAACGTTTTTAATTAAAATAAGATTTTTTGATGTAGAATTTAATATAACACAAAAAAGTGTTCCTGAGTTTTTTCAAAAAAACTAATACTTTTCGAGATATATAGGGTCAAACAAAAAGTTTGTAAACATAAATTTGATGTTAGTTTTTCTGTCATAACTTTTAAAGTTTTTAATTAAAATAAGATTTTTTAATGTTTTTTGATGTAAAATTTAATTTTACATAAATAAGTATTCTTGAGTTTTTTCAAAAGAACTGATACTTTTCGACATATACAGGGTGAAACAAAAAGTTTGCAAATATAAATTTAATCTCAGTTTTTCTGTCATAACGTTTAATTTAACGTTTTTAATTAAAATAAGATTTTTTAATCTAGAATTTAATATTACACAAAAAAATAATCCTAAGTTTTTTTAAAGAAGCTAATACTTTTCGAGATATATAGGGTTAAACAAAAAGTTTGTAAATATAAATTTAATCTCAGTTTTTCTGTCATAACTTTTAACGTTTTTAATTAAAATAAGATTTTTTGGTATTTTTTGATGTAGAGTTTAATACTTCACAAAAAAGTGTTCCTAAGTTTTTTCAAAAAAACTAATAATTTTCGAGATATATAGGGTCAAACAAAAAGTTTGTAAATATAAATTTGATCTAAGTTTTTCTGTCATAACTTTTAAAGTTTTTAAATAAAATAAGATTTTTTAATGTTTATTGATGTAAAATTAAATTTTACATAAATAAGTATTCTTGAGTTTTTTTAAAAGAACTGGTACTTTTCGAGATATACAGGGTCAAACAAAAAGTTTGTAAATATAAATTTAATCTCAGTTTTTCTGTCATAACTTTTAACGTTTTTAATTAAAATAAGATTTTTTGATGTAGAATTTAATATAACACAAAAAAATATTCTTAAGTTTTTTTAAAAAAACTAATACTTTTCGAGATATATAGGGTCAAACAAAAAGTTTGTAAATATAAATTTGATCTTAGTTTTTCTGTCATAACTTTTAAAGTTTTTAATTAAAATGAGATTTTTTAATGTTTATTGATGTAAAATTAAATTTTACATAAATAAGTATTCTTGAGTTTTTTCAAAAGAACTGGTACTTTTCGAGATATACAGGGTCAAACAAAAAGTTTGTAAATATAAATTTAATCTCAGTTTTTCTGTCATAACTTTTAACGTTTTTAATTAAAATAAGATTTTTTGATGTAGAATTTAATATAACACAAAAAAGTGTTCCTGAGTTTTTTCAAAAAAACTAATACTTTTCGAGATATATAGGGTCAAACAAAAAGTTTGTAAACATAAATTTGATGTTAGTTTTTCTGTCATAACTTTTAAAGTTTTTAATTAAAATAAGATTTTTTAATGTTTTTTGATGTAAAATTTAATTTTACATAAATAAACGTAATGAAACACTTAAAAAGGGTTTAAATTTCCACTTTATTAACGAAATTGCATGACGCACGTTTCGACACACAGTGTCTTTGTCAAATGCTGTGGTACAACTATTTTAAATGACACAAAACAATTATGTAAAATGTAAAAAGGATGGTTAATAATATGCCAAAATTTTTATTTTAGGGTAAATTTAGGTGAAAAGGTTTAATAATGGGGAATTTCCAAAATCTGTTTGTTCATTTAATAGCAATTGTGTTACTTTTCTTTTATTTATTTCCATTATTTCTAAAAGGTTTAATTTTTTAGATTTATTTTCGGAATGTAATATTTTAAAATTATCATCAAATGTGTGTATGTTTTCTATGAGGTGATTTGCATAGTGTGAGTCACTCTTTCTATATAAAAAACTTCTCTTATGTTCTTTTATACGTGTATCGAAAGATCTTCCTGTTTGTCCTACGTACATTTTGTTGCATGAACCACAATTTAGAAGATAAACACCTGATTTATTTTTGAAGTTAGTTTTAGCTTTATTATTTTTTATAAATTTACCCAAAGTGTAATTTGTTTTATATGCTATATTGTAATTATTTCTTTTGAAGTGTCTAGATATTTTTCTGGTAATTTTTCCTGTATACGTGAGAGTTTTAAATTTTTCTTGTTTATTTTTAGATATTGGATAAATCATTTTAATGGTTTTATTAAATGTTTTTTTAAAAACAAGTTTGTCTATAATATTAGGATTGTAACCATTATTGCAAGCTATTTGTTTAATTATATTTAATTCTTTTTTATAATTTTCTTGAGTCATTGGTATATTAATTAGTCTATGAATAAATGAATGAAATGCTGACATTTTATGAATAAAGGGGTGGTTAGAGAAATTATGAATAATTGTATCAGTGTGTGATGGTTTATGATATATGGAAAAGTCATGTTTGTTATCTAAATTTTTAACTGTTAGGTCTAAAAAATTAATCATTTTGTTTTCTTCATGTTCTATTGTAAATTTAATATTAAGATGTAAATTATTGATTTGATTAAGAAATTGATTAAGTTGTCTATTTGTACCCGTAAAACAAGCAAAAATATCGTCGACGTATCTATACCAATAAATAAAATTTTGACTTAAAGGAAGTTGATGAATTTTGTTTTCTAAATTATCCATGAAAATTTCAGCTAATAACGGACTTAGAGGGTTGCCCATTATTAAACCTTCTTTTGAACTATATATTTTATTGTTGAATTGAAAATAATTCTGATCTAAGCATAACGTTAAAAGGTCTAATATATCTTGTTTAATAATTACATTTGTTCTATTCTTTGTTAATAATAAATTTACTAATTCTATGGTTTCTTTTGGTGGAATGCTAGGAAATAGATTTTGGACATCAAAAGAAATGAATTTTGCATTATAAGGGAGTGAAATATCTTTGATTCTATCTATTAATTCATAAGAGTTTTTTATACTAAATTTGCTTTTAAATGTACAATGCGAGTTTAGAATATTCAAAAGATTATTAGACAATTTTGTTGTGGGTGCTGAAACAAAAGAAACAACTGGGCGGATAGGAAAATTATTTTTATGTAGTTTGATTAAAGAATATAGCTGTGGTGCTTGTGGATTCATGATTATAATATTTCGTTTTTCAAAGTTATTGAAGATTGTTATTTCTTTGAGTATGTCTTTGATTAATTTTTGATATCTGTTAGTGGGATCAGAATTAATTTCTAGAAAATTGCCAGAATTCAGAAAATCTAGTGTTTTTGAGATGTATTCATTTTTATTTAAAACAACAATGGATTTACCTTTATCTGCTCTCGTGAATACTAGATCATCTTTTGTTATTTTATTATTAATTAACTTAACTAGATGAAAACCTTTATTAAAATTTACTGTAGGTGGCTCAAATGGTGTAGTTCTAATTTCTTGGGCAATTTTGTGGGATAGTAGAGGATCGCTATCTTCTATTGCTAGTTCACATTCAACTCCAAGGTATTCACGATTATGTTGATTGTCCTTAGGTTGAAGATTATAAGCAAACCCTTTCTCTAAGAGATCTATTTCGTTTTCACTAAATTCTGTTTCAGATAAATTAACAAATCTGCTGTAAAATTTGTGATCACTATAGGTAATTTTAACGTTGTTGGAATAATTTCAATTTTGAAGTAGTCTATTCAGCTTGTTCTGTTGTTTTCTGAATTTTTTGTTAATTATATGATTTACTTTTTCTCTTATATGATTGTCAAACAAGTCAAATTCAATATTGGTCAAACGGTAGGTTATTTCACTGTGGATGGTTTTGAGATATATATTATAGGTGTCTCTTTTGCTATATTGTATTTTTCTATCTTCAATTAACCATTTTGTCAAACCTGCAATCTTTCCTCTTTGGGCTGAAGTAGAACTATTGTTGGTTCTAAGATTCATGTGTTTCAGCACCTACAACAAAATTGTCTAATAATCTTTTGAATATTCTAAACTCGCATTGTACATTTAAAAGCAAATTTAGTATAAAAAACTCTTATGAATTAATAGATAGAATCAAAGATATTTCACTCCCTAATAATGCAAAATTCATTTCTTTTGATGTCCAAAATCTATTTCCTAGCATTCCACCAAAAGAAACCATAGAATTAGTAAATTTATTATTAACAAAGAATAGAACAAATGTAATTATTAAACAAGATATATTAGACCATTTAACGTTATGCTTAGATCAGAATTATTTTCAATTCAACAATAAAATATATAGTTCAAAAGAAGGTTTAATAATGGGCAACCCTCTAAGTCCGTTATTAGCTGAAATTTTCATGGATAATTTAGAAAACAAAATTCATCAACTTCCTTTAAGTCAAAATTTTATTTATTGGTATAGATACGTCGACGATATTTTTGCTTGTTTTACGGGTACAAATAGGCAACTTAATCAATTTCTTAATCAAATCAATAATTTACATCTTAATATTAAATTTACAATAGAACATGAAGAAAACAAAATGATTAATTTTTTAGACCTAACAGTTAAGAATTTAGATAACAAACATGACTTTTCCATATATCATAAACCATCACACACTGATACAATTATTCATAATTTCTCTAACCACCCCTTTATTCATAAAATGTCAGCATTTCATTCATTTATTCATAGACTAATTAATATACCAATGACTCAAGAAAATTATGAAAAAGAATTAAATATAATTAAACAAATAGCTTGCAATAATGGTTACAATCCTAATATTATAGACAAACTTGTTTTTAAAAAAACATTTAATAAAACCATTAAAATGATTTATCCAATATCTAAAAATAAACAAGAAAAATATAAAACTCTCACGTATACAGGAAAAATTACCAGAAAAATATCTAGACACTTCAAAAGAAATAATTACAATATAGCATATAAAACAAATTACACTTTGGGTAAATTTATAAAAAATAATAAAGCTAAAACTAACTTCAAAAATAAATCAGGTGTTTATCTTCTAAATTGTGGTTCATGCAACAAAATGTACGTAGGACAAACAGGAAGATCTTTCGATACACGTATAAAAGAACATAAGAGAAGTTTTTTATATAGAAAGAGTGACTCACACTATGCAAATCACCTCATAGAAAACATACACACATTTGATGATAATTTTAAAATATTACATTCCGAAAATAAATCTAAAAAATTAAACCTTTTAGAAATAATGGAAATAAATAAAAGAAAAGTAACACAATTGCTATTAAATGAACAAACAGATTTTGGAAATTCCCCATTATTAAACCTTTTCACCTAAATTTACCCTAAAATAAAAATTTTGGCATATTATTAACCATCCTTTTTACATTTTACATAATTGTTTTGTGTCATTTAAAATAGTTGTACCACAGCATTTGACAAAGACACTGTGTGTCGAAACGTGCGTCATGCAATTTCGTTAATAAAGTGGAAATTTAAACCCTTTTTAAGTGTTTCATTACCTTTAAATGGATTTCCATCAAGTAAAGGCAACCACCATTGAAAAAAAAAAAATAAAAAATTACATAAATAAGTATTCTTGAGTTTTTTTAAAAGAACTGATACTTTTCGACATATACAGGGTAAAACAAAAAGTTTGCAAATATAAATTTAATCTCAGTTTTTCTGTCATAACGTTTAATTTAACGTTTTTAATTAAAATAAGATTTTTTAATCTAGAATTTAATATTACACAAAAAAGTAATCCTAAGTTTTTTTAAAGAGGCTAATACTTTTCGAGATATATAGGGTCAAACAAAAAGTTTGTAAATATAAATTTGATCTCAGTTTTTCTGTCATAACTTTTAAAGATTCTAATTAAAATAAGATTTTTTAATGTTTTTTGATGTAAAATTTAATTTAACATAAATAAGTATTCCTGAGTTTTTTCAAAAGAACTGATACTTTTCGAGATATACAGGGTCAAACAAAAAGTTTGTAAATATAAATTTAATCTCAGTTTTTCTGTCATAACCTTTAACGTTTTTAATTAAAATAGGATTTTTTAATCTAGAATTCAATATTACACAAAAAAGTATTCTTGAGTTTTTTTAAAAATACTAATACTTTTCGAAATATATAGGGTCAAACAAAAAGTTTGAAAATATAAATTTGGTCTCAGTTTTTCTGTCATAGCTTTTAAAGTTTTTAATTAAAATAAGAATTTTTGGGGTTTTTTGATGTAAAATTTAATTTTACATAAAAAAGTATTCTTGAGTTTATTCAAAAAAACTGATACTTTTCGAGATATGCAGGGTCAAACAAAAAGTTTGTAAATATAAATTTAATCTCAGTTTTTCTGTCATAGCTTTTAAAGTTTTTAATTAAAATGAGATTTTTTAATGTTTTTTGATGTAAAATTTAATTTTACATAAATAAGTATTCTTAAGTTTTTTCAAAAAAACTGATACTTTTCGAGATATACAGGGTCAAACAAAAAGTTTGTAAATATAAATTTAATCTTAGTTTTTCTGTCATAACTTTTAACGTTTTTAATTAAAATAAGATTTTTTGATGTAGAATTTAATATTACACAAAAAAGTGATCTTGAGTTTTTTCAAAAAAACTAATACTTTTCGAGATATATAGGGTCTAACAAAAAGTTTGTAAACATAAATTTGATCTTAGTTTTTCTGTCATAACTTTTAAAGTTTTTAATTAAAATGAGATTTTTTAATGTTTTTTGATGTAAAATTTAATTTTACATAAATAAGTATTCTTGAGTTTTTTCAAAAGAACTGATACTTTTCGAGATATACAGGGTCAAACAAAAAGTTTGTAAATATAAATTTAATCTCAGTTTTTCTGTCATAACTTTTAACGTTTTTAATTAAAATAAGATTTTTTGATGTTGTTTGATGTAGAATTTAATATTACACAAAAAAGTATTCCTAAGTTTTTTCAAAAAAACTAATAATTTTCGAGATATATAGGGTCAAACAAAAAGTTTGTAAATATAAATTTGATCAAAGTTTTTCTGTCATAACTTTTAAAGTTTTTAAATAAAATGAGGTTTTTTAACGCATTTCGATGTAAAATTTAATTTTACATAAAAAAGTATTCTTGAGTTTTTTCAAAAAAACTGATACTTTTCGAGATATACAGGGTCAAACAAAAAGTTTGTAAATATAAATTTAATCTCAGTTTTTCTGTCATAACTTTTAACGTTTTTAATTAAAATAAGATTTTTTGATGTTTTTTGATATAGAATTTAATATTACACAAAAAAGTATTCCTAAGTTTTTTTAAAAAAACTAATACTTTTCGAGATATATAGGGTCAAACAAAAAGTTTGTAAATATAAATTTGATCTTAGTTTTTCTGTCATAACTTTTAAAGTTTTTAATTAAAATGAGATTTTTTAATGTTTTTTGATGTAAACTTAAATTTTACATAAATAAGTATTCTTGAGTTTTTTTAAAAGAACTGATACTTTTCGAGATATACAGGGTCAAACAAAAAGTTTGTAAATATAAATTTAATCTAAGTTTTTCTGTCATAACTTTTAACGTTTTTAATTAAAATAAGA
Organism: Altica lythri; assembly: GCA_964028335.1. Classification (NCBI taxonomy): domain Eukaryota; kingdom Metazoa; phylum Arthropoda; class Insecta; order Coleoptera; family Chrysomelidae; genus Altica; species Altica lythri. The sequence goes on from CAXIIO010001191.1 coordinate 300,041, forward strand.
TTTTTTGATGTAGAATTTAATATTACACAAAAAAGTATTCTTGAGTTTTTTCAAAAAAACTAATACTTTTCGAGATATATAGGGTCAAACAAAAAGTTTGTAAACATAAATTTGATCTTAGTTTTTCTGTCATAACTTTTAAAGTTTTTAATTAAAATGAGATTTTTTAATGTTTTTTGATGTAAAATTTAATTTTACATAAATAAGTATTCTTGAGTTTTTTCAAAAGAACTGATACTTTTCGAGATATACAGGGTGAAACAAAAAGTTTGTAAATATAAATTTAATCTCAGTTTTTCTGTCATAACTTTTAACGTTTTTAATTAAAATAAGATTTTTTAATGTAGAATTTAATATTACACAAAAAAGTATTTTTAAGTTTTTTTTAACAAACTAATACTTTTCGAGATATATAGGGTCAAACAAAAAGTTTGTAAATATAAATTTGATCTCAGTTATTCTGTCATAACTTTTAAAGATTTTAATTAAAATGAGATTCTTTTGCGTTTTTTGATGTAAAATTAAATTTTACATAAATAAGTATTCTTGAGTTTTTTCAAAAGAACTGATACTTTTCGAGATATACAAAGTCAAACAAAAAGTTTGTAAATATAAATTTAATCTCAGTTTTTCTGTCATAACTTTTAACGTTTTTAATTAAAATAAGATTTTTTGATGTAGAATTTAATATTACACAAAAAAGTGTTCTTGAGTTTTTTCAAAAAAACTAATACTTTTCGAGATATATAGGGTCAAACAAAAAGTTTGTAAACCTAAATTTGATCTTAGATTTTCTGTCATAACTTTTAAAGTTTTTAATTAAAATGAGATTTTTTAATGTTTTTTGATGTAAAATTTAATTTTACATAAATAAGTATTCTTGAGTTTTTTCAAAAGAACTGATACTTTTCGAGATATACAGGGTGAAACAAAAAGTTTGTAAATATAAATTTAATCTCAGTTTTTCTGTCATAACTTTTAACGTTTTTAATTAAAATAAGATTTTAATGTAGAATTTAATATTACACAAAAAAGTATTTTTAAGTTTTTTTTAACAAACTAATACTTTTCGAGATATATAGGGTCAAACAAAAAGTTTGTAAATATAAATTTGATCTCAGTTATTCTGTCATAACTTTTAAAGATTTTAATTAAAATGAGATTCTTTTGCGTTTTTTGATGTAAAATTTAATTTTACATAAAAAAGTATTCTTGAGTTTTTTCAAAAAAACTGATACTTTTCGAGATATATAGGGTCAAACAAAAAGTTTGTAAATATAAATTTAATCTCAGTTTTTCTGTCATAACTTTTAACGTTTTTAATTAAAATAGGATTTTTTGATGTTTTTGGATGTAGAATTTAATATTACACAAAAAAGTATTCCTAAGGTTTTTTAAAAACACTAATAATTTTCGAGATATATAGGGTCAAACAAAAAGTTTGTAAATATAAATTCGATCTTAGTTTTTCTGTCATAACTTTTAAAGATTCTAATTAAAATAGGATTTTTTAATGTTTTTTGATGTAAAATTTAATTCTACATAAATAAGTATTCCTGAGTTTTTTCAAAAGAACTGATACTTTTCGAGATATACAGGGTCAAACAAAAAGTTTGTAAATATAAATTTAATCTGTTTTTCTGTCATAACTTTTAAAGTTTTTTATTAAAATAAGATTATTTGGTGTTTTTTATGTAAAATTTAATTTTACATAAAAAAGTATTCTTGAGTTTTTTTAAAAAAACTGATACTTTTCTAGATATACAGGGTCAAACAAAAAGTTTGTAAATATAAATTTAATCTCAGTTTTTCTGTCATAACTTTTATCGTTTTTAACTAAAATAAGATTTTTTGATGTTTTTTTATGTAGAATTAAATTTTACTTAAAAACGTATTCTTAAGCTTTTAAAAAACCTAATACTTTTCGAGATATATAGGGTCAAACAAAAAGTGTGTAAATATAAATTTGATCTTAGTTTTTCTGTCATAACTTTTAAAGTTTTTAATTAAAATAATATTTTTTAATTTTTTTTGATGTAAAATTTAATTTTACATAAATAAGTATTCTTGAGTTTTTTCAAAAAACTGATACTTTTCGAAATATACAGGGTCAAACAAAAAGTTTGTAAATATAAATTTGATCTCAGTTTTTCTGTCATAACTTTTAAAGTTTTTAATTAAAATTTAATTTTTTGGGGTCTTTTGATGTAAAATTTGATTTTTCATAAAAAAGTATTTTGAGTTTTTTTAAAAAACTGATACTTTTCGAAATATACAAGGTCAAACAAAAAGTTTTTAAATATAAATTTAATCTCGGTTTTTCTGTCGTAACTTTTAACGTTTTTAATTAAAATAAGATTTTTTGATGTTTTTTAATGTAGAATTTAATATTACACAAAAAAGTATTCTTAAGTTTTTTTAAAAACACTAATAATTTTCGAGATATATAGGGTCAAACAAAAAGTTTGTAAATATAAATTTGATCTTAGTTTTTCTGTTATAACTTTTAACGTTTTTTAATAAAAATAAGATTTTTTGATGTTTTTTATGCAGAATTTAATATTACATAAAAAAGTTTCCTAAGTTTTTTTAAAGAAAGTAATACTGTTCGAGATATATAGGGTCAAACAAAAAGTTTGTAAATATAAATTTGATCTTAGTTTTTCTGTCATAAATTTTAAAGTTTTTAATCAAAATAAGATTGTTTAATGTTTTTTTATGTAAAATTTAATTTTGCATAAATAAGTATTCCTGAGTTTTTCCAAAAGAACTGATACTTTTCGAGATATACAGGGTCAAACAAAAAGTTTGTAAATAAAAATTTAATCTCAGTTTTTCTGTCATGACTTTTAACGTTTTTAATTAAAATAAGATTTTTTGATGTAAAATTTAATATTACACAAAAAAGTATTCTTGAGTTTTTTCAAAAGAACTGATACTTTTCGAGATATACAGGGTCAAACAAAAAGTTTGTAAATATAAATTTAATCTCAGTTTTTCTGTCATAACTTTTAACGTTTTTAATTAAAATAAGATTTTTTGATGTAGAATTTAATATAACACAAAAAAGTGTTCCTGAGTTTTTTCAAAAAAACTAATACTTTTCGAGATATATAGGGTCAAACAAAAAGTCTGTAAACATAAATTTGATGTTAGTTTTTCTGTCATAACTTTTAAAGTTTTTAATTAAAATAAGATTTTTTAATGTTTTTTGATGTAAAATTTAATTTTACATAAATAAGTATTCCTGAGTTTTTTCAAAAGAACTGATACTTTTCGACATATACAGGGTGAAACAAAAAGTTTGCAAATATAAATTTAATCTCAGTTTTTCTGTCATAACGTTTAATTTAACGTTTTTAATTAAAATAAGATTTTTTAATCTAGAATTTAATATTACACAAAAAAGTAATCCTAAGTTTTTTTAAAGAAGCTAATACTTTTCGAGATATATAGGGTCAAACAAAAAGTTTGTAAATATAAATTTGATCTCAGTTTTTCTGTCATAACTTTTAAAGATTCTAATTAAAATAAGATTTTTTAATGTTTTTTGATGTAAAATTTAATTTAACATAAATAAGTATACCTGAGTTTTTTCAAAAGAACTGATACTTTTCGAGATATACAGGGTCAAACAAAAAGTTTGTAAATATAAATTTAATCTCAGTTTTTCTGTCATAACCTTTAACGTTTTTAATTAAAATAGGATTTTTTAATGTAGAATTCAATATTACACAAAAAAGTATTCTTGAGTTTTTTTAAAAATACTAATACTTTTCGAAATATATAGGGTCAAACAAAAAGTTTGAAAATATAAATTTGGTCTCAGTTTTTCTGTCATAGCTTTTAAAGTTTTTAATTAAAATAAGAATTTTTGGGGTTTTTTGATGTAAAATTTAATTTTACATAAAAAAGTATTCTTGAGTTTATTCAAAAAAACTGATACTTTTCGAGATATGCAGGGTCAAACAAAAAGTTTGTAAATATAAATTTAATCTCAGTTTTTCTGTCATAGCTTTTAAAGTTTTTAATTAAAATGAGATTTTTTAATGTTTTTTGATGTAAAATTTAATTTTACATAAATAAGTATTCTTAAGTTTTTTCAAAAAAACTGATACTTTTCGAGATATACAGGGTCAAACAAAAAGTTTGTAAATATAAATTTAATCTTAGTTTTTCTGTCATAACTTTTAACGTTTTTAATTAAAATAAGATTTTTTGATGTAGAATTTAATATTACACAAAAAAGTGATCTTGAGTTTTTTCAAAAAAACTAATACTTTTCGAGATATATAGGGTCTAACAAAAAGTTTGTAAACATAAATTTGATCTTAGTTTTTCTGTCATAACTTTTAAAGTTTTTAATTAAAATGAGATTTTTTAATGTTTTTTGATGTAAAATTTAATTTTACATAAATAAGTATTCTTGAGTTTTTTCAAAAGAACTGATACTTTTCGAGATATACGGGGTCAAACAAAAAGTTTGTAAATATAAATTTAATCTCAGTTTTTCTGTCATAACTTTTAACGTTTTTAATTAAAATAAGATTTTTTGATGTTTTTTGATGTAGAATTTAATATTACACAAAAAAGTATTCCTAAGTTTTTTCAAAAAAACTAATAATTTTTGAGATATATAGGGTCAAACAAAAAGTTTGTAAATATAAATTTGATCAAAGTTTTTCTGTCATAACTTTTAAAGGTTTTAAATAAAATGAGGTTTTTTAACGTTTTTCGATGTAAAATTTAATTTTACATAAAAAAGTATTCTTGAGTTTTTTCAAAAAAACTGATACTTTTCGAGATATACAGGGTCAAACAAAAAGTTTGTAAATATAAATTTAATCTCAGTTTTTCTGTCATAACTTTTAACGTTTTTAATTAAAATAAGATTTTTTGATGTTTTTTGATATAGAATTTAATATTACACAAAAAAGTATTCCTAAGTTTTTTTAAAAAAACTAATACTTTTCGAGATATATAGGGTCAAACAAAAAGTTTGTAAATATAAATTTGATCTTAGTTTTTCTGTCATAACTTTTAAAGTTTTTAATTAAAATAAGATTTTTTAATGTTTTTTGATGTAAACTTAAATTTTACATAAATAAGTATTCTTGAGTTTTTTTAAAAGAACTGATACTTTTCGAGATATACAGGGTCAAACAAAAAGTTTGTAAATATAAATTTAATCTAAGTTTTTCTGTCATAACTTTTAACGTTTTTAATTAAAATAAGATTTTTTGATGTAGAATTTAATATTACACAAAAAAGTATTCTTGAGTTTTTTCAAAAAAACTAATACTTTTCGAGATATATAGGGTCAAACAAAAAGTTTGTAAACATAAATTTGATCTTAGTTTTTCTGTCATAACTTTTAAAGTTTTTAATTAAAATGAGATTTTTTAATGTTTTTTGATGTAAAATTTAATTTTACATAAATAAGTATTCTTGAGTTTTTTCAAAAGAACTGATACTTTTCGAGATATACAGGGTGAAACAAAAAGTTTGTAAATATAAATTTAATCTCAGTTTTTCTGTCATAACTTTTAACGTTTTTAATTAAAATAAGATTTTTTAATGTAGAATTTAATATTACACAAAAAAGTATTTTTAAGTTTTTTTTAACAAACTAATACTTTTCGAGATATATAGGGTCAAACAAAAAGTTTGTAAATATAAATTTGATCTCAGTTATTCTGTCATACCTTTTAAAGATTTTAATTAAAATGAGATTCTTTTGCGTTTTTTGATGTAAAATTAAATTTTACATAAATAAGTATTCTTGAGTTTTTTCAAAAGAACTGATACTTTTCGAGATATACAGGGTCAAACAAAAAGTTTGTAAATATAAATTTAATCTCAGTTTTTCTGTCATAACTTTTAACGTTTTTAATTAAAATAAGATTTTTTGATGTAGAATTTAATATTACACAAAAAAGTGTTCTTGAGTTTTTTCAAAAAAACTAAAACTTTTCGAGATATATAGGGTCAAACAAAAAGTTTGTAAACATAAATTTGATCTTAGATTTTCTGTCATAACTTTTAAAGTTTTTAATTAAAATGAGATTTTTTAATGTTTTTTGATGTAAAATTTAATTTTACATAAATAAGTATTCTTGAGTTTTTTCAAAAGAACTGATACTTTTCGAGATATACAGGGTGAAACAAAAAGTTTGTAAATATAAATTTAATCTCAGTTTTTCTGTCATAACTTTTAACGTTTTTAATTAAAATAAGATTTTTTGATGTTTTTTGATGTAGAATTTAATATTACACAAAAAAGTATTCCTAAGTTTTTTCAAAAAAACTAATAATTTTCGAGATATATAGGGTCAAACAAAAAGTTTGTAAATATAAATTTGATCTAAGTTTTTCTGTCATAACTTTTAAAGTTTTTAATTAAAATAAGATTTTTTGATGTAGAATTTAATATTACACAAAAAAGTATTTTTAAGTTTTTTTTAACAAACTAATACTTTTCGAGATATATAGGGTCAAACAAAAAGTTTGTAAATATAAATTTGATCTCAGTTATTCTGTCATAACTTTTAAAGATTTTAATTAAAATGAGATTCTTTTGCGTTTTTTGATGTAAAATTAAATTTTACATAAATAAGTATTCTTGAGTTTTTTCAAAAGAACTGATACTTTTCGAGATATACAGGGTCAAACAAAAAGTTTGTAAATATAAATTTAATCTCAGTTTTTCTGTCATAACTTTTAACGTTTTTAATTAAAATAAGATTTTTTGATGTAGAATTTAATATTACACAAAAAAAAGATCTTGAGTTTTTTCAAAAAAACTAATACTTTTCGAGATATATAGGGTGAAACAAAAAGTTTGTAAACATAAATTTGATCTTAGTTTTTCTGTCATAACTTTTAAAGTTTTTAATTAAAATGAGATTTTTTAATGTTTTTTGATGTAAAATTTAATTTTACATAAATAAGTATTGTTGAGTTTTTTCAAAAGAACTGATACTTTTCGAGATATACAGGGTCAAACAAAAAGTTTGTAAATATAAATTTAATCTCAGTTTTTCTGTCATAACTTTTAACGTTTTTAATTAAAATAAGATTTTTTGATGTTTTTTGATGTAGAATTTAATATTACACAAAAAAGTATTCCTAAGTTTTTTCAAAAAAACTAATAATTTTCGAGATATATAGGGTCAAACAAAAAGTTTGTAAATATAAATTTGATCTAAGTTTTTCTGTCATAACTTTTAAAGTTTTTAAATAAAATGAGGTTTTTTAACGTTTTTCGATCTAAAATTTAATTTTACATAAATAAGTGTTCTTGAGTTTTTTCAAAAGAACTGATACTTTTCGAGATATACAGGGTCAAACAAAAGTTTGTAAATATAAATTTAATCTCAGTTTTTCTGTCAAAACTTTTAACGTTTTTAATTAAAATAAGATTTTTTGATGTAGAATTTAATATTACACAAAAAAGTATTCTTGAGTTTTTTCAAAAAAACTAATACTTTTCGAGATATATAGGGTCAAACAAAAAGTTTGTAAATATAAATTTGATCTAAGTTTTTCTGTCATAACTTTTAAAGTTTTTAATTAAAATAAGATTTTTTAATGTTTTTTGATGTAAAATTTAATTTAACATAAATAAGTATTCCTGAGTTTTTTCAAAAGAACTGATACTTTTCGAGATATACAGGGTCAAACAAAAAGTTTGTAAATATAAATTTAATCTCAGTTTTTCTGTCATAACTTTTAACGTTTTAAATTAAAATAGGATTTTTTAATGTAGAATTCAATATTACACAAAAAAGTATTCTTGAGTTTTTTTAAAAATACTAATACTTTTCGAAATATATAGGGTCAAACAAAAAGTTTGAAAATATAAATTTGGTCTCAGTTTTTCTGTCATAGCTTTTAAAGTTTTTAATTAAAATAAGAATTTTTGGGGTTTTTTGATGTAAAATTTAATTTTACATAAAAAAGTATTCTTGAGTTTATTCAAAAAAACTGATACTTTTCGAGATATGCAGGGTCAAACAAAAAGTTTGTAAATATAAATTTAATCTCAGTTTTTCTGTCATAGCTTTTAAAGTTTTTAATTAAAATGAGATTTTTTAATGTTTTTTGATGTAAAATTTAATTTTACATAAATAAGTATTCTTAAGTTTTTTCAAAAGAACTGATACTTTTCGAGATATACAGGGTCAAACAAAAAGTTTGTAAATATAAATTTAATCTTAGTTTTTCTGTCATAACTTTTAACGTTTTTAATTAAAATAAGATTTTTTGATGTAGAATTTAATATTGCACAAAAAAGTGATCTTGAGTTTTTTCAAAAAAACTAATACTTTTCGAGATATATAGGGTCAAACAAAAAGTTTGTAAACATAAATTTGATCTTAGTTTTTCTGTCATAACTTTTAAAGTTTTTAATTAAAATGAGATTTTTTAATGTTTTTTGATGTAGAATTTAATATTACACAAAAAAGTATTCCTAAGTTTTTTCAAAAAAACTAATAATTTTCGAGATATATAGGGTCAAACAAAAAGTTTGTAAATATAAATTTGATCTAAGTTTTTCTGTCATAACTTTTAAAGTTTTTAAATAAAATGAGGTTTTTTAACGTTTTTCGATGTAAAATTTAATTTTACATAAAAAAGTATTCTTGAGTTTTTTCAAAAAAACTGATACTTTTCGAGATATACAGGGTCAAACAAAAAGTTTTTAAATATAAATTTAATCTCGGTTTTTCTGTCGTAACTTTTAACGTTTTTAATTAAAATAAGATTTTTTGATGTTTTTTAATGTAGAATTTAATATTACACAAAAAAGTATTCTTAAGTTTTTTTAAAAACACTAATAATTTTCGAGATATATAGGGTCAAACAAAAAGTTTGTAAATATAAATTTGATCTTAGTTTTTCTGTTATAACTTTTAAGGTTTTTAATTAAAATGAGATTTTTTAATGTTTTTTGATGTAAAATTAAATTTTACATAAATAAGTATTCTTGAGTTTTTTCAAAAGAACTGATACTTTTCGAGATATACAGGGTCAAACAAAAAGTTTGTAAATATAAATTTAATCTCAGTTTTTCTGTCATAACTTTTAACGTTTTTAATTAAAATAAGATTTTTTGATGTAGAATTTAATATTACACAAAAAAGTGTTCTTGAGTTTTTTCGAAAAAACTAATACTTTTCAAAATATATAGGGTCAAACAAAAAGTTTGTAAACATAAATTTGATCTTAGTTTTTCTGTTATAACTTTTAAAGTTTTTAATTAAAATGAGATTTTTTAATGTTTTTTGATGTAAAATTTAATTTTACATAAATAAGTATTCTTGAGTTTTTTCAAAAGAACTGATACTTTTCGAGATATACAGGGTGAAACAAAAAGTTTGTAAATATAAATTTAATCTCAGTTTTTCTGTCATAACTTTTAACGTTTTTAATTAAAATAAGATTTTTTAATGTAGAATGTAATATTATACAAAAAAGTATTTTTAAGTTTTTTTTAACAAACTAATACTTTTCGAGATATATAGGGTCAAACAAAAAGTTTGTAAATATAAATTTGATCTCAGTTATTCTGTCATAACTTTTAAAGATTTTAATTAAAATGAGATTCTTTTGCGTTTTTTGATGTAAAATTTAATTTTACATAAAAAAGTATTCTTGAGTTTTTTCAAAAAAACTGATACTTTTCGAGATATATAGGGTCAAACAAAAAGTTTGTAAATATAAATTTAATCTAAGTTTTTCTGTCATAACTTTTAACGTTTTTAATTAAAATAGGATTTTTTGGTGTTTTTGGATGTAGAATTTAATATTACACAAAAAAGTGTTCCTAAGGTTTTTTAAAAACACTAATAATTTTCGAGATATATAGGGTCAAACAAAAAGTTTGTAAATATAAATTCGATCTTAGTTTTTCTGTCATAACTTTTAAAGATTCTAATTAAAATAAGATTTTTTAATGTTTTTTGATGTAAAATTTAATTTTACATAAATAAGTATTCCTGAGTTTTTTCAAAAGAACTGATACTTTTCGAGATATACAGGGTCAAACAAAAAGTTTGTAAATATAAATTTAATCTGTTTTTCTGTCATAACTTTTAAAGTTTTTTATTAAAATAAGAATAGTCCGGGTTCCCACGTGGTAAAAAAGGCATAAAGAATAACCGGCTGAAACTTTCAGAATCGCTTAATTGCACTTAGACCTACAAACTTCCATAGCAACAATATCGATGGATGGGGCGTTTTTTCTTCAGCAGTGGTCAAACATGTCGAAAGTTATAACTCTCCCCAGAGTGATGGATTACCGATTTATTTTTTGTGAATCAACAGCTTTTTATTATTTTATGTGACCTACAAAAGAAGAGGGCGTTAACTGGTTATTTGTTAAGTCGTTGGCAGTCGTAACTATTACATGTTAAGCGCGTAGGCCCCGCCAAACGCCCTCCTCTTTTTGTAGGTCACGTGTTTTATTATGTAGTAATAATAAAAAACTGTTGATTCACAAAAAATAAATCGGTTATCCATCACTTCGGGGAGGGTTATATCTTTCGACATGTTTGACCGCTGCTAAAGAAAAAACGCCCCATCCATCGATATTGTTGCTATGGAAGTTTGTAGGTCTAAGTGCAATTAAGCGATTCTAAAAGTTTCAGCTGGTTATTCTTTATGCCTTTTTTACCACGTGGAAACCCGGACTAGAATATTTGGTGTTTTTTATGTAAAATTTAATTTTACATAAAAAAGTATTCTTGAGTTTTTTTAAAAAAACTGATACTTTTCTAGATATACAGGGTCAAACAAAAAGTTTGTAAATATAAATTTAATCTCAGTTTTTCTGTCATAACTTTTATCGTTTTTAACTAAAATAAAATTTTTTGATGTTTTTTATGTAGAATTAAATTTTATTTAAAAACGTATTCTTAAGCTTTTAAAAAACCTAATACTTTTCGAGATATATAGGGTCAAACAAAAAGTGTGTAAATATAAATTTGATCTTAGTTTTTCTGTCATAACTTTTAAAGTTTTTAATTAAAATAAGATTTTTTAATATTTTTTGATGTAAAATTTAATTTTACATAAATAAGTATTGTTGAGTTTTTTCAAAAAACTGATACTTTTCGAAATATACAGGGTCAAACAAAAAGTTTGTAAATATAAATTTGATCTCCATTTTTTCTGTCATAACTTTTAAAGTTTTTAATTAAAATTTAATTTTTTGGGGTCTTTTGATGTAAAATTTGATTTTACATAAAAAAGTATTCTTGAGTTTTTTCAAAAAACTGATATTTTTCGAAATATACAGGGTCAAACAAAAAGTTTGTAAATATAAATTTAATCTCGGTTTTTCTGTCGTAACTTTTAACGTTTTTAATTAAAATAAGATTTTTTGATGTTTTTTAATGTAGAATTTAATATTACACAAAAAAGTATTCTTAAGTTTTTTTTAAAAACACTAAGAATTTTCGAGATATATAGGGTCAAACAAAAAGTTTGTAAATATAAATTTGATCTTAGTTTTTCTGTTATAACTTTTAACGTTTTTTAATAAAAATAAGATTTTTTGATGTTTTTTATGCAGAATTTAATATTACATAAAAAAGTATTCCTAAGTTTTTTTAAAGAAAGTAATACTTTTCGAGATATATAGGGTCAAACAAAAAGTTTGTAAATATAAATTTGATCTTAGTTTTTCTGTCATAAATTTTAAAGTTTTTAATCAAAATAAGATTTTTTAATGTTTTTTTATGTAAAATTTAATTTTACATAAATAAGTATTCCTGAGTTTTTTCAAAAGAACTGATACTTTTCGGGATATACAGGGTCAAACAAAAAGTTTGTAAATATAAATTTAATCTCAGTTTTTCTGTCATAAATTTTAACGTTTTTAATTAAAATAAGATTTTTTGATGTAGGATTTATTATTACACAAAAAAGTATTCCAACGTTTTTTCAAAAAAACTAATAATTTTCGAGATATATAGGGTCAAACAATAAGTTTGAAAATATAAATTTGATCTCAGTTTTTCTGTCATAGCTTTTAAAGTTTTTAATTAAAATAAGATTTTTTGGGGTTTTTTGATGTAAAATTTAATTTTACATAAGAAAGTATTCTTGAGTTTTTTCAGAAAAACTGATACTTTTCGAGATATGCAGGGTCAAACAAAAAGTTTGTAAATATAAATTTAATCTCAGTTTTTCTATCATAACTTTTAACGGTTTAAATTAAAATAAGATTTTTTAACGTTTTTTTATGTAAAATTTAATTTTACATAAAAAAGTATTCTTGAGTTTTTTCAAAAAAACTGATACTTTTCGAGATATACATGGTCAAACAAAAAGTTTGTAAATATAAATTTAATCTCAGTTTTTCTGTCATAACTTTTAACGATTTTAACTAAAATAAGATTTTTTGATGTTTTTTGATGTAGAATTTAATACTACACAAAAAAGTATAACTAAGTTTTTTTAAAAAAACTAACAATTTTCGAGATATATAGGGTCAAACAAAAAGTTTGTAAATATAAATTTGATCTAAATTGTTCTGTCATAACTTTTAAAGTTTTTAATCAAAATAAGATTTTTTACTGTTTTTTGATGTAAAATTTAATTTTGCATAAATAAGTATTGAAACACTTATGGGGGCTTTTTACACAATTTATTTACAAAATTGTTAAGATACACTGAACTCTGCTGGATAACGTCTAACTACTTGACAATACAATGAACTCTTGTGAACACTTGACTCGAACTCACGTTAACTGCCCATGCATCCCCTTATATACAACATTATTTAATCTAGTCAGTGTGTTTAGAAGTTTCTAGAATTTTCTAGAAACATTATTTAAAATGGTCAGTTGATTTTTTTTTTACAAACTTCTAAAAATCAACTGTCAACAACAATCTTTCAAATTAAGGTCCCTTCCTTTACGGTTATCCCGTTACACTGCCCCCTCCTTAGATTCATTCCTCCTGGAATGTTATTTCCTACATCGGAATCCCGCACACTCCCTGAGCCAGCGAAACCATCTTCTTGGAGTTGCTGCGCATCTCCACTATGGTTTCCCTGGTAAGGCGCCAAACGATCATGATGGACCACGACGGGTTTCCCTCTGGGAATTTTCACGATCCGATAAATGACATCGTTAATCTTCTTCTTGATGGTGTAAGGACCTTCCCAGTTCTTTTGTAATTTGGGACAAATACCTCGACGCCGTCGGGGGTTATAGAGCCAGACTAAATCCCCAACTTGGTAACTCTTTTCCATTGTCCGTGTGTCATAGTACCTCTTCATCCGATCACTAGATAATTGTAGTTTTCCACGCACCAGGTTGTGTATATTTTCCATTCGATTCTGAAGGTTGGTGACATATTGTTCTCGTGCCATTTCTTCACCAGGTTTACAACCAAACACCAAGTCACATGGTAGCCTCATTTCTCTACCGAACAGGACTTTCGCAGGCGTTTGGCCAGTTGATTCGTTGATGGCCGATCGAATTGCCATTAGAAATAGTGGAATATGTCGATCCCAATCCCTCTGACAATCTGACACCACTTTTGACAGATAGTTGGTTATAGTCCGGTTCATTCGTTCCACCATTCCATCAGACTGAGGGTGCATCGCTGTGGTTCTCGTTTTGTGGATGCCTAATCTTTGGCAAACTTCTTGAAACAGCTTGCTCTCAAAATTTCTTCCTTGGTCTGAATGTAATTCTAATGGTACCCCAAATCGGCTTACGAATTCTTCAACCAATATATTTGCTAAAGTGGTAGCTTCCTGATTGGGAACTGCATATGCTTCAACCCATTTAGTGAAGTAGTCCATTACAACAAAGATGTACTTGTTTCCTACATCGGTCTGTGGAAGTGGCCCCAATACATCTACTGCGATTCTTTCAAAAGGACTTCCAACCAGGTATTGCTGCATTTCCGCCTTCGGTTTTCGGTGCGGACCGTTACTGGCAGCACATGTAGTGCATTTACGACACCAATCTTTAACATCATTAGTGCAATTTACCCAGTAAAATCTATCTCGGATCTTTTGCAGCGTTTTCGTGATACCCAGATGTCCTCCAGAACTATCATTATGCATCTGTTTTAAAATTTCCGGTACAGCATTTCTTGAGACCACTATTTGTTTCCTTGTTTCTGTGCCCTCGGAATTTTCTACAAGTCTTTTAACGAGCCCTCTGTCCAAAATTAAAGAGTTACATTGGGACCAGTATGGTTTTAAAGCAGGAGAGGATGAGGATATCTCTCTCCACAACGGACGACGGTCCATTCTCTTCCACTCCCTAATCTTTCTCAGAACGGGATCGTTTTCTTGTTGCTCCTCCAGCATAGAGCTCTCGTCTTCTGGCACAACTAAGGCAAGTTTTTCCTCGTTCTGCTCCATACGGGTACAATGGGGGCAATCAGGTCGACATGGTCTTCTGGAAAGTGCATCAGCATTACGATGTCTGGTTCCAGGTCTGTGCTCGATTTCAACATCATATTCCTGCAGTTTTTCGAGCCATCTTGCTATCTGTCCTTCTGGGTTCCTAAAGCTAAGTAGCCACTTTAAACTAGCATGGTCTGTTCTGATCAGGAATTTTCTGCCATACAGATATTTATAAAAGTGTTCGACGGATTTTACAACTGCTAACAGTTCCCTCCGAGTTACACAGTAATTCTTTTCAGCTTTCGATAAAGTTTTGCTGAAGTAACCAACCACTCTTTCCTTACCGTCTTGTAGCTGTGACAAGACGGCTCCAATTCCCACATTGCTGGCGTCGGTGTCCAGAATAAGCTTACCATCAGGAAGTGGATAAGCAAGAACAGGTGCTGACGTAAGCTGTTTCTTCAATATTTCAAACGCATTTTGACATTCCTGATCCCAACAGAAGGACTTATCTTGTTCTGTCAAACGTGTCAAGGGTTTGGCAATGTCTCCAAAATTCTTGACATATCGTCGGTAATAGGAACAAAGACCCAAGAAACTCCGGAGCTGATGTTTGTCGATAGGGATTGGCCATTCCTGAACGGCTTGTATCTTAGCGGGATCAACAGCAACGCCATCCTTGCTTACGTTATGTCCTAAATAGTTGACCTGTCTCTGGAACAAGTGGCATTTCTTAACATTCAATGTTAGATTAGCGTTCTGTAATCTTTTACAAACTTCTTCCAGGTTAGATAAATGTTCCTTAAAGGTCTTACCCATTATGATGATGTCGTCTAGATAAACTAGACAAGTTTCCCATGACAAACCCCGCAGGATGTTCTCCATTAGTCGTTCAAACGTCGCAGGAGCATTACAGAGGCCAAATGGAAGGACCGTGAATTGCCATAACCCTGATCCACTGGTAAAGGCAGTCTTTTCTTTGTCTGCAGGATTCATTTTAACTTGCCAGTATTCGCTTTTAAGGTCCAAGGTAGAAAACAGAGTAGAACCCGCCAAAGCGTCGAGGGCATCATCAGTCCTTGGCAGAGGATAACTGTCCTTCTTAGTGACATCATTTAGCTTTCTATAGTCGACACAAAACCGCATTGATCCGTCTTTCTTTCTCACTAATACCACAGGAGAAGCCCACGGACTACTGGATGGTTCGACTATGCCATTTTGAATCATTTCTTTAAGGGCTCTGTCTGCTTCTTCCTTTTTAACTTGAGGCATCCTTCGGGGTACCTGTCGAATCGGACGTGCATCACCGGTGTCAATTCTATGTTGTACAACATCAGTTCTTCCCAGTTTACTTTTAGAACCAAATACAGGTTTATAACGGTAAAGTAGATCTCTTACCTGTTTCTTTTCTAATTTTGACAAAGAGGGGCCTAATTTTGTCATTAATTGTTCAATTTCGTTGGTCTCATCTGTTTCCGTAACATTTATCTTGTGAATTATGGCCATTACCGGTTCTAAACTTCCCATTTCCGTGTCCTTTCGGAGAAGAACTGGATGATCGTTCAAGTTGATAACTCGGATGGGTCCCTCTTTGGCGGATCTAACAAGAGTCTTACCCACAAGGAGTCCTTTTCCCAATTCATGGTCATGGTTCTTCGGCTCTATCATGGCTGGGGCACCATCTGGCTCCAGTCCATCCAACCGCGCTGTGACGACACATTCGCAGCTTGCCGGAAGTTCGATATCATCGATTAGCTTAATCGAGGCGTTGTCAACTTGTTTTCGGTGCAGGAATATTTCTTCATTACCAGTACGAAGGATACGTTGGCGAAGATCCAAATGAAAACCACAGTGGAGCATAACATCCATGCCCAGAACAACATCTTCATCAACGTCAGCCACCAGCACTGAGTGAACAAGAGAGGTTGAACCAAACTGTAGCGTCACCTGTATCTCACCGTAAACTCTAGCAGAATCTCCGGTAGCGGTACGCAGTCTCCAACTGGTAGGCAACATCTTATTTCGCATAATGATGGTTGGTCGGACGAGAGTTTTTGTAGCTCCAGTGTCTACCAGCATGCTAATATTCTTCCCATCAAGGAGGCCATCTACATATAAGCTGTCCACGTGATGTCGCAGAGTTGCCAATTTAATGGTGTGAGGGGCTTCGGGAATGTTTGGGGTCGATTTCGCCCTCCAGGAGTCGACCCGTTCTAGTTTTCCTGCTGCTGGGGTACTTCAGCAGAAGATCTTTCTTTTTGGGGGCAAGTATTTCTTATATGGCCTAGTTCTCCGCAGTTCCAGCATCTTACTTGGTGCCTCCTTTTTGGAGATAACTTCATTAATCTCTCTACTACCGCTTCAACGTCGCTAACGGAATGAACGGCATGGTCGTAGTTACCGGTGATTTCCCTTACTCGAGCAACTCCACGTGAGTAAAGGAGCTAGGCCGGTTCAAGACCAAAATCGATCATTTTTACATGTAAATCTCCATAAGAAAATCTAAGGTCGATTCTGGTCATTTTTGGCTAATTTACCCCCCACCACTCCAAACATTTGACTAGACAGTAGAGTCGTATCATTATAATGATTCAATAGGGTAACAGGGTCGTAACTGCCAAAAGGGCTTTAACGTTGTATCTCGTAAACGGCCGAACGCATTTCGACGTATGACGTATCATTGAAAAGGGGTTGCTGTATAGGGTAAGATAAAGCTCACTTTCACTCACCTGTCCTACAAGAACTCACCTTTGATTTACCTGTAATTTTACCTTTTTCTTTCACCGTACCTTGACTACCCCTCATCACTAGCCCCAATGTCATTTTAGTCACCCTACCACCCCTCATCATCATCCCCAGTGCCCAAATAGAACTTAGAATAATTTTTTGGATGAGAATAAATGTAGAAAAAAATTCTGTGTGATGGCTGCTGTTGTATTCGAACCCACAAACTCATGTGTACAAACTTGACGCCTTAACCAACGGGGCTATCACGTGACTTGTAAAATAAAGTTGAAATGTGATAGACAAACAGCTCCGTATACGTTACATACGGTTGTAGATGATAATAAGTTAGCAAAGGCGTACTGTCGATTTTTAGATGTGTAATTAAGACTTTTTTATTTCTTTACCGGTTACATATATTTAATTACAGTTGTATTTCGTGAACGATTAAACAGATTTCAGAGTGTGATGTATTATTGTAAAGGAAATAAACAATAGGGTAAGATGCGATGCCAAAAAGACCTTAAATAAAGTGCCAAAAGGCATTATAGCTATATCTCATAAACAGCTAATCAGATTTCAGCGTGTTACATATCTTTATAAAGGGAAGGAGCTATCGGGTAAGATGCGATGCCAAAAAGACCTAACATGAAGTGCTAAACAGGCATTATAGCTATACCTCGTAAACAGCTTATCAGATTTCAGCGTGTGACAGATCGTTGGAACGGGGTTGCGGTATAGGGTGAGATGAAGCGTCAAAAAGTCCGTATTGATGTTGCCAAAAGAACATTACTACAGTATCTCGTAAACGGCCAAACGGATTTCGACATGGGACGTATCGCTGTAAAGAGAATGCCGAATAAGGTAAGATGAAGGGTTAAAAAAGACATATATAAAACTGCCAAAAGGGTACTAGGGTAGTATTTCAGAAACGGCTGATGAAATTTGGCGTGCGACATATCGTTGGAATGGGGCTGCGGTACAAGGTAAGATGACGGGTCTAATGGGATCATAACTGTCAAAAGGGCATTAACGTTGTATCCAGTAAACGGTCGAGCGGATTTCGACATATGACGTATCATTGTATTTTATATCGAAGGAACCTCTGATATCTTCTTACTAAATAATTTATAACCTTTGAAGGTCCCTCGAAATTTAAAACACTACTCAGGAGGCTCGAGGTAAGTAAGTAAGATATCTAGACATGGTTGATAAGACACGTCAGCAGCTCATAAGTAATACTTCACAAGAGGCCATAGGTGGTTCTTTAATAGCCGACAGGCGACAATTTTCCCTGATCATGTTTTATTTTAAACATACAAAAATACTATACGTACTTAACTCAATAGGTGACAACTCGTTTTGTAAGCGAGAATTACAGACACCTTGAGTTTACAGTACTTCTCCCACAGTGTGGTACCTGTCGTATTTCTGTGCGGAAAAAAGTCGACCACCCTTTTTATACCCGAAGGAACCCCCGATATCTTCTTACTAAATAATTTATAACCTTTGAAGGTCCCTCGAAATTCACAGGCACTACTCAGGAGGCTCGAGGTAAGTAAGTATGATATCTAGACATGGTTGATAAGACACGTCAGCAGCTCATAAGTAATACTTCACAAGAGGCCATAGGTGGTTCTTTAATAGCCGACAGGCGACAATTTTCCCTGATCATGTTTTATTTTAAACATACAAAAATACTATACGTACTTAACTCAATAGGTGACAACTCGTTTTGTAAGCGAGAATTACAGACACCTTGAGTTTACAGTACTTCTCCCACAGTGTGGTACCTGTCGTATTTCTGTGCGGAAAAAAGTCGACCACCCTTTTTATACCCGAAGGAACCTCCGATATCTTCTTACTAAATAATTTATAACCTTTAAAGGTCCCTCGAAATTCACAGGCACTACTCAGGAGGCTCGAGGTAAGTAAGTAAGATATACGTTACATTTATCTAAAAAAAAAAGTGTACTTTTGTTTATCACATTTGGCACGGTGATCTGGTAAATCTGTATGCTTCCACATCAGTCCTAAAACAAAAAAACAAAATATTAATTATACAGAAATTGTAGCCCTAACCTAACCAGTTAATGTTTAGAAGAGACCTTTGCTGTTAATCGTTGAATATATTCTCAAAACTTATACAATAATATAAAATTATTATATCTAAAAACTACATATAGAAATGGTATAGGTCGTTTAAATTGATAACTGACCACAAAAGACGAAATTAACTAAAAATAATATCGAAATACAAAATAATATTTTAATAACACATAAGATTCTTTAGATTAACCAATTTCAATATCTAAAATCTAAATCAAATAACTAAAAAGTTACAAAGTTTTTTTTTTTTTTTTGAATTAACCCCAAATAGTAGGTTTCAAAAGATACTTCCATGAATAATACTTTCAAACTAAAGATTGTATGTAGGTATATGACAATTTTAAATGGTTAATATATATATTTCTGTCATGTTTTCATATTAGTCTAATTTTATCTTTTTCTTTACATCTACCTGCATCACAGCAGACATATGACTTTTGTACTTTTTAATACTTAAATCGATACTACAAACCCCCATCCCCATAATATTAAAAAAATCAATATTTTTTCGCAAAATTCAAAAAGGAATGACAATACTAATGGCTTTAGTGATATAATAAATATATTTCTACTCTTTAAACTTTCACACTATAATATAAAATCCACCTGCATCACGCTAGGGGTAAAACTTTTTAAAAATTTTATTGTCTAAAACAATAACGGAAAGCCCCATTTTTCCAAATATGAAAATATTTTTTTTTTTTTAGATCAACCCTTAACAAATTGTTTCAAAAGACAGTTATTTGTATTATATTTTTAAGTTAAAAATTGCATATAACAATTTTAAATGGTAAATTTATGTCAAGTTTTCTTAATTTTTTTCTACAAATCCACCGACATCACAGCAGGGATAAAACTTTATTATAATTTTTTTTTGTTTAAATGATTACCTTAAACCCTTAATATTGTTAAAAAAAAAATATATATTATTATTATTTTAAAATTACTAACAACTAATAAATACTTTGAATTTTTAGAATATATTTAAGATCTATAATACAAAGTCCAAATAAAAAAAGTAATACATTTTAATTCTTTTATATTGAAAAAAAAAATCAAAAGTAATCAAAAATTATTCAACTTACCAAGGTGAGAGAGGTCAAAACACCGCAAAATAACACCACATACTAAAGTGAAATTTTATTTCATAGTTTAATTATAATTATTCAAAATTCAAATCTGAACAAGTTAAAAGTGACGTCACCTTAATTAGATTTTCACGTAAACCGGAAACTCTTATCAACATCAACTAATTTTATTGAAAAACATGTATTTTTTTAAAACGTTATCATATCAAAAGTTATATAATTTTATCAGTGACATATAATAAATTATATTCACTATATTAAAAATAAAAATAAAAAAAAACGAGTAATATTTATTTGAACTTATTTAAAAAATTTCTTATACGAAGTAACGAAGATATATTTTGAAGTAAATTATTGCAAAATCAGGTACATATCTAAAATTGCAATATTTAGATAAGCCTCTGATTTACGTTGAAAAGGAATTTGCGTTCTCATCAACTTTGTAGATATATACCGGTGGTATCAAAAGTAAGTGTCTCTGTAGATTATTGTTATAAATTGAGAGAGATTATTGATTTAAAACTATTTATCAGTCGTTTGATTATTTGCCAATTTAAGGCTACCTAATAAGACGGTTGTTATAGAGGGTCCATACTTTGCTCTATTGTGCACTGCTACGCTCTGCTACGCTCTGCTACGCTCTGCTATGCTCTGCTATGATGCTCTGCTACACTCTGCTACCGCCTGCTACGCTCTGACGTTAAATGGTTGGGGTTTGATAGTTCACATAATAGCTGGATCGAAAAACTACGTTGTTTCTTACTTTGAACATTTTTTACACGTATTCTTATGACAAACAAGATACGTTTTTACAGCTTCCGGGGGCTTTTTTGATTCATATCATCTATTGCTCAAACCGTTCAGTCTACGGTCCGACTAAAAACTTTGACTTGGAAAACCATTTTTTTTTTTTTTAATTTAGTTTCAAACAAAATGTTGCAAGATAGTGGTTATAGTAGTGAAGACTTGGTAGAGTATTCTGAGAGTAGTAGTGAAGATTCTATCTATATGGAAGAAGTAAATAGAATTTTAAATTTTTACGAAGACAAAGTAAAACGTGAAAATTATTTGCTGCTACAATCATCTTTCGCAATTAGGGGGTATGTTATAACAGTTGGTTTATCTCCCGCAAGAACATTTTCTCCAGCTATTATTTTATCAGAATACTGTAAGCCAAGTAAATTGTCGTTTGGAAAAATGGAATGGCTTGATCTTATTGAATTTTTAAGCGAAGCACATTTTTTATTGAACCACTACCAACCTACGTAGATGAGTATGATCCAGTAACATTTTCATGTGGAGATTTTTGTACAATACGGCAGTTGGTATACGATGACACCAAGTTCATAGAAGTTGCAAAACATGGTGTAGGATATCATCTAACGGAAAAGGATGTAGATGAACTTGTTAGAGTACATCATTTTATTGTAGCTTATCAGATTTCACTTATAGAAAATATTAACTTTAATTGTTATTATAATAATGTTATAGATATTATTAAAAGAAATTTTAATGATAACTGTTTCCAAGCATTAACCCTTCAACGGCTAACGTTACTTATATGTAACTCTGAGGAAGCAACGCAAAAAGTTACAACAGCGCATTATTATTATTGCGCACGACGCGTGCATTCGTTATTGTGTCGTTGAAAGCTGACGAAACAACATAGTGAATTGAGTTTACGAGCAGGTGCAACCAAATTTTATAAATTAGGTGCTAAAATCAATCGTAAAGTTTAGGGCGGTGAAAGATGGACTTTCGACTAGAGTAAGTAAATTCTGTCTTTTGTTTTTAGGTTATGCTGCGATATATTGTTAAATTTTACTAGTAATATAGTCTGCCTTGCATACTGTAGTACTGGTTTTTCAAAACCTAATGTAATTTTTTTTATATAAGGCTCTAAAATTGACTGTTACCTATAGGTAACGCTAGCTGGGTATGATATACAAAATATTGCAAATTATTGAATCCGTGTTTTTTTTTATTTTAGACGTGGATTTACTCTAAAAGAAGCCATTCAAATGGCATACGATGATGATATTGATGTGGACGAAATATATATTGAGCCTCCTGATGCAAACATATTGACAGATGGAGACTCGGGTGACGAAGATGGTGGCGGACTTCTAGATAATCTTAGCGGTCAACAATTATTACCGAAAGCTGAGCTAGCGCTTCGAACCGCAGCAACGGTTGATGAAGCCGAATCCGAAGAAATGCGTTCTGCTAATGGCTCCGGCCTAAATGATGTGTTTTTGCGTCCAGAACTGGAAAAGATAACATGGATCCAGGGCGACTTTGAGAAAAAAACAAGATCATTTTCTGAACCTGATTATAGCAAATATGAAAAAATAAGTTATTTGGACATATTTGAAGCATTTTAGATGACGAAGTAATTGGATTGCTTGCAGAACAGTCCAATAAATATGCTCTTTTCTGTAACCAACCACATCCAAATATATCCAAAGAAAAAATGAAGTGTGCATTTACCACCCACCGCTCACACAATTAGAATTTCGAAGAGAAATTTCACAAGCATATCTTACTAAATTCGGTGTTGCGCCGAAAGGGGTTGGAAGACAAACGACTGCCAAATCCAGTGTAACACTCAACAGAGTTTCGGACAATCTGAGATACGATCGTCTTGACCACTTGCTAACCAATATCCCAAACAATAAAAGACGTCGTTGCGCTGGAGAGGGATTCATTACGAGAACCCGCACCGTGTGTATCAAGTGTGATGTGGGATTATGTTTACAATGTTATGTAATTTTTCATAAAAAATAATTATGTTGACCTTGCTTTTGTGTGCCTTAACGGCTATATGTAACACTAGTATATAACAAAAATACAATTTTTTTTCTAAAAAAATGTATAAATACCTTAATAATAAACCATTTTTGATACATGCACTGAATTTTTATCATTCCTATATTAAAAAAATTAATCTCGCCGTTGAAGGGTTAAATGTATTTTGTGAAATATGTACTGATCCTTTATTATGTAACGCTTTGCGTCAGTATATTTACTTTTATAAACAAAATGTAATAAGAGATTTAGAAAATATGTAATAAACTTTTATAAAAAATAATGACTTTTATTTCAAAATCGATAATTATAGCGTCAAAAAATGTTATTTTACCGTTACAAAATTCATGAACGTCACAGTTCCAAAATGTGAAACGTCCAAACGTTAAAATAGCGCTAAAATTTGTCGCAATAACGCTTTAAAAAACCGATAAGAAAAAATTTACGATTTACATGTATTTCTTATGGAAAAACATAACTTCAAAGTGTCAAAAATGCGTCAGTTTTCGCTATTTTATCGCTACTAAATTCATGACCGTCAAAGTGTCAAAATTAGACGTCAACACGACGAATTTGAACGTTTTTTGATCGTTTTAACGAAAAATATTTAAAAGAAAATAATACACCATAGATTCAGATCAAAAATTTATTGTATACATACACTAGACAATAGAAAACTAAAAACTAACCTAATTAATTTACAACTGCTTTTTATTTCCTAATTATGATTAACATTAGTCGAGCATTATATCGCGATGACCCCATGTTAATTGTGATATTTATTCTTTAACGGGACATTATGAAGATTGCTTTCAAGGACATTCAAGGTTTTCAAATTAATGAAATATTTTATCTTAAAGAACTTAGCATTGAATTTGGATTCAAACAACAACATTTTCTATTTGAACCACCACAAACTTTTTAATCATTAAGCTATGCAGATAAAAAGACTGTGAGATATATAGAAAACCATGTGCATGGAATAAAATATGCTTCTGGAAATATTCATTACTGTAAACTTAATGATATTTTGAAAAACTATTTACTTCACATGTAAGAGGTGAACAGAAAGCTGATTTTTTGCGAAAGAAGTATGAAGAATTTGAAATTTTCAATGTTGTTATTGTGGATGTTGTTAAATTTGATGGAACACCCCACGCCACTGGGAAATTAAACTCTAACTCAAAGTCATGTTTAAACCATTTTACTTATGGACTCTGCACTCAGAGAAATTCAGAACATCTACGTCAATGGTTTGTTAATATTATACTACCGTTGTAATTATTTAAATAAACAATTTTAAACTGATAATAATTGTTTTTTATCTCAAAACCGATAATAATTGTTTTTATCTCAAAACCTTTAATAGCCAAACATATAACAATTTTTATACTTTTACAAAGATTATTGCAGTCAGCAAATTAATAGTTAATCGACCCAAATGTATTGTCTAGAGACAACTACCGATAGAAAAATGCTGATGTATCAAATGTAAAATATTCTATAGAGTTCAATGAGGGTCATTTAAAATATAATTAAATTATAAAATATCATTATTTTAAATAAACAAACTTTTAAATTTTATCACCCTTTTCATAGCCAACCTTCTTCTTTGCATCAGTCAATGCAGTTTCCAACAGATTTTTTAAATTCTCTTGGTCGTTGCTAAGAGAACCCCCTGTATACTGATCACAAACGAGCTGAAAACTATGTAGGTACGCACAAAAAGTAGTTATGAACCTACGAGCTAAAACCTTTAATGACCAATTGTTCATTTTTATATTGTAGATTTGACTAATTCTATACAAATTATGTTTGTCAAAAAGAAAATAAAGAATTATTATTATTGTTAGTTTGACACCAAACTTTGGAGCATTTCTATTCGACTCGTGTACGTATAGCGAAAGTGCAAGAGAGATAGAAACAGTTCGAGATCCTGGAATTGTTAGCACTGTAAGAGTTTTAACATGTTACAATGAAGAAAATTCTCGAACTGTTTCTATCTCTCTTGCACTTTCGCTATACGTACACGAGTCGAATAGAAATGCTCCAAAGTTTGGTGTCAAACTAACAATAATAATAATTCTTTATTTTCTTTTTGACAAACATAATTTGTATAGAATTAGTCAAATCTACAATATAAAAATGAACAATTGGTCATTAAAGGTTTTAGCTCGTAGGTTCATAACTACTTTTTGTGCGTACCTACATAGTTTTCAGCTCGTTTGTGATCAGTATACAGGGGGTTCTCTTAGCAACGACCAAGAGAATTTAAAAAATCTGTTGGAAACTGCATTGACTGATGCAAAGAAGAAGGTTGGCTATGAAAAGGGTGATAAAATTTAAAAGTTTGTTTATTTAAAATAATGATATTTTATAATTTAATTATATTTTAAATGACCCTCATTGAACTCTATAGAATATTTTACATTTGATACATCAGCATTTTTCTATCGGTAGTTGTCTCTAGACAATACATTTGGGTCGATTAACTATTAATTTGCTGACTGCAATAATCTTTGTAAAAGTATAAAAATTGTTATATGTTTGGCTATTAAAGGTTTTGAGATAAAAACAATTATTATCGGTTTTGAGATAAAAAACAATTATTATCAGTTTAAAATTGTTTATTTAAATAATTACAACGGTAGTATAATATTAACAAACCATTGACGTAGATGTTCTGAATTTCTCTGAGTGCAGAGTCCATAAGTAAAATGGTTTAAACATGACTTTGAGTTAGAGTTTAATTTCCCAGTGGCGTGGGGTGTTCCATCAAATTTAACAACATCCACAATAACAACATTGAAAATTTCAAATTCTTCATACTTCTTTCGCAAAAAATCAGCTTTCTGTTCACCTCTTACATGTGAAGTAAATAGTTTTTCAAAATATCATTAAGTTTACAGTAATGAATATTTCCAGAAGCATATTTTATTTCATGCACATGGTTTTCTATATATTTCACAGTCTTTTTATCTGCATAGCTTATTGATTAAAAAGTTTGTGGTGGTTCAAATAGAAAATGTTGTTGTTTGAATCCAAATTCAATGCTAAGTTCTTTAAGATAAAATATTTCATTAATTTGAAAACCTTGAATGTCCTTGAAAGCAATCTTCATAATGTCCCGTTAAAGAATAAATATCACAATTAACATGGGGTCATCGCGATATAATGCTCGACTAATGTTAATCATAATTAGGAAATAAAAAGCAGTTGTAAATTAATTAGGTTAGTTTTTAGTTTTCTATTGTCTAGTGTATGTATACAATAAATTTTTGATCTGAATCTATGGTGTATTATTTTCTTTTAAATATTTTTCGTTAAAACGATCAAAAAACGTTCAAATTCGTCGTGTTGACGTCTAATTTTGACACTTTGACGGTCATGAATTTAGTAGCGATAAAATAGCGAAAACTGACGCATTTTTGACACTTTGAAATTATGTTTTTCCATAAGAAATACATGTAAATCGTAAATTTTTTCTTATCAGTTTTTTAAAGCGTTATTGCGACAAATTTTAGCGCTATTTTAACGTTTGGACGTTTCACATTTTGGAACTGTGACGTTAATGAATTTTGTAACGGTAAAATAACATTTTTTGACGCTATAATTATCGATTTTGAAATAAAAGTCATTATTTTTTATAAAAGTTTATTACATATTTTCTAAATCTCTTATTACATTTTGTTTATAAAAGTAAATATACTGACGCAAAGCGTTACATAATAAAGGATCAGTACATATTTCACAAAATACATTTAATGCTTGGAAACAGTTATCATTAAAATTTCTTTTAATAATATCTATAACATTATTATAATAACAATTAAAGTTAATATTTTCTATAAGTGAAATCTGATAAGCTACAATAAAATGATGTACTCTAACAAGTTCATCTACATCCTTTTCCGTTAGATGATATCCTACACCATGTTTTGCAACTTCTATGAACTTGGTGTCATCGTATACCAACTGCCGTATTGTACAAAAATCTCCACATGAAAATGTTACTGGATCATACTCATCTACGTAGGTTGGTAGTGGTTCAATAAAAAATGTGCTTCGCTTAAAAATTCAATAAGATCAAGCCATTCCATTTTTCCAAACGACAATTTACTTGGCTTACAGTATTCTGATAAAATAATAGCTGGAGAAAATGTTCTTGCGGGAGATAAACCAACTGTTATAACATACCCCTTAATTGCGAAAGATGATTGTAGCAGCAAATAATTTTCACGTTTTACTTTGTCTTCGTAAAAATTTAAAATTCTATTTACTTCTTCCATATAGATAGAATCTTCACTACTACTCTCAGAATACTCTACCAAGTCTTCACTACTATAACCACTATCTTGCAACATTTTGTTTGAAACTAAATTAAAAAAAAAATGTTTTTCCAAGTCAAACTTTTTAGTCGGACCGTAGACTGAACGGTTTGAGCAATAGATGATATGAATCAAAAAAGCCCCCGGAAGCTGTAAAAACGTATCTTGTTTGTCATAAGAATACGTGTAAAAAATGTTCAAAGTAAGAAACAACGGAGTTTTTCGATCCAGCTATTATGTGAACTATCAAACCCCAACCATTTAACGTCAGAGCGTAGCAGGCGGTAGCAGAGTGTAGCAGAGCATCATAGTAGAGCATAGCAGAGCGTAGCAGAGCGTAGCAGTGCACAATAGAGCAAAGTATGGACCCTCTATAACAACCGTCTTATTAGGTAGCCTTAAATTGGCAAATAATCAAACGACTGATAAATAGTTTTAAATCAATAATCTCTCTCAATTTATAACAATAATCTACAGAGACACTTACTTTTGATACCACCGGTATATATCTACAAAGTTGATGAGAACGCAAATTCCTTTTCAACGTAAATCAGAGGCTTATCTAAATATTGCAATTTTAGATATGTACCTGATTTTGCAATAATTTACTTCAAAATATATCTTCGTTACTTCGTATAAGAAATTTTTTAAATAAGTTCAAATAAATATTACTCGTTTTTTTTTTATTTTTATTTTTAATATAGTGAATATAATTTATTATATGTCACTGATAAAATTATATAACTTTTGATATGATAACGTTTTAAAAAAATACATGTTTTTCAATAAAATTAGTTGATGTTGATAAGAGTTTCCGGTTTACGTGAAAATCTAATTAAGGTGACGTCACTTTTAACTTGTTCAGACTTAAATTTTGAATAATTATAATTAAACTATGAAATAAAATTTCACTTTAGTATGTGGTGTTATTTTGCGGTGTTTTGACCTCTCTCACCTTGGTAAGTTGAATAATTTTTGATTACTTTTGATTTTTTTTTTTCAATATAAAAGAATTAAAATGTATTACTTTTTTTATTTGGACTTTGTATTATAGATCTTAAATATATTCTAAAAATTCAAAGTATTTATTAGTTGTTAGTAATTTTAAAAAAATAATAATATATATTTTTTTTAACAATATTAAGGGTTTAAGGTAATGATTTAAACAAAAAAAAATTATAATAAAGTTTTATCCCTGCTGTGATGTCGGTGGATTTGTAGAAAAAAATTAAGAAAACTTGACATAAATTTACCATTTAAAATTGTTATATGCAATTTTTAACTTAAAAATATAATACAAATAACTGTCTTTTGAAACAATTTGTTAAGGGTTGATCTAAAAAAAAAAAATATTTTCATATTTGGAAAAATAGGGCTTTCCGTTATTGTTTTAGACAATAAAATTTTTAAAAAGTTTTACCCCTAGCGTGATGCAGGTGGATTTTATATTATAGTGTGAAAGTTTAAAGAGTAGAAATATATTTATTATATCACTAAAGCCATTAGTATTGTCATTCCTTTT
The DNA here is from genome assembly GCA_964028335.1 of Altica lythri. NCBI lineage: Eukaryota > Metazoa > Arthropoda > Insecta > Coleoptera > Chrysomelidae > Altica > Altica lythri. The sequence goes on from CAXIIO010001191.1 coordinate 328,997, forward strand.
TGAATTTTGCGAAAAAATATTGATTTTTTTAATATTATGGGGATGGGGGTTTGTAGTATCGATTTAAGTATTAAAAAGTACAAAATTCATATGTCTGCTGTGATGCAGGTAGATGTAAAGAAAAAGATAAAATTAGACTAATATGAAAACATGACAGAAATATATATATTAACCATTTAAAATTGTCATATACCTACATACAATCTTTAGTTTGAAAGTATTATTCATGGAAGTATCTTTTGAAACCTACTATTTGGGGTTAATTCAAAAAAAAAAAAAAAACTTTGTAACTTTTTAGTTATTTGATTTAGATTTTAGATATTGAAATTGGTTAATCTAAAGAATCTTATGTGTTATTAAAATATTATTTTGTATTTCGATATTATTTTTAGTTAATTTCGTCTTTTGTGGTCAGTTATCAATTTAAACGACCTATACCATTTCTATATGTAGTTTTTAGATATAATAATTTTATATTATTGTATAAGTTTTGAGAATATATTCAACGATTAACAGCAAAGGTCTCTTCTAAACATTAACTGGTTAGGTTAGGGCTACAATTTCTGTATAATTAATATTTTGTTTTTTTGTTTTAGGACTGATGTGGAAGCATACAGATTTACCAGATCACCGTGCCAAATGTGATAAACAAAAGTACACTTTTTTTTTTAGATAAATGTAACGTATATCTTACTTACTTACCTCGAGCCTCCTGAGTAGTGCCTGTGAATTTCGAGGGACCTTTAAAGGTTATAAATTATTTAGTAAGAAGATATCGGAGGTTCCTTCGGGTATAAAAAGGGTGGTCGACTTTTTTCCGCACAGAAATACGACAGGTACCACACTGTGGGAGAAGTACTGTAAACTCAAGGTGTCTGTAATTCTCGCTTACAAAACGAGTTGTCACCTATTGAGTTAAGTACGTATAGTATTTTTGTATGTTTAAAATAAAACATGATCAGGGAAAATTGTCGCCTGTCGGCTATTAAAGAACCACCTATGGCCTCTTGTGAAGTATTACTTATGAGCTGCTGACGTGTCTTATCAACCATGTCTAGATATCATACTTACTTACCTCGAGCGTCCTGAGTAGTGCCTGTGAATTTCGAGGGACCTTCAAAGGTTATAAATTATTTAGTAAGAAGATATCGGGGGTTCCTTCGGGTATAAAAAGGGTGGTCGACTTTTTTCCGCACAGAAATACGACAGGTACCACACTGTGGGAGAAGTACTGTAAACTCAAGGTGTCTGTAATTCTCGCTTACAAAACGAGTTGTCACCTATTGAGTTAAGTACGTATAGTATTTTTGTATGTTTAAAATAAAACATGATCAGGGAAAATTGTCGCCTGTCGGCTATTAAAGAACCACCTATGGCCTCTTGTAAAGTATTACTTATGAGCTGCTGACGTGTCTTATCAACCATGTCTAGATATCTTACTTACTTACCTCGAGCCTCCTGAGTAGTGTTTTAAATTTCGAGGGACCTTCAAAGGTTATAAATTATTTAGTAAGAAGATATCAGAGGTTCCTTCGATATAAAATACAATGATACGTCATATGTCGAAATCCGCTCGACCGTTTACTGGATACAACGTTAATGCCCTTTTGACAGTTATGATCCCATTAGACCCGTCATCTTACCTTGTACCGCAGCCCCATTCCAACGATATGTCGCACGCCAAATTTCATCAGCCGTTTCTGAAATACTACCCTAGTACCCTTTTGGCAGTTTTATATATGTCTTTTTTAACCCTTCATCTTACCTTATTCGGCATTCTCTTTACAGCGATACGTCCCATGTCGAAATCCGTTTGGCCGTTTACGAGATACTGTAGTAATGTTCTTTTGGCAACATCAATACGGACTTTTTGACGCTTCATCTCACCCTATACCGCAACCCCGTTCCAACGATCTGTCACACGCTGAAATCTGATAAGCTGTTTACGAGGTATAGCTATAATGCCTGTTTAGCACTTCATGTTAGGTCTTTTTGGCATCGCATCTTACCCGATAGCTCCTTCCCTTTATAAAGATATGTCACACGCTGAAATCTGATTAGCTGTTTATGAGATATAGCTATAATGCCTTTTGGCACTTTATTTAAGGTCTTTTTGGCATCGCATCTTACCCTATTGTTTATTTCCTTTACAATAATACATCACACTCTGAAATCTGTTTAATCGTTCACGAAATACAACTGTAATTAAATATATGTAACCGGTAAAGAAATAAAAAAGTCTTAATTACACATCTAAAAATCGACAGTACGCCTTTGCTAACTTATTATCATCTACAACCATATGTAACGTATACGGAGCTGTTTGTCTATCACATTTCAACTTTATTTTACAAGTCACGTGATAGCCCCGTTGGTTAAGGCGTCAAGTTTGTACACATGAGTTTGTGGGTTCGAATACAACAGCAGCCATCACACAGAATTTTTTTCTACATTTATTCTCATCCAAAAAATTATTCTAAGTTCTATTTGGGCACTGGGGATGATGATGAGGGGTGGTAGGGTGACTAAAATGACATTGGGGCTAGTGATGAGGGGTAGTCAAGGTACGGTGAAAGAAAAAGGTAAAATTACAGGTAAATCAAAGGTAAGTTCTTGTAGGACAGGTGAGTGGAGGTGAGCTTTATCTTACCCTATACAGCAACCCCTTTTCAATGATACGTCATACGTCGAAATGCGTTCGGCCGTTTACGAGATACAACGTTAAAGCCCTTTTGGCAGTTACGACCCTGTTACCCTATTGAATCATTATAATGATACGACTCTAGTGTCTAGTCAAATGTTTGGAGTGGTGGGGGGTAAATTAGCCAAAAATGACTAGAATCGACCTTAGATTTTCTTATGGAGATTTACATGTAAAAATGATCGATTTTGGTCTTGAACCGGCCTAGCTCCTTTACTCACGTGAGGCCTCCGTCGCCGCCTCAAACTCCAGGGCAATGGTCAAGGCGTCCACAAGAGTCTTCGGCCGCGCCAACCGTACAGCGCGCTGCAACTCGACGTCTCGAAGACCATCGGTGAAGGTTTGGACTGCTAGGCACTCCAGGAAATCCTCCGCTGCATTTGAATACGCAAGTCGTACCATTCTTGCTACATCCGCTTCAAATTCCTGGATAGTTTCTCCATTTTTCTGTTTTCGGATCTTTAACTGCATTCGGTACACCGGTTGTAGATGAGTTTGACCATAACGCATCTCTAGACGATTCACCAATAACTCGAAGTTGTCAGCTTCATCCGGTGTCAATGATTGCAAGACGTCTAAAGCTTCGCCTCGCAGAGCTACGGTTAGGGACAATGCTTTCTCCTGGGATGATCATCCATTAGCTCTGGCCGCTGCGTCGAACTGTTTCAGGTAATTTGGCCAGGAAGTCTTCCCGTCGAAGGTCGGGGGTTTCATCGTCGTTCGTACATGGGTCGTCTCCTCGCTTCTTTGTCGTTCGACGTCGGCGTGGCAGGTTTCCATCCTTCTTGCATCTCCGTCGCCGTGGTGGATGGGCTGGTTTCGACGACAAGCTTCCTGTTCTTGTTGAAGCTTCCTTATTGCGGACTGCACTTGCTGGTTGATCTGGTTTTGCTCGTCTCGCAAGTTGGCGACTTGTTGATTTTGTTCGTCTCGCAAGCTGGACACTTGCTGATTTTGTTCGTCTCGCAAGCTGGACACTTGCTGATTTTGTTCTTCACGAAGATGTGATATTTGCTGGGAGAACGAACTGGATAACTCATCTGATATGGTAGACATCCGTTGTGATAGCTCTTCTTGCTGGCTCTTTATCTGACTGGATAGCTCCTCTTGCTGGCTCGTCATTCGTCCTGATAGCTCCTCTTTCAGCTGGTACATATCTTCGCGCTGGCTCTTCATCTGACTGGATAGCTCCTTATGTTGCCGGGAAAGTTGTTGAGCTTGTTCTTCTTGTTGGCTCGTCATTCGTTGGGACAGCTGGGACATATCTTCGCGCTGGCTGCTTATCTGACTGGACAACTGGGACAGTTGTTGAGCTTGTTCTTCTTGCAGCCGGGAAAGTTGTTGAGTTTGTTCTTCTTGCAGCCGGGAAAGTTGTTGAGTTTGTTCTTCTTGTAGCCGGGAAATTGCTTTTTGAACTGGGTCTTCAAACTCAACAGCGTCAGGGTCCAAATTATTATTTACGTAGTATTCACGGAGCCTTCTCAACAATATGGATTTGCTCCCAGTAGTTTCCAATTCTAATTCCTCGAGCTCTCTTCTGAGCTCAGCCACCAATAAATCAGTTATCTTTTTTCCAGGCATTCTTGTATCTTCACCCCACACCTGACACCAATTTGAAACACTTATGGGGGCTTTTTACACAATTTATTTACAAAATTGTTAAGATACACTGAACTCTGCTGGATAACGTCTAACTACTTGACAATACAATGAACTCTTGTGAACACTTGACTCGAACTCACGTTAACTGCCCATGCATCCCCTTATATACAACATTATTTAATCTAGTCAGTGTGTTTAGAAGTTTCTAGAATTTTCTAGAAACATTATTTAAAATGGTCAGTTGATTTTTTTTTTACAAACTTCTAAAAATCAACTGTCAACAACAATCTTTCAAATTAAGGTCCCTTCCTTTACGGTTATCCCGTTACAGTATTCTTGAGATTTTTCAAACGAACTGATACTTTTCGAGATATACAGGGTCAAACAAAAAGTTTGTAAATATAAATTTAATCTCAGTTTTTCTGTCATGACTTTTAAAGTTTTTTATTAAAATAAGAATTTTTGGGGTTTTTTAATGTAAAATTTTATTTTACATAAAAAAGTGTTCTTGAGTTTTTTCAAAAAAACTGATACTTTTCGAGATATATAGGGTTAAACAAAAAGTTTGTAAATATAAATTTAATCTCAGTTTTTCTGTCATAACTTTTAACGTTTTTAATTAAAATAAGATTTTTTGGTATTTTTTTATGTAGAATTTAATACTTCACAAAAAAGTGTTCCTAAGTTTTTTCAAAAAAACTAATAATTTTCGAGATATATAGGGTCAAACAAAAAGTTTGTAAATATAAATTTGATCTAAGTTTTTCTGTCATAACTTTTAAAGTTTTTAAATAAAATAAGATTTTTTGATGTTTTTTGATATAGAATTTAATATTACACAAAAAAGTATTCTTAAGTTTTTTTAAAAAAACTAATACTTTTCGAGATATATAGGGTCAAACAAAAAGTTTGTAAATATAAATTTGATCTTAGTTTTTCTGTCATAACTTTTAAAGTTTTTAATTAAAATGAGATTTTTTAATGTTTTTTGATGTAAACTTAAATTTTACATAAATAAGTATTCTTGAATTTTTTTAAAAGAACTGATACTTTTCGAGATATACAGGGTCAAACAAAAAGTTTGTAAATATAAATTTAATCTAAGTTTTTCTGTCATAACTTTTAACGTTTTTAATTAAAATAAGATTTTTTTATGTAGAATTTAATATTACACAAAAAAGTATTCTTGAGTTTTTTCAAAAAAACTAATACTTTTCGAGATATATAGGGTCAAACAAAAAGTTTGTAAACATAAATTTGATCTTAGTTTTTCTGTCATAACTTTTAAAGTTTTTAATTAAAATGAGATTCTTTTGCGTTTTTTAATGTAAAATTAAATTTTACATAAATAAGTATTCTTGAGTTTTTTTAAAAGAACTGATACTTTTCGAGATATACAGGGTCAAACAAAAAGTTTGTAAATATAAATTTAATCTCAGTTTTTCTGTCATAACTTTTAACGTTTTTAATTAAAATAAGATTTTTTGATGTAGAATTTAATATTACACAAAAAAGTGTTATTGAGTTTTTTCAAAAAAACTAATACTTTTCGAGATATATAGGGTCAAACAAAAAGTTTGTAAACATAAATTTGATCTTAGATTTTCTGTCATAACTTTTAAAGTTTTTAATTAAAATGAGATTTTTTAATGTTTTTTAATGTAAAATCTAATTTTACATAAATAAGTATTCTTGAGTTTTTTCAAAAGAACTGATACTTTTCGAGATATACAGGGTGAAACAAAAAGTTTGTAAATATAAATTTAATCTCAGTTTTTCTGTCATAACTTTTAACGTTTTTAATTAAAATAAGATTTTTTAATGTAGAATTTAATATTACACAAAAAAGTATTTTTAAGTTTTTTTTAACAAACTAATACTTTTCGAGATATATAGGGTCAAACAAAAAGTTTGTAAATATAAATTTGATCTCAGTTATTCTGTCATAACTTTTAAAGATTTTAATTAAAATGAGATTCTTTTGCGTTTTTTGATGTAAAATTTAATTTTACATAAAAAAGTATTCTTGAGTTTTTTCAAAAAAACTGATACTTTTCGAGATATATAGGGTCAAACAAAAAGTTTGTAAATATAAATTTAATCTCAGTTTTTCTGTCATAACTTTTAACGTTTTTAATTAAAATAGGATTTTTTGATGTTTTTGGATGTAGAATTTAATATTACACAAAAAAGTATTCCTAAGGTTTTTTAAAAACACTAATAATTTTCGAGATATATAGGGTCAAACAAAAAGTTTGTAAATATAAATTCGATCTTAGTTTTTCTGTCATAACTTTTAAAGATTCTAATTAAAATAGGATTTTTTAATGTTTTTTGATGTAAACTTTAATTCTACATAAATAAGTATTCCTGAGTTTTTTCAAAAGAACTGATACTTTTCGAGATATACAGGGTCAAACAAAAAGTTTGTAAATATAAATTTAATCTGTTTTTCTGTCATAACTTTTAAAGTTTTTTATTAAAATAAGATTATTTGGTGTTTTTTATGTAAAATTTAATTTTACATAAAAAAGTATTCTTGAGTTTTTTTAAAAAAACTGATATTTTTCTAGATATACAGGGTCAAACAAAAAGTTTGTAAATATAAATTTAATCTCAGTTTTTCTGTCATAACTTTTATCGTTTTTAACTAAAATAAGATTTTTTGATGTTTTTTTATGTAGAATTAAATTTTACTTAAAAACGTATTCTTAAGCTTTTAAAAAACCTAATACTTTTCGAGATATATAGGGTCAAACAAAAAGTGTGTAAATATAAATTTGATCTTAGTTTTTCTATCATAACTTTTAAAGTTTTTAATTAAAATAAGATTTTTTAATTTTTTTTGATGTAAAATTTAATTTTACATAAATAAGTATTCTTGAGTTTTTTCAAAAAACTGATACTTTTCGAAATATACAGGGTCAAACAAAAAGTTTGTAAATATAAATTTGATCTCAGTTTTTTTGTCATAACTTTTAAAGTTTTTAATTAAAATTTAATTTTTTGGGGTCTTTTGATGTAAAATTTGATTTTTCATAAAAAAGTATTTTGAGTTTTTTTAAAAAACTGATACTTTTCGAAATATACAGGGTCAAACAAAAAGTTTTTAAATATAAATTTAATCTCGGTTTTTCTGTCGTAACTTTTAACGTTTTTAATTAAAATAAGATTTTTTGATGTTTTTTAATGTAGAATTTAATATTACACAAAAAAGTATTCTTAAGTTTTTTTAAAAACACTAATAATTTTCGAGATATATAGGGTCAAACAAAAAGTTTGTAAATATAAATTTGATCTTAGTTTTTCTGTTATAACTTTTAACGTTTTTTAATAAAAATAAGATTTTTTGATGTTTTTTACGCAGAATTTAATATTACATAAAAAAGTATTCCTAAGTTTTTTTAAAGAAAGTAATACTTTTCGAGATATATAGGGTCAAACAAAAAGTTTGTAAATATAAATTTGATCTTAGTTTTTCTGTCATAAATTTTAAAGTTTTTAATCAAAATAAGATTTTTTAATGTTTTTTGATGTAAAATTTAATTTTGCATAAATAAGTATTCCTGAGTTTTTCCAAAAGAACTGATACTTTTCGAGATATACAGGGTCAAACAAAAAGTTTGTAAATAAAAATTTAATCTCAGTTTTTCTGTCATGACTTTTAACGTTTTTAATTAAAATAAGATTTTTTGATGTAAAATTTAATATTACACAAAAAAGTATTCTTGAGTTTTTTCAAAAAAACTGATACTTTTCGAGATATACAGGGTCAAACAAAAAGTTTGTAAATATAAATTTAATCTCAGTTTTTCTGTCATAATTTTTAACGTTTTTAATTAAAATAAGATTTTTTGATGTAGAATTTAATATCACACAAAAAAGTGTTCCTGAGTTTTTTCAAAAAAACTAATACTTTTCGAGATATATAGGGTCAAACAAAAAGTTTGTAAATATAAATTCGATCTTAGTTTTTCTGTCATAACTTTTAAAGATTCTAATTAAAATAGGATTTTTTAATGTTTTTTGATGTAAAATTTAATTCTACATAAATAAGTATTCCTGAGTTTTTTCAAAAGAACTGATACTTTTCGAGATATACAGGGTCAAACAAAAAGTTTGTAAATATAAATTTAATCTGTTTTTCTGTCATAACTTTTAAAGTTTTTTATTAAAATAAGATTATTTGGTGTTTTTTATGTAAAATTTAATTTTACATAAAAAAGTATTCTTGAGTTTTTTTAAAAAAACTGATACTTTTCTAGATATACAGGGTCAAACAAAAAGTTTGTAAATATAAATTTAATCTCAGTTTTTCTGTCATAACTTTTATCGTTTTTAACTAAAATAAAATTTTTTGATGTTTTTTATGTAGAATTAAATTTTACTTAAAAACGTATTCTTAAGCTTTTAAAAAACCTAATACTTTTCGAGATATATAGGGTCAAACAAAAAGTGTGTAAATATAAATTTGATCTTAGTTTTTCTGTCATAACTTTTAAAGTTTTTAATTAAAATAAGATTTTTTAATTTTTTTTGATGTAAAATTTAATTTTACATAAATAAGTATTCTTGAGTATTTTCAAAAAACTGATACTTTTCGAAATATACAGGGTCAAACAAAAAGTTTGTAAATATAAATTTGATCTCAGTTTTTCTGTCATAACTTTTAAAGTTTTTAATTAAAATTTAATTTTTTGGGGTCTTTTGATGTAAAATTTGATTTTTCATAAAAAAGTATTTTGAGTTTTTTTAAAAAACTGATACTTTTCGAAATATACAGGGTCAAACAAAAAGTGTTTAAATATAAATTTAATCTCGGTTTTTCTGTCGTAACTTTTAACGTTTTTAATTAAAATAAGATTTTTTGATGTTTTTTAATGTAGAATTTAATATTACACAAAAAAGTATTCTTAAGTTTTTTAAAAACACTAATAATTTTCGAGATATATAGGGTCAAACAAAAAGTTTGTAAATATAAATTTGATATTAGTTTTTCTGTTATAACTTTTAACGTTTTTTAATAAAAATAAGATTTTTTGATGTTTTTTATGCAGAATTTAATATTACATAAAAAAGTGTTCCTAAGTTTTTTTAAAGAAAGTAATACTTTTCGAGATATATAGGGTCAAACAAAAAGTTTGTAAATATAAATTTGATCTTAGTTTTTCTGTCATAAATTTTAAAGTTTTTATTTAAAATAAGATTTTTTAATGTTTTTTGATGTAAAATTTAATTTTGCATAAATAAGTATTCCTGAGTTTTTCCAAAAGAACTGATACTTTTCGAGATATACAGGGTCAAACAAAAAGTTTGTAAATAAAAATTTAATCTCAGTTTTTCTGTCATGACTTTTAACGTTTTTAATTAAAATAAGATTTTTTGATGTAAAATTTAATATTACACAAAAAAGTATTCTTGAGTTTTTTCAAAAGAACTGATACTTTTCGAGATATACAGGGTCAAACAAAAAGTTTGTAAATATAAATTTAATCTCAGTTTTTCTGTCATAATTTTTAACGTTTTTAATTAAAATAAGATTTTTTGATGTAGAATTTAATATAACACAAAAAAGTGTTCCTGAGTTTTTTCAAAAAAACTAATACTTTTCGAGATATATAGGGTCAAACAAAAAGTTTGTAAACATAAATTTGATGTTAGTTTTTCTGTCATAACTTTTAAAGTTTTTAATTAAAATAAGATTTTTTAATGTTTTTTGGTGTAAAATTTAATTTTACATAAATAAGTATTCTTGAGTTTTTTCAAAAGAACTGATACTTTTCGACATATACAGGGTGAAACAAAAAGTTTGCAAATATAAATTTAATCTCAGTTTTTCTGTCATAACGTTTAATTTAACGTTTTTAATTAAAATAAGATTTTTTAATCTAGAATTTAATATTACACAAAAAAGTAATCCTAAGTTTGTTTAAAGAAGCTAATACTTTTCGAGATATATAGGGTCAAACAAAAAGTTTGTAAATATAAATTTGATCTCAGTTTTTCTGTCATAACTTTTAAAGATTCCAATTAAAATAAGATTTTTTAATGTTTTTTGATGTAAAATTTAATTTAACATAAATAAGTATTCCTGAGTTTTTTCAAAAGAACTGATACTTTTCGAGATATACAGGGTCAAACAAAAAGTTTGTAAATATAAATTTAATCTCAGTTTTTCTGTCATAACTTTTAACGCTTTTAATTAAAATAAGATTTTTTGATGTTTTTTGATGTAGAATTTAATATTACACAAAAAAGTATTCCTAAGTTTTTTCAAAAAAACTAATATTTTTCGAGACATATAGGGTCAAACAAAAAGTTTGTAAATATAAATTTGATCTTAGTTTTTCTGTCTTAACTTTTAAAGTTTTTAATCAAAATAAGATTTTTTAATGTTTTTTGATGTAGAATTTAATTTTGCATAAATAAGTATTCTTGAGTTTTTTTAAAAGAACTGATACTTTTCGAGATATACAGGGTCAAACAAAAAGTTTGTAAATATAAATTTAATCTCAGTTTTTCTGTCACGACTTTTAACGTTTTTAATTAAAATAAGATTTTTTGATGTAAAATTTAATATTACACAAAAAAGTATTCTTGAGTTTTTTTAAAAAAACTAATACTTTTCGAGATATATAGGGTCAAACAAGAAGTTTGTAAATATAAATTTGATCTCAGTTTTTCTGTCATAACTTTTAAAGCTTTTTATTAAAATAAAAATTTTTGGGGTTTTTTAATGTAAAATTTAATTTTACATAAAAAAGTATTCCTGAGTTTTTTCAAAAAAACTAACACTTTTCGAGATATATAGGGTCAAACAAAAAGTTTGTAAATATAAATTTGATCTCAGTTTTTCTGTCATAACTTTTAAAGTTTTTGATTAAAATGAGAATTTTTGGGGTTTTTTAATGTAAAATTTAATTTTACATAAAAAAGCATTTCTGAATTTTTTCAAAAAAACTAATACTTTTCGAGATATATAGGGTCAAACAAAAAGTTTGTAAATATAAATTTAATCACAGTTTTTCTGTCATAACTTTTAACGTTTTTAATTAAAATAAGATTTTTTGATGTAGAATTTAATATTACACAAAAAAGTGTTCTTGAGTTTTTTCAAAAAAACTAATACTTTTCGAGATATATAGGGTCAAACAAAAAGTTTGTAAACATAAATTTGATCTTAGTTTTTCTGTCATAACTTTTAAAGTTTTTAATTAAAATGAGATTTTTTAATGTTTTTTGATGTAAAATTTAATTTTACATAAATAAGTATTCTTGAATTTTTTTAAAAGAACTGATATTTTTCGAGATATACAGGGTCAAACAAAAAGTTTGTAAATATAAAATTAATCTTAGTTTTTCTGTCATAACTTTTAACGTTTTTAATTAAAATAAGATTTTTTGATGTAGAATTTATTATTACACAAAAAAGTGATCCTGAGTTTTTTCAAAAAAACTAATACTTTTCGAGATATATAGGGTCAAACAAAAAGTTTGTAAACATAAATTTGATCTTAGTTTTTCTGTCATAACTTTTAAAGTTTTTAATTAAAATGAGATTTTTTAATGTTTTTTGATGTAAAATTTAATTTTACATAAATAAGTATTCTTGAGTTTTTTCAAAAGAACTGATACTTTTCGAGATATACAGGGTCAAACAAAAAGTTTGTAAATTTAAATTTAATCTCAGTTTTTCTGTCATACCTTTTAACGTTTTTAATAAAAATAAGATTTTTTAATGTAGAATTTAATATTACACAAAAAAGTATTTTTAAGTTTTTTTAAAGAAACTAATACTTTTCGAGATATATAGGGTCAAACAAAAAGTTTGTAAATATAAATTTAATCTCAGTTTTTCTGTCACGACTTTTAACGTTTTTAATTAAAATAAGATTTTTTGATGTAAAATTTAATATTACACAAAAAAGTATTCTTGAGTTTTTTCAAAAAAACTAATACTTTTCGAGATATATAGGGTCAAACAAAAAGTTTGTAAATATAAATTTGATCTGAGTTTTTCTGTCATAACTTTTAAAGTTTTTTATTAAAATGAGAATTTTTGGGGTTTTTTAATGTAAAATTTAATTTTACATAAAAAAGTATTCTCTGAGTTTTTTCAAAAAAACTGATACTTTTCGAGATATATAGGGTCAAACAAAAAGTTTGTAAATATAAATTTAATCACAGTTTTTCTGTCATAACTTTTAACGCTTTTAATTAAAATAAGATTTTTTGATGTAGAATTTAATATTACACAAAAAAGTGTTCTTGAGTTTTTTCAAAAAAACTAATACTTTTCGAGATATATAGGGTCAAACAAAAAGTTTGTAAACATAAATTTGATCTTAGTTTTTCTGTCATAACTTTTAAAGTTTTTAATTAAAATGAGATTTTTTAATGTTTTTTGATGTAAAATTTAATTTTACATAAATAAGTATTCATGAGTTTTTTCAAAAGAACTGATATTTTTCGAGATATACAGGGTCAAACAAAAAGTTTGTAAATATAAAATTAATCTTAGTTTTTCTGTCATAACTTTTAACGTTTTTAATTAAAATAAGATTTTTTGATGTAGAATTTATTATTACACAAAAAAGTGATCCTGAGTTTTTTCAAAAAAACTAATACTTTTCGAGATATATAGGGTCAAACAAAAAGTTTGTAAACATAAATTTGATCTTAGTTTTTTTGTCATAACTTTTAAAGTTTTTAATTAAAATGAGATTTTTTAATGTTTTTTAATGTAAAATTTAATTTTACATAAATAAGTATTCTTGAGTTTTTTCAAGAGAACTGATACTTTTCGAGATATACAGGGTCAAACAAAAAGTTTGTAAATATAAATTTAATCTCAGTTTTTCTGTCATACCTTTTAACGTTTTTAATTAAAATAAGATTTTTTAATGTAGAATTTAATATTACACAAAAAAGTATTCTTAAGTTTTTTTAAAGAAACTAATACTTTTCGAGATATATAGGGTCAAACAAAAAGTTTGTAAATATAAATTTGATCTCAGTTTTTCTGTCATAACTTTTAAAGATTCTAATAAAAATGAGATTTTTTGGCGTTTTTTGATGTAAAATTTAATATTACACAAAAAAGTATTCTTGAGTTTTTTCAAAAAAACTAATACTTTTCGAGATATATAGGGTCAAACAAAAAGTTTGTAAATATAAATTTAATCTCAGTTTTTCTGTCACGATTTTTAACGTTTTTAATTAAAATAAGATTTTTTGATGTAAAATTTAATATTACACAAAAAAGTATTTCTGAGTTTTTTTAAAAAAACTAATACTTTTCGAGATATATAGGGTCAAACAAAAAGTTTGTAAATATAAATTTGATCTCAGTTTTTCTGTCATAACTTTTAAAGCTTTTTATTAAAATAAAAATTTTTGGGGTTTTTTAATGTAAAATTTAATTTTACATAAAAAAGTATTCCTAAGTTTTTTCAAAAAAACTAACACTTTTCGAGATATATAGGGTCAAACAAAAAGTTTGTAAATATAAATTTGATCTTAGATTTTCTGTCATAACTTTTAAAGTTTTTAATCAAAATGAGATTTTTTAATGTTTTTTAATGTAAAATTTAATTTTACATAAATAAGTATTCCTGAGTTTTTTCAAAAGAACTAATATTTTTCGAGACATATAGGGTCAAACAAAAAGTTTGTAAATATAAATTTGATCTTAGTTTTTCTGTCATAACTTTTAAACTTTTTAATCAAAATAAGATTTTTTAATGTTTTTTGATGTAGAATTTAATTTTGCATAAATAAGTATTCTTGAGTTTTTTTAAAAGAACTGATACTTTTCGAGATATACAGGGTCAAACAAAAAGTTTGTAAATATAAATTTAATCTCAGTTTTTCTGTCACGACTTTTAACGTTTTTAATTAAAATAAGATTTTTTGATGTAAAATTTAATATTACACAAAAAAGTATTTCTGAGTTTTTTTAAAAAAACTAATACTTTTCGAGATATATAGGGTCAAACAAAAAGTTTGTAAATATAAATTTGATCTCAGTTTTTCTGTCATAACTTTTAAAGCTTTTTATTAAAATAAAAATTTTTGGGGTTTTTTAATGTAAAATTTAATTTTACATAAAAAAGTATTTCTGAGTTTTTTCCAAAAAAACTAACACTTTTCGAGATATATAGGGTCAAACAAAAAGTTTGTAAATATAAATTTGATCTCAGTTTTTCTGTCATAACTTTTAAAGTTTTTGATTAAAATGAGAATTTTTGGGGTTTTTTAATGTAAAATTTAATTTTACATAAAAAAGTATTTCGGAATTTTTTCAAAAAAACTGATACTTTTCGAGATATATAGGGTCAAACAAAAAGTTTGTAAATATAAATTTAATCACAGTTTTTCTGTCATAACTTTTAACGTTTTTAATTAAAATAAGATTTTTTGATGTAGAATTTAATATTACAAAAAAAGTGTTCTTGAGTTTTTTCAAAAAAACTAATACTTTTCGAGATATATAGGGTCAAACAAAAAGTTTGTAAACATAAATTTGATCTTAGTTTTTCTGTTATAACTTTTAAAGTTTTTAATTAAAATGAGATTTTTTAATGTTTTTTGATGTAAAATTTAATTTTACATAAATAAGTATTCTTGAGTTTTTTTAAAAGAACTGATATTTTTCGAGATATACAGGGTCAAACAAAAAGTTTGTAAATATAAAATTAATCTTAGTTTTTCTGTCATAACTTTTAACGTTTTTAATTAAAATAAGATTTTTTGATGTAGAATTTATTATTACACAAAAAAGTGATCCTGAGTTTTTTCAAAAAAACTAATACTTTTCGAGATATATAGGGTCAAACAAAAAGTTTGTAAACATAAATTTGATCTTAGTTTTTCTGTCATAACTTTTAAAGTTTTTAATTAAAATGAGATTTTTTAATGTTTTTTGATGTAAAATTTAATTTTACATAAATAAGTATTCTTGAGTTTTTTCAAAAGAACTGATACTTTTCGAGATATACAGGGTCAAACAAAAAGTTTGTAAATATAAATTTAATCTCAGTTTTTCTGTCATACCTTTTAACGTTTTTAATTAAAATAAGATTTTTTAATGTAGAATTTAATATTACACAAAAAAGTATTCTTAAGTTTTTTTAAAGAAACTAATACTTTTCGAGATATATAGGGTCAAACAAAAAGTTTGTAAATATAAATTTAATCTCAGTTTTTCTGTCACGACTTTTAACGTTTTTAATTAAAATAAGATTTTTTGATGTAAAATTTAATATTACACAAAAAAGTATACTTGAGTTTTTTCAAAAAAACTAATACTTTTCGAGATATATAGGGTCAAACAAAAAGTTTGTAAATATAAATTTGATCTCAGTTTTTCTGTCATAACTTTTAAAGTTTTTTATTAAAATGAGAATTTTTGGGGTTTTTTAATGTAAAATTTAATTTTACATAAAAAAGTATTTTCTGAGTTTTTTCGAAAAAACTGATACTTTTCGAGATATATAGGGTCAAACAAAAAGTTTGTAAATATAAATTTAATCACAGTTTTTCTGTCATAACTTTTAACGTTTTTAATTAAAATAAGATTTTTTGATGTAGAATTTAATATTACACAAAAAAGTGTTCTTGAGTTTTTTCAAAAAAACTAATACTTTTCGAGATATATAGGGTCAAACAAAAAGTTTGTAAACATAAATTTGATCTTAGTTTTTCTGTCATAACTTTTAAAGTTTTTAATTAAAATGAGATTTTTTAATGTTTTTTGATGTAAAATTTAATTTTACATAAATAAGTATTCATGAGTTTTTTCAAAAGAACTGATATTTTTCGAGATATACAGGGTCAAACAAAAAGTTTGTAAATATAAAATTAATCTTAGTTTTTCTGTCATAACTTTTAACGTTTTTAATTAAAATAAGATTTTTTGATGTAGAATTTATTATTACACAAAAAAGTGATCCTGAGTTTTTTCAAAAAAACTAATACTTTTCGAGATATATAGGGTCAAACAAAAAGTTTGTAAACATAAATTTGATCTTAGTTTTTCTGTCATAACTTTTAAAGTTTTTAATTAAAATAAGATTTTTTAATGTTTTTTGATGTAAAATTTAATTTTACATAAATAAGTATTCTTGAATTTTTTTAAAAGAACTGATATTTTTCGAGATATACAGGGTCAAACAAAAAGTTTGTAAATATAAAAT
Source organism: Altica lythri (assembly GCA_964028335.1). Lineage (NCBI taxonomy): Eukaryota > Metazoa > Arthropoda > Insecta > Coleoptera > Chrysomelidae > Altica > Altica lythri. The sequence continues at coordinate 345,497 of CAXIIO010001191.1, forward strand.
TAATCTTAGTTTTTCTGTCATAACTTTTAACGTTTTTAATTAAAATAAGATTTTTTGATGTAGAATTTATTATTACACAAAAAAGTGATCCTGAGTTTTTTCAAAAAAACTAATACTTTTCGAGATATATAGGGTCAAACAAAAAGTTTGTAAACATAAATTTGATCTTAGTTTTTCTGTCATAACTTTTAAAGTTTTTAATTAAAATGAGATTTTTTAATGTTTTTTGATGTAAAATTTAATTTTACATAAATAAGTATTCTTGAGTTTTTTCAAAAGAACTGATACTTTTCGAGATATACAGGGTCAAACAAAAAGTTTGTAAATATAAATTTAATCTCAGTTTTTCTGTCATACCTTTTAACGTTTTTAATTAAAATAAGATTTTTTAATGTAGAATTTAATATTACACAAAAAAGTATTTTTAAGTTTTTTTAAAGAAACTAATACTTTTCGAGATATATAGGGTCAAACAAAAAGTTTGTAAATATAAATTTAATCTCAGTTTTTCTGTCACGACTTTTAACGTTTTTAATTAAAATAAGATTTTTTGATGTAAAATTTAATATTACACAAAAAAGTATTCTTGAGTTTTTTCAAAAAAACTAATACTTTTCGAGATATATAGGGTCAAACAAAAAGTTTGTAAATATAAATTTGATCTCAGTTTTTCTGTCATAACTTTTAAAGTTTTTTATTAAAATGAGAATTTTTGGGGTTTTTTAATGTAAAATTTAATTTTACATAAAAAAGTATTCTCTGAGTTTTTTCAAAAAAACTGATACTTTTCGAGATATATAGGGTCAAACAAAAAGTTTGTAAATATAAATTTAATCACAGTTTTTCTGTCATAACTTTTAACGCTTTTAATTAAAATAAGATTTTTTGATGTAGAATTTAATATTACACAAAAAAGTGTTCTTGAGTTTTTTCAAAAAAACTAATACTTTTCGAGATATATAGGGTCAAACAAAAAGTTTGTAAACATAAATTTGATCTTAGTTTTTCTGTCATAACTTTTAAAGTTTTTAATTAAAATGAGATTTTTTAATGTTTTTTGATGTAAAATTTAATTTTACATAAATAAGTATTCATGAGTTTTTTCAAAAGAACTGATATTTTTCGAGATATACAGGGTCAAACAAAAAGTTTGTAAATATAAATTTAATCACAGTTTTTCTGTCATAACTTTTAACGTTTTTAATTAAAATAAGATTTTTTGATGTAGAATTTAATATTACAAAAAAAGTGTTCTTGAGTTTTTTCAAAAAAACTAATACTTTTCGAGATATATAGGGTCAAACAAAAAGTTTGTAAACATAAATTTGATCTTAGTTTTTCTGTTATAACTTTTAAAGTTTTTAATTAAAATGAGATTTTTTAATGTTTTTTGATGTAAAATTTAATTTTACATAAATAAGTATTCTTGAGTTTTTTTAAAAGAACTGATATTTTTCGAGATATACAGGGTCAAACAAAAAGTTTGTAAATATAAAATTAATCTTAGTTTTTCTGTCATAACTTTTAACGTTTTTAATTAAAATAAGATTTTTTGATGTAGAATTTATTATTACACAAAAAAGTGATCCTGAGTTTTTTCAAAAAAACTAATACTTTTCGAGATATATAGGGTCAAACAAAAAGTTTGTAAACATAAATTTGATCTTAGTTTTTCTGTCATAACTTTTAAAGTTTTTAATTAAAATGAGATTTTTTAATGTTTTTTGATGTAAAATTTAATTTTACATAAATAAGTATTCTTAAGTTTTTTCAAAAGAACTGATACTTTTCGAGATATACAGGGTCAAACAAAAAGTTTGTAAATATAAATTTAATCTCAGTTTTTCTGTCATACCTTTTAACGTTTTTAATTAAAATAAGATTTTTTAATGTAGAATTTAATATTACACAAAAAAGTATTCTTAAGTTTTTTTAAAGAAACTAATACTTTTCGAGATATATAGGGTCAAACAAAAAGTTTGTAAATATAAATTTAATCTCAGTTTTTCTGTCACGACTTTTAACGTTTTTAATTAAAATAAGATTTTTTGATGTAAAATTTAATATTACACAAAAAAGTATACTTGAGTTTTTTCAAAAAAACTAATACTTTTCGAGATATATAGGGTCAAACAAAAAGTTTGTAAATATAAATTTGATCTCAGTTTTTCTGTCATAACTTTTAAAGTTTTTTATTAAAATGAGAATTTTTGGGGTTTTTTAATGTAAAATTTAATTTTACATAAAAAAGTATTTTCTGAGTTTTTTCGAAAAAACTGATACTTTTCGAGATATATAGGGTCAAACAAAAAGTTTGTAAATATAAATTTAATCACAGTTTTTCTGTCATAACTTTTAACGTTTTTAATTAAAATAAGATTTTTTGATGTAGAATTTAATATTACACAAAAAAGTGTTCTTGAGTTTTTTCAAAAAAACTAATACTTTTCGAGATATATAGGGTCAAACAAAAAGTTTGTAAACATAAATTTGATCTTAGTTTTTCTGTCATAATTTTTAAAGTTTTTAATTAAAATGAGATTTTTTAATGTTTTTTGATGTAAAATTTAATTTTACATAAATAAGTATTCATGAGTTTTTTCAAAAGAACTGATATTTTTCGAGATATACAGGGTCAAACAAAAAGTTTGTAAATATAAAATTAATCTTAGTTTTTCTGTCATAACTTTTAACGTTTTTAATTAAAATAAGATTTTTTGATGTAGAATTTATTATTACACAAAAAAGTGATCCTGAGTTTTTTCAAAAAAACTAATACTTTTCGAGATATATAGGGTCAAACAAAAAGTTTGTAAACATAAATTTGATCTTAGTTTTTCTGTCATAACTTTTAAAGTTTTTAATTAAAATAAGATTTTTTAATGTTTTTTGATGTAAAATTTAATTTTACATAAATAAGTATTCTTGAATTTTTTTAAAAGAACTGATATTTTTCGAGATATACAGGGTCAAACAAAAAGTTTGTAAATATAAAATTAATCTTAGTTTTTCTGTCATAACTTTTAACGTTTTTAATTAAAATAAGATTTTTTGATGTAGAATTTATTATTACACAAAAAAGTGATCCTGAGTTTTTTCAAAAAAACTAATACTTTTCGAGATATATAGGGTCAAACAAAAAGTTTGTAAACATAAATTTGATCTTAGTTTTTCTGTCATAACTTTTAAAGTTTTTAATTAAAATGAGATTTTTTAATGTTTTTTGATGTAAAATTTAATTTTACATAAATAAGTATTCTTGAGTTTTTTCAAAAGAACTGATACTTTTCGAGATATACAGGGTCAAAAAAAAAGTTTGTAAATATAAATTTAATCTCAGTTTTTCTGTCATACCTTTTAACGTTTTTAATTAAAATAAGATTTTTTAATGTAGAATTTAATATTACACAAAAAAGTATTTTTAAGTTTTTTTAAAGAAACTAATACTTTTCGAGATATATAGGGTCAAACAAAAAGTTTGTAAATATAAATTTAATCTCAGTTTTTCTGTCACGACTTTTAACGTTTTTAATTAAAATAAGATTTTTTGATGTAAAATTTAATATTACACAAAAAAGTATTCTTGAGTTTTTTCAAAAAAACTAATACTTTTCGAGATATATAGGGTCAAACAAAAAGTTTGTAAATATAAATTTGATCTCAGTTTTTCTGTCATAACTTTTAAAGTTTTTTATTAAAATGAGAATTTTTGGGGTTTTTTAATGTAAAATTTAATTTTACATAAAAAAGTATTCTCTGAGTTTTTTCAAAAAAACTGATACTTTTCGAGATATATAGGGTCAAACAAAAAGTTTGTAAATATAAATTTAATCACAGTTTTTCTGTCATAACTTTTAACGCTTTTAATTAAAATAAGATTTTTTGATGTAGAATTTAATATTACACAAAAAAGTGTTCTTGAGTTTTTTCAAAAAAACTAATACTTTTCGAGATATATAGGGTCAAACAAAAAGTTTGTAAACATAAATTTGATCTTAGTTTTTCTGTCATAACTTTTAAAGTTTTTAATTAAAATGAGATTTTTTAATGTTTTTTGATGTAAAATTTAATTTTACATAAATAAGTATTCATGAGTTTTTTCAAAAGAACTGATATTTTTCGAGATATACAGGGTCAAACAAAAAGTTTGTAAATATAAAATTAATCTTAGTTTTTCTGTCATAACTTTTAACGTTTTTAATTAAAATAAGATTTTTTGATGTAGAATTTATTATTACACAAAAAAGTGATCCTGAGTTTTTTCAAAAAAACTAATACTTTTCGAGATATATAGGGTCAAACAAAAAGTTTGTAAACATAAATTTGATCTTAGTTTTTTTGTCATAACTTTTAAAGTTTTTAATTAAAATGAGATTTTTTAATGTTTTTTAATGTAAAATTTAATTTTACATAAATAAGTATTCTTGAGTTTTTTCAAGAGAACTGATACTTTTCGAGATATACAGGGTCAAACAAAAAGTTTGTAAATATAAATTTAATCTCAGTTTTTCTGTCATACCTTTTAACGTTTTTAATTAAAATAAGATTTTTTAATGTAGAATTTAATATTACACAAAAAAGTATTCTTAAGTTTTTTTAAAGAAACTAATACTTTTCGAGATATATAGGGTCAAACAAAAAGTTTGTAAATATAAATTTGATCTCAGTTTTTCTGTCATAACTTTTAAAGATTCTTATAAAAATGAGATTTTTTGGCGTTTTTTGATGTAAAATTTAATATTACACAAAAAAGTATTCTTGAGTTTTTTCAAAAAAACTAATACTTTTCGAGATATATAGGGTCAAACAAAAAGTTTGTAAATATAAATTTAATCTCAGTTTTTCTGTCACGACTTTTAACGTTTTTAATTAAAATAAGATTTTTTGATGTAAAATTTAATATTACACAAAAAAGTATTTCTGAGTTTTTTTAAAAAAACTAATACTTTTCGAGATATATAGGGTCAAACAAAAAGTTTGTAAATATAAATTTGATCTCAGTTTTTCTGTCATAACTTTTAAAGCTTTTTATTAAAATAAAAATTTTTGGGGTTTTTTAATGTAAAATTTAATTTTACATAAAAAAGTATTCCTAAGTTTTTTCAAAAAAACTAACACTTTTCGAGATATATAGGGTCAAACAAAAAGTTTGTAAATATAAATTTGATCTTAGATTTTCTGTCATAACTTTTAAAGTTTTTAATCAAAATGAGATTTTTTAATGTTTTTTAATGTAAAATTTAATTTTACATAAATAAGTATTCCTGAGTTTTTTCAAAAGAACTAATATTTTTCGAGACATATAGGGTCAAACAAAAAGTTTGTAAATATAAATTTGATCTTAGTTTTTCTGTCATAACTTTTAAACTTTTTAATCAAAATAAGATTTTTTAATGTTTTTTGATGTAGAATTTAATTTTGCATAAATAAGTATTCTTGAGTTTTTTTAAAAGAACTGATACTTTTCGAGATATACAGGGTCAAACAAAAAGTTTGTAAATATAAATTTAATCTCAGTTTTTCTGTCACGACTTTTAACGTTTTTAATAAAAATAAGATTTTTTGATGTAAAATTTAATATTACACAAAAAAGTATTTCTGAGTTTTTTTAAAAAAACTAATACTTTTCGAGATATATAGGGTCAAACAAAAAGTTTGTAAATATAAATTTGATCTCAGTTTTTCTGTCATAACTTTTAAAGCTTTTTATTAAAATAAAAATTTTTGGGGTTTTTTAATGTAAAATTTAATTTTACATAAAAAAGTATTTCTGAGTTTTTTCCAAAAAAACTAACACTTTTCGAGATATATAGGGTCAAACAAAAAGTTTGTAAATATAAATTTGATCTCAGTTTTTCTGTCATAACTTTTAAAGTTTTTGATTAAAATGAGAATTTTTGGGGTTTTTTAATGTAAAATTTAATTTTACATAAAAAAGTATTTCTGAATTTTTTCAAAAAAACTGATACTTTTCGAGATATATAGGGTCAAACAAAAAGTTTGTAAATATAAATTTAATCACAGTTTTTCTGTCATAACTTTTAACGTTTTTAATTAAAATAAGATTTTTTGATGTAGAATTTAATATTACAAAAAAAGTGTTCTTGAGTTTTTTCAAAAAAACTAATACTTTTCGAGATATATAGGGTCAAACAAAAAGTTTGTAAACATAAATTTGATCTTAGTTTTTCTGTTATAACTTTTAAAGTTTTTAATTAAAATGAGATTTTTTAATGTTTTTTGATGTAAAATTTAATTTTACATAAATAAGTATTCTTGAGTTTTTTTAAAAGAACTGATATTTTTCGAGATATACAGGGTCAAACAAAAAGTTTGTAAATATAAAATTAATCTTAGTTTTTCTGTCATAACTTTTAACGTTTTTAATTAAAATAAGATTTTTTGATGTAGAATTTATTATTACACAAAAAAGTGATCCTGAGTTTTTTCAAAAAAACTAATACTTTTCGAGATATATAGGGTCAAACAAAAAGTTTGTAAACATAAATTTGATCTTAGTTTTTCTGTCATAACTTTTAAAGTTTTTAATTAAAATGAGATTTTTTAATGTTTTTTGATGTAAAATTTAATTTTACATAAATAAGTATTCTTGAGTTTTTTCAAAAGAACTGATACTTTTCGAGATATACAGGGTCAAACAAAAAGTTTGTAAATATAAATTTAATCTCAGTTTTTCTGTCATACCTTTTAACGTTTTTAATTAAAATAAGATTTTTTAATGTAGAATTTAATATTACACAAAAAAGTATTCTTAAGTTTTTTTAAAGAAACTAATACTTTTCGAGATATATAGGGTCAAACAAAAAGTTTGTAAATATAAATTTAATCTCAGTTTTTCTGTCACGACTTTTAACGTTTTTAATTAAAATAAGATTTTTTGATGTAAAATTTAATATTACACAAAAAAGTATACTTGAGTTTTTTCAAAAAAACTAATACTTTTCGAGATATATAGGGTCAAACAAAAAGTTTGTAAATATAAATTTGATCTCAGTTTTTCTGTCATAACTTTTAAAGTTTTTTATTAAAATGAGAATTTTTGGGGTTTTTTAATGTAAAATTTAATTTTACATAAAAAAGTATTTTCTGAGTTTTTTCGAAAAAACTGATACTTTTCGAGATATATAGGGTCAAACAAAAAGTTTGTAAATATAAATTTAATCACAGTTTTTCTGTCATAACTTTTAACGTTTTTAATTAAAATAAGATTTTTTGATGTAGAATTTAATATTACACAAAAAAGTGTTCTTGAGTTTTTTCAAAAAAACTAATACTTTTCGAGATATATAGGGTCAAACAAAAAGTTTGTAAACATAAATTTGATCTTAGTTTTTCTGTCATAACTTTTAAAGTTTTTAATTAAAATGAGATTTTTTAATGTTTTTTGATGTAAAATTTAATTTTACATAAATAAGTATTCATGAGTTTTTTCAAAAGAACTGATATTTTTCGAGATATACAGGGTCAAACAAAAAGTTTGTAAATATAAAATTAATCTTAGTTTTTCTGTCATAACTTTTAACGTTTTTAATTAAAATAAGATTTTTTGATGTAGAATTTATTATTACACAAAAAAGTGATCCTGAGTTTTTTCAAAAAAACTAATACTTTTCGAGATATATAGGGTCAAACAAAAAGTTTGTAAACATAAATTTGATCTTAGTTTTTCTGTCATAACTTTTAAAGTTTTTAATTAAAATAAGATTTTTTAATGTTTTTTGATGTAAAATTTAATTTTACATAAATAAGTATTCTTGAGTTTTTTCAAGAGAACTGATACTTTTCGAGATATACAGGGTCAAACAAAAAGTTTGTAAATATAAATTTAATCTCAGTTTTTCTGTCATACCTTTTAACGTTTTTAATTAAAATAAGATTTTTTAATGTAGAATTTAATATTACACAAAAAAGTATTCTTAAGTTTTTTTAAAGAAACTAATACTTTTCGAGATATATAGGGTCAAACAAAAAGTTTGTAAATATAAATTTGATCTCAGTTTTTCTGTCATAACTTTTAAAGATTCTAATAAAAATGAGATTTTTTGGCTGTTTTTGATGTCAAATTTAATTTTACATAAAAAAGTATTCTTGAGTTTTTTCAAAAAAACTAATACTTTTCGAGATATATAGGGTCAAACAAAAAGTTTGTAAATATAAATTTAATCTCAGTTTTTCTGTCATAACTTTTAACGTTTTTAATTAAAATAAGATTTTTTAATGTAGATTTTGATATAACACAAAAAAGTGTTTTTAAGTTTTTTTAAAGAAACTAATACTTTTTGAGATATATAGGGTCAAACAAAAAGTTTGTAAATATAAATTTGATCTCAGTTTTTCTGTCATAACTTTTAAAGATTCTAATTAAAATGAGATTTTTTGGCGTTTTTTGATGTAAAATTTAATTTTACATAAAAAAGTATTCTTGAGTTTTTTCAAAAAAACTGATACTTTTCTAGATATACAGGGTCAAACAAAAAGTTTGTAAATATAAATTTAATCTCAGTTTTTCTGTCATAACTTTTATCGTTTTTAATCAAAATAAGATTTTTTGATGTTTTTTTATGTAGAATTAAATTTTACTTAAAACAGTATTCTTAAGCTTTAAAAAAAACTAATACTTTTCGAGATATATAGGGTCAAACAAAAAGTGTGTAAATATAAATTTGATCTTAGTTTTTCTGTCATAACTTTTAACGTTTTTAATTAAAATAAGATTTTTTGATGTAGAATTTAATATTACACAAAAAAGTGATCTTGAGTTTTTTCAAAAAAACTAATACTTTTCGAGATATATAGGGTCAAACAAAAAGTTTGTAAACATAAATTTGATCTTAGTTTTTCTGTCATAACTTTTAAAGTTTTTAATTAAAATGAGATTTTTTAATGTTTTTTGATGTAAAATTTTGTTTTACATAAATAAATATTCCTGAGTTTTTTTAAAAGAACTGATACTTTTCGAGATATACAGGTTCAAACAAAAAGTTTGTAAATATAAATTTAATCTCAGTTTTTCTGTCATAACTTTTAACGTTTTTAATTAAAATAAGATTTTTTAATGTAGAATTTAATATTACACAAAAAAGTATTCCTGAGTTTTTTAAAAAAACTAACACTTTTCGAGATATATAGGGTCAAACAAAAAGTTTGTAAATATAAATTTGATCTTAGTTTTTCTGACATAACTTTTAAAGGTTTTAATTAAAATGAGATTTTTTAATGTTTTTTGATGTAAAATTAAATTTTACATAAATAAGTATTCCTGAGCTTTTTCAAAAGAACTGATACTTTTCGAGATATACAGGGTCAAACAAAAAGTTTGTAAATATAAATTTAATCTTAGTTTTTCTGTCATAACTTTTAACGTTTTTAATTAAAATAAGATTTTTTGATGTTTTTTGATGTAGAATTTAATATTACACAAAAAAGTATATCTAAGTTTTTTTAAAAACACTAATAATTTTCGAGATATATAGGGTCAAACAAAAAGTTTGTTAATATAAATTTGATCTTAGTTTTTCTGTCATAACTTTTAACGTTTTTAATTAAAATAAGATTTTTTGATGAAGAATTTAATATTACACAAAAAAGTATTCTTGAGTTTTTTCAAAAAAACTAATACTTTTCGAGATATATAGGGTCAAACAAAAAGTTTGTAAATATAAATTTGATCTCAGTTTTTCTGTCATAACTTTTAAAGTTTTTAATTAAAATAAGATTTTTTAATGTTTTTTGATGTAAAATTTAATTTTACATAAATAAGTATTCCTGAGTTTTTTTAAAAGAACTGATACTTTTCGAGATATACAGGGTCAAACAAAAAGTTTGTAAATATAAATTTAATCTCAGTTTTTCTGTCATAACTTTTAACGTTTTTAATTAAAATAGGATTTTTTAATGTAGAATTCAATATTACACAAAAAAGTATTCTTGAGTTTTTTTAAAAATACTAATACTTTTCGAGATATATAGGGTCAAACAAAAAGTTTGAAAATATAAATTTGATCTCAGTTTTTCTGTCATAGCTTTTAAAGTTTTTAATTAAAATAAGATTAGTTGGGGTTTTTTAATGTAAAATTTAATTCTACATAAAAAAGTATTCTTGAGTTTTTTCAAAAAAACTGATACTTTTCGAGATATGCAGGGTCAAACAAAAAGTTTGTAAATATAAATTTAATCTCAGTTTTTCTGTCATAACTTTTAACGTTTTTAATTAAAATAAGATTTTTTGATGTTTTTTGATGTAGAATTTAATATTACACAAAAAAGTGTTTTAAAGTTTCTCCAAAAAAACTAATACTTTTCGAGATATATAGGGTCAAACAAAAAGTTTGTAAATATAAATTTGATCTCAGTTTTTCTGTCATAGCTTTTAAAGTTTTTAATCAAAATGAGATTTTTTGATGTAGAATTTAATATTACACAAAAAAGTGATCTTGAGTTTTTTCAAAAAAACTAATACTTTTCGAGATATATAGGGTCAAACAAAAAGTTTGTAAATATAAATTTAATCTTAGTTTTTCTGTCATAACTTTTAACGTTTTTAATTAAAATAAGATTTTTTGATGTAGAATTTAATATTACACAAAAAAGTGATCTTGAGTTTTTTCAAAAAAACTAATACTTTTCGAGATATATAGGGTCAAACAAAAAGTTTGTAAACATAAATTTGATCTTAGTTTTTCTGTCATAACTTTTAAAGTTTTTAATTAACATAAGATTTTTTAATGTTTTTTAATGTAAAATTTAGTTTTACATAAATAAGTATTCTTGAGTTTTTTCAAAAGAACTAATACTTTTCGAGATATACAGGGTCAAACAAAAAGTTTGTAAATATAAATTTAATCTCAGTTTTTCTGTCATAACTTTTAACGTTTTTAATTAAAATAAGATTTTTTAATGTAGAATTTAATATTACACAAAAAAGTATTCTTGAGTTTTTTTAAAAAAACTAACACTTTTCGAGATATATAGGGTCAAACAAAAAGTTTGTAAATATAAATTTGATCTAAGTTTTTCTGTCATAACTTTTAACGTTTTTAATTAAAATAAGATTTTTTAATGTTTTTTGAAGTAGAATTTAATATTACACAAAAAAGTATTAATAAGTTTTTTTAAAAACACTAATACTTTTCGAGATATATAGGGTCAAACAAAAAGTTTGTAAATATAAATTTGATCTTAGATTTTCTGTCATAACTTTTAAAGTTTTTAATCAAAATGAGATTTTTTAATGTTTTTTAATGTAAAATTTAATTTTACATAAATAAGTATTCCTGAGTTTTTTCAAAAGAACTGATACTTTTCGAGATATATAGGGTCAAACAAAAAGTTTGTAAATATAAATTTAATCTCAGTTTTTCTGTCATAACTTTTAACGCTTTTAATTAAGATAAGATTTTTTGATGTTTTTTGATGTAGAATTTAATATTACACAAAAAAGTATTCCTAAGTTTTTTCAAAAAAACTAATATTTTTCGAGACATATAGGGTCAAACAAAAAGTTTGTAAATATAAATTTGATCTTAGTTTTTCTGTCATAACTTTTAAATTTTTTAATCAAAATAAGATTTTTTAATGTTTTTTGATGTAGAATTTAATTTTGCATAAATAAGTATTCTTGAGTTTTTTTAAAAGAACTGATACTTTTCGAGATATACAGGGTCAAACAAAAAGTTTGTAAATATAAATTTAATCTCAGTTTTTCTGTCACGACTTTTAACGTTTTTAATTAAAATAAGATTTTTTGATGTAAAATTTAATATTACACAAAAAAGTATTTCTGAGTTTTTTTTAAAAAACTAATACTTTTCGAGATATATAGGGTCAAACAAAAAGTTTGTAAATATAAATTTGATCTCAGTTTTTCTGTCATAACTTTTAAAGCTTTTTATTAAAATAAAAATTTTTGGGGTTTTTTAATGTAAAATTTAATTTTACATAAAAAAGTATTCCTAAGTTTTTTCAAAAAAACTAACACTTTTCGAGATATATAGGGTCAAACAAAAAGTTTGTAAATATAAATTTGATCTTAGATTTTCTGTCATAACTTTTAAAGTTTTTAATCAAAATGAGATTTTTTAATGTTTTTTAATGTAAAATTTAATTTTACATAAATAAGTATTCCTGAGTTTTTTCAAAAGAACTGATACTTTTCGAGATATATAGGGTCAAACAAAAAGTTTGTAAATATAAATTTAATCTCAGTTTTTCTGTCATAACTTTTAACGCTTTTAATTAAAATAAGATTTTTTGATGTTTTTTGATGTAGAATTTAATATTACACAAAAAAGTATTCCTAAGTTTTTTCAAAAAAACTAATATTTTTCGAGACATATAGGGTCAAACAAAAAGTTTGTAAATATAAATTTGATCTTAGTTTTTCTGTCATAACTTTTAAAGTTTTTAATCAAAATAAGATTTTTTAATGTTTTTTGATGTAGAATTTAATTTTGCATAAATAAGTATTCTTGAGTTTTTTTAAAAGAACTGATACTTTTCGAGATATACAGGGACAAACAAAAAGTTTGTAAATATAAATTTAATCTCAGTTTTTCTGTCACGACTTTTAACGTTTTTAATTAAAATAAGATTTTTTGATGTAAAATTTAATATTACACAAAAAAGTATTTCTGAGTTTTTTTAAAAAAACTAATACTTTTCGAGATATATAGGGTCAAACAAAAAGTTTGTAAATATAAATTTGATCTCAGTTTTTCTGTCATAACTTTTAAAGCTTTTTATTAAAATAAAAATTTTTGGGGTTTTTTAATGTAAAATTTAATTTTACATAAAAAAGTATTTCTGAATTTTTTCAAAAAAACTGATACTTTTCGAGATATATAGGGTCAAACAAAAAGTTTGTAAATATAAATTTAATCACAGTTTTTCTGTCATAACTTTTAACGTTTTTAATTAAAATAAGATTTTTTGATGTAGAATTTAATATTACACAAAAAAGTGTTCTTGAGTTTTTTCAAAAAAACTAATACTATTCGAGATATATAGGGTCAAACAAAAAGTTTGTAAACATAAATTTGATCTTAGTTTTTCTGTTATAACTTTTAAAGTTTTTAATTAAAATGAGATTTTTTAATGTTTTTTTATGTAAAATTTAATTTTACATAAATAAGTATTCTTGAGTTTTTTTAAAAGAACTGATATTTTTCGAGATATACAGGGTCAAACGAAAAGTTTGTAAATATAAAATTAATCTTAGTTTTTCTGCCATAACTTTTAACGTTTTTAATTAAAATAAGATTTTTTGATGTAGAACTTATTATTACACAAAAAAGTGATCCTGAGTTTTTTCAAAAAAACTAATACTTTTCGAGATATATAGGGTCAAACAAAAAGTTTGTAAACATAAATTTGATCTTAGTTTTTCTGTCATAACTTTTAAAGTTTTTAATTAAAATGAGATTTTTTAATGTTTTTTGATGTAAAATTTAATTTTACATAAATAAGTATTCTTGAGTTTTTTCAAAAGAACTGATACTTTTCGAGATATACAGGGTCAAACAAAAAGTTTGTAAATATAAATTTAATCTCAGTTTTTCTGTCATACCTTTTAACGTTTTTAATTAAAATAAGATTATTTAATGTAGAATTTAATATTACACAAAAAAGTATTCTTAAGTTTTTTTAAAGAAACTAATACTTTTCGAGATATATAGGGTCAAACAAAAAGTTTGTAAATATAAATTTAATCTCAGTTTTTCTGTCACGACTTTTAACGTTTTTAATTAAAATAAGATTTTTTGATGTAAAATTTAATATTACACAAAAAAGTATACTTGAGTTTTTTCAAAAAAACTAATACTTTTCGAGATATATAGGGTCAAACAAAAAGTTTGTAAATATAAATTTGATCTCAGTTTTTCTGTCATAACTTTTAAAGTTTTTTATTAAAATGAGAATTTTTGGGGTTTTTTAATGTAAAATTTAATTTTACATAAAAAAGTATTCTCTGAGTTTTATCGAAAAAACTGATACTTTTCGAGATATATAGGGTCAAACAAAAAGTTTGAAAATATAAATTTGATCTCAGTTTTTCTGTCATAGCTTTTAAAGTTTTTAATTAAAATAAGATTAGTTGGGGTTTTTTAATGTAAAATTTAATTCTACATAAAAAAGTATTCTTGAGTTTTTTCAAAAAAACTGATACTTTTCGAGATATGCAGGGTCAAACAAAAAGTTTGTAAATATAAATTTAATCTCAGTTTTTCTGTCATAACTTTTAACGTTTTTAATTAAAATAAGATTTTTTGATGTTTTTTGATGTAGAATTTAATATTACACAAAAAAGTGTTTTAAAGTTTTTCCAAAAAAACTAATACTTTTCGAGATATATAGGGTCAAACAAAAAGTTTGTAAATATAAATTTGATCTCAGTTTTTCTGTCATAGCTTTTAAAGTTTTTAATCAAAATGAGATTTTTTGATGTAGAATTTAATATTACACAAAAAAGTGATCTTGAGTTTTTTCAAAAAAACTAATACTTTTCGAGATATATAGGGTCAAACAAAAAGTTTGTAAATATAAATTTAATCTTAGTTTTTCTGTCATAACTTTTAACGTTTTTAATTAAAATAAGATTTTTTGATGTAGAATTTAATATTACACAAAAAAGTGATCTTGAGTTTTTTCAAAAAAACTAATACTTTTCGAGATATATAGGGTCAAACAAAAAGTTTGTAAACATAAATTTGATCTTAGTTTTTCTGTCATAACTTTTAAAGTTTTTAATTAACATAAGATTTTTTAATGTTTTTTAATGTAAAATTTAGTTTTACATAAATAAGTATTCTTGAGTTTTTTCAAAAGAACTAATACTTTTCGAGATATACAGGGTCAAACAAAAAGTTTGTAAATATAAATTTAATCTCAGTTTTTCTGTCATAACTTTTAACGTTTTTAATTAAAATAAGATTTTTTAATGTAGAATTTAATATTACACAAAAAAGTATTCTTGAGTTTTTTTAAAAAAACTAACACTTTTCGAGATATATAGGGTCAAACAAAAAGTTTGTAAATATAAATTTGATCTAAGTTTTTCTGACATAACTTTTAAAGGTTTTAATTAAAATGAGATTTTTTAATGTTTTTTGATGTAAAATTAAATTTTACATAAATAAGTATTCTAGAGTTTTTTCAAAAGAACTGATACTTTTCGAGATATACAGGGTCAAACAAAAAGTTTGTAAATATAAATTTAATCTCAGTTTTTCTGTCATAACTTTTAACGTTTTTAATTAAAATAAGATTTTTTAATGTTTTTTGAAGTAGAATTTAATATTACACAAAAAAGTATTAATAAGTTTTTTTAAAAACACTAATACTTTTCGAGATATATAGGGTCAAACAAAAAGTTTGTAAATATAAATTTGATCTTAGATTTTCTGTCATAACTTTTAAAGTTTTTAATCAAAATGAGATTTTTTAATGTTTTTTAATGTAAAATTTAATTTTACATAAATAAGTATTCCTGAGTTTTTTCAAAAGAACTGATACTTTTCGAGATATATAGGGTCAAACAAAAAGTTTGTAAATATAAATTTAATCTCAGTTTTTCTGTCATAACTTTTAACGCTTTTAATTAAGATAAGATTTTTTGATGTTTTTTGATGTAGAATTTAATATTACACAAAAAAGTATTCCTAAGTTTTTTCAAAAAAACTAATATTTTTCGAGACATATAGGGTCAAACAAAAAGTTTGTAAATATAAATTTGATCTTAGTTTTTCTGTCATAACTTTTAAAGTTTTTAATCAAAATAAGATTTTTTAATGTTTTTTGATGTAGAATTTAATTTTGCATAAATAAGTATTCTTGAGTTTTTTTAAAAGAACTGATACTTTTCGAGATATACAGGGTCAAACAAAAAGTTTGTAAATATAAATTTAATCTCAGTTTTTCTGTCACGACTTTTAACGTTTTTAATTAAAATAAGATTTTTTGATGTAAAATTTAATATTACACAAAAAAGTATTTCTGAGTTTTTTTAAAAAAACTAATACTTTTCGAGATATATAGGGTCAAACAAAAAGTTTGTAAATATAAATTTGATCTCAGTTTTTCTGTCATAACTTTTAAAGCTTTTTATTAAAATAAAAATTTTTGGGGTTTTTTAATGTAAAATTTAATTTTACATAAATAAGTATTCCTGAGTTTTTTCAAAAGAACTGATACTTTTCGAGATATATAGGGTCAAACAAAAAGTTTGTAAATATAAATTTAATCTCAGTTTTTCTGTCATAACTTTTAACGCTTTTAATTAAAATAAGATTTTTTGATGTTTTTTGATGTAGAATTTAATATTACACAAAAAAGTATTCCTAAGTTTTTTCAAAAAAACTAATATTTTTCGAGACATATAGGGTCAAACAAAAAGTTTGTAAATATAAATTTGATCTTAGTTTTTCTGTCATAACTTTTAAAGTTTTTAATCAAAATAAGATTTTTTAATGTTTTTTGATGTAGAATTTAATTTTGCATAAATAAGTATTCCTGAGTTTTTTTAAAAGAACTGATACTTTTCGAGATATACAGGGACAAACAAAAAGTTTGTAAATATAAATTTAATCTCAGTTTTTCTGTCACGACTTTTAACGTTTTTAATTAAAATAAGATTTTTTGATGTAAAATTTAATATTACACAAAAAAGTATTTCTGAGTTTTTTTAAAAAAACTAATACTTTTCGAGATATATAGGGTCAAACAAAAAGTTTGTAAATATAAATTTGATCTCAGTTTTTCTGTCATAACTTTTAAAGCTTTTTATTAAAATAAAAATTTTTGGGGTTTTTTAATGTAAAATTTAATTTTACATAAAAAAGTATTTCTGAATTTTTTCAAAAAAACTGATAATTTTCGAGATATATAGGGTCAAACAAAAAGTTTGTAAATATAAATTTAATCACAGTTTTTCTGTCATAACTTTTAACGTTTTTAATTAAAATAAGATTTTTTGATGTAGAATTTAATATTACACAAAAAAGTGTTCTTGAGTTTTTTCAAAAAAACTAATACTATTCGAGATATATAGGGTCAAACAAAAAGTTTGTAAACATAAATTTGATCTTAGTTTTTCTGTTATAACTTTTAAAGTTTTTAATTAAAATGAGATTTTTTAATGTTTTTTGATGTAAAATTTAATTTTACATAAATAAGTATTCTTGAGTTTTTTTAAAAGAACTGATATTTTTCGAGATATACAGGGTCAAACGAAAAGTTTGTAAATATAAAATTAATCTTAGTTTTTCTGCCATAACTTTTAACGTTTTTAATTAAAATAAGATTTTTTGATGTAGAACTTATTATTACACAAAAAAGTGATCCTGAGTTTTTTCAAAAAAACTAATACTTTCCGAGATATATAGGGTCAAACAAAAAGTTTGTAAACATAAATTTGATCTTAGTTTTTCTGTCATAACTTTTAAAGTTTTTAATTAAAATGAGATTTTTTAATGTTTTTTGATGTAAAATTTAATTTTACATAAATAAGTATTCTTGAGTTTTTTCAAAAGAACTGATACTTTTCGAGATATACAGGGTCAAACAAAAAGTTTGTAAATATAAATTTAATCTCAGTTTTTCTGTCATACCTTTTAACGTTTTTAATTAAAATAAGATTATTTAATGTAGAATTTAATATTACACAAAAAAGTATTCTTAAGTTTTTTTAAAGAAACTAATACTTTTCGAGATATATAGGGTCAAACAAAAAGTTTGTAAATATAAATTTAATCTCAGTTTTTCTGTCACGACTTTTAACGTTTTTAATTAAAATAAGATTTTTTGATGTAAAATTTAATATTACACAAAAAAGTATACTTGAGTTTTTTCAAAAAAACTAATACTTTTCGAGATATATAGGGTCAAACAAAAAGTTTGTAAATATAAATTTGATCTCAGTTTTTCTGTCATAACTTTTAAAGTTTTTTATTAAAATGAGAATTTTTGGGGTTTTTTAATGTAAAATTTAATTTTACATAAAAAAGTATTCTCTGAGTTTTATCGAAA
This sequence comes from Altica lythri, assembly GCA_964028335.1. Taxonomy (NCBI): domain Eukaryota; kingdom Metazoa; phylum Arthropoda; class Insecta; order Coleoptera; family Chrysomelidae; genus Altica; species Altica lythri. The sequence goes on from CAXIIO010001191.1 coordinate 363,539, forward strand.
AAACTGATACTTTTCGAGATATATAGGGTCAAACAAAAAGTTTGTAAATATAAATTTAATCACAGTTTTTCTGTCATAACTTTTAACGTTTTTAATTAAAATAAGATTTTTTGATGTAGAATTTAATATTACACAAAAAAGTGTTTTAAAGTTTTTCCAAAAAAACTAATACTTTTTGAGATATATAGGGTCAAACAAAAAGTTTGTAAATATAAATTTGATCTCAGTTTTTCTGTCATAGCTTTTAAAGTTTTTAATCAAAATGAGATTTTTTAAAGTTTTTTGATGTAAAATTTAATTCTACATAAATAAGTATTCCTGAGTTTTTTCAAAAGAACTGATACTTTTCGAGATATACAGGGTCAAACAAAAAGTTTGTAAATATAAATTTAATCTTAGTTTTTCTGTCATAACTTTTAACGTTTTTAATTAAAATAAGATTTTTTGATGTAGAATTTAATATTACACAAAAAAGTGTTCTTGAGTTTTTTCAAAAAAACTAATACTTTTCGAGATATATAGGGTCAAACAAAAAGTTTGTAAACATAAATTTGATCTTAGTTTTTCTGTCATAACTTTTAAAGTTTTTAATTAAAATGAGATTTTTTAATGTTTTTTTATGTAAAATTTAATTTTACATAAATAAGTATTCATGAGTTTTTTCAAAAGAACTGATATTTTTCGAGATATACAGGGTCAAACAAAAAGTTTGTAAATATAAAATTAATCTTAGTTTTTCTGTCATAACTTTTAACGTTTTTAATTAAAATAAGATTTTTTGATGTAGAATTTATTATTACACAAAAAAGTGATCCTGAGTTTTTTCAAAAAAACTAATACTTTTCGAGATGTATAGGGTCAAACAAAAAGTTTGTAAACATAAATTTGATCTTAGTTTTTCTGTCATAACTTTTAAAGTTTTTAATTAAAATGAGATTTTTTAATGTTTTTTAATGTAAAATTTAATTTTACATAAATAAGTATTCTTGAGTTTTTTCAAGAGAACTGATACTTTTCGAGATATACAGGGTCAAACAAAAAGTTTGTAAATCTAAATTTAATCTCAGTTTTTCTGTCATACCTTTTAACGTTTTTAATTAAAATAAGATTTTTTAATGTAGAATTTAATATTACACAAAAAAGTATTCTTAAGTTTTTTTAAAGAAACTAATACTTTTCGAGATATATAGGGTCAAACAAAAAGTTTGTAAATATAAATTTGATCTCAGTTTTTCTGTCATAACTTTTAAAGATTCTAATAAAAATGAGATTTTTTGGCGTTTTTTGATGTCAAATTTAATTTTACATAAAAAAGTATTCTTGAGTTTTTTCAAAAAAACTAATACTTTTCGAGATATATAGGGTCAAACAAAAAGTTTGTAAATATAAATTTAATCTCAGTTTTTCTGTCATAACTTTTAACGTTTTTAATTAAAATAAGATTTTTTAATGTAGATTTTGATATAACACAAAAAAGTATTTTTAAGTTTTTTTAAAGAAACTAATACTTTTTGAGATATATAGGGTCAAACAAAAAGTTTGTAAATATAAATTTGATCTCAGTTTTTCTGTCATAACTTTTAAAGATTCTAATTAAAATGAGATTTTTTGGGGTTTTTTAATGTAAAATTTAATTTTACATAAAAAAGTATTTCTGAGTTTTTTCAAAAAAACTAACACTTTTCGAGATATATAGGGTCAAACAAAAAGTTTGTAAATATAAATTTGATCTCAGTTTTTCTGTCATAACTTTTAAAGTTTTTGATTAAAATGAGAATTTTTGGGGTTTTTTAATGTAAAATTTAATTTTACATAAAAAAGTATTTTTGAATTTTTTCAAAAAAACTGATACTTTTCGAGATATATAGGGTCAAACAAAAAGTTTGTAAATATAAATTTAATCACAGTTTTTCTGTCATAACTTTTAACGTTTTTAATTAAAATAAGATTTTTTGATGTAGAATTTAATATTACACAAAAAAGTGTTCCTGAGTTTTTTCAAAAAAACTAATACTTTTCGAGATATATAGGGTCAAACAAAAAGTTTGTAAACATAAATTTGATCTTAGTTTTTCTGTTATAACTTTTAAAGTTTTTAATTAAAATGAAATTTTTTAATGTTTTTTGATGTAAAATTTAATTTTACATAAATAAGTATTCTTGAGTTTTTTTAAAAGAACTGACATTTTTCGAGATATACAGGGTCAAACGAAAAGTTTGTAAATATAAAATTAATCTTAGTTTTTCTGCCATAACTTTTAACGTTTTTAATTAAAATAAGATTTTTTGATGTAGAACTTATTATTACACAAAAAAGTGATCCTGAGTTTTTTCAAAAAAACTAATACTTTTCGAGATATATAGGGTCAAACAAAAAGTTTGTAAACATAAATTTGATCTTAGTTTTTCTGTCATAACTTTTAAAGTTTTTAATTAAAATGAGATTTTTTAATGTTTTTTGATGTAAAATTTAATTTTACATAAATAAGTATTCTTGAGTTTTTTCAAAAGAACTGATACTTTTCGAGATATACAGGGTCAAACAAAAAGTTTGTAAATATAAATTTAATGTCAGTTTTTCTGTCATACCTTTTAACGTTTTTAATTAAAATAAGATTATTTAATGTAGAATTTAATATTACACAAAAAAGTATTCTTAAGTTTTTTTAAAGAAACTAATACTTTTCGAGATATATAGGGTCAAACAAAAAGTTTGTAAATATAAATTTAATCTCAGTTTTTCTGTCACGACTTTTAACGTTTTTAATTAAAATAAGATTTTTTGATGTAAAATTTAATATTACACAAAAAAGTATACTTGAGTTTTTTCAAAAAAACTAATACTTTTCGAGATATATAGGGTCAAACAAAAAGTTTGTAAATATAAATTTGATCTCAGTTTTTCTGTCATAACTTTTAAAGTTTTTTATTAAAATGAGATTTTTTAATGTTTTTTTATGTAAAATTTAATTTTACATAAATAAGTATTCATGAGTTTTTTCAAAAGAACTGATATTTTTCGAGATATACAGGGTCAAACAAAAAGTTTGTAAATATAAAATTAATCTTAGTTTTTCTGTCATAACTTTTAACGTTTTTAATTAAAATAAGATTTTTTGATGTAGAATTTATTATTACACAAAAAAGTGATCCTGAGTTTTTTCAAAAAAACTAATACTTTTCGAGATGTATAGGGTCAAACAAAAAGTTTGTAAACATAAATTTGATCTTAGTTTTTCTGTCATAACTTTTAAAGTTTTTAATTAAAATGAGATTTTTTAATGTTTTTTAATGTAAAATTTAATTTTACATAAATAAGTATTCTTGAGTTTTTTCAAGAGAACTGATACTTTTCGAGATATACAGGGTCAAACAAAAAGTTTGTAAATATAAATTTAATCTCAGTTTTTCTGTCATAACTTTTAACGTTTTTAATTAAAATAAGATTTTTTAATGTAGAATTTAATATTACACAAAAAAGTGTTCTTGAGTTTTTTCAAAAAAACTAATACTTTTCGAGATATATAGGGTCAAACAAAAAGTTTGTAAACATAAATTTGATCTTAGTTTTTCTGTTATAACTTTTAAAGTTTTTAATTAAAATGAGATTTTTTAATGTTTTTTGATGTAAAATTTAATTTTACATAAATAAGTATTCTTGAGTTTTTTTAAAAGAACTGATATTTTTCGAGATATACAGGTTCAAACAAAAAGTTTGTAAATATAAAATTAATCTTAGTTTTTCTGTCATAACTTTTAACGTTTTTACTTAAAATAAGATTTTTTGATGTAGAACTTATTATTACACAAAAAAGTGATCCTGAGTTTTTTCAAAAAAACTAATACTTTTCGAGATATATAGGGTCAAACAAAAAGTTTGTAAACATAAATTTGATCTTAGTTTTTCTGTCATAACTTTTAAAGTTTTTAATTAAAATGAGATTTTTTAATGTTTTTTGATGTAAAATTTAATTTTACATAAATAAGTATTCTTGAGTTTTTTCAAAAGAACTGATACTTTTCGAGATATACAGGGTCAAACAAAAAGTTTGTAAATATAAATTTAATCTCAGTTTTTCTGTCATACCTTTTAACGTTTTTAATTAAAATAAGATTTTTTAATGTAGAATTTAATATTACACAAAAAAGTATTCTTAAGTTTTTTCAAAGAAACTAATACTTTTCGAGATATATAGGGTCAAACAAAAAGTTTGTAAATATAAATTTAATCTCAGTTTTTCTGTCACGACTTTTAACGTTTTTAATTAAAATAAGATTTTTTGATGTAAAATTTAATATTACACAAAAAAGTATACTTGAGTTTTTTCAAAAAAACTAATACTTTTCGAGATATATAGGGTCAAACAAAAAGTTTGTAAATATAAATTTGATCTCAGTTTTTCTGTCATAACTTTTAAAGTTTTTTATAAAAATGAGAATTTTTGGGGTTTTTTAATGTAAAATTTAATTTTACATAAAAAAGTATTCTCTGAGTTTTTTCGAAAAAACTGATACTTTTCGAGATATATAGGGTCAAACAAAAAGTTTGTAAATATAAATTTAATCACAGTTTTTCTGTCATAACTTTTAACGTTTTTAATTAAAATAAAATTTTTTGATGTAGAATTTAATATTACACAAAAAAGTGTTCTTGAGTTTTTTCAAAAAAACTAATACTTTTCGAGATATATAGGGTCAAACAAAAAGTTTGTAAACATAAATTTGATCTTAGTTTTTGTGTCATAACTTTTAAAGTTTTTAATTAAAATGAGATTTTTTAATGTTTTTTTATGTAAAATTTAATTTTACATAAATAAGTATTCATGAGTTTTTTCAAAAGAACTGATATTTTTCGAGATATACAGGGTCAAACAAAAAGTGTGTAAATATAAATTTGATCTTAGTTTTTCTGTCATAACTTTTAACGTTTTTAATTAAAATAAGATTTTTTGATGTAGAATTTAATATTACACAAAAAAGTGATCTTGAGTTTTTTCAAAAAAACTAATACTTTTCGAGATATATAGGGTCAAACAAAAAGTTTGTAAACATAAATTTGATTTTAGTTTTTCTGTCATAACTTTTAAAGTTTTTAATTAAAATGAGATTTTTTAATGTTTTTTGATGTAAAATTTAGTTTTACATAAATAAATATTCCTGAGTTTTTTCAAAAGAACTGATACTTTTCGAGATATACAGGGTCAAACAAAAAGTTTGTAAATATAAATTTAATCTCAGTTTTTCTGTCATAACTTTTAACGTTTTTAATTAAAATAAGATTTTTTAATGTAGAATTTAATATTACACAAAAAAGTATTCCTGAGTTTTTTAAAAAAACTAACACTTTTCGAGATATATAGGGTCAAACAAAAAGTTTGTAAATATAAATTTGATCTCAGTTTTTCTGTCATAACTTTTAAAGTTTTTTATTAAAATGACAATTTTTGGGGTTTTTTAATGTAAAATTTAATTTTACATAAAAAAGTATTCTTAAGTTTTTTCAAAAAAACTGATACTTTTCGAGATATATAGGGGTAAACAAAAAGTTTGTAAATATAAATTTAATCTCAGTTTTTCTGTCATAACTTTTAACGTTTTTAATTAAAATAAGATTTTTTGATGTTTTTTGATGTAGAATTTAATATTACACAAAAAAGTATATCTAAGTTTTTTTAAAAACACTAATAATTTTCGAGATATATAGGGTCAAACAAAAAGTTTGTAAATATAAATTTGATCTTAGTTTTTCTGTTATAACTTTTAATGTTTTTTAATAAAAATAAGATTTTTTGATGTTTTTTATGTAAAATTTAATATTACATAAAAAAGTATTCTTAAGTTTTTTTAAAGAAAGTAATACTTTTCGAGATATATAGGGTCAAACAAAAAGTTTGTAAATATAAATTTGATCTTAGTTTTTCTGTCATTACATTTAAAGTTTTTAATCGAAATGAGATTTTTTAATGTTTTTGAATGTAAAATTTAATTTTACATAAATAAGTATTTTTGAGTTTTTTCAAAAGAACTGATACTTTTCGAGATATATAGGGTCAAACAAAAAGTTTGTAAATATAAATTTAATCTCAGTTTTTCTGTCATAACTTTTAACGTTTTTAATTAAAATAAGATTTTTTGATGTTTTTTGATGTAGAATTTAATATTACACAAAAAAGTATTCCTAAGTTTTTTCAAAAATCTAATATTTTTCAAAATATATAGGGTCAAACAAAAAGTTTGTAAATATAAATTTGATCTTAGTTTTTCTGTCATAACTTTTAAAGTTTTTAATAAAAATAAGATTTTTTAATGTAAAATTTAATATTACACAAAAAAGTATTCCTGAGTTTTTTCAAAAAAACTAATACTTTTCGAGATATATAGGGTCAAACAAAAAGTTTGTAAATATAAATTTGATCTCAGTTTTTCTGTCATAACTTTTAAAGTTTTTTATTAAAATGACAATTTTTGGGGTTTTTTAATGTAAAATTTAATTTTACATAAAAAAGTATTCTTAAGTTTTTTCAAAAAAACTGATACTTTTCGAGATATATAGGGGTAAACAAAAAGTTTGTAAATATAAATTTAATCTCAGTTTTTCTGTCATAACTTTTAACGTTTTTAATTAAAATAAGATTTTTTGATGTAGAATTTAATATTACACAAAAAAGTGTTCTTGAGTTTTTTCAAAAAAACTAATACTTTTCGAGATATATAGGGTCAAACAAAAAGTTTGTAAATATAAATTTGATCTCAGTTTTTCTGTCATAACTTTTAAAGTTTTTTATTAAAATGAGAATTTTTGGGGTTTTTTAATGTAAAATTTAATTTTACATAAAAAAGTATTCTCTGAGTTTTTTCGAAAAAACTGATACTTTTCGAGATATATAGGGTCAAACAAAAAGTTTGTAAATATAAATTTAATCACAGTTTTTCTGTCATAACTTTTAACGTTTTTAATTAAAATAAGATTTTTTGATGTAGAATTTAATATTACACAAAAAAGTGTTCTTGAGTTTTTTCAAAAAAACTAATACTTTTCGAGATATATAGGGTCAAACAAAAAGTTTGTAAACATAAATTTGATCTTAGTTTTTCTGTCATAACTTTTAAAGTTTTTAATTAAAATGAGATTTTTTAATGTTTTTTTATGTAAAATTTAATTTTACATAAATAAGTATTCATGAGTTTTTTCAAAAGAACTGATATTTTTCGAGATATACAGGGTCAAACAAAAAGTTTGTAAATATAAAATTAATCTTAGTTTTTCTGTCATAACTTTTAACGTTTTTAATTAAAATAAGATTTTTTGATGTAGAATTTATTATTACACAAAAAAGTGATCCTGAGTTTTTTCAAAAAAACTAATACTTTTCGAGATGTATAGGGTCAAACAAAAAGTTTGTAAACATAAATTTGATCTTAGTTTTTCTGTCATAACTTTTAAAGTTTTTAATTAAAATGAGATTTTTTAATGTTTTTTAATGTAAAATTTAATTTTACATAAATAAGTATTCTTGAGTTTTTTCAAGAGAACTGATACTTTTCGAGATATACAGGGTCAAACAAAAAGTTTGTAAATATAAATTTAATCTCAGTTTTTCTGTCATAACTTTTAACGTTTTTAATTAAAATAAGATTTTTTGATGTAGAATTTAATATTACACAAAAAAGTGTTCTTGAGTTTTTTCAAAAAAACTAATACTTTTCGAGATATATAGGGTCAAACAAAAAGTTTGTAAACATAAATTTGATCTTAGTTTTTCTGTTATAACTTTTAAAGTTTTTAATTAAAATGAGATTTTTTAATGTTTTTTGATGTAAAATTTAATTTTACATAAATAAGTATTCTTGAGTTTTTTTAAAAGAACTGATATTTTTCGAGATATACAGGGTCAAACAAAAAGTTTGTAAATATAAAATTAATCTTAGTTTTTCTGTCATAACTTTTAACGTTTTTACTTAAAATAAGATTTTTTGATGTAGAACTTATTATTACACAAAAAAGTGATCCTGAGTTTTTTCAAAAAAACTAATACTTTTCGAGATATATAGGGTCAAACAAAAAGTTTGTAAACATAAATTTGATCTTAGTTTTTCTGTCATAACTTTTAAAGTTTTTAATTAAAATGAGATTTTTTAATGTTTTTTGATGTAAAATTTAATTTTACATAAATAAGTATTCTTGAGTTTTTTCAAAAGAACTGATACTTTTCGAGATATACAGGGTCAAACAAAAAGTTTGTAAATATAAATTTAATCTCAGTTTTTCTGTCATACCTTTTAACGTTTTTAATTAAAATAAGATTTTTTAATGTAGAATTTAATATTACACAAAAAAGTATTCTTAAGTTTTTTCAAAGAAACTAATACTTTTCGAGATATATAGGGTCAAACAAAAAGTTTGTAAATATAAATTTAATCTCAGTTTTTCTGTCACGACTTTTAACGTTTTTAATTAAAATAAGATTTTTTGATGTAAAATTTAATATTACACAAAAAAGTATACTTGAGTTTTTTCAAAAAAACTAATACTTTTCGAGATATATAGGGTCAAACAAAAAGTTTGTAAATATAAATTTGATCTCAGTTTTTCTGTCATAACTTTTAAAGTTTTTTATAAAAATGAGAATTTTTGGGGTTTTTTAATGTAAAATTTAATTTTACATAAAAAAGTATTCTCTGAGTTTTTTCGAAAAAACTGATACTTTTCGAGATATATAGGGTCAAACAAAAAGTTTGTAAATATAAATTTAATCACAGTTTTTCTGTCATAACTTTTAACGTTTTTAATTAAAATAAAATTTTTTGATGTAGAATTTAATATTACACAAAAAAGTGTTCTTGAGTTTTTTCAAAAAAACTAATACTTTTCGAGATATATAGGGTCAAACAAAAAGTTTGTAAACATAAATTTGATCTTAGTTTTTGTGTCATAACTTTTAAAGTTTTTAATTAAAATGAGATTTTTTAATGTTTTTTTATGTAAAATTTAATTTTACATAAATAAGTATTCATGAGTTTTTTCAAAAGAACTGATATTTTTCGAGATATACAGGGTCAAACAAAAAGTGTGTAAATATAAATTTGATCTTAGTTTTTCTGTCATAACTTTTAACGTTTTTAATTAAAATAAGATTTTTTGATGTAGAATTTAATATTACACAAAAAAGTGATCTTGAGTTTTTTCAAAAAAACTAATACTTTTCGAGATATATAGGGTCAAACAAAAAGTTTGTAAACATAAATTTGATTTTAGTTTTTCTGTCATAACTTTTAAAGTTTTTAATTAAAATGAGATTTTTTAATGTTTTTTGATGTAAAATTTAGTTTTACATAAATAAATATTCCTGAGTTTTTTCAAAAGAACTGATACTTTTCGAGATATACAGGGTCAAACAAAAAGTTTGTAAATATAAATTTAATCTCAGTTTTTCTGTCATAACTTTTAACGTTTTTAATTAAAATAAGATTTTTTAATGTAGAATTTAATATTACACAAAAAAGTATTCCTGAGTTTTTTAAAAAAACTAACACTTTTCGAGATATATAGGGTCAAACAAAAAGTTTGTAAATATAAATTTGATCTCAGTTTTTCTGTCATAACTTTTAAAGTTTTTTATTAAAATGACAATTTTTGGGGTTTTTTAATGTAAAATTTAATTTTACATAAAAAAGTATTCTTAAGTTTTTTCAAAAAAACTGATACTTTTCGAGATATATAGGGGTAAACAAAAAGTTTGTAAATATAAATTTAATCTCAGTTTTTCTGTCATAACTTTTAACGTTTTTAATTAAAATAAGATTTTTTGATGTTTTTTGATGTAGAATTTAATATTACACAAAAAAGTATATCTAAGTTTTTTTAAAAACACTAATAATTTTCGAGATATATAGGGTCAAACAAAAAGTTTGTAAATATAAATTTGATCTTAGTTTTTCTGTTATAACTTTTAATGTTTTTTAATAAAAATAAGATTTTTTGATGTTTTTTATGTAAAATTTAATATTACATAAAAAAGTATTCTTAAGTTTTTTTAAAGAAAGTAATACTTTTCGAGATATATAGGGTCAAACAAAAAGTTTGTAAATATAAATTTGATCTTAGTTTTTCTGTCATTACATTTAAAGTTTTTAATCGAAATGAGATTTTTTAATGTTTTTGAATGTAAAATTTAATTTTACATAAATAAGTATTTTTGAGTTTTTTCAAAAGAACTGATACTTTTCGAGATATATAGGGTCAAACAAAAAGTTTGTAAATATAAATTTAATCTCAGTTTTTCTGTCATAACTTTTAACGTTTTTAATTAAAATAAGATTTTTTGATGTTTTTTGATGTAGAATTTAATATTACACAAAAAAGTATTCCTAAGTTTTTTCAAAAATCTAATATTTTTCAAAATATATAGGGTCAAACAAAAAGTTTGTAAATATAAATTTGATCTTAGTTTTTCTGTCATAACTTTTAAAGTTTTTAATAAAAATAAGATTTTTTAATGTAAAATTTAATATTACACAAAAAAGTATTCCTGAGTTTTTTCAAAAAAACTAATACTTTTCGAGATATATAGGGTCAAACAAAAAGTTTGTAAATATAAATTTGATCTCAGTTTTTCTGTCATAACTTTTAAAGTTTTTTATTAAAATGACAATTTTTGGGGTTTTTTAATGTAAAATTTAATTTTACATAAAAAAGTATTCTTAAGTTTTTTCAAAAAAACTGATACTTTTCGAGATATATAGGGGTAAACAAAAAGTTTGTAAATATAAATTTAATCTCAGTTTTTCTGTCATAACTTTTAACGTTTTTACTTAAAATAAGATTTTTTGATGTTTTTTGATGTAGAATTTAATATTACACAAAAAAGTATTCCTAAGTTTTTTTAAAAAAACTAATAATTTTCGAGATATATAGGGTCAAACAAAAAGTTTGTAAATATAAATTTGATCTAAGTTTTTCTGTCATAACTTTTAAAGTTTTTAAATAAAATAAGGTTTTTTAACGTTTTTTAATGTAAAATTTAATTTTACATAAAAAAGTATTCTTGAGTTTTTCTGAAAAAACTGATACTTTTCGAGATATACAGGGTCAAACAAAAAGTTTGTAAATATAAATTTAATCTCAGTTTTTCTGTCATAACTTTTAACGTTTTTAATTAAAATAAGATTTTTTGATGTTTTTTTATATAGAATTTAATATTACACAAAAAAGTATTTCTAAGTTTTTTTAAAAAAACTAATAGTTTTCGAGATATATAGGGTCAAACAAAAAGTTTTGAAATATTAATTTGATCTTAGTTTTTCTGTCATAACTTTTAAAGTTTTTAATTAAAATGAGATTTTTGAATGTTTTTTTATGTAAAATTTAATTTTACATAAATAAGTATTCTTGAGTTTTTTCAAAAGAACTGATACCTTTCTAGATATACAGGGTCAAACAAAAAGTTTGTAAATATAAATTTAATCTCAGTTTTTCTGTCATAACTTTTACCGTTTTTAATTAAAATAAGATTTTTTGATGTTTTTTTATGTAGAATTAAATTTTACTTAAAAAAGTTTTCTTAAGCTTTTAAAAAAACTAATACTTTTCGAGATATATAGGGTCAAACAAAAATTGTGTAAATATAAATTTAATCTCAGTTTTTCTGTCATAACTTTTAACGTTTTTAATTAAAATAAGATTTTTTGATGTTTTTTGATGTAGAATTTAATATTACACAAAAAAGTATATTTAAGTTTTTTTAAAAACACTAATAATTTTCGAGATATATAGGGTCAAACAAAAAGTTTGTAAATATAAATTTGATCTTAGTTTTTCTGTTATAACTTTTAATGTTTTTTAATAAAAATAAGATTTTTTGATGTTTTTTATGTAAAATTTAATATTACATAAAAAAGTATTCTTAAGTTTTTTTAAAGAAAGTAATAATTTTCGAGATATATAGGGTCAAACAAAAAGTTTGTAAATATAAATTTGATCTTAGTTTTTCTGTCATTACTTTTAAAGTTTTTAATCGAAATGAGATTTTTTAATGTTTTATAATGTAAAATTTAATTTTACATAAAAAAGTATTCTTGAGTTTTTTCAAAAAAACTGATACTTTTCGAGATATGCAGGGTCAAACAAAAAGTTTGTAAATATAAATTTAATCTCAGTTTTTTTGTCATAACTTTTAAAGTTTTTAATTAAAATAAGATTTTTTAATATTTTTTGATGTAAAATTTAATTTTACATAAATAAGTATTCCTGAGTTTTTTCAAAAAACTGATACTTTTCGAAATATACAGGGTCAAACAAAAAGTTTGTAAATATAAATTTGATCTCAGTTTTTCTGTCATAACTTTTAAAGTTTTTAATTAAAATCTAATTTTTTGGGGTTTTTTGATGTAAAATTTGATTTTACATAAAAAAGTATTCTTAAGTTGTTTTAAAAAACTGATGCTTTTCGAAATATACAGGGTCAAACAAAAAGTTTGTAAATATAAATTTAATCTGTTTTTCTGTCATAACTTTTAACGTTTTTAATTAAAATAAGATTTTTGGATGTAGAATTTAATATTACACAAATAAGTATTCTTGAGTTTTTTCAAAAAAACTGATACTTTTCGAGATATATAGTGTCAAACAAAAAGTTTGTAAATATAAATTTGATCTCAGTTTTTCTGTCATAACTTTTAAAGTTTTTTATTAAAATGAGAATTTTTGGGGTTTTTTAATGTAAAATTTAATTTTACATAAAAAAGTATTCTTGAGTTTTTTTAAAAAAAAAGATACTTTTTGAGATATATAGGGTCAAACAAAAAGTTTGTAAATATAAATTTAATCTCAGTTTTTCTGTCATAACTTTTAACGTTTTTAATTAAAATAAGATTTTTTAATGTTTTTTGATATAGAATTTAATATTACACAAAAAAGTATTTTTAAGTTTTTTTTAAAAAACTAATACTTTTCGAGATATATAGGGTCAAACAAAAAGTTTGTAAATATAAATTTGATCTTAGTTTTTCTGTCATAACTTGTAAAGTTTTTAATTAAAATAAGATTTTTTAATGTTTATTGATGTAAAATTAAATTTTACATAAATAAGTATTCTTGAGTTTTTTCAAAAGAACTGATACTTTTCGAGATATACAGGGTCAAACAAAAAGTTTGTAAATATAAATTTAATCTCAGATTTTCTGTCATAACTTTTAACGTTTTTAATTAAAATAAGATTTTTTGATGTAGAATTTAATATAACACAAAAAAGTGTTCCTGAGTTTTTTCAAAAAAACTAATACTTTTCGAGATATATAGGGTCAAACAAAAAGTTTGTAAACATAAATTTGATGTTAGTTTTTCTGTCATAACTTTTAAAGTTTTTAATTAAAATGAGATTTTTTAATGTTTTTTGATGTAAAATTTAATTTTAGATAAATTAGTATTCTTGAGTTTTTTCAAAAGAACTGATACTTTTCGAGATATACAGGGTGAAACAAAAAGTTTGTAAATATAAATTTAATCTCAGTTTTTCTGTCATAACGTTTAATTTAACGTTTTTAATTAAAATAAGATTTTTTAATGTAGAATTTAATATTACACAAAAAAGTATTCCTAAGTTTTTTTAAAGAAGCTAATACTTTTCGAGATATATAGGGTCAAACAAAAAGTTTGTAAATATAAATTTGATCTAAGTTTTTCTGTCATAACTTTTAAAGTTTTTAAATAAAATAAGGTTTTTTAACGTTTTTTAATGTAAAATTTAATTTTACATAAAAAAGTATTCTTGAGTTTTTCTGAAAAAACTGATACTTTTCGAGATATACAGGGTCAAACAAAAAGTTTGTAAATATAAATTTAATCTCAGTTTTTCTGTCATAACTTTTAACGTTTTTAATTAAAATAAGATTTTTTGATGTTTTTTTATATAGAATTTAATATTACACAAAAAAGCATTTTTAAGTTTTTTTAAAAAAACTAATAGTTTTCGAGATATATAGGGTCAAACAAAAAGTTTTGAAATATTAATTTGATCTTAGTTTTTCTGTCATAACTTTTAAAGTTTTTAATTAAAATGAGATTTTTGAATGTTTTTTTATGTAAAATTTAATTTTACATAAAAAAGTATTCTTGAGTTTTTTCAAAAAAACTGATACTTTTCTAGATATACAGGGTCAAACAAAAAGTTTGTAAATATAAATTTAATCTCAGTTTTTCTGTCATAACTTTTATCGTTTTTAATCAAAATAAGATTTTTTGATGTTTTTTTATGTAGAATTAAATTTTACTTAAAACAGTATTCTTAAGCTTTTAAAAAAACTAATACTTTTCGAGATATATAGGGTCAAACAAAAAGTGTGTAAATATAAATTTGATCTTAGTTTTTCTGTCATAACTTTTAACGTTTTTAATTAAAATAAGATTTTTTGATGTAGAATTTAATATTACACAAAAAAGTGATCTTGAGTTTTTTCAAAAAAACTAATACTTTTCGAGATATATAGGGTCAAACAAAAAGTTTGTAAACATAAATTTGATCTTAGTTTTTCTGTCATAACTTTTAAAGTTTTTAATTAAAATGAGATTTTTTAATGTTTTTTGATGTAAAATTTAGTTTTACATAAATAAATATTCCTGAGTTTTTTCAAAAGAACTGATACTTTTCGAGATATACAGGGTCAAACAAAAAGTTTGTAAATATAAATTTAATCTCAGTTTTTCTGTCATAACTTTTAACGTTTTTAATTAAAATAAGATTTTTTAATGTAGAATTTAATATTACACAAAAAAGTATTCCTGAGTTTTTTAAAAAACTAACACTTTTCGAGATATATAGGGTCAAACAAAAAGTTTGTAAATATAAATTTGATCTTAGTTTTTCTGACATAACTTTTAAAGGTTTTAATTAAAATGAGATTTTTTAATGTTTTTTGATGTAAAATTAAATTTTACATAAATAAGTATTCCTGAGCTTTTTCAAAAGAACTGATACTTTTCGAGATATACAGGGTCAAACAAAAAGTTTGTAAATATAAATTGAATCTCAGTTTTTCTGTCATAACTTTTAACGTTTTTAATTAAAATAAGATTTTTTGATGTTTTTTGATGTAGAATTTAATATTACACAAAAAAGTATATCTAAGTTTTTTTAAAAACACTAATAATTTTCGAGATATATAGGGTCAAACAAAAAGTTTGTAAATATAAATTTGATCTTAGTTTTTCTGTTATAACTTTTAATGTTTTTTAATAAAAATAAGATTTTTTGATGTTTTTTATGTAAAATTCAATATTACATAAAAAAGTATTCTTAAGTTTTTTTAAAGAAAGTAATACTTTTCGAGATATATAGGGTCAAACAAAAAGTTTGTAAATATAAATTTGATCTTAGTTTTTCTGTCATTACTTTTAAAGTTTTTAATCGAAATGAGATTTTTTAATGTTTTTGAATGTAAAATTTAATTTTACATAAATAAGTATTTTTGAGTTTTTTCAAAAGAACTGATACTTTTCGAGATATATAGGGTCAAACAAAAAGTTTGTAAATATAAATTTAATCTCAGTTTTTCTGTCATAACTTTTAACGTTTTTAATTAAAATAAGATTTTTTGATGTTTTTTGATGTAGAATTTAATATTACACAAAAAAGTATTCCTAAGTTTTTTTAAAAAAACTAATAATTTTCGAGATATATAGGGTCAAACAAAAAGTTTGTAAATATAAATTTGATCTAAGTTTTTCTGTCATAACTTTTAAAGTTTTTAATAAAAATAAGATTTTTTAATGTTTTTTGATGTAAAATTTAATTTTGCATAAATAAGTATTCTTGAGTTTTTTCAAAAGAACTGATAATTTTCGAGATATACAGGGTCAAACAAAAAGTTTGTAAATATAAATTTAATCTCAGTTTTTCTGTCATGACTTTTAACGTTTTTAATCAAAATAAGATTTTTTAATGTAAAATTTAATATTACACAAAAAAGTATTCCTGAGTTTTTTCAAAAAAACTAATACTTTTCGAGATATATAGGGTCAAACAAAAAGTTTGTAAATATAAATTTGATCTCAGTTTTTCTGTCATAACTTTTAAAGTTTTTTATTAAAATGACAATTTTTGGGGTTTTTTAATGTAAAATTTAATTTTACATAAAAAAGTATTCTTAAGTTTTTTCAAAAAAACTGATACTTTTCGAGATATATAGGGGTAAACAAAAAGTTTGTAAATATAAATTTAATCTCAGTTTTTCTGTCATAACTTTTAACGTTTTTACTTAAAATAAGATTTTTTGATGTTTTTTGATGTAGAATTTAATATTACACAAAAAAGTATTCCTAAGTTTTTTTAAAAAAACTAATAATTTTCGAGATATATAGGGTCAAACAAAAAGTTTGTAAATATAAATTTGATCTAAGTTTTTCGGTCATAACTTTTAAAGTTTTTAAATAAAATAAGGTTTTTTAACGTTTTTTAATGTAAAATTTAATTTTACATAAAAAAGTATTCTTGAGTTTTTCTGAAAAAACTGATACTTTTCGAGATATACAGGGTCAAACAAAAAGTTTGTAAATATAAATTTAATCTCAGTTTTTCTGTCATAACTTTTAACGTTTTTAATTAAAATAAGATTTTTTGATGTTTTTTTATATAGAATTTAATATTACACAAAAAAGTATTTCTAAGTTTTTTTAAAAAAACTAATAGTTTTCGAGATATATAGGGTCAAACAAAAAGTTTTGAAATAATAATTTGATCTTAGTTTTTCTGTCATAACTTTTAAAGTTTTTAATTAAAATGAGATTTTTGAATGTTTTTTTATGTAAAATTTAATTTTACATAAATAAGTATTCTTGAGTTTTTTCAAAACAACTGATACTTTTCTAGATATACAGGGTCAAACAAAAAGTTTGTAAATATAAATTTAATCTCAGTTTTTCTGTCATAACTTTTACCGTTTTTAATTAAAATAAGATTTTTTGATGTTTTTTTATGTAGAATTAAATTTTACTTAAAAAAGTTTTCTTAAGCTTTTAAAAAAACTAATACTTTTCGAGATATATAGGGTCAAACAAAAATTGTGTAAATATAAATTTAATCTCAGTTTTTCTGTCATAACTTTTAACGTTTTTAATTAAAATAAGATTTTTTGATGTTTTTTGATGTAGAATTTAATATTACACAAAAAAGTATATCTAAGTTTTTTTAAAAACACTAATAATTTTCGAGATATATAGGGTCAAACAAAAAGTTTGTAAATATAAATTTGATCTTAGTTTTTCTGTTATAACTTTTAATGTTTTTTAATAAAAATAAGATTTTTTGATGTTTTTTATGTAAAATTTAATATTACATAAAAAAGTATTCTTAAGTTTTTTTAAAGAAAGTAATACTTTTCGAGATATATAGGGTCAAACAAAAAGTTTGTAAATATAAATTTGATCTTAGTTTTTCTGTCATTACTTTTAAAGTTTTTAATCGAAATGAGATTTTTTAATGTTTTTTAATGTAAAATTTAATTTTACATAAATAAGTATTTTTGAGTTTTTTCAAAAGAACTGATACTTTTTGAGATATATAGGGTCAAACAAAAAGTTTGTAAATATAAATTTAATCTCAGTTTTTCTGTCATAACTTTTAACGTTTTTAATTAAAATAAGATTTTTTGATGTTTTTTGATGTAGAATTTAATATTACACAAAAAAGTATTCCTAAGTTTTTTCAAAAATCTAATATTTTTCGAGATATATAGGGTCAAACAAAAAGTTTGTAAATATAAATTTGATCTTAGTTTTTCTGTCATAACTTTTAAAGTTTTTAATAAAAATAAGATTTTTTAATGTTTTTTTATGTAAAATTTAATTTTGCATAAATAAGTATTCTTGAGTTTTTTCAAAAGAACTGATAATTTTCGAGATATACAGGGTCAAACAAAAAGTTTGTAAATATAAATTTAATCTCAGTTTTTCTGTCATGACTTTTAACGTTTTTAATCAAAATAAGATTTTTTAATGTAAAATTTAATATTACACAAAAAAGTATTCCTGAGTTTTTTCAAAAAAACTAATACTTTTCGAGATATATAGGGTCAAACAAAAAGTTTGTAAATATAAATTTGATCTCAGTTTTTCTGTCATAACTTTTAAAGTTTTTTATTAAAATGAGAATTTTTGGGGTTTTTTAATGTAAAATTTAATTTTACATTAAAGTTTTTAAATAAAATAAGGTTTTTTAACGTTTTTTAATGTAAAATTTAATTTTACATAAAAAAGTATTCTTGAGTTTTTCTGAAAAAACTGATACTTTTCGAGATATACAGGGTCAAACAAAAAGTTTGTAAATATAAATTTAATCTCAGTTTTTCTGTCATAACTTTTAACGTTTTTAATTAAAATAAGATTTTTTGATGTTTTTTTATATAGAATTTAATATTACACAAAAAAGCATTTTTAAGTTTTTTTAAAAAAACTAATAGTTTTCGAGATATATAGGGTCAAACAAAAAGTTTTGAAATATTAATTTGATCTTAGTTTTTCTGTCATAACTTTTAAAGTTTTTAATTAAAATGAGATTTTTGAATGTTTTTTTATGTAAAATTTAACTTTACATAAAAAAGTATTCTTGAGTTTTTTCAAAAAAACTGATACTTTTCTAGATATACAGGGTCAAACAAAAAGTTTGTAAATATAAATTTAATCTCAGTTTTTCTGTCATAACTTTTATCGTTTTTAATCAAAATAAGATTTTTTGATGTTTTTTTATGTAGAATTAAATTTTACTTAAAACAGTATTCTTAAGCTTTTAAAAAAACTAATACTTTTCGAGATATATAGGGTCAAACAAAAAGTGTGTAAATATAAATTTGATCTTAGTTTTTCTGTCATAACTTTTAACGTTTTTAATTAAAATAAGATTTTTTGATGTAGAATTTAATATTACACAAAAAAGTGATCTTGAGTTTTTTCAAAAAAACTAATACTTTTCGAGATATATAGGGTCAAACAAAAAGTTTGTAAACATAAATTTGATCTTAGTTTTTCTGTCATAACTTTAAGAGTTTTTAATTAAAATGAGATTTTTTAATGTTTTTTGATGTAAAATTTAGTTTTACATAAATAAATATTCCTGAGTTTTTTCAAAAGAACTGATACTTTTCGAGATATACAGGGTCAAACAAAAAGTTTGTAAATAAAAATTTAATCTCAGTTTTTCTGTCATAACTTTTAACGTTTTTAATTAAAATAAGATTTTTTAATGTAGAATTTAATATTACACAAAAAAGTATTCCTGAGTTTTTTAAAAAACTAACACTTTTCGAGATATATAGGGTCAAACAAAAAGTTTGTGAATATAAATTTGATCTTAGTTTTTCTGACATAACTTTTAAAGGTTTTAATTAAAATGAGATTTTTTAATGTTTTTTGATGTAAAATTAAATTTTACATAAATAAGTATTCCTGAGCTTTTTCAAAAGAACTGATACTTTTCGAGATATACAGGGTCAAACAAAAAGTTTGTAAATATAAATTTAATCTCAGTTTTTCTGTCATAACTTTTAACGTTTTTAATTAAAATAAGATTTTTTGATGTTTTTTGATGTAGAATTTAATATTACACAAAAAAGTATATCTAAGTTTTTTTAAAAACACTAATAATTTTCGAGATATATAGGGTCAAACAAAAAGTTTGTAAATATAAATTTGATCTTAGTTTTTCTGTTATAATTTTTAATGTTTTTTAATAAAAATAAGATTTTTTGATGTTTTTTATGTAAAATTCAATATTACATAAAAAAGTATTCTTAAGTTTTTTTAAAGAAAGTAATACTTTTCGAGATATATAGGGTCAAACAAAAAGTTTGTAAATATAAATTTGATCTTAGTTTTTCTGTCATTACTTTTAAAGTTTTTAATCGAAATGAGATTTTTTAATGTTTTTAAATGTAAAATTTAATTTTACATAAATAAGTATTTTTGAGTTTTTTCAAAAGAACTGATACTTTTCGAGATATATAGGGTCAAACAAAAAGTTTGTAAATATAAATTTAATCTCAGTTTTTCTGTCATAACTTTTAACGTTTTTAATTAAAATAAGATTTTTTGATGTTTTTTGATGTAGAATTTAATATTACACAAAAAAGTATTCCTAAGTTTTTTTAAAAAAACTAATAATTTTCGAGATATATAGGGTCAAACAAAAAGTTTGTAAATATAAATTTGATCTAAGTTTTTCTGTCATAACTTTTAAAGTTTTTAATAAAAATAAGATTTTTTAATGTTTTTTGATGTAAAATTTAATTTTGCATAAATAAGTATTCTTGAGTTTTTTCAAAAGAACTGATAATTTTCGAGATATACAGGGTCAAACAAAAAGTTTGTAAATATAAATTTAATCTCAGTTTTTCTGTCATGACTTTTAACGTTTTTAATCAAAATAAGATTTTTAAATGTAAAATTTAATATTACACAAAAAAGTATTCCTGAGTTTTTTCAAAAAAACTAATACTTTTCGAGATATATAGGGTCAAACAAAAAGTTTGTAAATATAAATTTGATCTCAGTTTTTCTGTCATAACTTTTAAAGTTTTTTATTAAAATGACAATTTTTGAGGTTTTTTTATGTAAAATTTAATTTTACATAAAAAAGTATTCTTAAGTTTTTTCAAAAAAACTGATACTTTTCGAGATATATAGGGGTAAACAAAAAGTTTGTAAATATAAATTTAATCTCAGTTTTTCTGTCATAACTTTTAACGTTTTTACTTAAAATAAGATTTTTTGATGTTTTTTGATGTAGAATTTAATATTACACAAAAAAGTATTCCTAAGTTTTTTTAAAAAAACTAATAATTTTCGAGATATATAGGGTCAAACAAAAAGTTTGTAAATATAAATTTGATCTAAGTTTTTCTGTCATAACTTTTAAAGTTTTTAAATAAAATAAGGTTTTTTAACGTTTTTTAATGTAAAATTTAATTTTACATAAAAAAGTATTCTTGAGTTTTTCTGAAAAAACTGATACTTTTCGAGATATACAGGGTCAAACAAAAAGTTTGTAAATATAAATTTAATCTCAGTTTTTCTGTCATAACTTTTAACGTTTTTAATTAAAATAAGATTTTTTGATGTTTTTTTATATAGAATTTAATATTACACAAAAAAGTATTTCTAAGTTTTTTTAAAAAAACTAATAGTTTTCGAGATATATAGGGTCAAACAAAAAGTTTTGAAATATTAATTTGATCTTAGTTTTTCTGTCATAACTTTTAAAGTTTTTAATTAAAATGAGATTTTTGAATGTTTTTTTATGTAAAATTTAATTTTACATAAATAAGTATTCTTGAGTTTTTTCAAAACAACTGATACTTTTCTAGATATACAGGGTCAAACAAAAAGTTTGTAAATATAAATTTAATCTCAGTTTTTCTGTCATAACTTTTACCGTTTTTAATTAAAATAAGATTTTTTGATGTTTTTTTATGTAGAATTAAATTTTACTTAAAAAAGTTTTCTTAAGCTTTTAAAAAAACTAATACTTTTCGAGATATATAGGGTCAAACAAAAATTGTGTAAATATAAATTTAATCTCAGTTTTTCTGTCATAACTTTTAACGTTTTTAATTAAAATAAGATTTTTTGATGTTTTTTGATGTAGAATTTAATATTACACAAAAAAGTATATCTAAGTTTTTTTAAAAACACTAATAATTTTCGAGATATATAGGGTCAAACAAAAAGTTTGTAAATATAAATTTGATCTTAGTTTTTCTGTTATAACTTTTAATGTTTTTTAATAAAAATAAGATTTTTTGATGTTTTTTATGTAAAATTTAATATTACATAAAAAAGTATTCTTAAGTTTTTTTAAAGAAAGTAATACTTTTCGAGATATATAGGGTCAAACAAAAAGTTTGTAAATATAAATTTGATCTTAGTTTTTCTGTCATTACTTTTAAAGTTTTTAATCGAAATGAGATTTTTTAATGTTTTTTAATGTAAAATTTAATTTTACATAAATAAGTATTTCTGAGTTTTTTCAAAAGAACTGATACTTTTCGAGATATATAGGGTCAAACAAAAAGTTTGTAAATATAAATTTAATCTCAGTTTTTCTGTCATAACTTTTAACGTTTTTAATTAAAATAAGATTTTTTGATGTTTTTTGATGTAGAATTTAATATTACACAAAAAAGTATTCCTAAGTTTTTTCAAAAATCTAATATTTTTCGAGATATATAGGGTCAAACAAAAAGTTTGTAAATATAAATTTGATCTTAGTTTTTCTGTCATAACTTTTAAAGTTTTTAATAAAAATAAGATTTTTTAATGTTTTTTTATGTAAAATTTAATTTTGCATAAATAAGTATTCTTGAGTTTTTTCAAAAGAACTGATAATTTTCGAGATATACAGGGTCAAACAAAAAGTTTGTAAATATAAATTTAATCTCAGTTTTTCTGTCATGACTTTTAACGTTTTTAATCAAAATAAGATTTTTTAATGTAAAATTTAATATTACACAAAAAAGTATTCCTGAGTTTTTTCAAAAAAACTAATACTTTTCGAGATATATAGGGTCAAACAAAAAGTTTGTAAATATAAATTTGATCTCAGTTTTTCTGTCATAACTTTTAAAGTTTTTTATTAAAATGAGAATTTTTGGGGTTTTTTAATGTAAAATTTAATTTTACATTAAAGTTTTTAAATAAAATAAGGTTTTTTAACGTTTTTTAATGTAAAATTTAATTTTACATAAAAAAGTATTCTTGAGTTTTTCTGAAAAAACTGATACTTTTCGAGATATACAGGGTCAAACAAAAAGTTTGTAAATATAAATTTAATCTCAGTTTTTCTGTCATAACTTTTAACGTTTTTAATTAAAATAAGATTTTTTGATGTTTTTTTATATAGAATTTAATATTACACAAAAAAGCATTTTTAAGTTTTTTTAAAAAAACTAATAGTTTTTGAGATATATAGGGTCAAACAAAAAGTTTTGAAATATTAATTTGATCTTAGTTTTTCTGTCATAACTTTTAAAGTTTTTAATTAAAATGAGATTTTTGAATGTTTTTTTATGTAAAATTTAATTTTACATAAATAAGTATTCTTGAGTTTTTTCAAAAGAACTGATACTTTTCTAGATATACAGGGTCAAACAAAAAGCTTGTAAATATAAATTTAATCTCAGTTTTTCTGTCATAACTTTTACCGTTTTTAATTAAAATAAGATTTTTTGATGTTTTTTTATGTAGAATTAAATTTTACGTAAAAAAGTTGTCTTAAGCTTTTAAAAAAACTAATACTTTTCGAGATATATAGGGTCAAACAAAAATTGTGTAAATATAAATTTGATCTTAGTTTTTTTGTCATAACTTTTAAAGTTTTTAATTAAAATAAGATTTTTTAATGTTTTTTGATGTAAAATTTAATTTTGCATAAATAAGTATTCCTGAGTTTTTTCAAAAGAACTGATAATTTTCGAGATATACAGGGTCAAACAAAAAGTTTGTAAATATAAATTTAATCTCAGTTTTTCTGTCATGACTTTTAACGTTTTTAATCAAAATAAGATTTTTTAATGTAAAATTTAATATTACACAAAAAAGTATTCCTGAGTTTTTTCAAAAAAACTAATACTTTTCGAGATATATAGGGTCAAACAAAAAGTTTGTAAATATAAATTTGATCTCAGTTTTTCTGTCATAACTTTTAAAGTTTTTTATTAAAATGACAATTTTTGGGGTTTTTTAATGTAAAATTTAATTTTACATAAAAAAGTATTCTTAAGTTTTTTCAAAAAAACTGATAGTTTTCGAGATATATAGGGGTAAACAAAAAGTTTGTAAATATAAATTTAATCTCAGTTCTTCTGTCATAACTTTTAACGTTTTTACTTAAAATAAGATTTTTTGATGTTTTTTGATGTAGAATTTAATATTACACAAAAAAGTATTCCTAAGTTTTTTTAAAAAAACTAATAATTTTCGAGATATATAGGGTCAAACAAAAAGTTTGTAAATATAAATTTGATCTAAGTTTTTCTGTCATAACTTTTAAAGTTTTTAAATAAAATAAGGTTTTTTAACGTTTTTTAATGTAAAATTTAATTTTACATAAAAAAGTATTCTTGAGTTTTTCTGAAAAAACTGATACTTTTCGAGATATACAGGGTCAAACAAAAAGTTTGTAAATATAAATTTAATCTCAGTTTTTCTGTCATAACTTTTAACGTTTTTAATTAAAATAAGATTTTTTGATGTTTTTTTATATAGAATTTAATATTACACAAAAAAGTATTTTTAAGTTTTTTTAAAAAAACTAATAGTTTTCGAGATATATAGGGTCAAACAAAAAGTTTTGAAATATTAATTTGATCTTAGTTTTTCTGTCATAACTTTTAAAGTTTTTAATTAAAATGAGATTTTTGAATGTTTTTTTATGTAAAATTTAATTTTACATAAATAAGTATTCTTGAGTTTTTTCAAAAGAACTGATACTTTTCTAGATATACAGGGTCAAACAAAAAGTTTGTAAATATAAATTTAATCTCAGTTTTTCTGTCATAATTTTTACCGTTTTTAATTAAAATAAGATTTTTTGATGTTTTTTTATGTAAAATTAAATTTTACTTAAAAAAGTTTTCTTAAGCTTTTAAAAAAACTAATACTTTTCGAGATATATAGGGTCAAACAAAAATTGTGTAAATAAAAATTTAATCTCAGTTTTTCTGTCATAACTTTTAACGTTTTTAATTAAAATAAGATTTTTTGATGTTTTTTGATGTAGAATTTAATATTACACAAAAAAGTATATCTAAGTTTTTTTAAAAACACTAATAATTTTCGAGATATATAGGGTCAAACAAAAAGTTTGTAAATATAAATTTGATCTTAGTTTTTCTGTTATAACTTTTAATGTTTTTTAATAAAAATAAGATTTTTTGATGTTTTTTATGTAAAATTTAATATTACATAAAAAAGTATTCTTAAGTTTTTTTAAAGAAAGTAATACTTTTCGAGATATATAGGGTCAAACAAAAAGTTTGTAAATATAAATTTGATCTTAGTTTTTCTGTCATTACTTTTAAAGTTTTTAATCGAAATGAGATTTTTTAATGTTTTTTAATGTAAAATTTAATTTTACATAAATAAGTATTTTTGAGTTTTTTCAAAAGAACTGATACTTTTCGAGATATATAGGGTCAAACAAAAAGTTTGTAAATATAAATTTAATCTCAGTTTTTCTGTCATAACTTTTAACGTTTTTAACTAAAATAAGATTTTTTGATGTTTTTTGATGTAGAATTTAATATTACACAAAAAAGTATTCCTAAGTTTTTTCAAAAATCTAATATTTTTCGAGATATATAGGGTCAAACAAAAAGTTTGTAAATATAAATTTGATCTTAGTTTTTCTGTCATAACTTTTAAAGTTTTTAATAAAAATAAGATTTTTTAATGTTTTTTGATGTAAAATTTAATTTTGCATAAATAAGTATTCTTGAGTTTTTTCAAAAGAACTGATAATTTTCGAGATATACAGGGTTAAACAAAAAGTTTGTAAATATAAATTTAATCTCAGTTTTTCTGTCATGACTTTTAACGTTTTTAATCAAAATAAGATTTTTTAATGTAAAATTTAATATTACACAAAAAAGTATTCCTGAGTTTTTTCAAAAAAACTAATACTTTTCGAGATATATAGGGTCAAACAAAAAGTTTGTAAATATAAATTTGATCTCAGTTTTTCTGTCATAACTTTTAAAGTTTTTTATTAAAATGAGAATTTTTGGGGTTTTTTAATGTAAAATTTAATTTTACATAAAAAAGTATTCTTAAGTTTTTTCAAAAAAACTGATACTTTTTGAGATATATAGGGGTAAACAAAAAGTTTGTAAATATAAATATGATCTCAGTTTTTCTGTCATACCTTTTAAAGATTCTAATTAAAATGAGATTTTTCGGCGTTTTTTGATGTAAAATTTAATTTTACATAAAAAAGTATTCTTGAGTTTTTTCAAAAAAACTGATACTTTTCGAGATATATAGGGTCAAACAAAAAGTTTGTAAATATAAATTTAATCTCAGTTTTTCTGTCATAACTTTTAACGTTTTTAATTAAAATAAGATTTTTTGATGTAGAATTTAATATTACACAAAAAAGTATTCCTAAGTTTTTTCAAAAAAACTAATACTTTTCGAGATATATAGGGTCAAACAAAAAGTTTGTAAATATAAATTTGATCTTAGTTTTTCTGTCATAACTTTTAAAGTTTTTAATTAAAATGAGATTTTTTAATGTTTTTTGGTGTAAAATTTAATTTTACATAAATAAGTATTCTTGAGTTTTTTCAAAAGAACTGATACTTTTCGAGATATACAGGGTCAAACAAAAAGTTTGTAAATATAAATTTAATCTCAGTTTTTCTGTCATAACTTTTAACGTTTTTAATTAAAATAAGATTTTTTGATGTAGAATTTAATATTACACAAAAAAGTATTCTTGAGTTTTTTCAAAAAAACTAATACTTTTCGAGATATATAGGGTCAAACAAAAAGTTTGTAAATATAAATTTGATCTTAGTTTTTCTGTCATAACTTTTAAAGTTTTTAATTAAAATAAGATTTTTTAATGTTTTTTGATGTAAAATTTAATTTTACATAAATAAGTATTCCTGAGTTTTTTCAAAAGAACTGATACTTTTCGAGATATACAGGGTCAAACAAAAAGTTTGTAAATATAAATTTAATCTCAGTTTTTCTGTCATAACTTTTAACGTTTTTCATTAAAATAGGATTTTTTAATGTAGAATTCAATATTACACAAAAAGGTATTCTTGAGTTTTTTTAAAAATACTAATACTTTTCGAAATATATAGGGTCAAACAAAAAGTTTGAAAATATAAATTTGGTCTCAGTTTTTCTGTCATAGCTTTTAAAGTTTTTAATTAAAATAAGAAATTTTTGGGGTTTTTTGATGTAAAATTTAATTTTACATAAAAAAGTATTCTTGAGTTTATTCAAAAAAACTGATACTGTTCGAGATATGCAGGGTCAAACAAAAAGTTTGTAAATATAAATTTAATCTCAGTTTTCTGTCATAGCTTTTAAAGTTTTTAATTAAAATGAGATTTTTTAATGTTTTTTGATGTAAAATTTAATTTTACATAAATAAGTATTTTTGAGTTTTTTCAAAAGAACTGATACTTTTCGAGATATACAGGGTCAAACAAAAAGTTTGTAAATATAAATTTAATCTTAGTTTTTCTGTCATAACTTTTAACGTTTTTAATTAAAATAAGATTTTTGGATGTAGAATTTAATATTACACAAATAAGTATTCTTGAGTTTTTTCAAAAAAACTAATACTTTTCGAGATATATAGTGTCAAACAAAAAGTTTGTAAATATAAATTTGATCTCAGTTTTTCTGTCATAACTTTTAAAGTTTTTTATTAAAATGAGAATTTTTGGGGTTTTTTAATGTAAAATTTAATTTTACATAAAAAAGTATTCTTGGGTTTTTTTTAAAAAAAAGATACTTTTCGAGATATATAGGGTCAAACAAAAAGTTTGTAAATATAAATTTAATCTCAGTTTTTCTGTCATAACTTTTAACGTTTTTAATTAAAATAAGATTTTTTGGTGTTTTTTGATGTAGAATTTAATACTACACAAAAAAGTATTCTTAAGTTTTTTCAAAAAAACTAATAATTTTCGAGATATATAGGGTCAAACAAAAAGTTTGTAAATATAAATTTAATCTCAGTTTTTCTGTCATAACTTTTAAAGTTTTTTATTAAAATGAGAATTTTTGGGGTTTTTTAATGTAAAATTTAATTTTACATAAAAAAGTATTCTTAAGTTTTTTTAAAAAAACTAACACTTTTCGAGATATATAGGGTTAAACAAAAAGTTTGTAAATATAAATTTGATCTTAGTTTTTCTGTTTAAACTTTTAAAGTTTTTAATTAAAATGAGATTTTTTAATGTTCATTGATGTAAAATTAAATTTTACATAAATAAGTATTCTTGAGTTTTTTCAAAAGAACTGATACTTTTCGAGATATACAGGGTCAAACCAAAAGTTTGTAAATATAAATTTAATCTCAGATTTTCTGTCATAACTTTTAACGTTTTTAATTAAAATAAGATTTTTTGATGTAGAATTTAATATAACACAAAAAAGTGTTCCTGAGTTTTTTCAAAAAAACTAATACTTTTCGAGATATATAGGGTCAAACAAAAAGTTTGTAAACATAAATTTGATGTTAGTTTTTCTATCATAACTTTTAAAGTTTTTAATTAAAATGAGATTTTTTAATGTTTTTTGATGTAAAATTTAATTTTACATAAATAAGTATTCTTGAGTTTTTTCAAAAGAACTGATACTTTTCGAGATATACAGGGTGAAACAAAAAGTTTGTAAATATAAATTTAATCTCAGTTTTTCTGTCATACCGTTTAATTTAACGTTTTTAATTAAAATAAGATTTTTTAATGTAGAATTTAATATTACACAAAAAATTATTTCTAAGTTTTTTTAAAGAAGCTAATACTTTTCGAGATATATAGGGTCAAACAAAAAGTTTGTAAATATAAATATGATCTCAGTTTTTCTGTCATAACTTTTAAAGTTTTTTATTAAAATGGGAATTTTTGGGGTTTTTTAATGTAAAATTTAATTTTACATAAAAAAGTATTCTTAAGTTTTTTTAAAAAAACTAACACTTTTCGAGATATATAGGGTCAAACAAAAAGTTTGTAAATATAAATTTGATCTTAGTTTTTCTGTTTAAACTTTTAAAGTTTTTAATTAAAATGAGATTTTTTAATGTTCGTTGATGTAAAATTAAATTTTACATAAATAAGTATTCTTGAGTTTTTTCAAAAGAACTGATACTTTTCGAGATATACAGGGTCAAACCAAAAGTTTGTAAATATAAATTTAATCTCAGATTTTCTGTCATAACTTTTAACGTTTTTAATTAAAATAAGATTTTTTGATGTAGAATTTAATATAACACAAAAAAGTGTTCCTGAGTTTTTTCAAAAAAACTAATACTTTTCGAGATATATAGGGTCAAACAAAAAGTTTGTAAACATAAATTTGATGTTAGTTTTTCTATCATAACTTTTAAAGTTTTTAATTAAAATGAGATTTTTTAATGTTTTTTGATGTAAAATTTAATTTTACATAAATAAGTATTCTTGAGTTTTTTCAAAAGAACTGATACTTTTCGAGATATACAGGGTGAAACAAAAAGTTTGTAAATATAAATTTAATCTCAGTTTTTCTGTCATAACGTTTAATTTAACGTTTTTAATTAAAATAAGATTTTTTAATGTAGAATTTAATATTACACAAAAAATTATTCCTAAGTTTTTTTAAAGAAGCTAATACTTTTCGAGATATATAGGGTCAAACAAAAAGTTTGTAAATATAAATATGATCTCAGTTTTTCTGTCATAACTTTGAAAGATTCTAATTAAAATGAGATTTTTTGGCGTTTTTTGATGTAAAATTTAATTTTACATAAAAAAGTATTCTTGAGTTTTTTCAAAAAAACTGATACTTTTCGAGATATATAGGGTCAAACAAAAAGTTTGTAAATATAAATTTAATCTCAGTTTTTCTGTCATAACTTTTAACGTTTTTAATTAAAATAAGATTTTTTGATGTAGAATTTAATATTACACAAAAAAGTATTCCTAAGTTTTTTCAAAAAAACTAATACTTTTCGAGATATATAGGGTCAAACAAAAAGTTTGTAAATATAAATTTGATCTTAGTTTTTCTGTCATAACTTTTAAAATTTTTAATTAAAATGAGATTTTTTAATGTTTTTTGGTGTAAAATGTAATTATACATAAATAAGTATTCCTGAGTTTTTTCAAAAGAACTGATACTTTTCGAGATATACAGGGTCAAACAAAAAGTTTGTAAATATAAATTTAATCTCAGTTTTTCTGTCATAACTTTTAACGTTTTTAATTAAAATAAGATTTTTTGATGTAGAATTTAATATTACACAAAAAAGTATTCTTGAGTTTTTTCAAAAAAACTAATACTTTTCGAGATATATAGGGTCAAACAAAAAGTTTGTAAATATAAATTTGATCTCAGTTTTTCTGTCATAACTTTTAAAGTTTTTAATTAAAAAAAGATTTTTTAATGTTTTTTTATGTAAAATTTAATTTTACATAAATAAGTATTCCTGAGTTTTTTCAAAAGAACTGATACTTTTCGAGATATACAGGGTCAAACAAAAAGTTTGTAAATATAAATTTAATCTCAGTTTTTATGTCATAACTTTTAACGTTTTTAATTAAAATAGGATTTTTTAATGTAGAATTCAATATTACACAAAAAAGTATTCTTGAGTTTTTTTAAAAATACTAATACTTTTCGAAATATATAGGGTCAAACAAAAAGTTTAAAAATATAAATTTGGTCTCAGTTTTTCTGTCATAGCTTTTAAAGTTTTTAATTAAAATAAGAAATTTTTGGGGTTTTTTTATGTAAAATTTAATTTAAAATAAAAAAGTATTCTTGAGTTTATTCAAAAAAACTGATACTTTTCGAGATATGCAGGGTCAAACAAAAAGTTTGTAAATATAAATTTAATCTTAGTTTTTCTGTCATAGCTTTTAAAGTTTTTAATCAAAATGAGATTTTTTAATGTTTTTTGATGTAAAATTTAATTTTACATAAATAAGTATTCCTGAGTTTTTTCAAAAGAACTGATACTTTTTGAGATATACAGGGTGAAACAAAAAGTTTGTAAATATAAATTTAATCTCAGTTTTTCTGTCATAACGTTTAATTTAACGTTTTTAATTAAAATAAGATTTTTTAATGTAGAATTTAATATTACACAAAAAATTATTCCTAAGTTTTTTTAAAGAAGCTAATACTTTTTGAGATATATAGGGTCAAACAAAAAGTTTGTAAATATAAATATGATCTCAGTTTGTCTGTCATAACTTTTAAAGATTCTAATTAAAATGAGATTTTTTGGCGTTTTTTGATGTAAAATTTAATTTTACATAAAAAAGTATTCTTGAGTTTTTTCAAAAAAACTGATACTTTTCGGGATATATAGGGTCAAACAAAAAGTTTGTAAATATAAATTTAATCTCAGTTTTTCTGTCATAACTTTTAACGTTTTTAATTAAAATGAGATTTTTTAATGTTTTTTGGTGTAAAATTTAATTTTACATAAATAAGTATTCTTGAGTTTTTTCAAAAGAACTGATACTTTTCGAGATATACAGGGTCAAACAAAAAGTTTGTAAATATAAATTTAATCTCAGTTTTTCTGTCATAACTTTTAACGTTTTTAATTAAAATAAGATTTTTTGATGTAGAATTTAATATTACACAAAAAAGTATTCTTGAGTTTTTTCAAAAAAACTAATACTTTTCGAGATATATAGGGTCAAACAAAAAGTTTGTAAATATAAATTTGATCTCAGTTTTTCTGTCATAACTTTTAAAGTTTTTAATTAAAATAAGATTTTTTAATGTTTTTTGATGTAAAATTTAATTTTACATAAATAAGTATTCCTGAGTTTTTTTAAAAGAACTGATACTTTTCGAGATATACAGGGTCAAACAAAAAGTTTGTAAATATAAATTTAATCTCAGTTTTTCTGTCATAACTTTTAACGTTTTTAATTAAAATAGGATTTTTTAATGTAGAATTCAATATTACACAAAAAAGTATTCTTGAGTTTTTTTAAAAATACTAATACTTTTCGAAATATATAGGGTCAAACAAAAAGTTTAAAAATATAAATTTGGTCTCAGTTTTTCTGTCATAGCTTTTAAAGTTTTTAATTAAAATAAGAAATTTTTGGGGTTTTTTGATGTAAAATTTAATTTTACATAAAAAAGTATTCCTGAGTTTATTCAAAAAAACTGATACTTTTCGAGATATGCAGGGTCAAACAAAAAGTTTGTAAATATAAATTTAATCTTAGTTTTTCTGTCATAGCTTTAAAAGTTTTTAATTAAAATGAGATTTTTTAATGTTTTTTGATGTAAAATTTAATTTTACATAAATAAGTATTTTTGAGTTTTTTCAAAAGAACTGATACTTTTCGAGATATACAGGGTCAAACAAAAAGTTTGTAAATATAAATTTAATCTTAGTTTTTCTGTCATAACTTTTAACGTTTTTAATTAAAATAAGATTTTTTGATGTAGAATTTAATATTACACAAAAAAGTGATGTTGAGTTTTTTCAAAAAAACTAATACTTTTCGAGATATATAGGGTCAAACAAAAAGTTTGTAAACATAAATTTGATCTTAGTTTTTCTGTCATAACTTTTAAAGTTTTTAATTAAAATGAGATTTTTTAATGTTTTTTGATGTAAAATTTAATTTTACATAAATAAGTATTCTTGAGTTTTTTCAAAAGAACTGATACTTTTCGAGATATACAGGGTGAAACAAAAAGTTTGTAAATATAAATTTAATCTCAGTTTTTCTGTCATAACGTTTAATTTAACGTTTTTAATTAAAATAAGATTTTTTAATGTAGAATTTAATATTACACAAAAAATTATTCCTAAGTTTTTTTAAAGAAGCTAATACTTTTTGAGATATATAGGGTCAAACAAAAAGTTTGTAAATATAAATATGATCTCAGTTTTTCTGTCATAACTTTTAAAGATTCTAATTAAAATGAGATTTTTTGGCGTTTTTTGATGTAAAATTTAATTTTACATAAAAAAGTATTCTTGAGTTTTTTCAAAAAAACTAATACTTTTCGAGATATATAGGGTCAAACAAAAAGTTTGTAAATATAAATTTAATCTCAGTTTTTCTGTCATAACTTTTAAAGTTTTTAATTAAAATGAGATTTTTTAATGTTTTTTGGTGTAAAATTTAATTTTACATAAATAAGTATTCTTGAGTTTTTTCAAAACAACTGATACTTTTCGAGATATACAGGGTCAAACAAAAGTTTGTAAATATAAATTTAATCTCAGTTTTTCTCTCAAAACTTTTAACGTTTTTAATTAAAATAAGATTTTTTGATGTAGAATTTAATATTACACAAAAAAGTATTCTTGAGTTTTTTCAAAAAAACTAATACTTTTCGAGATATATAGGGTCAAACAAAAAGTTTGTAAATATAAATTTGATCTAAGTTTTTCTGTCATAACTTTTAAAGTTTTTAATTAAAATAAGATTTTTTAATGTTTTTTGATGTAAAATTTAATTTAACATAAATAAGTATTCCTGAGTTTTTTCAAAAGAACTGATACTTTTCGAGATATACAGGGTCAAACAAAAAGTTTGTAAATATAAATTTAATCTCAGTTTTTCTGTCATAACTTTTAACGTTTTTAATTAAAATAGGATTTTTTAATGTAGAATTCAATATTACACAAAAAAGTATTCTTGAGTTTTTTCAAAAAAACTAATACTTTTCGAAATATATAGGGTCAAACAAAAAGTTTAAAAATATAAATTTGGTCTCAGTTTTTCTGTCATAGCTTTTAAAGTTTTTAATTAAAATAAGAAATTTTTGGGGTTTTTTGATGTAAAATTTAATTTTACATAAAAAAGTATTCTTGAGTTTATTCAAAAAAACTGATACTTTTCGAGATATGCAGGGTCAAACAAAAAGTTTGTAAATATAAATTTAATCTTAGTTTTTCTGTCATAGCTTTTAAAGTTTTTAATTAAAATGAGATTTTTTAATGTTTTTTGATGTAAAATTTAATTTTACATAAATAAGTATTTTTGAGTTTTTTTAAAAGAACTGATACTTTTCGAGATATACAGGGTCAAACAAAAAGTTTGTAAATATAAATTTAATCTTAGTTTTTCTGTCATAACTTTTAACGTTTTTAATTAAAATAAGATTTTTTGATGTAGAATTTAATATTACACAAAAAAGTGATGTTGAGTTTTTTCAAAAAAACTAATACTTTTCGAGATATATAGGGTCAAACAAAAAGTTTGTAAACATAAATTTGATCTTAGTTTTTCTGTCATAACTTTTAAAGTTTTTAATTAAAATGAGATTTTTTAATGTTTTTTGATGTAAAATTTAATTTTACATAAATAAGTATTCTTGAGTTTTTTCAAAAGAACTGATACTTTTCGAGATATACAGGGTCAAACAAAAAGTTTGTAAATATAAATTTAATCTCAGTTTTTCTGTCATAACTTTTAACGTTTTTAAATAAAATAAGATTTTTTGATGTTTTTTGATGTAGAATTTAATATTACACAAAAAAATATTCCTAAGTTTTTTCAAAAAAACTAATACTTTTCGAGATATATAGGGTCAAACAAAAAGTTTGTAAATATAAACTTGATCTTAGTTTTTCTGTCATAACTTTTAAAGTTTTTAATTAAAATGAGATTTTTTAATGTTTTTTGGTGGAAAATTTAATTTTACATAAATAAGTATTCTTGAGTTTTTTCAAAAGAACTGATACTTTTCGAGATATACAGGGTCAAACAAAAGTTTGTAAATATAAATTTAATCTCAGTTTTTCTGTCAAAACTTTTAACGTTTTTAATTAAAATAAGATTTTTTGATGTAGAATTTAATATTACACAAAAAAGTATTCTTGAGTTTTTTCAAAAAAACTAATACTTTTCGAAATATATAGGGTCAAACAAAAAGTTTAAAAATATAAATTTGGTCTCAGTTTTTCTGTCATAGCTTTTAAAGTTTTTAATTAAAATAAGAAATTTTTGGGGTTTTTTGATGTAAAATTTAATTTTACATAAAAAAGTATTCTTGAGTTTATTCAAAAAAACTGATACTTTTCGAGATATGCAGGGTCAAACAAAAAGTTTGTAAATATAAATTTAATCTTAGTTTTTCTGTCATAGCTTTTAAAGTTTTTAATTAAAATGAGATTTTTTAATGTTTTTTGATGTAAAATTTAATTTTACATAAATAAGTATTTTTGAGTTTTTTCAAAAGAACTGATACTTTTCGAGATATACAG
Source organism: Altica lythri (assembly GCA_964028335.1). Taxonomy (NCBI): domain Eukaryota; kingdom Metazoa; phylum Arthropoda; class Insecta; order Coleoptera; family Chrysomelidae; genus Altica; species Altica lythri. The sequence goes on from CAXIIO010001191.1 coordinate 398,500, forward strand.
GGTCAAACAAAAAGTTTGTAAATATAAATTTAATCTTAGTTTTTCTGTCATAACTTTTAACGTTTTTAATTAAAATAAGATTTTTTGATGTAGAATTTAATATTACACAAAAAAGTGATGTTGAGTTTTTTCAAAAAAACTAATACTTTTCGAGATATATAGGGTCAAACAAAAAGTTTGTAAATATAAACTTGATCTTAGTTTTTCTGTCATAACTTTTAAAGTTTTTAATTAAAATGAGATTTTTTAATGTTTTTTGGTGGAAAATTTAATTTTACATAAATAAGTATTCTTGAGTTTTTTCAAAAGAACTGATACTTTTCGAGATATACAGGGTCAAACAAAAGTTTGTAAATATAAATTTAATCTCAGTTTTTCTGTCAAAACTTTTAACGTTTTTAATTAAAATAAGATTTTTTGATGTAGAATTTAATATTACACAAAAAAGTATTCTTGAGTTTTTTCAAAAAAACTAATACTTTTCGAGATATATAGGGTCAAACAAAAAGTTTGTAAATATAAATTTGATCTAAGTTTTTCTGTCATAACTTTTAAAGTTTTTAATTAAAATAAGATTTTTTAATGTTTTTTGATGTAAAATTTAATTTAACATAAATAAGTATTCCTGAGTTTTTTCAAAAGAACTGATACTTTTCGAGATATACAGGGTCAAACAAAAAGTTTGTAAATATAAATTTAATCTCAGCTTTTCTGTCATAACTTTTAACGTTTTTAATTAAAATAGGATTTTTTAATGTAGAATTCAATATTACACAAAAAAGTATTCTTGAGTTTTTTTAAAAATACTAATACTTTTCGAAATATATAGGGTCAAACAAAAAGTTTGAAAATATAAATTTGGTCTCAGTTTTTCTCTCATAGCTTTTAAAGTTTTTAATTAAAATAAGAATTTTTGGGGTTTTTTGATGTAAAATTTAATTTTACATAAAAAAGAATTCTTGAGTTTATTCAAAAAAACTGATACTTTTCGAGATATGCAGGGTCAAACAAAAAGTTTGTAAATATAAATTTAATCTCAGTTTTTCTGTCATAGCTTTTAAAGTTTTTAATTAAAATGAGATTTTTTAATGTTTTTTGATGTAAAATTTAATTTTACATAAATAAGTATTCTTAAGTTTTTTCAAAAGAACTGATACTTTTCGAGATATACAGGGTCAAACAAAAAGTTTGTAAATATAAATTTAATCTTAGTTTTTCTGTCATAACTTTTAACGTTTTTAATTAAAATAAGATTTTTTGATGTAGAATTTAATATTGCACAAAAAAGTGATCTTGAGTTTTTTCAAAAATACTAATACTTTTCGAGATATATAGGGTCAAACAAAAAGTTTGTAAACATAAATTTGATCTTAGTTTTTCTGTCATAACTTTTAAAGTTTTTAATTAAAATGAGATTTTTTAATGTTTTTTGATGTAAAATTTAATTTTACATAAATAAGTATTCTTGAGTTTTTTCAAAAGAACTGATACTTTTCGAGATATACAGGGTCAAACAAAAAGTTTGTAAATATAAATTTAATCTCAGTTTTTCTGTCATAACTTTTAACGTTTTTAATTAAAATAAGATTTTTTGATGTTTTTTGATGTAGAATTTAATATTACACAAAAAAGTATTCCTAAGTTTTTTCAAAAAAACTAATAATTTTCGAGATATATAGGGTCAAACAAAAAGTTTGTAAATATAAATTTGATCTAAGTTTTTCTGTCATAACTTTTAAAGTTTTTAAATAAAATGAGGTTTTTTAACCTTTTTCGATGTAAAATTTAATTTTACATAAAAAAGTATTCTTGAGTTTTTTCAAAAAAACTGATACTTTTCGAGATATACAGGGTCAAACAAAAAGTTTTTAAATATAAATTTAATCTCGGTTTTTCTGTCGTAACTTTTTACGTTTTTAATTAAAATAAGATTTTTTGATGTTTTTTAATGTAGAATTTAATATTACACAAAAAAGTATTCTTAAGTTTTTTTAAAAACACTAATAATTTTCGAGATATATAGGGTCAAACAAAAAGTTTGTAAATATAAATTTGATCTTAGTTTTTCTGTTATAACTTTTAACGTTTTTTAATAAAAATAAGATTTTTTGATGTTTTTTATGCAGAATTTAATATTACATAAAAAAGTATTCCTAAGTTTTTTTAAAGAAAGTAATACTTTTCGAGATATATAGGGTCAAACAAAAAGTTTGTAAATATAAATTTGATCTTAGTTTTTCTGTCATAAATTTTAAAGTTTTTAATCAAAATAAGATTTTTTAATGTTTTTTGATGTAAAATTTAATTTTGCATAAATAAGTATTCCTGAGTTTTTCCAAAAGAACTGATACTTTTCGAGATATACAGGGTCAAGCAAAAAGTTTGTAAATATAAATTTAATCTCAGTTTTTTTGTCATGACTTTTAACGTTTTTAATTAAAATAAGATTTTTTGATGTAAAATTTAATATTACACAAAAAAGTATTCTTGAGTTTTTTCAAAAGAACTGATACTTTTCGAGATATACAGGGTCAAACAAAAAGTTTGTAAATATAAATTTAATCTCAGTTTTTCTGCCATAACTTTTAACGTTTTTAATTAAAATAATATTTTTTGATGTCTTTTGATGTAGAATTTAATATTACACAAAAAAGTATTCCTAAGTTTTTTCAAAAAAACTAATAATTTTCGAGATATATAGGGTCAAACAAAAAGTTTGTAAATATAAATTTGATCTAAATTTTTCTGTCATAACTTTTAAAGTTTTTAATCAAAATAAGATTTTTTACTGTTTTTTGATGTAAAATTTAATTTTGCATAAATAAGTATTCTTGAGATTTTTCAAACGAACTGATACTTTTCGAGATATACAGGGTCAAACAAAAAGTTTGTAAATATAAATTTAATCTCAGTTTTTCTGTCATGACTTTTAAAGTTTTTTATTAAAATAAGAATTTTTGGAGTTTTTCAATGTAAAATTTTATTTTACATAAAAAAGTGTTCTTGAGTTTTTTCAAAAAAACTGATACTTTTCGAGATATATAGGGTTAAACAAAAAGTTTGTAAATATAAATTTAATCTCAGTTTTTCTGTCATAACTTTTAACGTTTTTAATTAAAATAAGATTTGTTGGTATTTTTTGATGTAGAATTTAATACTTCACAAAAAAGTATTCCTAAGTTTTTTCAAAAAAACTAATAATTTTCGAGATATATAGGGTCAAACAAAAAGTTTGTAAATATAAATTTGATCTAAGTTTTTCTGTCATAACTTTTAAAGTTTTTAAATAAAATAAGATTTTTTGATGTTTTTTTATATAGAATTTAATATTACACAAAAAAGTATTCTTAAGTTTTTTTAAAAAAACTAATACTTTTCGAGATATATAGGGTCAAACAAAAAGTTTGTAAATATAAATTTGATCTTAGTTTTTCTGTTATAACTTTTAAAGTTTTTAATTAAAATGAGATTTTTTAATGTTTATTGATGTAAAATTAAATTTTACATAAATAAGTATTCTTGAGTTTGTTCAAAAGAACTGGTACTTTTCGAGATATACAGGGTCAAACAAAAAGTTTGTAAATATAAATTTAATCTCAGTTTTTCTGTCATAACTTTTAACGTTTTTAATTAAAATAAGATTTTTTGATGTAGAATTTAATATAACACAAAAAAGTGTTCCTGAGTTTTTTCAAAAAAACTAATACTTTTCGAGATATATAGGGTCAAACAAAAAGTTTGTAAACATAAATTTGATGTTAGTTTTTCTGTCATAACTTTTAAAGTTTTTAATTAAAATAAGATTTTTTAATGTTTTTTGATGTAAAATTTAATTTTACATAAATAAGTATTCTTGAGTTTTTTCAAAAGAACTGATACTTTTCGACATATACAGGGTGAAACAAAAAGTTTGCAAATATAAATTTAATCTCAGTTTTTCTGTCATAACGTTTAATTTAACGTTTTTAATTAAAATAAGATTTTTTAATCTAGAATTTAATATTACACAAAAAAGTGTTCCTAAGTTTTTTTAAAGAAGCTAATACTTTTCGAGATATATAGGGTCAAACAAAAAGTTTGTAAATATAAATTTGATCTCAGTTTTTCTGTCATAACTTTTAAAGATTCTAATTAAAATGAAATTTTTTGGAGGTTTTTGATGTAAAATTTAATTGTACATAAAAAAGTATTCTTGAGTTTTTTCAAAAAAACTGATACTTTTCGAGATATATAGGGTCAAACAAAAAGTTTGTAAATATAAATTTAATCTCAGTTTTTCTGTCATAACTTTTAACTTTTTTAATTAAAATAAGATTTTTTGATGTTTTTTGATGTAGAATTTAATATTACACAAAAAAATATTCCTAAGTTTTTTCAAAAAAACTAATACTTTTCGAGATATATAGGGTCAAACAAAAAGTTTGTAAATATAAACTTGATCTTAGTTTTTCTGTCATAACTTTTAAAGTTTTTAATTAAAATGAGATTTTTTGATGTAGAATTTAATATTACACAAAAAAGTATTCTTGAGTTTTTTCAAAAAAACTAATACTTTTCGAGATATATAGGGTCAAACAAAAAGTTTGTAAATATAAATTTGATCTTAGTTTGTCTGTTATAACTTTTAAAGTTTTTAATTAAAATGAGATTTTTTAATGTTTATTGATGTAAAATTAAATTTTACATAAATAAGTATTCTTGAGTTTTTTTAAAAGAACTGGTACTTTTCGAGATATACAGGGTCAAACAAAAAGTTTGTAAATATAAATTTAATCTCAGTTTTTCTGTCATAACTTTTAACGTTTTTAATTAAAATAAGATTTTTTGATGTAGAATTTAATATAACACAAAAAAGTGTTCCTGAGTTTTTTCAAAAAAACTAATACTTTTCGAGATATATAGGGTCAAACAAAAAGTTTGTAAACATAAATTTGATCTTAGTTTTTCTGTCATAACTTTTAAAGTTTTTAATTAAAATGAGATTTTTTAATGTTTTTTGATGTAAAATTTAATTTTACATAAATAAGTATTCTTGAGTTTTTTCAAAAGAACTGATACTTTTCGAGATATACAGGGTCAAACAAAAAGTTTGTAAATATAAATTTAATCTCAGTTTTTCTGTCATAACTTTTAACGTTTTTAAATAAAATAAGATTTTTTGATGTTTTTTGATGTAGAATTTAATATTACACAAAAAAATATTCCTAAGTTTTTTCAAAAAAACTAATACTTTTCGAGATATATAGGGTCAAACAAAAAGTTTGTAAATATAAACTTGATCTTAGTTTTTCTGTCATAACTTTTAAAGTTTTTAATTAAAATGAGATTTTTTAATGTTTTTTGGTGGAAAATTTAATTTTACATAAATAAGTATTCTTGAGTTTTTTCAAAAGAACTGATACTTTTCGAGATATACAGGGTCAAACAAAAGTTTGTAAATATAAATTTAATCTCAGTTTTTCTGTCAAAACTTTTAACGTTTTTAATTAAAATAAGATTTTTTGATGTAGAATTTAATATTACACAAAAAAGTATTCTTGAGTTTTTTCAAAAAAACTAATACTTTTCGAGATATATAGGGTCAAACAAAAAGTTTGTAAATATAAATTTGATCTAAGTTTTTCTGTCATAACTTTTAAAGTTTTTAATTAAAATAAGATTTTTTAATGTTTTTTGATGTAAAATTTAATTTAACATAAATAAGTATTCCTGAGTTTTTTCAAAAGAACTGATACTTTTCGAGATATACAGGGTCAAACAAAAAGTTTGTAAATATAAATTTAATCTCAGTTTTTCTGTCATAACTTTTAACGTTTTTAATTAAAATAGGATTTTTTAATGTAGAATTCAATATTACACAAAAAAGTATTCTTGAGTTTTTTTAAAAATACTAATACTTTTCGAAATATATAGGGTCAAACAAAAAGTTTGAAAATATAAATTTGGTCTCAGTTTTTCTCTCATAGCTTTTAAAGTTTTTAATTAAAATAAGAATTTTTGGGGTTTTTTGATGTAAAATTTAATTTTACATAAAAAAGAATTCTTGAGTTTATTCAAAAAAACTGATACTTTTCGAGATATGCAGGGTCAAACAAAAAGTTTGTAAATATAAATTTAATCTCAGTTTTTCTGTCATAGCTTTTAAAGTTTTTAATTAAAATGAGATTTTTTAATGTTTTTTGATGTAAAATTTAATTTTACATAAATAAGTATTCTTAAGTTTTTTCAAAAGAACTGATACTTTTCGAGATATACAGGGTCAAACAAAAAGTTTGTAAATATAAATTTAATCTTAGTTTTTCTGTCATAACTTTTAACGTTTTTAATTAAAATAAGATTTTTTGATGTAGAATTTAATATTACACAAAAAAGTGATCTTGAGTTTTTTCAAAAAAACTAATACTTTTCGAGATATATAGGGTGAAACAAAAAGTTTGTAAACATAAATTTGATCTTAGTTTTTCTGTCATAACTTTTAAAGTTTTTAATTAAAATGAGATTTTTTAATGTTTTTTGATGTAAAATTTAATTTTACATAAATAAGTATTCTTGAGTTTTTTCAAAAGAACTGATACTTTTCGAGATATACAGGGTCAAACAAAAAGTTTGTAAATATAAATTTAATCTCAGTTTTTCTGTCATAACTTTTAACGTTTTTAATTAAAATAAGATTTTTTAATATTTTTTGATGTAGAATATAATATTACACAAAAAAGTATTCCTAAGTTTTTTCAAAAAAACTAATAATTTTCGAGATATATAGGGTCAAACAAAAAGTTTGTAAATATAAATTTGATCTAAGTTTTTCTGTCATAACTTTTAAAGTTTTTAAATAAAATGAGGTTTTTTAACGTTTTTCGATGTAAAATTTAATTTTACATAAATAAGTATTCTTGAGTTTTTTCAAAAGAACTGATACTTTTCGAGATATACAGGGTCAAACAAAAGTTTGTAAATATAAATTTAATCTCAGTTTTTCTGTCAAAACTTTTAACGTTTTTAATTAAAATAAGATTTTTTGATTTAGAATTTAATATTACACAAAAAAGTATTCTTGAGTTTTTTCAAAAAAACTAATACTTTTCGAGATATATAGGGTCAAACAAAAAGTTTGTAAATATAAATTTGATCTAAGTTTTTCTGTCATAACTTTTAAAGTTTTTAATTAAAATAAGATTTTTTAATTTTTTTTGATGTAAAATTTAATTTAACATAAATAAGTATTCCTGAGTTTTTTCAAAAGAACTGATACTTTTCGAGATATACAGGGTCAAACAAAAAGTTTGTAAATATAAATTTAATCTCAGTTTTTCTGTCATAACTTTTAACGTTTTTAATTAAAATAGGATTTTTTAATGTAGAATTCAATATTACACAAAAAAGTATTCTTGAGTTTTTTCAAAAAAACTAATACTTTTCGAGATATATAGGGTCAAACAAAAAGTTTGTAAATATAAATTTGATCTAAGTTTTTCTGTCATAACTTTTAAAGTTTTTAATTAAAATAAGATTTTTTAATGTTTTTTGATGTAAAATTTAATTTAACATAAATAAGTATTCCTGAGTTTTTTCAAAAGAACTGATACTTTTCGAGATATACAGGGTCAAACAAAAAGTTTGTAAATATAAATTTAATCTCAGTTTTTCTGTCATAACTTTTAACGTTTTTAATTAAAATAGGATTTTTTAATGTAGAATTCAATATTACACAAAAAAGTATTCTTGAGTTTTTTTAAAAATACTAATACTTTTCGAAATATATAGGGTCAAACAAAAAGTTTGAAAATATAAATTTGGTCTCAGTTTTTCTCTCATAGCTTTTAAAGTTTTTAATTAAAATAAGAATTTTTGGGGTTTTTTGATGTAAAATTTAATTTTACATAAAAAAGAATTCTTGAGTTTATTCAAAAAAACTGATACTTTTCGAGATATGCAGGGTCAAACAAAAAGTTTGTAAATATAAATTTAATCTCAGTTTTTCTGTCATAGCTTTTAAAGTTTTTAATTAAAATGAGATTTTTTAATGTTTTTTGATGTAAAATTTAATTTTACATAAATAAGTATTCTTAAGTTTTTTCAAAAGAACTGATACTTTTCGAGATATACAGGGTCAAACAAAAAGTTTGTAAATATAAATTTAATCTTAGTTTTTCTGTCATAACTTTTAACGTTTTTAATTAAAATAAGATTTTTTGATGTAGAATTTAATATTACACAAAAAAGTGATCTTGAGTTTTTTTAAAAAAACTAATACTTTTCGAGATATATAGGGTGAAACAAAAAGTTTGTAAACATAAATTTGATCTTAGTTTTTCTGTCATAACTTTTAAAGTTTTTAATTAAAATGAGATTTTTTAATGTTTTTTGATGTAAAATTTAATTTTACATAAATAAGTATTCTTGAGTTTTTTCAAAAGAACTGATACTTTTCGAGATATACAGGGTCAAACAAAAAGTTTGTAAATATAAATTTAATCTCAGTTTTTCTGTCATAACTTTTAACATTTTTAATTAAAATAAGATTTTTTGATATTTTTTGATGTAGAATATAATATTACACAAAAAAGTATTCATAAGTTTTTTCAAAAAAACTAATAATTTTCGAGATATATAGGGTCAAACAAAAAGTTTGTAAATATAAATTTGATCTAAGTTTTTCTGTCATAACTTTTAAAGTTTTTAAATAAAATGAGGTTTTTTAACGTTTTTCGATGTAAAATTTAATTTTACATAAATAAGTATTCTTGAGTTTTTTCAAAAGAACTGATACTTTTCGAGATATACAGGGTCAAACAAAAGTTTGTAAATATAAATTTAATCTCAGTTTTTCTGTCAAAACTTTTAACGTTTTTAATTAAAATAAGATTTTTTGATTTAGAATTTAATATTACACAAAAAAGTATTCTTGAGTTTTTTCAAAAAAACTAATACTTTTCGAGATATATAGGGTCAAACAAAAAGTTTGTAAATATAAATTTGATCTAAGTTTTTCTGTCATAACTTTTAAAGTTTTTAATTAAAATAAGATTTTTTAATTTTTTTTGATGTAAAATTTAATTTAACATAAATAAGTATTCCTGAGTTTTTTCAAAAGAACTGATACTTTTCGAGATATACAGGGTCAAACAAAAAGTTTGTAAATATAAATTTAATCTCAGTTTTTCTGTCATAACTTTTAACGTTTTTAATTAAAATAGGATTTTTTAATGTAGAATTCAATATTACACAAAAAAGTATTTTTGAGATTTTTTAAAAATACTAATACTTTTCGAAATATATAGGGTCAAACAAAAAGTTTGAAAATATAAATTTGGTCTCAGTTTTTCTGTCATAGGTTTTAAAGTTTTTAATTAAAATAAGAATTTTTGGGGTTTTTTGATGTAAAATTTAATTTTACATAAAAAAGTATTCTTGAGTTTATTCAAAAAAACTGATACTTTTCGAGATATGCAGGGTCAAACAAAAAGTTTGTAAATATAAATTTAATCTCAGTTTTTCTGTCATAGCTTTTAAAGTTTTTAATTAAAATGAGATTTTTTAATGTTTTTTGATGTAAAATTTAATTTTACATAAATAAGTATTCTTAAGTTTTTTCAAAAGAACTGATACTTTTCGAGATATACAGGGTCAAACAAAAAGTTTGTAAATATAAATTTAATCTTAGTTTTTCTGTCATAACTTTTAACGTTTTTAATTAAAATAAGATTTTTTGATGTAGAATTTAATATTGCACAAAAAAGTGATCTTGAGTTTTTTCAAAAATACTAATACTTTTCGAGATATATAGGGTCAAACAAAAAGTTTGTAAACATAAATTTGATCTTAGTTTTTCTGTCATAACTTTTAAAGGTTTTAATTAAAATGAGATTTTTTAATGTTTTTTGATGTAAAATTTAATTTTACATAAATAAGTATTCTTGAGTTTTTTCAAAAGAACTGATACTTTTCGAGATATACAGGGTCAAACAAAAAGTTTGTAAATATAAATTTAATCTCAGTTTTTCTGTCATAACTTTTAACGTTTTTAATTAAAATAAGATTTTTTGATGTTTTTTGATGTAGAATTTAATATTACACAAAAAAGTATTCCTAAGTTTTTTCAAAAAAACTAATAATTTTCGAGATATATAGGGTCAAACAAAAAGTTTGTAAATATAAATTTGATCTAAGTTTTTCTGTCATAACTTTTAAAGTTTTTAAATAAAATGAGGTTTTTTAACCTTTTTCGATGTAAAATTTAATTTTACATAAAAAAGTATTCTTGAGTTTTTTCAAAAAAACTGATACTTTTCGAGATATACAGGGTCAAACAAAAAGTTTTTAAATATAAATTTAATCTCGGTTTTTCTGTCGTAACTTTTTACGTTTTTAATTAAAATAAGATTTTTTGATGTTTTTTAATGTAGAATTTAATATTACACAAAAAAGTATTCTTAAGTTTTTTTAAAAACACTAATAATTTTCGAGATATATAGGGTCAAACAAAAAGTTTGTAAATATAAATTTGATCTTAGTTTTTCTGTTATAACTTTTAACGTTTTTTAATAAAAATAAGATTTTTTGATGTTTTTTATGCAGAATTTAATATTACATAAAAAAGTATTCCTAAGTTTTTTTAAAGAAAGTAATACTTTTCGAGATATATAGGGTCAAACAAAAAGTTTGTAAATATAAATTTGATCTTAGTTTTTCTGTCATAAATTTTAAAGTTTTTAATCAAAATAAGATTTTTTAATGTTTTTTGATGTAAAATTTAATTTTGCATAAATAAGTATTCCTGAGTTTTTCCAAAAGAACTGATACTTTTCGAGATATACAGGGTCAAGCAAAAAGTTTGTAAATATAAATTTAATCTCAGTTTTTTTGTCATGACTTTTAACGTTTTTAATTAAAATAAGATTTTTTGATGTAAAATTTAATATTACACAAAAAAGTGTTCTTGAGTTTTTTCAAAAAAACTGATACTTTTCGAGATATATAGGGTTAAACAAAAAGTTTGTAAATATAAATTTAATCTCAGTTTTTCTGTCATAACTTTTAACGTTTTTAATTAAAATAAGATTTTTTGGTATTTTTTGATGTAGAATTTAATACTTCACAAAAAAGTATTCCTAAGTTTTTTCAAAAAAACTAATAATTTTCGAGATATATAGGGTCAAACAAAAAGTTTGTAAATATAAATTTGATCTAAGTTTTTCTGTCATAACTTTTAAAGTTTTTAAATAAAATAAGATTTTTTGATGTTTTTTTATATAGAATTTAATATTACACAAAAAAGTATTCTTAAGTTTTTTTAAAAAAACTAATACTTTTCGAGATATATAGGGTCAAACAAAAAGTTTGTAAATATAAATTTGATCTTAGTTTTTCTGTTATAACTTTTAAAGTTTTTAATTAAAATGAGATTTTTTAATGTTTATTGATGTAAAATTAAATTTTACATAAATAAGTATTCTTGAGTTTGTTCAAAAGAACTGGTACTTTTCGAGATATACAGGGTCAAACAAAAAGTTTGTAAATATAAATTTAATCTCAGTTTTTCTGTCATAACTTTTAACGTTTTTAATTAAAATAAGATTTTTTGATGTAGAATTTAATATAACACAAAAAAGTGTTCCTGAGTTTTTTCAAAAAAACTAATACTTTTCGAGATATATAGGGTCAAACAAAAAGTTTGTAAACATAAATTTGATGTTAGTTTTTCTGTCATAACTTTTAAAGTTTTTAATTAAAATAAGATTTTTTAATGTTTTTTGATGTAAAATTTAATTTTACATAAATAAGTATTCTCGAGTTTTTTCAAAAGAACTGATACTTTTCGACATATACAGGGTGAAACAAAAAGTTTGCAAATATAAATTTAATCTCAGTTTTTCTGTCATAACGTTTAATTTAACGTTTTTAATTAAAATAAGATTTTTTAATCTAGAATTTAATATTACACAAAAAAGTGTTCCTAAGTTTTTTTAAAGAAGCTAATACTTTTCGAGATATATAGGGTCAAACAAAAAGTTTGTAAATATAAATTTGATCTCAGTTTTTCTGTCATAACTTTTAAAGATTCTAATTAAAATGAAATTTTTTGGAGGTTTTTGATGTAAAATTTAATTGTACATAAAAAAGTATTCTTGAGTTTTTTCAAAAAAACTGATACTTTTCGAGATATATAGGGTCAAACAAAAAGTTTGTAAATATAAATTTAATCTCAGTTTTTCTGTCATAACTTTTAACTTTTTTAATTAAAATAAGATTTTTTGATGTTTTTTGATGTAGAATTTAATATTACACAAAAAAATATTCCTAAGTTTTTTCAAAAAAACTAATACTTTTCGAGATATATAGGGTCAAACAAAAAGTTTGTAAATATAAACTTGATCTTAGTTTTTCTGTCATAACTTTTAAAGTTTTTAATTAAAATGAGATTTTTTAATGTTTTTTGGTGTAAAATTTAATTTTACATAAATAAGTATTCTTGAGTTTTTTCAAAAGAACTGATACTTTTCGAGATATACAGGGTCAAACAAAAGTTTGTAAATATAAATTTAATCTCATTAACGTTTTTAATTAAAATAAGATTTTTTGATGTAGAATTTAATATTACACAAAAAAGTATTCTTGAGTTTTTTCAAAAAAACTAATACTTTTCGAGATATATAGGGTCAAACAAAAAGTTTGTAAATATAAATTTGATCTTAGTTTGTCTGTTATAACTTTTAAAGTTTTTAATTAAAATGAGATTTTTTAATGTTTATTGATGTAAAATTAAATTTTACATAAATAAGTATTCTTGAGTTTTTTTAAAAGAACTGGTACTTTTCGAGATATACAGGGTCAAACAAAAAGTTTGTAAATATAAATTTAATCTCAGTTTTTCTGTCATAACTTTTAACGTTTTTAATTAAAATAAGATTTTTTGATGTAGAATTTAATATAACACAAAAAAGTGTTCCTGAGTTTTTTCAAAAAAACTAATACTTTTCGAGATATATAGGGTCAAACAAAAAGTTTGTAAACATAAATTTGATGTTAGTTTTTCTGTCATAACTTTTAAAGTTTTTAATTAAAATAAGATTTTTTAATGTTTTTTGATGTAAAATTTAATTTTACATAAATAAGTATTCTTGAGTTTTTTCAAAAGAACTGATACTTTTCGACATATACAGGGTGAAACAAAAAGTTTGCAAATATAAATTTAATCTCAGTTTTTCTGTCATAACGTTTAATTTAACGTTTTTAATTAAAATAAGATTTTTTAATCTAGAATTTAATATTACACAAAAAAGTATTCCTAAGTTTTTTTAAAGAAGCTAATACTTTTCGAGATATATAGGGTCAAACAAAAAGTTTGTAAATATAAATTTGATCTCAGTTTTTCTGTCATAACTTTTAAAGATTCTAATTAAAATGAGATTTTTTGGAGTTTTTTGATGTAAAATTTAATTGTACATAAAAAAGTATTCTTGAGTTTTTTCAAAAAAACTGATACTTTTCGAGATATATAGGGTCAAACAAAAAGTTTGTAAATATAAATTTAATCTCAGTTTTTCTGTCATAACTTTTAACTTTTTTAATTAAAATGAGTTTTTTTAATGTTTTTTGATGTAAAATTTAATTTTACATAAATAAGTATTCTTGAGTTTTTTCAAAAGAACTGATACTTTTCGAGATATACAGGGTCAAACAAAAGTTTGTAAATATAAATTTAATCTCAGTTTTTCTGTCAAAACTTTTAACGTTTTTAATTAAAATAAGATTTTTTGATGAAGAATTTAATATTACACAAAAAAGTATTCTTGAGTTTTTTCAAAAAAACTAATACTTTTCGAGATATATAGGGTCAAACAAAAAGTTTGTAAATATAAATTTGATCTAAGTTTTTCTGTCATAACTTTTAAAGTTTTTAATTAAAATAAGATTTTTTAATGTTTTTTGATGTAAAATTTAATTTAACATAAATAAGTATTCCTGAGTTTTTTCAAAAGAACTGATACTTTTCGAGATATACAGGGTCAAACAAAAAGTTTGTAAATATAAATTTAATCTCAGTTTTTCTGTCATAACTTTTAACGTTTTTAATTAAAATAGGATTTTTTAATGTAGAATTCAATATTACACAAAAAAGTATTCTTGAGTTTTTTTAAAAATACTAATACTTTTCGAAATATATAGGGTCAAACAAAAAGTTTGAAAATATAAATTTGGTCTCAGTTTTTCTGTCATAGCTTTTAAAGTTTTTAATTAAAATAAGAATTTTTGGGGTTTTTTGATGTAAAATTTAATTTTACATAAAAAAGTATTCTTGAGTTTATTCAAAAAAACTGATACTTTTCGAGATATGCAGGGTCAAACAAAAAGTTTGTAAATATAAATTTAATCTCAGTTTTTCTGTCATAACTTTTAAAGTTTTTAATTAAAATAAGATTTTTTAATGTTTTTTGATGTAAAATTTAATTTTACATAAATAAGTATTCTTGAGTTTTTTCAAAAGAAATAATACTTTTCGACATATACAGGGTGAAGCAAAAAGTTAGCAAATATAAATTTAATCTCAGTTTTTCTGTCATAACGTTTAATTTAACGTTTTTAATTAAAATAAGATTTTTTAATCTAGAATTTAATATTACACAAAAAAGTATTCCTAAGTTTTTTTAAAGAAGCTAATACTTTTCGAGATATATAGGGTCAAACAAAAAGTTTGTAAATATAAATTTGATCTCAGTTTTTCTGTCATAACTTTTAAAGATTCTAATTAAAATGAGATTTTTTGGAGTTTTTTGATGTAAAATTTAATTTTACATAAAAAAGTATTCTTGAGTTTTTTCAAAAAAACTGATACTTTTCGAGATATATAGGGTCAAACAAAAAGTTTGTAAATATAAATTTAATCTCAGTTTTTCTGTCATAATTTTTAACTTTTTTAATTAAAATAAGATTTTTTGATGTTTTTTGATGTAGAATTTAATATTACACAAAAAAATATTCCTAAGTTTTTTCAAAAAAACTAATACTTTTCGAGATATATAGGGTCAAACAAAAAGTTTGTAAATATAAACTTGATCTTAGTTTTTCTGTCATAACTTTTAAAGTTTTTATTTAAAATGAGATTTTTTAATGTTTTTTGGTGTAAAATTTAATTTTACATAAATAAGTATTCTTGAGTTTTTTCAAAAGAACTGATACTTTTCGAGATATACAGGGTCAAACAAAAGTTTGTAAATATAAATTTAATCTCAGTTTTTCTGTCAAAACTTTTAACGTTTTTAATTAAAATAAGATTTTTTGATGTAGAATTTAATATTACACAAAAAAGTATTCTTGAGTTTTTTCAAAAAAACTAATACTTTTCGAGATATATAGGGTCAAACAAAAAGTTTGTAAATATAAATTTGATCTCAGTTTTTCTGTCATACATTTAAAGTTTTTAATTAAAATAAGATTTTTTAATGTTTTTTGATGTAAAATTTAATTTAACATAAATAAGTATTCCTGAGTTTTTTCAAAAGAACTGATACTTTTCGAGATATACAGGGTCAAACAAAAAGTTTGTAAATATAAATTTAATCTCAGTTTTTCTGTCATAACTTTTAACGTTTTTAATTAAAATAGGATTTTTTAATGTAGAATTCAATATTATACAAAAAAGTATTCTTGAGTTTTTTTAAAAATACTAATACTTTTCGAAATATACAGGGTGTCCCAGAATTAACTACGGAAACTTCGTATACGTATTCCTTGATGACAAATAAGTAGGGTCTTTCCTATAAAAAAATTTTTTTTAGAGACTCCTGTCAGAGTTATAACCCTTTAAAGAGGGGTGGTAAAATACGGTTTTAATTTAATATCTTCTGATTGGTCCAAGATAAAAAATTAAAAATTTTGGGTGAACATCATTTTTATAAAGACGCATTTCTCCTGCCACTTTTCACCTGCCCTACCCCATTCTAAGGGTGCAAATCAAGGAACCCCTCTTAATATTTTTTTTGTAACTTTGTAACTTTCTTAGCAATTAATATTTGCAATAACAAAAAATTATTTTGGGAAGTTTTGATTATTTAGAAACTTTTTTGTTCCTTGTCGTTTTTTGCGAAATCGTTTCGGTTTGGAGTAAAAAAATAAAAAGTAGGACCATGTCAATTGAGTATCGTGTATCGCGATCAAGTAGCGCACATTTGCAAAGTAGGTTATAACTCTGACAGGAGTCTCTAAAAAAATTTTTTTTATAGGAAAGACCCTACTTATTTGTCATCAAGGAATACGTATACGAAGTTTCCGTAGTTAATTCTGGGACACCCTATATAGGGTCAAACAAAAAGTTTGAAAATATAAATTTGGTCTCAGTTTTTCTCTCATAGCTTTTAAAGTTTTTAATTAAAATAAGAATTTTTGGGGTTTTTTGATGTAAAATTTAATTTTACATAAAAAAGTATTCCTAAATTTATTCAAAAAAACTGATACTTTTCGAGATATGCAGGGTCAAACAAAAAGTTTGTAAATATAAATTTAATCTCAGTTTTTCTGTCATAGCTTTTAAAGTTTTTAATTAAAATGAGATTTTTTAATGTTTTTTGATGTAAAATTTAATTTTACATAAATAAGTATTCTTAAGTTTTTTCAAAAGAACTGATACTTTTCGAGATATACAGGGTCAAACAAAAAGTTTGTAAATATAAATTTAATCTTAGTTTTTCTGTCATAACTTTTAACGTTTTTAATTAAGATTTTTTGATGTAGAATTTAATATTACACAAAAAAGTGATCTTGAGTTTTTTCAAAAAAACTAATACTTTTCGAGATATATAGGGTGAAACAAAACGTTTGTAAACATAAATTTGATCTTAGTTTTTCTGTCATAACTTTTAAAGTTTTTAATTAAAATGAGATTTTTTAATGTTTTTTGATGTAAAATTTAATTTTACATAAATAAGTATTCTTGAGTTTTTTCAAAAGAACTGATACTTTTCGAGATATACAGGGTCAAACAAAAAGTTTGTAAATATAAATTTAATCTCAGTTTTTCTGTCATAACTTTTAACGTTTTTAATTAAAATAAGATTTTTTGATGTTTTTTGATGTAGAATTTAATATTACACAAAAAAGTATTCCTAAGTTTTTTCAAAAAAACTGATACTTTTCGAGATATATAGGGTCAAACAAAAAGTTTGTAAATATAAATTTAATCTCAGTTTTTCTGTCATAATTTTTAACTTTTTTAATTAAAATAAGATTTTTTGATGTTTTTTGATGTAGAATTTAATATTACACAAAAAAATATTCCTAAGTTTTTTCAAAAAAACTAATACTTTTCGAGATATATAGGGTCAAACAAAAAGTTTGTAAATATAAACTTGATCTTAGTTTTTCTGTCATAACTTTTAAAGTTTTTTATTAAAATGAGATTTTTTAATGTTTTTTGGTGTAAAATTTAATTTTACATAAATAAGTATTCTTGAGTTTTTTCAAAAGAACTGATACTTTTCGAGATATACAGGGTCAAACAAAAGTTTGTAAATATAAATTTAATCTCAGTTTTTCTGTCAAAACTTTTAACGTTTTTAATTAAAATAAGATTTTTTGATGTAGAATTTAATATTACACAAAAAAGTATTCTTGAGTTTTTTCAAAAAAACTAATACTTTTCGAGATATATAGGGTCAAACAAAAAGTTTGTAAATATAAATTTGATCTAAGTTTTTCTGTCATAACTTTTAAAGTTTTTAATTAAAATAAGATTTTTTAATGTTTTTTGATGTAAAATTTAATTTAACATAAATAAGTATTCCTGAGTTTTTTCAAAAGAACTGATACTTTTCGAGATATACAGGGTCAAACAAAAAGTTTGTAAATATAAATTTAATCTCAGTTTTTCTGTCATAACTTTTAACGTTTTTAATTAAAATAGGATTTTTTAATGTAGAATTTAATATTACACAAAAAAGTATTCTTGAGTTTTTTTAAAAATACTAATACTTTTCGAAATATATAGGGTCAAACAAAAAGTTTGAAAATATAAATTTGGTCTCAGTTTTTCTCTCATAGCTTTTAAAGTTTTTAATTAAAATAAGAATTTTTGGGGTTTTTTGATGTAAAATTTAATTTTACATAAAAAAGTATTCTTGAGTTTATTCAAAAAAACTGATACTTTTCGAGATATGCAGGGTCAAACAAAAAGTTTGTAAATATAAATTTAATCTCAGTTTTTCTGTCATAGCTTTTAAAGTTTTTAATTAAAATAAGATTTTTTAATGTTTTTTGATGTAAAATTTAATTTTACATAAATAAGTATTCTTAAGTTTTTTTAAAAGAACTGATACTTTTCGAGATATACAGGGTCAAACAAAAAGTTTGTAAATATAAATTTAATCTTAGTTTTTCTGTCATAACTTTTAACGTTTTTAATTAAAATAAGATTTTTTGATGTAGAATTTAATATTACACAAAAAAGTGATCTTGAGTTTTTTCAAAAAAACTAATACTTTTCGAGATATATAGGGTGAAACAAAAAGTTTGTAAACATAAATTTGATCTTAGTTTTTCTGTCATAACTTTTAAAGTTTTTAATTAAAATGAGATTTTTTAATGTTTTTTGATGTAAAATTTAATTTTGCATAAATAAGTATTCCTGAGTTTTTCCAAAAGAACTGATACTTTTCGAGATATACAGGGTCAAGCAAAAAGTTTGTAAATATAAATTTAATCTCAGTTTTTTTGTCATGACTTTTAACGTTTTTAATTAAAATAAGATTTTTTGATGTAAAATTTAATATTACACAAAAAAGTATTCTTGAGTTTTTTCAAAAGAACTGATACTTTTCGAGATATACAGGGTCAAACAAAAAGTTTGAAAATATAAATTTGATCTTAGTTTTTCTGTTATAACTTTTAAAGTTTTTAATTAAAATGAGATTTTTTAATGTTTATTGATGTAAAATTAAATTTTACATAAATAAGTATTCTTGAGTTTGTTTAAAAGAACTGGTACTTTTCGAGATATACAGGGTCAAACAAAAAGTTTGTAAATATAAATTTAATCTCAGTTTTTCTGTCATAACTTTTAACGTTTTTAATTAAAATAAGATTTTTTAATCTAGAATTTAATATTACACAAAAAAGTGTTTCTAAGTTTTTTTAAAGAAGCTAATACTTTTCGAGATATATAGGGTCAAACAAAAAGTTTGTAAATATAAATTTGATCTCAGTTTTTCTGTCATAACTTTTAAAGATTCTAATTAAAATGAGATTTTTTGGAGGTTTTTGATGTAAAATTTAATTGTACATAAAAAAGTATTCTTGAGTTTTTTCAAAAAAACTGATACTTTTCGAGATATATAGGGTCAAACAAAAAGTTTGTAAATATAAATTTAATCTCAGTTTTTCTGTCATAACTTTTAACTTTTTTAATTAAAATAAGATTTTTTGATGTTTTTTGATGTAGAATTTAATATTACACAAAAAAATATTCCTAAGTTTTTTCAAAAAAACTAATACTTTTCGAGATATATAGGGTCAAACAAAAAGTTTGTAAATATAAACTTGATCTTAGTTTTTCTGTCATAACTTTTAAAGTTTTTAATTAAAATGAGATTTTTTAATGTTTTTTGGTGTAAAATTTAATTTTACATAAATAAGTATTCTTGAGTTTTTTCAAAAGAACTGATACTTTTCGAGATATACAGGGTCAAACAAAAGTTTGTAAATATAAATTTAATCTCATTAACGTTTTTAATTAAAATAAGATTTTTTGATGTAGAATTTAATATTACACAAAAAAGTATTCTTGAGTTTTTTCAAAAAAACTAATACTTTTCGAGATATATAGGGTCAAACAAAAAGTTTGTAAATATAAATTTGATCTTAGTTTGTCTGTTATAACTTTTAAAGTTTTTAATTAAAATGAGATTTTTTAATGTTTATTGATGTAAAATTAAATTTTACATAAATAAGTATTCTTGAGTTTTTTCAAAAGAACTGGTACTTTTCGAGATATACAGGGTCAAACAAAAAGTTTGTAAATATAAATTTAATCTCAGTTTTTCTGTCATAACTTTTAACGTTTTTAATTAAAATAAGATTTTTTGATGTAGAATTTAATATAACACAAAAAAGTGTTCCTGAGTTTTTTCAAAAAAACTAATACTTTTCGAGATATATAGGGTCAAACAAAAAGTTTGTAAACATAAATTTGATGTTAGTTTTTCTGTCATAACTTTTAAAGTTTTTAATTAAAATAAGATTTTTTAATGGTTTTTGATGTAAAATTTAATTTTACATAAATAAGTATTCTTGAGTTTTTTCAAAAGAACTGATACTTTTCGACATATACAGGGTGAAACAAAAAGTTTGCAAATATAAATTTAATCTCAGTTTTTCTGTCATAACGTTTAATTTAACGTTTTTAATTAAAATAAGATTTTTTAATCTAGAATTTAATATTACACAAAAAAGTATTCCTAAGTTTTTTTAAAGAAGCTAATACTTTTCGAGATATATAGGGTCAAACAAAAAGTTTGTAAATATAAATTTGATCTCAGTTTTTCTGTCATAACTTTTAAAGATTCTAATTAAAATGAGATTTTTTGGAGTTTTTTGATGTAAAATTTAATTGTACATAAAAAAGTATTCTTGAGTTTTTTTAAAAAAACTGATACTTTTCGAGATATATAGGGTCAAACAAAAAGTTTGTAAATATAAATTTAATCTCAGTTTTTCTGTCATAACTTTTAACTTTTTTAATTAAAATGAGTTTTTTTAATGTTTTTTGATGTAAAATTTAATTTTACATAAATAAGTATTCTTGAGTTTTTTCAAAAGAACTGATACTTTTCGAGATATACAGGGTCAAACAAAAGTTTGTAAATATAAATTTAATCTCAGTTTTTCTGTCAAAACTTTTAACGTTTTTAATTAAAATAAGATTTTTTGATGTAGAATTTAATATTACACAAAAAAGTATTCTTGAGTTTTTTCAAAAAAACTAATACTTTTCGAGATATATAGGGTCAAACAAAAAGTTTGTAAATATAAATTTGATCTAAGTTTTTCTGTCATAACTTTTAAAGTTTTTAATTAAAATAAGATTTTTTAATGTTTTTTGATGTAAAATTTAATTTAACATAAATAAGTATTCCTGAGTTTTTTCAAAAGAACTGATACTTTTCGAGATATACAGGGTCAAACAAAAAGTTTGTAAATATAAATTTAATCTCAGTTTTTCTGTCATAACTTTTAACGTTTTTAATTAAAATAGGATTTTTTAATGTAGAATTCAATATTACACAAAAAAGTATTCTTGAGTTTTTTTAAAAATACTAATACTTTTCGAAATATATAGGGTCAAACAAAAAGTTTGAAAATATAAATTTGGTCTCAGTTTTTCTGTCATAGCTTTTAAAGTTTTTAATTAAAATAAGAATTTTTGGGGTTTTTTGATGTAAAATTTAATTTTACATAAAAAAGTATTCTTGAGTTTATTCAAAAAAACTGATACTTTTCGAGATATGCAGGGTCAAACAAAAAGTTTGTAAATATAAATTTAATCTCAGTTTTTCTGTCATAACTTTTAAAGTTTTTAATTAAAATAAGATTTTTTAATGTTTTTTGATGTAAAATTTAATTTTACATAAATAAGTATTCTTGAGTTTTTTCAAAAGAAATAATACTTTTCGACATATACAGGGTGAAACAAAAAGTTTGCAAATATAAATTTAATCTCAGTTTTTCTGTCATAACGTTTAATTTAACGTTTTTAATTAAAATAAGATTTTTTAATCTAGAATTTAATATTACACAAAAAAGTATTCCTAAGTTTTTTTAAAGAAGCTAATACTTTTCGAGATATATAGGGTCAAACAAAAAGTTTGTAAATATAAATTTGATCTCAGTTTTTCTGTCATAACTTTTAAAGATTCTAATTAAAATGAGATTTTTTGGAGTTTTTTGATGTAAAATTTAATTTTACATAAAAAAGTATTCTTGAGTTTTTTCAAAAAAACTGATACTTTTCGAGATATATAGGGTCAAACAAAAAGTTTGTAAATATAAATTTAATCTCAGTTTTTCTGTCATAATTTTTAACTTTTTTAATTAAAATAAGATTTTTTGATGTTTTTTGATGTAGAATTTAATATTACACAAAAAAATATTCCTAAGTTTTTTCAAAAAAACTAATACTTTTCGAGATATATAGGGTCAAACAAAAAGTTTGTAAATATAAACTTGATCTTAGTTTTTCTGTCATAACTTTTAAAGTTTTTATTTAAAATGAGATTTTTTAATGTTTTTTGGTGTAAAATTTAATTTTACATAAATAAGTATTCTTGAGTTTTTTCAAAAGAACTGATACTTTTCGAGATATACAGGGTCAAACAAAAGTTTGTAAATATAAATTTAATCTCAGTTTTTCTGTCAAAACTTTTAACGTTTTTAATTAAAATAAGATTTTTTGATGTAGAATTTAATATTACACAAAAAAGTATTCTTGAGTTTTTTCAAAAAAACTGATACTTTTCGAGATATACAGGGTCAAACAAAAAGTTTTTAAATATAAATTTAATCTCGGTTTTTCTGTCGTAACTTTTTACGTTTTTAATTAAAATAAGATTTTTTGATGTTTTTTAATGTAGAATTTAATATTACACAAAAAAGTATTCTTAAGTTTTTTTAAAAACACTAATAATTTTCGAGATATATAGGGTCAAACAAAAAATTTGTAAATATAAATTTGATCTTAGTTTTTCTGTTATAACTTTTAACGTTTTTTAATAAAAATAAGATTTTTTGATGTTTTTTATGCAGAATTTAATATTACATAAAAAAGTATTCCTAAGTTTTTTTAAAGAAAGTAATACTTTTCGAGATATATAGGGTCAAACAAAAAGTTTGTAAATATAAATTTGATCTTAGTTTTTCTGTCATAAATTTTAAAGTTTTTAATCAAAATAAGATTTTTTAATGGTTTTTGATGTAAAATTTAATTTTGCATAAATAAGTATTCCTGAGTTTTTCCAAAAGAACTGATACTTTTCGAGATATACAGGGTCAAGCAAAAAGTTTGTAAATATAAATTTAATCTCAGTTTTTTTGTCATGACTTTTAACGTTTTTAATTAAAATAAGATTTTTTGATGTAAAATTTAATATTACACAAAAAAGTATTCTTGAGTTTTTTCAAAAGAACTGATACTTTTCGAGATATACAGGGTCAAACAAAAAGTTTGTAAATATAAATTTAATCTCAGTTTTTCTGTCATAACTTTTAACGTTTTTAATTAAAATAAGATTTTTTGATGTCTTTTGATGTAGAATTTAATATTACACAAAAAAGTATTCCTAAGTTTTTTCAAAAAAACTAATAATTTTCGAGATATATAGGGTCAAACAAAAAGTTTGTAAATATAAATTTGATCTAAATTTTTCTGTCATAACTTTTAAAGTTTTTAATCAAAATAAGATTTTTTACTGTTTTTTGATGTAAAATTTAATTTTGCATAAATAAGTATTCTTGAGATTTTTCAAACGAACTGATACTTTTCGAGATATACAGGGTCAAACAAAAAGTTTGTAAATATAAATTTAATCTCAGTTTTTCTGTCATGACTTTTAAAGTTTTTTATTAAAATAAGAATTTTTGGGGTTTTTTAATGTAAAATTTTATTTTACATAAAAAAGTGTTCTTGAGTTTTTTCAAAAAAACTGATACTTTTCGAGATATATAGGGTTAAACAAAAAGTTTGTAAATATAAATTTAATCTCAGTTTTTCTGTCATAACTTTTAACGTTTTTAATTAAAATAAGATTTTTTGGTATTTTTTGATGTAGAATTTAATACTTCACAAAAAAGTATTCCTAAGTTTTTTCAAAAAAACTAATAATTTTCGAGATATATAGGGTCAAACAAAAAGTTTGTAAATATAAATTTGATCTAAGTTTTTCTGTCATAACTTTTAAAGTTTTTAAATAAAATAAGATTTTTTGATGTTTTTTTATATAGAATTTAATACTACACAAAAAAGTATTCTTAAGTTTTTTTAAAAAAACTAATACTTTTCGAGATATATAGGGTCAAACAAAAAGTTTGTAAATATAAATTTGATCTTAGTTTTTCTGTTATAACTTTTAAAGTTTTTAATTAAAATGAGATTTTTTAATGTTTATTGATGTAAAATTAAATTTTACATAAATAAGTATTCTTGAGTTTGTTCAAAAGAACTGGTACTTTTCGAGATATACAGGGTCAAACAAAAAGTTTGTAAATATAAATTTAATCTCAGTTTTTCTGTCATAACTTTTAACGTTTTTAATTAAAATAAGATTTTTTGATGTAGAATTTAATATAACACAAAAAAGTGTTCCTGAGTTTTTTCAAAAAAACTAATACTTTTCGAGATATATAGGGTCAAACAAAAAGTTTGTAAACATAAATTTGATGTTAGTTTTTCTGTCATAACTTTTAAAGTTTTTAATTAAAATAAGATTTTTTAATGTTTTTTGATGTAAAATTTAATTTTACATAAATAAGTATTCTTGAGTTTTTTCAAAAGAACTGATACTTTTCGACATATACAGGGTGAAACAAAAAGTTTGCAAATATAAATTTAATCTCAGTTTTTCTGTCATAACGTTTAATTTAACGTTTTTAATTAAAATAAGATTTTTTAATCTAGAATTTAATATTACACAAAAAAGTGTTCCTAAGTTTTTTTAAAGAAGCTAATACTTTTCGAGATATATAGGGTCAAACAAAAAGTTTGTAAATATAAATTTGATCTCAGTTTTTCTGTCATAACTTTTAAAGATTCTAATTAAAATGAGATTTTTTGGAGGTTTTTGATGTAAAATTTAATTGTACATAAAAAAGTATTCTTGAGTTTTTTCAAAAAAACTGATACTTTTCGAGATATATAGGGTCAAACAAAAAGTTTGTAAATATAAATTTAATCTCAGTTTTTCTGTCATAACTTTTAACTTTTTTAATTAAAATAAGATTTTTTGATGTTTTTTGATGTAGAATTTAATATTACACAAAAAAATATTCCTAAGTTTTTTCAAAAAAACTAATACTTTTCGAGATATATAGGGTCAAACAAAAAGTTTGTAAATATAAACTTGATCTTAGTTTTTCTGTCATAACTTTTAAAGTTTTTAATTAAAATGAGATTTTTTAATGTTTTTTGGTGTAAAATTTAATTTTACATAAATAAGTATTCTTGAGTTTTTTCAAAAGAACTGATACTTTTCGAGATATACAGGGTCAAACAAAAGTTTGTAAATATAAATTTAATCTCATTAACGTTTTTAATTAAAATAAGATTTTTTGATGTAGAATTTAATATTACACAAAAAAGTATTCTTGAGTTTTTTCAAAAAAACTAATACTTTTCGAGATATATAGGGTCAAACAAAAAGTTTGTAAATATAAATTTGATCTTAGTTTGTCTGTTATAACTTTTAAAGTTTTTAATTAAAATGAGATTTTTTAATGTTTATTGATGTAAAATTAAATTTTACATAAATAAGTATTCTTGAGTTTTTTCAAAAGAACTAGTACTTTTCGAGATATACAGGGTCAAACAAAAAGTTTGTAAATATAAATTTAATCTCAGTTTTTCTGTCATAACTTTTAACGTTTTTAATTAAAATAAGATTTTTTGATGTAGAATTTAATATAACACAAAAAAGTGTTCCTGAGTTTTTTCAAAAAAACTAATACTTTTCGAGATATATAGGGTCAAACAAAAAGTTTGTAAACATAAATTTGATGTTAGTTTTTCTGTCATAACTTTTAAAGTTTTTAATTAAAATAAGATTTTTTAATGTTTTTTGATCTAAAATTTAATTTAACATAAATAAGTATTCCTGAGTTTTTTCAAAAGAACTGATACTTTTCGAGATATACAGGGTCAAACAAAAAGTTTGTAAATATAAATTTAATCTCAGTTTTTCTGTCATAACTTTTAACGTTTTTAATTAAAATAGGATTTTTTAATGTAGAATTCAATATTACACAAAAAAGTATTCTTGAGTTTTTTTAAAAATACTAATACTTTTCGAAATATATAGGGTCAAACAAAAAGTTTGAAAATATAAATTTGGTCTCAGTTTTTCTGTCATAGCTTTTAAAGTTTTTAATTAAAATAAGAATTTTTGGGGTTTTTTGATGTAAAATTTAATTTTACATAAAAAAGTATTCTTGAGTTTATTCAAAAAAACTGATACTTTTCGAGATATGCAGGGTCAAACAAAAAGTTTGTAAATATAAATTTAATCTCAGTTTTTCTGTCATAACTTTTAAAGTTTTTAATTAAAATAAGATTTTTTAATGTTTTTTGATGTAAAATTTAATTTTACATAAATAAGTATTCTTGAGTTTTTTCAAAAGAAATAATACTTTTCGACATATACAGGGTGAAACAAAAAGTTTGCAAATATAAATTTAATCTCAGTTTTTCTGTCATAACGTTTAATTTAACGTTTTTAATTAAAATAAGATTTTTTAATCTAGAATTTAATATTACACAAAAAAGTATTCCTAAGTTTTTTTAAAGAAGCTAATACTTTTCGAGATATATAGGGTCAAACAAAAAGTTTGTAAATATAAATTTGATCTCAGTTTTTCTGTCATAACTTTTAAAGATTCTAATTAAAATGAGATTTTTTGGAGTTTTTTGATGTAAAATTTAATTTTACATAAAAAAGTATTCTTGAGTTTTTTCAAAAAAACTGATACTTTTCGAGATATATAGGGTCAAACAAAAAGTTTGTAAATATAAATTTAATCTCAGTTTTTCTGTCATAATTTTTAACTTTTTTAATTAAAATAAGATTTTTTGATGTTTTTTGATGTAGAATTAAATATTACACAAAAAAATATTCCTAAGTTTTTTCAAAAAAACTAATACTTTTCGAGATATATAGGGTCAAACAAAAAGTTTGTAAATATAAACTTGATCTTAGTTTTTCTGTCATAACTTTTAAAGTTTTTATTTAAAATGAGATTTTTTAATGTTTTTTGGTGTAAAATTTAATTTTACATAAATAAGTATTCTTGAGTTTTTTCAAAAGAACTGATACTTTTCGAGATATACAGGGTCAAACAAAAGTTTGTAAATATAAATTTAATCTCAGTTTTTCTGTCAAAACTTTTAACGTTTTTAATTAAAATAAGATTTTTTGATGTAGAATTTAATATTACACAAAAAAGTATTCTTGAGTTTTTTCAAAAAAACTGATACTTTTCGAGATATACAGGGTCAAACAAAAAGTTTTTAAATATAAATTTAATCTCGGTTTTTCTGTCGTAACTTTTTACGTTTTTAATTAAAATAAGATTTTTTGATGTTTTTTAATGTAGAATTTAATATTACACAAAAAAGTATTCTTAAGTTTTTTTAAAAACACTAATAATTTTCGAGATATATAGGGTCAAACAAAAAGTTTGTAAATATAAATTTGATCTTAGTTTTTCTGTTATAACTTTTAACGTTTTTTAATAAAAATAAGATTTTTTGATGTTTTTTATGCAGAATTTAATATTACATAAAAAAGTATTCGTAAGTTTTTTTAAAGAAAGTAATACTTTTCGAGATATATAGGGTCAAACAAAAAGTTTGTAAATATAAATTTGATCTTAGTTTTTCTGTCATAAATTTTAAAGTTTTTAATCAAAATAAGATTTTTTAATGTTTTTTGATGTAAAATTTAATTTTGCATAAATAAGTATTCCTGAGTTTTTCCAAAAGAACTGATACTTTTCGAGATATACAGGGTCAAGCAAAAAGTTTGTAAATATAAATTTAATCTCAGTTTTTTTGTCATGACTTTTAACGTTTTTAATTAAAATAAGATTTTTTGATGTAAAATTTAATATTACACAAAAAAGTATTCTTGAGTTTTTTCAAAAGAACTGATACTTTTCGAGATATACAGGGTCAAACAAAAAGTTTGTAAATATAAATTTAATCTCAGTTTTTCTGTCATAACTTTTAACGTTTTTAATTAAAATAAGATTTTTTGATGTCTTTTGATGTAGAATTTAATATTACACAAAAAAGTATTCCTAAGTTTTTTCAAAAAAACTAATAATTTTCGAGATATATAGGGTCAAACAAAAAGTTTGTAAATATAAATTTGATCTAAATTTTTCTGTCATAACTTTTAAAGTTTTTAATCAAAATAAGATTTTTTACTGTTTTTTGATGTAAAATTTAATTTTGCATAAATAAGTATTCTTGAGATTTTTCAAACGAACTGATACTTTTCGAGATATACAGGGTCAAACAAAAAGTTTGTAAATATAAATTTAATCTCAGTTTTTCTGTCATGACTTTTAAAGTTTTTTATTAAAATAAGAATTTTTGGGGTTTTTTAATGTAAAATTTTATTTTACATAAAAAAGTGTTCTTGAGTTTTTTCAAAAAAACTGATACTTTTCGAGATATATAGGGTTAAACAAAAAGTTTGTAAATATAAATTTAATCTCAGTTTTTCTGTCATAACTTTTAACGTTTTTAATTAAAATAAGATTTTTTGGTATTTTTTGATGTAGAATTTAATACTTCACAAAAAAGTATTCCTAAGTTTTTTCAAAAAAACTAATAATTTTCGAGATATATAGGGTCAAACAAAAAGTTTGTAAATATAAATTTGATCTAAGTTTTTCTGTCATAACTTTTAAAGTTTTTAAATAAAATAAGATTTTTTGATGTTTTTTTATATAGAATTTAATATTACACAAAAAAGTATTCTTAAGTTTTTTTAAAAAAACTAATACTTTTCGAGATATATAGGGTCAAACAAAAAGTTTGTAAATATAAATTTGATCTTAGTTTTTCTGTTATAACTTTTAAAGTTTTTAATTAAAATGAGATTTTTTAATGTTTATTGATGTAAAATTAAATTTTACATAAATAAGTATTCTTGAGTTTGTTCAAAAGAACTGGTACTTTTCGAGATATACAGGGTCAAACAAAAAGTTTGTAAATATAAATTTAATCTCAGTTTTTCTGTCATAACTTTTAACGTTTTTACTTAAAATAAGATTTTTTGATGTAGAATTTAATATAACACAAAAAAGTGTTCCTGAGTTTTTTCAAAAAAACTAATACTTTTCGAGATATATAGGGTCAAACAAAAAGTTTGTAAACATAAATTTGATGTTAGTTTTTCTGTCATAACTTTTAAAGTTTTTAATTAAAATAAGATTTTTTAATGTTTTTTGATGTAAAATTTAATTTTACATAAATAAGTATTCTTGAGTTTTTTCAAAAGAACTGATACTTTTCGACATATACAGGGTGAAACAAAAAGTTTGCAAATATAAATTTAATCTCAGTTTTTCTGTCATAACGTTTAATTTAACGTTTTTAATTAAAATAAGATTTTTTAATCTAGAATTTAATATTACACAAAAAAGTTTTCCTAAGTTTTTTTAAAGAAGCTAATACTTTTCGAGATATATAGGGTCAAACAAAAAGTTTGTAAATATAAATTTGATCTCAGTTTTTCTGTCATAACTTTTAAAGATTCTAATTAAAATGAGATTTTTTGGAGGTTCTTGATGTAAAATTTAATTGTACATAAAAAAGTATTCTTGAGTTTTTTCAAAAAAACTGATACTTTTCGAGATATATAGGGTCAAACAAAAAGTTTGTAAATATAAATTTAATCTCAGTTTTTCTGTCATAACTTTTAACTTTTTTAATTAAAATAAGATTTTTTGATGTTTTTTGATGTAGAATTTAATATTACACAAAAAAATATTCCTAAGTTTTTTCAAAAAAACTAATACTTTTCGA
Organism: Altica lythri; assembly: GCA_964028335.1. NCBI lineage: Eukaryota > Metazoa > Arthropoda > Insecta > Coleoptera > Chrysomelidae > Altica > Altica lythri. Next base: position 428,288 of record CAXIIO010001191.1, read on the forward strand.
GATATATAGGGTCAAACAAAAAGTTTGTAAATATAAACTTGATCTTAGTTTTTCTGTCATAACTTTTAAAGTTTTTAATTAAAATGAGATTTTTTGATGTAGAATTTAATATTACACAAAAAAGTATTCTTGAGTTTTTTCAAAAAAACTAATACTTTTCGAGATATATAGGGTCAAACAAAAAGTTTGTAAATATAAAATTGATCTAAGTTTTTCTGTCATAACTTTTAAAGTTTTTAATTAAAATAAGATTTTTTAATGTTTTTTGATGTAAAATTTAATTTAACATAAATAAGTATTCCTGAGTTTTTTCAAAAGAACTGATACTTTTCGAGATATACAGGGTCAAACAAAAAGTTTGTAAATATAAATTTAATCTCAGTTTTTCTGTCATAACTTTTAACGTTTTTAATTAAAATAAGATTTTTTGATGTAGAATTTAATATAACACAAAAAAGTGTTCCTGAGTTTTTTCAAAAAAACTAATACTTTTCGAGATATATAGGGTCAAACAAAAAGTTTGTAAATATAAATTTGATCTCATTAACGTTTTTAATTAAAATAAGATTTTTTGATGTAGAATTTAATATTACACAAAAAAGTATTCTTGAGTTTTTTCAAAAAAACTAATACTTTTCGAGATATATAGGGTCAAACAAAAAGTTTGTAAATATAAATTTGATCTTAGTTTGTCTGTTATAACTTTTAAAGTTTTTAATTAAAATGAGTTTTTTTAATGTTTTTTGGTGTAAAATTTAATTTTACATAAATAAGTATTCTTGAGTTTTTTCAAAAGAACTGATACTTTTCGAGATATACAGGGTCAAACAAAAGTTTGTAAATATAAATTTAATCTCATTAACGTTTTTAATTAAAATAAGATTTTTTGATGTAGAATTTAATATTACACAAAAAAGTATTCTTGAGTTTTTTCAAAAAAACTAATACTTTTCGAGATATATAGGGTCAAACAAAAAGTTTGTAAATATAAATTTGATCTTAGTTTGTCTGTTATAACTTTTAAAGTTTTTAATTAAAATGAGATTTTTTAATGTTTATTGATGTAAAATTAAATTTTACATAAATAAGTATTCTTGAGTTTTTTCAAAAGAACTGGTACTTTTCGAGATATACAGGGTCAAACAAAAAGTTTGTAAATATAAATTTAATCTCAGTTTTTCTGTCATAACTTTTAACGTTTTTATTTAAAATAAGATTTTTTGATGTAGAATTTAATATAACACAAAAAAGTGTTCCTGAGTTTTTTCAAAAAAACTAATACTTTTCGAGATATATAGGGTCAAACAAAAAGTTTGTAAACATAAATTTGATGTTAGTTTTTCTGTCATAACTTTTAAAGTTTTTAATTAAAATAAGATTTTTTAATGTTTTTTGATGTAAAATTTAATTTTACATAAATAAGTATTCTTGAGTTTTTTCAAAAGAACTGATACTTTTCGACATATACAGGGTGAAACAAAAAGTTTGCAAATATAAATTTAATCTCAGTTTTTCTGTCATAACGTTTAATTTAACGTTTTTAATTAAAATAAGATTTTTTAATCTAGAATTTAATATTACACAAAAAAGTATTCCTAAGTTTTTTTAAAGAAGCTAATACTTTTCGAGATATATAGGGTCAAACAAAAAGTTTGTAAATATAAATTTGATCTCAGTTTTTCTGTCATAACTTTTAAAGATTATAATTAAAATGAGATTTTTTGGAGTTTTTTTATGTAAAATTTAATTGTACATAAAAAAGTATTCTTGAGTTTTTTCAAAAAAACTGATACTTTTCGAGATATATAGGGTCAAACAAAAAGTTTGTAAATATAAATTTAATCTCAGTTTTTCTGTCATAACTTTTAACTTTTTTAATTAAAATGAGTTTTTTTAATGTTTTTTGATGTAAAATTTAATTTTACATAAATAAGTATTCTTGAGTTTTTTCAAAAGAACTGATACTTTTCGAGATATACAGGGTCAAACAAAAGTTTGTAAATATAAATTTAATCTCAGTTTTTCTGTCAAAACTTTTAACGTTTTTAATTAAAATAAGATTTTTTGATGTAGAATTTAATATTACACAAAAAAGTATTCTTGAGTTTTTTCAAAAAAACTAATACTTTTCGAGATATATAGGGTCAAACAAAAAGTTTGTAAATATAAATTTGATCTAAGTTTTTCTGTCATAACTTTTAAAGTTTTTAATTAAAATAAGATTTTTTAATGTTTTTTGATGTAAAATTTAATTTAACATAAATAAGTATTCCTGAGTTTTTTCAAAAGAACTGATACTTTTCGAGATATACAGGGTCAAACAAAAAGTTTGTAAATATAAATTTAATCTCAGTTTTTCTGTCATAACTTTTAACGTTTTTAATTAAAATAGGATTTTTTAATGTAGAATTCAATATTACACAAAAAAGTATTCTTGAGTTTTTTTAAAAATACTAATACTTTTCGAAATATATAGGGTCAAACAAAAAGTTTGAAAATATAAATTTGGTCTCAGTTTTTCTGTCATAGCTTTTAAAGTTTTTAATTAAAATAAGAATTTTTGGGGTTTTTTGATGTAAAATTTAATTTTACATAAAAAAGTATTCTTGAGTTTATTCAAAAAAACTGATACTTTTCGAGATATGCAGGGTCAAACAAAAAGTTTGTAAATATAAATTTAATCTCAGTTTTTCTGTCATAACTTTTAAAGTTTTTAATTAAAATAAGATTTTTTAATGTTTTTTGATGTAAAATTTAATTTTACATAAATAAGTATTCTTGAGTTTTTTCAAAAGAAATAATACTTTTCGACATATACAGGGTGAAACAAAAAGTTTGCAAATATAAATTTAATCTCAGTTTTTCTGTCATAACGTTTAATTTAACGTTTTTAATTAAAATAAGATTTTTTAATCTAGAATTTAATATTACACAAAAAAGTATTCCTAAGTTTTTTTAAAGAAGCTAATACTTTTCGAGATATATAGGGTCAAACAAAAAGTTTGTAAATATAAATTTGATCTCAGTTTTTCTGTCATAACTTTTAAAGATTCTAATTAAAATGAGATTTTTTGGAGTTTTTTGATGTAAAATTTAATTTTACATAAAAAAGTATTCTTGAGTTTTTTCAAAAAAACTGATACTTTTCGAGATATATAGGGTCAAACAAAAAGTTTGTAAATATAAATTTAATCTCAGTTTTTCTGTCATAATTTTTAACTTTTTTAATTAAAATAAGATTTTTTGATGTTTTTTGATGTAGAATTTAATATTACACAAAAAAATATTCCTAAGTTTTTTCAAAAAAACTAATACTTTTCGAGATATATAGGGTCAAACAAAAAGTTTGTAAATATAAACTTGATCTTAGTTTTTCTGTCATAACTTTTAAAGTTTTTATTTAAAATGAGATTTTTTAATGTTTTTTGGTGTAAAATTTAATTTTACATAAATAAGTATTCTTGAGTTTTTTCAAAAGAACTGATACTTTTCGAGATATACAGGGTCAAACAAAAGTTTGTAAATATAAATTTAATCTCAGTTTTTCTGTCAAAACTTTTAACGTTTTTAATTAAAATAAGATTTTTTGATGTAGAATTTAATATTACACAAAAAAGTATTCTTGAGTTTTTTCAAAAAAACTAATACTTTTCGAGATATATAGGGTCAAACAAAAAGTTTGTAAATATAAATTTGATCTCAGTTTTTCTGTCATAACTTTTAAAGTTTTTAATTAAAATAAGATTTTTTAATGTTTTTTGATGTAAAATTTAATTTAACATAAATAAGTATTCCTGAGTTTTTTCAAAAGAACTGATACTTTTCGAGATATACAGGGTCAAACAAAAAGTTTGTAAATATAAATTTAATCTCAGTTTTTCTGTCATAACTTTTAACGTTTTTAATTAAAATAGGATTTTTTAATGTAGAATTCAATATTACACAAAAAAGTATTCTTGAGTTTTTTTAAAAATACTAATACTTTTCGAAATATATAGGGTCAAACAAAAAGTTTGAAAATATAAATTTGGTCTCAGTTTTTCTGTCATAGCTTTTAAAGTTTTTAATTAAAATAAGAATTTTTGGGGTTTTTTGATGTAAAATTTAATTTTACATAAAAAAGTATTCTTGAGTTTATTCAAAAAAACTGATACTTTTCGAGATATGCAGGGTCAAACAAAAAGTTTGTAAATATAAATTTAATCTCAGTTTTTCTGTCATAACTTTTAAAGTTTTTAATTAAAATAAGATTTTTTAATGTTTTTTGATGTAGAATTTAATATTACACAAAAAAATATTCCTAAGTTTTTTCAAAAAAACTAATACTTTTCGAGATATATAGGGTCAAACAAAAAGTTTGTAAATATAAACTTGATCTTAGTTTTTCTGTCATAACTTTTAAAGTTTTTATTTAAAATGAGATTTTTTAATGTTTTTTGGTGTAAAATTTAATTTTACATAAATAAGTATTCTTGAGTTTTTTCAAAAGAAATAATACTTTTCGACATATACAGGGTGAAACAAAAAGTTTGCAAATATAAATTTAATCTCAGTTTTTCTGTCATAACGTTTAATTTAACGTTTTTAATTAAAATAAGATTTTTTAATCTAGAATTTAATATTACACAAAAAAGTATTCCTAAGTTTTTTTAAAGAAGCTAATACTTTTCGAGATATATAGGGTCAAACAAAAAGTTTGTAAATATAAATTTGATCTCAGTTTTTCTGTCATAACTTTTAAAGATTCTAATTAAAATGAGATTTTTTGGAGTTTTTTGATGTAAAATTTAATTTTACATAAAAAAGTATTCTTGAGTTTTTCCAAAAAAACTGATACTTTTCGAGATATATAGGGTCAAACAAAAAGTTTGTAAATATAAATTTAATCTCAGTTTTTCTGTCATAATTTTTAACTTTTTTAATTAAAATAAGATTTTTTGATGTTTTTTGATGTAGAATTTAATATTACACAAAAAAATATTCCTAAGTTTTTTCAAAAAAACTAATACTTTTCGAGATATATAAGGTCAAACAAAAAGTTTGTAAATATAAACTTGATCTTAGTTTTTCTGTCATAACTTTTAAAGTTTTTATTTAAAATGAGATTTTTTAATGTTTTTTGGTGTAAAATTTAATTTTACATAAATAAGTATTCTTGAGTTTTTTCAAAAGAACTGATACTTTTCGAGATATACAGGGTCAAACAAAAGTTTGTAAATATAAATTTAATCTCAGTTTTTCTGTCAAAACTTTTAACGTTTTTAATTAAAATAAGATTTTTTGATGTAGAATTTAATATTACACAAAAAAGTATTCTTGAGTTTTTTCAAAAAAACTAATACTTTTCGAGATATATAGGGTCAAACAAAAAGTTTGTAAATATAAATTTGATCTCAGTTTTTCTGTCATAACTTTTAAAGATTCTAATTAAAATGAGATTTTTTGGAGTTTTTTGATGTAAAATTTAATTTTACATAAAAAAGTATTCTTGAGTTTTTTCAAAAAAACTGATACTTTTCGAGATATATAGGGTCAAACAAAAAGTTTGTAAATATAAATTTAATCTCAGTTTTTCTGTCATAATTTTTAACTTTTTTAATTAAAATAAGATTTTTTGATGTTTTTTGATGTAGAATTTAATATTACACAAAAAAATATTCCTAAGTTTTTTCAAAAAAACTAATACTTTTCGAGATATATAGGGTCAAACAAAAAGTTTGTAAATATAAACTTGATCTTAGTTTTTCTGTCATAACTTTTAAAGTTTTTATTTAAAATGAGATTTTTTAATGTTTTTTGGTGTAAAATTTAATTTTACATAAATAAGTATTCTTGAGTTTTTTCAAAAGAACTGATACTTTTCGAGATATACAGGGTCAAACAAAAGTTTGTAAATATAAATTTAATCTCAGTTTTTCTGTCAAAACTTTTAACGTTTTTAATTAAAATAAGATTTTTTGATGTAGAATTTAATATTACACAAAAAAGTATTCTTGAGTTTTTTCAAAAAAACTAATACTTTTCGAGATATATAGGGTCAAACAAAAAGTTTGTAAATATAAATTTGATCTCAGTTTTTCTGTCATAACTTTTAAAGTTTTTAATTAAAATAAGATTTTTTAATGTTTTTTGATGTAAAATTTAATTTAACATAAATAAGTATTCCTGAGTTTTTTCAAAAGAACTGATACTTTTCGAGATATACAGGGTCAAACAAAAAGTTTGTAAATATAAATTTAATCTCAGTTTTTCTGTCATAACTTTTAACGTTTTTAATTAAAATAGGATTTTTTAATGTAGAATTCAATATTACACAAAAAAGTATTCTTGAGTTTTTTTAAAAATACTAATACTTTTCGAAATATACAGGGTGTCCCAGAATTAACTACGGAAACTTCGTATACGTATTCCTTGATGACAAATAAGTAGGGTCTTTCCTATAAAAAAATTTTTTTTAGAGACTCCTGTCAGAGTTATAACCCTTTAAAGAGGGGTGGTAAAATACGGTTTTAATTTAATATCTTCTGATTGGTCCAAGATAAAAAATTAAAAATTTTGGGTGAACATCATTTTTATAAAGACGCATTTCTCCTGCCACTTTTCACCTGCCCTACCCCATTCTAAGGGTGCAAATCAAGGAACCCCTCTTAATATTTTTTTTGTAACTTTGTAACTTTCTTAGCAATTAATATTTGCAATAACAAAAAATTATTTTGGGAAGTTTTGATTATTTAGAAACTTTTTTGTTCCTTGTCGTTTTTTGCGAAATCGTTTCGGTTTGGAGTAAAAAAATAAAAAGTAGGACCATGTCAATTGAGTATCGTGTATCGCGATCAAGTAGCGCACATTTGCAAAGTAGGTTATAACTCTGACAGGAGTCTCTAAAAAAATTTTTTTTATAGGAAAGACCCTACTTATTTGTCATCAAGGAATACGTATACGAAGTTTCCGTAGTTAATTCTGGGACACCCTATATAGGGTCAAACAAAAAGTTTGAAAATATAAATTTGGTCTCAGTTTTTCTCTCATAGCTTTTAAAGTTTTTAATTAAAATAAGAATTTTTGGGGTTTTTTGATGTAAAATTTAATTTTACATAAAAAAGTATTCCTAAATTTATTCAAAAAAACTGATACTTTTCGAGATATGCAGGGTCAAACAAAAAGTTTGTAAATATAAATTTAATCTCAGTTTTTCTGTCATAGCTTTTAAAGTTTTTAATTAAAATGAGATTTTTTAATGTTTTTTGATGTAAAATTTAATTTTACATAAATAAGTATTCTTAAGTTTTTTCAAAAGAACTGATACTTTTCGAGATATACAGGGTCAAACAAAAAGTTTGTAAATATAAATTTAATCTTAGTTTTTCTGTCATAATTTTTAACGTTTTTAATTAAGATTTTTTGATGTAGAATTTAATATTACACAAAAAAGTGATCTTGAGTTTTTTCAAAAAAACTAATACTTTTCGAGATATATAGGGTGAAACAAAAAGTTTGTAAACATAAATTTGATCTTAGTTTTTCTGTCATAACTTTTAAAGTTTTTAATTAAAATGAGATTTTTTAATGTTTTTTTATGTAAAATTTAATTTTACATAAATAAGTATTCTTGAGTTTTTTCAAAAGAACTGATACTTTTCGAGATATACAGGGTCAAACAAAAAGTTTGTAAATATAAATTTAATCTCAGTTTTTCTGTCATAACTTTTAACGTTTTTAATTAAAATAAGATTTTTTGATGTTTTTTGATGTAGAATTTAATATTACACAAAAAAGTATTCCTAAGTTTTTTCAAAAAAACTGATACTTTTCGAGATATATAGGGTCAAACAAAAAGTTTGTAAATATAAATTTAATCTCAGTTTTTCTGTCATAATTTTTAACTTTTTTAATTAAAATAAGATTTTTTGATGTTTTTTGATGTAGAATTTAATATTACACAAAAAAATATTCCTAAGTTTTTTCAAAAAAACTAATACTTTTCGAGATATATAGGGTCAAACAAAAAGTTTGTAAATATAAACTTGATCTTAGTTTTTCTGTCATAACTTTTAAAGTTTTTTATTAAAATGAGATTTTTTAATGTTTTTTGGTGTAAAATTTAATTTTACATAAATAAGTATTCTTGAGTTTTTTCAAAAGAACTGATACTTTTCGAGATATACAGGGTCAAACAAAAGTTTGTAAATATAAATTTAATCTCAGTTTTTCTGTCAAAACTTTTAACATTTTTAATTAAAATAAGATTTTTTGATGTAGAATTTAATATTACACAAAAAAGTATTCTTGAGTTTTTTCAAAAAAACTAATACTTTTCGAGATATATAGGGTCAAACAAAAAGTTTGTAAATATAAATTTGATCTAAGTTTTTCTGTCATAACTTTTAAAGTTTTTAATTAAAATAAGATTTTTTAATGTTTTTTGATGTAAAATTTAATTTAACATAAATAAGTATTCCTGAGTTTTTTCAAAAGAACTGATACTTTTCGAGATATACAGGGTCAAACAAAAAGTTTGTAAATATAAATTTAATCTCAGTTTTTCTGTCATAACTTTTAACGTTTTTAATTAAAATAGGATTTTTTAATGTAGAATTCAATATTACACAAAAAAGTATTCTTGAGTTTTTTTAAAAATACTAATACTTTTCGAAATATATAGGGTCAAACAAAAAGTTTGAAAATATAAATTTGGTCTCAGTTTTTCTCTCATAGCTTTTAAAGTTTTTAATTAAAATAAGAATTTTTGGGGTTTTTTGATGTAAAATTTAATTTTACATAAAAAAGTATTCTTGAGTTTATTCAAAAAAACTGATACTTTTCGAGATATGCAGGGTCAAACAAAAAGTTTGTAAATATAAATTTAATCTCAGTTTTTCTGTCATAGCTTTTAAAATTTTTAATTAAAATGAGATTTTTTAATGTTTTTTGATGTAAAATTTAATTTTACATAAATAAGTATTCTTAAGTTTTTTTAAAAGAACTGATACTTCTCGAGATATACAGGGTCAAACAAAAAGTTTGTAAATATAAATTTAATCTTAGTTTTTCTGTCATAACTTTTAACGTTTTTAATTAAAATAAGATTTTTTGATGTAGAATTTAATATTACACAAAAAAGTGATCTTGAGTTTTTTCAAAAAAACTAATACTTTTCGAGATATATAGGGTGAAACAAAAAGTTTGTAAACATAAATTTGATCTTAGTTTTTCTGTCATAACTTTTAAAGTTTTTAATTAAAATGAGATTTTTTAATGTTTTTTGATGTAAAATTTAATTTTACATAAATAAGTATTCTTGAGTTTTTTCAAAAGAACTGATACTTTTCGAGATATACAGGGTCAAACAAAAAGTTTGTAAATATAAATTTAATCTCAGTTTTTCTGTCATAACTTTTAACGTTTTTAATTAAAATAAGATTTTTTGATGTTTTTTGATGTAGAATTTAATATTACACAAAAAAGTATTCCTAAGTTTTTTCAAAAAAACTAATAATTTTCGAGATATATAGGGTCAAACAAAAAGTTTTTAAATATAAATTTGATCTAAGTTTTTCTGTCATAACTTTTAAAGTTTTTAAATAAAATTAGGTTTTTTAACGTTTTTCGATGTAAAATTTAATTTTACATAAATAAGTATTCTTGAGTTTTTTCAAAAGAACTGATACTTTTCGAGATATACAGGGTCAAACAAAAGTTTGTAAATATAAATTTAATCTCAGTTTTTCTGTCAAAACTTTTAACGTTTTTAATTAAAATAAGATTTTTTGATGTAGAATTTAATATTACACAAAAAAGTATTCTTGAGTTTTTTCAAAAAAACTAATACTTTTCGAGATATATAGGGTCAAACAAAAAGTTTGTAAATATAAATTTGATCTAAGTTTTTCTGTCATAACTTTTAAAGTTTTTAATTAAAATAAGATTTTTTAATGTTTTTTGATGTAAAATTTAATTTAACATAAATAAGTATTCCTGAGTTTTTTCAAAAGAACTGATACTTTTCGAGATATACAGGGTCAAACAAAAAGTTTGTAAATATAAATTTAATCTCAGTTTTTCTGTCATAACTTTTAACGTTTTTAATTAAAATAGGATTTTTTAATGTAGAATTCAATATTACACAAAAAAGTATTCTTGAGTTTGTTTAAAAATACTAATACTTTTCGAAATATATAGGGTCAAACAAAAAGTTTGAAAATATAAATTTGGTCTCAGTTTTTCTGTCATAGCTTTTAAAGTTTTTAATTAAAATAAGAATTTTTGGGGTTTTTTGATGTAAAATTTAATTTTACATAAAAAAGTATTCTTGAGTTTATTCAAAAAAACTGATACTTTTCGAGATATGCAGGGTCAAACAAAAAGTTTGTAAATATAAATTTAATCTCAGTTTTTCTGTCATAGCTTTTAAAGTTTTTAATTAAAATGAGATTTTTTAATGTTTTTTAATGTAAAATTTAATTTTACATAAATAAGTATTCTTAAGTTTTTTCAAAAGAACTGATACTTTTCGAGATATACAGGGTCAAACAAAAAGTTTGTAAATATAAATTTAATCTTAGTTTTTCTGTCATAACTTTTAACGTTTTTAATTAAAATAAGATTTTTTGATGTAGAATTTAATATTGCACAAAAAAGTGATCTTGAGTTTTTTCAAAAAAACTAATACTTTTCGAGATATATAGGGTCAAACAAAAAGTTTGTAAACATAAATTTGATCTTAGTTTTTCTGTCATAACTTTTAAAATTTTTAATTAAAATGAGATTTTTTAATGTTTTTTGATGTAGAATTTAATATTACACAAAAAAGTATTCCTAAGTTTTTTTCAAAAAAACTAATAATTTTCGAGATATATAGGGTCAAACAAAAAGTTTGTAAATATAAATTTGATCTAAGTTTTTCTGTCATAACTTTTAAAGTTTTTAAATAAAATTAGGTTTTTTAACGTTTTTCGATGTAAAATTTAATTTTACATAAAAAAGTATTCTTGAGTTTTTTCAAAAAAACTGATACTTTTCGAGATATACAGGGTCAAACAAAAAGTTTTTAAATATAAATTTAATCTCGGTTTTTCTGTCATAACTTTTAACGTTTTTAATTAAAATAAGATTTTTTGATGTTTTTTAATGTAGAATTTAATATTACACAAAAAAGTGTTCTTAAGTTTTTTTAAAAACACTAATAATTTTCGAGATATATAGGGTCAAACAAAAAGTTTGTAAATATAAATTTGATCTTAGTTTTTCTGTTATAACTTTTAACGTTTTTTAATAAAAATAAGATTTTTTGATGTTTTTTATGCAGAATTTAATATTAAATAAAAAAGTATTCCTAAGTTTTTTTAAAGAAAGTAATACTTTTCGAGATATATAGGGTCAAACAAAAAGTTTGTAAATATAAATTTGATCTTAGTTTTTCTGTCATAAATTTTAAAGTTTTTAATCAAAATAAGATTTTTTAATGTTTTTTGATGTAAAATTTAATTTTGCATAAATAAGTATTTTTGAGTTTTTCCAAAAGAACTGATACTTTTCGAGATATACAGGGTCAAACAAAAAGTTTGTAAATATAAATTTAATCTCAGTTTTTCTGTCAAAACTTTTAACGTTTTTAATTAAAATAAGATTTTTTGATGTAGAATTTAATATTACACAAAAAAGTATTCTTGAGTTTTTTCAAAAAAACTAATACTTTTCGAGATATATAGGGTCAAACAAAAAGTTTGTAAATATAAATTTGATCTAAGTTTTTCTGTCATAACTTTTAAAGTTTTTAATTAAAATAAGATTTTTTAATGTTTTTTGATGTAAAATTTAATTTAACATAAATAAGTATTCCTGAGTTTTTTTAAAAGAACTGATACTTTTCGAGATATACAGGGTCAAACAAAAAGTTTGTAAATATAAATTTAATCTCAGTTTTTCTGTCATAACTTTTAACGTTTTTAATTAAAATAGGATTTTTTAATGTAGAATTCAATATTACACAAAAAAGTATTCTTGAGTTTTTTTAAAAATACTAATACTTTTCGAAATATATAGGGTCAAACAAAAAGTTTGAAAATATAAATTTGGTCTCAGTTTTTCTGTCATAGCTTTTAAAGTTTTTAATTAAAATAAGAATTTTTGGGGTTTTTTGATGTAAAATTTAATTTTACATAAAAAAGTATTCTTGAGTTTATTCAAAAAAACTGATACTTTTCGAGATATGCAGGGTCAAACAAAAAGTTTGTAAATATAAATTTAATCTCAGTTTTTCTGTCATAACTTTTAAAGTTTTTAATTAAAATAAGATTTTTTAATGTTTTTTGATGTAAAATTTAATTTTACATAAATAAGTATTCTTGAGTTTTTTCAAAAGAAATAATACTTTTCAACATATACAGGGTGAAACAAAAAGTTTGCAAATATAAATTTAATCTCAGTTTTTCTGTCATAACGTTTAATTTAACGTTTTTAATTAAAATAAGATTTTTTAATCTAGAATTTAATATTACACAAAAAAGTATTCCTAAGTTTTTTTAAAGAAGCTAATACTTTTCGAGATATATAGGGTCAAACAAAAAGTTTGTAAATATAAATTTGATCTCAGTTTTTCTGTCATAACTTTTAAAGATTCTAATTAAAATAAGATTTTTTGGAGTTTTTTGATGTAAAATTTAATTTTACATAAAAAAGTATTCTTGAGTTTTTTCAAAAAAACTGATACTTTTCGAGATATATAGGGTCAAACAAAAAGTTTGTAAATATAAATTTAATCTCAGTTTTTCTGTCATAATTTTTAACTTTTTTAATTAAAATAAGATTTTTTGATGTTTTTTGATGTAGAATTTAATATTACACAAAAAAATATTCCTAAGTTTTTTCAAAAAAACTAATACTTTTCGAGATGTATAGGGTCAAACAAAAAGTTTGTAAATATAAACTTGATCTTAGTTTTTCTGTCATAACTTTTAAAGTTTTTATTTAAAATGAGATTTTTTAATGTTTTTTGGTGTAAAATTTAATTTTACATAAATAAGTATTCTTGAGTTTTTTCAAAAGAACTGATACTTTTCGAGATATACAGGGTCAAACAAAAGTTTGTAAATATAAATTTAATCTCAGTTTTTCTGTCAAAACTTTTAACGTTTTTAATTAAAATAAGATTTTTTGATGTAGAATTTAATATTACACAAAAAAGTATTCTTGAGTTTTTTCAAAAAAACTAATACTTTTCGAGATATATAGGGTCAAACAAAAAGTTTGTAAATATAAATTTGATCTCAGTTTTTCTGTCATAACTTTTAAAGTTTTTAATTAAAATAAGATTTTTTAATGTTTTTTGATGTAAAATTTAATTTAACATAAATAAGTATTCCTGAGTTTTTTCAAAAGAACTGATACTTTTCGAGATATACAGGGTCAAACAAAAAGTTTGTAAATATAAATTTAATCTCAGTTTTTCTGTCATAACTTTTAACGTTTTTAATTAAAATAGGATTTTTTAATGTAGAATTCAATATTACACAAAAAAGTATTCTTGAGTTTTTTTAAAAATACTAATACTTTTCGAAATATACAGGGTGTCCCAGAATTAACTACGGAAACTTCGTATACGTATTCCTTGATGACAAATAAGTAGGGTCTTTCCTATAAAAAAATTTTTTTTAGAGACTCCTGTCAGAGTTATAACCCTTTAAAGAGGGGTGGTAAAATACGGTTTTAATTTAATATCTTCTGATTGGTCCAAGATAAAAAATTAAAAATTTTGGGTGAACATCATTTTTATAAAGACGCATTTCTCCTGCCACTTTTCACCTGCCCTACCCCATTCTAAGGGTGCAAATCAAGGAACCCCTCTTAATATTTTTTTTGTAACTTTGTAACTTTCTTAGCAATTAATATTTGCAATAACAAAAAATTATTTTGGGAAGTTTTGATTATTTAGAAACTTTTTTGTTCCTTGTCGTTTTTTGCGAAATCGTTTCGGTTTGGAGTAAAAAAATAAAAAGTAGGACCATGTCAATTGAGTATCGTGTATCGCGATCAAGTAGCGCACATTTGCAAAGTAGGTTATAACTCTGACAGGAGTCTCTAAAAAAATTTTTTTTATAGGAAAGACCCTACTTATTTGTCATCAAGGAATACGTATACGAAGTTTCCGTAGTTAATTCTGGGACACCCTATATAGGGTCAAACAAAAAGTTTGAAAATATAAATTTGGTCTCAGTTTTTCTCTCATAGCTTTTAAAGTTTTTAATTAAAATAAGAATTTTTGGGGTTTTTTGATGTAAAATTTAATTTTACATAAAAAAGTATTCCTAAATTTATTCAAAAAAACTGATACTTTTCGAGATATGCAGGGTCAAACAAAAAGTTTGTAAATATAAATTTAATCTCAGTTTTTCTGTCATAGCTTTTAAAGTTTTTAATTAAAATGAGATTTTTTAATGTTTTTTGATGTAAAATTTAATTTTACATAAATAAGTATTCTTAAGTTTTTTCAAAAGAACTGATACTTTTCGAGATATACAGGGTCAAACAAAAAGTTTGTAAATATAAATTTAATCTTAGTTTTTCTGTCATAACTTTTAACGTTTTTAATTAAGATTTTTTGATGTAGAATTTAATATTACACAAAAAAGTGATCTTGAGTTTTTTCAAAAAAACTAATACTTTTCGAGATATATAGGGTGAAACAAAAAGTTTGTAAACATAAATTTGATCTTAGTTTTTCTGTCATAACTTTTAAAGTTTTTAATTAAAATGAGATTTTTTAATGTTTTTTGATGTAAAATTTAATTTTACATAAATAAGTATTCTTGAGTTTTTTCAAAAGAACTGATACTTTTCGAGATATACAGGGTCAAACAAAAAGTTTGTAAATATAAATTTAATCTCAGTTTTTCTGTCATAACTTTTAACGTTTTTAATTAAAATAAGATTTTTTGATGTTTTTTGATGTAGAATTTAATATTACACAAAAAAGTATTCCTAAGTTTTTTCAAAAAAACTGATACTTTTCGAGATATATAGGGTCAAACAAAAAGTTTGTAAATATAAATTTAATCTCAGTTTTTCTGTCATAATTTTTAACTTTTTTAATTAAAATAAGATTTTTTGATGTTTTTTGATGTAGAATTTAATATTACACAAAAAAATATTCCTAAGTTTTTTCAAAAAAACTAATACTTTTCGAGATATATAGGGTCAAACAAAAAGTTTGTAAATATAAACTTGATCTTAGTTTTTCTGTCATAACTTTTAAAGTTTTTTATTAAAATGAGATTTTTTAATGTTTTTTGGTGTAAAATTTAATTTTACATAAATAAGTATTCTTGAGTTTTTTCAAAAGAACTGATACTTTTCGAGATATACAGGGTCAAACAAAAGTTTGTAAATATAAATTTAATCTCAGTTTTTCTGTCAAAACTTTTAACATTTTTAATTAAAATAAGATTTTTTGATGTAGAATTTAATATTACACAAAAAAGTATTCTTGAGTTTTTTCAAAAAAACTAATACTTTTCGAGATATATAGGGTCAAACAAAAAGTTTGTAAATATAAATTTGATCTAAGTTTTTCTGTCATAACTTTTAAAGTTTTTAATTAAAATAAGATTTTTTAATGTTTTTTGATGTAAAATTTAATTTAACATAAATAAGTATTCCTGAGTTTTTTCAAAAGAACTGATACTTTTCGAGATATACAGGGTCAAACAAAAAGGTTGTAAATATAAATTTAATCTCAGTTTTTCTGTCATAACTTTTAACGTTTTTAATTAAAATAGGATTTTTTAATGTAGAATTCAATATTACACAAAAAAGTATTCTTGAGTTTTTTTAAAAATACTAATACTTTTCGAAATATATAGGGTCAAACAAAAAGTTTGAAAATATAAATTTGGTCTCAGTTTTTCTCTCATAGCTTTTAAAGTTT
Source organism: Altica lythri (assembly GCA_964028335.1). NCBI lineage: Eukaryota > Metazoa > Arthropoda > Insecta > Coleoptera > Chrysomelidae > Altica > Altica lythri. Next base: position 444,210 of record CAXIIO010001191.1, read on the forward strand.
TTAATTAAAATAAGAATTTTTGGGGTTTTTTGATGTAAAATTTAATTTTACATAAAAAAGTATTCTTGAGTTTATTCAAAAAAACTGATACTTTTCGAGATATGCAGGGTCAAACAAAAAGTTTGTAAATATAAATTTAATCTCAGTTTTTCTGTCATAGCTTTTAAAATTTTTAATTAAAATGAGATTTTTTAATGTTTTTTGATGTAAAATTTAATTTTACATAAATAAGTATTCTTAAGTTTTTTTAAAAGAACTGATACTTCTCGAGATATACAGGGTCAAACAAAAAGTTTGTAAATATAAATTTAATCTTAGTTTTTCTGTCATAACTTTTAACGTTTTTAATTAAAATAAGATTTTTTGATGTAGAATTTAATATTACACAAAAAAGTGATCTTGAGTTTTTTCAAAAAAACTAATACTTTTCGAGATATATAGGGTGAAACAAAAAGTTTGTAAACATAAATTTGATCTTAGTTTTTCTGTCATAACTTTTAAAGTTTTTAATTAAAATGAGATTTTTTAATGTTTTTTGATGTAAAATTTAATTTTACATAAATAAGTATTCTTGAGTTTTTTCAAAAGAACTGATACTTTTCGAGATATACAGGGTCAAACAAAAAGTTTGTAAATATAAATTTAATCTCAGTTTTTCTGTCATAACTTTTAACGTTTTTAATTAAAATAAGATTTTTTGATGTTTTTTGATGTAGAATTTAATATTACACAAAAAAGTATTCCTAAGTTTTTTCAAAAAAACTGATACTTTTCGAGATATATAGGGTCAAACAAAAAGTTTGTAAATATAAATTTAATCTCAGTTTTTCTGTCATAATTTTTAACTTTTTTAATTAAAATAAGATTTTTTGATGTTTTTTGATGTAGAATTTAATATTACACAAAAAAATATTCCTAAGTTTTTTCAAAAAAACTAATACTTTTCGAGATATATAGGGTCAAACAAAAAGTTTGTAAATATAAACTTGATCTTAGTTTTTCTGTCATAACTTTTAAAGTTTTTTATTAAAATGAGATTTTTTAATGTTTTTTGGTGTAAAATTTAATTTTACATAAATAAGTATTCTTGAGTTTTTTCAAAAGAACTGATACTTTTCGAGATATACAGGGTCAAACAAAAGTTTGTAAATATAAATTTAATCTCAGTTTTTCTGTCAAAACTTTTAACATTTTTAATTAAAATAAGATTTTTTGATGTAGAATTTAATATTACACAAAAAAGTATTCTTGAGTTTTTTCAAAAAAACTAATACTTTTCGAGATATATAGGGTCAAACAAAAAGTTTGTAAATATAAATTTGATCTAAGTTTTTCTGTCATAACTTTTAAAGTTTTTAATTAAAATAAGATTTTTTAATGTTTTTTGATGTAAAATTTAATTTAACATAAATAAGTATTCCTGAGTTTTTTCAAAAGAACTGATACTTTTCGAGATATACAGGGTCAAACAAAAAGGTTGTAAATATAAATTTAATCTCAGTTTTTCTGTCATAACTTTTAACGTTTTTAATTAAAATAGGATTTTTTAATGTAGAATTCAATATTACACAAAAAAGTATTCTTGAGTTTTTTTAAAAATACTAATACTTTTCGAAATATATAGGGTCAAACAAAAAGTTTGAAAATATAAATTTGGTCTCAGTTTTTCTCTCATAGCTTTTAAAGTTTTTAATTAAAATAAGAATTTTTGGGGTTTTTTGATGTAAAATTTAATTTTACATAAAAAAGTATTCTTGAGTTTATTCAAAAAAACTGATACTTTTCGAGATATGCAGGGTCAAACAAAAAGTTTGTAAATATAAATTTAATCTCAGTTTTTCTGTCATAGCTTTTAAAATTTTTAATTAAAATGAGATTTTTTAATGTTTTTTGATGTAAAATTTAATTTTACATAAATAAGTATTCTTAAGTTTTTTTAAAAGAACTGATACTTCTCGAGATATACAGGGTCAAACAAAAAGTTTGTAAATATAAATTTAATCTTAGTTTTTCTGTCATAACTTTTAACGTTTTTAATTAAAATAAGATTTTTTGATGTAGAATTTAATATTACACAAAAAAGTGATCTTGAGTTTTTTCAAAAAAACTAATACTTTTCGAGATATATAGGGTGAAACAAAAAGTTTGTAAACATAAATTTGATCTTAGTTTTTCTGTCATAACTTTTAAAGTTTTTAATTAAAATGAGATTTTTTAATGTTTTTTGATGTAAAATTTAATTTTACATAAATAAGTATTCTTGAGTTTTTTCAAAAGAACTGATACTTTTCGAGATATACAGGGTCAAACAAAAAGTTTGTAAATATAAATTTAATCTCAGTTTTTCTGTCATAACTTTTAACGTTTTTAATTAAAATAAGATTTTTTGATGTTTTTTGATGTAGAATTTAATATTACACAAAAAAGTATTCCTAAGTTTTTTCAAAAAAACTAATAATTTTCGAGATATATAGGGTCAAACAAAAAGTTTTTAAATATAAATTTGATCTAAGTTTTTCTGTCATAACTTTTAAAGTTTTTAAATAAAATGAGGTTTTTTAACGTTTTTCGATGTAAAATTTAATTTTACATAAATAAGTATTCTTGAGTTTGTTCAAAAGAACTGATACTTTTCGAGATATACAGGGTCAAACAAAAGTTTGTAAATATAAATTTAATCTCAGTTTTTCTGTCAAAACTTTTAACGTTTTTAATTAAAATAAGATTTTTTGATGTAGAATTTAATATTACACAAAAAAGTATTCTTGAGTTTTTTCAAAAAAACTAATACTTTTCGAGATATATAGGGTCAAACAAAAAGTTTGTAAATATAAATTTGATCTAAGTTTTTCTGTCATAACTTTTAAAGTTTTTAATTAAAATAAGATTTTTTAATGTTTTTTGATGTAAAATTTAATTTAACATAAATAAGTATTCCTGAGTTTTTTCAAAAGAACTGATACTTTTCGAGATATACAGGGTCAAACAAAAAGTTTGTAAATATAAATTTAATCTCAGTTTTTCTGTCATAACTTTTAACGTTTTTAATTAAAATAGGATTTTTTAATGTAGAATTCAATATTACACAAAAAAGTATTCTTGAGTTTGTTTAAAAATACTAATACTTTTCGAAATATATAGGGTCAAACAAAAAGTTTGAAAATATAAATTTGGTCTCAGTTTTTCTGTCATAGCTTTTAAAGTTTTTAATTAAAATAAGAATTTTTGGGGTTTTTTGATGTAAAATTTAATTTTACATAAAAAAGTATTCTTGAGTTTATTCAAAAAAACTGATACTTTTCGAGATATGCAGGGTCAAACAAAAAGTTTGTAAATATAAATTTAATCTCAGTTTTTCTGTCATAGCTTTTAAAGTTTTTAATTAAAATGAGATTTTTTAATGTTTTTTAATGTAAAATTTAATTTTACATAAATAAGTATTCTTAAGTTTTTTCAAAAGAACTGATACTTTTCGAGATATACAGGGTCAAACAAAAAGTTTGTAAATATAAATTTAATCTTAGTTTTTCTGTCATAACTTTTAACGTTTTTAATTAAAATAAGATTTTTTGATGTAGAATTTAATATTGCACAAAAAAGTGATCTTGAGTTTTTTCAAAAAAACTAATACTTTTCGAGATATATAGGGTCAAACAAAAAGTTTGTAAACATAAATTTGATCTTAGTTTTTCTGTCATAACTTTTAAAATTTTTAATTAAAATGAGATTTTTTAATGTTTTTTGATGTAGAATTTAATATTACACAAAAAAGTATTCCTAAGTTTTTTTCAAAAAAACTAATAATTTTCGAGATATATAGGGTCAAACAAAAAGTTTGTAAATATAAATTTGATCTAAGTTTTTCTGTCATAACTTTTAAAGTTTTTAAATAAAATTAGGTTTTTTAACGTTTTTCGATGTAAAATTTAATTTTACATAAAAAAGTATTCTTGAGTTTTTTCAAAAAAACTGATACTTTTCGAGATATACAGGGTCAAACAAAAAGTTTTTAAATATAAATTTAATCTCGGTTTTTCTGTCATAACTTTTAACGTTTTTAATTAAAATAAGATTTTTTGATGTTTTTTAATGTAGAATTTAATATTACACAAAAAAGTGTTCTTAAGTTTTTTTAAAAACACTAATAATTTTCGAGATATATAGGGTCAAACAAAAAGTTTGTAAATATAAATTTGATCTTAGTTTTTCTGTTATAACTTTTAACGTTTTTTAATAAAAATAAGATTTTTTGATGTTTTTTATGCAGAATTTAATATTAAATAAAAAAGTATTCCTAAGTTTTTTTAAAGAAAGTAATACTTTTCGAGATATATAGGGTCAAACAAAAAGTTTGTAAATATAAATTTGATCTTAGTTTTTCTGTCATAAATTTTAAAGTTTTTAATCAAAATAAGATTTTTTAATGTTTTTTGATGTAAAATTTAATTTTGCATAAATAAGTATTTTTGAGTTTTTCCAAAAGAACTGATACTTTTCGAGATATACAGGGTCAAACAAAAAGTTTGTAAATATAAATTTAATCTTAGTTTTTTTGTCATGACTTTTAACGTTTTTAATTAAAATAAGATTTTTTGATGTAAAATTTAATATTACACAAAAAAGTATTCTTGAGTTTTTTCAAAAGAACTGATACTTTTCGAGATATACAGGGTCAAACAAAAAGTTTGTAAATATAAATTTAATCTCAGTTTTTCTGTCATAACTTTTAACGTTTTTAAGTAAAATAAGATTTTTTGATGTTTTTTGATGTAGAATTTAATACTACACAAAAAAGTATTCCTAAGTTTTTTCAAAAAAACAAATAATTTTCGAGATATATGGGGTCAAACAAAAAGTTTGTAAATATAAATTTGATCTAAGTTTTTCTGTCATAACTTTTAAAGTTTTTAAATAAAATAAGGTTTTTTAACGTTTTTCGATGTAAAATTTAATTTTACATAAAAAAGTATTCCTGAGTTTTTTCAAAAAAACTGATACTTTTCGAGATATGCAGGGTCAAACAAAAAGTTTGTAAATATAAATTTAATCTCAGTTTTTCTGTCATAACTTTTAAAGTTTTTAATTAAAATAAGATTTTTTAATGTTTTTTGATGTAAAATTTAATTTTACATAAATAAGTATTCTTGAGTTTTTTCAAAAGAAATAATACTTTTCGACATATACAGGGTGAAACAAAAAGTTTGCAAATATAAATTTAATCTCAGTTTTTCTGTCATAACGTTTAATTTAACGTTTTTAATTAAAATAAGATTTTTTAATCTAGAATTTAATATTACACAAAAAAGTATTCCTAAGTTTTTTTAAAGAAGCTAATACTTTTCGAGATATATAGGGTCAAACAAAAAGTTTGTAAATATAAATTTGATCTCAGTTTTTCTGTCATAACTTTTAAAGATTCTAATTAAAATGAGATTTTTTGGAGTTTTTTGATGTAAAATTTAATTTTACATAAAAAAGTATTCTTGAGTTTTTTCAAAAAAACTGATACTTTTCGAGATATATAGGGTCAAACAAAAAGTTTGTAAATATAAATTTAATCTCAGTTTTTCTGTCATAATTTTTAACTTTTTTAATTAAAATAAGATTTTTTGATGTTTTTTGATGTAGAATTTAATATTACACAAAAAAATATTCCTAAGTTTTTTCAAAAAAACTAATACTTTTCGAGATATATAGGGTCAAACAAAAAGTTTGTAAATATAAACTTGATCTTAGTTTTTCTGTCATAACTTTTAAAGTTTTTATTTAAAATGAGATTTTTTAATGTTTTTTGGTGTAAAATTTAATTTTACATAAATAAGTATTCTTGAGTTTTTTCAAAAGAACTGATACTTTTCGAGATATACAGGGTCAAACAAAAGTTTGTAAATATAAATTTAATCTCAGTTTTTCTGTTATAACTTTTAACGTTTTTAATTAAAATAAGATTTTTTGATGTTTTTTGATATAGAATTTAATATAACACAAAAAAGTATTCCTAAGTTTTTTTAAAAAAACTAATACTTTTCGAGATATATAGGGTCAAACAAAAAGTTTGTAAATATAAATTTGATCTTAGTTTTTCTGTCATAACTTTTAAAGTTTTTAATTAAAATGAGATTTTTTAATGTTTTTTGATGTAAAATTAAATTTTACATAAATAAGTATTCTTGAGTTTTTTCAAAAGAACTGATACTTTTCGAGATATACAGGGTCAAACAAAAAGTTTGTAAATATAAATTTAATCTCAGTTTTTCTGTCATAACTTTTAACGTTTTTAATTAAAATAAGATTTTTTGATGTAGAATTTAATATTACACAAAAAAGTGTTCTTGAGTTTTTTCGAAAAAACTAATACTTTTCGAGATATATAGGGTCAAACAAAAAGTTTGTAAACATAAATTTGATCTTAGTTTTTCTGTTATAACTTTTAAAGTTTTTAATTAAAATGAGATTTTTTAATGTTTTTTGATGTAAAATTTAATTTTACATAAATAAGTATTCTTGTGTTTTTTCAAAAGAACTGATACTTTTCGAGATATACAGGGTGAAACAAAAAGTTTGTAAATATAAATTTAATCTCAGTTTTTCTGTCATAACTTTTAACGTTTTTAATTAAAATAAGATTTTTTAATGTAGAATGTAATATTATACAAAAAAGTATTTTTAAGTTTTTTTTAACAAACTAATACTTTTCGAGATATATAGGGTCAAACAAAAAGTTTGTAAATATAAATTTGATCTCAGTTATTCTGTCATAACTTTTAAAGATTTTAATTAAAATGAGATTCTTTTGCGTTTTTTGATGTAAAATTTAATTTTACATAAAAAAGTATTCTTAAGTTTTTTTAAAAAAACTGATACTTTTCGAGATATATAGGGTCAAACAAAAAGTTTGTAAATATAAATTTAATCTCAGTTTTTCTGTCATAACTTTTAACGTTTTTAATTAAAATAGGATTTTTTGATGTTTTTGGATGTAGAATTTAATATTACACAAAAAAGTGTTCCTAAGGTTTTTTAAAAACACTAATAATTTTCGAGATATATAGGGTCAAACAAAAAGTTTGTAAATATAAATTCGATCTTAGTTTTTCTGTCATAACTTTTAAAGATTCTAATTAAAATAAGATTTTTTAATGTTTTTTGATGTAAAATTTAATTCTACATAAATAAGTATTCCTGAGTTTTTTCAAAAGAACTGATACTTTTCGAGATATACAGGGTCAAACAAAAAGTTTGTAAATATAAATTTAATCTGTTTTTCTGTCATAACTTTTAAAGTTTTTTATTAAAATAAGAATAGTCCGGGTTCCCATGTGGTAAAAAAGGCATAAAGAATAACCGGCTGAAACTTTCAGAATCGCTTAATTGCACTTAGACCTACAAACTTCCATAGCAACAATATCGATGGATGGGGCGTTTTTTCTTCAGCAGTGGTCAAACATGTCGAAAGTTATAACTCTCCCCAGAGTGATGGATTACCGATTTATTTTTTGTGAATCAACAGTTTTTTATTATTTTATGTGACCTACAAAAGAAGAGGGCGTTAACTGGTTATTTGTTAAGTCGTTGGCAGTCGTAACTATTACATGTTAAGCGCGTAGGCCCCGCCAAACGCCCTCCTCTTTTTGTAGGTCACGTGTTTTATTATGTAGTAATAATAAAAAACTGTTGATTCACAAAAAATAAATCGGTTATCCATCACTCCGGGGAGGGTTATATCTTTCGACATGTTTGACCGCTGCTAAAGAAAAAACGCCCCATCCATCGATATTGTTGCTATGGAAGTTTGTAGGTCTAAGTGCAATTAAGCGATTCTGAAAGTTTCAGCCGGTTATTCTTTATGCCTTTTTTACCACGTGGGAACCCGGACTAGAATATTTGGTGTTTTTTATGTAAAATTTAATTTTACATAAAAAAGTATTCTTGAGTTTTTTTAAAAAAACTGATACTTTTCTAGATATACAGGGTCAAACAAAAAGTTTGTAAATATAAATTTAATCTCAGTTTTTCTGTCATAACTTTTATCGTTTTTAACTAAAATAAAATTTTTTGATGTTTTTTTATGTAGAATTAAATTTTACTTAAAAACGTATTCTTAAGCTTTTAAAAAACCTAATACTTTTCGAGATATATAGGGTCAAACAAAAAGTGTGTAAATATAAATTTGATCTTAGTTTTTCTGTCATAACTTTTAAAGTTTTTAATTAAAATAAGATTTTTTAATATTTTTTGATGTAAAATTTAATTTTACATAAATAAGTATTCTTGAGTTTTTTCAAAAAACTGATACTTTTCGAAATATACAGGGTCAAACAAAAAGTTTGTAAATATAAATTTGATCTCCATTTTTTCTGTCATAACTTTTAAAGTTTTTAATTAAAATTTAATTTTTTGGGGTCTTTTGATGTAAAATTTGATTTTACATAAAAAAGTATTTTTGAGTTTTTTCAAAAAACTGATATTTTTCGAAATATACAGGGTCAAACAAAAAGTTTGTAAATATAAATTTAATCTCGGTTTTTCTGTCGTAACTTTTAACGTTTTTAATTAAAATAAGATTTTTTGATGTTTTTTAATGTAGAATTTAATATTACACAAAAAAGTATTCTTAAGTTTTTTTTAAAAACACTAATAATTTTCGAGATATATAGGGTCAAACAAAAAGTTTGTAAATATAAATTTGATCTTAGTTTTTCTGTTATAACTTTTAACGTTTTTTAATAAAAATAAGATTTTTTGATGTTTTTTATGCAGAATTTAATATTACATAAAAAAGTATTCCTAAGGTTTTTTAAAGAAAGTAATACTTTTCGAGATATATAGGGTCAAACAAAAAGTTTGTAAATATAAATTTGATCTTAGTTTTTCTGTCATAAATTTTAAAGTTTTTAATCAAAATAAGATTTTTTAATGTTTTTTTATGTAAAATTTAATTTTACATAAATAAGTATCCTTGAGTTTTTTCAAAAGAACTGATACTTTTCGAGATATACAGGGTCAAACAAAAAGTTTGTAAATATAAATTTAATCTCAGTTTTTCTGTCATAACTTTTAACGTTTTTAATTGAAATAAGATTTTTTGATGTAGAATTTAATATTACACAAAAAAGTATTCTTGAGTTTTTTCAAAAAAACTAATACTTTTCGAGATATATAGGGTCAAACAAAAAGTTTGTAAATATAAATTTAATCTCAGTTTTTCTGTCATAACTTTTAAACTTTTTAATTAAAATAAGATTTTTTAATATTTTTTTATGTAAACTTTAATTTTACATAAATAAGTATTCCTGAGTTTTTTCAAAAGAACTGATACTTTTCGGGATATACAGGGTCAAACAAAAAGTTTGTAAATATAAATTTAATCTCAGTTTTTCTGTCATAAATTTTAACGTTTTTAATTAAAATAAGATTTTTTGATGTAGAATTTATTATTACACAAAAAAGTATTCCAACGTTTTTTCAAAAAAACTAATAATTTTCGAGATATATAGGGTCAAACAAAAAGTTTGAAAATATAAATTTGATCTCAGTTTTTCTGTCATAGCTTTTAAAGTTTTTAATTAAAATAAGATTTTTTGGGGTTTTTTGATGTATAATTTAATTTTACATAAGAAAGTATTCTTGAGTTTTTTCAGAAAAACTGATACTTTTCGAGATATGCAGGGTCAAACAAAAAGTTTGTAAATATAAATTTAATCTCAGTTTTTCTATCATAACTTTTAACGGTTTAAATTAAAATAAGATTTTTTAACGTTTTTTTAAGTAAAATTTAATTTTACATAAAAAAGTATTCTTGAGTTTTTTCAAAAAAACTGATACTTTTCGAGATATACATGGTCAAACAAAAAGTTTGTAAATATAAATTTAATCTCAGTTTTTCTGTCATAACTTTTAACGATTTTAACTAAAATAAGATTTTTTGATGTTTTTTGATGTAGAATTTAATACTACACAAAAAAGTATAACTAAGTTTTTTTAAAAAAACTAACAATTTTCGAGATATATAGGGTCAAACAAAAAGTTTGTAAATATAAATTTGATCTAAATTTTTCTGTCATAACTTTTAAAGTTTTTAATCAAAATAAGATTTTTTACTGTTTTTTGATGTAAAATTTAATTTTGCATAAATAAGTATTGAAACACTTATGGGGGCTTTTTACACAATTTATTTACAAAATTGTTAAGATACACTGAACTCTGCTGGATAACGTCTAACTACTTGACAATACAATGAACTCTTGTGAACACTTGACTCGAACTCACGTTAACTGCCCATGCATCCCCTTATATACAACATTATTTAATCTAGTCAGTGTGTTTAGAAGTTTCTAGAATTTTCTAGAAACATTATTTAAAATGGTCAGTTGATTTTTTTTTTACAAACTTCTAAAAATCAACTGTCAACAACAATCTTTCAAATTAAGGTCCCTTCCTTTACGGTTATCCCGTTACACTGCCCCCTCCTTAGATTCATTCCTCCTGGAATGTTATTTCCTACATCGGAATCCCGCACACTCCCTAAGCCAGCCAAACCATCTTCTTGGAGTTGCTGCGCATCTCCACTATGGTTTCCCTGGTAAGGCGCCAAACGATCATGATGGACCACGACGGGTTTCCCTCTGGTAATTTTCACGATCCGATAAATGACATCGTTAATCTTCTTCTTGATGGTGTAAGGACCTTCCCAGTTCTTTTGTAATTTGGGACAAATACCTCGACGCCGTCGGGGGTTATAGAGCCAGACTAAATCTCCAACTTGGTAACTCTTTTCCATTGTCCGTGTGTCATAGTACCTCTTCATCCGATCACTCGATAATTGTAGTTTTCCACGCACCAGGTTGTGTATATTTTCCATTCGATTCTGAAGGTTGGTGACATATTGTTCTCGTGCCATTTCTTCACCAGGTTTACAACCAAACACCAAGTCACATGGTAGCCTCATTTCTCTACCGAACAGGACTTTCGCAGGCGTTTGGCCAGTTGATTCGTTGATGGCCGATCGAATTGCCATTAGAAATAGTGGAATATGTCGATCCCAATCCCTCTGACAATCTGACACCACTTTTGACAGATAGTTGGTTATAGTCCGGTTCATTCGTTCCACCATTTCATCAGACTGAGGGTGCATCGCTGTGGTTCTCGTTTTGTGGATGCCTAATCTTTGGCAAACTTCTTGAAACAGCTTGCTCTCAAAATTTCTTCCTTGGTCTGAATGTAATTCTAATGGTACCCCAAATCGGCTTACGAATTCTTCAACCAATATATTTGCTAAAGTGGTAGCTTCCTGATTGGGAACTGCATATGCTTCAACCCATTTAGTGAAGTAGTCCATTACAACAAAGATGTACTTGTTTCCTACATCGGTCTGTGGAAGTGGCCCCAATACATCTACTGCGATTCTTTCAAAAGGACTTCCAACCAGGTATTGCTGCATTTCCGCCTTCGGTTTTCGGTGCGGACCGTTACTGGCAGCACATGTAGTGCATTTACGACACCAATCTTTAACATCATTAGTGCAATTTACCCAGTAAAATCTATCTTGGATCTTTTGCAGCGTTTTCGTGATACCCAGATGTCCTCCAGAACTATCATTATGCATCTGTTTTAAAATTTCCGGTACAGCATTTTTTGGGACCACTATTTGTTTCCTTGTTTCTGTGCCCTCGGAATTTTCTACAAGTCTTTTAACGAGCCCTCTGTCCAAAATTAAAGAGTTACATTGGGACCAGTATGCTTTTAAAGCAGGAGAGGATGAGGATATCTCTCTCCACAACGGACGACGGTCCATTCTCTTCCACTCCCTAATCTTTCTCAGAACGGGATCGTTTTCTTGTTGCTCCTCCAGCATAGAGCTCTCGTCTTCTGGCACAACCTTAACTAAGGCAAGTTTTTCCTCGTTCTGCTCCATACGGGTACAATGGGGGCAATCAGGTCGACATGGTCTTCTGGAAAGTGCATCAGCATTACGATGTCTGGTTCCAGGTCTGTGCTCGATTTCAACATCATATTCCTGCAGTTTTTCGAGCCATCTTGCTATCTGTCCTTCTGGGTTCCTAAAGCTAAGTAGCCACTTTAAACTAGCATGGTCTGTTCTGATCAGGAATTTTCTGCCATACAGATATTTATAAAAGTGTTCGACGGATTTTACAACTGCTAACAGTTCCCTCCGAGTTACACAGTAATTCTTTTCAGCTTTCGATAAAGTTTTGCTGAAGTAACCAACCACTCTTTCCTTACCGTCTTGTAGCTGTGACAAGACGGCTCCAATTCCCACATTGCTGGCGTCGGTGTTCAGAATAAGCTTACCATCAGGAAGTGGATAAGCAAGAACAGGTGCTGACGTAAGCTGTTTCTTCAATATTTCAAACGCATTTTGACATTCCTGATCCCAACAGAAGGACTTATCTTGTTCTGTCAAACGTGTCAAGGGTTTGGCAATGTCTCCAAAATTCTTGACATATCGTCGGTAATAGGAACAAAGACCCAAGAAACTCCGGAGCTGATGTTTGTCGATAGGGATTGGCCATTCCTGAACGGCTTGTATCTTAGCGGGATCAACAGCAACGCCATCCTTGCTTACGTTATGTCCTAAATAGTTGACCTGTCTCTGGAACAAGTGGCATTTCTTAACATTCAATGTTAGATTAGCGTTCTGTAATCTTTTAAAAACTTCTTCCAGGTTAGATAAATGTTCCTTAAAGGTCTTACCCATTATGATGATGTCGTCTAGATAAACTAGACAAGTTTCCCATGACAAACCCTGCAGGATGTTCTCCATTAGTCGTTCAAACGTCGCAGGAGCATTACAGAGGCCAAATGGAAGGACCGTGAATTGCCATAACCCTGATCCACTGGTAAAGGCAGTCTTTTCTTTGTCTGCAGGATTCATTTTAACTTGCCAGTATTCGCTTTTAAGGTCCAAGGTAGAAAACAGAGTAGAACCCGCCAAAGCGTCCAGGGCATCATCAATCCTAGGCAGAGGATAACTGTCCTTCTTAGTGACATCATTTAGCTTTCTATAGTCGACACAAAACCGCATTGATCCGTCTTTCTTTCTCACTAATACCACAGGAGAAGCCCACGGACTACTGGATGGTTCGACTATGCCATTTTGAATCATTTCTTTAAGGGCTCTGTCTGCTTCTTCCTTTTTAACTTGAGGCATCCTTCGGGGTACCTGTCGAATCGGACGTGCATCACCGGTGTCAATTCTATGTTGTACAACATCAGTTCTTCCCAGTTTAGTTTTAGAACCAAATACAGGTTTATAACGGTTAAGTAGATCTCTTACCTGTTTCTTTTCTAATTTTGACAAAGAGGGGCCTAATTTTGTCATTAATTGTTCAATTTCGTTGGTCTCATCTGTTTCCGTAACATTTATCTTGTGAATTATGGCCATTACCGGTTCTAAACTTCCCATTTCCGTGTCCTTTCGGAGAAGAACTGGATGATCGTTCAAGTTGATAACTCGGATGGGTACCTCTTTGGCGGATCTAACAAGAGTCTTACCCACAAGGAGTCCTTTTCCCAATTCATGGTCATGGTTCTTCGGCTCTATCATGGCTGGGGCACCATCTGGCTCCAGTCCATCCAACCGCGCTGTGACGACACATTCGCAGCTTGCCGGAAGTTCGATATCATCGATTAGCTTAATCGAGGCGTTGTCAACTTGTTTTCGGTGCAGGAATATTTCTTCATTACCAGTACGAAGGATACGTTGGCGAAGATCCAAATGAAAACCACAGTGGAGCATAACATCCATGCCCAGAACAACATCTTCATCAACGTCAGCCACCAGCACTGAGTGAACAAGAGAGGTTGAACCAAACTGTAGCGTCACCTGTATCTCACCGTAGACTCTAGCAGAATCTCCGGTAGCGGTACGCAGTCTCCAACTGGTAGGCAACATCTTATTTCGCATAATGATGGTTGGTCGGACGATAGTTTTTGTAGCTCCAGTGTCTACCAGCATGCTAATATTCTTCCCATCAAGGAGGCCATCTACATATAAGCTGTCCACGTGATGTCGCAGAGTTGCCAATTTAATGGTGTGAGGGGTTTCGGGAATGTTTGGGGTCGATTTCGCCCTCCAGGAGTCGACCCGTTCTAGTTTTCCTGCTGCTGGGGTACTTCAGCAGAAGATCTTTCTTTTTGGGGGCAAGTATTTCTTATATGGCCTAGTTCTCCGCAGTTCCAGCATCTTACTTGGTGCCTTCTTTTTGGAGATAACTTCATTAATCTCTCTACTACCGCTTCAACGTCGCTAACGGAATGAACGGCATGGTCGTAGTTACCGGTGATTTCCCTTACTCGAGCAACTCCACGTGAGGCCTCCGTCGCCGCCTCAAACTCCAGGGCAATGGTCAAGGCGTCCACAAGAGTCTTCGGCCGCGCCAACCGTACAGCGCGCTGCAACTCGACGTCTCGAAGACCATCGGTGAAGGTTTGGACTGCTAGGCACTCCAGGAAATCCTCCGCTGCATTTGAATACGCAAGTCGTACGATTCTTGCTACATCCGCTTCAAATTCCTGGATAGTTTCTCCATTTTTCTGTTTTCGGCTCTTTAACTGCATTCGGTACACCGGTTGTAGATGAGTTTGACCATAACGCATCTCTAGACGATTCACCAATAACTCGAAGTTGTCAGCTTCATCCGGTGTCAATGATTGCAAGACGTCTAAAGCTTCGCCTCGCAGAGCTACGGTTAGGGACAATGCTTTCTCCTGGGATGATCATCCATTAGCTCTGGCCGCTGCGTCGAACTGTTTCAGGTAATTTGGCCAGGAAGTCTTCCCGTCGAAGGTCGGGGGTTTCATCGTCGTTCGTACATGGGTCGTCTCCTCGCTTCTTTGTCGTTCGACGTCTGCGTGGCAGGTTTCCATCCTTCTTGCATCTCCGTCGCCGTGGTGGATGGGCTGGTTTCGACGACAAGCTTCCTGTTCTTGTTGAAGCTTCCTTATTTCGGACTGCACTTGCTGGTTGATCTGGTTTTGCTCGTCTCGCAAGTTGGCGACTTGTTGATTTTGTTCGTCTCGCAAGCTGGACACTTGCTGATTTTGTTCTTCACGAAGATGTGATATTTGCTGGGAGAACGAACTGGATAACTCATCTGATATAGTAGACATCCGTTGTGATAGCTCTTCTTGCTGGCTCTTTATCTGACTGGATAGCTCCTCTTGCTGGCTCGTCATTCGTCCTGATAGCTCCTCTTTCAGCTGGGACATATCTTCGCGCTGGCTCTTCATCTGACTGGATAGCTCCTTATGTTGCCGGGAAAAATGTTGAGCTTGTTCTTCTTGTTGGCTCGTCATTCGTTGGAACAGCTGGGACATATCTTCGCGCTGGCTGCTTATCTGACTGGACAACTGGGACAGTTGTTGAGCTTGTTCTTCTTGCAGCCGGGAAAGTTGTTGAGTTTGTTCTTCTTGCAGCCGGGAAAGTTGTTGAGTTTGTTCTTCTTGTAGCCGGGAAATTGCTTTTTGAACTGTGTCTTCAAACTCAACAGCGTCAGGGTCCAAATTATTATTTACGTAGTATTCACGGAGCCTTGTCAACAATATGGATTTGCTCCCAGTAGTTTCCAATTCTAATTCCTCGAGCTCTCTTCTGAGCTCAGCCAACAATAAATCAGTTATCTTTTTTCCAGGCATTCTTGTATCTTCACCCCACACCTGACACCAATTTGAAACACTTATGGGGGCTTTTTACACAATTTATTTACAAAATTGTTAAGATACACTGAACTCTGCTGGATAACGTCTAACTACTTGACAATACAATGAACTCTTGTGAACACTTGACTCGAACTCACGTTAACTGCCCATGCATCCCCTTATATACAACATTATTTAATCTAGTCAGTGTGTTTAGAAGTTTCTAGAATTTTCTAGAAACATTATTTAAAATGGTCAGTTGATTTTTTTTTTACAAACTTCTAAAAATCAACTGTCAACAACAATCTTTCAAATTAAGGTCCCTTCCTTTACGGTTATCCCGTTACAGTATTCTTGAGATTTTTCAAACGAACTGATACTTTTCGAGATATACAGGGTCAAACAAAAAGTTTGTAAATATAAATTTAATCTCAGTTTTTCTGTCATGACTTTTAAAGTTTTTTATTAAAATAAGAATTTTTGGGGTTTTTTAATGTAAAATTTTATTTTACATAAAAAAGTGTTCTTGAGTTTTTTCAAAAAAACTGATACTTTTCGAGATATATAGGGTTAAACAAAAAGTTTGTAAATATAAATTTAATCTCAGTTTTTCTGTCATAACTTTTAACGTTTTTAATTAAAATAAGATTTTTTGGTATTTTTTGATGTAGAGTTTAATACTTCACAAAAAAGAGTTCCTAAGTTTTTTCAAAAAAACTAATAATTTTCGAGATATATAGGGTCAAACAAAAAGTTTGTAAATATAAATTTGATCTAAGTTTTTCTGTCATAACTTTTAACGTTTTTAATTAAAATAAGATTTTTTGATGTAGAATTTAATATAACACAAAAAAGTATTCTTAAGTTTTTTTAAAAAAACTAATACTTTTCGAGATATATAGGGTCAAACAAAAAGTTTGTAAATATAAATTTGATCTTAGTTTTTCTGTCATAACTTTTAAAGTTTTTAATTAAAATGAGATTTTTTAATGTTTATTGATGTAAAATTAAATTTTACATAAATAAGTATTCTTTAGTTTTTTCAAAAGAACTGGTACTTTTCGAGATATACAGGGTCAAACAAAAAGTTTGTAAATATAAATTTAATCTCAGTTTTTCTGTCATAACTTTTAACGTTTTTAATTAAAATAAGATTTTTTGATGTAGAATTTAATATAACACAAAAAAGTGTTCCTGAGTTTTTTCAAAAAAACTAATACTTTTCGAGATATATAGGGTCAAACAAAAAGTTTGTAAACATAAATTTGATGTTAGTTTTTCTGTCATAACTTTTAAAGTTTTTAATTAAAATAAGATTTTTTAATGTTTTTTGATGTAAAATTTAATTCTACATAAATAAGTATTCTTGAGTTTTTTCAAAAGAACTGATACTTTTCGACATATACAGGGTGAAACAAAAAGTTTGCAAATATAAATTTAATCTCAGTTTTTCTGTCATAACGTTTAATTTAACGTTTTTAATTAAAATAAGATTTTTTAATCTAGAATTTAATATTACACAAAAAAATAATCCTAAGTTTTTTTAAAGAAGCTAATACTTTTCGAGATATATAGGGTTAAACAAAAAGTTTGTAAATATAAATTTAATCTCAGTTTTTCTGTCATAACTTTTAACGTTTTTCATTAAAATAAGATTTTTTGGTATTTTTTGATGTAGAGTTTAATACTTCACAAAAAAGTGTTCCTAAGTTTTTTCAAAAAAAACTAATAATTTTCGAGATATATAGGGTCAAACAAAAAGTTTGTAAATATAAATTTGATCTAAGTTTTTCTGTCATAACTTTTAAAGTTTTTAAATAAAATAAGATTTTTTAATGTTTATTGATGTAAAATTAAATTTTACATAAATAAGTATTCTTGAGTTTTTTCAAAAGAACTGGTACTTTTCGAGATATACAGGGTCAAACAAAAAGTTTGTAAATATAAATTTAATCTCAGTTTTTCTGTCATAACTTTTAACGTTTTTAATTAAAATAAGATTTTTTGATGTAGAATTTAATATAACACAAAAAAGTATTCTTAAGTTTTTTTAAAAAAACTAATACTTTTCGAGATATATAGGGTCAAACAAAAAGTTTGTAAATATAAATTTGATCTTAGTTTTTCTGTCATAACTTTTAACGTTTTTAATTAAAATAAGATTTTTTGATGTAGAATTTAATATTACACAAAAAAGTGATCTTGAGTTTTTTCAAAAAAACTAATACTTTTCGAGATATATAGGGTCTAACAAAAAGTTTGTAAACATAAATTTGATCTTAGTTTTTCTGTCATAACTTTTAAAGTTTTTAATTAAAATGAGATTTTTTAATGTTTTTTGATGTAAAATTTAATTTTACATAAATAAGTATTCTTGAGTTTTTTCAAAAGAACTGATACTTTTCGAGATATACAGGGTCAAACAAAAAGTTTGTAAATATAAATTTAATCTCAGTTTTTCTGTCATAACTTTTAACGTTTTTAATTAAAATAAGATTTTTTGATGTTTTTTGATGTAGAATTTAATATTACACAAAAAAGTATTCCTAAGTTTTTTCAAAAAAACTAATAATTTTCGAGATATATAGGGTCAAACAAAAAGTTTGTAAATATAAATTTGATCAAAGTTTTTCTGTCATAACTTTTAAAGTTTTTAAATAAAATGAGGTTTTTTAACGTTTTTCGATGTAAAATTTAATTTTACATAAAAAAGTATTCTTGAGTTTTTTCAAAAAAACTGATACTTTTCGAGATATACAGGGTCAAACAAAAAGTTTGTAAATATAAATTTAATCTCAGTTTTTCTGTCATAACTTTTAACGTTTTTAAATAAAATAAGATTTTTTGATGTTTTTTGATATAGAATCTAATATTACACAAAAAAGTATTCCTAAGTTTTTTTAAAAAAACTAATACTTTTCGAGATATATAGGGTCAAACAAAAAGTTTGTAAATATAAATTTGATCTTAGTTTTTCTGTCATAACTTTTAAAGTTTTTAATTAAAATGAGATTTTTTAATGTTTTTTGATGTAAACTTAAATTTTACATAAATAAGTATTCTTGAGTTTTTTTAAAAGAACTGATACTTTTCGAGATATACAGGGTCAAACAAAAAGTTTGTAAATATAAATTTAATCTAAGTTTTTCTGTCATAACTTTTAACGTTTTTAATTGAAATAAGATTTTTTGATGTAGAATTTAATATTACACAAAAAAGTATTCTTGAGTTTTTTCAAAAAAACTAATACTTTTCGAGATATATAGGGTCAAACAAAAAGTTTGTAAACATAAATTTGATCTTAGTTTTTCTGTCATAACTTTTAAAGTTTTTAATTAAAATGAGATTTTTTAATGTTTTTTGATGTAAAATTTAATTTTACATAAATAAGTATTCTTGAGTTTTTTCAAAAGAACTGATACTTTTCGAGATATACAGGGTGAAACAAAAAGTTTGTAAATATAAATTTAATCTCAGTTTTTCTGTCATAACTTTTAACGTTTTTAATTAAAATAAGATTTTTTAATGTAGAATTTAATATTACACAAAAAAGTATTTTTAAGTTTTTTTTAACAAACTAATACTTTTCGAGATATATAGGGTCAAACAAAAAGTTTGTAAATATAAATTTGATCTCAGTTATTCTGTCATAACTTTTAAAGATTTTAATTAAAATGAGATTCTTTTGCGTTTTTTGATGTAAAATTAAATTTTACATAAATAAGTATTCTTGAGTTTTTTCAAAAGAACTGATACTTTTCGAGATATACAGGGTCAAACAAAAAGTTTGTAAATATAAATTTAATCTCAGTTTTTCTGTCATAACTTTTAACGTTTTTAATTAAAATAAGATTTTTTGATGTAGAATTTAATATTACACAAAAAAGTGTTCTTGAGTTTTTTCAAAAAAACTAATACTTTTCGAGATATATAGGGTCAAACAAAAAGTTTGTAAACCTAAATTTGATCTTAGATTTTCTGTCATAACTTTTAAAGTTTTTAATTAAAATGAGATTTTTTAATGTTTTTTGATGTAAAATTTAATTTTACATAAATAAGTATTCTTGAGTTTTTTCAAAAGAACTGATACTTTTCGAGATATACAGGGTGAAACAAAAAGTTTGTAAATATAAATTTAATCTCAGTTTTTCTGTCATAACTTTTAACGTTTTTAATTAAAATAAGATTTTAATGTAGAATTTAATATTACACAAAAAAGTATTTTTAAGTTTTTTTTAACAAACTAATACTTTTCGAGATATATAGGGTCAAACAAAAAGTTTGTAAATATAAATTTGATCTCAGTTATTCTGTCATAACTTTTAAAGATTTTAATTAAAATGAGATTCTTTTGCGTTTTTTGATGTAAAATTTAATTTTACATAAAAAAGTATTCTTGAGTTTTTTTAAAAACACTAATAATTTTCGAGATATATAGGGTCAAACAAAAAGTTTGTAAATATAAATTCGATCTTAGTTTTTCTGTCATAACTTTTAAAGATTCTAATTAAAATAGGATTTTTTAATGTTTTTTGATGTAAAATTTAATTCTACATAAATAAGTATTCCTGAGTTTTTTCAAAAGAACTGATACTTTTCGAGATATACAGGGTCAAACAAAAAGTTTGTAAATATAAATTTAATCTGTTTTTCTGTCATAACTTTTAAAGTTTTTTATTAAAATAAGATTATTTGGTGTTTTTTATGTAAAATTTAATTTTACATAAAAAAGTATTCTTGAGTTTTTTTAAAAAAACTGATACTTTTCTAGATATACAGGGTCAAACAAAAAGTTTGTAAATATAAATTTAATCTCAGTTTTTCTGTCATAACTTTTATCGTTTTTAACTAAAATAAGATTTTTTGATGTTTTTTTATGTAGAATTAAATTTTACTTAAAAACGTATTCTTAAGCTTTTAAAAAACCTAATACTTTTCGAGATATATAGGGTCAAACAAAAAGTGTGTAAATATAAATTTGATCTTAGTTTTTCTGTCATAACTTTTAAAGTTTTTAATTAAAATAAGATTTTTTAATTTTTTTTGATGTAAAATTTAATTTTACATAAATAAGTATTCTTGAGTTTTTTCAAAAAACTGATACTTTTCGAAATATACAGGGTCAAACAAAAAGTTTGTAAATATAAATTTGATCTCAGTTTTTCTGTCATAACTTTTAAAGTTTTTAATTAAAATTTAATTTTTTGGGGTCTTTTGATGTAAAATTTGATTTTTCATAAAAAAGTATTTTGAGTTTTTTTAAAAAACTGATACTTTTCGAAATATACAAGGTCAAACAAAAAGTTTTTAAATATAAATTTAATCTCGGTTTTTCTGTCGTAACTTTTAACGTTTTTAATTAAAATAAGATTTTTTGATGTTTTTTAATGTAGAATTTAATATTACACAAAAAAGTATTCTTAAGTTTTTTTAAAAACACTAATAATTTTCGAGATATATAGGGTCAAACAAAAAGTTTGTAAATATAAATTTGATCTTAGTTTTTCTGTTATAACTTTTAACGTTTTTTAATAAAAATAAGATTTTTTGATGTTTTTTATGCAGAATTTAATATTACATAAAAAAGTATTCCTAAGTTTTTTTAAAGAAAGTAATACTGTTCGAGATATATAGGGTCAAACAAAAAGTTTGTAAATATAAATTTGATCTTAGTTTTTCTGTCATAAATTTTAAAGTTTTTAATCAAAATAAGATTTTTTAATGTTTTTTTATGTAAAATTTAATTTTGCATAAATAGGTATTCCTGAGTTTTTCCAAAAGAACTGATACTTTTCGAGATATACAGGGTCAAACAAAAAGTTTGTAAATAAAAATTTAATCTCAGTTTTTCTGTCATGACTTTTAACGTTTTTAATTAAAATAAGATTTTTTGATGTAAAATTTAATATTACACAAAAAAGTATTCTTGAGTTTTTTCAAAAGAACTGATACTTTTCGAGATATACAGGGTCAAACAAAAAGTTTGTAAATATAAATTTAATCTCAGTTTTTCTGTCATAACTTTTAACGTTTTTAATTAAAATAAGATTTTTTGATGTAGAATTTAATATAACACAAAAAAGTGTTCCTGAGTTTTTTCAAAAAAACTAATACTTTTCGAGATATATAGGGTCAAACAAAAAGTTTGTAAACATAAATTTGATGTTAGTTTTTCTGTCATAACTTTTAAAGTTTTTAATTAAAATAAGATTTTTTAATGTTTTTTGATGTAAAATTTAATTTTACATAAATAAGTATTCCTGAGTTTTTTCAAAAGAACTGATACTTTTCGACATATACAGGGTGAAACAAAAAGTTTGCAAATATAAATTTAATCTCAGTTTTTCTGTCATAACGTTTAATTTAACGTTTTTAATTAAAATAAGATTTTTTAATCTAGAATTTAATATTACACAAAAAAGTAATCCTAAGTTTTTTTAAAGAAGCTAATACTTTTCGAGATATATAGGGTCAAACAAAAAGTTTGTAAATATAAATTTGATCTCAGTTTTTCTGTCATAACTTTTAAAGATTCTAATTAAAATAAGATTTTTTAATGTTTTTTGATGTAAAATTTAATTTAACATAAATAAGTATACCTGAGTTTTTTCAAAAGAACTGATACTTTTCGAGATATACAGGGTCAAACAAAAAGTTTGTAAATATAAATTTAATCTCAGTTTTTCTGTCATAACCTTTAACGTTTTTAATTAAAATAGGATTTTTTAATGTAGAATTCAATATTACACAAAAAAGTATTCTTGAGTTTTTTTAAAAATACTAATACTTTTCGAAATATATAGGGTCAAACAAAAAGTTTGAAAATATAAATTTGGTCTCAGTTTTTCTGTCATAGCTTTTAAAGTTTTTAATTAAAATAAGAATTTTTGGGATTTTTGATGTAAAATTTAATTTTACATAAAAAAGTATTCTTGAGTTTATTCAAAAAAACTGATACTTTTCGAGATATGCAGGGTCAAACAAAAAGTTTGTAAATATAAATTTAATCTCAGTTTTTCTGTCATAGCTTTTAAAGTTTTTAATTAAAATGAGATTTTTTAATGTTTTTTGATGTAAAATTTAATTTTACATAAATAAGTATTCTTAAGTTTTTTCAAAAAAACTGATACTTTTCGAGATATACAGGGTCAAACAAAAAGTTTGTAAATATAAATTTAATCTTAGTTTTTCTGTCATAACTTTTAACGTTTTTAATTAAAATAAGATTTTTTGATGTAGAATTTAATATTACACAAAAAAGTGATCTTGAGTTTTTTCAAAAAAACTAATACTTTTCGAGATATATAGGGTCTAACAAAAAGTTTGTAAACATAAATTTGATCTTAGTTTTTCTGTCATAACTTTTAAAGTTTTTAATTAAAATGAGATTTTTTAATGTTTTTTGATGTAAAATTTAATTTTACATAAATAAGTATTCTTGAGTTTTTTCAAAAGAACTGATACTTTTCGAGATATACAGGGTCAAACAAAAAGTTTGTAAATATAAATTTAATCTCAGTTTTTCTGTCATAACTTTTAACGTTTTTAATTAAAATAAGATTTTTTGATGTTTTTTGATGTAGAATTTAATATTACACAAAAAAGTATTCCTAAGTTTTTTCAAAAAAACTAATAATTTTCGAGATATATAGGGTCAAACAAAAAGTTTGTAAATATAAATTTGATCAAAGTTTTTCTGTCATAACTTTTAAAGTTTTTAAATAAAATGAGGTTTTTTAACGTTTTTCGATGTAAAATTTAATTTTACATAAAAAAGTATTCTTGAGTTTTTTCAAAAAAACTGATACTTTTCGAGATATACAGGGTCAAACAAAAAGTTTGTAAATATAAATTTAATCTCAGTTTTTCTGTCATAACTTTTAACGTTTTTAATTAAAATAAGATTTTTTGATGTTTTTTGATATAGAATTTAATATTACACAAAAAAGTATTCCTAAGTTTTTTTAAAAAAACTAGTACTTTTCGAGATATATAGGGTCAAACAAAAAGTTTGTAAATATAAATTTGATCTTAGTTTTTCTGTCATAACTTTTAAAGTTTTTAATTAAAATAAGATTTTTTAATGTTTTTTGATGTAAACTTAAATTTTACATAAATAAGTATTCCTGAGTTTTTTTAAAAGAACTGATACTTTTCGAGATATACAGGGTCAAACAAAAAGTTTGTAAATATAAATTTAATCTAAGTTTTTCTGTCATAACTTTTAACGTTTTTAATTAAAATAAGATTTTTTGATGTAGAATTTAATATTACACAAAAAAGTATTCTTGAGTTTTTTCAAAAAAACTAATACTTTTCGAGATATATAGGGTCAAACAAAAAGTTTGTAAACATAAATTTGATCTTAGTTTTTCTGTCATAACTTTTAAAGTTTTTAATTAAAATGAGATTTTTTAATGTTTTTTGATGTAAAATTTAATTTTACATAAATAAGTATTCTTGAGTTTTTTCAAAAGAACTGATACTTTTCGAGATATACAGGGTGAAACAAAAAGTTTGTAAATATAAATTTAATCTCAGTTTTTCTGTCATAACTTTTAACGTTTTTAATTAAAATAAGATTTTTTAATGTAGAATTTAATATTACACAAAAAAGTATTTTTAAGTTTTTTTTAACAAACTAATACTTTTCGAGATATATAGGGTCAAACAAAAAGTTTGTAAATATAAATTTGATCTCAGTTATTCTGTCATAACTTTTAAAGATTTTAATTAAAATGAGATTCTTTTGCGTTTTTTGATGTAAAATTAAATTTTACATAAATAAGTATTCTTGAATTTTTTCAAAAGAACTGATACTTTTCGAGATATACAGGGTCAAACAAAAAGTTTGTAAATATAAATTTAATCTCAGTTTTTCTGTCATAACTTTTAACGTTTTTAATTAAAATAAGATTTTTTGATGTAGAATTTAATATTACACAAAAAAGTGTTCTTGAGTTTTTTCAAAAAAACTAATACTTTTCGAGATATATAGGGTCAAACAAAAAGTTTGTAAACATAAATTTGATCTTAGATTTTCTGTCATAACTTTTAAAGTTTTTAATTAAAATGAGATTTTTTAATGTTTTTTGATGTAAAATTTAATTTTACATAAATAAGTATTCTTGAGTTTTTTCAAAAGAACTGATACTTTTCGAGATATACAGGGTGAAACAAAAAGTTTGTAAATATAAATTTAATCTCAGTTTTTCTGTCATAACTTTTAACGTTTTTAATTAAAATAAGATTTTTTGATGTTTTTTGATGTAGAATTTAATATTACACAAAAAAGTATTCCTAAGTTTTTTCAAAAAAACTAATAATTTTCGAGATATATAGGGTCAAACAAAAAGTTTGTAAATATAAATTTGATCTAAGTTTTTCTGTCATAACTTTTAAAGTTTTTAATTAAAATAAGATTTTTTGATGTAGAATTTAATATTACACAAAAAAGTATTTTTAAGTTTTTTTTAACAAACTAATACTTTTCGAGATATATAGGGTCAAACAAAAAGTTTGTAAATATAAATTTGATCTCAGTTATTCTGTCATAACTTTTAAAGATTTTAATTAAAATGAGATTCTTTTGCGTTTTTTGATGTAAAATTAAATTTTACATAAATAAGTATTCTTGAGTTTTTTCAAAAGAACTGATACTTTTCGAGATATACAGGGTCAAACAAAAAGTTTGTAAATATAAATTTAATCTCAGTTTTTCTGTCATAACTTTTAACGTTTTTAATTAAAATAAGATTTTTTGATGTAGAATTTAATATTACACAAAAAAGTGATCTTGAGTTTTTTCAAAAAAACTAATACTTTTCGAGATATATAGGGTGAAACAAAAAGTTTGTAAACATAAATTTGATCTTAGTTTTTCTGTCATAACTTTTAAAGTTTTTAATTAAAATGAGATTTTTTAATGTTTTTTGATGTAAAATTTAATTTTTCATAAATAAGTATTCTTGAGTTTTTTCAAAAGAACTGATACTTTTCGAGATATACAGGGTCAAACAAAAAGTTTGTAAATATAAATTTAATCTCAGTTTTTCTGTCATAACTTTTAACGTTTTTAATTAAAATAAGATTTTTTGATGTTTTTTGATGTAGAATTTAATATTACACAAAAAAGTATTCCTAAGTTTTTTCAAAAAAACTAATAATTTTCGAGATATATAGGGTCAAACAAAAAGTTTGTAAATATAAATTTGATCTAAGTTTTTCTGTCATAACTTTTAAAGTTTTTAAATAAAATGAGGTTTTTTAACGTTTTTCGATCTAAAATTTAATTTTACATAAATAAGTGTTCTTGAGTTTTTTCAAAAGAACTGATACTTTTCGAGATATACAGGGTCAAACAAAAGTTTGTAAATATAAATTTAATCTCAGTTTTTCTGTCAAAACTTTTAACGTTTTTAATTAAAATAAGATTTTTTGATGTAGAATTTAATATTACACAAAAAAGTATTCTTGAGTTTTTTCAAAAAAACTAATACTTTTCGAGATATATAGGGTCAAACAAAAAGTTTGTAAATATAAATTTGATCTAAGTTTTTCTGTCATAACTTTTAAAGTTTTTAATTAAAATAAGATTTTTTAATGTTTTTTGATGTAAAATTTAATTTAACATAAATAAGTATTCCTGAGTTTTTTCAAAAGAACTGATACTTTTCGAGATATACAGGGTCAAACAAAAAGTTTGTAAATATAAATTTAATCTCAGTTTTTCTGTCATAACTTTTAACGTTTTAAATTAAAATAGGATTTTTTAATGTAGAATTCAATATTACACAAAAAAGTATTCTTGAGTTTTTTTAAAAATACTAATACTTTTCGAAATATATAGGGTCAAACAAAAAGTTTGAAAATATAAATTTGGTCTCAGTTTTTCTGTCATAGCTTTTAAAGTTTTTAATTAAAATGAGATTTTTTAATGTTTTTTGATGTAAAATTTAATTTTACATAAAAAAGTATTCTTGAGTTTATTCAAAAAAACTGATACTTTTCGAGATATGCAGGGTCAAACAAAAAGTTTGTAAATATAAATTTAATCTCAGTTTTTCTGTCATAGCTTTTAAAGTTTTTAATTAAAATGAGATTTTTTAATGTTTTTTGATGTAAAATTTAATTTTACATAAATAAGTATTCTTAAGTTTTTTCAAAAGAACTGATACTTTTCGAGATATACAGGGTCAAACAAAAAGTTTGTAAATATAAATTTAATCTTAGTTTTTCTGTCATAACTTTTAACGTTTTTAATTAAAATAAGATTTTTTGATGTAGAATTTAATATTGCACAAAAAAGTGATCTTGAGTTTTTTCAAAAAAACTAATACTTTTCGAGATATATAGGGTCAAACAAAAAGTTTGTAAACATAAATTTGATCTTAGTTTTTCTGTCATAACTTTTAAAGTTTTTAATTAAAATGAGATTTTTTAATGTTTTTTGATGTAGAATTTAATATTACACAAAAAAGTATACCTAAGTTTTTTCAAAAAAACTAATAATTTTCGAGATATATAGGGTCAAACAAAAAGTTTGTAAATATAAATTTGATCTAAGTTTTTCTGTCATAACTTTTAAAGTTTTTAAATAAAATGAGGTTTTTTAACGTTTTTCGATGTAAAATTTAATTTTACATAAAAAAGTATTCTTGAGTTTTTTCAAAAAAACTGATACTTTTCGAGATATACAGGGTCAAACAAAAAGTTTTTAAATATAAATTTAATCTCGGTTTTTCTGTCGTAACTTTTAACGTTTTTAATTAAAATAAGATTTTTTGATGTTTTTTAATGTAGAATTTAATATTACACAAAAAAGTATTCTTAAGTTTTTTTAAAAACACTAATAATTTTCGAGATATATAGGGTCAAACAAAAAGTTTGTAAATATAAATTTGATCTTAGTTTTTCTGTTATAACTTTTAACGTTTTTTAATAAAAATAAGATTTTTTGATGTTTTTTATGCAGAATTTAATATTACATAAAAAAGTATTCCTAAGTTTTTTTAAAGAAAGTAATACTTTTCGAGATATATAGGGTCAAACAAAAAGTTTGTAAATATAAATTTGATCTTAGTTTTTCTGTCATAAATTTTAAAGTTTTTAATCAAAATAAGATTTTTTAATGTTTTTTTATGTAAAATTTAATTTTGCATAAATAAGTATTTCTGAGTTTTTCCAAAAGAACTGATACTTTTCGAGATATACAGGGTCTAACAAAAAGTTTGTAAATATAAATTTAATCTCAGTTTTTTTGTCATGACTTTTAACGTTTTTAATTAAAATAAGATTTTTTGATGTAAAATTTAATATTACACAAAAAAGTATTCTTGAGTTTTTTCAAAAGAACTGATACTTTTCGAGATATACAGGGTCAAACAAAAAGTTTGTAAATATAAATTTAATCTCAGTTTTTCTGTCATAACTTTTAACGTTTTTAATTAAAATAAGATTTTTTGATGTTTTTTGATGTAGAATTTAATATAACACAAAAAAGTATTCTTAAGTTTTTTTAAAAAAACTAATACTTTTCGAGATATATAGGGTCAAACAAAAAGTTTGTAAATATAAATTTGATCTTAGTTTTTCTGTCATAACTTTTAAAGTTTTTAATTAAAATGAGATTTTTTAATGTTTATTGATGTAAAATTAAATTTTACATAAATAAGTATTCCTGAGTTTTTTCAAAAGAACTGGTACTTTTCGAGATATACAGGGTCAAACAAAAAGTTTGTAAATATAAATTTAATCTCAGTTTTTCTGTCATAACTTTTAACGTTTTTAATTAAAATAAGATTTTTTGATGTAGAATTTAATATAACACAAAAAAGTGTTCCTGAGTTTTTTCAAAAAAACTAATACTTTTCGAGATATATAGGGTCAAACAAAAAGTTTGTAAACATAAATTTGATGTTAGTTTTTCTGTCATAACTTTTAAAGTTTTTAATTAAAATAAGATTTTTTAATGTTTTTTGATGTAAAATTTAATTTTACATAAATAAGTATTCTTGAGTTTTTTCAAAAGAACTGATACTTTTCGACATATACAGGGTGAAACAAAAAGTTTGCAAATATAAATTTAATCTCAGTTTTTCTGTCATAACGTTTAATTTAACGTTTTTAATTAAAATAAGATTTTTTAATCTAGAATTTAATATTACACAAAAAAGTAATCCTAAGTTTTTTTAAAGAGGCTAATTCTTTTCGAGATATATAGGGTCAAACAAAAAGTTTGTAAATATAAATTTGATCTCAGTTTTTCTGTCATAACTTTTAAAGATTCTAATTAAAATAAGATTTTTTAATGTTTTTTGATGTAAAATTTAATTTAACATAAATAAGTATTCCTGAGTTTTTTCAAAAGAACTGATACTTTTCGAGATATACAGGGTCAAACAAAAAGTTTGTAAATATAAATTTAATCTCAGTTTTTCTGTCATAACCTTTAACGTTTTTAATTAAAATAGGATTTTTTAATGAAGAATTCAATATTACACAAAAAAGTATTCTTGAGTTTTTTTAAAAATACTAATACTTTTCGAAATATATAGGGTCAAACAAAAAGTTTGAAAATATAAATTTGGTCTCAGTTTTTCTGTCATAGCTTTTAAAGTTTTTAATTAAAATAAGAATTTTTGGGGTTTTTTGATGTAAAATTTAATTTTACATAAAAAAGTATTCTTGAGTTTATTCAAAAAAACTGATACTTTTCGAGATATGCAGGGTCAAACAAAAAGTTTGTAAATATAAATTTAATCTCAGTTTTTCTGTCATAGCTTTTAAAGTTTTTAATTAAAATGAGATTTTTTAATGTTTTTTGATGTAAAATTTAATTTTACATAAATAAGTATTCTTAAGTTTTTTCAAAAAAACTGATACTTTTCGAGATATACAGGGTCAAACAAAAAGTTTGTAAATATAAATTTAATCTTAGTTTTTCTGTCATAACTTTTAACGTTTTTAATTAAAATAAGATTTTTTGATGTAGAATTTAATATTACACAAAAAAGTGATCTTGAGTTTTTTCAAAAAAACTAATACTTTTCGAGATATATAGGGTCTAACAAAAAGTTTGTAAACATAAATTTGATCTTAGTTTTTCTGTCATAACTTTTAAAGTTTTTAATTAAAATGAGATTTTTTAATGTTTTTTGATGTAAAATTTAATTTTACATAAATAAGTATTCTTGAGTTTTTTCAAAAGAACTGATACTTTTCGAGATATACAGGGTCAAACAAAAAGTTTGTAAATATAAATTTAATCTCAGTTTTTCTGTCATAACTTTTAACGTTTTTAATTAAAATAAGATTTTTTGATGTTTTTTGATGTAGAATTTAATATTACACAAAAAAGTATTCCTAAGTTTTTTCAAAAAAACTAATAATTTTCGAGATATATAGGGTCAAACAAAAAGTTTGTAAATATAAATTTGATCAAAGTTTTTCTGTCATAACTTTTAAAGTTTTTAAATAAAATGAGGTTTTTTAACGTTTTTCGATGTAAAATTTAATTTTACATAAAAAAGTATTCTTGAGTTTTTTCAAAAAAACTGATACTTTTCGAGATATACAGGGTCAAACAAAAAGTTTGTAAATATAAATTTAATCTCAGTTTTTCTGTCATAACTTTTAACGTTTTTAATTAAAATAAGATTTTTTGATGTTTTTTGATATAGAATTTAATATTACACAAAAAAGTATTCCTAAGTTTTTTTAAAAAAACTAATACTTTTCGAGATATATAGGGTCAAACAAAAAGTTTGTAAATATAAATTTGATCTTAGTTTTTCTGTCATAACTTTTAAAGTTTTTAATTAAAATGAGATTTTTTAATGTTTTTTGATGTAAACTTAAATTTTACATAAATAAGTATTCTTGAGTTTTTTTAAAAGAACTGATACTTTTCGAGATATACAGGGTCAAACAAAAAGTTTGTAAATATAAATTTAATCTAAGTTTTTCTGTCATAACTTTTAACGTTTTTAATTAAAATAAGATTTTTTGATGTAGAATTTAATATTACACAAAAAAGTATTCTTGAGTTTTTTCAAAAAAACTAATACTTTTCGAGATATATAGGGTCAAACAAAAAGTTTGTAAACATAAATTTGATCTTAGTTTTTCTGTCATAACTTTTAAAGTTTTTAATTAAAATGAGATTTTTTAATGTTTTTTGATGTAAAATTTAATTTTACATAAATAAGTATTCTTGAGTTTTTTCAAAAGAACTGATACTTTTCGAGATATAAAGGGTGAAACAAAAAGTTTGTAAATATAAATTTAATCTCAGTTTTTCTGTCATAACTTTTAACGTTTTTAATTAAAATAAGATTTTTTAATGTAGAATTTAATATTACACAAAAAAGTATTTTTAAGTTTTTTTTAACAAACTAATACTTTTCGAGATATATAGGGTCAAACAAAAAGTTTGTAAATATAAATTTGATCTCAGTTATTCTGTCATAACTTTTAAAGATTTTAATTAAAATGAGATTCTTTTGCGTTTTTTGATGTAAAATTAAATTTTACATAAATAAGTATTCTTGAGTTTTTTCAAAAGAACTGATACTTTTCGAGATATACAGGGTCAAACAAAAAGTTTGTAAATATAAATTTAATCTCAGTTTTTCTGTCATAACTTTTAACGTTTTTAATTAAAATAAGATTTTTTGATGTAGAATTTAATATTACACAAAAAAGTGTTCTTGAGTTTTTTCAAAAAAACTAATACTTTTCGAGATATATAGGGTCAAACAAAAAGTTTGTAAACCTAAATTTGATCTTAGATTTTCTGTCATAACTTTTAAAGTTTTTAATTAAAATGAGATTTTTTAATGTTTTTTGATGTAAAATTTAATTTTACATAAATAAGTATTCTTGAGTTTTTTCAAAAGAACTGATACTTTTCGAGATATACAGGGTGAAACAAAAAGTTTGTAAATATAAATTTAATCTCAGTTTTTCTGTCATAACTTTTAACGTTTTTAATTAAAATAAGATTTTAATGTAGAATTTAATATTACACAAAAAAGTATTTTTAAGTTTTTTTTAACAAACTAATACTTTTCGAGATATATAGGGTCAAACAAAAAGTTTGTAAATATAAATTTGATCTCAGTTATTCTGTCATAACTTTTAAAGATTTTAATTAAAATGAGATTCTTTTGCGTTTTTTGATGTAAAATTTAATTTTACATAAAAAAGTATTCTTGAGTTTTTTCAAAAAAACTGATACTTTTCGAGATATATAGGGTCAAACAAAAAGTTTGTAAATATAAATTTAATCTCAGTTTTTCTGTCATAACTTTTAACGTTTTTAATTAAAATAGGATTTTTTGATGTTTTTGGATGTAGAATTTAATATTACACAAAAAAGTATTCCTAAGGTTTTTTAAAAACACTAATAATTTTCGAGATATATAGGGTCAAACAAAAAGTTTGTAAATATAAATTCGATCTTAGTTTTTCTGTCATAACTTTTAAAGATTCTAATTAAAATAGGATTTTTTAATGTTTTTTGATGTAAAATTTAATTCTACATAAATAAGTATTCCTGAGTTTTTTCAAAAGAACTGATACTTTTCGAGATATACAGGGTCAAACAAAAAGTTTGTAAATATAAATTTAATCTGTTTTTCTGTCATAACTTTTAAAGTTTTTTATTAAAATAAGATTATTTGGTGTTTTTTATGTAAAATTTAATTTTACATAAAAAAGTATTCTTGAGTTTTTTTAAAAAAACTGATACTTTTCTAGATATACAGGGTCAAACAAAAAGTTTGTAAATATAAATTTAATCTCAGTTTTTCTGTCATAACTTTTATCGTTTTTAACTAAAATAAGATTTTTTGATGTTTTTTTATGTAGAATTAAATTTTACTTAAAAACGTATTCTTAAGCTTTTAAAAAACCTAATACTTTTCGAGATATATAGGGTCAAACAAAAAGTGTGTAAATATAAATTTGATCTTAGTTTTTCTGTCATAACTTTTAAAGTTTTTAATTAAAATAAGATTTTTTAATTTTTTTTGATGTAAAATTTAATTTTACATAAATAAGTATTCTTGAGTTTTTTCAAAAAACTGATACTTTTCGAAATATACAGGGTCAAACAAAAAGTTTGTAAATATAAATTTGATCTCAGTTTTTCTGTCATAACTTTTAAAGTTTTTAATTAAAATTTAATTTTTTGGGGTCTTTTGATGTAAAATTTGATTTTTCATAAAAAAGTATTTTGAGTTTTTTTAAAAAACTGATACTTTTCGAAATATACAAGGTCAAACAAAAAGTTTTTAAATATAAATTTAATCTCGGTTTTTCTGTCGTAACTTTTAACGTTTTTAATTAAAATAAGATTTTTTGATGTTTTTTAATGTAGAATTTAATATTACACAAAAAAGTATTCTTAAGTTTTTTTAAAAACACTAATAATTTTCGAGATATATAGGGTCAAACAAAAAGTTTGTAAATATAAATTTGATCTTAGTTTTTCTGTTATAACTTTTAACGTTTTTTAATAAAAATAAGATTTTTTGATGTTTTTTATGCAGAATTTAATATTACATAAAAAAGTATTCCTAAGTTTTTTTAAAGAAAGTAATACTGTTCGAGATATATAGGGTCAAACAAAAAGTTTGTAAATATAAATTTGATCTTAGTTTTTCTGTCATAAATTTTAAAGTTTTTAATCAAAATAAGATTTTTTAATGTTTTTTTATGTAAAATTTAATTTTGCATAAATAGGTATTCCTGAGTTTTTCCAAAAGAACTGATACTTTTCGAGATATACAGGGTCAAACAAAAAGTTTGTAAATAAAAATTTAATCTCAGTTTTTCTGTCATGACTTTTAACGTTTTTAATTAAAATAAGATTTTTTGATGTAAAATTTAATATTACACAAAAAAGTATTCTTGAGTTTTTTCAAAAGAACTGATACTTTTCGAGATATACAGGGTCAAACAAAAAGTTTGTAAATATAAATTTAATCTCAGTTTTTCTGTCATAACTTTTAACGTTTTTAATTAAAATAAGATTTTTTGATGTAGAATTTAATATAACACAAAAAAGTGTTCCTGAGTTTTTTCAAAAAAACTAATACTTTTCGAGATATATAGGGTCAAACAAAAAGTTTGTAAACATAAATTTGATGTTAGTTTTTCTGTCATAACTTTTAAAGTTTTTAATTAAAATAAGATTTTTTAATGTTTTTTGATGTAAAATTTAATTTTACATAAATAAGTATTCCTGAGTTTTTTCAAAAGAACTGATGCTTTTCGACATATACAGGGTGAAACAAAAAGTTTGCAAATATAAATTTAATCTCAGTTTTTCTGTCATAACGTTTAATTTAACGTTTTTAATTAAAATAAGATTTTTTAATCTAGAATTTAATATTACACAAAAAAGTAATCCTAAGTTTTTTTAAAGAAGCTAATACTTTTCGAGATATATAGGGTCAAACAAAAAGTTTGTAAATATAAATTTGATCTCAGTTTTTCTGTCATAACTTTTAAAGATTCTAATTAAAATAAGATTTTTTAATGTTTTTTGATGTAAAATTTAATTTAACATAAATAAGTATACCTGAGTTTTTTCAAAAGAACTGATACTTTTCGAGATATACAGGGTCAAACAAAAAGTTTGTAAATATAAATTTAATCTCAGTTTTTCTGTCATAACCTTTAACGTTTTTAATTAAAATAGGATTTTTTAATGTAGAATTCAATATTACACAAAAAAGTATTCTTGAGTTTTTTTAAAAATACTAATACTTTTCGAAATATATAGGGTCAAACAAAAAGTTTGAAAATATAAATTTGGTCTCAGTTTTTCTGTCATAGCTTTTAAAGTTTTTAATTAAAATAAGAATTTTTGGGATTTTTGATGTAAAATTTAATTTTACATAAAAAAGTATTCTTGAGTTTATTCAAAAAAACTGATACTTTTCGAGATATGCAGGGTCAAACAAAAAGTTTGTAAATATAAATTTAATCTCAGTTTTTCTGTCATAGCTTTTAAAGTTTTTAATTAAAATGAGATTTTTTAATGTTTTTTGATGTAAAATTTAATTTTACATAAATAAGTATTCTTAAGTTTTTTCAAAAAAACTGATACTTTTCGAGATATACAGGGTCAAACAAAAAGTTTGTAAATATAAATTTAATCTTAGTTTTTCTGTCATAACTTTTAACGTTTTTAATTAAAATAAGATTTTTTGATGTAGAATTTAATATTACACAAAAAAGTGATCTTGAGTTTTTTCAAAAAAACTAATACTTTTCGAGATATATAGGGTCTAACAAAAAGTTTGTAAACATAAATTTGATCTTAGTTTTTCTGTCATAACTTTTAAAGTTTTTAATTAAAATGAGATTTTTTAATGTTTTTTGATGTAAAATTTAATTTTACATAAATAAGTATTCTTGAGTTTTTTCAAAAGAACTGATACTTTTCGAGATATACAGGGTCAAACAAAAAGTTTGTAAATATAAATTTAATCTCAGTTTTTCTGTCATAACTTTTAACGTTTTTAATTAAAATAAGATTTTTTGATGTTTTTTGATGTAGAATTTAATATTACACAAAAAAGTATTCCTAAGTTTTTTCAAAAAAACTAATAATTTTCGAGATATATAGGGTCAAACAAAAAGTTTGTAAATATAAATTTGATCAAAGTTTTTCTGTCATAACTTTTAAAGTTTTTAAATAAAATGAGGTTTTTTAACGTTTTTCGATGTAAAATTTAATTTTACATAAAAAAGTATTCTTGAGTTTTTTCAAAAAAACTGATACTTTTCGAGATATACAGGGTCAAACAAAAAGTTTGTAAATATAAATTTAATTTCAGTTTTTCTGTCATAACTTTTAACGTTTTTAATTAAAATAAGATTTTTTGATGTAGAATTTAATATTACACAAAAAAGTGATCTTGAGTTTTTTCAAAAAAACTAATACTTTTCGAGATATATAGGGTCTAACAAAAAGTTTGTAAACATAAATTTGATCTTAGTTTTTCTGTCATAACTTTTAAAGTTTTTAATTAAAATGAGATTTTTTAATGTTTTTTGATGTAAAATTTAATTTTACATAAATAAGTATTCTTGAGTTTTTTCAAAAGAACTGATACTTTTCGAGATATACAGGGTCAAACAAAAAGTTTGTAAATATAAATTTAATCTCAGTTTTTCTGTCATAACTTTTAACGTTTTTAATTAAAATAAGATTTTTTGATGTTTTTTGATGTAGAATTTAATATTACACAAAAAAGTATTCCTAAGTTTTTTTAAAAAAACTAATACTTTTCGAGATATATAGGGTCAAACAAAAAGTTTGTAAATATAAATTTGATCTTAGTTTTTCTGTCATAACTTTTAAAGTTTTTAATTAAAATAAGATTTTTTAATGTTTTTTGATGTAAACTTAAATTTTACATAAATAAGTATTCTTGAGTTTTTTTAAAAGAACTGATACTTTTCGAGATATACAGGGTCAAACAAAAAGTTTGTAAATATAAATTTAATCTAAGTTTTTCTGTCATAACTTTTAACGTTTTTAATTAAAATAAGATTTTTTAATGTAGAATTTAATATTACACAAAAAAGTATTCTTGAGTTTTTTCAAAAAAACTAATACTTTTCGAGATATATAGGGTCAAACAAAAAGTTTGTAAACATAAATTTGATCTTAGTTTTTCTGTCATAACTTTTAAAGTTTTTAATTAAAATGAGATTTTTTAATGTTTTTTGATGTAAAATTTAATTTTACATAAATAAGTATTCTTGAGTTTTTTCAAAAGAACTGATACTTTTCGAGATATACAGGGTGAAACAAAAAGTTTGTAAATATAAATTTAATCTCAGTTTTTCTGTCATAACTTTTAACGTTTTTAATTAAAATAAGATTTTTTAATGTAGAATTTAATATTACACAAAAAAGTATTTTTAAGTTTTTTTTAACAAACTAATACTTTTCGAGATATATAGGGTCAAACAAAAAGTTTGTAAATATAAATTTGATCTCAGTTATTCTGTCATAACTTTTAAAGATTTTAATTAAAATAAGATTTTTTGATGTAGAATTTAATATTACACAAAAAAGTGTTCTTGAGTTTTTTCAAAAAAACTAATACTTTTCGAGATATATAGGGTCAAACAAAAAGTTTGTAAACATAAATTTGATCTTAGATTTTCTGTCATAACTTTTAAAGTTTTTAATTAAAATGAGATTTTTTAATGTTTTTTGATGTAAAATTTAATTTTACATAAATAAGTATTCTTGAGTTTTTTCAAAAGAACTGATACTTTTCGAGATATACAGGGTGAAACAAAAAGTTTGTAAATATAAATTTAATCTCAGTTTTTCTGTCATAACTTTTAACGTTTTTAATTAAAATAAGATTTTTTGATGTAGAATTTAATATTACACAAAAAAGTGTTCTTGAGTTTTTTCAAAAAAACTAATACTTTTCGAGATATATAGGGTCAAACAAAAAGTTTGTAAACATAAATTTGATCTTAGATTTTCTGTCATAACTTTTAAAGTTTTTAATTAAAATGAGATTTTTTAATGTTTTTTGATGTAAAATTTAATTTTACATAAATAAGTATTCTTGAGTTTTTTCAAAAGAACTGATACTTTTCGAGATATACAGGGTGAAACAAAAAGTTTGTAAATATAAATTTAATCTCAGTTTTTCTGTCATAACTTTTAACGTTTTTAATTAAAATAAGATTTTTTGATGTAGAATTTTGATATTACACAAAAAAGTGTTCTTGAGTTTTTTCAAAAAAACTAATACTTTTCGAGATATATAGGGTCAAACAAAAAGTTTGTAAACATAAATTTGATCTTAGATTTTCTGTCATAACTTTTAAAGTTTTTAATTAAAATGAGATTCTTTTGCGTTTTTTGATGTAAAATTAAATTTTACATAAATAAGTATTCTTGAATTTTTTCAAAAGAACTGATACTTTTCGAGATATACAGGGTCAAACAAAAAGTTTGTAAATATAAATTTAATCTCAGTTTTTCTGTCATAACTTTTAACGTTTTTAATTAAAATAAGATTTTTTGATGTAGAATTTAATATTACACAAAAAAGTGTTCTTGAGTTTTTTCAAAAAAACTAATACTTTTCGAGATATATAGGGTCAAACAAAAAGTTTGTAAACATAAATTTGATCTTAGATTTTCTGTCATAACTTTTAAAGTTTTTAATTAAAATGAGATTTTTTAATGTTTTTTGATGTAAAATTTAATTTTACATAAATAAGTATTCTTGAGTTTTTTCAAAAGAACTGATACTTTTCGAGATATACAGGGTGAAACAAAAAGTTTGTAAATATAAATTTAATCTCAGTTTTTCTGTCATAACTTTTAACGTTTTTAATTAAAATAAGATTTTTTGATGTTTTTTGATGTAGAATTTAATATTACACAAAAACGTATTCCTAAGTTTTTTCAAAAAAACTAATAATTTTCGAGATATATAGGGTCAAACAAAAAGTTTGTAAATATAAATTTGATCTAAGTTTTTCTGTCATAACTTTTAAAGTTTTTAATTAAAATAAGATTTTTTGATGTAGAATTTAATATTACACAAAAAAGTATTTTTAAGTTTTTTTTAACAAACTAATACTTTTCGAGATATATAGGGTCAAACAAAAAGTTTGTAAATATAAATTTGATCTCAGTTATTCTGTCATAACTTTTAAAGATTTTAATTAAAATGAGATTCTTTTGCGTTTTTTGATGTAAAATTAAATTTTACATAAATAAGTATTCTTGAGTTTTTTCAAAAGAACTGATACTTTTCGAGATATACAGGGTCAAACAAAAAGTTTGTAAATATAAATTTAATCTCAGTTTTTCTGTCATAACTTTTAACGTTTTTAATTAAAATAAGATTTTTTGATGTAGAATTTAATATTACACAAAAAAGTGATCTTGAGTTTTTTCAAAAAAACTAATACTTTTCGAGATATATAGGGTGAAACAAAAAGTTTGTAAACATAAATTTGATCTTAGTTTTTCTGTCATAACTTTTAAAGTTTTTAATTAAAATGAGATTTTTTAATGTTTTTTGATGTAAAATTTAATTTTACATAAATAAGTATTCTTGAGTTTTTTCAAAAGAACTGATACTTTTCGAGATATACAGGGTCAAACAAAAAGTTTGTAAATATAAATTTAATCTCAGTTTTTCTGTCATAACTTTTAACGTTTTTAATTAAAATAAGATTTTTTGATGTTTTTTGATGTAGAATTTAATATTACACAAAAAAGTATTCCTAAGTTTTTTCAAAAAAACTAATAATTTTCGAGATATATAGGGTCAAACAAAAAGTTTGTAAATATAAATTTGATCTAAGTTTTTCTGTCATAACTTTTAAAGTTTTTAAATAAAATGAGGTTTTTTAACGTTTTTCGATCTAAAATTTAATTTTACATAAATAAGTGTTCTTGAGTTTTTTCAAAAGAACTGATACTTTTCGAGATATACAGGGTCAAACAAAAGTTTGTAAATATAAATTTAATCTCAGTTTTTCTGTCAAAACTTTTAACGTTTTTAATTAAAATAAGATTTTTTGATGTAGAATTTAATATTACACAAAAAAGTATTCTTGAGTTTTTTTAAAAAAACTAATACTTTTCGAGATATATAGGGTCAAACAAAAAGTTTGTAAATATAAATTTGATCTAAGTTTTTCTGTCATAACTTTTAAAGTTTTTAATTAAAATAAGATTTTTTAATGTTTTTTGATGTAAAATTTAATTTAACATAAATAAGTTTTCCTGAGTTTTTTCAAAAGAACTGATACTTTTCGAGATATACAGGGTCAAACAAAAAGTTTGTAAATATAAATTTAATCTCAGTTTTTCTGTCATAACTTTTAACGTTTTAAATTAAAATAGGATTTTTTAATGTAGAATTCAATATTACACAAAAAAGTATTCTTGAGTTTTTTTAAAAATACTAATACTTTTCGAAATATATAGGGTCAAACAAAAAGTTTGAAAATATAAATTTGGTCTCAGTTTTTCTGTCATAGCTTTTAAAGTTTTTAATTAAAATAAGAATTTTTGGGGTTTTTTGATGTAAAATTTAATTTTACATAAAAAAGTATTCTTGAGTTTATTCAAAAAAACTGATACTTTTCGAGATATGCAGGGTCAAACAAAAAGTTTGTAAATATAAATTTAATCTCAGTTTTTCTGTCATAGCTTTTAAAGTTTTTAATTAAAATGAGATTTTTTAATGTTTTTTGATGTAAAATTTAATTTTACATAAATAAGTATTCTTAAGTTTTTTCAAAAGAACTGATACTTTTCGAGATATACAGGGTCAAACAAAAAGTTTGTAAATATAAATTTAATCTTAGTTTTTCTGTCATAACTTTTAACGTTTTTAATTAAAATAAGATTTTTTGATGTAGAATTTAATATTGCACAAAAAAGTGATCTTGAGTTTTTTCAAAAAAACTAATACTTTTCGAGATATATAGGGTCAAACAAAAAGTTTGTAAACATAAATTTGATCTTAGTTTTTCTGTCATAACTTTTAAAGTTTTTAATTAAAATGAGATTTTTTAATGTTTTTTGATGTAGAATTTAATATTACACAAAAAAGTATTCCTAAGTTTTTTCAAAAAAACTAATAATTTTCGAGATATATAGGGTCAAACAAAAAGTTTGTAAATATAAATTTGATCTAAGTTTTTCTGTCATAACTTTTAAAGTTTTTAAATAAAATGAGGTTTTTTAACGTTTTTCGATGTAAAATTTAATTTTACATAAAAAAGTATTCTTGAGTTTTTTCAAAAAAACTGATACTTTTCGAGATATACAGGGTCAAACAAAAAGTTTTTAAATATAAATTTAATCTCGGTTTTTCTGTCGTAACTTTTAACGTTTTTAATTAAAATAAGATTTTTTGATGTTTTTTAATGTAGAATTTAATATTACACAAAAAAGTATTCTTAAGTTTTTTTAAAAACACTAATAATTTTCGAGATATATAGGGTCAAACAAAAAGTTTGTAAATATAAATTTGATCTTAGTTTTTCTGTTATAACTTTTAACGTTTTTTAATAAAAATAAGATTTTTTGATGTTTTTTATGCAGAATTTAATATTACATAAAAAAGTATTCCTAAGTTTTTTTAAAGAAAGTAATACTTTTCGAGATATATAGGGTCAAACAAAAAGTTTGTAAATATAAATTTGATCTTAGTTTTTCTGTCATAAATTTTAAAGTTTTTAATCAAAATAAGATTTTTTAATGTTTTTTGATGTAAAATTTAATTTTGCATAAATAAGTATTTCTGAGTTTTTCCAAAAGAACTGATACTTTTCGAGATATACAGGGTCAAACAAAAAGTTTGTAAATATAAATTTAATCTTAGTTTTTCTGTCATAACTTTTAACGTTTTTAATTAAAATAAGATTTTTTGATGTAGAATTTAATATTACACAAAAAAGTGATCTTGAGTTTTTTCAAAAAAACTAATACTTTTCGAGATATATAGGGTCTAACAAAAAGTTTGTAAACATAAATTTGATCTTAGTTTTTCTGTCATAACTTTTAAAGTTTTTAATTAAAATGAGATTTTTTAATGTTTTTTGATGTAAAATTTAATTTTACATAAATAAGTATTCTTGAGTTTTTTCAAAAGAACTGATACTTTTCGAGATATACAGGGTCAAACAAAAAGTTTGTAAATATAAATTTAATCTCAGTTTTTCTGTCATAACTTTTAACGTTTTTAATTAAAATAAGATTTTTTGATGTTTTTTGATGTAGAATTTAATATTACACAAAAAAGTATTCCTAAGTTTTTTCAAAAAAACAAATAATTTTCGAGATATATAGGGTCAAACAAAAAGTTTGTAAATATAAATTTGATCAAAGTTTTTCTGTCATAACTTTTAAAGTTTTTAAATAAAATGAGGTTTTTTAACGTTTTTCGATGTAAAATTTAATTTTACATAAAAAAGTATTCTTGAGTTTTTTCAAAAAAACTGATACTTTTCGAGATATACAGGGTCAAACAAAAAGTTTGTAAATATAAATTTAATTTCAGTTTTTCTGTCATAACTTTTAACGTTTTTAATTAAAATAAGATTTTTTGATGTTTTTTGATATAGAATTTAATATTACACAAAAAAGTATTCCTAAGTTTTTTTAAAAAAACTAATACTTTTCGAGATATATAGGGTCAAACAAAAAGTTTGTAAATATAAATTTGATCTTAGTTTTTCTGTCATAACTTTTAAAGTTTTTAATTAAAATAAGATTTTTTAATGTTTTTTGATGTAAACTTAAATTTTACATAAATAAGTATTCTTGAGTTTTTTTAAAAGAACTGATACTTTTCGAGATATACAGGGTCAAACAAAAAGTTTGTAAATATAAATTTAATCTAAGTTTTTCTGTCATAACTTTTAACGTTTTTAATTAAAATAAGATTTTTTGATGTAGAATTTAATATTACACAAAAAAGTATTCTTGAGTTTTTTCAAAAAAACTAATACTTTTCGAGATATATAGGGTCTAACAAAAAGTTTGTAAACATAAATTTGATCTTAGTTTTTCTGTCATAACTTTTAAAGTTTTTAATTAAAATGAGATTTTTTAATGTTTTTTGATGTAAAATTTAATTTTACATAAATAAGTATTCTTGAGTTTTTTCAAAAGAACTGATACTTTTCGAGATATACAGGGTCAAACAAAAAGTTTGTAAATATAAATTTAATCTCAGTTTTTCTGTCATAACTTTTAACGTTTTTAATTAAAATAAGATTTTTTGATGTTTTTTGATGTAGAATTTAATATTACACAAAAAAGTATTCCTAAGTTTTTTCAAAAAAACAAATAATTTTCGAGATATATAGGGTCAAACAAAAAGTTTGTAAATATAAATTTGATCAAAGTTTTTCTGTCATAACTTTTAAAGGTTTTAAATAAAATGAGGTTTTTTAACGTTTTTCGATGTAAAATTTAATTTTACATAAAAAAGTATTCTTGAGTTTTTTCAAAAAAACTGATACTTTTCGAGATATACAGGGTCAAACAAAAAGTTTGTAAATATAAATTTAATTTCAGTTTTTCTGTCATAACTTTTAACGTTTTTAATTAAAATAAGATTTTTTGATGTTTTTTGATATAGAATTTAATATTACACAAAAAAGTATTCCTAAGTTTTTTTAAAAAAACTAATACTTTTCGAGATATATAGGGTCAAACAAAAAGTTTGTAAATATAAATTTGATCTTAGTTTTTCTGTCATAACTTTTAAAGTTTTTAATTAAAATAAGATTTTTTAATGTTTTTTGATGTAAACTTAAATTTTACATAAATAAGTATTCTTGAGTTTTTTTAAAAGAACTGATACTTTTCGAGATATACAGGGTCAAACAAAAAGTTTGTAAATATAAATTTAATCTAAGTTTTTCTGTCATAACTTTTAACGTTTTTAATTAAAATAAGATTTTTTGATGTAGAATTTAATATTACACAAAAAAGTATTCTTGAGTTTTTTCAAAAAAACTAATACTTTTCGAGATATATAGGGTCAAACAAAAAGTTTGTAAACATAAATTTGATCTTAGTTTTTCTGTCATAACTTTTAAAGTTTTTAATTAAAATGAGATTTTTTAATGTTTTTTGATGTAAAATTTAATTTTACATAAATAAGTATTCTTGAGTTTTTTCAAAAGAACTGATACTTTTCGAGATATACAGGGTGAAACAAAAAGTTTGTAAATATAAATTTAATCTCAGTTTTTCTGTCATAACTTTTAACGTTTTTAATTAAAATAAGATTTTTTAATGTAGAATTTAATATTACACAAAAAAGTATTTTTAAGTTTTTTTTAACAAACTAATACTTTTCGAGATATATAGGGTCAAACAAAAAGTTTGTAAATATAAATTTGATCTCAGTTATTCTGTCATAACTTTTAAAGATTTTAATTAAAATGAGATTCTTTTGCGTTTTTTGATGTAAAATTAAATTTTACATAAATAAGTATTCTTGAATTTTTTCAAAAGAACTGATACTTTTCGAGATATACAGGGTCAAACAAAAAGTTTGTAAATATAAATTTAATCTCAGTTTTTCTGTCATAACTTTTAACGTTTTTAATTAAAATAAGATTTTTTGATGTAGAATTTAATATTACACAAAAAAGTGTTCTTGAGTTTTTTCAAAAAAACTAATACTTTTCGAGATATATAGGGTCAAACAAAAAGTTTGTAAACATAAATTTGATCTTAGTTTTTCTGTCATAACTTTTAAAGTTTTTAATTAAAATAAGATTTTTTAATGTTTTTTGATGTAAACTTAAATTTTACATAAATAAGTATTCTTGAGTTTTTTTAAAAGAACTGATACTTTTCGAGATATACA
Source organism: Altica lythri (assembly GCA_964028335.1). Taxonomy (NCBI): domain Eukaryota; kingdom Metazoa; phylum Arthropoda; class Insecta; order Coleoptera; family Chrysomelidae; genus Altica; species Altica lythri. Next base: position 488,285 of record CAXIIO010001191.1, read on the forward strand.
GGGTGAAACAAAAAGTTTGTAAATATAAATTTAATCTCAGTTTTTCTGTCATAACTTTTAACGTTTTTAATTAAAATAAGATTTTTTGATGTTTTTTGATGTAGAATTTAATATTACACAAAAAAGTATTCCTAAGTTTTTTCAAAAAAACTAATAATTTTCGAGATATATAGGGTCAAACAAAAAGTTTGTAAATATAAATTTGATCTAAGTTTTTCTGTCATAACTTTTAAAGTTTTTAATTAAAATAAGATTTTTTGATGTAGAATTTAATATTACACAAAAAAGTATTTTTAAGTTTTTTTTAACAAACTAATACTTTTCGAGATATATAGGGTCAAACAAAAAGTTTGTAAATATAAATTTGATCTCAGTTATTCTGTCATAACTTTTAAAGATTTTAATTAAAATGAGATTCTTTTGCGTTTTTTGATGTAAAATTAAATTTTACATAAATAAGTATTCTTGAGTTTTTTCAAAAGAACTGATACTTTTCGAGATATACAGGGTCAAACAAAAAGTTTGTAAATATAAATTTAATCTCAGTTTTTCTGTCATAACTTTTAACGTTTTTAATTAAAATAAGATTTTTTGATGTAGAATTTAATATTACACAAAAAAGTGATCTTGAGTTTTTTCAAAAAAACTAATACTTTTCGAGATATATAGGGTGAAACAAAAAGTTTGTAAACATAAATTTGATCTTAGTTTTTCTGTCATAACTTTTAAAGTTTTTAATTAAAATGAGATTTTTTAATGTTTTTTGATGTAAAATTTAATTTTACATAAATAAGTATTCTTGAGTTTTTTCAAAAGAACTGATACTTTTCGAGATATACAGGGTCAAACAAAAAGTTTGTAAATATAAATTTAATCTCAGTTTTTCTGTCATAACTTTTAACGTTTTTAATTAAAATAAGATTTTTTGATGTTTTTTGATGTAGAATTTAATATTACACAAAAAAGTATTCCTAAGTTTTTTCAAAAAAACTAATAATTTTCGAGATATATAGGGTCAAACAAAAAGTTTGTAAATATAAATTTGATCTAAGTTTTTCTGTCATAACTTTTAAAGTTTTTAAATAAAATGAGGTTTTTTAACGTTTTTCGATCTAAAATTTAATTTTACATAAATAAGTGTTCTTGAGTTTTTTCAAAAGAACTGATACTTTTCGAGATATACAGGGTCAAACAAAAGTTTGTAAATATAAATTTAATCTCAGTTTTTCTGTCAAAACTTTTAACGTTTTTAATTAAAATAAGATTTTTTGATGTAGAATTTAATATTACACAAAAAAGTATTCTTGAGTTTTTTCAAAAAAACTAATACTTTTCAAGATATATAGGGTCAAACAAAAAGTTTGTAAATATAAATTTGATCTAAGTTTTTCTGTCATAACTTTTAAAGTTTTTAATTAAAATAAGATTTTTTAATGTTTTTTGATGTAAAATTTAATTTAACATAAATAAGTATTCCTGAGTTTTTTCAAAAGAACTGATACTTTTCGAGATATACAGGGTCAAACAAAAAGTTTGTAAATATAAATTTAATCTCAGTTTTTCTGTCATAACTTTTAACGTTTTAAATTAAAATAGGATTTTTTAATGTAGAATTCAATATTACACAAAAAAGTATTCTTGAGTTTTTTTAAAAATACTAATACTTTTCGAAATATATAGGGTCAAACAAAAAGTTTGAAAATATAAATTTGGTCTCAGTTTTTCTGTCATAGCTTTTAAAGTTTTTAATTAAAATAAGAATTTTTGGGGTTTTTTGATGTAAAATTTAATTTTACATAAAAAAGTATTCTTGAGTTTATTCAAAAAAACTGATACTTTTCGAGATATGCAGGGTCAAACAAAAAGTTTGTAAATATAAATTTAATCTCAGTTTTTCTGTCATAGCTTTTAAAGTTTTTAATTAAAATGAGATTTTTTAATGTTTTTTGATGTAAAATTTAATTTTACATAAATAAGTATTCTTAAGTTTTTTCAAAAGAACTGATACTTTTCGAGATATACAGGGTCAAACAAAAAGTTTGTAAATATAAATTTAATCTTAGTTTTTCTGTCATAACTTTTAACGTTTTTAATTAAAATAAGATTTTTTGATGTAGAATTTAATATTGCACAAAAAAGTGATCTTGAGTTTTTTCAAAAAAACTAATACTTTTCGAGATATATAGGGTCAAACAAAAAGTTTGTAAACATAAATTTGATCTTAGTTTTTCTGTCATAACTTTTAAAGTTTTTAATTAAAATGAGATTTTTTAATGTTTTTTGATGTAGAATTTAATATTACACAAAAAAGTATTCCTAAGTTTTTTCAAAAAAACTAATAATTTTCGAGATATATAGGGTCAAACAAAAAGTTTGTAAATATAAATTTGATCTAAGTTTTTCTGTCATAACTTTTAAAGTTTTTAAATAAAATGAGGTTTTTTAACGTTTTTCGATGTAAAATTTAATTTTACATAAAAAAGTATTCTTGAGTTTTTTCAAAAAAACTGATACTTTTCGAGATATACAGGGTCAAACAAAAAGTTTTTAAATATAAATTTAATCTCGGTTTTTCTGTCGTAACTTTTAACGTTTTTAATTAAAATAAGATTTTTTGATGTTTTTTAATGTAGAATTTAATATTACACAAAAAAGTATTCTTAAGTTTTTTTAAAAACACTAATGATTTTCGAGATATATAGGGTCAAACAAAAAGTTTGTAAATATAAATTTGATCTTAGTTTTTCTGTTATAACTTTTAACGTTTTTTAATAAAAATAAGATTTTTTGATGTTTTTTATGCAGAATTTAATATTACATAAAAAAGTATTCCTAAGTTTTTTTAAAGAAAGTAATACTTTTCGAGATATATAGGGTCAAACAAAAAGTTTGTAAATATAAATTTGATCTTAGTTTTTCTGTCATAAATTTTAAAGTTTTTAATCAAAATAAGATTTTTTAATGTTTTTTGATGTAAAATTTAATTTTGCATAAATAAGTATTTCTGAGTTTTTCCAAAAGAACTGATACTTTTCGAGATATACAGGGTCTAACAAAAAGTTTGTAAATATAAATTTAATCTCAGTTTTTTTGTCATGACTTTTAACGTTTTTAATTAAAATAAGATTTTTTGATGTAAAATTTAATATTACACAAAAAAGTATTCCTGAGTTTTTTCAAAAGAACTGATACTTTTCGAGATATACAGGGTCAAACAAAAAGTTTGTAAATATAAATTTAATCTCAGTTTTTCTGTCATAACTTTTAACGTTTTTAATTAAAATAAGATTTTTTGATGTTTTTTGATGTAGAATTTAATATTACACAAAAAAGTATTCCTAAGTTTTTTCGAAAAAACTAATAATTTTCGAGATATATAGGGTCAAACAAAAAGTTTGTAAATATAAATTTGATCTAAGTTTTTCTGTCATAACTTTTAAAGTTTTTAAATAAAATGAGGTTTTTTAACGTTTTTCGATGTAAAATTTAATTTTACATAAAAAAGTATTCCTGAGTATTTTCAAAAAAACTGATACTTTTCGAGATATACAGGGTCAAACAAAAAAATTGTAAATATAAATTTAATCTCAGTTTTTCTGTTATAACTTTTAACGTTTTTAATTAAAATAAGATTTTTTGATGTTTTTTGATATAGAATTTAATATAACACAAAAAAGTATTCCTAAGTTTTTTTAAAAAAACTAATACTTTTCGAGATATATAGGGTCAAACAAAAAGTTTGTAAATATAAATTTGATCTTAGTTTTTCTGTCATAACTTTTAAATTTTTTAATTAAAATGAGATTTTTTAATGTTTTTTGATGTAAAATTAAATTTTACATAAATAAGTATTCTTGAGTTTTTTCAAAAGAACTGATACTTTTCGAGATATACAGGGTCAAACAAAAAGTTTGTAAATATAAATTTAATCTCAGTTTTTCTGTCATAACTTTTAACGTTTTTAATTAAAATAAGATTTTTTGATGTAGAATTTAATATTACACAAAAAAGTGTTCTTGAGTTTTTTCGAAAAAACTAATACTTTTCGAGATATATAGGGTCAAACAAAAAGTTTGTAAACATAAATTTGATCTTAGTTTTTCTGTTATAACTTTTAAAGTTTTTAATTAAAATGAGATTTTTTAATGTTTTTTGATGTAAAATTTAATTTTACATAAATAAGTATTCTTGAGTTTTTTCAAAAGAACTGATACTTTTCGAGATATACAGGGTGAAACAAAAAGTTTGTAAATATAAATTTAATCTCAGTTTTTTTGTCATAACTTTTAACGTTTTTAATTAAAATAAGATTTTTTAATGTAGAATGTAATATTATACAAAAAAGTATTTTTAAGTTTTTTTTAACAAACTAATACTTTTCGAGATATATAGGGTCAAACAAAAAGTTTGTAAATATAAATTTGATCTCAGTTATTCTGTCATAACTTTTAAAGTTTTTAATTAAAATGAGATTTTTTAATGTTTTTTGATGTAAAATTTAATTTTACATAAAAAAGTATTCTTGAGTTTTTTCAAAAAAACTGATACTTTTCGAGATATATAGGGTCAAACAAAAAGTTTGTAAATATAAATTTAATCTCAGTTTTTCTGTCATAACTTTTAACGTTTTTAATTAAAATAGGATTTTTTGATGTTTTTGGATGTAGAATTTAATATTACACAAAAAAGTGTTCCTAAGGTTTTTTAAAAACACTAATAATTTTCGAGATATATAGGGTCAAACAAAAAGTTTGTAAATATAAATTCGATCTTAGTTTTTCTGTCATAACTTTTAAAGATTCTAATTAAAATAAGATTTTTTAATGTTTTTTGATGTAAAATTTAATTCTACATAAATAAGTATTCCTGAGTTTTTTCAAAAGAACTGATACTTTTCGAGATATACAGGGTCAAACAAAAAGTTTGTAAATATAAATTTAATCTGTTTTTCTGTCATAACTTTTAAAGTTTTTTATTAAAATAAGAATAGTCCGGGTTGCCACGTGGTAAAAAAGGCATAAAGAATAACCGGCTGAAACTTTCAGAATCGCTTAATTGCACTTAGACCTACAAACTTCCATAGCAACAATATCGATAAATGGGGCGTTTTTTCTTCAGCAGTGGTCAAACATGTCGAAAGTTATAACTCTCCCCAGAGTGATGGATTACCGATTTATTTTTTGTGAATCAACAGCTTTTTATTATTTTATGTGACCTACAAAAGAAGAGGGCGTTAACTGGTTATTTGTTAAGTCGTTGGCAGTCGTAACTATTACATGTTAAGCGCGTAGGCCCCGCCAAACGCCCTCCTCTTTTTGTAGGTCACGTGTTTTATTATGTAGTAATAATAAAAAACTGTTGATTCACAAAAAATAAATCGGTTATCCATCACTTCGGGGAGGGTTATATCTTTCGACATGTTTGACCGCTGCTAAAGAAAAAACGCCCCATCCATCGATATTGTTGCTATGGAAGTTTGTAGGTCTAAGTGCAATTAAGCGATTCTGAAAGTTTCAGCCGGTTATTCTTTATGCCTTTTTTACCACGTGGAAACCCGGACTAGAATATTTGGTGTTTTTTATGTAAAATTTAATTTTACATAAAAAAGTATTCTTGAGTTTTTTTAAAAAAACTGATACTTTTCTAGATATACAGGGTCAAACAAAAAGTTTGTAAATATAAATTTAATCTCAGTTTTTCTGTCATAACTTTTATCGTTTTTAACTAAAATAAAATTTTTTGATGTTTTTTATGTAGAATTAAATTTTACTTAAAAACGTATTCTTAAGCTTTTAAAAAACCTAATACTTTTCGAGATATATAGGGTCAAACAAAAAGTGTGTAAATATAAATTTGATCTTAGTTTTTCTGTCATAACTTTTAAAGTTTTTAATTAAAATAAGATTTTTTAATATTTTTTGATGTAAAATTTAATTTTACATAAATAAGTATTCTTGAGTTTTTTCAAAAAACTGATACTTTTCGAAATATACAGGGTCAAACAAAAAGTTTGTAAATATAAATTTAATCTCGGTTTTTCTGTCGTAACTTTTAACGTTTTTAATTAAAATAAGATTTTTTGATGTTTTTTAATGTAGAATTTAATATTACACAAAAAAGTATTCTTAAGTTTTTTTTAAAAACACTAATAATTTTCGAGATATATAGGGTCAAACAAAAAGTTTGTAAATATAAATTTGATCTTAGTTTTTCTGTTATAACTTTTAACGTTTTTTAATAAAAATAAGATTTTTTGATGTTTTTTATGCAGAATTTAATATTACATAAAAAAGTATTCCTAAGTTTTTTTAAAGAAAGTAATACTTTTCGAGATATATAGGGTCAAACAAAAAGTTTGTAAATATAAATTTGATCTTAGTTTTTCTGTCATAAATTTTAAAGTTTTTAATCAAAATAAGATTTTTTAATGTTTTTTTATGTAACATTTAATTTTACATAAATAAGTATTCTTGAGTTTTTTCAAAAGAACTGATACTTTTCGAGATATACAGGGTCAAACAAAAAGTTTGTAAATATAAATTTAATCTCAGTTTTTCTGTCATAACTTTTAACGTTTTTAATTGAAATAAGATTTTTTGATGTAGAATTTAATATTACACAAAAAAGTATTCTTGAGTTTTTTCAAAAAAACTAATACTTTTCGAGATATATAGGGTCAAACAAAAAGTTTGTAAATATAAATTTAATCTCAGTTTTTCTGTCATAACTTTTAAACTTTTTAATTAAAATAAGATTTTTTAATGTTTTTTTATGTAAACTTTAATTTTACATAAATAAGTATTCCTGAGTTTTTTCAAAAGAACTGATACTTTTCGGGATATACAGGGTCAAACAAAAAGTTTGTAAATATAAATTTAATCTCAGTTTTTCTGTCATAAATTTTAACGTTTTTAATTAAAATAAGATTTTTTGATGTAGGATTTATTATTACACAAAAAAGTATTCTAACGTTTTTTCAAAAAAACTAATAATTTTCGAGATATATAGGGTCAAACAAAAAGTTTGAAAATATAAATTTGATCTCAGTTTTTCTGTCATAGCTTTTAAAGTTTTTAATTAAAATAAGATTTTTTGGGGTTTTTTGATGTAAAATTTAATTTTACATAAGAAAGTATTCTTGAGTTTTTTCAGAAAAACTGATACTTTTCGAGATATGCAGGGTCAAACAAAAAGTTTGTAAATATAAATTTAATCTCAGTTTTTCTATCATAACTTTTAACGGTTTAAATTAAAATAAGATTTTTTAACGTTTTTTTATGTAAAATTTAATTTTACATAAAAAAGTATTCTTGAGTTTTTTCAAAAAAACTGATACTTTTCGAGATATACATGGTCAAACAAAAAGTTTGTAAATATAAATTTAATCTCAGTTTTTCTGTCATAACTTTTAACGATTTTAACTAAAATAAGATTTTTTGATGTTTTTTGATGTAGAATTTAATACTACACAAAAAAGTATAACTAAGTTTTTTTAAAAAAACTAACAATTTTCGAGATATATAGGGTCAAACAAAAAGTTTGTAAATATAAATTTGATCTAAATTTTTCTGTCATAACTTTTAAAGTTTTTAATCAAAATAAGATTTTTTACTGTTTTTTGATGTAAAATTTAATTTTGCATAAATAAGTATTGAAACACTTATGGGGGCTTTTTACACAATTTATTTACAAAATTGTTAAGATACACTGAACTCTGCTGGATAACGTCTAACTACTTGACAATACAATGAACTCTTGTGAACACTTGACTCGAACTCACGTTAACTGCCCATGCATCCCCTTATATACAACATTATTTAATCTAGTCAGTGTGTTTAGAAGTTTCTAGAATTTTCTAGAAACATTATTTAAAATGGTCAGTTGATTTTTTTTTTACAAACTTCTAAAAATCAACTGTCAACAACAATCTTTCAAATTAAGGTCCCTTCCTTTACGGTTATCCCGTTACACTGCCCCCTCCTTAGATTCATTCCTCCTGGAATGTTATTTTCTACATCGGAATCCCGCACACTCCCTGAGCCAGCCAAACCATCTTCTTGGAGTTGCTGCGCATCTCCACTATGGTTTCCCTGGTAAGGCGCCAAACGATCATGATGGACCACGACGGGTTTCCCTCTGGGAATTTTCACGATCCGATAAATGACATCGTTAATCTTCTTCTTGATGGTGTAAGGACCTTCCCAGTTCTTTTGTAATTTGGGACAAATACCTCGACGCCGTCGGGGGTTATAGAGCCAGACTAAATCTCCAACTTGGTAACTCTTTTCCATTGTCCGTGTGTCATAGTACCTCTTCATCCGATCACTAGATAATTGTAGTTTTCCACGCACCAGGTTGTGTATATTTTCCATTCGATTCTGAAGGTTGGTGACATATTGTTCTCGTGCCATTTCTTCACCAGGTTTACAACCAAACACCAAGTCACATGGTAGCCTCATTTCTCTACCGAACAGGACTTTCGCAGGCGTTTGGCCAGTTGATTCGTTGATGGCCGATCGAATTGCCATTAGAAATAGTGGAATATGTCGATCCCAATCCCTCTGACAATCTGACACCACTTTTGACAGATAGTTGGTTATAGTCCGGTTCATTCGTTCCACCATTCCATCAGACTGAGGGTGCATCGCTGTGGTTCTCGTTTTGTGGATGCCTAATCTTTGGCAAACTTCTTGAAACAGCTTGCTCTTAAAATTTCTTCCTTGGTCTGAATGTAATTCTAATGGTACCCCAAATCGGCTTACGAATTCTTCAACCAATATATTTGCTAAAGTGGTAGCTTCCTGATTGGGAACTGCATATGCTTCAACCCATTTAGTGAAGTAGTCCATTACAACAAAGATGTACTTGTTTCCTACATCGGTCTGTGGAAGTGGCCCCAATACATCTACTGCGATTCTTTCAAAAGGACTTCCAACCAGGTATTGCTGCATTTCCGCCTTCGGTTTTCGGTGCGGACCGTTACTGGCAGCACATGTAGTGCATTTACGACACCAATCTTTAACATCATTAGTGCAATTTACCCAGTAAAATCTATCTCGGATCTTTTGCAGCGTTTTCGTGATACCCAGATGTCCTCCAGAACTATCATTATGCATCTGTTTTAAAATTTCCGGTACAGCATTTCTTGGGACCACTATTTGTTTCCTTGTTTCTGTGCCCTCGGAATTTTCTACAAGTCTTTTAACGAGCCCTCTGTCCAAAATTAAAGAGTTACATTGGGACCAGTATGGTTTTAAAGCAGGAGAGGATGAGGATATCTCTCTCCACAACGGACGACGGTCCATTCTCTTCCACTCCCTAATCTTTCTCAGAACGGGATCGTTTTCTTGTTGCTCCTCCAGCATAGAGCTCTCGTCTTCTGGCACAACTAAGGCAAGTTTTTCCTCGTTCTGCTCCATACGGGTACAATGGGGGCAATCAGGTCGACATGGTCTTCTGGAAAGTGCATCAGCATTACGATGTCTGGTTCCAGGTCTGTGCTCGATTTCAACATCATATTCCTGCAGTTTTTCGAGCCATCTTGCTATCTGTCCTTCTGGGTTCCTAAAGCTAAGTAGCCACTTTAAACTAGCATGGTCTGTTCTGATCAGGAATTTTCTGCCATACAGATATTTATAAAAGTGTTCGACGGATTTTACAACTGCTAACAGTTCCCTCCGAGTTACACAGTAATTCTTTTCAGCTTTCGATAAAGTTTTGCTGAAGTAACCAACCACTCTTTCCTTACCGTCTTGTAGCTGTGACAAGACGGCTCCAATTCCCACATTGCTGGCGTCGGTGTCCAGAATAAGCTTACCATCAGGAAGTGGATAAGCAAGAACAGGTGCTGACGTAAGCTGTTTCTTCAATATTTCAAACGCATTTTGACATTCCTGATCCTAACAGAAGGACTTATCTTGTTCTGTCAAACGTGTCAAGGGTTTGGCAATGTCTCCAAAATTCTTGACATATCGTCGGTAATAGGAACAAAGACCCAAGAAACTCCGGAGCTGATGTTTGTCGATAGGGATTGGCCATTCCTGAACGGCTTGTATCTTAGCGGGATCAACAGCAACGCCATCCTTGCTTACGTTATGTCCTAAATAGTTGACCTGTCTCTGGAACAAGTGGCATTTCTTAACATTCAATGTTAGATTAGCGTTCTGTAATCTTTTACAAACTTCTTCCAGGTTAGATAAATGTTCCTTAAAGGTCTTACCCATTATGATGATGTCGTCTAGATAAACTAGACAAGTTTCCCATGACAAACCCCGCAGGATGTTCTCCATTAGTCGTTCAAACGTCGCAGGAGCATTACAGAGGCCAAATGGAAGGACCGTGAATTGCCATAACCCTGATCCACTGGTAAAGGCAGTCTTTTCTTTGTCTGCAGGATTTATTTTAACTTGCCAGTATTCGCTTTTAAGGTCCAAGGTAGAAAACAGAGTAGAACCCGCCAAAGCGTCGAGGGCATCATCAGTCCTTGGCAGAGGATAACTGTCCTTCTTAGTGACATCATTTAGCTTTCTATAGTCGACACAAAACCGCATTGATCCGTCTTTCTTTCTCACTAATACCACAGGAGAAGCCCACGGACTACTGGATGGTTCGACTATGCCATTTTGAATCATTTCTTTAAGGGCTCTGTCTGCTTCTTCCTTTTTAACTTGAGGCATCCTTCGGGGTACCTGTCGAATCGGACGTGCATCACCGGTGTCAATTCTATGTTGTACAACATCAGTTCTTCCCAGTTTACTTTTAGAACCAAATACAGGTTTATAACGGTAAAGTAGATCTCTTACCTGTTTCTTTTCTAATTTTGACAAAGAGGGGCCTAATTTTGTCATTAATTGTTCAATTTCGTTGGTCTCATCTGTTTCCGTAACATTTATCTTGTGAATTATGGCCATTACCGGTTCTAAACTTCCCATTTCCGTGTCCTTTCGGAGAAGAACTGGATGATCGTTCAAGTTGATAACTCGGATGGGTACCTCTTTGGCGGATCTAACAAGAGTCTTACCCACAAGGAGTCCTTTTCCCAATTCATGGTCATGGTTCTTCGGCTCTATCATGGCTGGGGCACCATCTGGCTCCAGTCCATCCAACCGCGCTGTGACGACACATTCGCAGCTTGCCGGAAGTTCGATATCATCGATTAGCTTAATCGAGGCGTTGTCAACTTGTTTTCGGTGCAGGAATATTTCTTCATTACCAGTACGAAGGATACGTTGGCGAAGATCCAAATGAAAACCACAGTGGAGCATAACATCCATGCCCAGAACAACATCTTCATCAACGTCAGCCACCAGCACTGAGTGAACAAGAGAGGTTGAACCAAACTGTAGCGTCACCTGTATCTCACCGTAGACTCTAGCAGAATCTCCGGTAGCGGTACGCAGTCTCCAACTGGTAGGCAACATCTTATTTCGCATAATGATGGTTGGTCGGACGAGAGTTTTTGTAGCTCCAGTGTCTACCAGCATGCTAATATTCTTCCCATCAAGGAGGCCATCTACATATAAGCTGTCCACGTGATGTCGCAGAGTTGCCAATTTAATGGTGTGAGGGGCTTCGGGAATGTTTGGGGTCGATTTCGCCCTCCAGGAGTCGACCCGTTCTAGTTTTCCTGCTGCTGGGGTACTTCAGCAGAAGATCTTTCTTTTTGGGGGCAAGTATTTCTTATATGGCCTAGTTCTCCGCAGTTCCAGCATCTTACTTGGTGCCTCCTTTTTGGAGATAACTTCATTAATCTCTCTACTACCGCTTCAACGTCGCTAACGGAATGAACGGCATGGTCGTAGTTACCGGTGATTTCCCTTACTCGAGCAACTCCACGTGAGTAAAGGAGCTAGGCCGGTTCAAGACCAAAATCGATCATTTTTACATGTAAATCTCCATAAGAAAATCTAAGGTCGATTCTGGTCATTTTTGGCTAATTTACCCCCCACCACTCCAAACATTTGACTAGACAGTAGAGTCGTATCATTATAATGATTCAATAGGGTAACAGGGTCGTAACTGCCAAAAGGGCTTTAACGTTGTATCTCGTAAACGGCCGAACGCATTTCGACGTATGACGTATCATTGAAAAGGGGTTGCTGTATAGGGTAAGATAAAGCTCACCTCCACTCACCTGTCCTACAAGAACTCACCTTTGATTTACCTGTAATTTTACCTTTTTCTTTCACCGTACCTTGACTACCCCTCATCACTAGCCCCAATGTCATTTTAGTCACCCTACCACCCCTCATCATCATCCCCAGTGCCCAAATAGAACTTAGAATAATTTTTTGGATGAGAATAAATGTAGAAAAAAATTCTGTGTGATGGCTGCTGTTGTATTCGAACCCACAAACTCATGTGTACAAACTTGACGCCTTAACCAACGGGGCTATCACGTGACTTGTAAAATAAAGTTGAAATGTGATAGACAAACAGCTCCGTATACGTTACATACGGTTGTAGATGATAATAAGTTAGCAAAGGCGTACTGTCGATTTTTAGATGTGTAATTAAGACTTTTTTATTTCTTTACCGGTTACATATATTTAATTACAGTTGTATTTCGTGAACGATTAAACAGATTTCAGAGTGTGATGTATTATTGTAAAGGAAATAAACAATAGGGTAAGATGCGATGCCAAAAAGACCTTAAATAAAGTGCCAAAAGGCATTATAGCTATATCTCATAAACAGCTAATCAGATTTCAGCGTGTTACATATCTTTATAAAGGGAAGGAGCTATCGGGTAAGATGCGATGCCAAAAAGACCTAACATGAAGTGCTAAACAGGCATTATAGCTATACCTCGTAAACAGCTTATCAGATTTCAGCGTGTGACAGATCGTTGGAACGGGGTTGCGGTATAGGGTGAGATGAAGCGTCAAAAAGTCCGTATTGATGTTGCCAAAAGAACATTACTACAGTATCTCGTAAACGGCCAAACGGATTTCGACATGGGACGTATCGCTGTAAAGAGAATGCCGAATAAGGTAAGATGAAGGGTTAAAAAAGACATATATAAAACTGCCAAAAGGGTACTAGGGTAGTATTTCAGAAACGGCTGATGAAATTTGGCGTGCGACATATCGTTGGAATGGGGCTGCGGTACAAGGTAAGATGACGGGTCTAATGGGATCATAACTGTCAAAAGGGCATTAACGTTGTATCCAGTAAACGGTCGAGCGGATTTCGACATATGACGTATCATTGTATTTTATATCGAAGGAACCTCTGATATCTTCTTACTAAATAATTTATAACTTTTGAAGGTCCCTCGAAATTTAAAACACTACTCAGGAGGCTCGAGGTAAGTAAGTAAGATATCTAGACATGGTTGATAAGACACGTCAGCAGCTCATAAGTAATACTTCACAAGAGGCCATAGGTGGTTCTTTAATAGCCGACAGGCGACAATTTTCCCTGATCATGTTTTATTTTAAACATACAAAAATACTATACGTACTTAACTCAATAGGTGACAACTCGTTTTGTAAGCGAGAATTACAGACACCTTGAGTTTACAGTACTTCTCCCACAGTGTGGTACCTGTCGTATTTCTGTGCGGAAAAAAGTCGACCACCCTTTTTATACCCGAAGGAACCCCCGATATCTTCTTACTAAATAATTTATAACCTTTGAAGGTCCCTCGAAATTCACAGGCACTACTCAGGAGGCTCGAGGTAAGTAAGTATGATATCTAGACATGGGTGATAAGACACGTCAGCAGCTCATAAGTAATACTTCACAAGAGGCCATAGGTGGTTCTTTAATAGCCGACAGGCGACAATTTTCCCTGATCATGTTTTATTTTAAACATACAAAAATACTATACGTACTTAACTCAATAGGTGACAACTCGTTTTGTAAGCGAGAATTACAGACACCTTGAGTTTACAGTACTTCTCCCACAGTGTGGTACCTGTCGTATTTCTGTGCGGAAAAAAGTCGACCACCCTTTTTATACCCGAAGGAACCTCCGATATCTTCTTACTAAATAATTTATAACCTTTAAAGATCCCTCGAAATTCACAGGCACTACTCAGGAGGCTCGAGGTAAGTAAGTAAGATATACGTTACATTTATCTAAAAAAAAAAGTGTACTTTTGTTTATCACATTTGGCACGGTGATCTGGTAAATCTGTATGCTTCCACATCAGTCCTAAAACAAAAAAACAAAATATTAATTATACAGAAATTGTAGCCCTAACCTAACCAGTTAATGTTTAGAAGAGACCTTTGCTGTTAATCGTTGAATATATTCTCAAAACTTATACAATAATATAAAATTATTATATCTAAAAACTACATATAGAAATGATATAGGTCGTTTAAATTGATAACTGACCACAAAAGACGAAATTAACTAAAAATAATATCGAAATACAAAATAATATTTTAATAACACATAAGATTCTTTAGATTAACCAATTTCAATATCTAAAATCTAAATTAAATAACTAAAAAGTTACAAAGTTTTTTTTTTTTTTTTGAATTAACCCCAAATAGTAGGTTTCAAAAGATACTTCCATGAATAATACTTTCAAACTAAAGATTGTATGTAGGTATATGACAATTTTAAATGGTTAATATATATATTTCTGTCATGTTTTCATATTAGTCTAATTTTATCTTTTTCTTTACATCTACCTGCATCACAGCAGACATATGACTTTTGTACTTTTTAATACTTAAATCGATACTACAAACCCCCATCCCCATAATATTAAAAAAATCAATATTTTTTCGCAAAATTCAAAAAGGAATGACAATACTAATGGCTTTAGTGATATAATAAATATATTTCTACTCTTTAAACTTTCACACTATAATATAAAATCCACCTGCATCACGCTAGGGGTAAAACTTTTTAAAAATTTTATTGTCTAAAACAATAACGGAAAGCCCTATTTTTCCAAATATGAAAATATTTTTTTTTTTTTTAGATCAACCCTTAACAAATTGTTTCAAAAGACAGTTATTTGTATTATATTTTTAAGTTAAAAATTGCATATAACAATTTTAAATGGTAAATTTATGTCAAGTTTTCTTAATTTTTTTCTACAAATCCACCGACATCACAGCAGGGATAAAACTTTATTATAATTTTTTTTTGTTTAAATCATTACCTTAAACCCTTAATATTGTTAAAAAAAAATATATTATTATTATTTTAAAATTACTAACAACTAATAAATACTTTGAATTTTTAGAATATATTTAAGATCTATAATACAAAGTCCAAATAAAAAAAGTAATACATTTTAATTCTTTTATATTGAAAAAAAAAATCAAAAGTAATCAAAAATTATTCAACTTACCAAGGTGAGAGAGGTCAAAACACCGCAAAATAACACCACATACTAAAGTGAAATTTTATTTCATAGTTTAATTATAATTATTCAAAATTCAAATCTGAACAAGTTAAAAGTGACGTCACCTTAATTAGATTTTCACGTAAACCGTAAACTCTTATCAACATCAACTAATTTTATTGAAAAACATGTATTTTTTTAAAACGTTATCATATCAAAAGTTATATAATTTTATCAGTGACATATAATAAATTATATTCACTATATTAAAAATAAAAATAAAAAAAAAACGAGTAATATTTATTTGAACTTATTTAAAAAATTTCTTATACGAAGTAACGAAGATATATTTTGAAGTAAATTATTGCAAAATCAGGTACATATCTAAAATTGCAATATTTAGATAAGCCTCTGATTTACGTTGAAAAGGAATTTGCGTTCTCATCAACTTTGTAGATATATACCGGTGGTATCAAAAGTAAGTGTCTCTGTAGATTATTGTTATAAATTGAGAGAGATTATTGATTTAAAACTATTTATCAGTCGTTTGATTATTTGCCAATTTAAGGCTACCTAATAAGACAGTTGTTATAGAGGGTCCATACTTTGCTCTATTGTGCACTGCTACGCTCTGCTATGCTCTGCTATGATGCTCTGCTACACTCTGCTACCGCCTGCTACGCTCTGACGTTAAATGGTTGGGGTTTGATAGTTCACATAATAGCTGGATCGAAAAACTACGTTGTTTCTTACTTTGAACATTTTTTACACGTATTCTTATGACAAACAAGATACGTTTTTACAGCTTCCGGGGGCTTTTTTGATTCATATCATCTATTGCTCAAACCGTTCAGTCTACGGTCCGACTAAAAAGTTTGACTTGGAAAAACATTTTTTTTTTTTTTAATTTAGTTTCAAACAAAATGTTGCAAGATAGTGGTTATAGTAGTGAAGACTTGGTAGAGTATTCTGAGAGTAGTAGTGAAGATTCTATCTATATGGAAGAAGTAAATAGAATTTTAAATTTTTACGAAGACAAAGTAAAACGTGAAAATTATTTGCTGCTACAATCATCTTTCGCAATTAAGGGGTATGTTATAACAGTTGGTTTATCTCCCGCAAGAACATTTTCTCCAGCTATTATTTTATCAGAATACTGTAAGCCAAGTAAATTGTCGTTTGGAAAAATGGAATGGCTTGATCTTATTGAATTTTTAAGCGAAGCACATTTTTTATTGAACCACTACCAACCTACGTAGATGAGTATGATCCAGTAACATTTTCATGTGGAGATTTTTGTACAATACGGCAGTTGGTATACGATGACACCAAGTTCATAGAAGTTGCAAAACATGGTGTAGGATATCATCTAACGGAAAAGGATGTAGATGAACTTGTTAGAGTACATCATTTTATTGTAGCTTATCAGATTTCACTTATAGAAAATATTAACTTTAATTGTTATTATAATAATGTTATAGATATTATTAAAAGAAATTTTAATGATAACTGTTTCCAAGCATTAACCCTTCAACGGCTAACGTTACTTATATGTAACTCTGAGGAAGCAACGCAAAAAGTTACAACAGCGCATTATTATTATTGCGCACGACGCGTGCATTCGTTATTGTGTCGTTGAAAGCTGACGAAACAACATAGTGAATTGAGTTTACGAGCAGGTGCAACCAAATTTTATAAATTAGGTGCTAAAATCAATCGTAAAGTTTAGGGCGGTGAAAGATGGACTTTCGACTAGAGTAAGTAAATTCTGTCTTTTGTTTTTAGGTTATGCTGCGATATATTGTTAAATTTTACTAGTAATATAGTCTGCCTTGCATACTGTAGTACTGGTTTTTCAAAACCTAATGTAATTTTTTTTATATAAGGCTCTAAAATTGACTGTTACCTATAGGTAACGCTAGCTGGGTATGATATACAAAATATTGCAAATTATTGAATCCGTGTTTTTTTTTATTTTAGACGTGGATTTACTCTAAAAGAAGCCATTCAAATGGCATACGATGATGATATTGATGTGGACGAAATATATATTGAGCCTCCTGATGCAAACATATTGACAGATGGAGACTCGGGTGACGAAGATGGTGGCGGACTTCTAGATAATCTTAGCGGTCAACAATTATTACCGAAAGCTGAGCTAGCGCTTCGAACCGCAGCAACGGTTGATGAAGCCGAATCCGAAGAAATGCGTTCTGCTAATGGCTCCGGCCTAAATGATGTGTTTTTGCGTCCAGAACTGGAAAAGATAACATGGATCCAGGGCGACTTTGAGAAAAAAACAAGATCATTTTCTGAACCTGATTATAGCAAATATGAAAAAATAAGTTATTTGGACATATTTGAAGCATTTTAGATGACGAAGTAATTGGATTGCTTGCAGAACAGTCCAATAAATATGCTCTTTTCTGTAACCAACCACATCCAAATATATCCAAAGAAAAAATGAAGTGTGCATTTACCACCCACCGCTCACACAATTAGAATTTCGAAGAGAAATTTCACAAGCATATCTTACTAAATTCGGTGTTGCGCCGAAAGGGGTTGGAAGACAAACGACTGCCAAATCCAGTGTAACACTCAACAGAGTTTCGGACAATCTGAGATACGATCGTCTTGACCACTTGCTAACCAATATCCCAAACAATAAAAGACGTCGTTGCGCTGGAGAGGGATTCATTACGAGAACCCGCACCGTGTGTATCAAGTGTGATGTGGGATTATGTTTACAATGTTATGTAATTTTTCATAAAAAATAATTATGTTGACCTTGCTTTTGTGTGCCTTAACGGCTAGAGTTACCTATATGTAACACTAGTATATAACAAAAATACAATTTTTTTTCTAAAAAAATGTATAAATACCTTAATAATAAACCATTTTTGATACATGCACTGAATTTTTATCATTCCTATATTAAAAAAATTAATCTCGCCGTTGAAGGGTTAAATGTATTTTGT
The DNA here is from genome assembly GCA_964028335.1 of Altica lythri. NCBI lineage: Eukaryota > Metazoa > Arthropoda > Insecta > Coleoptera > Chrysomelidae > Altica > Altica lythri. Next base: position 506,577 of record CAXIIO010001191.1, read on the forward strand.
GAAATATGTACTGATCCTTTATTATGTAACGCTTTGCGTCAGTATATTTACTTTTATAAACAAACTGTAATAAGAGATTTAGAAAATATGTAATAAACTTTTATAAAAAATAATGACTTTTATTTCAAAATCGATAATTATAGCGTCAAAAAATGTTATTTTACCGTTACAAAATTCATGAACGTCACAGTTCCAAAATGTGAAACGTCCAAACGTTAAAATAGCGCTAAAATTTGTCGCAATAACGCTTTAAAAAACCGATAAGAAAAAATTTACGATTTACATGTATTTCTTATGGAAAAACATAACTTCAAAGTGTCAAAAATGCGTCAGTTTTCGCTATTTTATCGCTACTAAATTCATGACCGTCAAAGTGTCAAAATTAGACGTCAACACGACGAATTTGAACGTTTTTTGATCGTTTTAACGAAAAATATTTAAAAGAAAATAATACACCATAGATTCAGATCAAAAATTTATTGTATACATACACTAGACAATAGAAAACTAAAAACTAACCTAATTAATTTACAACTGCTTTTTATTTCCTAATTATGATTAACATTAGTCGAGCATTATATCGCGATGACCCCATGTTAATTGTGATATTTATTCTTTAACGGGACATTATGAAGATTGCTTTCAAGGACATTCAAGGTTTTCAAATTAATGAAATATTTTATCTTAAAGAACTTAGCATTGAATTTGGATTCAAACAACAACATTTTCTATTTGAACCACCACAAACTTTTTAATCATTAAGCTATGCAGATAAAAAGACTGTGAGATATATAGAAAACCATGTGCATGGAATAAAATATGCTTCTGGAAATATTCATTACTGTAAACTTAATGATATTTTGAAAAACTATTTACTTCACATGTAAGAGGTGAACAGAAAGCTGATTTTTTGCGAAAGAAGTATGAAGAATTTGAAATTTTCAATGTTGTTATTGTGGATGTTGTTAAATTTGATGGAACACCCCACGCCACTGGGAAATTAAACTCTAACTCAAAGTCATGTTTAAACCATTTTACTTATGGACTCTGCACTCAGAGAAATTCAGAACATCTACGTCAATGGTTTGTTAATATTATACTACCGTTGTAATTATTTAAATAAACAATTTTAAACTGATAATAATTGTTTTTTATCTCAAAACCGATAATAATTGTTTTTATCTCAAAACCTTTAATAGCCAAACATATAACAATTTTTATACTTTTACAAAGATTATTGCAGTCAGCAAATTAATAGTTAATCGACCCAAATGTATTGTCTAGAGACAACTACCGATAGAAAAATGCTGATGTATCAAATGTAAAATATTCTATAGAGTTCAATGAGGGTCATTTAAAATATAATTAAATTATAAAATATCATTATTTTAAATAAACAAACTTTTAAATTTTATCACCCTTTTCATAGCCAACCTTCTTCTTTGCATCAGTCAATGCAGTTTCCAACAGATTTTTTAAATTCTCTTGGTCGTTGCTAAGAGAACCCCCTGTATACTGATCACAAACGAGCTGAAAACTATGTAGGTACGCACAAAAAGTAGTTATGAACCTACGAGCTAAAACCTTTAATGACCAATTGTTCATTTTTATATTGTAGATTTGACTAATTCTATACAAATTATGTTTGTCAAAAAGAAAATAAAGAATTATTATTATTGTTAGTTTGACACCAAACTTTGGAACATTTCTATTCGACTCGTGTACGTATAGCGAAAGTGCAAGAGAGATAGAAACAGTTCGAGATCCTGGAATTGTTAGCACTGTAAGAGTTTTAACATGTTACAATGAAGAAAATTCTCGAACTGTTTCTATCTCTCTTGCACTTTCGCTATACGTACACGAGTCGAATAGAAATGCTCCAAAGTTTGGTGTCAAACTAACAATAATAATAATTCTTTATTTTCTTTTTGACAAACATAATTTGTATAGAATTAGTCAAATCTACAATATAAAAATGAACAATTGGTCATTAAAGGTTTTAGCTCGTAGGTTCATAACTACTTTTTGTGCGTACCTACATAGTTTTCAGCTCGTTTGTGATCAGTATACAGGGGGTTCTCTTAGCAACGACCAAGAGAATTTAAAAAATCTGTTGGAAACTGCATTGACTGATGCAAAGAAGAAGGTTGGCTATGAAAAGGGTGATAAAATTTAAAAGTTTGTTTATTTAAAATAATGATATTTTATAATTTAATTATATTTTAAATGACCCTCATTGAACTCTATAGAATATTTTACATTTGATACATCAGCATTTTTCTATCGGTAGTTGTCTCTAGACAATACATTTGGGTCGATTAACTATTAATTTGCTGACTGCAATAATCTTTGTAAAAGTATAAAAATTGTTATATGTTTGGCTATTAAAGGTTTTGAGATAAAAACAATTATTATCGGTTTTGAGATAAAAAACAATTATTATCAGTTTAAAATTGTTTATTTAAATAATTACAACGGTAGTATAATATTAACAAACCATTGACGTAGATGTTCTGAATTTCTCTGAGTGCAGAGTCCATAAGTAAAATGGTTTAAACATGACTTTGAGTTAGAGTTTAATTTCCCAGTGGCGTGGGGTGTTCCATCAAATTTAACAACATCCACAATAACAACATTGAAAATTTCAAATTCTTCATACTTCTTTCGCAAAAAATCAGCTTTCTGTTCACCTCTTACATGTGAAGTAAATAGTTTTTCAAAATATCATTAAGTTTACAGTAATGAATATTTCCAGAAGCATATTTTATTCCATGCACATGGTTTTCTATATATCTCACAGTCTTTTTATCTGCATAGCTTATTGATTAAAAAGTTTGTGGTGGTTCAAATAGAAAATGTTGTTGTTTGAATCCAAATTCAATGCTAAGTTCTTTAAGATAAAATATTTCATTAATTTGAAAACCTTGAATGTCCTTGAAAGCAATCTTCATAATGTCTTGTTAAAGAATAAATATCACAATTAACATGGGGTCATCGCGATATAATGCTCAAATAATGTTAATCATAATTAGGAAATAAAAAGCAGTTGTAAATTAATTAGGTTAGTTTTTAGTTTTCTATTGTCTAGTGTATGTATACAATAAATTTTTGATCTGAATCTATGGTGTATTATTTTCTTTTAAATATTTTTCGTTAAAACGATCAAAAAACGTTCAAATTCGTCGTGTTGACGTCTAATTTTGACACTTTGACGGTCATGAATTTAGTAGCGATAAAATAGCGAAAACTGACGCATTTTTGACACTTTGAAATTATGTTTTTCCATAAGAAATACATGTAAATCGTAAATTTTTTCTTATCAGTTTTTTAAAGCGTTATTGCGACAAATTTTAGCGCTATTTTAACGTTTGGACGTTTCACATATTGGAACTGTGACGTTCATGAATTTTGTAACGGTAAAATAACATTTTTTGACGCTATAATTATCGATTTTGAAATAAAAGTCATTATTTTTTATAAAAGTTTATTACATATTTTCTAAATCTCTTATTACATTTTGTTTATAAAAGTAAATATACTGACGCAAAGCGTTACATAATAAAGGATCAGTACATATTTCACAAAATACATTTAATGCTTGGAAACAGTTATCATTAAAATTTCTTTTAATAATATCTATAACATTATTATAATAACAATTAAAGTTAATATTTTCTATAAGTGAAATCTGATAAGCTACAATAAAATGATGTACTCTAACAAGTTCATCTACATCCTTTTCCGTTAGATGATATCCTACACCATGTTTTGCAACTTCTATGAACTTGGTGTCATCGTATACCAACTGCCGTATTGTACAAAAATCTCCACATGAAAATGTTACTGGATCATACTCATCTACGTAGGTTGGTAGTGGTTCAATAAAAAATGTGCTTCGCTTAAAAATTCAATAAGATCAAGCCATTCCATTTTTCCAAACGACAATTTACTTGGCTTACAGTATTCTGATAAAATAATAGCTGGAGAAAATGTTCTTGCGGGAGATAAACCAACTGTTATAACATACCCCTTAATTGCGAAAGATGATTGTAGCAGCAAATAATTTTCACGTTTTACTTTGTCTTCGTAAAAATTTAAAATTCTATTTACTTCTTCCATATAGATAGAATCTTCACTACTACTCTCAGAATACTCTACCAAGTCTTCACTACTATAACCACTATCTTGCAACATTTTGTTTGAAACTAAATTAAAAAAAAAATGTTTTTCCAAGTCAAACTTTTTAGTCGGACCGTAGACTGAACGGTTTGAGCAATAGATGATATGAATCAAAAAAGCCCCCGGAAGCTGTAAAAACGTATCTTGTTTGTCATAAGAATACGTGTAAAAAATGTTCAAAGTAAGAAACAACGGAGTTTTTCGATCCAGCTATTATGTGAACTATCAAACCCCAACCATTTAACGTCAGAGCGTAGCAGGCGGTAGCAGAGTGTAGCAGAGCATCATAGTAGAGCATAGCAGAGCGTAGCAGAGCGTAGCAGTGCACAATAGAGCAAAGTATGGACCCTCTATAACAACCGTCTTATTAGGTAGCCTTAAATTGGCAAATAATCAAACGACTGATAAATAGTTTTAAATCAATAATCTCTCTCAATTTATAACAATAATCTACAGAGACACTTACTTTTGATACCACCGGTATATATCTACAAAGTTGATGAGAACGCAAATTCCTTTTCAACGTAAATTAGAGGCTTATCTAAATATTGCAATTTTAGATATGTACCTGATTTTGCAATAATTTACTTCAAAATATATCTTCGTTACTTCGTATAAGAAATTTTTTAAATAAGTTCAAATAAATATTACTCGTTTTTTTTTTATTTTTATTTTTAATATAGTGAATATAATTTATTATATGTCACTGATAAAATTATATAACTTTTGATATGATAACGTTTTAAAAAAATACATGTTTTTCAATAAAATTAGTTGATGTTGATAAGAGTTTCCGGTTTACGTGAAAATCTAATTAAGGTGACGTCACTTTTAACTTGTTCAGACTTAAATTTTGAATAATTATAATTAAACTATGAAATAAAATTTCACTTTAGTATGTGGTGTTATTTTGCGGTGTTTTGACCTCTCTCACCTTGGTAAGTTGAATAATTTTTGATTACTTTTGATTTTTTTTTTTCAATATAAAAGAATTAAAATGTATTACTTTTTTTATTTGGACTTTGTATTATAGATCTTAAATATATTCTAAAAATTCAAAGTATTTATTAGTTGTTAGTAATTTTAAAAAAATAATAATATATATTTTTTTTAACAATATTAAGGGTTTAAGGTAATGATTTAAACAAAAAAAAATTATAATAAAGTTTTATCCCTGCTGTGATGTCGGTGGATTTGTAGAAAAAAATTAAGAAAACTTGACATAAATTTACCATTTAAAATTGTTATATGCAATTTTTAACTTAAAAATATAATACAAATAACTGTCTTTTGAAACAATTTGTTAAGGGTTGATCTAAAAAAAAAAAATATTTTCATATTTGGAAAAATAGGGCTTTCCGTTATTGTTTTAGACAATAAAATTTTTAAAAAGTTTTACCCCTAGCGTGATGCAGGTGGATTTTATATTATAGTGTGAAAGTTTAAAGAGTAGAAATATATTTATTATATCACTAAAGCCATTAGTATTGTCATTCCTTTTTGAATTTTGCGAAAAAATATTGATTTTTTTAATATTATGGGGATGGGGGTTTGTAGTATCGATTTAAGTATTAAAAAGTACAAAAGTCATATGTCTGCTGTGATGCAGGTAGATGTAAAGAAAAAGATAAAATTAGACTAATATGAAAACATGACAGAAATATATATATTAACCATTTAAAATTGTCATATACCTACATACAATCTTTAGTTTGAAAGTATTATTCATGGAAGTATCTTTTGAAACCTACTATTTGGGGTTAATTCAAAAAAAAAAAAAAAACTTTGTAACTTTTTAGTTATTTGATTTAGATTTTAGATATTGAAATTGGTTAATCTAAAGAATCTTATGTGTTATTAAAATATTATTTTGTATTTCGATATTATTTTTAGTTAATTTCGTCTTTTGTGGTCAGTTATCAATTTAAACGACCTATACCATTTCTATATGTAGTTTTTAGATATAATAATTTTATATTATTGTATAAGTTTTGAGAATATATTCAACGATTAACAGCAAAGGTCTCTTCTAAACATTAACTGGTTAGGTTAGGGCTACAATTTCTGTATAATTAATATTTTGTTTTTTTGTTTTAGGACTGATGTGGAAGCATACAGATTTACCAGATCACCGTGCCAAATGTGATAAACAAAAGTACACTTTTTTTTTTTAGATAAATGTAACGTATATCTTACTTACTTACCTCGAGCCTCCTGAGTAGTGCCTGTGAATTTCGAGGGACCTTTAAAGGTTATAAATTATTTAGTAAGAAGATATCGGAGGTTCCTTCGGGTATAAAAAGGGTGGTCGACTTTTTTCCGCACAGAAATACGACAGGTACCACACTGTGGGAGAAGTACTGTAAACTCAAGGTGTCTGTAATTCTCGCTTACAAAACGAGTTGTCACCTATTGAGTTAAGTACGTATAGTATTTTTGTATGTTTAAAATAAAACATGATCAGGGAAAATTGTCGCCTGTCGGCTATTAAAGAACCACCTATGGCCTCTTGTGAAGTATTACTTATGAGCTGCTGACGTGTCTTATCAACCATGTCTAGATATCATACTTACTTACCTCGAGCCTCCTGAGTAGTGCCTGTGAATTTCGAGGGACCTTCAAAGGTTATAAATTATTTAGTAAGAAGATATCGGGGGTTCCTTCGGGTATAAAAAGGGTGGTCGACTTTTTTCCGCACAGAAATACGACAGGTACCACACTGTGGGAGAAGTACTGTAAACTCAGGGTGTCTGTAATTCTCGCTTACAAAACGAGTTGTCACCTATTGAGTTAAGTACGTATAGTATTTTTGTATGTTTAAAATAAAACATGATCAGGGAAAATTGTCGCCTGTCGGCTATTAAAGAACCACCTATGGCCTCTTGTGAAGTATTACTTATGAGCTGCTGACGTGTCTTATCAACCATGTCTAGATATCTTACTTACTTACCTCGAGCCTCCTGAGTAGTGTTTTAAATTTCGAGGGACCTTCAAAGGTTATAAATTATTTAGTAAGAAGATATCAGAGGTTCCTTCGATATAAAATACAATGATACGTCATATGTCGAAATCCGCTCGACCGTTTACTGGATACAACGTTAATGCCCTTTTGACAGTTATGATCCCATTAGACCCGTCATCTTACCTTGTACCGCAGCCCCATTCCAACGATATGTCGCACGCCAAATTTCATCAGCCGTTTCTGAAATACTACCCTAGTACCCTTTTGGCAGTTTTATATATGTCTTTTTTAACCCTTCATCTTACCTTATTCGGCATTCTCTTTACAGCGATACGTCCCATGTCGAAATCCGTTTGGCCGTTTACGAGATACTGTAGTAATGTTCTTTTGGCAACATCAATACGGACTTTTTGACGCTTCATCTCACCCTATACCGCAACCCCGTTCCAACGATCTGTCACACGCTGAAATCTGATAAGCTGTTTACGAGGTATAGCTATAATGCCTGTTTAGCACTTCATGTTAGGTCTTTTTGGCATCGCATCTTACCCGATAGCTCCTTCCCTTTATAAAGATATGTCACACGCTGAAATCTGATTAGCTGTTTATGAGATATAGCTATAATGCCTTTTGGCACTTTATTTAAGGTCTTTTTGGCATTGCATCTTACCCTATTGTTTATTTCCTTTACAATAATACATCACACTCTGAAATCTGTTTAATCGTTCACGAAATACAACTGTAATTAAATATATGTAACCGGTAAAGAAATAAAAAAGTCTTAATTACACATCTAAAAATCGACAGTACGCCTTTGCTAACTTATTATCATCTACAACCGTATGTAACGTATACGGAGCTGTTTGTCTATCACATTTCAACTTTATTTTACAAGTCACGTGATAGCCCCGTTGGTTAAGGCGTCAAGTTTGTACACATGAGTTTGTGGGTTCGAATACAACAGCAGCCATCACACAGAATTTTTTTCTACATTTATTCTCATCCAAAAAATTATTCTAAGTTCTATTTGGGCACTGGGGATGATGATGAGGGGTGGTAGGGTGACTAAAATGACATTGGGGCTAGTGATGAGGGGTAGTCAAGGTACGGTGAAAGAAAAAGGTAAAATTACAGGTAAATCAAAGGTAAGTTCTTGTAGGACAGGTGAGTGGAGGTGAGCTTTATCTTACCCTATACAGCAACCCCTTTTCAATGATACGTCATACGTCGAAATGCGTTCGGCCGTTTACGAGATACAACGTTAAAGCCCTTTTGGCAGTTACGACCCTGTTACCCTATTGAATCATTATAATGATACGACTCTAGTGTCTAGTCAAATGTTTGGAGTGGTGGGGGGTAAATTAGCCAAAAATGACTAGAATCGACCTTAGATTTTCTTATGGAGATTTACATGTAAAAATGATCGATTTTGGTCTTGAACCGGCCTAGCTCCTTTACTCACGTGAGGCCTCCGTCGCCGCCTCAAACTCCAGGGCAATGGTCAAGGCGTCCACAAGAGTCTTCGGCCGCGCCAACCGTACAGCGCGCTGCAACTCGACGTCTCGAAGACCATCGGTGAAGGTTTGGACTGCTAGGCACTCCAGGAAATCCTCCGCTGCATTTGAATACGCAAGTCGTACCATTCTTGCTACATCCGCTTCAAATTCCTGGATAGTTTCTCCATTTTTCTGTTTTCAGATCTTTAACTGCATTCGGTACACCGGTTGTAGATGAGTTTGACCATAACGCATCTCTAGACGATTCACCAATAACTCGAAGTTGTCAGCTTCATCCGGTGTCAATGATTGCAAGACGTCTAAAGCTTCGCCTCGCAGAGCTACGGTTAGGGACAATGCTTTCTCCTGGGATGATCATCCATTAGCTCTGGCCGCTGCGTCGAACTGTTTCAGGTAATTTGGCCAGGAAGTCTTCCCGTCGAAGGTCGGGGGTTTCATCGTCGTTCGTACATGGGTCGTCTCCTCGCTTCTTTGTCGTTCGACGTCGGCGTGGCAGGTTTCCATCCTTCTTGCATCTCCGTCGCCGTGGTGGATGGGCTGGTTTCGACGACAAGCTTCCTGTTCTTGTTGAAGCTTCCTTATTTCGGACTGCACTTGCTGGTTGATCTGGTTTTGCTCGTCTCGCAAGTTGGCGACTTGTTGATTTTGTTCGTCTCGCAAGCTGGACACTTGCTGATTTTGTTCGTCTCGCAAGCTGGACACTTGCTGATTTTGTTCTTCACGAAGATGTGATATTTGCTGGGAGAACGAACTGGATAACTCATCTGATATGGTAGACATCCGTTGTGATAGCTCTTCTTGCTGGCTCTTTATCTGACTGGATAGCTCCTCTTGCTGGCTCGTCATTCGTCCTGATAGCTCCTCTTTCAGCTGGTACATATCTTCGCGCTGGCTCTTCATCTGACTGGATAGCTCCTTATGTTGCCGGGAAAGTTGTTGAGCTTGTTCTTCTTGTTGGCTCGTCATTCGTTGGGACAGCTGGGACATATCTTCGCGCTGGCTGCTTATCTGACTGGACAACTGGGACAGTTGTTGAGCTTGTTCTTCTTGCAGCCGGGAAAGTTGTTGAGTTTGTTCTTCTTGCAGCCGGGAAAGTTGTTGAGTTAGTTCTTCTTGTAGCCGGGAAATTGCTTTTTGAACTGGGTCTTCAAACTCAACAGCGTCAGGGTCCAAATTATTATTTACGTAGTATTCACGGAGCCTTCTCAACAATATGGATTTGCTCCCAGTAGTTTCCAATTCTAATTCCTCGAGCTCTCTTCTGAGCTCAGCCACCAATAAATCAGTTATCTTTTTTCCAGGCATTCTTGTATCTTCACCCCACACCTGACACCAATTTGAAACACTTATGGGGGCTTTTTACACAATTTATTTACAAAATTGTTAAGATACACTGAACTCTGCTGGATAACGTCTAATTACTTGACAATACAATGAACTCTTGTGAACACTTGACTCGAACTCACGTTAACTGCCCATGCATCCCCTTATATACAACATTATTTAATCTAGTCAGTGTGTTTAGAAGTTTCTAGAATTTTCTAGAAACATTATTTAAAATGGTCAGTTGATTTTTTTTTTACAAACTTCTAAAAATCAACTGTCAACAACAATCTTTCAAATTAAGGTCCCTTCCTTTACGGTTATCCCGTTACAGTATTCTTGAGATTTTTCAAACGAACTGATACTTTTCGAGATATACAGGGTCAAACAAAAAGTTTGTAAATATAAATTTAATCTCAGTTTTTCTGTCATGACTTTTAAAGTTTTTTATTAAAATAAGAATTTTTGGGGTTTTTTAATGTAAAATTTTATTTTACATAAAAAAGTGTTCTTGAGTTTTTTCAAAAAAACTGATACTTTTCGAGATATATAGGGTTAAACAAAAAGTTTGTAAATATAAATTTAATCTCAGTTTTTCTGTCATAACTTTTAACGTTTTTAATTAAAATAAGATTTTTTGGTATTTTTTTATGTAGAATTTAATACTTCACAAAAAAGTGTTCCTAAGTTTTTTCAAAAAAACTAATAATTTTCGAGATATATAGGGTCAAACAAAAAGTTTGTAAATATAAATTTGATCTAAGTTTTTCTGTCATAACTTTTAAAGTTTTTAAATAAAATAAGATTTTTTGATGTTTTTTGATATAGAATTTAATATTACACAAAAAAGTATTCTTAAGTTTTTTTAAAAAAACTAATACTTTTCGAGATATATAGGGTCAAACAAAAAGTTTGTAAATATAAATTTGATCTTAGTTTTTCTGTCATAACTTTTAAAGTTTTTAATTAAAATGAGATTTTTTAATGTTTTTTGATGTAAACTTAAATTTTACATAAATAAGTATTCTTGAGTTTTTTTAAAAGAACTGATACTTTTCGAGATATACAGGGTCAAACAAAAAGTTTGTAAATATAAATTTAATCTAAGTTTTTCTGTCATAACTTTTAACGTTTTTAATTAAAATAAGATTTTTTTATGTAGAATTTAATATTACACAAAAAAGTATTCTTGAGTTTTTTCAAAAAAACTAATACTTTTCGAGATATATAGGGTCAAACAAAAAGTTTGTAAACATAAATTTGATCTTAGTTTTTCTGTCATAACTTTTAAAGTTTTTAATTAAAATGAGATTTTTTAATGCTTTTTGATGTAAAATTTAATTTTACATAAATAAGTATTCTTGAGTTTTTTCAAAAGAACTGATACTTTTCGAGATATACAGGGTGAAACAAAAAGTTTGTAAATATAAATTTAATCTCAGTTTTTCTGTCATAACTTTTAACGTTTTTAATTAATATAAGATTTTTTAATGTAGAATTTAATATTACACAAAAAAGTATTTTTAAGTTTTTTTTAACAAACTTATACTTTTTGAGATATATAGGGTCAAACAAAAAGTTTGTAAATATAAATTTGATCTCAGTTATTCTGTCATAACTTTTAAAGATTTTAATTAAAATGAGATTCTTTTGCGTTTTTTAATGTAAAATTAAATTTTACATAAATAAGTATACTTGAGTTTTTTCAAAAGAACTGATACTTTTCGAGATATACAGGGTCAAACAAAAAGTTTGTAAATATAAATTTAATCTCAGTTTTTCTGTCATAACTTTTAACGTTTTTAATTAAAATAAGATTTTTTGATGTAGAATTTAATATTACACAAAAATGTGTTCTTGAGTTTTTTCAAAAAAACTAATACTTTTCGAGATATATAGGGTCAAACAAAAAGTTTGTAAAGATAAATTTGATCTTAGATTTTCTGTCATAACTTTTAAAGTTTTTAATTAAAATGAGATTTTTTAATGTTTTTTAATGTAAAATCTAATTTTACATAAATAAGTATTCTTGAGTTTTTTCAAAAGAACTGATACTTTTCGAGATATACAGGGTGAAACAAAAAGTTTGTAAATATAAATTTAATCTCAGTTTTTCTGTCATAACTTTTAACGTTTTTAATTAAAATAAGATTTTTTAATGTAGAATTTAATATTACACAAAAAAGTATTTTTAAGTTTTTTTTAACAAACTAATACTTTTCGAGATATATAGGGTCAAACAAAAAGTTTGTAAATATAAATTTGATCTCAGTTATTCTGTCATAACTTTTAAAGATTTTAATTAAAATGAGATTCTTTTGCGTTTTTTGATGTAAAATTTAATTTTACATAAAAAAGTGTTCTTGAGTTTTTTCAAAAAAACTGATACTTTTCGAGATATATAGGGTCAAACAAAAAGTTTGTAAATATAAATTTAATCTCAGTTTTTCTGTCATAACTTTTAACGTTTTTAATTAAAATAGGATTTTTTGATGTTTTTGGATGTAGAATTTAATATTACACAAAAAAATATTCCTAAGGATTTTTAAAAACACTAATAATTTTCGAGATATATAGGGTCAAACAAAAAGTTTGTAAATATAAATTCGATCTTAGTTTTTCTGTCATAACTTTTAAAGATTCTAATTAAAATAGGATTTTTTAATGTTTTTTGATGTAAACTTTAATTCTACATAAATAAGTATTCCTGAGTTTTTTCAAAAGAACTGATACTTTTCGAGATATACAGGGTCAAACAAAAAGTTTGTAAATATAAATTTAATCTGTTTTTCTGTCATAACTTTTAAAGTTTTTTATTAAAATAAGATTATTTGGTGTTTTTTATGTAAAATTTAATTTTACATAAAAAAGTATTCTTGAGTTTTTTTAAAAAAACTGATACTTTTCTAGATATACAGGGTCAAACAAAAAGTTTGTAAATATAAATTTAATCTCAGTTTTTCTGTCATAACTTTTATCGTTTTTAACTAAAATAAGATTTTTTGATGTTTTTTTATGTAGAATTAAATTTTACTTAAAAACGTATTCTTAAGCTTTTAAAAAACCTAATACTTTTCGAGATATATAGGGTCAAACAAAAAGTGTGTAAATATAAATTTGATCTTAGTTTTTCTATCATAACTTTTAAAGTTTTTAATTAAAATAAGATTTTTTAATTTTTTTTGATGTAAAATTTAATTTTACATAAATAAGTATTCTTGAGTTTTTTCAAAAAACTGATACTTTTCGAAATATACAGGGTCAAACAAAAAGTTTGTAAATATAAATTTGATCTCAGTTTTTCTGTCATAACTTTTAAAGTTTTTAATTAAAATTTAATTTTTTGGGGTCTTTTGATGTAAAATTTGATTTTTCATAAAAAAGTATTTTGAGTTTTTTTAAAAAACTGATACTTTTCGAAATATACAGGGTCAAACAAAAAGTTTTTAAATATAAATTTAATCTCGGTTTTTCTGTCGTAACTTTTAACGTTTTTAATTAAAATAAGATTTTTTGATGTTTTTTAATGTAGAATTTAATATTACACAAAAAAGTATTCTTAAGTTTTTTTAAAAACACTAATAATTTTCGAGATATATAGGGTCAAACAAAAAGTTTGTAAATATAAATTTGATCTTAGTTTTTCTGTTATAACTTTTAACGTTTTTTAATAAAAATAAGATTTATTGATGTTTTTTATGCAGAATTTAATATTACATAAAAAAGTATTCCTAAGTTTTTTTAAAGAAAGTAATACTTTTCGAGATATATAGGGTCAAACAAAAAGTTTGTAAATATAAATTTGATCTTAGTTTTTCTGTCATAAATTTTAAAGTTTTTAATCAAAATAAGATTTTTTAATGTTTTTTGATGTAAAATTTAATTTTGCATAAATAAGTATTCCTGAGTTTTTCCAAAAGAACTGATACTTTTCGAGATATACAGGGTCAAACAAAAAGTTTGTAAATAAAAATTTAATCTCAGTTTTTCTGTCATGACTTTTAACGTTTTTAATTAAAATAAGATTTTTTGATGTAAAATTTAATATTACACAAAAAAGTATTCTTGAGTTTTTTCAAAAGAACTGATACTTTTCGAGATATACAGGGTCAAACAAAAAGTTTGTAAATATAAATTTAATCTCAGTTTTTCTGTCATAATTTTTAACGTTTTTAATTAAAATAAGATTTTTTGATGTAGAATTTAATATAACACAAAAAAGTGTTCCTGAGTTTTTTCAAAAAAACTAATACTTTTCGAGATATATAGGGTCAAACAAAAAGTTTGTAAATATAAATTCGATCTTAGTTTTTCTGTCATAACTTTTAAAGATTCTAATTAAAATAGGATTTTTTAATGTTTTTTGATGTAAAATTTAATTCTACATAAATAAGTATTCCTGAGTTTTTTCAAAAGAACTGATACTTTTCGAGATATACAGGGTCAAACAAAAAGTTTGTAAATATAAATTTAATCTGTTTTTCTGTCATAACTTTTAAAGTTTTTTATTAAAATAAGATTATTTGGTGTTTTTTATGTAAAATTTAATTTTACATAAAAAAGTATTCTTGAGTTTTTTTAAAAAAACTGATACTTTTCTAGATATACAGGGTCAAACAAAAAGTTTGTAAATATAAATTTAATCTCAGTTTTTCTGTCATAACTTTTATCGTTTTTAACTAAAATAAAATTTTTTGATGTTTTTTATGTAGAATTAAATTTTACTTAAAAACGTATTCTTAAGCTTTTAAAAAACCTAATACTTTTCGAGATATATAGGGTCAAACAAAAAGTGTGTAAATATAAATTTGATCTTAGTTTTTCTGTCATAACTTTTAAAGTTTTTAATTAAAATAAGATTTTTTAATTTTTTTTGATGTAAAATTTAATTTTACATAAATAAGTATTCTTGAGTATTTTTAAAAAACTGATACTTTTCGAAATATACAGGGTCAAACAAAAAGTTTGTAAATATAAATTTGATCTCAGTTTTTCTGTCATAACTTTTAAAGTTTTTAATTAAAATTTAATTTTTTGGGGTCTTTTGATGTAAAATTTGATTTTTCATAAAAAAGTATTTTGAATTTTTTTAAAAAACTGATACTTTTCGAAATATACAGGGTCAAACAAAAAGTTTTTAAATATAAATTTAATCTCGGTTTTTCTGTCGTAACTTTTAACGTTTTTAATTAAAATAAGATTTTTTGATGTTTTTTAATGTAGAATTTAATATTACACAAAAAAGTATTCTTAAGTTTTTTAAAAACACTAATAATTTTCGAGATATATAGGGTCAAACAAAAAGTTTGTAAATATAAATTTGATATTAGTTTTTCTGTTATAACTTTTAACGTTTTTTAATAAAAATAAGATTTTTTGATGTTTTTTATGCAGAATTTAATATTACATAAAAAAGTATTCCTAAGTTTTTTTAAAGAAAGTAATACTTTTCGAGATATATAGGGTCAAACAAAAAGTTTGTAAATATAAATTTAATCTCAGTTTTTCTGTCATGACTTTTAACGTTTTTAATTAAAATAAGATTTTTTGATGTAAAATTTAATTTTACATAAATAAGTATTCTTGAGTTTTTTCAAAAGAACTGATACTTTTCGACATATACAGGGTGAAACAAAAAGTTTGCAAATATAAATTTAATCTCAGTTTTTCTGTCATAACGTTTAATTTAACGTTTTTAATTAAAATAAGATTTTTTAATCTAGAATTTAATATTACACAAAAAAGTAATCCTAAGTTTTTTTAAAGAAGCTAATACTTTTCGAGATATATAGGGTCAAACAAAAAGTTTGTAAATATAAATTTGATCTCAGTTTTTCTGTCATAACTTTTAAAGTTTCTAATTAAAATAAGATTTTTTAATGTTTTTTGATGTAAAATTTAATTTAACATAAATAAGTATTCCTGAGTTTTTTCAAAAGAACTGATACTTTTCGAGATATACAGGGTCAAACAAAAAGTTTGTAAATATAAATTTAATCTCAGTTTTTCTGTCATAACCTTTAACGTTTTTAATTAAAATAGGATTTTTTAATGTAGAATTCAATATTACACAAAAAAGTATTCTTGAGTTTTTTTAAAAATACTAAGACTTTTCGAAATATATAGGGTCAAACAAAAAGTTTGAAAATATAAATTTGGTCTCAGTTTTTCTGTCATAGCTTTTAAAGTTTTTAATTAAAATAAGAATTTTTGGGGTTTTTTGATGTAAAATTTAATTTTACATAAAAAAGTATTCTTGAGTTTATTCAAAAAAACTGGTACTTTTCGAGATATGCAGGGTCAAACAAAAAGTTTGTAAATATAAATTTAATCTCAGTTTTTCTGTCATAGCTTTTAAAGTTTTTAATTAAAATGAGATTTTTTAATGTTTTTTGATGTAAAATTTAATTTTACATAAATAAGTATTCTTAAGTTTTTTCAAAAAAACTGATACTTTTCGAGATATACAGGGTCAAACAAAAAGTTTGTAAATATAAATTTAATCTTAGTTTTTCTGTCATAACTTTTAACGTTTTTAATTAAAATAAGATTTTTTGATGTAGAATTTAATATTACACAAAAAAGTGATCTTGAGTTTTTTCAAAAAAACTAATACTTTTCGAGATATATAGGGTCTAACAAAAAGTTTGTAAACATAAATTTGATCTTAGTTTTTCTGTCATAACTTTTAAAGTTTTTAATTAAAATGAGATTTTTTAATGTTTTTTGATGTAAAATTTAATTTTACATAAATAAGTATTCTTGAGTTTTTTCAAAAGAACTGATACTTTTCGAGATATACAGGGTCAAACAAAAAGTTTGTAAATATAAATTTAATCTCAGTTTTTCTGTCATAACTTTTAACGTTTTTAATTAAAATAAGATTTTTTGATGTTTTTTGATGTAGAATTTAATATTACACAAAAAAGTATTCATAAGTTTTTTCAAAAAAACTAATAATTTTCGAGATATATAGGGTCAAACAAAAAGTTTGTAAATATAAATTTGATCAAAGTTTTTCTGTCATAACTTTTAAAGTTTTTAAATAAAATGAGGTTTTTTAACGTTTTTCGATGTAAAATTTAATTTTACTTAAAAAAGTATTCTTGAGTTTTTTCAAAAAAACTGATACTTTTCGAGATATACAGGGTCAAACAAAAAGTTTGTAAATATAAATTTAATCTAAGTTTTTCTGTCATAACTTTTAACGTTTTTAATTAAAATAAGATTTTTTGATGTTTTTTGATATAGAATTTAATATTACACAAAAAAGTATTCTTAAGTTTTTTTAAAAAATCTAATACTTTTCGAGATATATAGGGTCAAACAAAAAGTTTGTAAATATAAATTTGATCTTAGTTTTTCTGTCATAACTTTTAAAGTTTTTAATTAAAATGAGATTTTTTAATGTTTTTTGATGTAAACTTAAATTTTACATAAATAAGTATTCTTGAGTTTTTTTAAAAGAACTGATACTTTTCGAGATATACAGGGTCAAACAAAAAGTTTGTAAATATAAATTTAATCTAAGTTTTTCTGTCATAACTTTTAACGTTTTTAATTAAAATAAGATTTTTTGATGTAGAATTTAATATTACACAAAAAAGTATTCTTGAGTTTTTTCAAAAAAACTAATACTTTTCGAGATATATAGGGTCAAACAAAAAGTTTGTAAACATAAATTTGATCTTAGTTTTTCTGTCATAACTTTTAAAGTTTTTAATTAAAATGAGATTTTTTAATGTTTTTTGATGTAAAATTTAATTTTACATAAATAAGTATTCTTGAGTTTTTTCAAAAGAACTGATACTTTTCGAGATATACAGGGTGAAACAAAAAGTTTGTAAATATAAATTTAATCTCAGTTTTTCTGTCATAACTTTTAACGTTTTTAATTCAAATAAGATTTTTTAATGTAGAATTTAATATTACACAAAAAAGTATTTTTAAGTTTTTTTTAACAAACTAATACTTTTCGAGATATATAGGGTCAAACAAAAAGTTTGTAAATATAAATTTGATCTCAGTTATTCTGTCATAACTTTTAAAGATTTTAATTAAAATGAGATTCTTTTGCGTTTTTTGATGTAAAATTAAATTTTACATAAATAAGTATTCTTGAGTTTTTTCAAAAGAACTGATACTTTTCGAGATATACAGGGTCAAACAAAAAGTTTGTAAATATAAATTTAATCTCAGTTTTTCTGTCATAACTTTTAACGTTTTTACTTAATATAAGATTTTTTGATGTAGAATTTAATATTACACAAAAAAGTGTTCTTGAGTTTTTTCAAAAAAACTAATACTTTTCGAGATATATAGGGTCAAACAATAAGTTTGTAAACATAAATTTGATCTTAGATTTTCTGTCATAACTTTTAAAGTTTTTAATTAAAATGAGATTTTTTAATGTTTTTTGATGTAAAATTTAATTTTACATAAATAAGTATTCTTGAGTTTTTTCAAAAGAACTGATACTTTTCGAGATATACAGGGTGAAACAAAAAGTTTGTAAATATAAATTTAATCTCAGTTTTTCTGTCATAACTTTTAACGTTTTTAATTAAAATAAGATTTTTTAATGTAGAATTTAATATTACACAAAAAAGTATTTTAAAGTTTTTTTTAACAAACTAATACTTTTCGAGATATATAGGGTCAAACAAAAAGTTTGTAAATATAAATTTGATCTCAGTTATTCTGTCATAACTTTTAAAGATTTTAATTAAAATGAGATTCTTTTGCGTTTTTTGATGTAAAATTTAATTTAAATTAAAAAGTATTGTTGAGTTTTTTCAAAAAAACTGATACTTTTCGAGATATATAGGGTCAAACAAAAAGTTTGTAAATATAAATTTAATCTCAGTTTTTCTGTCATAACTTTTAACGTTTTTAATTAAAATAGGATTTTTTTATGTTTTTGGATGTAGAATTTAATATTACACAAAAAAGTATTCCTAAGGTTTTTTAAAAAAACTAATAATTTTCGAGATATATAGGGTCAAACAAAAAGTTTGTAAATATAAATTCGATCTTAGTTTTTCTGTCATAACTTTTAAAGATTCTAATTAAAATAGGATTTTTTAATGTTTTTTGATGTAAAATTTAATTCTACATAAATAAGTATTCCTGAGTTTTTTTAAAAGAACTGATACTTTTCGAGATATACAGGGTCCAACAAAAAGTTTGTAAATATAAATTTAATCTGTTTTTCTGTCATAACTTTTAAAGTTTTTTATTAAAATAAGATTATTTGGTGTTTTTTATGTAAAATTTAATTTTACATAAAAAAGTATTCTTGAGTTTTTTTAAAAAAACTGATACTTTTCTAGATATACAGGGTCAAACAAAAAGTTTGTAAATATAAATTTAATCTCAGTTTTTCTGTCATAACTTTTATCGTTTTTAACTAAAATAAGATTTTTTGATGTTTTTTTATGTAGAATTAAATTTTACTTAAAAACGTATTCTTAAGCTTTTAAAAAACCTAATACTTTTCGAGATATATAGGGTCAAACAAAAAGTGTGTAAATATAAATTTGATCTTAGTTTTTCTGTCATAACTTTTAAAGTTTTTAATTAAAATAAGATTTTTTAATTTTTTTTGATGTAAAATTTAATTTTACATAAATAAGTATTCTTGAGTTTTTTTAAAAAACTGATACTTTTCGAAATATACAGGGTCAAACAAAAAGTTTGTAAATATAAATTTGATCTCAGTTTTTCTGTCATAACTTTTAAAGTTTTTAATTAAAATTTAATTTTTTGGGGTCTTTTGATGTAAAATTTGATTTTTCATAAAAAAGTATTTTGAGTTTTTTTAAAAAACTGATACTTTTCGAAATATACAGGGTCAAACAAAAAGTTTTTAAATATAAATTTAATCTCGGTTTTTCTGTCGTAACTTTTAACGTTTTTAATTAAAATAAGATTTTTTGATGTTTTTTAATGTAGAATTTAATATTACACAAAAAAGTATTCTTAAGTTTTTTTAAAAACACTAATAATTTTCGAGATATATAGGGTCAAACAAAAAGTTTGTAAATATAAATTTGATCTTAGTTTTTCTGTTATAACTTTTAACGTTTTTTAATAAAAATAAGATTTTTTGATGTTTTTTATGCAGAATTTATTATTACATAAAAAAGTATTTCTAAGTTTTTTTAAAGAAAGTAATACTTTTCGAGATATATAGGGTCAAACAAAAAGTTTGTAAATATAAATTTGATCTTAGTTTTTCTGTCATAAATTTTAAAGTTTTTAATCAAAATAAGATTTTTTAATGTTTTTTGATGTAAAATTTAATTTTGCATAAATAAGTATTCCTGAGTTTTTCCAAAAGAACTGATACTTTTCGAGATATACAGGGTCAAACAAAAAGTTTGTAAATAAAAATTTAATCTCAGTTTTTCTGTCATGACTTTTAACGTTTTTAATTAAAATAAGATTTTTTGATGTAAAATTTAATATTACACAAAAAAGTATTCTTGAGTTTTTTCAAAAGAACTGATACTTTTCGAGATATACAGGGTCAAACAAAAAGTTTGTAAATATAAATTTAATCTCAGTTTTTCTGTCATAACTTTTAACGTTTTTAATTAAAATAAGATTTTTTGATGTTTTTTGATGTAGAATTTAATATTACACAAAAAAGTATTCCTAAATTTTTTCAAAAAAACTAATAATTTTCGAGATATATAGGGTCAAACAAAAAGTTTGGAAATATAAATTTGATCTAAGTTTTTCTGTCATAACTTTTAAAGTTTTTAAATAAAATGAGGTTTTTTAACGTTTTTCGATGTAAAATTTAATTTTACATAAAAAAGTATTCCAGAGTTTTTTCAAAAAAACTGATACTTTTCGAGATATACAGGGTCAAACAAAAAGTTTGTAAATATAAATTTAATCTCAGTTTTTCTGTTATAACTTTTAACGTTTGTAATTAAAATGAGATTTTTTAATGTTTTTTGATATAGAATTTAATATTACACAAAAAAGTATTCCTAAGTTTTTTTAAAAAAGCTAATACTTTTCGAGATATATAGGGTCAAACAAAAAGTTTGTAAATATAAATTTGATCTTAGTTTTTCTGTCATAACTTTTAAAGTTTTTAATTAAAATGAGACTTTTTAACGTTTTTTGATGTAAAATTAAATTTTACATAAATAAGTATTCTTGAGTTTTTTCAAAAGAACTGATACTTTTCGAGATATACAGGGTCAAACAAAAAGTTTGTAAATATAAATTTAATCTCAGTTTTTCTGTCATAACTTTTAACGTTTTTAATTAAAATAAGATTTTTTGATGTAGAATTTAATATTACACAAAAAAGTGTTCTTGAGTTTTTTCAAAAAAACTAATACTTTTCGAGATATATAGGGTCAAACAAAAAGTTTGTAAACATAAATTTGATCTTAGTTTTTCTGTCATAACTTTTAAAGTTTTTAATTAAAATGAGATTTTTTAATGTTTTTTGATGTAAAATTTAATTTTACATAAATAAGTATTCTTGAGTTTTTTCAAAAGAACTGATACTTTTCGAGATATACAGGGTGAAACAAAAAGTTTGTAAATATAAATTTAATCTCAGTTTTTCTGTCATAACTTTTAACGTTTTTAATTAAAATAAGATTTTTTAATGTAGAATTTAATATTATACAAAAAAGTATTTTTAAGTTTTTTTTAACAAACTAATACTTTTCGAGATATATAGGGTCAAACAAAAAGTTTGAAAATATAAATTTGATCTCAGTTATTCTGTCATAACTTTTAACGTTTTTAATTAAAATAAGGTTTTTTGATGTAGAATTTAATATTACACAAAAAAGTATTCTTGAGTTTTTTTAAAAAAACTAATACTTTTCGAGATATATAGGGTCAAACAAAAAGTTTGTAAATATAAATTTGATCACAGTTTTTCTGTCATAACTTTTAAACTTTTTAATTAAACTAAGATTTTTTGAGATTTTTTAATGTAAAATTTAATTTTACATAAAAAAGTATTCTTGAGTTTTTTCAAAAAAACTGATACTTCTCGAGATATACAGGGTCAAACAAAAAGTTTGTAAATATAAATTTGATCTTAGTTTTTCTGTCATAACTTTTAAAGTTTTTAATTAAAATAAGTTTTTTAACGTTTTTTAAAGTAAAACATAATTTTACATAAAAAAGTATTCCTAAGTTTTTTCAAAAAAACTGATACTTTTCGAGATATACAGGGTCAAACAAAAAGTTTGTAAATATAAATTTAATCTTAGTTTTTCTGTCATAACTTTTAACGTTTTTAATTAAAATAAGATTTTTTGATGTTTTTTGATAAAGAATTTAATATTACACAAAAAAGTGTTTTAAAGTTTTTTCAAAAAAACTAATACTTTTCGAGATATATAGGGTCAAACAAAAAGTTTGTAAATATAAATTTGATCTCAGTTTTTCTGTCATAACTTTTAAAATTTTTATTTAAAATAAGATTTTTTGGGATTTTTTAATGTAAAATTTAATTTTACATAAAAAAGTATTCTTGAGTTTTTTCAAAAAAACTGATACTTCTCGAGATATACAGGGTCAAACAAAAAGTTTGTAAATATAAATTTATTCTTAGTTTTTCTGTCATAACTTTTAACGTTTTCAATTAAAATAAGATTTTTTGATGTTTTTTGATGTAGAATTTAATACTACACAAAAAAGTATTCTTAAGTTTTTTTAAAAAAACTAATAATTTTCGAGATACATAGGGTCAAACAAAAAGTTTGTAAATATAAATTTGATCTTAGTTTTTCTGTCATAACTTTTAACGTTTTTAATTAAAATAAGATTTTTTGATGTTTTTTGATGAAGAATTTAATATTACACAAAAAAGTGTTTTAAAGTTTTTTTAAAAAAACTAATACTTTTCGAGATATATAGGGTCAAACAAAAAGTTTGTAAATATAAATTTGTTCTCAGTTTTTCTGTCATAACTTTTAAAGTTTTTAATTAAAATGAGATTTTTTGGGGTTTTTTGATGTAAAATTTAATTTTACATAAAAAAGTATTCCTAAGTTTAAAAAAAAACTGATACTTTTCGAGATATATAGGGTCAAACAAAATGTTTGTAAATATAAATTTAATCTCAGTTTTACTGTCATAACTTTTAACGTTTTTAATTAAAATAAGATTTTTTGATGCTTTTTTATGTAGAATTAAATTTTACACAAAAAAGTATTCTTAAGTTTTTAAAACAACTAATACTTTTTAAGACATATAGGGTCAAACAAAAAGTTTGTAAATATAAAATTGATCTCAGTTTTTCTGTCATAACTTTTAACGTTTTTAATTAAAATAAGATTTTTTGATGTAGAATTTAATATTACACAAAAAAGTATTCCTAAGTTTTTTTAAAAAAACTAATAATTTTCGAGATATATAGGGTCAAACAAAAAGTTTGTAAATATAAATTTGATCTTAGTTTTTCTGTCATAACTTTTAAAGTTTTTAATTAAAATAAGTTTTTTAACGTTTTTTAATGTAAAACATAATTTTACATAAAAAAGTATTCTTGAGTTTTCTCAAAAAAACTGATACTTTTCGAGATATATAGGGTCAAACAAAAAGTTTGTAAATATAAATTTGATCTCAGTTTTTCTGTCATAACTTTTAAAGTTTTTAAATAAAATGAGATTTTTTAAGGTTTTTTGATGTAAAATTTAATTTTACATAAAAAAGTATTCCTGAGTTTTTTTAAAAAAACTGATACTTTTCGAGATATATAGGGTGAAACAAAAAGTTTGTAAATATAAATTTAATCTCAGTTTTACTGTCATAACTTTTAACGTTTTTAATTAAAATAAGATTTTTTGATGTTTTTTGATGTAGAATTTAATATTACACAAAAAAGTGTTTCAAAGTTTTTTCAAAAAAACTAATACTTTTCGAGATATATAGGGTCAAACAAAAAGTTTGTAAATATAAATTTGATCTCAGTTTTTCTGTCATAACTTTTAAAGTTTTTAAATAAAATGAGATTTTTTAAAGTTTTTTGATGTAAAATTTAATTTTACATAAAAAAGTATTCTTGAGTTTTTTTAAAAAAACTGATACTTTTCGAGATATATAGGGTCAAACAAAAAGTTTGTAAATATAAATTTAATCTCAGTTTTACTGTCATAACTTTTAACGTTTTTAATTAAAATAAGATTTTTTGATGTTTTTTGATGTAGAATTTCATATTACACAAAAAAGTATTCGTAAGTTTTTTTAAAAAAACTAATAATTTTCGAGATATATAGGGTCAAACAAAAAGTTTGTAAATATAAATTTGATCTTAGTTTTTCTGTCATAACTTTTAAAGTTTTTAATTAAAATAAGTTTTTTAACGTTTTTTAATGTAAAACATAATTTTACATAAAAAAGTATTCCTAAGTTTTTTCAAAAAAACTGATACTTTTCGAGATATACAGGGTCAAACAAAAAGTTTGTAAATATAAATTTAATCTTAGTTTTTCTGTCATAACTTTTAACGTTTTTAATTAAAATAAGATTTTTTGATGTTTTTTGATGTAGAAGTTAATATTTCACAAAAAAGTATTCACAAGTTTTTTTAAAAAAACTAATAATTTTCGAGATATATAGGGTCAAACAAAAAGTTTGTAAATATAAATTTGATCTTAGTTTTTCTGTCATAACTTTTAAAGTTTTTAATTAAAATACGATTCTTTAATGTTTTTTGATGTAAAATTTAATTTTACATAAATAAGTATTCTTGAGTTTTTTCAAAAGAACTGATACTTTTCAAAATATACAGGGTCAAACAAAAAGTTTGTAAATATAAATTTAATCTCAGTTTTTCTGTCATAACTTTTATCGTTTTTAATTAAAATAAGATTTTTTGATGTTTTTTATGTAGAATTCAATTTTACACAAAAAAGTATTCTTAAGTTTTTAAAAAAACTAATACTTTTCGAGATATATAGGGTCAAACAAAAAGTTTGTAAATATAAATTTGATCTCAGTTTTTCTGTCATAACTTTTAACGATTTTAATTAAAATAAGATTTTTTAATTTTTTTTTTATGTAAAATTTAATTTTACATAAATAAGTATTCTTGAGTTTTTTCAAAAGAACTGATACTTTTCGAGATATACAGGGTCAAACAAAGTTTGTAAATATAAATTTAATCTTAGTTTTTCTGTCATAACTTTTAACGTTTTTAATTAAAATAAGGTTTTTTGATGTAGAATTTAATATTACACAAAAAAGTATTCTTGAGTTTTTTTAAAAAACCTAATACTTTTCGAGATATATAGGGTCAAACAAAAAGTTTGTAAATATAAATTTGATCACAGTTTTTCTGTCATAACTTTTAAACTTTTTAATTAAACTAAGATTTTTTGGGATTTTTTAATGTAAAATTTAATTTTACATAAAAAAGTATTCTTGAGTTTTTTTAAAAAAACTGATACTTCTCGAGATATACAGGGTCAAACAAAAAGTTTGTAAATATAAATTTGATCTTAGTTTTTCTGTCATAACTTTTAAAGTTTTTAATTAAAATAAGTTTTTTAACGTTTTTTAATGTAAAACATAATTTTACATAAAAAAGTATTCCTAAGTTTTTTCAAAAAAACTGATACTTTTCGAGATATACAGGGTCAAACAAAAAGTTTGTAAATATAAATTTAATCTTAGTTTTTCTGTCATAACTTTTAACGTTTTTAATTAAAATAAGATTTTTTGATGTTTTTTGATGTAGAATTTAATATTACACAAAAAAGTGTTTTAAAGTTTTTTCAAAAAAACTAATACTTTTCGAGATATATAGGGTCAAACAAAAAGTTTGTAAATATAAATTTGATCTCAGTTTTTCTGTCATAACTTTTAAAATTTTTAATTCAAATAAGATTTTTTGGGATTTTTTAATGTAAAATTTAATTTTACATAAAAAAGTATTCCTGAGTTTTTTCAAAAAAGCTGATACTTCTCGAGATATACAGGGTCAAACAAAAAGTTTGTAAATATAAATTTATTCTTAGTTTTTCTGTCATAACTTTTAACGTTTTCAATTAAAATAAGATTTTTTGATGTTTTTTGATGTAGAAGTTAATATTTCACAAAAAAGTATTCTCAAGTTTTTTTAAAAAAACTAATAATTTTCGAGATATCTAGGGTCAAACAAAAAGTTTGTAAATATAAATTTGATCTTAGTTTTTCTGTCATAACTTTTAAAGTTTTTAATTAAAATACGATTCTTTAATGTTTTTTGATGTAAATTTAATTTTACATAAATAAGTATTCTTGAGTTTTTTCAAAAGAACTGATACTTTTCGAGATATACAGGGTCAAACAAAAAGTTTTAAATATAAATTTAATCTCAGTTTTTTTGTCATAACTTTTATCGTTTTTAATTAAAATAAGATTTTTTGATGTTTTTTATGTAGAATTAAATTTTACACAAAAAAGTGTTCTTAAGTTTTTAAAAAAACTAATACTTTTCGAGATATATAGGGTCAAACAAAAAGTTTGTAAATATAAATTTGATCTCAGTTTTTCTGTCATAACTTTTAAAATTTTTAATTCAAATAAGATTTTTTGGGATTTTTTAATGTAAAATTTAATTTTACATAAAAAAGTATTCCTGAGTTTTTTCAAAAAAGCTGATACTTCTCGAGATATACAGGGTCAAACAAAAAGTTTGTAAATATAAATTTATTCTTAGTTTTTCTGTCATAACTTTTAACGTTTTTAATTAAAATAAGATTTTTTGATGTTTTTTGATGTAGAAGTTAATATTTCACAAAAAAGTATTCCCAAGTTTTTTTAAAAAAACTAATAATTTTCGAGATATCTAGGGTCAAACAAAAAGTTTGTAAATATAAATTTGATCTTAGTTTTTCTGTCATAACTTTTAAAGTTTTTAATTAAAATACGATTCTTTAATGTTTTTTGATGTAAAATTTAATTTTACATAAATAAGTATTCTTGAGTTTTTTCAAAAGAACTGATACTTTTCGAGATATACAGGGTGAAACAAAAAGTTTGTAAATATAAATTTAATCTCAGTTTTTCTGTCATAACTTTTAACGTTTTTAATTAAAATAAGATTTTTTAATGTAGAATTTAATATTACACAAAAAAGTATTTTTAAGTTTTTTTTAACAAACTAATACTTTTCGAGATATATAGGGTCAAACAAAAAGTTTGTAAATATAAATTTGATCTCAGTTATTCTGTCATAACTTTTAAAGATTTTAATTAAAATGAGATTCTTTTGCGTTTTTTGATGTAAAATTAAATTTTACATAAATAAGTATTCTTGAGTTTTTTCAAAAGAACTGATACTTTTCGAGATATACAGGGTCAAACAAAAAGTTTGTAAATATAAATTTAATCTCAGTTTTTCTGTCATAACTTTTAACGTTTTTACTTAATATAAGATTTTTTGATGTAGAATTTAATATTACACAAAAAAGTGTTCTTGAGTTTTTTCAAAAAAACTAATACTTTTCGAGATATATAGGGTCAAACAATAAGTTTGTAAACATAAATTTGATCTTAGATTTTCGGTCATAACTTTTAAAGTTTTTAATTAAAATGAGATTTTTTAATGTTTTTTGATGTAAAATTTAATTTTACATAAATAAGTATTCTTGAGTTTTTTCAAAAGAACTGATACTTTTCGAGATATACAGGGTGAAACAAAAAGTTTGTAAATATAAATTTAATCTCAGTTTTTCTGTCATAACTTTTAACGTTTTTAATTAAAATAAGATTTTTTAATGTAGAATTTAATATTACACAAAAAAGTATTTTAAAGTTTTTTTTAACAAACTAATACTTTTCGAGATATATAGGGTCAAACAAAAAGTTTGTAAATATAAATTTGATCTCAGTTATTCTGTCATAACTTTTAAAGATTTTAATTAAAATGAGATTCTTTTGCGTTTTTTGATGTAAAATTTAATTTAAATTAAAAAGTATTGTTGAGTTTTTTCAAAAAAACTGATACTTTTCGAGATATATAGGGTCAAACAAAAAGTTTGTAAATATAAATTTAATCTCAGTTTTTCTGTCATAACTTTTAACGTTTTTAATTAAAAAAGGATTTTTTGATGTTTTTGGATGTAGAATTTAATATTACACAAAAAAGTATTTCTAAGGTTTTTTAAAAAAACTAATAATTTTCGAGATATATAGGGTCAAACAAAAAGTTTGTAAATATAAATTCGATCTTAGTTTTTCTGTCATAACTTTTAAAGATTCTAATTAAAATAGGATTTTTTAATGTTTTTTGATGTAAAATTTAATTCTACATAAATAAGTATTCCTGAGTTTTTTTAAAAGAACTGATACTTTTCGAGATATACAGGGTCAAACAAAAAGTTTGTAAATATAAATTTAATCTGTTTTTCTGTCATAACTTTTAAAGTTTTTTATTAAAATAAGATTATTTGGTGTTTTTTATGTAAAATTTAATTTTACATAAAAAAGTATTCTTGAGTTTTTTTAAAAAAACTGATACTTTTCTAGATATACAGGGTCAAACAAAAAGTTTGTAAATATAAATTTAATCTCAGTTTTTCTGTCATAACTTTTATCGTTTTTAACTAAAATAAGATTTTTTGATGTTTTTTTATGTAGAATTAAATTTTACTTAAAAACGTATTCTTAAGCTTTTAAAAAACCTAATACTTTTTGAGATATATAGGGTCAAACAAAAAGTGTGTAAATATAAATTTGATCTTAGTTTTTCTGTCATAACTTTTAACGTTTTTAATTAAAATAAGATTTTTTTATGTAGAATTTAATATTACACAAAAAAGTATTCTTGAGTTTTTTTAAAAAAACTAATACTTTTCGAGATATATAGGGTCAAACAAAAAGTTTGTAAATATAAATTTAATCTCAGTTTTTCTGTCATTACTTTTAATTTTTTTAATTAAAATAAGATTTTTTAATTTTTTTTGATGTAGAATTTAATTTTACACAAAAAAGTATTTTTAAGTTTTTTCAAAAAAACTAATAATTTTCGAGATATATAGGGTCAAACAAAAAGTTTGTAAATATAAATTTTATCTAAGTTTTTCTGTCATAACTTTTAAAGTTATTAATTAAAATGAGATTTTTTAATGTTTTTTGATGTAAAATTTAATTTTACATAAATAAGTATTCCTGAGTTTTTTCAAAAGAACTGATACTTTTTGAGATATACAGGGTTAAACAAAAAGTTTGTAAATATAAATTTAATCTCAGTTTTTCTGTCATTACTTTTAACGTTTTTAATTAAAATAAGATTTTTTTATGTAGAATTTAATATTACACAAAAAAGTATTCTTGAGTTTTTTTAAAAAAACTAATACTTTTCGAGATATATAGGGTCAAACAAAAAGTTTGTAAATATAAATTTAATCTCAGTTTTTCTGTCATTACTTTTAATTTTTTTAATTAAAATAAGATTTTTTAATTTTTTTTGATGTAGAATTTAATTTTACACAAAAAAGTATTTTTAAGTTTTTTCAAAAAAACTAATAATTTTCGAGATATATAGGGTCAAACAAAAAGTTTGTAAATATAAATTTTATCTAAGTTTTTCTGTCATAACTTTTAAAGTTTTTAATTAAAATGAGGTTTTTTAACGTTTTTTGATGTAAAATTTAATTTTACATAAAAAAGTATTCTTGAGTTTTTTCAAAAAAACTGATACTTTTCGAGATATACAGGGTCAAACAAAAAGTTTGTAAATATAAATTCTCAGTTTTTCTGTCATATCTTTTAACGTTTTTAATTAAAATAAGATTTTTTGATGTAGAATTTAATATTACACAAAAAAGTATTTTTAACTTTTTTTAAAAAAACTAATAATTTTCGAGATATATAGGGTCAAACAAAAAGTTTGTAAATATAAATTTTATCTAAGTTTTTCTGTCATAACTTTTAAACTTTTTAATTAAAATGAGGTTTTTTAACGTTTTTTGATGTAAAATTTAATATTACATAAAAAAGTATTCTTGAGTTTTTTCAAAAAAACTGATACTTTTCGAGATATATAGGGTCAAACAAAAAGTTTGTAAATATAAATTTAATCTCAGTTTTTCTGTCATAACTTTTAATTTTTTTAATTAAAATCAGATTTTTTAATGTTTTTTGATGTAGAATTTAATATTACACAAAAAAGTATTCTTAAGTTTTTTTAAAAAAACTAATACTTTTCGAGATATATAGGGTCAAACAAAAAGTTTGTAAATATAAATTTGATCTTAGTTTTTCTGTCATAACTTTTAAAGTTTTTAATTAAAATGAGATTTTTTAATGTTTTTTGATGTAAAATTTAATTTTACATAAATAAGTATTCCCGAGTTTTTTCAAAAGAACTGATATTTTTCGAGATATACAGGGTCAAACAAAAAGTTTGTAAATATAAATTTAATCTCAGTTTTTCTGTCATTACTTTTAACGTTTTTAATTAAAATAGGATTTTTTGATGTAGAATTTAATATTACACAAAAAAGTATTCTTGAGTTTTTTTAAAAAAACTAATACTTTTCGAGATATATAGGGTCAAACAAAAAGTTTGTAAATATAAATTTGATCTTAGTTTTTCTGTCATAACTTTTAAAGTTTTTAATTAAAATGAGATTTTTTTATGTTTTTTGATGAAAAATTTAATTTTACATAAATAAGTATTCTTGAGTTTTTTCAAAAGAACTGATACTTTTCGAGATATACAGGGTCAAACAAAAAGTTTGTAAATATAAATTTAATCTCAGTTTTTCTGTCATTACTTTTAACGTTTTTAATTAAAATAAGATTTTTTGATGTAGAATTTAATATTACACAAAAAAGTATTCTTGAGTTTTTTTAAAAAAACTAATACTTTTCGAGATATATAGGGTCAAACAAAAAGTTTGTAAATATAAATTTGATCTCAGTTTTTCTGTCATAACTTTTAAAGTTTTTTATTAAAATCAGAATTTTTGGGGTTTTTTAATGTAAAATTTAATTTTACATAAAAAAGTATTCTTGAGTTTTTTCAAAAAAACTGATACTTATCGAGATATATAGGGTCAAACAAAAAGTTTGTAAATATAAATTTAATCTCAGTTTTTCTGTCATTACTTTTAATTTTTTTAATTAAAATAAGATTTTTTAATTTTTTTTGATGTAGAATTTAATATTACACAAAAAAGTATTCCTAAGTTTTTTTAAAAAAACTAATACTTTTCGAGATATATAGGGTCAAACAAAAAGTTTGTAAATATAAATTTGATCTTAGTTTTTCTGTCATAACTTTTAAAGTTTTTAATTAAAATGAGATTTTTTAATGTTTTGTGATGTAAAATTTAATTTTACATAAATAAGTATTCTTGAGTTTTTTCAAAAGAACTGATACTTTTCGAGATATACAGGGTCAAACAAAAAGTTTGTAAATATAAATTTGATCTTAGTTTTTCTGTCAGAACTTTTAAAGATTTTAATTAAAATGAGATTTTTTAATGTTTTTTGATGTAAAATTTAATTTTACATAAATAAGTATTCCTGAGTTTTTTCAAAAGAACTGATACTCTTCGAGATATACAGGGTCAAACAAAAAGTTTGTAAATATAAATTTAATCTTAGTTTTTCTGTCATTACTTTTAACGTTTTTAATTAAAATAAGATTTTTTGATGTAGAATTTAATATTACACAAAAAAGTATTCTTGAGTTTTTTTAAAAAAACTAATACTTTTCGAGATATATAGGGTCAAACAAAAAGTTTGTAAATATAAATTTGATCTCAGTTTTTCTGTCATAACTTTTAAAGTTTTTTATTAAAATCAGAATTTTTGGGGTTTTTTAATGTAAAATTTAATTTTACATAAAAAAGTATTCTTGAGTTTTTTCAAAAAAACTGATACTTTTCGAGATATATAGGGTCAAACAAAAAGTTTGTAAATATAAATTTAATCTCAGTTTTTCTGTCATTACTTTTAATTTTTTTAATTAAAATAAGATTTTTTAATTTTTTTTGATGTAGAATTTAATATTACACAAAAAAGTATTCCTAAGTTTTTTTAAAAAAACTAATACTTTTCGAGATATATAGGGTCAAACAAAAAGTTTGTAAATATAAATTTGATCTTAGTTTTTCTGTCATAACTTTTAAAGTTTTTAATTAAAATAAGATTTTTTAATGTTTTGTGATGTAAAATTTAATTTTACATAAATAAGTATTCCTGAGTTTTTTCAAAAGAACTGATACTTTTCGAGATATACAGGGTCAAAGAAAAAGTTTGTAAATATAAATTTGATCTTAGTTTTTCTGTCAGAACTTTTAAAGATTTTAATTAAAATGAGATTTTTTAATGTTTTTTGATGTAAAATTTAATTTTACATAAATAAGTATTCCTGAGTTTTTTCAAAAGAACTGATACTCTTCGAGATATACAGGGTCAAACAAAAAGTTTGTAAATATAAATTTAATCTCAGTTTTTCTGTCATTACTTTTAACGTTTTTAATTAAAATAAGATTTTTTGATGTAGAATTTAATATTACACAAAAAAGTATTCTTGAGTTTTTTTAAAAAAACTAATACTTTTCGAGATATATAGGGTCAAACAAAAAGTTTGTAAATATAAATTTAATCTCAGTTTTTCTGTCATTACTTTTAATTTTTTTAATTAAAATAAGATTTTTTAATTTTTTTTGATGTAGAATTTAATATTACACAAAAAAGTATTCCTAAGTTTTTTTAAAAAAACTAATACTTTTCGAGATATATAGGGTCAAACAAAAAGTTTGTAAATATAAATTTGATCTTAGTTTTTCTGTCATAACTTTTAAAGTTTTTAATTAAAATGAGATTTTTTAATGTTTTGTGATGTAAAATTTAATTTTACATAAATAAGTATTCCTGAGTTTTTTCAAAAGAACTGATACTTTTCGAGATATACAGGGTCAAACAAAAAGTTTGTAAATATAAATTTGATCTTAGTTTTTCTGTCATAACTTTTGAAGTTTTTAATTAAAATAAGATTTTTTGATGTAGAATTTAATATAACACAAAAAAGTATTTTTAACTTTTTTCAAAAAAACTAATAATTTTCGAGATATATAGGGTCAAACAAAAAGTTTGCAAATATAAATTTGATCTAAGTTTTTCTGTCATAACTTTTAAAGTTTTTAATTAAAATGAGATTTTTTAATGTTTTTTGATGTAAAATTTAATTTTACATAAATAAGTATTTCTGAGTTTTTTCAAAAGAACTGATACTTTTTGAGATATACAGGGTCAAACAAAAAGTTTGTAAATATAAATTTAATCACAGTTTTTCTGTCATTACTTTTAACGTTTTTAATTAAAATAAGATTTTTTGATGTAGAATTTAATATTACACAAAAAAGTGTTCTTGAGTTTTTTTAAAAAAACTAATACTTTTCGAGATATATAGGGTCAAACAAAAAAATTGTAAATATAAATTTGATCTCAGTTTTTCTGTCATAACTTTTAAAATTTTTTATTAAAATCAGAATTTTTGGGGTTTTTTAATGTAAAATTTAATTTTACATAAAAAAGTATTCTTGAGTTTTTTCAAAAAAACTGATACTTTTCGAGATATATAGGGTCAAACAAAAAGTTTGTAAATATAAATTTAATCTCAGTTTTTCTGTCATAACTTTTAATGTTTTTAATTAAAATCAGATTTTTTAATGTTTTTTGATGTAGAATTTAATATTACACAAAAAAGTATTCCTAAGTTTTTTTAAAAAAACTAATACTTTTCGAGATATATAGAGTCAAACAAAAAGTTTGTAAATATAAATTTGATCTTAGTTTTTCTGTCATAACTTTTAAAGTTTTTAATTAAAATGAGATTTTTTAATGTTTTTTGATGTAAAATTTAATTTTACATAAATAAGTATTCCTGAGTTTTTTCAAAAGAACTGATACTTTTCGAGATATACAGGGTCAAACAAAAAGTTTGTAAATTTAATATCACACAAAAAAGTATTCTTGAGTTTTTTTAAAAAAACTAATACTTTTCGAGATATATAGGGTCAAACAAAAAGTTTGTAAATATAAATTTGATCTCAGTTTTTCTGTCATAACTTTTAAAGTTTTTTATTAAAATCAGAATTTTTGGGGTTTTTTGATGTAAAATTTAATTTTACATAAAAAAGTATTCTGGAGTTTTTTCAAAAAAACTGATACTTTTCGAGATATATAGGGTCAAACAAAAAGTTTGTAAATATAAATTTATTCTCAGTTTTTCTGTCATAACTTTTAATTTTTTTAATTAAAATAAGATTTTTTAATGTTTTTTGATGTAGAATTTAATTTTACACAAAAAAGTATTTCTAAGTTTTTTCAAAAAAAATAATAATTTTCGAGATATATAGGGTCAAACAAAAAGTTTGTAAATATAAATTTTATCTAAGTTTTTCTGTCATAACTTTTAAAGTTTTTAATTAAAATGCGGTTTTTTAACGTTTTTTGATGTAAAATTTAATTTTACATAAAAAAGTATTCTTGAGTTTTTTCAAAAAAACTGATACTTTTCGAGATATACAGGGTCAAACAAAAAGTTTGTAAATATAAATTCTCAGTTTTTCTGTCATAACTTTTAACGTTTTTAATTAAAATAAGATTTTTTGATGTAGAATTTAATATTACACAAAAAAGTATTTCTAAGTTTTTTCAAAAAAACTAATAATTTTCGAGATATATAGGGTCAAACAAAAAGTTTGTAAATATAAATTTGATCTAAGTTTTTCTGTCATAACTTTTAAAGTTATTAATTAAAATGAGATTTTTTAATGTTTTTTGATGTAAAATTTAATTTTACATAAATAAGTATTCCTGAGTTTTTTCAAAAGAACTGATACTTTTTGAGATATACAGGGTTAAACAAAAAGTTTGTAAATATAAATTTAATCTCAGTTTTTCTGTCATAACTTTTAATTTTTTTTAAATAAAATAAGATTTTTTAATGTTTTTTGATGTAGAATTTAATTTTACACAAAAAAGTATTTCTAAGTTTTTTCAAAAAAAATAATAATTTTCGAGATATATAGGGTCAAACAAAAAGTTTGTAAATATAAATTTTATCTAAGTTTTTCTGTCATAACTTTTAAAGTTTTTAATTAAAATGCGGTTTTTTAACGTTTTTTGATGTAAAATTTAATTTTACATAAAAAAGTATTCTTGAGTTTTTTCAAAAAAACTAATACTTTTCGAGATATATAGGGTCAAACAAAAAGTTTGTAAATATAAATTTGATCTCAGTTTTTCTGTCATAACTTTTAAAGTTTTTTATTAAAATCAGAATTTTTGGGGTTTTTTGATGTAAAATTTAATTTTACATAAAAAAGTATTCTGGAGTTTTTTCAAAAAAACTGATACTTTTCGAGATATATAGGGTCAAACAAAAAGTTTGTAAATATAAATTTATTCTCAGTTTTTCTGTCATAACTTTTAATTTTTTTAATTAAAATAAGATTTTTTAATGTTTTTTGATGTAGAATTTAATTTTACACAAAAAAGTATTTTTAAGTTTTTTCAAAAAAAATAATAATTTTCGAGATATATAGGGTCAAACAAAAAGTTTGTAAATATAAATTTTATCTAAGTTTTTCTGTCATAACTTTTAAAGTTTTTAATTAAAATGCGGTTTTTTAACGTTTTTTGATGTAAAATTTAATTTTACATAAAAAAGTATTCTTGAGTTTTTTCAAAAAAACTGATACTTTTCGAGATATACAGGGTCAAACAAAAAGTTTGTAAATATAAATTCTCAGTTTTTCTGTCATAACTTTTAACGTTTTTAATTAAAATAAGATTTTTTGATGTAGAATTTAATATTACACAAAAAAGTATTTCTAAGTTTTTTCAAAAAAACTAATAATTTTCGAGATATATAGGGTCAAACAAAAAGTTTGTAAATATAAATTTGATCTAAGTTTTTCTGTCATAACTTTTAAAGTTATTAATTAAAATGAGATTTTTTAATGTTTTTTGATGTAAAATTTAATTTTACATAAGTAAGTATTCCTGAGTTTTTTCAAAAGAACTGATACTTTTCGAGATATACAGGGTCAAACAAAAAGTTTGTAAATATAAATTTAATCTTAGTTTTTCTGTCATTACTTTTAACGTTTTTAATTAAAATAAGATTTTTTGATGTAGAAATTAATATTACACAAAAAAGTATTCTTGAGTTTTTTTAAAGAAACTAATACTTTTCGAGATATATAGGGTCAAACAAAAAGTTTGTAAATATAAATTTGATCTCAGTTTTTCTGTCATAACTTTTAAAGTTTTTTATTAAAATCAGAATTTTTGGGGTTTTTTAATGTAAAATTTAATTTTACATAAAAAAGTATTCTTAAGTTTTTTCAAAAAAACTGATACTTTTCGAGATATATAGGGTCAAACAAAAAGTTTGTAAATATAAATTTAATCTCAGTTTTTCTGTCATAACTTTTAATGTTTTTAATTAAAATGAGATTTTTTAATGTTTTTTGATGTAAAATTTAATTTTACATAAGTAAGTATTCCTGAGTTTTTTCAAAAGAACTGATACTTTTCGAGATATACAGGGTCAAACAAAAAGTTTGTAAATATAAATTTAATCTCAGTTTTTCTGTCATTACTTTTAACGTTTTTAATTAAAATAAGATTTTTTGATGTAGAATTTAATATTACACAAAAAAGTATTCCTAAGTTTTTTTAAAAAAACTAATACTTTTCGAGATATATAGGGTCAAACAAAAAGTTTGTAAATATAAATTTGATCTTAGTTTTTCTGTCATAACTTTTAATGTTTTTAATTAAAATCAGATTTTTTAATGTTTTTTGATGTAAAATTTAATTTTACATAAATAAGTATTCCTGAGTTTTTTCAAAAGAACTGATACTTTTCGAGATATACAGGGTCAAACAAAATGTTTGTAAATATAAATTTAATCTCAGTTTTTCTGTCATTACTTTTAACGTTTTTAATTAAAATAAGATTTTTTGATGTAGAATTTAATATCACACAAAAAAGTATTCTTGAGTTTTTTTAAAAAAACTAATACTTTTCGAGATATATAGGGTCAAACAAAAAGTTTGTAAATATAAATTTGATCTCAGTTTTTCTGTCATAACTTTTAAAGTTTTTTATTAAAATCAGAATTTTTGGGGTTTTTTAATGTAAAATTTAATTTTACATAAAAAAGTATTCCTAAGTTTTTTCAAAAAAACTGATACTTTTCGAGATATATAGGGTCAAACAAAAAGTTTGTAAATATAAATTTATTCTCAGTTTTTCTGTCATAACTTTTAATTTTTTTAATTAAATTAAGATTTGTTAATGTTTTTTGATGTAGAATTTAATTTTACACAAAAAAGTATTTTTAAGTTTTTTCAAAAAAAAATAATAATTTTCGAGATATATAGGGTCAAACAAAAAGTTTGTAAATATAAATTTTATCTAAGTTTTTCTGTCATAACTTTTAAGTTTTTAATTAAAATTAGGTTTTTTAACGTTTTTTGATGTAAAATTTAATTTTACATAAATAAGTATTCCTGAGTTTTTTCAAAAGAACTGATACTTTTCGAGATATACAGGGTCAAACAAAAAGTTTGTAAATATAAATTCTCAGTTTTTCTGTCATAACTTTTAACGTTTTTAATTAAAATAAGATTTTTTGATGTAGAATTTAATATTACACAAAAAAGTACTTCTAAGTTTTTTCAAAAAAACTAATAATTTTCGAGATATATAGGGTCAAACAAAAAGTTTGTAAATATAAATTTGATCTAAGTTTTTCTGTCATAACTTTTAAAGTTATTAATTAAAATGAGATTTTTTAATGTTTTTTGATGTAAAATTTAATTTTACATAAATAAGTATTCCTGAGTTTTTTCAAAAGAACTGATACTTTTTGAGATATACAGGGTCAAACAAAAAGTTTGTAAATATAAATTTAATCTCAGTTTTTCTGTCATAACTTTTAATGTTTTTAATTAAAATCAGATTTTTTAATGTTTTTTGATGAAGAATTTAATATTACACAAAAAAGTATTCCTAAGTTTTTTTAAAAAAACTAATACTTTTCGAGATATATAGGGTCAAACAAAAAGTTTGTAAATATAAATTTGATCTTAGTTTTTCTGTCATAACTTTTAAAGTTTTTAATTAAAATGAGATTTTTTAATGTTTTTTGATGTAAAATTTAATTTTACATAAATAAGTATTCGTGAGTTTTTTCAAAAGAACTGATACTTTTCGAGATATACAGGGTCAAACAAAAAGTTTGTAAATATAAATTTAATCTCAGTTTTGCTGTCATTACTTTTAACGTTTTTAATTAAAATAAGATTTTTTGATGTAGAATTTAATATCACACAAAAAAGTATACCTAAGTTTTTTTAAAAAAACTAATACTTTTTGAGATATATAGGGTCAAACAAAAAGTTTGTAAATATAAATTTGATCTCAGTTTTTCTGTCATAACTTTTAAAGTTTTTTATTAAAATCAGAATTTTTGGGGTTTTTTAATGTAAAATTTAATTTTACATAAAAAAGTATTCTTGAGTTTTTTCAAAAAAACTGATACTTTTCGAGATATATAGGGTCAAACAAAAAGTTTGTAAATATAAATTTAATCTCAGTTTTTCTGTCATAACTTTTAATGTTTTTAATTAAAATCAGATTTTTTAATGTTTTTTGATGTAGAATTTAATATTACACAAAAAAGTATTCCTAAGTTTTTTTAAAAAAACTAATACTTTTCGAGATATATAGGGTCAAACAAAAAGTTTGTAAATATAAATTTGATCTTAGTTTTTCTGTCATAACTTTTAAAGTTTTTAATTAAAATGAGATTTTTTAATGTTTTTTGATGTAAAATTTAATTTTACATAAGTAAGTATTCCTGAGTTTTTTCAAAAGAACTGATACTTTTCGAGATATACAGGGTCAAACAAAAAGTTTGTAAATATAAATTTAATCACAGTTTTTCTGTCATTACTTTTAACGTTTTTAATTAAAATAAGAGTTTTTGATGTAGAATTTAATATTACACAAAAAAGTGTTCTTGAGTTTTTTTAAAAAAACTAATACTTTTCGAGATATATAGGGTCAAACAAAAAGTTTGTAAATATAAATTTGATCTCAGTTTTTCTGTCATAACTTTTAAAATTTTTTATTAAAATCAGAATTTTTGGGGTTTTTTAATGTAAAATTTAATTTTACATAAAAAAGTATTCTTGAGTTTTTTCAAAAAAACTGATACTTTTCGAGATATATAGGGTCAAACAAAAAGTTTGTAAATATAAATTTATTCTCAGTTTTTCTGTCATAACTTTTAATTTTTTTAAATAAAATAAGATTTTTTAATGTTTTTTGATGTAGAATTTAATTTTACACAAAAAAGTATTTTTAAGTTTTTTCAAAAAAAATAATAATTTTCGAGATATATAGGGTCAAACAAAAAGTTTGTAAATATAAATTTTATCTAAGTTTTTCTGTCATAACTTTTAAAGTTTTTAATTAAAATGCGGTTTTTTAACGTTTTTTGATGTAAAATTTAATTTTACATAAAAAAGTATTCTTGAGTTTTTTCAAAAAAACTAATACTTTTCGAGATATATAGGGTCAAACAAAAAGTTTGTAAATATAAATTTGATCTCAGTTTTTCTGTCATAACTTTTAAAGTTTTTTATTAAAATCAGAATTTTTGGGGTTTTTTGATGTAAAATTTAATTTTACATAAAAAAGTATTCTGGAGTTTTTTCAAAAAAACTGATACTTTTCGAGATATATAGGGTCAAACAAAAAGTTTGTAAATATAAATTTATTCTCAGTTTTTCTGTCATAACTTTTAATTTTTTTAATTAAAATAAGATTTTTTAATGTTTTTTGATGTAGAATTTAATTTTACACAAAAAAGTATTTTTAAGTTTTTTCAAAAAAAATAATAATTTTCGAGATATATAGGGTCAAACAAAAAGTTTGTAAATATAAATTCTCAGTTTTTCTGTCATAACTTTTAACGTTTTTAATTAAAATAAGATTTTTTGATGTAGAATTTAATATTACACAAAAAAGTATTTCTAAGTTTTTTCAAAAAAACTAATAATTTTCGAGATATATAGGGTCAAACAAAAAGTTTGTAAATATAAATTTGATCTAAGTTTTTCTGTCATAACTTTTAAAGTTATTAATTAAAATGAGATTTTTTAATGTTTTTTGATGTAAAATTTAATTTTACATAAGTAAGTATTCCTGAGTTTTTTCAAAAGAACTGATACTTTTCGAGATATACAGGGTCAAACAAAAAGTTTGTAAATATAAATTTAATCTTAGTTTTTCTGTCATTACTTTTAACGTTTTTAATTAAAATAAGATTTTTTGATGTAGAAATTAATATTACACAAAAAAGTATTCTTGAGTTTTTTTAAAGAAACTAATACTTTTCGAGATATATAGGGTCAAACAAAAAGTTTGTAAATATAAATTTGATCTCAGTTTTTCTGTCATAACTTTTAAAGTTTTTTATTAAAATCAAAATTTTTGGGGTTTTTTAATGTAAAATTTAATTTTACATAAAAAAGTATTCTTAAGTTTTTTCAAAAAAACTGATACTTTTCGAGATATATAGGGTCAAACAAAAAGTTTGTAAATATAAATTTAATCTCAGTTTTTCTGTCATAACTTTTAATGTTTTTAATTAAAATGAGATTTTTTAATGTTTTTTGATGTAAAATTTAATTTTACATAAGTAAGTATTCCTGAGTTTTTTCAAAAGAACTGATACTTTTCGAGATATACAGGGTCAAACAAAAAGTTTGTAAATATAAATTTAATCTCAGTTTTTCTGTCATTACTTTTAACGTTTTTAATTAAAATAAGATTTTTTGATGTAGAATTTAATATTACACAAAAAAGTATTCCTAAGTTTTTTTAAAAAAACTAATACTTTTCGAGATATATAGGGTCAAACAAAAAGTTTGTAAATATAAATTTGATCTTAGTTTTTCTGTCATAACTTTTAATGTTTTTAATTAAAATCAGATTTTTTAATGTTTTTTGATGTAAAATTTAATTTTACATAAATAAGTATTCCTGAGTTTTTTCAAAAGAACTGATACTTTTCGAGATATACAGGGTCAAACAAAATGTTTGTAAATATAAATTTAATCTCAGTTTTTCTGTCATTACTTTTAACGTTTTTAATTAAAATAAGATTTTTTGATGTAGAATTTAATATCACACAAAAAAGTATTCTTGAGTTTTTTTAAAAAAACTAATACTTTTCGAGATATATAGGGTCAAACAAAAAGTTTGTAAATATAAATTTGATCTCAGTTTTTCTGTCATAACTTTTAAAGTTTTTTATTAAAATCAGAATTTTTGGGGTTTTTTAATGTAAAATTTAATTTTACATAAAAAAGTATTCCTAAGTTTTTTCAAAAAAACTGATACTTTTCGAGATATATAGGGTCAAACAAAAAGTTTGTAAATATAAATTTATTCTCAGTTTTTCTGTCATAACTTTTAATTTTTTTAATTAAATTAAGATTTGTTAATGTTTTTTGATGTAGAATTTAATTTTACACAAAAAAGTATTTCTAAGTTTTTTCAAAAAAAAATAATAATTTTCGAGATATATAGGGTCAAACAAAAAGTTTGTAAATATAAATTTTATCTAAGTTTTTCTGTCATAACTTTTAAGTTTTTAATTAAAATTAGGTTTTTTAACGTTTTTTGATGTAAAATTTAATTTTACATAAATAAGTATTCCTGAGTTTTTTCAAAAGAACTGATACTTTTCGAGATATACAGGGTCAAACAAAAAGTTTGTAAATATAAATTCTCAGTTTTTCTGTCATAACTTTTAACGTTTTTAATTAAAATAAGATTTTTTGATGTAGAATTTAATATTACACAAAAAAGTACTTCTAAGTTTTTTCAAAAAAACTAATAATTTTCGAGATATATAGGGTCAAACAAAAAGTTTGTAAATATAAATTTGATCTAAGTTTTTCTGTCATAACTTTTAAAGTTATTAATTAAAATGAGATTTTTTAATGTTTTTTGATGTAAAATTTAATTTTACATAAATAAGTATTCCTGAGTTTTTTCAAAAGAACTGATACTTTTTGAGATATACAGGGTCAAACAAAAAGTTTGTAAATATAAATTTAATCTCAGTTTTTCTATCATAACTTTTAATGTTTTTAATTAAAATCAGATTTTTTAATGTTTTTTGATGAAGAATTTAATATTACACAAAAAAGTATTCCTAAGTTTTTTTAAAAAAACTAATACTTTTCGAGATATATAGGGTCAAACAAAAAGTTTGTAAATATAAATTTGATCTTAGTTTTTCTGTCATAACTTTTAAAGTTTTTAATTAAAATGAGATTTTTTAATGTTTTTTGATGTAAAATTTAATTTTACATAAATAAGTATTCGTGAGTTTTTTCAAAAGAACTAATACTTTTCGAGATATACAGGGTCAAACAAAAAGTTTGTAAATATAAATTTAATCTCAGTTTTGCTGTCATTACTTTTAACGTTTTTAATTAAAATAAGATTTTTTGATGTAGAATTTAATATCACACAAAAAAGTATACCTAAGTTTTTTTAAAAAAACTAATACTTTTTGAGATATATAGGGTCAAACAAAAAGTTTGTAAATATAAATTTGATCTCAGTTTTTCTGTCATAACTTTTAAAGTTTTTTATTAAAATCAGAATTTTTGGGGTTTTTTAATGTAAAATTTAATTTTACATAAAAAAGTATTCTTGAGTTTTTTCAAAAAAACTGATACTTTTCGAGATATATAGGGTCAAACAAAAAGTTTGTAAATATAAATTTAATCTCAGTTTTTCTGTCATAACTTTTAATGTTTTTAATTAAAATCAGATTTTTTAATGTTTTTTGATGTAGAATTTAATATTACACAAAAAAGTATTCCTAAGTTTTTTTAAAAAAACTAATACTTTTCGAGATATATAGGGTCAAACAAAAAGTTTGTAAATATAAATTTGATCTTAGTTTTTCTGTCATAACTTTTAAAGTTTTTAATTAAAATGAGATTTTTTAATGTTTTTTGATGTAAAATTTAATTTTACATAAGTAAGTATTCCTGAGTTTTTTCAAAAGAACTGATACTTTTCGAGATATACAGGGTCAAACAAAAAGTTTGTAAATATAAATTTAATCACAGTTTTTCTGTCATTACTTTTAACGTTTTTAATTAAAATAAGAGTTTTTGATGTAGAATTTAATATTACACAGAAAAGTGTTCTTGAGTTTTTTTAAAAAAACTAATACTTTTCGAGATATATAGGGTCAAACAAAAAGTTTGTAAATATAAATTTGATCTCAGTTTTTCTGTCATAACTTTTAAAATTTTTTATTAAAATCAGAATTTTTGGGGTTTTTTAATGTAAAATTTAATTTTACATAAAAAAGTATTCTTGAGTTTTTTCAAAAAAACTGATACTTTTCGAGATATATAGGGTCAAACAAAAAGTTTGTAAATATAAATTTATTCTCAGTTTTTCTGTCATAACTTTTAATTTTTTTAAATAAAATAAGATTTTTTAATGTTTTTTGATGTAGAATTTAATTTTACACAAAAAAGTATTTCTAAGTTTTTTCAAAAAAAATAATAATTTTCGAGATATATAGGGTCAAACAAAAAGTTTGTAAATATAAATTTTATCTAAGTTTTTCTGTCATAACTTTTAAAGTTTTTAATTAAAATGCGGTTTTTTAACGTTTTTTGATGTAAAATTTAATTTTACATAAAAAAGTATTCTTGAGTTTTTTCAAAAAAACTAATACTTTTCGAGATATATAGGGTCAAACAAAAAGTTTGTAAATATAAATTTGATCTCAGTTTTTCTGTCATAACTTTTAAAGTTTTTTATTAAAATCAGAATTTTTGGGGTTTTTTGATGTAAAATTTAATTTTACATAAAAAAGTATTCTGGAGTTTTTTCAAAAAAACTGATACTTTTCGAGATATATAGGGTCAAACAAAAAGTTTGTAAATATAAATTTATTCTCAGTTTTTCTGTCATAACTTTTAATTTTTTTAATTAAAATAAGATTTTTTAATGTTTTTTGATGTAGAATTTAATTTTACACAAAAAAGTATTTTTAAGTTTTTTCAAAAAAAATAATAATTTTCGAGATATATAGGGTCAAACAAAAAGTTTGTAAATATAAATTTTATCTAAGTTTTTCTGTCATAACTTTTAAAGTTTTTAATTAAAATGCGGTTTTTTAACGTTTTTTGATGTAAAATTTAATTTTACATAAAAAAGTATTCTTGAGTTTTTTCAAAAAAACTGATACTTTTCGAGATATACAGGGTCAAACAAAAAGTTTGTAAATATAAATTCTCAGTTTTTTTGTCATAACTTTTAACGTTTTTAATTAAAATAAGATTTTTTGATGTAGAATTTAATATTACACAAAAAAGTATTTCTAAGTTTTTTCAAAAAAACTAATAATTTTCGAGATATATAGGGTCAAACAAAAAGTTTGTAAATATAAATTTGATCTAAGTTTTTCTGTCATAACTTTTAAAGTTATTAATTAAAATGAGATTTTTTAATGTTTTTTGATGTAAAATTTAATTTTACATAAATAAGTATTCCTGAGTTTTTTCAAAAGAACTGATACTTTTTGAGATATACAGGGTTAAACAAAAAGTTTGTAAATATAAATTTAATCTCAGTTTTTCTGTCATTACTTTTAAACTTTTTAATTAAAATAAGATTTTTTTATGTAGA
Source organism: Altica lythri (assembly GCA_964028335.1). NCBI lineage: Eukaryota > Metazoa > Arthropoda > Insecta > Coleoptera > Chrysomelidae > Altica > Altica lythri. The sequence continues at coordinate 551,314 of CAXIIO010001191.1, forward strand.
ATTTAATATTACACAAAAAAGTATTCTTGAGTTTTTTTAAAAAAACTAATACTTTTCGAGATATATAGGGTCAAACAAAAAGTTTGTAAATATAAATTTAATCTCAGTTTTTCTGTCATTACTTTTAATTTTTTTAATTAAAATAAGATTTTTTAATTTTTTTTGATGTAGAATTTAATTTTACACAAAAAAGTATTTTTAAGTTTTTTCAAAAAAACTAATAATTTTCGAGATATATAGGGTCAAACAAAAAGTTTGTAAATATAAATTTTATCTAAGTTTTTCTGTCATAACTTTTAAAGTTTTTAATTAAAATGAGGTTTTTTAACGTTTTTTGATGTAAAATTTAATTTTACATAAAAAAGTATTCTTGAGTTTTTTCAAAAAAACTGATACTTTTCGAGATATACAGGGTCAAACAAAAAGTTTGTAAATATAAATTCTCAGTTTTTCTGTCATATCTTTTAACCTTTTAAATTAAAATAAGATTTTTTGATGTAGAATTTAATATTACACAAAAAAGTATTTTTAACTTTTTTTAAAAAAACTAATAATTTTCGAGATATATAGGGTCAAACAAAAAGTTTGAAAATATAAATTTTATCTAAGTTTTTCTGTCATAACTTTTAAACTTTTTAATTAAAATGAGGTTTTTTAACGTTTTTTGATGTAAAATTTAATATTACATAAAAAAGTATTCTTGAGTTTTTTCAAAAAAACTGATACTTTTCGAGATATATAGGGTCAAACAAAAAGTTTGTAAATATAAATTTAATCTCAGTTTTTCTGTCATAACTTTTAATTTTTTTAATTAAAATCAGATTTTTTAATGTTTTTTGATGAAGAATTTAATATTACACAAAAAAGTATTCCTAAGTTTTTTTAAAAAAACTAATACTTTTCGAGATATATAGGGTCAAACAAAAAGTTTGTAAATATAAATTTGATCTTAGTTTTTCTGTCATAACTTTTAAAGTTTTTAATTAAAATGAGATTTTTTAATGTTTTTTGATGTAAAATTTAATTTTACATAAATAAGTATTCCCGAGTTTTTTCAAAAGAACTGATATTTTTCGAGATATACAGGGTCAAACAAAAAGTTTGTAAATATAAATTTAATCTCAGTTTTTCTGTCATTACTTTTAACGTTTTTAATTAAAATAGGATTTTTTGATGTAGAATTTAATATTACACAAAAAAGTATTCTTGAGTTTTTTTAAAAAAACTAATACTTTTCGAGATATATAGGGTCAAACAAAAAGTTTGTAAATATAAATTTGATCTTAGTTTTTCTGTCATAACTTTTAAAGTTTTTAATTAAAATGAGATTTTTTTATGTTTTTTGATGTAAAATTTAATTTTACATAAATAAGTATTATTGAGTTTTTTCAAAAGAACTGATACTTTTCAAAATATACAGGGTCAAACAAAAAGTTTGTAAATATAAATTTAATCTCAGTTTTTCTGTCATTACTTTTAACGTTTTTAATTAAAATAAGATTTTTTGATGTAGAATTTAATATTACACAAAAAAGTATTCTTGAGTTGTTTTAAAAAAACTAATACTTTTCGAGATATATAGGGTCAAACAAAAAGTTTGTAAATATAAATTTGATCTCAGTTTTTCTGTCATAACTTTTAAAGTTTTTTATTAAAATCAGAATTTTTAATGTTTTGTGATGTAGAATTTAATATTACACAAAAAAGTATTCCTAAGTTTTTTTAAAAAAACTAATACTTTTCGAGATATATAGGGTCAAACAAAAAGTTTGTAAATATAAATTTGATCTTAGTTTTTCTGTCATAACTTTTAAAGTTTTTAATTAAAATGAGATTTTTTAATGTTTTTTGATGTAAAATTTAATTTTACATAAATAAGTATTCCTGAGTTTTTTCAAAAGAACTGATACTCTTCGAGATATACAGGGTCAAACAAAAAGTTTGTAAATATAAATTTAATCTCAGTTTTTCTGTCATTACTTTTAACGTTTTTAATTAAAATAAGATTTTTTGATGTAGAATTTAATATTACACAAAAAAGTATTCTTGAGTTTTTTTAAAAAAACTAATACTTTTCGAGATATATAGGGTCAAACAAAAAGTTTGTAAATATAAATTTGATCTCAGTTTTTCTGTCATAACTTTTAAAGTTTTTTATTAAAATCAGAATTTTTGGGGTTTTTTAATGTAAAATTTAATTTTACATAAAAAAGTATTCTTGAGTTTTTTCAAAAAAACTGATACTTTTCGAGATATATAGGGTCAAACAAAAAGTTTGTAAATATAAATTTAATCTCAGTTTTTCTGTCATTACTTTTAATTTTTTTAATTAAAATAAGATTTTTTAATTTTTTTTGATGTAGAATTTAATATTACACAAAAAAGTATTCCTAAGTTTTTTTAAAAAAACTAATACTTTTCGAGATATATAGGGTCAAACAAAAAGTTTGTAAATATAAATTTGATCTTAGTTTTTCTGTCATAACTTTTAAAGTTTTTAATTAAAATGAGATTTTTTAATGTTTTGTGATGTAAAATTTAATTTTACATAAATAAGTATTCCTGAGTTTTTTCAAAAGAACTGATACTTTTCGAGATATACAGGGTCAAACAAAAAGTTTGTAAATATAAATTTGATCTTAGTTTTTCTGTCAGAACTTTTAAAGGTTTTAATTAAAATGAGATTTTTTAATGTTTTTTGATGTAAAATTTAATTTTACATAAATAAGTATTCCTGAGTTTTTTCAAAAGAACTGATACTCTTCGAGATATACAGGGTCAAACAAAAAGTTTGTAAATATAAATTTAATCTCAGTTTTTCTGTCATTACTTTTAACGTTTTTAATTAAAATAAGATTTTTTGATGTAGAATTTAATATTACACAAAAAAGTATTCTTGAGTTTTTTTAAAAAAACTAATACTTTTCGAGATATATAGGGTCAAACAAAAAGTTTGTAAATATAAATTTGATCTCAGTTTTTCTGTCATAACTTTTAAAGTTTTTTATTAAAATCAGAATTTTTGGGGTTTTTTAATGTAAAATTTAATTTTACATAAAAAAGTAGTCTTGAGTTTTTTCAAAAAAACTGATACTTTTCGAGATATATAGGGTCAAACAAAAAGTTTGTAAATATAAATTTAATCTCAGTTTTTCTGTCATTACTTTTAATTTTTTTAATTAAAATAAGATTTTTTAATTTTTTTTGATGTAGAATTTAATATTACACAAAAAAGTATTCCTAAGTTTTTTTAAAAAAACTAATACTTTTCGAGATATATAGGGTCAAACAAAAAGTTTGTAAATATAAATTTGATCTTAGTTTTTCTGTCATAACTTTTAAAGTTTTTAATTAAAATGAGATTTTTTAATGTTTTGTGATGTAAAATTTAATTTTACATAAATAAGTATTCCTGAGTTTTTTCAAAAGAACTGATACTTTTCGAGATATACAGGGTCAAACAAAAAGTTTGTAAATATAAATTTGATCTTAGTTTTTCTGTCAGAACTTTTAAAGATTTTAATTAAAATGAGATTTTTTAATGTTTTTTGATGTAAAATTTAATTTTACATAAATAAGTATTCCTGAGTTTTTTCAAAAGAACTGATACTCTTCGAGATATACAGGGTCAAACAAAAAGTTTGTAAATATAAATTTAATCTCAGTTTTTCTGTCATTACTTTTAACGTTTTTAATTAAAATAAGATTTTTTGATGTAGAATTTAATATTACACAAAAAAGTATTCTTGAGTTTTTTTAAAAAAACTAATACTTTTCGAGATATATAGGGTCAAACAAAAAGTTTGTAAATATAAATTTGATCTCAGTTTTTCTGTCATAACTTTTAAAGTTTTTTATTAAAATCAGAATTTTTGGGGTTTTTTAATGTAAAATTTAATTTTACATAAAAAAGTATTCTTGAGTTTTTTCAAAAAAACTGATACTTTTCGAGATATATAGGGTCAAACAAAAAGTTTGTAAATATAAATTTAATCTCAGTTTTTCTGTCATTACTTTTAATTTTTTTAATTAAAATGAGATTTTTTAATGTTTTTTGATGTAAAATTTAATTTTACATAAGTAAGTATTCCTGAGTTTTTTCAAAAGAACTGATACTTTTCGAGATATACAGGGTCAAACAAAAAGTTTGTAAATATAAATTTAATCTCAGTTTTTCTGTCATTACTTTTAACGTTTTTAATTAAAATAAGATTTTTTGATGTAGAATTTAATATTACACAAAAAAGTATTCCTAAGTTTTTTTAAAAAAACTAATACTTTTCGAGATATATAGGGTCAAACAAAAAGTTTGTAAATATAAATTTGATCTTAGTTTTTCTGTCATAACTTTTAATGTTTTTAATTAAAATCAGATTTTTTAATGTTTTTTGATGTAAAATTTAATTTTACATAAATAAGTATTCCTGAGTTTTTTCAAAAGAACTGATACTTTTCGAGATATACAGGGTCAAACAAAATGTTTGTAAATATAAATTTAATCTCAGTTTTTCTGTCATTACTTTTAACGTTTTTAATTAAAATAAGATTTTTTGATGTAGAATTTAATATCACACAAAAAAGTATTATTGAGTTTTTTTAAAAAAACTAATACTTTTCGAGATATATAGGGTCAAACAAAAAGTTTGTAAATATAAATTTGATCTCAGTTTTTCTGTCATAACTTTTAAAGTTTTTTATTAAAATCAGAATTTTTGGGGTTTTTTAATGTAAAATTTAATTTTACATAAAAAAGTGTTCTTGAGTTTTTTCAAAAAAACTGATACTTTTCGAGATATATAGGGTCAAACAAAAAGTTTGTAAATATAAATTTAATCTCAGTTTTTCTGTCATAACTTTTAATGTTTTTAATTAAAATCAGATTTTTTAATGTTTTTTGATGTAGAATTTAATATTACACAAAAAAGTATTCCTAAGTTTTTTTAAAAAAACTAATACTTTTCGAGATATATAGGGTCAAACAAAAAGTTTGTAAATATAAATTTGATCTTAGTTTTTCTGTCATAACTTTTAAAGTTTTTAATTAAAATGAGATTTTTTAATGTTTTTTGATGTAAAATTTAATTTTACATAAGTAAGTATTCCTGAGTTTTTTCAAAAGAACTGATACTTTTCGAGATATACAGGGTCAAACAAAAAGTTTGTAAATATAAATTTAATCACAGTTTTTCTGTCATTACTTTTAACGTTTTTAATTAAAATAAGAGTTTTTGATGTAGAATTTAATATTACACAAAAAAGTGTTCTTGAGTTTTTTTAAAAAAACTAATACTTTTCGAGATATATAGGGTCAAACAAAAAGTTTGTAAATATAAATTTGATCTCAGTTTTTCTGTCATAACTTTTAAAATTTTTTATTAAAATCAGAATTTTTGGGGTTCTTTAATGTAAAATTTAATTTTACATAAAAAAGTATTCTTGAGTTTTTTCAAAAAAACTGATACTTTTCGAGATATATAGGGTCAAACAAAAAGTTTGTAAATATAAATTTATTCTCAGTTTTTCTGTCATAACTTTTAATTTTTTTAAATAAAATAAGATTTTTTAATGTTTTTTGATGTAGAATTTAATTTTACACAAAAAAGTATTTCTAAGTTTTTTCAAAAAAAATAATAATTTTCGAGATATATAGGGTCAAACAAAAAGTTTGTAAATATAAATTTTATCTAAGTTTTTCTGTCATAACTTTTAAAGTTTTTAATTAAAATGCGGTTTTTTAACGTTTTTTGATGTAAAATTTAATTTTACATAAAAAAGTATTCTTGAGTTTTTTCAAAAAAACTAATACTTTTCGAGATATATAGGGTCAAACAAAAAGTTTGTAAATATAAATTTGATCTCAGTTTTTCTGTCATAACTTTTAAAGTTTTTTATTAAAATCAGAATTTTTGGGGTTTTTTGATGTAAAATTTAATTTTACATAAAAAAGTATTCTGGAGTTTTTTCAAAAACACTGATACTTTTCGAGATATATAGGGTCAAACAAAAAGTTTGTAAATATAAATTTATTCTCAGTTTTTCTGTCATAACTTTTAATTTTTTTAATTAAAATAAGATTTTTTAATGTTTTTTGATGTAGAATTTAATTTTACACAAAAAAGTATTTTTAAGTTTTTTCAAAAAAAATAATAATTTTCGAGATATATAGGGTCAAACAAAAAGTTTGTAAATATAAATTTTATCTAAGTTTTTCTGTCATAACTTTTAAAGTTTTTAATTAAAATGCGGTTTTTTAACGTTTTTTGATGTAAAATTTAATTTTACATAAAAAAGTATTCTTGAGTTTTTTCAAAAAAACTGATACTTTTCGAGATATACAGGGTCAAACAAAAAGTTTGTAAATATAAATTCTCAGTTTTTCTGTCATAACTTTTAACGTTTTTAATTAAAATAAGATTTTTTGATGTAGAATTTAATATTACACAAAAAAGTATTTCTAAGTTTTTTCAAAAAAACTAATAATTTTCGAGATATATAGGGTCAAACAAAAAGTTTGTAAATATAAATTTGATCTAAGTTTTTCTGTCATAACTTTTAAAGTTATTAATTAAAATGAGATTTTTTAATGATTTTTGATGTAAAATTTAATTTTACATAAATAAGTATTCCTGAGTTTTTTCAAAAGAACTGATACTTTTTGAGATATACAGGGTTAAACAAAAAGTTTGTAAATATAAATTTAATCTCAGTTTTTCTGTCATTACTTTTAAACTTTTTAATTAAAATAAGATTTTTTTATGTAGAATTTAATATTACACAAAAAAGTATTCTTGAGTTTTTTTAAAAAAACTAATACTTTTCGAGATATATAGGGTCAAACAAAAAGTTTGTAAATATAACTTAAACTCAGTTTTTCTGTCATTACTTTTAATTTTTTTAATTAAAATAAGATTTTTTAATTTTTTTTTATGTAGAATTTAATTTTACACAAAAAAGTATTTTTAAGTTTTTTCAAAAAAACTAATAATTTTCGAGATATATAGGGTCAAACAAAAAGTTTGTAAATATAAATTTTATCTAAGTTTTTCTGTCATAACTTTTAAAGTTTTTAATTAAAATGAGGTTTTTTAACGTTTTTTGATGTAAAATTTAATTTTACATAAAAAAGTATTCTTGAGTTTTTTCAAAAAAACTGATACTTTTCGAGATATACAGGGTCAAACAAAAAGTTTGTAAATATAAATTCTCAGTTTTTCTGTCATATCTTTTAACGTTTTAAATTAAAATAAGATTTTTTGATGTAGAATTTAATATTACACAAAAAAGTATTTTTAACTTTTTTTAAAAAAACTAATAATTTTCGAGATATATAGGGTCAAACAAAAAGTTTGTAAATATAAATTTTATCTAAGTTTTTCTGTCATAACTTTTAAAGTTTTTAATTAAAATGAGGTTTTTTAACGTTTTTTGATGTAAAATTTAATATTACATAAAAAAGTATTCTTGAGTTTTTTCAAAAAAACTGATACTTTTCGAGATATATAGGGTCAAACAAAAAGTTTGTAAATATAAATTTAATCTCAGTTTTTCTGTCATAACTTTTAATTTTTTTAATTAAAATCAGATTTTTTAATGTTTTTTGATGTAGAATTTAATATTACACAAAAAAGTATTCCTAAGTTTTTTTAAAAAAACTAATACTTTTCGAGATATATAGGGTCAAACAAAAAGTTTGTAAATATAAATTTGATCTTAGTTTTTCTGTCATAACTTTTAAAGTTTTTAATTAAAATGAGATTTTTTAATGTTTTTTGATGTAAAATTTAATTTTACATAAATAAGTATTCCCGAGTTTTTTCAAAAGAACTGATATTTTTCGAGATATACAGGGTCAAACAAAAAGTTTGTAAATATAAATTTAATCTCAGTTTTTCTGTCATTACTTTTAACGTTTTTAATTAAAATAGGATTTTTTGATGTAGAATTTAATATTACACAAAAAAGTATTCTTGAGTTTTTTTAAAAAAACTAATACTTTTCGAGATATATAGGGTCAAACAAAAAGTTTGTAAATATAAATTTGATCTTAGTTTTTCTGTCATAACTTTTAAAGTTTTTAATTAAAATGAGATTTTTTTATGTTTTTTGATGTAAAATTTAATTTTACATAAATAAGTATTCTTGAGTTTTTTCAAAAGAACTGATACTTTTCAAAATATACAGGGTCAAACAAAAAGTTTGTAAATATAAATTTAATCTCAGTTTTTCTGTCATTACTTTTAACGTTTTTAATTAAAATAAGATTTTTTGATGTAGAATTTAATATTACACAAAAAAGTATTCTTGAGTTGTTTTAAAAAAACTAATACTTTTCGAGATATATAGGGTCAAACAAAAAGTTTGTAAATATAAATTTGATCTCAGTTTTTCTGTCATAACTTTTAAAGTTTTTTATTAAAATTAGAATTTTTGAGGTTTTTTAATGTTAAATTTAATTTTACATAAAAAAGTATTCTTGAGTTTTTTTAAAAAAACTGATACTTTTCGAGATATATAGGGTCAAACAAAAAGTTTGTAAATATAAATTTAATCTCACTTTTTCTGTCATAACTTTTAATGTTTTTAATTAAAATCAGATTTTTTAATGTTTTGTGATGTAGAATTTAATATTACACAAAAAAGTATTCCTAAGTTTTTTTAAAAAAACTAATACTTTTCGAGATATATAGGGTCAAACAAAAAGTTTGTAAATATAAATTTGATCTTAGTTTTTCTGTCATAACTTTTAAAGTTTTTAATTAAAATGAGATTTTTTAATGTTTTTTGATGTAAAATTTAATTTTACATAAATAAGTATTCCTGAGTTTTTTCAAAAGAACTGATACTCTTCGAGATATAAAGGGTCAAACAAAAAGTTTGTAAATATAAATTTAATCTCAGTTTTTCTGTCATTACTTTTAACGTTTTTAATTAAAATAAGATTTTTTGATGTAGAATTTAATATTACACAAAAAAGTATTCTTGAGTTTTTTTAAAAAAACTAATACTTTTCGAGATATATAGGGTCAAACAAAAAGTTTGTAAATATAAATTTGATCTCAGTTTTTCTGTCATAACTTTTAAAGTTTTTTATTAAAATCAGAATTTTTGGGGTTTTTTAATGTAAAATTTAATTTTACATAAAAAAGTATTCTTGAGTTTTTTCAAAAAAACTGATACTTTTCGAGATATATAGGGTCAAACAAAAAGTTTGTAAATATAAATTTAATCTCAGTTTTTCTGTCATTACTTTTAATTTTTTTAATTAAAATAAGATTTTTTAATTTTTTTTGATGTAGAATTTAATATTACACAAAAAAGTATTCCCAAGTTTTTTTAAAAAAACTAATACTTTTCGAGATATATAGGGTCAAACAAAAAGTTTGTAAATATAAATTTGATCTTAGTTTTTCTGTCATAACTTTTAAAGTTTTTAATTAAAATGAGATTTTTTAATGTTTTGTGATGTAAAATTTAATTTTACATAAATAAGTATTCCTGAGTTTTTTCTAAAGAACTGATACTTTTCGAGATATACAGGGTCAAACAAAAAGTTTGTAAATATAAATTTGATCTTAGTTTTTCTGTCAGAACTTTTAAAGATTTTAATTAAAATGAGATTTTTTAATGTTTTTTGATGTAAAATTTAATTTTACATAAATAAGTATTTCTGAGTTTTTTCAAAAGAACTGATACTCTTCGAGATATACAGGGTCAAACAAAAAGTTTGTAAATATAAATTTAATCTCAGTTTTTCTGTCATTACTTTTAACGTTTTTAATTAAAATAAGATTTTTTGATGTAGAATTTAATATTACACAAAAAAGTATTCTTGAGTTTTTTTAAAAAAACTAATACTTTTCGAGATATATAGGGTCAAACAAAAAGTTTGTAAATATAAATTTGATCTCAGTTTTTCTGTCATAACTTTTAAAGTTTTTTATTAAAATCAGAATTTTTGGGGTTTTTTAATGTAAAATTTAATTTTACATAAAAAAGTATTCTTGAGTTTTTTCAAAAAAACTGATACTTTTCGAGATATATAGGGTCAAACAAAAAGTTTGTAAATATAAATTTAATCTCAGTTTTTCTGTCATTACTTTTAATTTTTTTAATTAAAATAAGATTTTTTAATTTTTTTTGATGTAGAATTTAATATTACACAAAAAAGTATTCCTAAGTTTATTTAAAAAAACTAATACTTTTCGAGATATATAGGGTCAAACAAAAAGTTTGTAAATATAAATTTGATCTTAGTTTTTCTGTCATAACTTTTAAAGTTTTTAATTAAAATGAGATTTTTTAATGTTTTGTGATGTAAAATTTAATTTTACATAAATAAGTATTCCTGAGTTTTTTCAAAAGAACTGATACTTTTCGAGATATACAGGGTCAAACAAAAAGTTTGTAAATATAAATTTGATCTTAGTTTTTCTGTCAGAACTTTTAAAGATTTTAATTAAAATGAGATTTTTTAATGTTTTTTGATGTAAAATTTAATTTTACATAAATAAGTATTCCTGAGTTTTTTCAAAAGAACTGATACTCTTCGAGATATACAGGGTCAAACAAAAAGTTTGTAAATATAAATTTAATCTCAGTTTTTCTGTCATTACTTTTAACGTTTTTAATTAAAATAAGATTTTTTGATGTAGAATTTAATATTACACAAAAAAGTATTCTTGAGTTTTTTTAAAAAAACTAATACTTTTCGAGATATATAGGGTCAAACAAAAAGTTTGTAAATATAAATTTGATCTCAGTTTTTCTGTCATAACTTTTAAAGTTTTTTATTAAAATCAGAATTTTTGGGGTTTTTTAATGTAAAATTTAATTTTACATAAAAAAGTATTCTTGAGTTTTTTCAAAAAAACTGATACTTTTCGAGATATATAGGGTCAAACAAAAAGTTTGTAAATATAAATTTAATCTCAGTTTTTCTGTCATTACTTTTAATTTTTTTAATTAAAATAAGATTTTTTAATTTTTTTTGATGTAGAATTTAATATTACACAAAAAAGTATTCCTAAGTTTTTTTAAAAAAACTAATACTTTTCGAGATATATAGGGTCAAACAAAAAGTTTGTAAATATAAATTTGATCTTAGTTTTTCTGTCATAACTTTTAAAGTTTTTAATTAAAATGAGATTTTTTAATGTTTTGTGATGTAAAATTTAATTTTACATAAATAAGTATTCCTGAGTTTTTTCAAAAGAACTGATACTTTTCGAGATATACAGGGTCAAACAAAAAGTTTGTAAATATAAATTTGATCTTAGTTTTTCTGTCATAACTTTTAAAGTTTTTAATTAAAATAAGATTTTTTGATGTAGAATTTAATATAACACAAAAAAGTATTTTTAACTTTTTTCAAAAAAACTAATAATTTTCGAGATATATAGGGTCAAACAAAAAGTTTGCAAATATAAATTTGATCTAAGTTTTTCTGTCATAACTTTTAAAGTTTTTAATTAAAATGAGATTTTTTAATGTTTTTTGATGTAAAATTTAATTTTACATAAATAAGTATTCCTGAGTTTTTTCAAAAGAACTGATACTTTTTGAGATATACAGGGTCAAACAAAAAGTTTGTAAATATAAATTTAATCACAGTTTTTCTGTCATTACTTTTAACGTTTTTAATTAAAATAAGATTTTTTGATGTAGAATTTAATATTACACAAAAAAGTGTTCTTGAGTTTTTTTAAAAAAACTAATACTTTTCGAAATATATAGGGTCAAACAAAAAAATTGTAATTATAAATTTGATCTCAGTTTTTCTGTCATAACTTTTAAAATTTTTTATTAAAATCAGAATTTTTGGGGTTTTTTAATGTAAAATTTAATTTTACATAAAAAAGTATTCTTGAGTTTTTTCAAAAAAACTGATACTTTTCGAGATATATAGGGTCAAACAAAAAGTTTGTAAATATAAATTTAATCTCAGTTTTTCTGTCATAACTTTTAATGTTTTTAATTAAAATCAGATTTTTTAATGTTTTTTGATGTAGAATTTAATATTACACAAAAAAGTATTCCTAAGTTTTTTTAAAAAAACTAATACTTTTCGAGATATATAGAGTCAAACAAAAAGTTTGTAAATATAAATTTGATCTCAGTTTTTCTGTCATAACTTTTAAAGTTTTTTATTAAAATCAGAATTTTTGGGGTTTTTTAATGTAAAATTTAATTTTACATAAAAAAGTATTCTTGAGTTTTTTCAAAAAAACTGATACTTTTCGAGATATATAGGGTCAAACAAAAAGTTTGTAAATATAAATTTAATCTCAGTTTTTCTGTCATTACTTTTAATTTTTTTAATTAAAATAAGATTTTTTAATTTTTTTTGATGTAGAATTTAATATTACACAAAAAAGTATTCCTAAGTTTTTTTAAAAAAACTAATACTTTTCGAGATATACAGGGTCAAACAAAAAGTTTGTAAATATAAATTTGATCTTAGTTTTTCTGTCATAACTTTTAAAGTTTTTAATTAAAATAAGATTTTTTGATGTAGAATTTAATATAACACAAAAAAGTATTTTTAACTTTTTTCAAAAAAACTAATAATTTTCGAGATATATAGGGTCAAACAAAAAGTTTGCAAATATAAATTTGATCTAAGTTTTTCTGTCATAACTTTTAACGTTTTTAATTAAAATGAGATTTTTTAATGTTTTTTGATGTAAAATTTAATTTTACATAAATAAGTATTCCTGAGTTTTTTCAAAAGAACTGATACTTTTTGAGATATACAGGGTCAAACAAAAAGTTTGTAAATATAAATTTAATCACAGTTTTTCTGTCATTACTTTTAACGTTTTTAATTAAAATAAGATTTTTTGATGTAGAATTTAATATTACACAAAAAAGTGTTCTTGAGTTTTTTTAAAAAAACTAATACTTTTCGAGATATATAGGGTCAAACAAAAAAATTGTAAATATAAATTTGATCTCAGTTTTTCTGTCATAACTTTTAAAATTTTTTATTAAAATCAGAATTTTTGGGGTTTTTTAATGTAAAATTTAATTTTACATAAAAAAGTATTCTTGAGTTTTTTCAAAAAAACTGATACTTTTCGAGATATATAGGGTCAAACAAAAAGTTTGTAAATACAAATTTAATCTCAGTTTTTCTGTCATAACTTTTAATGTTTTTAATTAAAATCAGATTTTTTAATGTTTTTTGATGTAGAATTTAATATTACACAAAAAAGTATTCCTAAGTTTTTTTAAAAAAACTAATACTTTTCGAGATATATAGGGTCAAACAAAAAGTTTGTAAATATAAATTTGATCTTAGTTTTTCTGTCATAACTTTTAAAGTTTTTAATTAAAATGAGATTTTTTAATGTTTTTTGATGTAAAATTTAATTTTACATAAATAAGTATTCCTGAGTTTTTTCAAAAGAACTGATACTCTTCGAGATATACAGGGTCAAACAAAAAGTTTGTAAATATAAATTTAATCTCAGTTTTTCTGTCATTACTTTTAACGTTTTTAATTAAAATAAGATTTTTTGATGTAGAATTTAATATTACACAAAAAAGTATTCTTGAGTTTTTTTAAAAAAACTAATACTTTTCGAGATATATAGGGTCAAACAAAAAGTTTGTAAATATAAATTTGATCTCAGTTTTTCTGTCATAACTTTTAAAGTTTTTTATTAAAATCAGAATTTTTGGGGTTTTTTAATGTAAAATTTAATTTTACATAAAAAAGTATTCTTGAGTTTTTTCAAAAAAACTGATACTTTTCGAGATATATAGGGTCAAACAAAAAGTTTGTAAATATAAATTTAATCTCAGTTTTTCTGTCATTACTTTTAATTTTTTTAATTAAAATAAGATTTTTTAATTTTTTTTGATGTAGAATTTAATATTACACAAAAAAGTATTCCTAAGTTTTTTTAAAAAAACTAATACTTTTCGAGATATATAGGGTCAAACAAAAAGTTTGTAAATATAAATTTGATCTTAGTTTTTCTGTCATAACTTTTAAAGTTTTTAATTAAAATGAGATTTTTTAATGTTTTGTGATGTAAAATTTAATTTTACATAAATAAGTATTCCTGAGTTTTTTCAAAAGAACTGATACTTTTCGAGATATACAGGGTCAAACAAAAAGTTTGTAAATATAAATTTGATCTTAGTTTTTCTGTCAGAACTTTTAAAGATTTTAATTAAAATGAGATTTTTTAATGTTTTTTGATGTAAAATTTAATTTTACATAAATAAGTATTCCTGAGTTTTTTCAAAAGAACTGATACTCTTCGAGATATACAGGGTCAAACAAAAAGTTTGTAAATATAAATTTAATCTCAGTTTTTCTGTCATTACTTTTAACGTTTTTAATTAAAATAAGATTTTTTGATGTAGAATTTAATATTACACAAAAAAGTATTCTTGAGTTTTTTTAAAAAAACTAATACTTTTCGAGATATATAGGGTCAAACAAAAAGTTTGTAAATATAAATTTGATCTCAGTTTTTCTGTCATAACTTTTAAAGTTTTTTATTAAAATCAGAATTTTTGGGGTTTTTTAATGTAAAATTTAATTTTACATAAAAAAGTATTCTTGAGTTTTTTCAAAAAAACTGATACTTTTCGAGATATATAGGGTCAAACAAAAAGTTTGTAAATATAAATTTAATCTCAGTTTTTCTGTCATTACTTTTAATTTTTTTAATTAAAATAAGATTTTTTAATTTTTTTTGATGTAGAATTTAATATTACACAAAAAAGTATTCCTAAGTTTTTTTAAAAAAACTAATACTTTTCAAGATATATAGGGTCAAACAAAAAGTTTGTAAATATAAATTTGATCTTAGTTTTTCTGTCATAACTTTTAAAGTTTTTAATTAAAATGAGATTTTTTAATGTTTTGTGATGTAAAATTTAATTTTACATAAATAAGTATTCCTGAGTTTTTTCAAAAGAACTGATACTTTTCGAGATATACAGGGTCAAACAAAAAGTTTGTAAATATAAATTTGATCTTAGTTTTTCTGTCAGAACTTTTAAAGATTTTAATTAAAATGAGATTTTTTAATGTTTTTTGATGTAAAATTTAATTTTACATAAATAAGTATTCCTGAGTTTTTTCAAAAGAACTGATACTCTTCGAGATATACAGGGTCAAACAAAAAGTTTGTAAATATAAATTTAATCTCAGTTTTTCTGTCATTACTTTTAACGTTTTTAATTAAAATAAGATTTTTTGATGTAGAATTTAATATTACACAAAAAAGTATTCTTGAGTTTTTTTAAAAAAACTAATACTTTTCGAGATATATAGGGTCAAACAAAAAGTTTGTAAATATAAATTTGATCTCAGTTTTTCTGTCATAACTTTTAAAGTTTTTTATTAAAATCAGAATTTTTGGGGTTTTTTAATGTAAAATTTAATTTTACATAAAAAAGTATTCTTGAGTTTTTTCAAAAAAACTGATACTTTTCGAGATATATAGGGTCAAACAAAAAGTTTGTAAATATAAATTTAATCTCAGTTTTTCTGTCATTACTTTTAATTTTTTTAATTAAAATAAGATTTTTTAATTTTTTTTGATGTAGAATTTAATATTACACAAAAAAGTATTCCTAAGTTTTTTTAAAAAAACTAATACTTTTCGAGATATATAGGGTCAAACAAAAAGTTTGTAAATATAAATTTGATCTTAGTTTTTCTGTCATAACTTTTAAGTTTTTAATTAAAATGAGATTTTTTAATGTTTTGTGATGTAAAATTTAATTTTACATAAATAAGTATTCCTGAGTTTTTTCAAAAGAACTGATACTTTTCGAGATATACAGGGTCAAACAAAAAGTTTGTAAATATAAATTTGATCTTAGTTTTTCTGTCATAACTTTTAAAGTTTTTAATTAAAATAAGATTTTTTGATGTAGAATTTAATATAACACAAAACAGTATTTTTAACTTTTTTCAAAAAAACTAATAATTTTCGAGATATATAGGGTCAAACAAAAAGTTTGCAAATATAAATTTGATCTAAGTTTTTCTGTCATAACTTTTAAAGTTTTTAATTAAAATGAGATTTTTTAATGTTTTTTGATGTAAAATTTAATTTTACATAAATAAGTATTCCTGAGTTTTTTCAAAAGAACTGATACTTTTTGAGATATACAGGGTCAAACAAAAAGTTTGTAAATATAAATTTAATCACAGTTTTTCTGTCATTACTTTTAACGTTTTTAATTAAAATAAGATTTTTTGATGTAGAATTTAATATTACACAAAAAAGTGTTCTTGAGTTTTTTTAAAAAAACTAATACTTTTCGAAATATATAGGGTCAAACAAAAAAATTGTAATTATAAATTTGATCTCAGTTTTTCTGTCATAACTTTTAAAATTTTTTATTAAAATCAGAATTTTTGGGGTTTTTTAATGTAAAATTTAATTTTACATAAAAAAGTATTCTTGAGTTTTTTCAAAAAAACTGATACTTTTCGAGATATATAGGGTCAAACAAAAAGTTTGTAAATATAAATTTAATCTCAGTTTTTCTGTCATAACTTTTAATGTTTTTAATTAAAATCAGATTTTTTAATGTTTTTTGATGTAGAATTTAATATTACACAAAAAAGTATTCCTAAGTTTTTTTAAAAAAACTAATACTTTTCGAGATATATAGAGTCAAACAAAAAGTTTGTAAATATAAATTTGATCTCAGTTTTTCTGTCATAACTTTTAAAGTTTTTTATTAAAATCAGAATTTTTGGGGTTTTTTAATGTAAAATTTAATTTTACATAAAAAAGTATTCTTGAGTTTTTTCAAAAAAACTGATACTTTTCGAGATATATAGGGTCAAACAAAAAGTTTGTAAATATAAATTTAATCTCAGTTTTTCTGTCATTACTTTTAATTTTTTTAATTAAAATAAGATTTTTTAATTTTTTTTGATGTAGAATTTAATATTACACAAAAAAGTATTCCTAAGTTTTTTTAAAAAAACTAATACTTTTCGAGATATACAGGGTCAAACAAAAAGTTTGTAAATATAAATTTGATCTTAGTTTTTCTGTCATAACTTTTAAAGTTTTTAATTAAAATAAGATTTTTTGATGTAGAATTTAATATAACACAAAAAAGTATTTTTAACTTTTTTCAAAAAAACTAATAATTTTCGAGATATATAGGGTCAAACAAAAAGTTTGCAAATATAAATTTGATCTAAGTTTTTCTGTCATAACTTTTAAAGTTTTTAATTAAAATGAGATTTTTTAATGTTTTTTGATGTAAAATTTAATTTTACATAAATAAGTATTCCTGAGTTTTTTCAAAAGAACTGATACTTTTTGAGATATACAGGGTCAAACAAAAAGTTTGTAAATATAAATTTAATCACAGTTTTTCTGTCATTACTTTTAACGTTTTTAATTAAAATAAGATTTTTTGATGTAGAATTTAATATTACACAAAAAAGTGTTCTTGAGTTTTTTTAAAAAAACTAATACTTTTCGAGATATATAGGGTCAAACAAAAAAATTGTAAATATAAATTTGATCTCAGTTTTTCTGTCATAACTTTTAAAATTTTTTATTAAAATCAGAATTTTTGGGGTTTTTTAATGTAAAATTTAATTTTACATAAAAAAGTATTCTTGAGTTTTTTCAAAAAAACTGATACTTTTCGAGATATATAGGGTCAAACAAAAAGTTTGTAAATACAAATTTAATCTCAGTTTTTCTGTCATAACTTTTAATGTTTTTAATTAAAATCAGATTTTTTAATGTTTTTTGATGTAGAATTTAATATTACACAAAAAAGTATTCCTAAGTTTTTTTAAAAAAACTAATACTTTTCGAGATATATAGAGTCAAACAAAAAGTTTGTAAATATAAATTTGATCTTAGTTTTTCTGTCATAACTTTTAAAGTTTTTAATTAAAATGAGATTTTTTAATGTTTTTTGATGTAAAATTTAATTTTACATAAATAAGTATTCCTGAGTTTTTTCAAAAGAACTGATACTTTTCGAGATATACAGGGTCAAACAAAAAGTTTGTAAATATAAATTTAATCTCAGTTTTTCTGTCATTACTTTTAACGTTTTTAATTAAAATAAGATTTTTTGATGTAGAATTTAATATCACACAAAAAAGTATTCTTGAGTTTTTTTAAAAAAACTAATACTTTTCGAGATATATAGGGTCAAACAAAAAGTTTGTAAATATAAATTTGATCTCAGTTTTTCTGTCATAACTTTTAAAGTTTTTTATTAAAATCAGAATTTTTGGGGTTTTTTAATGTAAAATTTAATTTTACATAAAAAAGTATTCTTGAGTTTTTTCAAAAAAACTGATACTTTTCGAGATATATAGGGTCAAACAAAAAGTTTGTAAATATAAATTTAATCTCAGTTTTTCTGTCATTACTTTTAATTTTTTTAATTAAAATAAGATTTTTTAATGTTTTTTGATGTAGAATTTAATTTTACACAAAAAAGTATTTCTAAGTTTTTTCAAAAAAAATAATAATTTTCGAGATATATAGGGTCAAACAAAAAGTTTGTAAATATAAATTTTATCTAAGTTTTTCTGTCATAACTTTTAAAGTTTTTAATTAAAATGCGGTTTTTTAACGTTTTTTGATGTAAAATTTAATTTTACATAAAAAAGTATTCTTGAGTTTTTTCAAAAAAACTGATACTTTTCGAGATATACAGGGTCAAACAAAAAGTTTGTAAATATAAATTCTCAGTTTTTCTGTCATAACTTTTAACGTTTTTAATTAAAATAAGATTTTTTGATGTAGAATTTAATATTACACAAAAAAGTATTTTTAAGTTTTTTCAAAAAAACTAATAATTTTCGAGATATATCGGGTCAAACAAAAAGTTTGTAAATATAAATTTGATCTAAGTTTTTCTGTCATAACTTTTAAAGTTATTAATTAAAATGAGATTTTTTAATGTTTTTTGATGTAAAATTTAATTTTACATAAATAAGTATTCCTGAGTTTTTTCAAAAGAACTGATACTTTTTGAGATATACAGGGTTAAACAAAAAGTTTGTAAATATAAATTTAATCTCAGTTTTTCTGTCATTACTTTTAACGTTTTTAATTAAAATAAGATTTTTTTATGTAGAATTTAATATTACACAAAAAAGTATTCTTGAGTTTTTTTAAAAAAACTAATACTTTTCGAGATATATAGGGTCAAACAAAAAGTTTGTAAATATAAATTTGATCTCAGTTTTTCTGTCATAACTTTTAAAGTTTTTTATTAAAATCAGAATTTTTGGGGCTTTTTAATGTAAAATTTAATTTTACATAAAAAAGTATTCTTGAGTTTTTTCAAAAAAACTGATACTTTTCGAGATATATAGGGTCAAACAAAAAGTTTGTAAATATAAATTTAATCTCAGTTTTTCTGTCATAACTTTTAATGTTTTTAATTAAAATCAGATTTTTTAATGTTTTTTGATGTAGAATTTAATATTACACAAAAAAGTATTCCTAAGTTTTTTTAAAAAAACTAATACTTTTCGAGATATATAGAGTCAAACAAAAAGTTTGTAAATATAAATTTGATCTTAGTTTTTCTGTCATAACTTTTAAAGTTTTTAATTAAAATGAGATTTTTTAATGTTTTTTGATGTAAAATTTAATTTTACATAAATAAGTATTCCTGAGTTTTTTCAAAAGAACTGATACTTTTCGAGATATATAGGGTCAAACAAAAAGTTTGTAAATATAAATTTAATCTCAGTTTTTCTGTCATTACTTTTAATTTTTTTAATTAAAATAAGATTTTTTAATTTTTTTTCATGTAGAATTTAATTTTACACAAAAAAGTATTTCTAAGTTTTTTCAAAAAAACTAATAATTTTCGAGATATATAGGGTCAAACAAAAAGTTTGTAAATATAAATTTGATCTAAGTTTTTCTGTCATAACTTTTAAAGTTATTAATTAAAATGAGATTTTTTAATGTTTTTTGATGTAAAATTTAATTTTACATAAATAAGTATTTCTGAGTTTTTTCAAAAGAACTGATACTTTTTGAGATATACAGGGTAAAACAAAAAGTTTGTAAATATAAATTTAATCTCAGTTTTTCTGTCATTACTTTTAACGTTTTTAATTAAAATAAGATTTTTTAATGTAGAATTTAATATTACACAAAAAAGTATTCTTGAGTTTTTTTCAAAAAACTAATACTTTTCGAGATATATAGGGTCAAACAAAAAGTTTGTAAATATAAATTTGATCTCAGTTTTTCTGTCATAACTTTTAAAATTTTTATTAAAATCAGAATTTTTGGGGTTTTTTAATGTAAAATTTAATTTTACATAAAAAAGTATTCTTGAGTTTTTTCAAAAAAACTGATACTTTTCGAGATATATAGGGTCAAACAAAAAGTTTGTAAATATAAATTTAATCTCAGTTTTTCTGTCATAACTTTTAATGTTTTTACTTAAAATCAGATTTTTTAATGTTTTTTGATGTAGAATTTAATATTACACAAAAAAGTATTCTTAAGTTTTTTTAAAAAAACTAATACTTTTCGAGATATATAGGGTCAAACAAAAAGTTTGTAAATATAAATTTGATCTTAGTTTTTCTCTCATAACTTTTAAAGTTTTTAATTAAAATGAGATTTTTTAATGTTTTTTGATGTAAAATTTAATTTTACATAAGTAAGTATTCCTGAGTTTTTTCAAAAGAACTGATACTTTTCGAGATATACAGGGTCAAACAAAAAGTTTGTAAATATAAATTTAATCTCAGTTTTTCTGTCATTACTTTTAACGTTTTTAATTAAAATAAGATTTTTTGATGTAGAAATTAATATTACACAAAAAAGTATTCTTGAGTTTTTTTAAAGAAACTAATACTTTTCGAGATATATAGGGTCAAACAAAAAGTTTGTAAATATAAATTTGATCTCAGTTTTTCTGTCATAACTTTTAAAGTTTTTTATTAAAATCAGAATTTTTGGGGTTTTTTAATGTAAAATTTAATTTTACATAAAAAAGTATTCTTAAGTTTTTTCAAAAAAACTGATACTTTTCGAGATATATAGGGTCAAACAAAAAGTTTGTAAATATAAATTTAATCTCAGTTTTTCTGTCATAACTTTTAATGTTTTTAATTAAAATGAGATTTTTTAATGTTTTTTGATGTAAAATTTAATTTTACATAAGTAAGTATTCCTGAGTTTTTTCAAAAGAACTGATACTTTTCGAGATATACAGGGTCAAACAAAAAGTTTGTAAATATAAATTTAATCTCAGTTTTTCTGTCATTACTTTTAACGTTTTTAATTAAAATAAGATTTTTTGATGTAGAAATTAATATTACACAAAAAAGTATTCTTGAGTTTTTTTAAAGAAACTAATACTTTTCGAGATATATAGGGTCAAACAAAAAGTTTGTAAATATAAATTTGATCTCAGTTTTTCTGTCATAACTTTTAAAGTTTTTTATTAAAATCAGAATTTTTGGGGTTTTTTAATGTAAAATTTAATTTTACATAAAAAAGTATTCCTAAGTTTTTTCAAAAAAACTGATACTTTTCGAGATATATAGGGTCAAACAAAAAGTTTGTAAATATAAATTTATTCTCAGTTTTTCTGTCATAACTTTTAATTTTTTTAATTAAATTAAGATTTGTTAATGTTTTTTGATGTAGAATTTAATTTTACACAAAAAAGTATTTCTAAGTTTTTTCAAAAAAAAATAATAATTTTCGAGATATATAGGGTCAAACAAAAAGTTTGTAAATATAAATTTTATCTAAGTTTTTCTGTCATAACTTTTAAGTTTTTAATTAAAATTAGGTTTTTTAACGTTTTTTGATGTAAAATTTAATTTTACATAAATAAGTATTCCTGAGTTTTTTCAAAAGAACTGATACTTTTCGAGATATACAGGGTCAAACAAAAAGTTTGTAAATATAAATTCTCAGTTTTTCTGTTATAACTTTTAACGTTTTTAATTAAAATAAGATTTTTTGATGTAGAATTTAATATTACACAAAAAAGTACTTCTAAGTTTTTTCAAAAAAACTAATAATTTTCGAGATATATAGGGTCAAACAAAAAGTTTGTAAATATAAATTTGATCTAAGTTTTTCTGTCACAACTTTTAAAGTTATTAATTAAAATGAGATTTTTTAATGTTTTTTGATGTAAAATTTAATTTTACATAAATAAGTATTCCTGAGTTTTTTCAAAAGAACTGATACTTTTTGAGATATACAGGGTCAAACAAAAAGTTTGTAAATATAAATTTAATCTCAGTTTTTCTGTCATAACTTTTAATGTTTTTAATTAAAATCAGATTTTTTAATGTTTTTTGATGAAGAATTTAATATTACACAAAAAAGTATTCCTAAGTTTTTTTAAAAAAACTAATACTTTTCGAGATATATAGGGTCAAACAAAAAGTTTGTAAATATAAATTTGATCTTAGTTTTTCTGTCATAACTTTTAAAGTTTTTAATTAAAATGAGATTTTTTAATGTTTTTTGATGTAAAATTTAATTTTACATAAATAAGTATTCGTGAGTTTTTTCAAAAGAACTGATACTTTTCGAGATATACAGGGTCAAACAAAAAGTTTGTAAATATAAATTTAATCTCAGTTTTGCTGTCATTACTTTTAACGTTTTTAATTAAAATAAGATTTTTTGATGTAGAATTTAATATCACACAAAAAAGTATACCTAAGTTTTTTTAAAAAAACTAATACTTTTTGAGATATATAGGGTCAAACAAAAAGTTTGTAAATATAAATTTGATCTCAGTTTTTCTGTCATAACTTTTAAAGGTTTTTATTAAAATCAGAATTTTTGGGGTTTTTTAATGTAAAATTTAATTTTACATAAAAAAGTATTCTTGAGTTTTTTCAAAAAAACTGATACTTTTCGAGATATATAGGGTCAAACAAAAAGTTTGTAAATATAAATTTAATCTCAGTTTTTCTGTCATAACTTTTAATGTTTTTAATTAAAATCAGATTTTTTAATGTTTTTTGATGTAGAATTTAATATTACACAAAAAAGTATTCCTAAGTTTTTTTAAAAAAACTAATACTTTTCGAGATATATAGGGTCAAACAAGAAGTTTGTAAATATAAATTTGATCTTAGTTTTTCTGTCATAACTTTTAAAGTTTTTAATTAAAATGAGATTTTTTAATGTTTTTTGATGTAAAATTTAATTTTACATAAGTAAGTATTCCTGAGTTTTTTCAAAAGAACTGATACTTTTCGAGATATACAGGGTCAAACAAAAAGTTTGTAAATATAAATTTAATCACAGTTTTTCTGTCATTACTTTTACCGTTTTTAATTAAAATAAGATTTTTTGATGTAGAATTTAATATTACACAAAAAAGTGTTCTTGAGTTTTTTTAAAAAAACTAATACTTTTCGAGATATATAGGGTCAAACAAAAAGTTTGTAAATATAAATTTGATCTCAGTTTTTCTGTCATAACTTTTAAAATTTTTTATTAAAATCAGAATTTTTGGGGTTTTTTAATGTAAAATTTAATTTTACATAAAAAAGTATTCTTGAGTTTTTTCAAAAAAACTGATACTTTTCGAGATATATAGGGTCAAACAAAAAGTTTGTAAATATAAATTTAATCTCAGTTTTTCTGTCATAACTTTTAATGTTTTTAATTAAAATCAGATTTTTTAATGTTTTTTGATGTAGAATTTAATATTACACAAAAAAGTATTCCTAAGTTTTTTTAAAAAAACTAATACTTTTCGAGATATATAGAGTCAAACAAAAAGTTTGTAAATATAAATTTGATCTTAGTTTTTCTGTCATAACTTTTAAAGTTTTTAATTAAAATGAGATTTTTTAATGTTTTTTGATGTAAAATTTAATTTTATATAAATAAGTATTCCTGAGTTTTTTCAAAAGAACTGATACTTTTCGAGATATACAGGGTCAAACAAAAAGTTTGTAAATATAAATTTAATCTCAGTTTTTCTGTCATTACTTTTAACGTTTTTAATTAAAATAAGATTTTTTGATGTAGAATTTAATATCACACAAAAAAGTATTCTTGAGTTTTTTTAAAAAAACTAATACTTTTCGAGATATATAGGGTCAAACAAAAAGTTTGTAAATATAAATTTGATCTCAGTTTTTCTGTCATAACTTTTAAAGTTTTTTATTAAAATCAGAATTTTTGGGGTTTTTTAATGTAAAATTTAATTTTACATAAAAAAGTATTCTTGAGTTTTTTCAAAAAAACTGATACTTTTCGAGATATATAGGGTCAAACAAAAAGTTTGTAAATATAAATTTAATCTCAGTTTTTCTGTCATTACTTTTAATTTTTTTAATTAAAATAAGATTTTTTAATGTTTTTTGATGTAGAATTTAATTTTACACAAAAAAGTATTTCTAAGTTTTTTCAAAAAAAATAATAATTTTCGAGATATATAGGGTCAAACAAAAAGTTTGTAAATATAAATTTTATCTAAGTTTTTCTGTCATAACTTTTAAAGTTTTTAATTAAAATGCGGTTTTTTAACGTTTTTTGATGTAAAATTTAATTTTACATAAAAAAGTATTCTTGAGTTTTTTCAAAAAAACTGATACTTTTCGAGATATACAGGGTCAAACAAAAAGTTTGTAAATATAAATTCTCAGTTTTTCTGTCATAACTTTTAACGTTTTTAATTAAAATAAGATTTTTTGATGTAGAATTTAATATTACACAAAAAAGTATTTCCAAGTTTTTTCAAAAAAACTAATAATTTTCGAGATATATAGGGTCAAACAAAAAGTTTGTAAATATAAATTTGATCTAAGTTTTTCTGTCATAACTTTTAAAGTTATTAATTAAAATGAGATTTTTTAATGTTTTTTGATGTAAAATTTAATTTTACATAAATAAGTATTCCTGAGTTTTTTCAAAAGAACTGATACTTTTTGAGATATACAGGGTTAAACAAAAAGTTTGTAAATATAAATTTAATCTCAGTTTTTCTGTCATTACTTTTAACGTTTTTAATTAAAATAAGATTTTTTTATGTAGAATTTAATATTACACAAAAAAGTATTCTTGAGTTTTTTTAAAAAAACTAATACTTTTCGAGATATATAGGGTCAAACAAAAAGTTTGTAAATATAAATTTGATCTCAGTTTTTCTGTCATAACTTTTAAAGTTTTTTATTAAAATCAGAATTTTTGGGGCTTTTTAATGTAAAATTTAATTTTACATAAAAAAGTATTCTTGAGTTTTTTCAAAAAAACTGATACTTTTCGAGATATATAGGGTCAAACAAAAAGTTTGTAAATATAAATTTAATCTCAGTTTTTCTGTCATAACTTTTAATGTTTTTAATTAAAATCAGATTTTTTAATGTTTTTTGATGTAGAATTTAATATTACACAAAAAAGTATTCCTAAGTTTTTTTAAAAAAACTAATACTTTTCGAGATATATAGAGTCAAACAAAAAGTTTGTAAATATAAATTTGATCTTAGTTTTTCTGTCATAACTTTTAAAGTTTTTAATTAAAATGAGATTTTTTAATGTTTTTTGATGTAAAATTTAATTTTACATAAATAAGTATTCCTGAGTTTTTTCAAAAGAACTGATACTTTTCGAGATATATAGGGTCAAACAAAAAGTTTGTAAATATAAATTTAATCTCAGTTTTTCTGTCATTACTTTTAATTTTTTTAATTAAAATAAGATTTTTTAATTTTTTTTCATGTAGAATTTAATTTTACACAAAAAAGTATTTCTAAGTTTTTTCAAAAAAACTAATAATTTTCGAGATATATAGGGTCAAACAAAAAGTTTGTAAATATAAATTTGATCTAAGTTTTTCTGTCATAACTTTTAAAGTTATTAATTAAAATGAGATTTTTTAATGTTTTTTGATGTAAAATTTAATTTTACATAAATAAGTATTTCTGAGTTTTTTCAAAAGAACTGATACTTTTTGAGATATACAGGGTAAAACAAAAAGTTTGTAAATATAAATTTAATCTCAGTTTTTCTGTCATTACTTTTAACGTTTTTAATTAAAATAAGATTTTTTAATGTAGAATTTAATATTACACAAAAAAGTATTCTTGAGTTTTTTTCAAAAAACTAATACTTTTCGAGATATATAGGGTCAAACAAAAAGTTTGTAAATATAAATTTGATCTCAGTTTTTCTGTCATAACTTTTAAAGTTTTTATTAAAATCAGAAGTTTTGGGGTTTTTTAATGTAAAATTTAATTTTAGATAAAAAAGTATTCTTGAGTTTTTTCAAAAAAACTGATACTTTTCGAGATATATAGGGTCAAACAAAAAGTTTGTAAATATAAATTTAATCTCAGTTTTTCTGTCATAACTTTTAATGTTTTTAATTAAAATCAGATTTTTTAATGTTTTTTGATGTAGAATTTAATATTACACAAAAAAGTATTCTTAAGTTTTTTTAAAAAAACTAATACTTTTCGAGATATATAGGGTCAAACAAAAAGTTTGTAAATATAAATTTGATCTTAGTTTTTCTCTCATAACTTTTAAAGTTTTTAATTAAAATGAGATTTTTTAATGTTTTTTGATGTAAAATTTAATTTTACATAAGTAAGTATTCCTGAGTTTTTTCAAAAGAACTGATACTTTTCGAGATATACAGGGTCAAACAAAAAGTTTGTAAATATAAATTTAATCTCAGTTTTTCTGTCATTACTTTTAACGTTTTTAATTAAAATAAGATTTTTTGATGTAGAAATTAATATTACACAAAAAAGTATTCTTGAGTTTTTTTAAAGAAACTAATACTTTTCGAGATATATAGGGTCAAACAAAAAGTTTGTAAATATAAATTTGATCTCAGTTTTTCTGTCATAACTTTTAAAATTTTTATTAAAATCAGAATTTTTGGGGTTTTTTAATGTAAAATTTAATTTTACATAAAAAAGTATTCTTGAGTTTTTTCAAAAAAACTGATACTTTTCGAGATATATAGGGTCAAACAAAAAGTTTGTAAATATAAATTTAATCTCAGTTTTTCTGTCATAACTTTTAATGTTTTTAATTAAAATCAGATTTTTTAATGTTTTTTGATGTAGAATTTAATATTACACAAAAAAGTATTCTTAAGTTTTTTTAAAAAAACTAATACTTTTCGAGATATATAGGGTCAAACAAAAAGTTTGTAAATATAAATTTGATCTTAGTTTTTCTCTTATAACTTTTAAAGTTTTTAATTAAAATGAGATTTTTTAATGTTTTTTGATGTAAAATTTAATTTTACATAAGTAAGTATTCCTGAGTTTTTTCAAAAGAACTGATACTTTTCGAGATATACAGGGTCAAACAAAAAGTTTGTAAATATAAATTTAATCTCAGTTTTTCTGTCATTACTTTTAACGTTTTTAATTAAAATAAGATTTTTTGATGTAGAAATTAATATTACACAAAAAAGTATTCTTGAGTTTTTTTAAAGAAACTAATACTTTTCGAGATATATAGGGTCAAACAAAAAGTTTGTAAATATAAATTTGATCTCAGTTTTTCTGTCATAACTTTTAAAGTTTTTTATTAAAATCAGAATTTTTGGGGTTTTTTAATGTAAAATTTAATTTTACATAAAAAAGTATTCTTAAGTTTTTTCAAAAAAACTGATACTTTTCGAGATATATAGGGTCAAACAAAAAGTTTGTAAATATAAATTTAATCTCAGTTTTTCTGTCATAACTTTTAATGTTTTTAATTAAAATGAGATTTTTTAATGTTTTTTGATGTAAAATTTAATTTTACATAAGTAAGTATTCCTGAGTTTTTTCAAAAGAACTGATACTTTTCGAGATATACAGGGTCAAACAAAAAGTTTGTAAATATAAATTTAATCTCAGTTTTTCTGTCATTACTTTTAACGTTTTTAATTAAAATAAGATTTTTTGATGTAGAAATTAATATTACACAAAAAAGTATTCTTGAGTTTTTTTAAAGAAACTAATACTTTTCGAGATATATAGGGTCAAACAAAAAGTTTGTAAATATAAATTTGATCTCAGTTTTTCTGTCATAACTTTTAAAGTTTTTTATTAAAATCAGAATTTTTGGGGTTTTTTAATGTAAAATTTAATTTTACATAAAAAAGTATTCCTAAGTTTTTTCAAAAAAACTGATACTTTTCGAGATATATAGGGTCAAACAAAAAGTTTGTAAATATAAATTTATTCTCAGTTTTTCTGTCATAACTTTTAATTTTTTTAATTAAATTAAGATTTGTTAATGTTTTTTGATGTAGAATTTAATTTTACACAAAAAAGTATTTCTAAGTTTTTTCAAAAAAAAATAATAATTTTCGAGATATATAGGGTCAAACAAAAAGTTTGTAAATATAAATTTTATCTAAGTTTTTCTGTCATAACTTTTAAGTTTTTAATTAAAATTAGGTTTTTTAACGTTTTTTGATGTAAAATTTAATTTTACATAAATAAGTATTCCTGAGTTTTTTCAAAAGAACTGATACTTTTCGAGATATACAGGGTCAAACAAAAAGTTTGTAAATATAAATTCTCAGTTTTTCTGTTATAACTTTTAACGTTTTTAATTAAAATAAGATTTTTTGATGTAGAATTTAATATTACACAAAAAAGTACTTCTAAGTTTTTTCAAAAAAACTAATAATTTTCGAGATATATAGGGTCAAACAAAAAGTTTGTAAATATAAATTTGATCTAAGTTTTTCTGTCACAACTTTTAAAGTTATTAATTAAAATGAGATTTTTTAATGTTTTTTGATGTAAAATTTAATTTTACATAAATAAGTATTCCTGAGTTTTTTCAAAAGAACTGATACTTTTTGAGATATACAGGGTCAAACAAAAAGTTTGTAAATATAAATTTAATCTCAGTTTTTCTGTCATAACTTTTAATGTTTTTAATTAAAATCAGATTTTTTAATGTTTTTTGATGAAGAATTTAATATTACACAAAAAAGTATTCCTAAGTTTTTTTAAAAAAACTAATACTTTTCGAGATATATAGGGTCAAACAAAAAGTTTGTAAATATAAATTTGATCTTAGTTTTTCTGTCATAACTTTTAAAGTTTTTAATTAAAATGAGATTTTTTAATGTTTTTTGATGTAAAATTTAATTTTACATAAATAAGTATTCGTGAGTTTTTTTAAAAGAACTGATACTTTTCGAGATATACAGGGTCAAACAAAAAGTTTGTAAATATAAATTTAATCTCAGTTTTGCTGTCATTACTTTTAACGTTTTTAATTAAAATAAGATTTTTTGATGTAGAATTTAATATCACACAAAAAAGTATACCTAAGTTTTTTTAAAAAAACTAATACTTTTTGAGATATATAGGGTCAAACAAAAAGTTTGTAAATATAAATTTGATCTCAGTTTTTCTGTCATAACTTTTAAAGGTTTTTATTAAAATCAGAATTTTTGGGGTTTTTTAATGTAAAATTTAATTTTACATAAAAAAGTATTCTTGAGTTTTTTCAAAAAAACTGATACTTTTCGAGATATATAGGGTCAAACAAAAAGTTTGTAAATATAAATTTAATCTCAGTTTTTCTGTCATAACTTTTAATGTTTTTAATTAAAATCAGATTTTTTAATGTTTTTTGATGTAGAATTTAATATTACACAAAAAAGTATTCCTAAGTTTTTTTAAAAAAACTAATACTTTTCGAGATATATAGGGTCAAACAAGAAGTTTGTAAATATAAATTTGATCTTAGTTTTTCTGTCATAACTTTTAAAGTTTTTAATTAAAATGAGATTTTTTAATGTTTTTTGATGTAAAATTTAATTTTACATAAGTAAGTATTCCTGAGTTTTTTCAAAAGAACTGATACTTTTCGAGATATACAGGGTCAAACAAAAAGTTTGTAAATATAAATTTAATCACAGTTTTTCTGTCATTACTTTTACCGTTTTTAATTAAAATAAGATTTTTTGATGTAGAATTTAATATTACACAAAAAAGTGTTCTTGAGTTTTTTTAAAAAAACTAATACTTTTCGAGATATATAGGGTCAAACAAAAAGTTTGTAAATATAAATTTGATCTCAGTTTTTCTGTCATAACTTTTAAAATTTTTTATTAAAATCAGAATTTTTGGGGTTTTTTAATGTAAAATTTAATTTTACATAAAAAAGTATTCTTAAGTTTTTTCAAAAAAACTGATACTTTTCGAGATATATAGGGTCAAACAAAAAGTTTGTAAATATAAATTTAATCTCAGTTTTTCTGTCATAACTTTTAATGTTTTTAATTAAAATCAGATTTTTTAATGTTTTTTGATGTAGAATTTAATATTACACAAAAAAGTATTCCTAAGTTTTTTTAAAAAAACTAATACTTTTCGAGATATATAGAGTCAAACAAAAAGTTTGTAAATATAAATTTGATCTTAGTTTTTCTGTCATAACTTTTAAAGTTTTTAATTAAAATGAGATTTTTTAATGTTTTTTGATGTAAAATTTAATTTTATATAAATAAGTATTCCTGAGTTTTTTCAAAAGAACTGATACTTTTCGAGATATACAGGGTCAAACAAAAAGTTTGTAAATATAAATTTAATCTCAGTTTTTCTGTCATTACTTTTAACGTTTTTAATTAAAATAAGATTTTTTGATGTAGAATTTAATATCACACAAAAAAGTATTCTTGAGTTTTTTTAAAAAAACTAATACTTTTCGAGATATATAGGGTCAAACAAAAAGTTTGTAAATATAAATTTGATCTCAGTTTTTCTGTCATAACTTTTAAAGTTTTTTATTAAAATCAGAATTTTTGGGGTTTTTTAATGTAAAATTTAATTTTACATAAAAAAGTATTCTTGAGTTTTTTCAAAAAAACTGATACTTTTCGAGATATATAGGGTCAAACAAAAAGTTTGTAAATATAAATTTAATCTCAGTTTTTCTGTCATTACTTTTAATTTTTTTAATTAAAATAAGATTTTTTAATGTTTTTTGATGTAGAATTTAATTTTACACAAAAAAGTATTTCTAAGTTTTTTCAAAAAAAATAATAATTTTCGAGATATATAGGGTCAAACAAAAAGTTTGTAAATATAAATTTTATCTAAGTTTTTCTGTCATAACTTTTAAAGTTTTTAATTAAAATGCGGTTTTTTAACGTTTTTTGATGTAAAATTTAATTTTACATAAAAAAGTATTCTTGAGTTTTTTCAAAAAAACTGATACTTTTCGAGATATACAGGGTCAAACAAAAAGTTTGTAAATATAAATTCTCAGTTTTTCTGTCATAACTTTTAACGTTTTTAATTAAAATAAGATTTTTTGATGTAGAATTTAATATTACACAAAAAAGTATTGCCAAGTTTTTTCAAAAAAACTAATAATTTTCGAGATATATAGGGTCAAACAAAAAGTTTGTAAATATAAATTTGATCTAAGTTTTTCTGTCATAACTTTTAAAGTTATTAATTAAAATGAGATTTTTTAATGTTTTTTGATGTAAAATTTAATTTTACATAAATAAGTATTTCTGAGTTTTTTCAAAAGAACTGATACTTTTTGAGATATACAGGGTTAAACAAAAAGTTTGTAAATATAAATTTAATCTCAGTTTTTCTGTCATTACTTTTAACGTTTTTAATTAAAATAAGATTTTTTTATGATATATAGGGTCAAACAAAAAGTTTGTAAATATAAATTTGATCTAAGTTTTTCTGTCATAACTTTTAAAGTTATTAATTAAAATGAGATTTTTTAATGTTTTTTGATGTAAAATTTAATTTTACATAAATAAGTATTCCTGAGTTTTTTCAAAAGAACTGATACTTTTTGAGATATACAGGGTCAAACAAAAAGTTTGTAAATATAAATTTAATCTCAGTTTTTCTGTCATAACTTTTAATGTTTTTAATTAAAATCAGATTTTTTAATGTTTTTTGATGAAGAATTTAATATTACACAAAAAAGTATTCCTAAGTTTTTTTAAAAAAACTAATACTTTTCGAGATATATAGGGTCAAACAAAAAGTTTGTAAATATAAATTTGATCTTAGTTTTTCTGTCATAACTTTTAAAGTTTTTAATTAAAATGAGATTTTTTAATGTTTTTTGATGTAAAATTTAATTTTACATAAATAAGTATTCGTGAGTTTTTTCAAAAGAACTGATACTTTTCGAGATATACAGGGTCAAACAAAAAGTTTGTAAATATAAATTTAATCTCAGTTTTGCTGTCATTACTTTTAACGTTTTTAATTAAAATAAGATTTTTTGATGTAGAATTTAATATCACACAAAAAAGTATACCTAAGTTTTTTTAAAAAAACTAATACTTTTTGAGATATATAGGGTCAAACAAAAAGTTTGTAAATATAAATTTGATCTCAGTTTTTCTGTCATAACTTTTACAGTTTTTTATTAAAATCAGAATTTTTGGGGTTTTTTAATGTAAAATTTAATTTTACATAAAAAAGTATTCTTGAGTTTTTTCAAAAAAACTGATACTTTTCGAGATATATAGGGTCAAACAAAAAGTTTGTAAATATAAATTTAATCTTAGTTTTTCTGTCATAACTTTTAAAGTTTTTAATTAAAATGAGATTTTTTAATGTTTTTTGATGTAAAATTTAATTTTACATAAGTAAGTATTCCTGAGTTTTTTCAAAAGAACTGATACTTTTCGAGATATACAGGGTCAAACAAAAAGTTTGTAAATATAAATTTAATCACAGTTTTTCTGTCATTACTTTTAACGTTTTTAATTAAAATAAGATTTTTTGATGTAGAATTTAATATTACACAAAAAAGTGTTCTTGAGTTTTTTTAAAAAAACTAATACTTTTCGAGATATATAGGGTCAAACAAAAAGTTTGTAAATATAAATTTGATCTCAGTTTTTCTGTCATAACTTTTAAAATTTTTTATTAAAATCAGAATTTTTGGGGTTTTTTAATGTAAAATTTAATTTTACATAAAAAAGTATTCTTGAGTTTTTTCAAAAAAACTGATACTTTTCGAGATATATAGGGTCAAACAAAAAGTTTGTAAATATAAATTTAATCTCAGTTTTTCTGTCATAACTTTTAATGTTTTTAATTAAAATCAGATTTTTTAATGTTTTTTGATGTAGAATTTAATATTACACAAAAAAGTATTCCTAAGTTTTTTTAAAAAAACTAATACTTTTCGAGATATATAGAGTCAAACAAAAAGTTTGTAAATATAAATTTGATCTTAGTTTTTCTGTCATAACTTTTAAAGTTTTTAATTAAAATGAGATTTTTTAATGTTTTTTGATGTAAAATTTAATTTTATATAAATAAGTATTCCTGAGTTTTTTCAAAAGAACTGATACTTTTCGAGATATACAGGGTCAAACAAAAAGTTTGTAAATATAAATTTAATCTCAGTTTTTCTGTCATTACTTTTAACGTTTTTAATTAAAATAAGATTTTTTGATGTAGAATTTAATATCACACAAAAAAGTATTCTTGAGTTTTTTTAAAAAAACTAATACTTTTCGAGATATATAGGGTCAAACAAAAAGTTTGTAAATATAAATTTGATCTCAGTTTTTCTGTCATAACTTTTAAAGTTTTTTATTAAAATCAGAATTTTTGGGGTTTTTTGATGTAAAATTTAATTTTACATAAAAAAGTATTCTGGAGTTTTTTCAAAAAAACTGATACTTTTCGAGATATATAGGGTCAAACAAAAAGTTTGTAAATATAAATTTATTCTCAGTTTTTCTGTCATAACTTTTAATTTTTTTAAATAAAATAAGATTTTTTAATGTTTTTTGATGTAGAATTTAATTTTACACAAAAAAGTATTTCTAAGTTTTTTCAAAAAAAATAATAATTTCCGAGATATATAGGGTCAAACAAAAAGTTTGTAAATATAAATTTTATCTAAGTTTTTCTGTCATAACTTTTAAAGTTTTTAATTAAAATGCGGTTTTTTAACGTTTTTTGATGTAAAATTTAATTTTACATAAAAAAGTATTCTTGAGTTTTTTCAAAAAAACTGATACTTTTCGAGATATACAGGGTCAAACAAAAAGTTTGTAAATATAAATTCTCAGTTTTTCTGTCATAACTTTTAACGTTTTTAATTAAAATAAGATTTTTTGATGTAGAATTTAATATTACACAAAAAAGTATTTCTAAGTTTTTTCAAAAAAACTAATAATTTCGAGATATATAGGGTCAAACAAAAAGTTTGTAAATATAAATTTGATTCAAGTTTTTCTGTCATAACTTTTAAAGTTATTAATTAAAATGAGATTTTTTAATGTTTTTTGATGTAAAATTTAATTTTACATAAATAAGTATTCCTGAGTTTTTTCAAAAGAACTGATACTTTTTGAGATATACAGGGTTAAACAAAAAGTTTGTAAATATAAATTTAATCTCAGTTTTTCTGTCATTACTTTTAACGTTTTTAATTAAAATAAGATTTTTTTATGTAGAATTTAATATTACACAAAAAAGTATTCTTGAGTTTTTTTAAAAAAACTAATACTTTTCGAAATATATAGGGTCAAACAAAAAGTTTGTAAATATAAATTTGATCTCAGTTTTTCTGTCATAACTTTTAAAGTTTTTTATTAAAATCAGAATTTTTGGGGCTTTTTAATGTAAAATTTAATTTTACATAAAAAAGTATTCTTGAGTTTTTTCAAAAAAACTGATACTTTTCGAGATATATAGGGTCAAACAAAAAGTTTGTAAATATAAATTTAATCTCAGTTTTTCTGTCATAACTTTTAATGTTTTTAATTAAAATCAGATTTTTTAATGTTTTTTGATGTAAAATTTAATTTTACATAAATAAGTATTCCTGAGTTTTTTCAAAAGAACTGATACTTTTCGAGATATATAGGGTCAAACAAAAAGTTTGTAAATATAAATTTAATCTCAGTTTTTCTGTCATTACTTTTAATTTTTTTAATTAAAATAAGATTTTTTAATTTTTTTTCATGTAGAATTTAATTTTACACAAAAAAGTATTTCTAAGTTTTTTCAAAAAAACTAATAATTTTCGAGATATATAGGGTCAAACAAAACGTTTGTAAATATAAATTTGATCTAAGTTTTTCTGTCATAACTTTTAAAGTTATTAATTAAAATGAGATTTTTTAATGTTTTTTGATGTAAAATTTAATTTTACATAAATAAGTATTTCTGAGTTTTTTCAAAAGAACTGATACTTTTTGAGATATACAGGGTAAAACAAAAAGTTTGTAAATATAAATTTAATCTCAGTTTTTCTGTCATTACTTTTAACGTTTTTAATTAAAATAAGATTTTTTAATGTAGAATTTAATATTACACAAAAAAGTATTCTTGAGTTTTTTTTCAAAAAACTAATACTTTTCGAGATATATAGGGTCAAACAAAAAGTTTGTAAATATAAATTTGATCTCAGTTTTTCTGTCATAACTTTTAAAGTTTTCATTAAAATCAGAATTTTTGGGGTTTTTTAATGTAAAATTTAATTTTACATAAAAAAGTATTCTTGAGTTTTTTCAAAAAAACTGATACTTTTCGAGATATATAGGGTCAAACAAAAAGTTTGTAAATATAAATTTAATCTCAGTTTTTCTGTCATAACTTTTAATGTTTTTAATTAAAATCAGATTTTTTAATGTTTTTTGATGTAGAATTTAATATTACACAAAAAAGTATTCTTAAGTTTTTTTTAAAAAAACTAATACTTTTCGAGATATATAGGGTCAAACAAAAAGTTTGTAAATATAAATTTGATCTTAGTTTTTCTCTCATAACTTTTAAAGTTTTTAATTAAAATGAGATTTTTTAATGTTTTTTGATGTAAAATTTAATTTTACATAAGTAAGTATTCCTGAGTTTTTTCAAAAGAACTGATACTTTTCGAGATATACAGGGTCAAACAAAAAGTTTGTAAATATAAATTTAATCTCAGTTTTTCTGTCATTACTTTTAACGTTTTTAATTAAAATAAGATTTTTTGATGTAGAAATTAATATTACACAAAAAAGTATTCTTGAGTTTTTTTAAAGAAACTAATACTTTTCGAGATATATAGGGTCAAACAAAAAGTTTGTAAATATAAATTTGATCTCAGTTTTTCTGTCATAACTTTTAATGTTTTTAATTAAAATCAGAATTTTTGGGGTTTTTTGATGAAGAATTTAATATTACACAAAAAAGTATTCCTAAGTTTTTTTAAAAAAACTAATACTTTTCGAGATATATAGGGTCAAACAAAAGTTTGTAAATATAAATTTGATCTTAGTTTTTCTGTCACAACTTTT
Organism: Altica lythri; assembly: GCA_964028335.1. Taxonomy (NCBI): domain Eukaryota; kingdom Metazoa; phylum Arthropoda; class Insecta; order Coleoptera; family Chrysomelidae; genus Altica; species Altica lythri. Next base: position 587,572 of record CAXIIO010001191.1, read on the forward strand.
AAAGTTTTTAATTAAAATGAGATTTTTTAATGTTTTTTGATGTAAAATTTTATTTTACATAAATAAGTATTCCTGAGTTTTTTCAAAAGAACTGATACTTTTCGAGATATACAGGTCAAACAAAATGTTTGTAAATATAAATTTAATCTCAGTTTTCTGTCATTACTTTTAACGTTTTTAATTAAAATAAGATTTTTTGATGTAGAATTTAATATCACACAAAAAAGTATTCTTGAGTTTTTTTAAAAAAACTAATACTTTTCGAGATATATAGGGTCAAACAAAAAGTTTGTAAATATAAATTTGATCTCAGTTTTTCTGTCATAACTTTTAAAGTTTTTTATTAAAATCAGAATTTTTGGGGTTTTTTAATGTAAAATTTAATTTTACATAAAAAAGTATTCCTAAGTTTTTTCAAAAAAACTGATACTTTTCGAGATATATAGGGTCAAACAAAAAGTTTGTAAATATAAATTTATTCTCAGTTTTTCTGTCATAACTTTTAATTTTTTTAATTAAATTAAGATTTGTTAATGTTTTTTGATGTAGAATTTAATTTTACACAAAAAAGTATTTCTAAGCTTTTTCAAAAAAAATAATAATTTTCGAGATATATAGGGTCAAACAAAAAGTTTGTAAATATAAATTTTATCTAAGTTTTTCTGTCATAACTTTTAAGTTTTTTAATTAAAATTAGGTTTTTTAACGTTTTTTGATGTAAAATTTAATTTTACATAAATAAGTATTCCTGAGTTTTTTCAAAAGAACTGATACTTTTCGAGATATACAGGGTCAAACAAAAAGTTTGTAAATATAAATTCTCAGTTTTTCTGTCATAACTTTTAACGTTTTTAATTAAAATAAGATTTTTTGATGTAGAATTTAATATTACACAAAAAAGTACTTCTAAGTTTTTTCAAAAAAACTAATAATTTTCGAGATATATAGGGTCAAACAAAAAGTTTGTAAATATAAATTTGATCTAAGTTTTTCTGTCATAACTTTTAAAGTTATTAATTAAAATGAGATTTTTTAATGTTTTTTGATGTAAAATTTAATTTTACATAAATAAGTATTCCTGAGTTTTTTCAAAAGAACTGATACTTTTCGAGATATACAGGGTCAAACAAAAAGTTTGTAAATATAAATTCTCAGTTTTTCTGTCATAACTTTTAACGTTTTTAATTAAAATAAGATTTTTTGATGTAGAATTTAATATTACACAAAAAAGTACTTCTAAGTTTTTTCAAAAAAACTAATAATTTTCGAGATATATAGGGTCAAACAAAAAGTTTGTAAATATAAATTTGATCTAAGTTTTTCTGTCATAACTTTTAAAGTTATTAATTAAAATGAGATTTTTTAATGTTTTTTGATGTAAAATTTAATTTTACATAAATAAGTATTCCTGAGTTTTTTCAAAAGAACTGATACTTTTTGAGATATACAGGGTCAAACAAAAAGTTTGTAAATATAAATTTAATCTCAGTTTTTCTGTCATAACTTTTAATGTTTTTAATTAAAATCAGATTTTTTAATGTTTTTTGATGAAGAATTTAATATTACACAAAAAAGTATTCTTAAGTTTTTTTAAAAAAACTAATACTTTTCGAGATATATAGGGTCAAACAAAAAGTTTGTAAATATAAATTTGATCTTAGTTTTTCTGTCATAACTTTTAAAGTTTTTAATTAAAATGAGATTTTTTAATGTTTTTTGATGTAAAATTTAATTTTACATAAATAAGTATTCGTGAGTTTTTTCAAAAGAACTGATACTTTTCGAGATATACAGGGTCAAACAAAAAGTTTGTAAATATAAATTTAATCTCAGTTTTGCTGTCATTACTTTTAACGTTTTTAATTAAAATAAGATTTTTTGATGTAGAATTTAATATCACACAAAAAAGTATACCTAAGTTTTTTTAAAAAAACTAATACTTTTTGAGATATATAGGGTCAAACAAAAAGTTTGTAAATATAAATTTAATCTCAGTTTTGCTGTCATTACTTTTAACGTTTTTAATTAAAATAAGATTTTTTGATGTAGAATTTAATATTACACAAAAAAGTACTTCTAAGTTTTTTCAAAAAAACTAATAATTTTCGAGATATATAGGGTCAAACAAAAAGTTTGTAAATATAAATTTGATCTAAGTTTTTCTGTCATAACTTTTAAAGTTATTAATTAAAATGAGATTTTTTAATGTTTTTTGATGTAAAATTTAATTTTACATAAAAAAGTATTCTTGAGTTTTTTTAAAAAAACTGATACTTTTCGAGATATATAGGGTCAAACAAAAAGTTTGTAAATATAAATTTAATCTCAGTTTTTCTGTCATAACTTTTAATGTTTTTAATTAAAATCAGATTTTTTAATGTTTTTTGATGTAGAATTTAATATTACACAAAAAAGTATTCCTAAGTTTTTTTAAAAAAACTAATACTTTTCGAGATATATAGGGTCAAACAAATAGTTTGTAAATATAAATTTGATCTTAGTTTTTCTGTCATAACTTTTAAAGTTTTTAATTAAAATGAGATTTTTTAATGTTTTTTGATGTAAAATTTAATTTTACATAAGTAAGTATTCCTGAGTTTTTTCAAAAGAACTGATACTTTTCGAGATATACAGGGTCAAACAAAAAGTTTGTAAATATAAATTTAATCTCAGTTTTTCTGTCATTACTTTTAACGTTTTTAATTAAAATCAGATTTTTTAATGTTTTTTGATGTAGAATTTAATATTACACAAAAAAGTATTCATAAGTTTTTTTAAAAAAACTAATACTTTTCGAGATATATAGGGTCAAACAAAAAGTTTGTAAATATAAATTTGATCTTAGTTTTTCTGTCATAACTTTTAAAGTTTTTAATTAAAATGAGATTTTTTAATGTTTTGTGATGTAAAATTTAATTTTACATAAATAAGTATTCCTGAGTTTTTTCAAAAGAACTGATACTTTTCGAGATATACAGGGTCAAACAAAAAGTTTGTAAATATAAATTTGATCTTAGTTTTTCTGTCATAACTTTTAAAGTTTTTAATTAAAATGAGATTTTTTAATGTTTTTTGATGTAAAATTTAATTTTACATAAATAAGTATTCCTGAGTTTTTTCAAAAGAACTGATACTTTTCGAGATATACAGGGTCAAACAAAAAGTTTGTAAATATAAATTTAATCTCAGTTTTTCTGTCATTATTTTTAACGTTTTTAATTAAAATAAGATTTTTTGATGTAGAATTTAATATTACACAAAAAAGTATTCTTGAGTTTTTTTAAAAAAACTAATACTTTTCGAGATATATAGGGTCAAACAAAAAGTTTGTAAATATTAATTTGATCTCAGTTTTTCTGTCATAACTTTTAAAGTTTTTTATTAAAATCAGAATTTTTGGGGTTTTTTAATGTAAAATTTAATTTTACATAAAAAATTATTCTTGAGTTTTTTCAAAAAAACTGATACTTTTCGAGATATATAGGGTCAAACAAAAAGTTTGTAAATATAAATTTAATCTCAGTTTTTCTGTCATTACTTTTAACGTTTTTAATTAAAATAAGATTTTTTGATGTAGAATTTAATATCACACAAAAAAGTATTCCTAAGTTTTTTTAAAAAAACTAATACTTTTTGAGATATATAGGGTCAAACAAAAAGTTTGTAAATATAAATTTGATCTCAGTTTTTCTGTCATAACTTTTAAAGTTTTTTATTAAAATCAGAATTTTTGGGGTTTTTTAATGTAAAATTTAATTTTACATAAAAAAGTATTCTTGAGTTTTTTCAAAAAAACTGATACTTTTCGAGATATATAGGGTCAAACAAAAAGTTTGTAAATGTAAATTTAATCTCAGTTTTTCTGTCATAACTTTTAATGTTTTTAATTAAAATCAGATTTTTTAATGTTTTTTGATGTAGAATTTAATATTACACAAAAAAGTATTCCTAAGTTTTTTTAAAAAAACTAATACTTTTCGAGATATATAGGGTCAAACAAAAAGTTTGTAAATATAAATTTGATCTTAGTTTTTCTGTCATAACTTTTAAAGTTTTTAATTAAAATGAGATTTTTTAATGTTTTTTGATGTAAAATTTAATTTTACATAAGTAAGTATTCCTGAGTTTTTTCAAAAGAACTGATACTTTTCGAGATATACAGGGTCAAACAAAAAGTTTGTAAATATAAATTTAATCTCAGTTTTTCTGTCATTACTTTTAACGTTTTTAATTAAAATCAGATTTTTTAATGTTTTTTGATGTAGAATTTAATATTACACAAAAAAAAATTCCTAAGTTTTTTTAAAAAAACTAATACTTTTCGAGATATATAGGGCCAAACAAAAAGTTTGTAAATATAAATTTGATCTTAGTTTTTCTGTCATAACTTTTAAAGTTTTTAATTAAAATGAGATTTTTTAATGTTTTGTGATGTAAAATTTAATTTTACATAAATAAGTATTCCTGAGTTTTTTCAAAAGAACTGATACTTTTCGAGATATACAGGGTCAAACAAAAAGTTTGTAAATATAAATTTGATCTTAGTTTTTCTGTCATAACTTTTAAAGCTTTTAATTAAAATGAGATTTTTTAATGTTTTTTGATGTAAAATTTAATTTTACATAAATAAGTATTCCTGAGTTTTTTCAAAAGAACTGATACTTTTCGAGATATACAGGGTCAAACAAAAAGTTTGTAAATATAAATTTAATCTCAGTTTTTCTGTCATTACTTTTAACGTTTTTAATTAAAATAAGATTTTGTGATGTAGAATTTAATATTACACAAAAAAGTATTCTTGAGTTTTTTTAAAAAACTAATACTTTTCGAGATATATAGGGTCAAACAAAAAGTTTGTAAATATTAATTTGATCTCAGTTTTTCTGTCATAACTTTTAAAGTTTTTTATTAAAATCAGAATTTTTGGGGTTTTTTAATGTAAAATTTAATTTTACATAAAAAAGTATTCTTGAGTTTTTTCAAAAAAACTGATACTTTTCGAGATATATAGGGTCAAACAAAAAGTTTGTAAATATAAATTTAATCTCAGTTTTTCTGTCATTACTTTTAATTTTTTTAATTAAAATAAGATTTTTTAATTTTTTTTCATGTAGAATTTAATTTTACACAAAAAAGTATTTTTAAGTTTTTTCAAAAAAACTAATAATTTTCGAGATATATAGGGTCAAACAAAAAGTTTGTAAATATAAATTTGATCTAAGTTTTTCTGTCATAACTTTTAAAGTTATTAATTAAAATGAGATTTTTTAATGTTTTTTGATGTAAAATTTAATTTTACATAAATAAGTATTTCTGAGTTTTTTCAAAAGAACTGATACTTTTTGAGATATACAGGGTCAAACAAAAAGTTTGTAAATATAAATTTAATCTCAGTTTTTCTGTCATTACTTTTAACGTTTTTAATTAAAATAAGATTTTTTGATGTAGAATTTAATATTACACAAAAAAGTATTCTTGAGTTTTTTTCAAAAAACGAATACTTTTCGAGATATATAGGGTCAAACAAAAAGTTTGTAAATATAAATTTGATCTCAGTTTTTCTGTCATAACTTTTAAAGTTTTCATTAAAATCAAAATTTTTGGGGTTTTTTAATGTAAAATTTAATTTTACATAAAAAAGTATTCTTGAGTTTTTTCAAAAAAACTGATACTTTTCGAGATATATAGGGTCAAACAAAAAGTTTGTAAATATAAATTTAATCTCAGTTTTTCTGTCATAACTTTTAATGTTTTTAATTAAAATCAGATTTTTTAATGTTTTTTGATGTAGAATTTAATATTACACAAAAAAGTATTCCTAAGTTTTTTTAAAAAAACTAATACTTTTCGAGATATATAGGGTCAAACAAAAAGTTTGTAAATATAAATTTGATCTTAGTTTTTCTCTCATAACTTTTAAAGTTTTTAATTAAAATGAGATTTTTTAATGTTTTTTGATGTAAAATTTAATTTTACATAAGTAAGTATTCCTGAGTTTTTTCAAAAGAACTGATACTTTTCGAGATATACAGGGTCAAACAAAAAGTTTGTAAATATAAATTTAATCTCAGTTTTTCTGTCATTACTTTTAACGTTTTTAATTAAAATAAGATTTTTTGATGTAGAATTTAATATTACACAAAAAAGTGTTCTTGAGTTTTTTTAAAGAAACTAATACTTTTCGAGATATATAGGGTCAAACAAAAAGTTTGTAAATATAAATTTGATCTCAGTTTTTCTGTCATAACTTTTAAAGTTTTTTATTAAAATCAGAATTTTTGGAGTTTTTTAATGTAAAATTTAATTTTACATAAAAAAGTATTCTTAAGTTTTTTCAAAAAAACTGATACTTTTCGAGATATATAGGGTCAAACAAAAAGTTTGTAAATATAAATTTAATCTCAGTTTTTCTGTCATAACTTTTAATGTTTTTAATTAAAATCAGATTTTTTAATGTTTTTTGATGTAGAATTTAATATTACACAAAAAAGTATTCCTAAGTTTTCTTAAAAAAACTAATACTTTTCGAGATATATAGGGTCAAACAAAAAGTTTGTAAATATAAATTTGATCTTAGTTTTTCTGTCATAACTTTTAAAGTTTTTAATTAAAATGAGATTTTTTAATGTTTTTTGATGTAAAATTTAATTTTACATAAATAAGTATTCCTGAGTTTTTTCAAAAGAACTGATACTTTTCGAGATATACAGGGTCAAACAAAAAGTTTGTAAATATAAATTTAATCTCAGTTTTTCTGTCATTACTTTTAACGTTTTTAATTAAAATAAGATTTTTTGATGTAGAATTTAATATTACACAAAAAAGTATTCTTGAGTTTTTTTTAAAAAACTAATACTTTTCGAGATATATAGGGTCAAACAAAAAGTTTGTAAATATAAATTTGATCTCAGTTTTTCTGTCATAACTTTTAAAGTTTTTTATTAAAATCAGAATTTTTGGGGTTTTTTAATGTAAAATTTAATTTTACATAAAAAAGTATTCTTGAGTTTTTTCAAAAAAACTGATACTTTTCGAAATATATAGGGTCAAACAAAAAGTTTGTAAATATAAATTTAATCTCAGTTTTTCTGTCATAACTTTTAATGTTTTTAATTAAAATTAGATTTTTTAATGTTTTTTGATGTAGAATTTCATATTACACAGAAAAGTATTCCTAAGTTTTTTTAAAAAAACTAATACTTTTCGAGATATATAGGGTCAAACAAAAAGTTTGTAAATATAAATTTGATCTTAGTTTTTCTGTCATAACTTTTAAAGTTTTTAATTAAAATGAGATTTTTTAATGTTTTTTGATGTAAAATTTAATTTTACATAAATAAGTATTCCTGAGTTTTTTCAAAAGAACTGATACTTTTCGAGATATACAGGGTCAAACAAAAAGTTTGTAAATATAAATTTAATCTCAGTTTTTCTGTCATTACTTTTAACGTTTTTAATTAAAATAAGATTTTTTGATGTAGAATTTAATATTACACAAAAAAGTATTCTTGAGTTTTTTTTAAAAAACTAATACTTTTCGAGATATATAGGGTCAAACAAAAAGTTTGTAAATATAAATTTGATCTCAGTTTTTCTGTCATAACTTTTAAAGTTTTTTATTAAAATCAGAATTTTTGGGGTTTTTTAATGTAAAATTTAATTTTACATAAAAAAGTATTCTTGAGTTTTTTCAAAAAAACTGATACTTTTCGAGATATATAGGGTCAAACAAAAAGTTTGTAAATATAAATTTAATCTCAGTTTTTCTGTCATAACTTTTAATGTTTTTAATTAAAATCAGATTTTTTAATGTTTTTTGATGAAGAATTTAATACTACACAAAAAAGTATTCCTAAGTTTTTTTAAAAAAACTAATACTTTTCGAGATATATAGGGTCAAACAAAAAGTTTGTAAATATAAATTTGATCTTAGTTTTTCTGTCATAACTTTTAAAGTTTTTAATTAAAATGAGATTTTTTAATGTTTTTTGATGTAAAATTTAATTTTACATAAATAAGTATTTATGAGTTTTTTCAAAAGAACTGATACTTTTCGAGATATATAGGGTCAAACAAAAAGTTTGTAAATATAAATTTGATCTAAGTTTTTCTGTCATAACTTTTAAAGTTTTCATTAAAATCAGAATTTTTGGGGTTTTTTAATGTAAAATTTAATTTTACATAAAAAAGTATTCTTGAGTTTTTTCAAAAAAACTGATACTTTTCGAGATATATAGGGTCAAACAAAAAGTTTGTAAATATAAATTTAATCTCAGTTTTTCTGTCATAACTTTTAATGTTTTTAATTAAAATCAGATTTTTTAATGCTTTTTGATGTAGAATTTAATATTACACAAAAAAGTATTCTTAAGTTTTTTTAAAAAAACTAATACTTTTCGAGATATATAGGGTCAAACAAAAAGTTTGTAAATATAAATTTGATCTTAGTTTTTCTCTCATAACTTTTAAAGTTTTTAATTAAAATGAGATTTTTTAATGTTTTTTGATGTAAAATTTAATTTTACATAAGTAAGTATTCCTGAGTTTTTTCAAAAGAACTGATACTTTTCGAGATATACAGGGTCAAACAAAAAGTTTGTAAATATAAATTTAATCTCAGTTTTTCTGTCATTACTTTTAACGTTTTTAATTAAAATAAGATTTTTTGATGTAGAATTTAATATTACACAAAAAAGTGTTCTTGAGTTTTTTTAAAGAAACTAATACTTTTCGAGATATATAGGGTCAAAGAAAAAGTTTGTAAATATAAATTTGATCTCAGTTTTTCTGTCATAACTTTTAAAGTTTTTTATTAAAATCAGAATTTTTGGGGTTTTTTAATGTAAAATTTAATTTTACATAAAAAAGTATTCTTAAGTTTTTTCAAAAAAACTGATACTTTTCGAGATATATAGGGTCAAACAAAAAGTTTGTAAATATAAATTTAATCTCAGTTTTTCTGTCATAACTTTTAATGTTTTTAATTAAAATCAGATTTTTTAATGTTTTTTGATGTAGAATTTAATATTACACAAAAATGTGTTCCTAAGTTTTCTTAAAAAACTAATACTTTTCGAGATATATAGGGTCAAACAAAAAGTTTGTAAATATAAATTTGATCTTAGTTTTTCTGTCATAACTTTTAAAGTTTTTAATTAAAATGAGATTTTTTAATGTTTTTTGATGTAAAATTTAATTTTACATAAATAAGTATTCCTGAGTTTTTTCAAAAGAACTGATACTTTTCGAGATATACAGGGTCAAACAAAAAGTTTGTAAATATAAATTTAATCTCAGTTTTTCTGTCATTACTTTTAACGTTTTTAATTAAAATAAGATTTTTTGATGTAGAATTTAATATTACACAAAAAAGTATTCTTGAGTTTTTTTTAAAAAACTAATACTTTTCGAGATATATAGGGTCAAACAAAAAGTTTGTAAATATAAATTTGATCTCAGTTTTTCTGTCATAACTTTTAAAGTTTTTTATTAAAATCAGAATTTTTGGGGTTTTTTAATGTAAAATTTAATTTTACATAAAAAAGTATTCTTGAGTTTTTTCAAAAAAACTGATACTTTTCGAAATATATAGGGTCAAACAAAAAGTTTGTAAATATAAATTTAATCTCAGTTTTTCTGTCATAACTTTTAATGTTTTTAATTAAAATTAGATTTTTTAATGTTTTTTGATGTAGAATTTCATATTACACAGAAAAGTATTCCTAAGTTTTTAAAAAAAATACTTTTCGAGATATATAGGGTCAAACAAAAAGTTTGTAAATATAAATTTGATCTTAGTTTTTCTGTCATAACTTTTAAAGTTTTTAATTAAAATGAGATTTTTTAATGTTTTTTGATGTAAAATTTAATTTTACATAAATAAGTATTCCTGAGTTTTTTCAAAAGAACTGATACTTTTCGAGATATACAGGGTCAAACAAAAAGTTTGTAAATATAAATTTAATCTCAGTTTTTCTGTCATTACTTTTAACGTTTTTAATTAAAATAAGATTTTTTGATGTAGAATTTTATATTACACAAAAAAGTATTCTTGAGTTTTTTTAAAAAAACTAATACTTTTCGAGATATATAGGGTCAAACAAAAAGTTTGTAAATATAAATTTGATCTCAGTTTTTCTGTCATAACTTTTAAAGTTTTTTATTAAAATCAGAATTTTTGGAGTTTTTTAATGTAAAATTTAATTTTACATAAAAAAGTATTCTTGAGTTTTTTCAAAAAAACTGATACTTTTCGAGATATATAGGGTCAAACAAAAAGTTTGTAAATATAAATTTAATCTCAGTTTTTCTGTCATAACTTTTAATGTTTTTAATTAAAATCAGATTTTTTAATGTTTTTTGATGAAGAATTTAATATTATACAAAAAAGTATTCCTAAGTTTTTTTAAAAAAACTAATACTTTTCGAGATATATAGGGTCAAACAAAAAGTTTGTAAATATAAATTTGATCTTAGTTTTTCTATCATAACTTTTAAAGTTTTTAATTAAAATGAGATTTTTTAATGTTTTTTGATGTAAAATTTAATTTTACATAAGTATTCATGAGTTTTTTCAAAAGAACTGATACTTTTCGAGATATATAGGGTCAAACAAAAAGTTCGTAAATATAAATTTGATCTAAGTTTTTCTGTCATAACTTTTAAAGTTTTTAATTAAAATGAGGTTTTTTAACGTTTTTTTATGTAAAATTTAATTTTACATAAATAAGTATTCCTGAGTTTTTTCAAAAGAACTGATACTTTTCGAGATATACAGGGTCAAACAAAAAGTTTGTAAATATAAATTCTCAGTTTTTCTGTCATAACTTTTAACGTTTTTAATTAAAATAAGATTTTTTGATGTAGAATTTAATATTACACAAAAAAGTATTTCTATGTTTTTTCAAAAAAACTAATAATTTTCGAGATATATAGGGTCAAACAAAAAGTTTGTAAATATAAATTTGATCTAAGTTTTTCTGTCATAACTTTTAAAGTTATTAATTAAATGAGATTTTTTAATGTTTTTTATGTAAAATTTAATTTTACATAAATAAGTTTTCCTGAGTTTTTTCAAAAGAACTGATACTTTTTGAGATATACAGGGTCAAACAAAAAGTTTGTAAATATAAATTTAATCTCAGTTTTTCTGTCATAACTTTTAATGTTTTAGATTAAAATCAGATTTTTTAATGTTTTTTGATGAAGAATTTAATATTACACAAAAAAGTATTCCTAAGTTTTTTTAAAAAAACTAATACTTTTCGAGATATATAGGGTCAAACAAAAAGTTTGTAAATATAAATTTGATCTTAGTTTTTCTGTCATAACTTTTAAAGTTTTTAATTAAAATGAGATTTTTTAATGTTTTTTGATGTAAAATATAATTTTACATAAATAAGTATTCGTGAGTTTTTTCAAAAGAACTGATACTTTTCAAGATATACAGGGTCAAACAAAAAGTTTGTAAATATAAATTTAATCTCAGTTTTTCTGTTATTACTTTTAACGTTTTTAATTAAAATAAGATTTTTTAATGTAGAATTTAATATCACACAAAAAAGTATTTTTGAGTTTTTTTAAAAAAACTAATACTTTTCGAGATATATAGGGTCAAACAAAAAGTTTGTAAATATAAATTTGATCTCAGTTTTTCTGTCATAACTTTTAAAGTTTTTTATTAAAATCAGAATTTTTGGGGTTTTTTAATGTAAAATTTCATTTTACATAAAAAAGTATTCTTAAGTTTTTTCAAAAGAACTGATACTTTTCGAGATATATAGGGTCAAACAAAAAGTTCGTAAATATAAATTTGATCTAAGTTTTTCTGTCATAACTTTTAAAGTTTTTAATTAAAATGAGGTTTTTTAACGTTTTTTTATGTAAAATTTAATTTTACATAAATAAGTATTCCTGAGTTTTTTCAAAAGAACTGATACTTTTCGAGATATACAGGGTCAAACAAAAAGTTTGTAAATATAAATTCTCAGTTTTTCTGTCATAACTTTTAACGTTTTTAATTAAAATAAGATTTTTTGATGTAGAATTTAATATTACACAAAAAAGTATTTCTATGTTTTTTCAAAAAAACTAATAATTTTCGAGATATATAGGGTCAAACAAAAAGTTTGTAAATATAAATTTGATCTAAGTTTTTCTGTCATAACTTTTAAAGTTATTAATTAAATGAGATTTTTTAATGTTTTTTATGTAAAATTTAATTTTACATAAATAAGTATTCCTGAGTTTTTTCAAAAGAACTGATACTTTTTGAGATATACAGGGTCAAACAAAAAGTTTGTAAATATAAATTTAATCTCAGTTTTTCTGTCATAACTTTTAATGTTTTAGATTAAAATCAGATTTTTTAATGTTTTTTGATGAAGAATTTAATATTACACAAAAAAGTATTCCTAAGTTTTTTTAAAAAAACTAATACTTTTCGAGATATATAGGGTCAAACAAAAAGTTTGTAAATATAAATTTGATCTTAGTTTTTCTGTCATAACTTTTAAAGTTTTTAATTAAAATGAGATTTTTTAATGTTTTTTGATGTAAAATATAATTTTACATAAATAAGTATTCGTGAGTTTTTTCAAAAGAACTGATACTTTTCAAGATATACAGGGTCAAACAAAAAGTTTGTAAATATAAATTTAATCTCAGTTTTTCTGTTATTACTTTTAACGTTTTTAATTAAAATAAGATTTTTTAATGTAGAATTTAATATCACACAAAAAAGTATTTTTGAGTTTTTTTAAAAAAACTAATACTTTTCGAGATATATAGGGTCAAACAAAAAGTTTGTAAATATAAATTTGATCTCAGTTTTTCTGTCATAACTTTTAAAGGTTTTTTATTAAAATCAGAATTTTTGGGGTTTTTTAATGTAAAATTTCATTTTACATAAAAAAGTATTCTTAAGTTTTTTCAAAAAAACTGATACTTTTCGAGATATATAGGGTCAAACAAAAAGTTTGTAAATATAAATTTAATCTCAGTTTTTCTGTCATAACTTTTAATGTTTTTAATTAAAATCAGATTTTTTAATGTTTTTTGATGTAGAATTTAATATTACACAAAAAAGTATTCCTAAGTTTTTTTAAAAAAACTAATACTTTTCGAGATATATAGGGTCAAACAAAAAGTTTGTAAATATAAATTTGATCTTAGTTTTTCTGTCATAACTTTTAAAGTTTTTAATTAAAATGAGATTTTTTAATGTTTTTTGATGTAAAATTTAATTTTACATAAGTAAGTATTCCTGAGTTTTTTCAAAAGAACTGATACTTTTCGAGATATACAGGGTCAAACAAAAAGTTTGTAAATATAAATTTAATCTCAGTTTTTCTGTCATTACTTTTAACGTTTTTAATTAAAATAAGATTTTTTGATGTAGAATTTAATATTACACAAAAAAGTATTCTTGAGTTTTTTTAAAAAAACTAATACTTTTCGAGATATATAGGGTCAAACAAAAAGTTTGTAAATATAAATTTGATCTCAGTTTTTCTGTCATAACTTTTAAAGTGTTTTATTAAAATCAGATTTTTTAATGTTTTTTGATGTAGAATTTAATATTGCACAAAAAAGTATTCCTAAGTTTTTTAAAAAAAACTAATACTTTTCGAGATATATAGGGTCAAACAAAAAGTTTGTAAATATAAATTTAATCTCAGTTTTTCTGTCATTACTTTTAACGTTTTTAATTAAAATCAGATTTTTTAACGTTTTTTGATGTAGAATTTAATATTACACAAAAAAGTATTCCTAAGTTTTTTTAAAAAAACTAATACTTTTCGAGATATATAGGGTCAAACAAAAAGTTTGTAAATATAAATTTGATCTTAGTTTTTCTGTCATAACTTTTAAAGTTTTTAATTAAAATGAGATTTTTTAATGTTTTGTGATGTAAAATTTAATTTTACATAAATAAGTATTCCTGAGTTTTTTCAAAAGAACTGATACTTTTCGAGATATACAGGGTCAAACAAAAAGTTTGTAAATATAAATTTGATCTTAGTTTTTCTGTCATAACTTTCAAAGTTTTTAATTAAAATGAGATTTTTTAATATTTTTTAATGTAAAATTTAATTTTACATAAATAAGTATTCCTGAGTTTTTTCAAAAGAACTGATACTTTTCGAGATATACAGGCTCAAACAAAAAGTTTGTAAATATAAATTTAATCTCAGTTTTTCTGTCATTACTTTTAACGTTTTTAATTAAAATAAGATTTTTTGATGTAGAATTTAATATTACACAAAAAAGTATTCCTGAGTTTTTTTAAAAAAACTAATACTTTTCGAGATATATAGGGTCAAACAAAAAGTTTGTAAATATAAATTTGATCTCAGTTTTTCTGTCATAACTTTTAAAGTTTTTTATTAAAATCAGAATTTTTGGGGTTTTTTAATGTAAAATTTAATTTTACATAAAAAAGTATTCTTGAGTTTTTTCAAAAAAACTGATACTTTTCGAGATATATAGGGTCAAACAAAAAGTTTGTAAATATAAATTTAATCTCAGTTTTTCTGTCATTACTTTTAATTTTTTTAATTAAAATAAGATATTTTAATTTTTTTTCATGTAGAATTTAATTTTACACAAAAAAGTATTTTTAAGTTTTTTCAAAAAAACTAATAATTTTCGAGATATATAGGGTCAAACAAAAAGTTTGTAAATATAAATTTTATCTAAGTTTTTCTGTCATAACTTTTAAAGTTTTTAATTAAAATGAGGTTTTTTAACGTTTTTTGATGTAAAATTTAATTTTACATAAAAAAGTATTCTTGAGTTTTTTCAAAAAAACTGATACTTTTCGAGATATACAGGGTCAAACAAAAAGTTTGTAAATATAAATTCTCAGTTTTTCTGTCATAACTTTTAACGTTTTTAATTAAAATAAGATTTTTTGATGAAGAATTTAATATTACACAAAAAAGTATTTCTAAGTTTTTTCAAAAAAACTAATAATTTTCGAGATATATAGGGTCAAACAAAAAGTTTGTAAATATAAATTTGATCTAAGTTTTTCTGTCATAACTTTTAAAGTTATTAATTAAAATGAGATTTTTTAATGTTTTTTGATGTAAAATTTAATTTTACATAAATAAGTATTTCTGAGTTTTTTCAAAAGAACTGATACTTTTTGAGATATACAGGGTCAAACAAAAAGTTTGTAAATATAAATTTAATCTCAGTTTTTCTGTCATTACTTTTAACGTTTTTAATTAAAATAAGATTTTTTGATGTAGAATTTAATACTACACAAAAAAGTATTCTTGAGTTTTTTTCAAAAAACTAATACTTTTCGAGATATATAGGGTCAAACAAAAAGTTTGTAAATATAAATTTGATCTTAGTTTTTCTGTCATAACTTTTAAAGTTTTCATTAAAATCAGAATTTTTTGGGTTTTTTAATGTAAAATTTAATTTTACATAAAAAAGTATTCTTGAGTTTTTTCAAAAAAACTGATACTTTTCGAGATATATGGGGTCAAACAAAAAGTTTGTAAATATAAATTTAATCTCAGTTTTTCTGTCATAACTTTTAATGTTTTTAATTTAAATCAGATTTTTTAATGTTTTTTGATGTAGAATTTAATATTACACAAAAAAGTATTCTTAAGTTTTTTTAAAAAAACTAATACTTTTCGAGATATATAGGGTCAAACAAAAAGTTTGTAAATATAAATTTGATCTTAGTTTTTCTCTCATAACTTTTAAAGTTTTTAATTAAAATGAGATTTTTTAATGTTTTTTGATGTAAAATTTAATTTTACATAAGTAAGTATTCCTGAGTTTTTTCAAAAGAACTGATACTTTTCGAGATATACAGGGTCAAACAAAAAGTTTGTAAATATAAATTTAATCTCAGTTTTTCTGTCATTACTTTTAACGTTTTTAATTAAAATAAGATTTTTTGATGTAGAATTTAATATTACACAAAAAAGTATTCTTGAGTTTTTTTAAAGAAACTAATACTTTTCGAGATATATAGGGTCAAACAAAAAGTTTGTAAATATAAATTTGATCTCAGTTTTTCTGTCATAACTTTTAAAGTTTTTTATTAAAATCAGAATTTTTGGGGTTTTTTAATGTAAAATTTAATTTTACATAAAAAAGTATTCTTAAGTTTTTTCAAAAAAACTGATACTTTTCGAGATATATAGGGTCAAACAAAAAGTTTGTAAATATAAATTTAATCTCAGTTTTTCTGTCATAACTTTTAATGTTTTTAATTAAAATCAGATTTTTTAATGTTTTTTGATGTAGAATTTAATATTACACAAAAAAGTATTCCTAAGTTTTTTTAAAAAAACTAATACTTTTCGAGATATATAGGGTCAAACAAAAAGTTTGTAAATATAAATTTGATCTTAGTTTTTCTATCATAACTCTTAAAGTTTTTAATTAAAATGAGATTTTTTAATGCTTTTTGATGTAAAATTTAATTTTACATAAATAAGTATTCCTGAGTTTTTTCAAAAGAACTGATACTTTTCGAGATATACAGGGTCAAACAAAAAGTTTGTAAATATAAATTTAATCTCAGTTTTTCTGTCATTACTTTTAACGTTTTTAATTAAAATAAGATTTTTTGATGTAGAATTTAATATCACACAAAAAAGTATTCTTGAGTTTTTTTAAAAAAACTAATACTTTTCGAGATATATAGGGTCAAACAAAAAGTTTGTAAATATAAATTTGATCTCAGTTTTTCTGTCATAACTTTTAAAATTTTTTATTAAAATCAGAATTTTTGGGGTTTTTTAATGTAAAATTTAATTTTACATAAAAAAGTATTCTTAAGTTTTTTCAAAAAAACTGATACTTTTCGAGATATATAGGGTCAAACAAAAAGTTTGTAAATATAAATTCTCAGTTTTTCTGTCATAACTTTTAACGTTTTTAATTAAAATAAGATTTTTTGATGTTTTTTGATGTAGAATTTAATTTTACACAAAAAAGTATTTCTAAGTTTTTTAAAAAAAAATAATAATTTTCGAGATATATAGGGTCAAACAAAAAGTTTGTAAATATAAATTTTATCTAAGTTTTTCTGTCATAACTTTTAAAGTTTTTAATTAAAATTAGGTTTTTTAACGTTTTTTGATGTAAAATTTAATTTTACATAAATAAGTATTCCTGAGTTTTTTCAAAAGAACTGATACTTTTCGAGATATACAGGGTCAAACAAAAAGTTTGTAAATATAAATTCTCAGTTTTTCTGTCATAACTTTTAACGTTTTTAATTAAAATAAGATTTTTTGATGTAGAATTTAATATTACACAAAAAAGTGTTTCTAAGTTTTTTCAAAAAAACTAATAATTTTCGAGATATATAGGGTCAAACAAAAAGTTTGTAAATATAAATTTGATCTAAGTTTTTCTGTCATAACTTTTAAAGTTATTAATTAAAATGAGATTTTTTAATGTTTTTTGATGTAAAATTTAATTTTACATAAATAAGTATTCCTGAGTTTTTTCAAAAGAACTGATACTTTTTGAGATATACAGGGTCAAACAAAAAGTTTGTAAATATAAATTTAATCTCAGTTTTTCTGTCATAACTTTTAATGTTTTTAATTAAAATCAGATTTTTTAATGTTTTTTGATGAAGAATTTAATATTACACAAAAAAGTATTCCTAAGTTTTTTTAAAAAAACTAATACTTTTCGAGATATATAGGGTCAAACAAAAAGTTTGTAAATATAAATTTGATCTTAGTTTTTCTGTCATAACTTTTAAAGTTTTTAATTAAAATGAGATTTTTTAATGTTTTTTGATGTAAAATTTAATTTTACATAAATAAGTATTCGTGAGTTTTTTCAAAAGAACTGATAGTTTTCGAGATATACAGGGTCAAACAAAAAGTTTGTAAATATAAATTTAATCTCAGTTTTGCTGTCATTACTTTTAACGTTTTTAATTAAAATAAGATTTTTTGATGTAGAATTTAATATCACACAAAAAAGTATTCCTAAGTTTTTTTAAAAAAACTAATACTTTTTGAGATATATAGGGTCAAACAAAAAGTTTGTAAATATAAATTTGATCTCAATTTTTCTGTCATAACTTTTAAAGTTTTTTATTAAAATGAGGTTTTTTAACGTTTTTTGATGTAAAATTTAATTTTACATAAATAAGTATTCCTGAGTTTTTTCAAAAGAACTGATACTTTTCGAGATATACAGGGTCAAACAAAAAGTTTGTAAATATAAATTTAATCTCAGTTTTTCTGTCATTACTTTTAACGTTTTTAATTAAAATAAGATTTTTTGATGTAGAATTTAATATTTCACAAAAAAGTATTCTTGAGTTTTTTTAAAAAAACTAATACTTTTCGAGATATATAGGGTCAAACAAAAAGTTTGTAAATATAAATTTGATCTCAGTTTTTCTGTCATAACTTTTAAAGTTTTTTATTAAAATCAGAATTTTTGGGGTTTTTTAATGTAAAATTTAATTTTACATAAAAAAGTATTCTTGAGTTTTTTCAAAAAAACTGATACTTTTCGAGATATATAGGGTCAAACAAAAAGTTTGTAAATATAAATTTAATCTCAGTTTTTCTGTCATTACTTTTAATTTTTTTAATTAAAATAAGATTTTTTAATTTTTTTTCATGTAGAATTTAATTTTACACAAAAAAGTATTTTTAAGTTTTTTCAAAAAAACTAATAATTTTCGAGATATATAGGGTCAAACAAAAAGTTTGTAAATATAAATTTTATCTAAGTTTTTCTGTCATAACTTTTAAAGTTTTTAATTAAAATGAGGTTTTTTAACGTTTTTTGATGTAAAATTTAATTTTACATAAAAAAGTATTCTTGAGTTTTTTCAAAAAAACTGATACTTTTCGAGATATACAGGGTCAAACAAAAAGTTTGTAAATATAAATTCTCAGTTTTTCTGTCATAACTTTTAACGTTTTTAATTAAAATAAGATTTTTTGATGAAGAATTTAATATTACACAAAAAAGTATTTCTAAGTTTTTTCAAAAAAACTAATAATTTTCGAGATATATAGGGTCAAACAAAAAGTTTGTAAATATAAATTTGATCTAAGTTTTTCTGTCATAACTTTTAAAGTTATTAATTAAAATGAGATTTTTTAATGTTTTTTGATGTAAAATTTAATTTTACATAAATAAGTATTTCTGAGTTTTTTCAAAAGAACTGATACTTTTTGAGATATACAGGGTCAAACAAAAAGTTTGTAAATATAAATTTAATCTCAGTTTTTCTGTCAGTACTTTTAACGTTTTTAATTAAAATAAGATTTTTTGATGTAGAATTTAATACTACACAAAAAAGTATTCTTGAGTTTTTTTCAAAAAACTAATACTTTTCGAGATATATAGGGTCAAACAAAAAGTTTGTAAATATAAATTTGATCTCAGTTTTTCTGTCATAACTTTTAAAGTTTTCATTAAAATCAGAATTTTTTGGGTTTTTTAATGTAAAATTTAATTTTACATAAAAAGGTATTCTTGAGTTTTTTCAAAAAAACTGATACTTTTCGAGATATATAGGGTCAAACAAAAAGTTTGTAAATATAAATTTAATCTCAGTTTTTCTGTCATAACTTTTAATGTTTTTAATTTAAATCAGATTTTTTAATGTTTTTTGATGTAGAATTTAATATTACACAAAAAAGTATTCTTAAGTTTTTTTAAAAAAACTAATACTTTTCGAGATATATAGGGTCAAACAAAAAGTTTGTAAATATAAATTTGATCTTAGTTTTTCTCTCATAACTTTTAAAGTTTTTAATTAAAATGAGATTTTTTAATGTTTTTTGATGTAAAATTTAATTTTACATAAGTAAGTATTCCTGAGTTTTTTCAAAAGAACTGATACTTTTCGAGATATACAGGGTCAAACAAAAAGTTTGTAAATATAAATTTAATCTCAGTTTTTCTGTCATTACTTTTAACGTTTTTAATTAAAATAAGATTTTTTGATGTAGAATTTAATATTACACAAAAAAGTATTCTTGAGTTTTTTTAAAGAAACTAATACTTTTCGAGATATATAGGGTCAAACAAAAAGTTTGTAAATATAAATTTGATCTCAGTTTTTCTGTCATAACTTTTAAAGTTTTTTATTAAAATCAGAATTTTTGGGGTTTTTTAATGTAAAATTTAATTTTACATAAAAAAGTATTCTTAAGTTTTTTCAAAAAAACTGATACTTTTCGAGATATATAGGGTCAAACAAAAAGTTTGTAAATATAAATTTAATCTCAGTTTTTCTGTCATAACTTTTAATGTTTTTAATTAAAATCAGATTTTTTAATGTTTTTTGATGTAGAATTTAATTTTACATAAATAAGTATTCCTGAGTTTTTTCAAAAGAACTGATACTTTTCGAGATATACAGGGTCAAACAAAAAGTTTGTAAATATAAATTTAATCTCAGTTTTTCTGTCATTACTTTTAACGTTTTTAATTAAAATAAGATTTTTTGATGTAGAATTTAATATCACACAAAAAAGTATTCTTGAGTTTTTTTAAAAAAACTAATACTTTTCGAGATATATAGGGTCAAACAAAAAGTTTGTAAATATAAATTTGATCTCAGTTTTTCTGTCATAACTTTTAAAGTTTTTTATTAAAATCAGAATTTTTGGGGTTTTTTAATGTAAAATTTAATTTTACATAAAAAAGTATTCTTAAGTTTTTTCAAAAAAACTGATACTTTTCGAGATATATAGGGTCAAACAAAAAGTTTGTAAATATAAATTTATTCTCAGTTTTTCTGTCATAACTTTTAATTTTTTTAATTAAATTAAGATTTGTTAATGTTTTTTGATGTAGAATTTAATTTTACACAAAAAAGTATTTCTAAGTTTTTTAAAAAAAAATAATAATTTTCGAGATATATAGGGTCAAACAAAAAGTTTGTAAATATAAATTTTATCTAAGTTTTTCTGTCATAACTTTTAAAGTTTTTAATTAAAATTAGGTTTTTTAACGTTTTTTGATGTAAAATTTAATTTTACATAAATAAGTATTTCTGAGTTTTTTCAAAAGAACTGATACTTTTCGAGATATACAGGGTCAAACAAAAAGTTTGTAAATATAAATTCTCAGTTTTTCTGTCATAACTTTTAACGTTTTTAATTAAAATAAGATTTTTTGATGTAGAATTTAATATTACACAAAAAAGTGTTTCTAAGTTTTTTCAAAAAAACTAATAATTTTCGAGATATATAGGGTCAAACAAAAAGTTTGTAAATATAAATTTGATCTAAGTTTTTCTGTCATAACTTTTAAAGTTATTAATTAAAATGAGATTTTTTAATGTTTTTTGATGTAAAATTTAATTTTACATAAATAAGTATTCCTGAGTTTTTTCAAAAGAACTGATACTTTTTGAGATATACAGGGTCAAACAAAAAGTTTGTAAATATAAATTTAATCTCAGTTTTTCTGTCATAACTTTTAATGTTTTTAATTAAAATCAGATTTTTTAATGTTTTTTGATGAAGAATTTAATATTACACAAAAAAGTATTCCTAAGTTTTTTTAAAAAAACTAATACTTTTCGAGATATATAGGGTCAAACAAAAAGTTTGTAAATATAAATTTGATCTTAGTTTTTCTGTCATAACTTTTAAAGTTTTTAATTAAAATGAGATTTTTTAATGTTTTTTGATGTAAAATTTAATTTTACATAAATAAGTATTCGTGAGTTTTTTCAAAAGAACTGATAGTTTTCGAGATATACAGGGTCAAACAAAAAGTTTGTAAATATAAATTTAATCTCAGTTTTGCTGTCATTACTTTTAACGTTTTTAATTAAAATAAGATTTTTTGATGTAGAATTTAATATCACACAAAAAAGTATTCCTAAGTTTTTTTAAAAAAACTAATACTTTTTGAGATATATAGGGTCAAACAAAAAGTTTGTAAATATAAATTTGATCTCAGTTTTTCTGTCATAACTTTTAAAGTTTTTTATTAAAATGAGGTTTTTTAACGTTTTTTTATGTAAAATTTAATTTTACATAAATAAGTATTCCTGAGTTTTTTCAAAAGAACTGATACTTTTCGAGATATACAGGGTCAAACAAAAAGTTTGTAAATATAAATTTAATCTCAGTTTTTCTGTCATTACTTTTAACGTTTTTAATTAAAATAAGATTTTTTTATGTAGAATTTAATATTACACAAAAAAGTATTCTTGAGTTTTTTTAAAAAAACTAATACTTTTCGAGATATATAGGGTCAAACAAAAAGTTTGTAAATATAAATTTGATCTCAGTTTTTCTGTCATAACTTTTAAAGTTTTTTATTAAAATCAGAATTTTTGGGGTTTTTTAATGTAAAATTTAATTTTACATAAAAAAGTATTCTTGAGTTTTTTCAAAAAAACTGATACTTTTCGAGATATATAGGGTCAAACAAAAAGTTTGTAAATATAAATTTAATCTCAGTTTTTCTGTCATTACTTTTAATTTTTTTAATTAAAATAAGATTTTTTAATTTTTTTTCATGTAGAATTTAATTTTACACAAAAAAGTATTTTTAAGTTTTTTCAAAAAAACTAATAATTTTCGAGATATATAGGGTCAAACAAAAAGTTTGTAAATATAAATTTTATCTAAGTTTTTCTGTCATAACTTTTAAAGTTTTTAATTAAAATGAGGTTTTTTAACGTTTTTTGATGTAAAATTTAATTTTACATAAAAAAGTATTCTTGAGTTTTTTCAAAAAAACTGATACTTTTCGAGATATACAGGGTCAAACAAAAAGTTTGTAAATATAAATTCTCAGTTTTTCTGTCATAACTTTTAACGTTTTTAATTAAAATAAGATTTTTTGATGAAGAATTTAATATTACACAAAAAAGTATTTCTAAGTTTTTTCAAAAAAACTAATAATTTTCGAGATATATAGGGTCAAACAAAAAGTTTGTAAATATAAATTTGATCTAAGTTTTTCTGTCATAACTTTTAAAGTTACCAATTAAAATGAGATTTTTTAATGTTTTTTGATGTAAAATTTAATTTTACATAAATAAGTATTTCTGAGTTTTTTTAAAAGAACTGATACTTTTTGAGATATACAGGGTCAAACAAAAAGTTTGTAAATATAAATTTAATCTCAGTTTTTCTGTCATTACTTTTAACGTTTTTAATTAAAATAAGATTTTTTAATTTTTTTTTATGTAGAATTTAATTTTACACAAAAAAGTATTTTTAAGTTTTTTCAAAAAAACTAATAATTTTCGAGATATATAGGGTCAAACAAAAAGTTTGTAAATATAAATTTAATCTCAGTTTTTCTGTCATTACTTTTAATTTTTTTAATTAAAATAAGATTTTTTAATTTTTTTTCATGTAGAATTTAATTTTACACAAAAAAGTATTTTTAAGTTTTTTCAAAAAAACTAATAATTTTCGAGATATATAGGGTCAAACAAAAAGTTTGTAAATATAAATTTTATCTAAGTTTTTCTGTCATAACTTTTAATGTTTTTAATTAAAATCAGATTTTTTAATGTTTTTTGATGTAGAATTTAATTTTACATAAATAAGTATTCCTGAGTTTTTTCAAAAGAACTGATACTTTTCGAGATATACAGGGTCAAACAAAAAGTTTGTAAATATAAATTTAATCTCAGTTTTTCTGTCATTACTTTTAACGTTTTTAATTAAAATAAGATTTTTTGATGTAGAATTTAATATTACACAAAAAAGTATTCTTGAGTTTTTTTCAAAAAACTAATACTTTTCGAGATATATAGGGTCAAACAAAAAGTTTGTAAATATAAATTTAATCTCAGTTTTTCTGTCATTACTTTTAATTTTTTTAATTAAAATAAGATTTTTTAATTTTTTTTTATGTAGAATTTAATTTTACACAAAAAAGTATTTTTAAGTTTTTTCAAAAAAACTAATAATTTTCGAGATATATAGGGTCAAACAAAAAGTTTGTAAATATAAATTTTATCTAAGTTTTTCTGTCATAACTTTTAATGTTTTTAATTAAAATCAGATTTTTTAATGTTTTTTGATGTAGAATTTAATTTTACATAAATAAGTATTCCTGAGTTTTTTCAAAAGAACTGATACTTTTCGAGATATACAGGGTCAAACAAAAAGTTTGTAAATATAAATTTAATCTCAGTTTTTCTGTCATTACTTTTAATTTTTTTAATTAAAATAAGATTTTTTAATTTTTTTTCATGTAGAATTTAATTTTACACAAAAAAGTATTTTTAAGTTTTTTCAAAAAAACTAATAATTTTCGAGATATATAGGGTCAAACAAAAAGTTTGTAAATATAAATTTTATCTAAGTTTTTCTGTCATAACTTTTAATGTTTTTAATTAAAATCAGATTTTTTAATGTTTTTTGATGTAGAATTTAATTTTACATAAATAAGTATTCCTGAGTTTTTTCAAAAGAACTGATACTTTTCGAGATATACAGGGTCAAACAAAAAGTTTGTAAATATAAATTTAATCTCAGTTTTTCTGTCATTACTTTTAACGTTTTTAATTAAAATAAGATTTTTTGATGTAGAATTTAATATCACACAAAAAAGTATTCTTGAGTTTTTTTAAAAAAACTAATACTTTTCGAGATATATAGGGTCAAACAAAAAGTTTGTAAATATAAATTTGATCTCAGTTTTTCTGTCATAACTTTTAAAGTTTTTTATTAAAATCAGAATTTTTGGGGTTTTTTAATGTAAAATTTAATTTTACATAAAAAAGTATTCTTGAGTTTTTTCAAAAAAACTGATACTTTTCGAGATATATAGGGTCAAACAAAAAGTTTGTAAATATAAATTTAATCTCAGTTTTTCTGTCATTACTTTTAATTTTTTTAATTAAAATAAGATTTTTTAATTTTTTTTCATGTAGAATTTAATTTTACACAAAAAAGTATTTTTAAGTTTTTTCAAAAAAACTAATAATTTTCGAGATATATAGGGTCAAACAAAAAGTTTGTAAATATAAATTTTATCTAAGTTTTTCTGTCATAACTTTTAATGTTTTTAATTAAAATCAGATTTTTTAATGTTTTTTGATGTAGAATTTAATTTTACATAAATAAGTATTCCTGAGTTTTTTCAAAAGAACTGATACTTTTCGAGATATACAGGGTCAAACAAAAAGTTTGTAAATATAAATTTAATCTCAGTTTTTCTGTCATTACTTTTAACGTTTTTAATTAAAATAAGATTTTTTGATGTAGAATTTAATATCACACAAAAAAGTATTCTTGAGTTTTTTTAAAAAAACTAATACTTTTCGAGATATATAGGGTCAAACAAAAAGTTTGTAAATATAAATTTGATCTCAGTTTTTCTGTCATAACTTTTAAAGTTTTTTATTAAAATCAGAATTTTTGGGGTTTTTTAATGTAAAATTTAATTTTACATAAAAAAGTATTCCTAAGTTTTTTCAAAAAAACTGATACTTTTCGAGATATATAGGGTCAAACAAAAAGTTTGTAAATATAAATTTATTCTCAGTTTTTCTGTCATAACTTTTAATTTTTTTAATTAAATTAAGATTTGTTAATGTTTTTTGATGTAGAATTTAATTTTACACAAAAAAGTATTTCTAAGTTTTTTAAAAAAAAATAATAATTTTCGAGATATATAGGGTCAAACAAAAAGTTTGTAAATATAAATTTTATCTAAGTTTTTCTGTCATAACTTTTAAAGTTTTTAATTAAAATTAGGTTTTTTAACGTTTTTTGATGTAAAATTTAATTTTACATAAATAAGTATTCCTGAGTTTTTTCAAAAGAACTGATACTTTTCGAGATATACAGGGTCAAACAAAAAGTTTGTAAATATAAATTCTCAGTTTTTCTGTCATAACTTTTAACGTTTTTAATTAAAATAAGATTTTTTGATGTAGAATTTAATATTACACAAAAAAGTGTTTCTAAGTTTTTTCAAAAAAACTAATAATTTTCGAGATATATAGGGTCAAACAAAAAGTTTGTAAATATAAATTTGATCTAAGTTTTTCTGTCATAACTTTTAAAGTTATTAATTAAAATGAGATTTTTTAATGTTTTTTGATGTAAAATTTAATTTTACATAAATAAGTATTCCTGAGTTTTTTCAAAAGAACTGATACTTTTTGAGATATACAGGGTCAAACAAAAAGTTTGTAAATATAAATTTAATCTCAGTTTTTCTGTCATAACTTTTAATGTTTTTAATTAAAATCAGATTTTTTAATGTTTTTTGATGAAGAATTTAATATTACACAAAAAAGTATTCCTAAGTTTTTTTAAAAAAACTAATACTTTTCGAGATATATAGGGTCAAACAAAAAGTTTGTAAATATAAATTTGATCTTAGTTTTTCTGTCATAACTTTTAAAGTTTTTAATTAAAATGAGATTTTTTAATGTTTTTTGATGTAAAATTTAATTTTACATAAATAAGTATTCGTGAGTTTTTTCAAAAGAACTGATAGTTTTCGAGATATACAGGGTCAAACAAAAAGTTTGTAAATATAAATTTAATCTCAGTTTTGCTGTCATTACTTTTAACGTTTTTAATTAAAATAAGATTTTTTGATGTAGAATTTAATATCACACAAAAAAGTATTCCTAAGTTTTTTTAAAAAAACTAATACTTTTTGAGATATATAGGGTCAAACAAAAAGTTTGTAAATATAAATTTGATCTCAGTTTTTCTGTCATAACTTTTAAAGTTTTTTATTAAAATGAGGTTTTTTAACGTTTTTTTATGTAAAATTTAATTTTACATAAATAAGTATTCCTGAGTTTTTTCAAAAGAACTGATACTTTTCGAGATATACAGGGTCAAACAAAAAGTTTGTAAATATAAATTTAATCTCAGTTTTTCTGTCATTACTTTTAACGTTTTTAATTAAAATAAGATTTTTTTATGTAGAATTTAATATTACACAAAAAAGTATTCTTGAGTTTTTTTAAAAAAACTAATACTTTTCGAGATATATAGGGTCAAACAAAAAGTTTGTAAATATAAATTTGATCTCAGTTTTTCTGTCATAACTTTTAAAGTTTTTTATTAAAATCAGAATTTTTGGGGTTTTTTAATGTAAAATTTAATTTTACATAAAAAAGTATTCTTGAGTTTTTTCAAAAAAACTGATACTTTTCGAGATATATAGGGTCAAACAAAAAGTTTGTAAATATAAATTTAATCTCAGTTTTTCTGTCATTACTTTTAATTTTTTTAATTAAAATAAGATTTTTTAATTTTTTTTCATGTAGAATTTAATTTTACACAAAAAAGTATTTTTAAGTTTTTTCAAAAAAACTAATAATTTTCGAGATATATAGGGTCAAACAAAAAGTTTGTAAATATAAATTTTATCTAAGTTTTTCTGTCATAACTTTTAAAGTTTTTAATTAAAATGAGGTTTTTTAACGTTTTTTGATGTAAAATTTAATTTTACATAAAAAAGTATTCTTGAGTTTTTTCAAAAAAACTGATACTTTTCGAGATATACAGGGTCAAACAAAAAGTTTGTAAATATAAATTCTCAGTTTTTCTGTCATAACTTTTAACGTTTTTAATTAAAATAAGATTTTTTGATGAAGAATTTAATATTACACAAAAAAGTATTTCTAAGTTTTTTCAAAAAAACTAATAATTTTCGAGATATATAGGGTCAAACAAAAAGTTTGTAAATATAAATTTGATCTAAGTTTTTCTGTCATAACTTTTAAAGTTACCAATTAAAATGAGATTTTTTAATGTTTTTTGATGTAAAATTTAATTTTACATAAATAAGTATTTCTGAGTTTTTTTAAAAGAACTGATACTTTTTGAGATATACAGGGTCAAACAAAAAGTTTGTAAATATAAATTTAATCTCAGTTTTTCTGTCATTACTTTTAACGTTTTTAATTAAAATAAGATTTTTTGATGTAGAATTTAATATTACACAAAAAAGTATTCTTGAGTTTTTTTCAAAAAACTAATACTTTTCGAGATATATAGGGTCAAACAAAAAGTTTGTAAATATAAATTTGATCTCAGTTTTTCTGTCATAACTTTTAAAGTTTTCATTAAAATCAGAATTTTTGGGGTTTTTTAATGTAAAATTTAATTTTACATAAAAAAGTATTCTTGAGTTTTTTCAAAAAAACTGATACTTTTCGAGATATATAGGGTCAAACAAAAAGTTTGTAAATATAAATTTAATCTCAGTTTTTCTGTCATAACTTTTAATGTTTTTAATTAAAATCGGATTTTTTAATGTTTTTTGATGTAGAATTTAATATTACACAAAAAAGTATTCTTAAGTTTTTTTAAAAAAACTAATACTTTTCGGGATATATAGGGTCAAACAAAAAGTTTGTAAATATAAATTTGATCTTAGTTTTTCTCTCATAACTTTTAAAGTTTTTAATTAAAATGAGATTTTTTAATGTTTTTTGATGTAAAATTTAATTTTACATAAGTAAGTATTCCTGAGTTTTTTCAAAAGAACTGATACTTTTCGAGATATACAGGGTCAAACAAAAAGTTTGTAAATATAAATTTAATCTCAGTTTTTCTGTCATTACTTTTAACGTTTTTAATTAAAATAAGATTTTTTGATGTAGAATTTAATATTACACAAAAAAGTATTCTTGAGTTTTTTTAAAGAAACTAATACTTTTCGAGATATATAGGGTCAAACAAAAAGTTTGTAAATATAAATTTGATCTCAGTTTTTCTGTCATAACTTTTAAAGTTTTTTATTAAAATCAGAATTTTTGGGGTTTTTTAATGTAAAATTTAATTTTACATAAAAAAGTATTCTTAAGTTTTTTCAAAAAAACTGATACTTTTCGAGATATATAGGGTCAAACAAAAAGTTTGTAAATATAAATTTAATCTCAGTTTTTCTGTCATAACTTTTAATGTTTTTAATTAAAATCAGATTTTTTAATGTTTTTTGATGTAGAATTTAATATTACACAAAAAAGTATTCCTAAGTTTTTTTAAAAAAACTAATACTT
The DNA here is from genome assembly GCA_964028335.1 of Altica lythri. NCBI lineage: Eukaryota > Metazoa > Arthropoda > Insecta > Coleoptera > Chrysomelidae > Altica > Altica lythri. The sequence goes on from CAXIIO010001191.1 coordinate 616,565, forward strand.
TTCGAGATATATAGGGTCAAACAAAAAGTTTGTAAATATAAATTTGATCTTAGTTTTTCTGTCATAACTTTTAAAGTTTTTAATTAAAATGAGATTTTTTAATGTTTTTTCATGTAAAATTTAATTTTACATAAATAAGTATTCCTGAGTTTTTTCCAAAGAACTGATACTTTTCGAGATATACAGGGTCAAACAAAAAGTTTGTAAATATAAATTTAATCTCAGTTTTTCTGTCATTACTTTTAACGTTTTTAATTAAAATAAGATTTTTTGATGTAGAATTTAATATTACACAAAAAAGTATTCTTGAGTTTTTTTTAAAAAACTAATACTTTTCGAGATATATAGGGTCAAACAAAAAGTTTGTAAATATAAATTTGATCTCAGTTTTTCTGTCATACCATTTAAAGGTTTTTATTAAAATCAGAATTTTTGGGGTTTTTTAATGTAAAATTTAATTTTACATAAAAAAGTATTCTTGAGTTTTTTCACAAAAACTAATACTTTTCGAGATATATAGGGTCAAACAAAAAGTTTGTAAATATAAATTTAATCTCAGTTTTTCTGTCATAACTTTTAATGTTTTTAATTAAAATTAGATTTTTTAATGTTTTTTGATGTAGAATTTCATATTACACAGAAAAGTATTCTTAAGTTTTTTTAAAAAAACTAATACTTTTCGAGATATATAGGGTCAAACAAAAAGTTTGTAAATATAAATTTGATCTTAGTTTTTCTGTCATAACTTTTAAAGTTTTTAATTAAAATGAGATTTTTTAATGCTTTTTGATGTAAAATTTAATTTTACATAAATAAGTATTCCTGAGTTTTTTCAAAAGAACTGATACTTTTCGAGATATACAGGGTCAAACAAAAAGTTTGTAAATATAAATTTAATCTCAGTTTTTCTGTCATTACTTTTAACGTTTTTAATTAAAATAAGATTTTTTGATGTAGAATTTTATATTACACAAAAAAGTATTCTTGAGTTTTTTTAAAGAAACTAATACTTTTCGAGATATATAGGGTCAAACAAAAAGTTTGTAAATATAAATTTGATCTCAGTTTTTCTGTCATAACTTTTAAAGTTTTTTATTAAAATCAGAATTTTTGGGGTTTTTTAATGTAAAATTTAATTTTACATAAAAAAGTATTCTTAAGATTTTTCAAAAAAACTGATACTTTTCGAGATATATAGGGTCAAACAAAAAGTTTGTAAATATAAATTTAATCTCAGTTTTTCTGTCATAACTTTTAATGTTTTTAATTAAAATCAGATTTTTTAATGTTTTTTGATGTAGAATTTAATATTACACAAAAAAGTATTCCTAAGTTTTTTTAAAAAAACTAATACTTTTCGAGATATATAGGGTCAAACAAAAAGTTTGTAAATATAAATTTGATCTTAGTTTTTCTGTCATAACTTTTAAAGTTTTTAATTAAAATGAGATTTTTTAATGTTTTTTTATGTAAAATTTAATTTTACATAAATAAGTATTCCTGAGTTTTTTCAAAAGAACTGATACTTTTCGAGATATACAGGGTCAAACAAAAAGTTTGTAAATATAAATTTAATCTCAGTTTTTCTGTCATTACTTTTAACGTTTTTAATTAAAATAAGATTTTTTGATGTAGAATTTAATATTACACAAAAAAGTATTCTTGAGTTTTTTTTAAAAAACTAATACTTTTCGAGATATATAGGGTCAAACAAAAAGTTTGTAAATATAAATTTGATCTCAGTTTTTCTGTCATAACTTTTAAAGGTTTTTATTAAAATCAGAATTTTTCGGGTTTTTTAATGTAAAATTTAATTTTACATAAAAAAGTATTCTTGAGTTTTTTCAAAAAAACTAATACTTTTCGAGATATATAGGGTCAAACAAAAAGTTTGTAAATATAAATTTAATCTCAGTTTTTCTGTCATAACTTTTAATGTTTTTAATTAAAATTAGATTTTTTAATGTTTTTTGATGTAGAATTTCATATTACACAGAAAAGTATTCTTAAGTTTTTTTAAAAAAACTAATACTTTTCGAGATATATAGGGTCAAACAAAAAGTTTGTAAATATAAATTTGATCTTAGTTTTTCTGTCATAACTTTTAAAGTTTTTAATTAAAATGAGATTTTTTAATGCTTTTTGATGTAAAATTTAATTTTACATAAATAAGTATTCCTGAGTTTTTTCAAAAGAACTGATACTTTTCGAGATATACAGGGTCAAACAAAAAGTTTGTAAATATAAATTTAATCTCAGTTTTTCTGTCATTACTTTTAACGTTTTTAATTAAAATAAGATTTTTTGATGTAGAATTTTATATTACACAAAAAAGTATTCTTGAGTTTTTTTAAAAAAACTAATACTTTTCGAGATATATAGGGTCAAACAAAAAGTTTGTAAATATAAATTTGATCTCAGTTTTTCTGTCATAACTTTTAAAGTTTTTTATTAAAATCAGAATTTTTGGGGTTTTTTAATGTAAAATTTAATTTTACATAAAAAAGTATTCTTGAGTTTTTTCAAAAAAACTGATACTTTTCGAGATATATAGGGTCAAACAAAAAGTTTGTAAATATAAATTTAATCTCAGTTTTTCTGTCATAACTTTTAATGTTTTTAATTAAAATCAGATTTTTTAATGTTTTTTGATAAAGAATTTAATATTACACAAAAAAGTATTCCTAAGTTTTTTTAAAAAAACTAATACTTTTCGAGATATATAGGGTCAAACAAAAAGTTTGTAAATATAAATTTGATCTTAGTTTTTCTGTCATAACTTTTAAAGTTTTTAATTAAAATAAGATTTTTTAATGTTTTTTGATGTAAAATTTAATTTTACATAAATAAGTATTCCTGAGTTTTTTCAAAAGAACTGATACTTTTCGAGATATACAGGGTCAAACAAAATGTTTGTAAATATAAATTTAATCTCAGTTTTTCTGTCATTACTTTTAACGTTTTTAATTAAAATAAGATTTTTTGATGTAGAATTTAATATCACACAAAAAAGTATTCTTGAGTTTTTTTAAAAAAACTAATACTTTTCGAGATATATATTGTCAAACAAAAAGTTTGTAAATATAAATTTGATCTCAGTTTTTCTGTCATAACTTTTAAAGTTTTTTATTAAAATCAGAATTTTTGGGGTTTTTTAATGTAAAATTTAATTTTACATAAAAAAGTATTCTTAAGTTTTTTCAAAAAAACTGATACTTTTCGAGATATATAGGGTCAAACAAAAAGTTTGTAAATATAAATTTATTCTCAGTTTTTCTGTCATAACTTTTAATTTTTTTAATTAAATTAAGACTTGTTAATGTTTTTTGATGTAGAATTTAATTTTACACAAAAAAGTATTTCTAAGTTTTTTTAAAAAAAATAATAATTTTCGAGATATATAGGGTCAAACAAAAAGTTTGTAAATATAAATTTTATCTAAGTTTTTCTGTCATAACTTTTAAAGTTTTTAATTAAAATTAGGTTTTTTAACGTTTTTTGATGTAAAATTTAATTTTACATAAATAAGTATTCCTGAGTTTTTTCAAAAGAACTGATACTTTTCGAGATATACAGGGTCAAACAAAAAGTTTGTAAATATAAATTCTCAGTTTTTCTGTCATAACTTTTAACGTTTTTAATTAAAATAAGATTTTTTGATGTAGAATTTAATATTACACAAAAAAGTGTTTCTAAGTTTTTTCAAAAAAACTAATAATTTTCGAGATATATAGGGTCAAACAAAAAGTTTGTAAATATAAATTTAATCTCAGTTTTTCTGTCATAACTTTTAATGTTTTTAATTAAAATCAGATTTTTTAATGTTTTTTGATGAAGAATTTAATATTACACAAAAAAGTATTCCTAAGTTTTTTTAAAAAAACTAATACTTTTCGAGATATATAGGGTCAAACAAAAAGTTTGTAAATATAAATTTGATCTTAGTTTTTCTGTCATAACTTTTAAAGTTTTTAATTAAAATGAGATTTTTTAATGTTTTTTGATGTAAAATTTAATTTTACATAAATAAGTATTCGTGAGTTTTTTCAAAAGAACTGATACTTTTCGAGATATACAGGGTCAAACAAAAAGTTTGTAAATATAAATTTAATCTCAGTTTTTCTGTCATAACTTTTAATGTTTTTAATTAAAATCAGATTTTTTAATGTTTTTTGATGTAGAATTTAATATTACACAAAAAAGTATTCCTAAGTTTTTTTAAAAAAACTAATACTTTTCGAGATATATAGGGTCAAACAAAAAGTTTGTAAATATAAATTTGATCTTAGTTTTTCTGTCATAACTTTTAAAGTTTTTAATTAAAATGAGATTTTTTAATGTTTTTTGATGTAAAATTTAATTTTACATAAGTAAGTATTCCTGAGTTTTTTCAAAAGAACTGATACTTTTCGAGATATACAGGGTCAAACAAAAAGTGTGTAAATATAAATTTAATCTCAGCTTTTCTGTCATTACTTTTAACGTTTTTAATTAAAATCAGATTTTTTAATGTTTTTTGATGTAGAATTTAATATTACACAAAAAAGTATTCCTAAGTTTTTTTAAAAAAACTAATACTTTTCGAGATATATAGGGTCAAACAAAAAGTTTGTAAATATAAATTTGATCTTAGTTTTTCTGTCATAACTTTTAAAGTTTTTAATTAAAATGAGATTTTTTAATGTTTTGTGATGTAAAATTTAATTTTACATAAATAAGTATTCCTGAGTTTTTTCAAAAGAACTGATACTTTTCGAGATATACAGGGTCAAACAAAAAGTTTGTAAATATAAATTTGATCTTAGTTTTTCTGTCATAACTTTTAAAGTTTTTAATTAAAATGAGATTTTTTAATGTTTTTTGATGTAAAATTTAATTTTACATAAATAAGTATTCCTGAGTTTTTTCGAAAGAACTGATACTTTTCGAGATATACAGGGTCAAACAAAAAGTTTGTAAATATAAATTTAATCTCAGTTTTTCTGTCATTACTTTTAACGTTTTTAATTAAAATAAGATTTTTTGATGTAGAATTTAATATTACCCAAAAAATTATTCTTGAGTTTTTTTAAAAAAACTAATACTTTTCGAGATATATAGGGTCAAACAAAAAGTTTGTAAATATAAATTTGATCTCAGTTTTTCTGTCATAACTTTTAAAGTTTTTTATTAAAATCAGAATTTTTGGGGTTTTTTAATGTAAAATTTAATTTTACATAAAAAAGTATTCTTGAGTTTTTTCCAAAAAACTGATACTTTTCGAGATATATAGGGTCAAACAAAAAGTTTGTAAATATAAATTTAATCTCAGTTTTTCTGTCATTACTTTTAATTTTTTTAATTAAAATAAGATTTTTTAATTTTTTTTTATGAAGAATTTAATTTTACACAAAAAAGTATTTTTAAGTTTTTTCAAAAAAACTAATAATTTTCGAGATATATAGGGTCAAACAAAAAGTTTGTAAATATAAATTTTATCTAAGTTTTTCTGTCATAACTTTTAAAGTTTTTAATTAAAATGAGGTTTTTTAACGTTTTTTGATGTAAAATTTAATTTTACATAAAAAAGTATTCTTAAGTTTTTTCAAAAAAACTGATACTTTTCGAGATATACAGGGTCAAACAAAAAGTTTGTAAATATAAATTCTCAGTTTTTCTGTCATAACTTTTAACGTTTTTAATTAAAATAAGATTTTTTGATGAAGAATTTAATATTACACAAAAAAGTATTTCTAAGTTTTTTCAAAAAAACTAATAGTTTTCGAGATATATAGGGTCAAACAAAAAGTTTGTAAATATAAATTTGATCTAAGTTTTTCTGTCATAACTTTTAAAGTTATTAATTAAAATGAGATTTTTTAATGTTTTTTGATGTAAAATTTAATTTTACATAAATAAGTATTTCTGAGTTTTTTCAAAAGAACTGATACTTTTTGAGATATACAGGGTCAAACAAAAAGTTTGTAAATATAAATTTAATCTCAGTTTTTCTGTCATTACTTTTAACGTTTTTAATTAAAATAAGATTTTTTGATGTAGAATTTAATATTACACAAAAAAGTATTCTTGAGTTTTTTTTAAAAAACTAATACTTTTCGAGATATATAGGGTCAAACAAAAAGTTTGTAAATATAAATTTGATCTCAGTTTTTCTGTCATAACTTTTAAAGTTTTCATTAAAATCAGAATTTTTTGGGGTTTTTTAATGTAAAATTTAATTTTACATAAAAAAGTATTCTTGAGTTTTTTCAAAAAAACTGATACTTTTCGAGATATATAGGGTCAAACAAAAAGTTTGTAAATATAAATTTATTCTCAGTTTTTCTGTCATAACTTTTAATGTTTTTAATTAAAATTAGGTTTTTTAACGTTTTTTGATGTAAAATTTAATTTTACATAAATAAGTATTCCTGAGTTTTTTCAAAAGAACTGATACTTTTCGAGATATACAGGGTCAAACAAAAAGTTTGTAAATATAAATTCTCAGTTTTTCTGTCATAACTTTTAACGTTTTTAATTAAAATAAGATTTTTTGATGTAGATTTTAATATTACACAAAAAAGTGTTTCTAAGTTTTTTCAAAAAAACTAATAATTTTCGAGATATATAGGGTCAAACAAAAAGTTTGTAAATATAAATTTAATCTCAGTTTTTCTGTCATAACTTTTAATGTTTTTAATTAAAATCAGATTTTTTAATGTTTTTTGATGAAGAATTTAATATTACACAAAAAAGTATTCCTAAGTTTTTTTAAAAAAACTAATACTTTTCGAGATATATAGGGTCAAACAAAAAGTTTGTAAATATAAATTTGATCTTAGTTTTTCTGTCATAACTTTTAAAGTTTTTAATTAAAATGAGATTTTTTAATGTTTTTTGATGTAGAATTTAATTTTACATAAATAAGTATTCGTGAGTTTTTTCAAAAGAACTGATACTTTTCGAGATATACAGGGTCAAACAAAAAGTTTGTAAATATAAATTTAATCTCAGTTTTTCTGTCATTACTTTTAATTTTTTTAATTAAAATAAGATTTTTTAATTTTTTTTCATGTAGAATTTAATTTTACACAAAAAAGTATTTTTAAGTTTTTTCAAAAAAACTAATAATTTTCCAGATATATAGGGTCAAACAAAAAGTTTGTAAATATAAATTTTATCTAAGTTTTTCTGTCATAACTTTCAAAGTTTTTAATTAAAATGAGGTTTTTTAACGTTTTTTGATGTAAAATTTAATTTTACATAAAAAAGTATTCTTAAGTTTTTTCAAAAAAACTGATACTTTTCGAGATATACAGGGTCAAACAAAAAGTTTGTAAATATAAATTCTCAGTTTTTCTGTCATAACTTTTAACGTTTTTAATTAAAATAAGATTTTTTGATGAAGAATTTAATATTACACAAAAAAGTATTTCTAAGTTTTTTCAAAAAAACTAATAGTTTTCGAGATATATAGGGTCAAACAAAAAGTTTGTAAATATAAATTTGATCTAAGTTTTTCTGTCATAACTTTTAAAGTTATTAATTAAAATGAGATTTTTTAATGTTTTTTGATGTAAAATTTAATTTTACATAAATAAGTATTTCTGAGTTTTTTCAAAAGAACTGATACTTTTTGAGATATACAGGGTCAAACAAAAAGTTTGTAAATATAAATTTAATCTCAGTTTTTCTGTCATTACTTTTAACGTTTTTAATTAAAATATTTTTTGATGTAGAATTTAATATTACACAAAAAAGTATTCTTGAGTTTTTTTTAAAAAACTAATACTTTTCGAGATATATAGGGTCAAACAAAAAGTTTGTAAATATAAATTTGATCTCAGTTTTTCTGTCATAACTTTTAAAGTTTTCATTAAAATCAGAATTTTTGGGGTTTTTTAATGTAAAATTTAATTTTACATAAAAAAGTATTCTTGAGTTTTTTCAAAAAAACTGATACTTTTCGAGATATATAGGGTCAAACAAAAAGTTTGTAAATATAAATTTATTCTCAGTTTTTCTGTCATAACTTTTAATGTTTTTAATTAAAATCAGATTTTTTAATGTTTTTTGATGTAGAATTTAATATTACACAAAAAAGTATTCCTAAGTTTTTTTAAAAAAACTAATACTTTTCGAGATATATAGGGTCAAACAAAAAGTTTGTAAATATAAATTTGATCTTAGTTTTTCTGTCATAACTTTTAAAGTTTTTAATTAAAATGAGATTTTTTAATGTTTTTTGATGTAAAATTTAATTTTACATAAATAAGTATTCGTGAGTTTTTTCAAAAGAACTGATACTTTTCGAGATATACAGGGTCAAACAAAAAGTTTGTAAATATAAATTTAATCTCAGTTTTTCTGTCATAACTTTTAATGTTTTTAATTAAAATCAGATTTTTTAATGTTTTTTGATGTAGAATTTAATATTACACAAAAAAGTATTCCTAAGTTTTTTTAAAAAAACTAATACTTTTCGAGATATATAGGGTCAAACAAAAAGTTTGTAAATATAAATTTGATCTTAGTTTTTCTGTCATAACTTTTAAAGTTTTTAATTAAAATGAGATTTTTTAATGTTTTTTGATGTAAATTTTAATTTTACATAAGTAAGTATTCCTGAGTTTTTTCAAAAGAACTGATACTTTTCGAGATATACAGGGTCAAACAAAAAGTTTGTAAATATAAATTTAATCTCAGTTTTTCTGTCATTACTTTTAATGTTTTTAATTAAAATCAGATTTTTTAATGTTTTTTGATGTAGAATTTAATATTACACAAAAAAGTATTCCTAAGTTTTTTTAAAAAAACTAATACTTTTCGAGATATATAGGGTCAAACAAAAAGTTTGTAAATATAAATTTGATCTTAGTTTTTCTGTCATAACTTTTAATGTTTTTAATTAAAATCAGATTTTTTAATGTTTTTTGATGTAGAATTTAATATTACACAAAAAAGTATTCCTAAGTTTTTTTAAAAAAACTAATACTTTTTGAGATATATAGGGTCAAACAAAAAGTTTGTAAATATAAATTTGATCTTAGTTTTTCTGTCATAACTTTTAAAGTTTTTAATTAAAATGAGATTTTTTAATGTTTTTTGATGTAAAATTTAATTTTACATAAATAAGTATTCGTGAGTTTTTTCAAAAGAACTGATACTTTTCGAGATATACAGGGTCAAACAAAAAGTTTGTAAATATAAATTTAATCTCAGTTTTTCTGTCATAACTTTTAATGTTTTTAATTAAAATCAGATTTTTTAATGTTTTTTGATGTAGAATTTAATATTACACAAAAAAGTATTCCTAAGTTTTTTTAAAAAAACTAATACTTTTCGAGATATATAGGGTCAAACAAAAAGTTTGTAAATATAAATTTGATCTTAGTTTTTCTGTCATAACTTTTAAAGTTTTTAATTAAAATGAGATTTTTTAATGTTTTTTGATGTAAAATTTAATTTTACATAAATAAGTATTCGTGAGTTTTTTCAAAAGAACTGACACTTTTCGAGATATACAGGGTCAAACAAAAAGTTTGTAAATATAAATTTAATCTCAGTTTTTCTGTCATAACTTTTAATGTTTTTAATTAAAATCAGATTTTTTAATGTTTTTTGATGTAGAATTTAATATTACACAAAAAAGTATTCCTAAGTTTTTTTAAAAAAACTAATACTTTTCGAGATATATAGGGTCAAACAAAAAGTTTGTAAATATAAATTTGATCTTAGTTTTTCTGTCATAACTTTTAAAGTTTTTAATTAAAATGAGATTTTTTAATGTTTTTTGATGTAAATTTTAATTTTACATAAGTAAGTATTCCTGAGTTTTTTCAAAAGAACTGATACTTTTCGAGATATACAGGGTCAAACAAAAAGTTTGTAAATATAAATTTAATCTCAGTTTTTCTGTCATTACTTTTAATGTTTTTAATTAAAATCAGATTTTTTAATGTTTTTTGATGTAGAATTTAATATTACACAAAAAAGTATTCCTAAGTTTTTTTAAAAAAACTAATACTTTTCGAGATATATAGGGTCAAACAAAAAGTTTGTAAATATAAATTTGATCTTAGTTTTTCTGTCATAACTTTTAAAGTTTTTAATTAAAATGAGATTTTTTAATGTTTTTTGATGTAAAATTTAATTTTACATAAATAAGTATTCCTGAGTTTTTTCGAAAGAACTGATACTTTTCGAGATATACAGGGTCAAACAAAAAGTTTGTAAATATAAATTTAATCTCAGTTTTTCTGTCATTACTTTTAACCTTTTTAATTAAAATAAGATTTTTTGATGTAGAATTTAATATTACCCAAAAAATTATTCTTGAGTTTTTTTAAAAAAACTAATACTTTTCGAGATATATAGGGTCAAACAAAAAGTTTGTAAATATAAATTTGATCTCAGTTTTTCTGTCATAACTTTTAAAGTTTTTTATTAAAATCAGAATTTTTGGGGTTTTTTAATGTAAAATTTAATTTTACATAAAAAAGTATTCTTGAGTTTTTTCCAAAAAACTGATACTTTTCGAGATATATAGGGTCAAACAAAAAGTTTGTAAATATAAATTTAATCTCAGTTTTTCTGTCATTACTTTTAATTTTTTTAATTAAAATAAGATTTTTTAATTTTTTTTCATGTAGAATTTAATTTTACACAAAAAAGTATTTTTAAGTTTTTTCAAAAAAACTAATAATTTTCCAGATATATAGGGTCAAACAAAAAGTTTGTAAATATAAATTTTATCTAAGTTTTTCTGTCATAACTTTTAAAGTTTTTAATTAAAATGAGGTTTTTTAACGTTTTTTGATGTAAAATTTAATTTTACATAAAAAAGTATTCTTAAGTTTTTTCAAAAAAACTGATACTTTTCGAGATATACAGGGTCAAACAAAAAGTTTGTAAATATAAATTCTCAGTTTTTCTGTCATAACTTTTAACGTTTTTAATTAAAATAAGATTTTTTGATGAAGAATTTAATATTACACAAAAAAGTATTTCTAAGTTTTTTCAAAAAAACTAATAGTTTTCGAGATATATAGGGTCAAACAAAAAGTTTGTAAATATAAATTTGATCTAAGTTTTTCTGTCATAACTTTTAAAGTTATTAATTAAAATGAGATTTTTTAATGTTTTTTGATGTAAAATTTAATTTTACATAAATAAGTATTTCTGAGTTTTTTCAAAAGAACTGATACTTTTTGAGATATACAGGGTCAAACAAAAAGTTTGTAAATATAAATTTAATCTCAGTTTTTCTGTCATTACTTTTAACGTTTTTAATTAAAATAAGATTTTTTGATGTAGAATTTAATATTACACAAAAAAGTATTCTTGAGTTTTTTTTAAAAAACTAATATTTTTCGAGATATATAGGGTCAAACAAAAAGTTTGTAAATATAAATTTGATCTCAGTTTTTCTGTCATAACTTTTAAAGTTTTCATTAAAATCAGAATTTTTGGGGTTTTTTAATGTAAAATTTAATTTTACATAAAAAAGTATTCTTGAGTTTTTTCAAAAAAACTGATACTTTTCGAGATATATAGGGTCAAACAAAAAGTTTGTAAATATAAATTTATTCTCAGTTTTTCTGTCATAACTTTTAATGTTTTTAATTAAAATCAGATTTTTTAATGTTTTTTGATGTAGAATTTAATATTACACAAAAAAGTATTCTTAAGTTTTTTTAAAAAAACTAATACTTTTCGAGATATATAGGGTCAAACAAAAAGTTTGTAAATATAAATTTGATCTTAGTTTTTCTCTCATAACTTTTAAAGTTTTTAATTAAAATGAGATTTTTTAACGTTTTTTGATGTAAAATTTAATTTTACATAGGTAAGTATTCCTGATTTTTTTCAAAAGAACTGATACTTATCGAGATATACAGGGTCAAACAAAAAGTTTGTAAATATAAATTTAATCTCAGTTTTTCTGTCATTACTTTTAACGTTTTTAATTAAAATAAAATTTTTTGATGTAGAATTTAATATTACACAAAAAGGTATTCTTGAGTTTTTTTAAAGAAACTAATACTTTTCGAGATATATAGGGTCAAACAAAAAGTTTGTAAATATAAATTTGATCTCAGTTTTTCTGTCATAACTTTTAAAGTTTTTTATTAAAATCAGAATTTTTGGGGTTTTTTAATGTGAAATTTAATTTTACATAAAAAAGTATTCTTAAGTTTTTTCAAAAAAACTGATACTTTTCGAGATATATAGGGTCAAACAAAAAGTTTGTAAATATAAATTTAATCTCAGTTTTTCTGTCATAACTTTTAATGTTTTTAATTAAAATCAGATTTTTTAATGTTTTTTGATGTAGAATTTAATATTACACAAAAAAGTATTCCTAAGTTTTTTTAAAAAAACTAATACTTTTCGAGATATATAGGGTCAAACAAAAAGTTTGTAAATATAAATTTGATCTTAGTTTTTCTGTCATAACTTTTAAAGTTTTTAATTAAAATGAGATTTTTTAATGTTTTTTGATGTAAAATTTAATTTTACATAAATAAGTATTCCTGAGTTTTTTCAAAAGAACTGATACTTTTCGAGATATACAGGGTCAAACAAAAAGTTTGTAAATATAAATTTAATCTCAGTTTTTCTGTCATTACTTTTAACGTTTTTAATTAAAATAAGATTTTTTGATGTAAAATTTAATATTACACAAAAAAGTATTCTTGAGTTTTTTTTAAAAAACTAATACTTTTCGAGATATATAGGGTCAAACAAAAAGTTTGTAAATATAAATTTGATCTCAGTTTTTCTGTCATAACTTTTAAAGTTTTTTATTAAAATCAGAATTTTTGGGGTTTTTTAATGTAAAATTTAATTTTACATAAAAAAGTATTCTTGAGTTTTTTCAAAAAAACTGATACTTTTCGAGATATATAGGGTCAAACAAAAAGTTTGTAAATATAAATTTAATCTCAGTTTTTCTGTCATAACTTTTAATGTTTTTAATTAAAATTAGATTTTTTAATGTTTTGTGATGTAGAATTTCATATTACACAGAAAAGTATCCCTAAGTTTTTTTAAAAAAACTAATACTTTTCGAGATATATAGGGTCAAACAAAAAGTTTGTAAATATAAATTTGATCTTAGTTTTTCTGTCATAACTTTTAAAGTTTTTAATTAAAATGAGATTTTTTAATGTTTTTTGATGTAAAATTTAATTTTACATAAATAAGTATTCCTGAGTTTTTTCAAAAGAACTGATACTTTTCGAGATATACAGGGTCAAACAAAAAGTTTGTAAATATAAATTTAATCTCAGTTTTTCTGTCATTACTTTTAACGTTTTTAATTAAAATAAGATTTTTTGATGTAGAATTTTATATTACACAAAAAAGTATTCCTGAGTTTTTTTAAAAAAACTAATACTTTTCGAGATATATAGGGTCAAACAAAAAGTTTGTAAATATAAATTTGATCTCAGTTTTTCTGTCATCACTTTTAAAGTTTTTTATTAAAATCAGAATTTTTGGGGTTTTTTAATGTAAAATTTAATTTTACATAAAAAAGTATTCTTGAGTTTTTTCAAAAAAACTGATACTTTTCGAGATATATAGGGTCAAACAAAAAGTTTGTAAATATAAATTTAATCTCAGTTTTTCTGTCATAACTTTTAATGTTTTTAATTAAAATCAGATTTTTTATGTTTTTTGATGAAGAATTTAATATTACACAAAAAAGTATTCTTAAGGTTTTTTAAAAAAACTAATACTTTTCGAGATATATAGGGTCAAACAAAAAGTTTGTAAATATAAATTTGATCTTAGTTTTTCTGTCATAACTTTTAAAGTTTTTAATTAAAATGAGATTTTTTAATGTTTTTTGATGTAAAATTTAATTTTACATAAATAAGTATTCCTGAGTTTTTTCAAAAGAACTGATACTTTTCGAGATATACAGGTTCAAACAAAATGTTTGTAAATATAAATTTAATCTCAGTTTTTCTGTCATTACTTTTAACGGTTTTAATTAAAATAAGATTTTTTGATGTAGAATTTTATATTACACAAAAAAGTATTCCTGAGTTTTTTTAAAAAAACTAATACTTTTCGAGATATATAGGGTCAAACAAAAAGTTTGTAAATATAAATTTGATCTCAGTTTTTCTGTCATCACTTTTAAAGTTTTTTATTAAAATCAGAATTTTTGGGGTTTTTTAATGTAAAATTTAATTTTACATAAAAAAGTATTCTTGAGTTTTTTCAAAAAAACTGATACTTTTCGAGATATATAGGGTCAAACAAAAAGTTTGTAAATATAAATTTAATCTCAGTTTTTCTGTCATAACTTTTAATGTTTTTAATTAAAATTAGATTTTTTATGTTTTTTGATGAAGAATTTAATATTACACAAAAAAGTATTCTTAAGGTTTTTTAAAAAAACTAATACTTTTCGAGATATATAGGGTCAAACAAAAAGTTTGTAAATATAAATTTGATCTTAGTTTTTCTGTCATAACTTTTAAAGTTTTTAATTAAAATAAGATTTTTTAATGTTTTTTGATGTAAAATTTAATTTTACATAAATAAGTATTCCTGAGTTTTTTCAAAAGAACTGATACTTTTCGAGATATACAGGTTCAAACAAAATGTTTGTAAATATAAATTTAATCTCAGTTTTTCTGTCATTACTTTTAACGGTTTTAATTAAAATAAGATTTTTTGATGTAGAATTTAATATCACACAAAAAAGTATTCTTGAGTTTTTTTAAAAAAACTAATACTTTTCGAGATATATAGGGTCAAACAAAAAGTTTGTAAATATAAATTTGATCTCAGTTTTTCTGTCATAACTTTTAAAGTTTTTTATTAAAATCAGAATTTTTGGGGTTTTTTAATGTAAAATTTAATTTTACATAAAAAAGTATTCTTAAGTTTTTTCAAAAAAACTGAGACTTTTCGAGATATATAGGGTCAAACAAAAAGTTTGTAAATATAAATTTATTCTCAGTTTTTCTGTCATAACTTTTAATTTTTTTAATTAAATTAAGATTTGTTAATGTTTTTTGATGTAGAATTTAATTTTACACAAAAAAGTATTTCTAAGTTTTTTCAAAAAAAATAATAATTTTCGAGATATATAGGGTCAAACAAAAAGTTTGTAAATATAAATTTTATCTAAGTTTTTCTGTCATAACTTTTAAAGTTTTTAATTAAAATGAGGTTTTTTAACGTTTTTTGATGTAAAATTTAATTTTACATAAATAAGTATTCCTGAGTTTTTTCAAAAGAACTGATACTTTTCGAGATATACAGGGTCAAACAAAAAGTTTGTAAATATAAATTCTCAGTTTTTCTGTCATAACTTTTAACGTTTTTAATTAAAATAAGATTTTTTGATGTAGAATTTAATATTACACAAAAAAGTATTTCTAAGTTTTTTCAAAAAAACTAATAATTTTCGAGATATATAGGGTCAAACAAAAAGTTTGTAAATATAAATTTGATCTAAGTTTTTCTGTCATAACTTTTAAAGTTATTAATTAAATGAGATTTTTTAATGTTTTTTTATGTAAAATTTAATTTTACATAAATAAGTATTCCTGAGGTTTTTCAAAAGAACTGATACTTTTTGAGATATACAGGGTCAAACAAAAAGTTTGTAAATATAAATTTAATCTCAGTTTTTCTGTCATAACTTTTAATGTTTTAGATTAAAATCAGATTTTTTAATGTTTTTTGATGAAGAATTTAATATTACACAAAAAAGTATTCTTAAGTTTTTTTAAAAAAACTAATACTTTTCGAGATATATAGGGTCAAACAAAAAGTTTGTAAATATAAATTTGATCTTAGTTTTTCTGTCATAACTTTTAAAGTTTTTAATTAAAATGAGATTTTTAATGTTTTTTGATGTAAAATTTAATTTTACATAAATAAGTATTCGTGAGTTTTTTTAAAAGAACTGATACTTTTCGAGATATACAGGGTCAAACAAAAAGTTTGTAAATATAAATTTAATCTCAGTTTTTCTGTCATTACTTTTAACGTTTTTAATTAAAATAAGATTTTTTGATGTAGAATTTAATATTACACAAAAAGGTATTCTTGAGTTTTTTTAAAGAAACTAATACTTTTCGAGATATATAGGGTCAAACAAAAAGTTTGTAAATATAAATTTGATCTCAGTTTTTCTGTCATAACTTTTAAAGTTTTTTATTAAAATCAGAATTTTTGGGGTTTTTTAATGTAAAATTTAATTTTACATAAAAAAGTATTCTTAAGTTTTTTCAAAAAAACTGATACTTTTCGAGATATATAGGGTCAAACAAAAAGTTTGTAAATATAAATTTAATTTCAGTTTTTCTGTCATAACTTTTAATGTTTTTAATTAAAATCAGATTTTTTAATGTTTTTTGATGTAGAATTTAATATTACACAAAAAAGTATTCCTAAGTTTTTTTAAAAAAACTAATACTTTTCGAGATATATAGGGTCAAACAAAAAGTTTGTAAATATAAATTTGATCTTAGTTTTTCTGTCATAACTTTTAAAGTTTTTAATTAAAATGAGATTTTTTAATGTTTTTTGATGTAAAATTTAATTTTACATAAATAAGTATTCCTGAGTTTTTTCAAAAGAACTGATACTTTTCGAGATATACAGGGTCAAACAAAAAGTTTGTAAATATAAATTTAATCTCAGTTTTTCTGTCATTACTTTTAACGTTTTTAATTAAAATAAGATTTTTTGATGTAGAATTTAATATTACACAAAAAAGTATTCTTGAGTTTTTTTTAAAAAACTAATACTTTTCGAGATATATAGGGTCAAACAAAAAGTTTGTAAATATAAATTTGATCTCAGTTTTTCTGTCATAACTTTTAAAGTTTTTTATTAAAATCAGAATTTTTGGGGTTTTTTAATGTAAAATTTAATTTTACATAAAAAAGTATTCTTGAGTTTTTTCAAAAAAACTGATACTTTTCGAGATATATAGGGTCAAACAAAAAGTTTGTAAATATAAATTTAATCTCAGTTTTTCTGTCATAACTTTTAATGTTTTTAATTAAAATTAGATTTTTTAATGTTTTTTGATGTAGAATTTCATATTACACAGAAAAGTATACCTAAGTTTTTTTAAAAAAACTAATACTTTTCGAGATATATAGGGTCAAACAAAAAGTTTGTAAATATAAATTTGATCTTAGTTTTTCTGTCATAACTTTTAAAGTTTTTAATTAAAATGAGATTTTTTAATGTTTTTTGATGTAAAATTTAATTTTACATAAATAAGTATTCCTGAGTTTTTTCAAAAGAACTGATACTTTTCGAGATATACAGGGTCAAACAAAAAGTTTGTAAATATAAATTTAATCTCAGTTTTTCTGTCATTACTTTTAACGTTTTTAATTAAAATAAGATTTTTTGATGTAGAATTTTATATTACACAAAAAAGTATTTCTGAGTTTTTTTAAAAAAACTAATACTTTTCGAGTTATATAGGGTCAAACAAAAAGTTTGTAAATATAAATTTGATCTTAGTTTTTCTGTCATCACTTTTAAAGTTTTTTATTAAAATCAGAATTTTTGGGGTTTTTTAATGTAAAATTTAATTTTACATAAAAAAGTATTCTTGAGTTTTTTCAAAAAAACTGATACTTTTCGAGATATATAGGGTCAAACAAAAAGTTTGTAAATATAAATTTAATCTCAGTTTTTCTGTCATAACTTTTAATGTTTTTAATTAAAATCAGATTTTTTATGTTTTTTGATGAAGAATTTAATATTACACAAAAAAGTATTTTTAAGTTTTTTTAAAAAAACTAAGATCAAATTTATATTTACAAACTTTTTGTTTGACCCTATATATCTCGAAAAGTATTAGTTTTTTTAAAAAAACTTAGGAATACTTTTTTGTGTAATATTAAATTCTACATCAAAAAACATTAAAAAATCTGATTTTAATTAAAAACATTAAAAGTTATGACAGAAAAACTGAGATTAAATTTATATTTACAAACTTTTTGTTTGACCCTATATATCTCGAAAAGTATCAGTTTTTTTGAAAAAACTTAAGAATACTTTTTTATGTAAAATTAAATTTTACATTAAAAAACCCCAAAAATTCTGATTTTAATAAAAAACTTTAAAAGTTATGACAGAAAAACTGAGATCAAATTTATATTTACAAACTTTTTGTTTGACCCTATATATCTCGAAAAGTATTAGTTTCTTTAAAAAAACTCAAGAATACCTTTTTGTGTAATATTAAATTCTACATCAAAAAATCTTATTTTAATTAAAAACGTTAAAAGTAATGACAGAAAAACTGAGATTAAATTTATATTTACAAACTTTTTGTTTGACCCTGTATATCTCGAAAAGTATCAGTTCTTTTAAAAAAACTCACGAATACTTATTTATGTAAAATTAAATTTTACATCAAAAAACATTAAAAAATCTCATTTTAATTAAAAACTTTAAAAGTTATGACAGAAAAACTAAGATCAAATTTATATTTACAAACTTTTTGTTTGACCCTATATATCTCGAAAAGTATTAGTTTTTTTAAAAAAACTTAGGAATACTTTTTTGTGTAATATTAAATTCTTCATCAAAAAACATTAAAAAATCTGATTTTAATCTAAAACATTAAAAGTTATGACAGAAAAACTGAGATTAAATTTATATTTACAAACTTTTTGTTTGACCCTGTATATCTCAAAAAGTATCAGTTCTTTTGAAAAAACTCAGGAATACTTATTTATGTAAAATTAAATTTTACATAAAAAAACATTAAAAAATCTCATTTAATTAATAACTTTAAAAGTTATGACAGAAAAACTTAGATCAAATTTATATTTACAAACTTTTTGTTTGACCCTATATATCTCGAAAATTATTAGTTTTTTTGAAAAAACTTAGAAATACTTTTTTGTGTAATATTAAATTCTACATCAAAAAATCTTATTTTAATTAAAAACGTTAAAAGTTATGACAGAAAAACTGAGAATTTATATTTACAAACTTTTTGTTTGACCCTGTATATCTCGAAAAGTATCAGTTCTTTTGAAAAAACTCAGGAATACTTATTTATGTAAAATTAAATTTTACATCAAAAAACGTTAAAAAACCTCATTTTAAATAAAAACTTTAAAAGTTATGACAGAAAAACTTAGATAAAATTTATATTTACAAACTTTTTGTTTGACCCTATATATCTCGAAAATTATTATTTTTTTTGAAAAAACTTAGAAATACTTTTTTGTGTAAAATTAAATTCTACATCAAAAAACATTAACAAATCTTAATTTAATTAAAAAAATTAAAAGTTATGACAGAAAAACTGAGAATAAATTTATATTTACAAACTTTTTGTTTGACCCTATATATCTCGAAAAGTATCAGTTTTTTTGAAAAAACTTAAGAATACTTTTTTATGTAAAATTAAATTTTACATTAAAAAACCCCAAAAATTCTGATTTTAATAAAAAACTTTAAAAGTTATGACAGAAAAACTGAGATCAAATTTATATTTACAAACTTTTTGTTTGACCCTATATATCTCGAAAAGTATTAGTTTTTTTAAAAAAACTCAAGAATACTTTTTTGTGTGATATTAAATTCTACATCAAAAAATCTTATTTTAATTAAAAACGTTAAAAGTAATGACAGAAAAACTGAGATTAAATTTATATTTACAAACATTTTGTTTGACCCTGTATATCTCGAAAAGTATCAGTTCTTTTGAAAAAACTCAGGAATACTTATTTATGTAAAATTAAATTTTACATCAAAAAACATTAAAAAATCTCATTTTAATTAAAAACTTTAAAAGTTATGACAGAAAAACTAAGATCAAATTTATATTTACAAACTTTTTGTTTGACCCTATATATCTCGAAAAGTATTAGTTTTTTTAAAAAAACTTAAGAATACTTTTTTGTGTAATATTAAATTCTTCATCAAAAAACATAAAAAATCTGATTTTAAGTAAAAACATTAAAAGTTATGACAGAAAAACTGAGATTAAATTTATATTTACAAACTTTTTGTTTGACCCTATATATCTCGAAAAGTATCAGTTTTTTTGAAAAAATTTAATCTCAGTTTTTCTGTCATAACTTTTAATGTTTTTAATTAAAATCAGATTTTTTATGTTTTTTGATGAAGAATTTAATATTACACAAAAAAGTATTCTTAAGTTTTTTTAAAAAAACTAATACTTTTCGAGATATATAGGGTCAAACAAAAAGTTTGTAAATATAAATTTGATCTTAGTTTTTCTGTCATAACTTTTAAAGTTTTTAATTAAAATGAGATTTTTTAATGTTTTTTGATGTAAAATTTAATTTTACATAAATAAGTATTCCTGAGTTTTTTCAAAAGAACTGATACTTTTCGAGATATACAGGGTCAAACAAAATGTTTGTAAATATAAATTTAATCTCAGTTTTTCTGTCATTACTTTTAACGTTTTTAATTAAAATAAGATTTTTTGATGTAGAATTTAATATCACACAAAAAAGTATTCTTGAGTTTTTTTAAAAAAACTAATACTTTTCGAGATATATAGGGTCAAACAAAAAGTTTGTAAATATAAATTTGATCTCAGTTTTTCTGTCATAACTTTTAAAGTTTTTTCTTAAAATCAGAATTTTTGGGGTTTTTTAATGTAAAATTTAATTTTACATAAAAAAGTATTCTTAAGTTTTTTCAAAAAAACTGATACTTTTCGAGATATATAGGGTCAAACAAAAAGTTTGTAAATATAAATTTATTCTCAGTTTTTCTGTCATAACTTTTAATTTTTTTAATTAAATTAAGATTTGTTAATGTTTTTTGATGTAGAATTTAATTTTACGCAAAAAAGTATTTCTAAGTTTTTTCAAAAAAACTAATAATTTTCGAGATATATAGGGTCAAACAAAAAGTTTGTAAATATAAATTTGATCTAAGTTTTTCTGTCATAACTTTTAAAGTTTTTAATTAAAATGAGATTTTTTAATGTTTTTTGATGTAAAATTTAATTTTACATAAATAACTATTCCTGAGTTTTTTCAAAAGAAATGATACTTTTTGAGATATACAGGGTCAAACAAAAAGTTTGTAAATATAAATTTAATCTCAGTTTTTCTGTCAATACTTTTAACGTTTTTAATTAAAATAAGATTTTTTGATGTAGAATTTAATATTACACAAAAAAGTATTCCTGAGTTTTTTTAAAAAAACTAATACTTTTCGAGATATATAGGGTCAAACAAAAAGTTTGTAAATATAAATTTGATCTCAGTTTTTCTGTCATAACTTTTAAAGTTTTTTATTAAAATCAGAATTTTTGGGGTTTTTTAATTTAAAATTTAATTTTACATAAAAAAGTATTCTGGAGTTTTTTCAAAAAAACTGATACTTTTCGAGATATATAGGGTCAAACAAAAAGTTTGTAAATATAAATTTAATCTCAGTTTTTCTGTCATAACTTTTAATGTTTTTAATTAAAATCAGATTTTTTAATGTTTTTTGATGTAGAATTTAATATTACACAAAAAAGTATTCCTAAGTTTTTTTAAAAAAACTAATACTTTTCGAGATATATAGGGTCAAACAAAAAGTTTGTAAATATAAATTTGATCTTAGTTTTTCTGTCATAACTTTTAAAGTTTTTAATTAAAATGAGATTTTTTAATGTTTTTTGATGTAAAATTTAATTTTACATAAATAAGTATTCCTGAGTTTTTTCAAAAGAACTGATACTTTTCGAGATATACAGGGTCAAACAAAAAGTTTGTAAATATAAATTTAATCTCAGTTTTTCTGTCATTACTTTTAACGTTTTTAATTAAAATAAGATTTTTGATGTAGAATTTAATATTACACAAAAAAGTATTCTTGAGTTTTTTAAAAAAAACTAATACTTTTCGAGATATCTAGGGTCAAACAAAAAGTTTTTAAATATAAATTTGATCTCAGTTTTTCTGTCATAACTTTTAAAGTTTTTTATTAAAATCAGAATTTTTGGGGTTTTTTAATGTAAAATTTAATTCTACATAAAAAAGTATTCTTGAGTTTTTTCAAAAAAACTGATACTTTTCGAGATATATAGGGTCAAACAAAAAGTTTGTAAATATAAATTTAATCTCAGTTTTTCTGTCATAACTTTTAATGTTTTTAATTATAATCAGATTTTTTAATGTTTTTTGATGTAGAATTTAATATTACACAAAAAAGTATTCCTAAGTTTTTTTAAAAAAACTAATACTTTTCGAGATATATAGGGTCAAACAAAAAGTTTGTAAATATAAATTTGATCTTAGTTTTTCTGTCATAACTTTTAAAGTTTTTAATTAAAATGAGATTTTTTAATGTTTTTTGATGTAAAATTTAATTTTACATAAATAAGTATTCCTGAGTTTTTTCAAAAGAACTGATACTTTTCGAGATATACAGGGTCAAACAAAAAGTTTGTAAATATAAATTTAATCTCAGTTTTTCTGTCATTACTTTTAACGTTTTTAATTAAGATAAGATTTTTTGATGTAGAATTTAATACTACACAAAAAAGTATTCTTGAGTTTTTTTAAAAAAACTAATACTTTTCGAGATATATAGGGTCAAACAAAAAGTTTGTAAATATAAATTTGATCTCAGTTTTTCTGTCATAACTTTTAAAGTTTTTAATTAAAATCCGAATTTTTGGGGTTTTTTAATGTAAAATTTAATTCTACATAAAAAAGTATTCCTGAGTTTTTTCCAAAAAACTGATACTTTTCGAGATATATAGGGTCAAACAAAAAGTTTGTAAATATAAATTTAATCTCAGTTTTTCTGTCATAACTTTTAATGTTTTTAATTAAAATTAGATTTTTTAATGTTTTTTGATGTAGAATTTAATATTACACAGAAAAGTATTCCTAAGTTTTTTTAAAAAAACTAATACTTTTCGAGATATATAGGGTCAAACAAAAAGTTTGTAAATATAAATTTGATCTTAGTTTTTCTGTCATAACTTTTAAAGTTTTTAATTAAAATGAGATTTTTTAATGTTTTTTGATGTAAAATTTAATTTTACATAAATAAGTATTCCTGAGTTTTTTCAAAAGAACTGATACTTTTCGAGATATACAGGGTCAAACAAAAAGTTTGTAAATATAAATTTAATCTCAGTTTTTCTGTCATTACTTTTAACGTTTTTAATTAAAATAAGATTTTTGATGTAGAATTTAATATTACACAAAAAAGTATTCTTGAGTTTTTTAAAAAAAACTAATACTTTTCGAGATATCTAGGGTCAAACAAAAAGTTTTTAAATATAAATTTGATCTCAGTTTTTCTGTCATAACTTTTAAAGTTTTTTATTAAAATCAGAATTTTTGGGGTTTTTTAATGTAAAATTTAATTCTACATAAAAAAGTATTCTTGAGTTTTTTCAAAAAAACTGATACTTTTCGAGATATATAGGGTCAAACAAAAAGTTTGTAAATATAAATTTAATCTCAGTTTTTCTGTCATAACTTTTAATGTTTTTAATTAAAATCAGATTTTTTAATGTTTTTTGATGTAGAATTTAATATTACACAAAAAAGTATTCCTAAGTTTTTTTAAAAAAACTAATACTTTTCGAGATATATAGGGTCAAACAAAAAGTTTGTAAATATAAATTTGATCTTAGTTTTTCTGTCATAACTTTTAAAGTTTTTAATTAAAATGAGATTTTTTAATGTTTTTTGATGTAAAATTTAATTTTACATAAATAAGTATTCCTGAGTTTTTTCAAAAGAACTGATACTTTTCGAGATATACAGGGTCAAACAAAAAGTTTGTAAATATAAATTTAATCTCAGTTTTTCTGTCATTACTTTTAACGTTTTTAATTAAGATAAGATTTTTTGATGTAGAATTTAATACTACACAAAAAAGTATTCTTGAGTTTTTTTAAAAAAACTAATACTTTTCGAGGTATATAGGGTCAAACAAAAAGTTTGTAAATATAAATTTAACCTCAGTTTTTCTGTCATAACTTTTAATGTTTTTAATTAAAATCAGATTTTTTAATGTTTTTTGATGAAGAATTTAATATTACACAAAAAAGTATTCCTAAGTTTTTTTAAAAAAACTAATACTTTTCGAGATATATAGGGTCAAACAAAAAGTTTGTAAATATAAATTTGATCTTAGTTTTTCTGTCATAACTTTTAAAGTTTTTAATTAAAATGAGATTTTTTAATGTTTTTTGATGTAAAATTTAATTTTACATAAATAAGTATTCTTAAGTTTTTTCAAAAGAACTGATACTTTTCGAGATATACAGGGTCAAACAAAAAGTTTGTAAATATAAATTTAATCTCAGTTTTTCTGTCATTACTTTTAACGTTTTTAATTAAAATAAGATTTTTTGATGTAGAATTTAATATTACACAAAAAAGTATTCTTGAGTTTTTTAAAAAAAACTAATACTTTTCGAGATATCTAGGGTCAAACAAAAAGTTTTTAAATATAAATTTGATCTCAGTTTTTCTGTCATAACTTTTAAAGTTTTTAATTAAAATCCGAATTTTTGGGGTTTTTTAATGTAAAATTTAATTTTACATAAAAAAGTATTCCTGAGTTTTTTCCAAAAAACTGATACTTTTCGAGATATATAGGGTCAAACAAAAAGTTTGTAAATATAAATTTAATCTCAGTTTTTCTGTCATAACTTTTAATGTTTTTAATTAAAATTAGATTTTTTAAAGTTTTTTGATGTAGAATTTAATATTACACAGAAAAGTATTCCTAAGTTTTTTTAAAAAAACTAATACTTTTCGAGATATATAGGGTCAAACAAAAAGTTTGTAAATATAAATTTGATCTTAGTTTTTCTGTCATAACTTTTAAAGTTTTTAATTAAAATGAGATTTTTTAATGTTTTTTGATGTAAAATTTAATTTTACATAAATAAGTATTCTTGAGTTTTTTCAAAAGAACTGATACTTTTCGAGATATACAGGGTCAAACAAAAAGTTTGTAAATATAAATTTAATCTCAGTTTTTCTGTCATTACTATTAACGTTTTTAATTAAAATAAGATTTTTTGATGTAGAATTTAATATTACACAAAAAAGTATTCTTGAGTTTTTTTTAAAAAACGAATACTTTTCGAGATATATAGGGTCAAACAAAAAGTTTGTAAATATAAATTTAACCTCAGTTTTTCTGTCATAACTTTTAATGTTTTTAATTAAAATCAGATTTTTTAATGTTTTTTGATGAAGAATTTAATATTACACAAAAAAGTATTCCTAAGTTTTTTTAAAAAAACTAATACTTTTCGAGATATATAGGGTCAAACAAAAAGTTTGTAAATATAAATTTGATCTTAGTTTTTCTGTCATAACTTTTAAAGTTTTTAACTAAAATGAGATTTTTTAATGTTTTTTGATGTAAAATTTAATTTTACATAAATAAGTATTCCTGAGTTTTTTCAAAAGAACTGATACTTTTCGAGATATATAGGGTCAAACAAAAAGTTTGTAAATATAAATTTAATCTCAGTTTTTCTGTCATTACTTTTAATTTTTTTAATTAAAATAAGATTTTTTAATTTTTTTTCATGTAGAATTTAATTTTACACAAAAAAGTATTTCTAAGTTTTTTCAAAAAAACTAATAATTTTCGAGATATATAGGGTCAAACAAAAAGTTTGTAAATATAAATTTGATCTAAGTTTTTCTGTCATAACTTTTAAAGTTATTAATTAAAATGAGATTTTTTAATGTTTTTTGATGTAAAATTTAATTTTACATAAATAAGTATTTCTGAGTTTTTTCAAAAGAACTGATACTTTTTGAGATATACAGGGTAAAACAAAAAGTTTGTAAATATAAATTTAATCTCAGTTTTTCTGTCATTACTTTTAACGTTTTTAATTAAAATAAGATTTTTTAATGTAGAATTTAATATTACACAAAAAAGTATTCTTGAGTTTTTTTCAAAAAACTAATACTTTTCGAGATATATAGGGTCAAACAAAAAGTTTGTAAATATAAATTTGATCTCAGTTTTTCTGTCATAACTTTTAAAGTTTTTATTAAAATCAGAATTTTTGGGGTTTTTTAATGTAAAATTTAATTTTACATAAAAAAGTATTCTTGAGTTTTTTCAAAAAAACTGATACTTTTCGAGATATATAGGGTCAAACAAAAAGTTTGTAAATATAAATTTAATCTCAGTTTTTCTGTCATAACTTTTAATGTTTTTAATTAAAATCAGATTTTTTAATGTTTTTTGATGTAGAATTTAATATTACACAAAAAAGTATTCTTAAGTTTTTTTAAAAAAACTAATACTTTTCGAGATATATAGGGTCAAACAAAAAGTTTGTAAATATAAATTTGATCTTAGTTTTTCTCTCATAACTTTTAAAGTTTTTAATTAAAATGAGATTTTTTAATGTTTTTTGATGTAAAATTTAATTTTACATAAGTAAGTATTCCTGAGTTTTTTCAAAAGAACTGATACTTTTCGAGATATACAGGGTCAAACAAAAAGTTTGTAAATATAAATTTAATCTCAGTTTTTCTGTCATTACTTTTAACGTTTTTAATTAAAATAAGATTTTTTGATGTAGAAATTAATATTACACAAAAAAGTATTCTTGAGTTTTTTTAAAGAAACTAATACTTTTCGAGATATATAGGGTCAAACAAAAAGTTTGTAAATATAAATTTGATCTCAGTTTTTCTGTCATAACTTTTAAAGTTTTTTATTAAAATCAGAATTTTTGGGGTTTTTTAATGTAAAATTTAATTTTACATAAAAAAGTATTCTTAAGTTTTTTCAAAAAAACTGATACTTTTCGAGATATATAGGGTCAAACAAAAAGTTTGTAAATATAGATTTAATCTCAGTTTTTCTGTCATAACTTTTAATGTTTTTAATTAAAATGAGATTTTTTAATGTTTTTTGATGTAAAATTTAATTTTACATAAGTAAGTATTCCTGAGTTTTTTCAAAAGAACTGATACTTTTCGAGATATACAGGGTCAAACAAAAAGTTTGTAAATATAAATTTAATCTCAGTTTTTCTGTCATTACTTTTAACGTTTTTAATTAAAATAAGATTTTTTGATGTAGAAATTAATATTACACAAAAAAGTATTCTTGAGTTTTTTTAAAGAAACTAATACTTTTCGAGATATATAGGGTCAAACAAAAAGTTTGTAAATATAAATTTGATCTCAGTTTTTCTGTCATAACTTTTAAAGTTTTTTATTAAAATCAGAATTTTTGGGGTTTTTTAATGTAAAATTTAATTTTACATAAAAAAGTATTCTTAAGTTTTTTCAAAAAAACTGATACTTTTCGAGATATATAGGGTCAAACAAAAAGTTTGTAAATATAAATTTATTCTCAGTTTTTCTGTCATAACTTTTAATTTTTTTAATTAAATTAAGATTTGTTAATGTTTTTTAATGTAGAATTTAATTTTACACAAAAAAGTATTTCTAAGTTTTTTCAAAAAAAAATAATAATTTTCGAGATATATAGGGTCAAACAAAAAGTTTGTAAATATAAATTTTATCTAAGTTTTTCTGTCATAACTTTTAAGTTTTTAATTAAAATTAGGTTTTTTAACGTTTTTTGATGTAAAATTTAATTTTACATAAATAAGTATTCCTGAGTTTTTTCAAAAGAACTGATACTTTTCGAGATATACAGGGTCAAACAAAAAGTTTGTAAATATAAATTCTCAGTTTTTCTGTTATAACTTTTAACGTTTTTAATTAAAATAAGATTTTTTGATGTAGAATTTAATATTACACAAAAAAGTACTTCTAAGTTTTTTCAAAAAAACTAATAATTTTCGAGATATATAGGGTCAAACAAAAAGTTTGTAAATATAAATTTGATCTAAGTTTTTCTGTCATAACTTTTAAAGTTATTAATTAAAATGAGATTTTTTAATGTTTTTTGATGTAAAATTTAATTTTACATAAATAAGTATTCCTGAGTTTTTTCAAAAGAACTGATACTTTTTGAGATATACAGGGTCAAACAAAAAGTTTGTAAATATAAATTTAATCTCAGTTTTTCTGTCATAACTTTTAATGTTTTTAATTAAAATCAGATTTTTTAATGTTTTTTGATGAAGAATTTAATATTACACAAAAAAGTATTTCTAAGTT
Organism: Altica lythri; assembly: GCA_964028335.1. Taxonomy (NCBI): domain Eukaryota; kingdom Metazoa; phylum Arthropoda; class Insecta; order Coleoptera; family Chrysomelidae; genus Altica; species Altica lythri. Next base: position 644,683 of record CAXIIO010001191.1, read on the forward strand.
TTTTTAAAAAAACTAATACTTTTCGAGATATATAGGGTCAAACAAAAAGTTTGTAAATATAAATTTGATCTTAGTTTGTCTGTCATAACTTTTAAAGTTTTTAATTAAAATGAGATTTTTTAATGTTTTTTGATGTAAAATTTAATTTTACATAAATAAGTATTCGTGAGTTTTTTCAAAAGAACTGATACTTTTCGAGATATACAGGGTCAAACAAAAAGTTTGTAAATATAAATTTAATCTCAGTTTTGCTGTCATTACTTTTAACGTTTTTAATTAAAATAAGATTTTTTGATGTAGAATTTAATATCACACAAAAAAGTATACCTAAGTTTTTTTAAAAAAACTAATACTTTTTGAGATATATAGGGTCAAACAAAAAGTTTGTAAATATAAATTTGATCTCAGTTTTTCTGTCATAACTTTTAAAGTTTTTTATTAAAATCAGAATTTTTGGGGTTTTTTAATGTAAAATTTAATTTTACATAAAAAATTATTCTTGAGTTTTTTCAAAAAAACTGATACTTTTCGAGATATATAGGGTCAAACAAAAAGTTTGTAAATATAAATTTAATCTCAGTTTTTCTGTCATAACTTTTAATGTTTTTAATTAAAATCAGATTTTTTAATGTTTTTTGATGTAGAATTTAATATTACACAAAAAAGTATTCCTAAGTTTTTTTAAAAAAACTAATACTTTTCGAGATATATAGGGTCAAACAAGAAGTTTGTAAATATAAATTTGATCTTAGTTTTTCTGTCATAACTTTTAAAGTTTTTAATTAAAATGAGATTTTTTAATGTTTTTTGATGTAAAATTTAATTTTACATAAGTAAGTATTCCTGAGTTTTTTCAAAAGAACTGATACTTTTCGAGATATACAGGGTCAAACAAAAAGTTTGTAAATATAAATTTAATCACAGTTTTTCTGTCATTACTTTTAACGTTTTTAATTAAAATAAGATTTTTTGATGTAGAATTTAATATTACACAAAAAAGTGTTCTTGAGTTTTTTTAAAAAAACTAATACTTTTCGAGATATATAGGGTCAAACAAAAAGTTTGTAAATATAAATTTGATCTCAGTTTTTCTGTCATAACTTTTAAAATTTTTTATTAAAATCAGAATTTTTGGGGTTTTTTAATGTAAAATTTAATTTTACATAAAAAAGTATTCTTGAGTTTTTTTAAAAAAACTAATACTTTTCGAGATATATAGAGTCAAACAAAAAGTTTGTAAATATAAATTTGATCTTAGTTTTTCTGTCATAACTTTTAAAGTTTTTAATTAAAATGAGATTTTTTAATGTTTTTTGATGTAAAATTTAATTTTATATAAATAAGTATTCCTGAGTTTTTTCAAAAGAACTGATACTTTTCGAGATATACAGGGTCAAACAAAAAGTTTGTAAATATAAATTTAATCTCAGTTTTTCTGTCATTACTTTTAACGTTTTTAATTAAAATAAGATTTTTTGATGTAGAATTTAATATCACACAAAAAAGTATTCTTGAGTTTTTTTAAAAAAACTAATACTTTTCGAGATATATAGGGTCAAACAAAAAGTTTGTAAATATAAATTTGATCTCAGTTTTTCTGTCATAACTTTTAAAGTTTTTTATTAAAATCAGAATTTTTGGGGTTTTTTAATGTAAAATTTAATTTTACATAAAAAAGTATTCTTGAGTTTTTTCAAAAAAACTGATACTTTTCGAGATATATAGGGTCAAACAAAAAGTTTGTAAATATAAATTTAATCTCAGTTTTTCTGTCATTACTTTTAATTTTTTTAATTAAAATAAGATTTTTTAATGTTTTTTGATGTAGAATTTAATTTTACACAAAAAAGTATTTCTAAGTTTTTTCAAAAAAAATAATAATTTTCGAGATATATAGGGTCAAACAAAAAGTTTGTAAATATAAATTTTATCTAAGTTTTTCTGTCATAACTTTTAAAGTTTTTAATTAAAATGCGGTTTTTTAACGTTTTTTGATGTAAAATTTAATTTTACATAAAAAAGTATTCTTGAGTTTTTTCAAAAAAACTGATACTTTTCGAGATATACAGGGTCAAACAAAAAGTTTGTAAATATAAATTCTCAGTTTTTCTGTCATAACTTTTAACGTTTTTAATTAAAATAAGATTTTTTGATGTAGAATTTAATATTACACAAAAAAGTATTTCTAAGTTTTTTCAAAAAAACTAATAATTTTCGAGATATATAGGGTCAAACAAAAAGTTTGTAAATATAAATTTGATCTAAGTTTTTCTGTCATAACTTTTAAAGTTATTAATTAAAATGAGATTTTTTAATGTTTTTTGATGTAAAATTTAATTTTACATAAATAAGTATTCCTGAGTTTTTTCAAAAGAACTGATACTTTTTGAGATATACAGGGTTAAACAAAAAGTTTGTAAATATAAATTTAATCTCAGTTTTTCTGTCATTACTTTTAACGTTTTTAATTAAAATAAGATTTTTTTATGTAGAATTTAATATTACACAAAAAAGTATTCTTGAGTTTTTTTAAAAAAACTAATACTTTTCGAGATATATAGGGTCAAACAAAAAGTTTGTAAATATAAATTTGATCTCAGTTTTTCTGTCATAACTTTTAAAGTTTTTTATTAAAATCAGAATTTTTGGGGCTTTTTAATGTAAAATTTAATTTTACATAAAAAAGTATTCTTGAGTTTTTTCAAAAAAACTGATACTTTTCGAGATATATAGGGTCAAACAAAAAGTTTGTAAATATAAATTTAATCTCAGTTTTTCTGTCATAACTTTTAATGTTTTTAATTAAAATCAGATTTTTTAATGTTTTTTGATGTAGAATTTAATATTACACAAAAAAGTATTCCTAAGTTTTTTTAAAAAAACTAATACTTTTCGAGATATATAGAGTCAAACAAAAAGTTTGTAAATATAAATTTGATCTTAGTTTTTCTGTCATAACTTTTAAAGTTTTTAATTAAAATGAGATTTTTTAATGTTTTTTGATGTAAAATTTAATTTTACATAAATAAGTATTCCTGAGTTTTTTCAAATGAACTGATACTTTTCGAGATATATAGGGTCAAACAAAAAGTTTGTAAATATAAATTTAATCTCAGTTTTTCTGTCATTACTTTTAATTTTTTTAATTAAAATAAGATTTTTTAATTTTTTTTCATGTAGAATTTAATTTTACACAAAAAAGTATTTCTAAGTTTTTTCAAAAAAACTAATAATTTTCGAGATATATAGGTTCAAACAAAAAGTTTGTAAATATAAATTTGATCTAAGTTTTTCTGTCATAACTTTTAAAGTTATTAATTAAAATGAGATTTTTTAATGTTTTTTGATGTAAAATTTAATTTTACATAAATAAGTATTTCTGAGTTTTTTCAAAAGAACTGATACTTTTTGAGATATACAGGGTAAAACAAAAAGTTTGTAAATATAAATTTAATCTCAGTTTTTCTGTCATTACTTTTAACGTTTTTAATTAAAATAAGATTTTTTAATGTAGAATTTAATATTACACAAAAAAGTATTCTTGAGTTTTTTTCAAAAAACTAATACTTTTCGAGATATATAGGGTCAAACAAAAAGTTTGTAAATATAAATTTGATCTCAGTTTTTCTGTCATAACTTTTAAAGTTTTTTATTAAAATCAGAATTTTTGGGGTTTTTTAATGTAAAATTTAATTTTACATAAAAAAGTATTCTTGAGTTTTTTCAAAAAAACTGATACTTTTCGAGATATATAGGGTCAAACAAAAAGTTTGTAAATATAAATTTAATCTCAGTTTTTCTGTCATAACTTTTAATGTTTTTAACTAAAATCAGATTTTTTAATGTTTTTTGATGTAGAATTTAATATTACACAAAAAAGTATTCTTAAGTTTTTTTAAAAAAACTAATACTTTTCGAGATATATAGGGTCAAACAAAAAGTTTGTAAATATAAATTTGATCTCAGTTTTTCTGTCATAACTTTTAATGTTTTTAATTAAAATGAGATTTTTTAATGTTTTTTGATGTAAAATTTAATTTTACATAAGTAAGTATTCCTGAGTTTTTTCAAAAGAACTGATACATTTCGAGATATACAGGGTCAAACAAAAAGTTTGTAAATATAAATTTAATCTCAGTTTTTCTGTCATTACTTTTAACGTTTTTAATTAAAATAAGATTTTTTGATGTAGAAATTAATATTACACAAAAAAGTATTCTTGAGTTTTTTTAAAGAAACTAATACTTTTCGAGATATATAGGGTCAAACAAAAAGTTTGTAAATATAAATTTGATCTCAGTTTTTCTGTCATAACTTTTAAAGTTTTTTATTAAAATCAGAATTTTTGGGGTTTTTTAATGTAAAATTTAATTTTACATAAAAAAGTATTCCTAAGTTTTTTCAAAAAAACTGATACTTTTCGAGATATATAGGGTCAAACAAAAAGTTTGTAAATATAAATTTATTCTCAGTTTTTCTGTCATAACTTTTAATTTTTTTAATTAAATTAAGATTTGTTAATGTTTTTTGATGTAGAATTTAATTTTACACAAAAAAGTATTTCTAAGTTTTTTCAAAAAAAAATAATAATTTTCGAGATATATAGGGTCAAACAAAAAGTTTGTAAATATAAATTTTATCTAAGTTTTTCTGTCATAACTTTTAAGTTTTTAATTAAAATTAGGTTTTTTAACGTTTTTTGATGTAAAATTTAATTTTACATAAATAAGTATTCCTGAGTTTTTTCAAAAGAACTGATACTTTTCGAGATATACAGGGTCAAACAAAAAGTTTGTAAATATAAATTCTCAGTTTTTCTGTTATAACTTTTAACGTTTTTAATTAAAATAAGATTTTTTGATGTAGAATTTAATATTACACAAAAAAGTACTTCTAAGTTTTTTCAAAAAAACTAATAATTTTCGAGATATATAGGGTCAAACAAAAAGTTTGTAAATATAAATTTGATCTAAGTTTTTCTGTCATAACTTTTAAAGTTATTAATTAAAATGAGATTTTTTAATGTTTTTTGATGTAAAATTTAATTTTACATAAATAAGTATTCCTGAGTTTTTTCAAAAGAACTGATACTTTTTGAGATATACAGGGTCAAACAAAAAGTTTGTAAATATAAATTTAATCTCAGTTTTTCTGTCATAACTTTTAATGTTTTTAATTAAAATCAGATTTTTTAATGTTTTTTGATGAAGAATTTAATATTACACAAAAAAGTATTCCTAAGTTTTTTTAAAAAAACTAATACTTTTCGAGATATATAGGGTCAAACAAAAAGTTTGTAAATATAAATTTGATCTTAGTTTTTCTGTCATAACTTTTAAAGTTTTTAATTAAAATGAGATTTTTTAATGTTTTTTGATGTAAAATTTAATTTTACATAAATAAGTATTCGTGAGTTTTTTCAAAAGAACTGATACTTTTCGAGATATACAGGGTCAAACAAAAAGTTTGTAAATATAAATTTAATCTCAGTTTTGCTGTCATTACTTTTAACGTTTTTAATTAAAATAAGATTTTTTGATGTAGAATTTAATATCACACAAAAAAGTATACCTAAGTTTTTTTAAAAAAACTAATACTTTTTGAGATATATAGGGTCAAACAAAAAGTTTGTAAATATAAATTTGATCTCAGTTTTTCTGTCATAACTTTTAAAGTTTTTTATTAAAATCAGAATTTTTTGGGTTTTTTAATGTAAAATTTAATTTTACATAAAAAAGTATTCTTGAGTTTTTTCAAAAAAACTGATACTTTTCGAGATATATAGGGTCAAACAAAAAGTTTGTAAATATAAATTTAATCTCAGTTTTTCTGTCATAACTTTTAATGTTTTTAATTAAAATCAGATTTTTTAATGTTTTTTGATGTAGAATTTAATATTACACAAAAAAGTATTCCTAAGTTTTTTTAAAAAAACTAATACTTTTCGAGATATATAGGGTCAAACAAAAAGTTTGTAAATATAAATTTGATCTTAGTTTTTCTGTCATAACTTTTAAAGTTTTTAATTAAAATGAGATTTTTTAATGTTTTTTGATGTAAAATTTAATTTTACATAAGTAAGTATTCCTGAGTTTTTTCAAAAGAACTGATACTTTTCGAGATATACAGGGTCAAACAAAAAGTTTGTAAATATAAATTTAATCACAGTTTTTCTGTCATTACTTTTAACGTTTTTAATTAAAATAAGATTTTTTGATGTAGAATTTAATATTACACAAAAAAGTGTTCCTGAGTTTTTTTAAAAAAACTAATACTTTTCGAGATATATAGGGTCAAACAAAAAGTTTGTAAATATAAATTTGATCTCAGTTTTTCTGTCATAACTTTTAAAATTTTTTATTAAAATCAGAATTTTTGGGGTTTTTTAATGTAAAATTTAATTTTACATAAAAAAGTATTCTTGAGTTTTTTCAAAAAAACTGATACTTTTCGAGATATATAGGGTCAAACAAAAAGTTTGTAAATATAAATTTAATCTCAGTTTTTCTGTCATAACTTTTAATGTTTTTAATTAAAATCAGATTTTTTAATGTTTTTTGATGTAGAATTTAATATTACACAAAAAAGTATTCCTAAGTTTTTTTAAAAAAACTAATACTTTTCGAGATATATAGAGTCAAACAAAAAGTTTGTAAATATAAATTTGATCTTAGTTTTTCTGTCATAACTTTTAAAGTTTTTAATTAAAATGAGATTTTTTAATGTTTTTTGATGTAAAATTTAATTTTATATAAATAAGTATTCCTGAGTTTTTTCAAAAGAACTGATACTTTTCGAGATATACAGGGTCAAACAAAAAGTTTGTAAATATAAATTTAATCTCAGTTTTTCTGTCATTACTTTTAACGTTTTTAATTAAAATAAGATTTTTTGATGTAGAATTTAATATCACACAAAAAAGTATTCTTGAGTTTTTTTAAAAAAACTAATACTTTTCGAGATATATAGGGTCAAACAAAAAGTTTGTAAATATAAATTTGATCTCAGTTTTTCTGTCATAACTTTTAAAGTTTTTTATTAAAATCAGAATTTTTGGGGTTTTTTGATGTAAAATTTAATTTTACATAAAAAAGTATTCTGGAGTTTTTTCAAAAAAACTGATACTTTTCGAGATATATAGGGTCAAACAAAAAGTTTGTAAATATAAATTTATTCTCAGTTTTTCTGTCATAACTTTTAATTTTTTTAAATAAAATAAGATTTTTTAATGTTTTTTGATGTAGAATTTAATTTTACACAAAAAAGTATTTCTAAGTTTTTTCAAAAAAAATAATAATTTTCGAGATATATAGGGTCAAACAAAAAGTTTGTAAATATAAATTTTATCTAAGTTTTTCTGTCATAACTTTTAAAGTTTTTAATTAAAATGCGGTTTTTTAACGTTTTTTGATGTAAAATTTAATTTTACATAAAAAAGTATTCTTGAGTTTTTTCAAAAAAACTGATACTTTTCGAGATATACAGGGTCAAACAAAAAGTTTGTAAATATAAATTCTCAGTTTTTCTGTCATAACTTTTAACGTTTTTAATTAAAATAAGATTTTTTGATGTAGAATTTAATATTACACAAAAAAGTATTTCTAAGTTTTTTCAAAAAAACTAATAATTTTCGAGATATATAGGGTCAAACAAAAAGTTTGTAAATATAAATTTGATCTAAGTTTTTCTGTCATAACTTTTAAAGTTATTAATTAAAATGAGATTTTTTAATGTTTTTTGATGTAAAATTTAATTTTACATAAATAAGTATTTCTGAGTTTTTTCAAAAGAACTGATACTTTTTGAGATATACAGGGTTAAACAAAAAGTTTGTAAATATAAATTTAATCTCAGTTTTTCTGTCATTACTTTTAACGTTTTTAATTAAAATAAGATTTTTTTATGTAGAATTTAATATTACACAAAAAAGTATTCTTGAGTTTTTTTAAAAAAACTAATACTTTTCGAGATATATAGGGTCAAACAAAAAGTTTGTAAATATAAATTTGATCTCAGTTTTTCTGTCATAACTTTTAAAGTTTTTTATTAAAATCAGAATTTTTGGGGCTTTTTAATGTAAAATTTAATTTTACATAAAAAAGTATTCCTGAGTTTTTTCAAAAAAACTGATACTTTTCGAGATATATAGGGTCAAACAAAAAGTTTGTAAATATAAATTTAATCTCAGTTTTTCTGTCATAACTTTTAATGTTTTTAATCAAAATCAGATTTTTTAATGTTTTTTGATGTAAAATTTAATTTTACATAAATAAGTATTCCTGAGTTTTTTCAAAAGAACTGATACTTTTCGAGATATATAGGGTCAAACAAAAAGTTTGTAAATATAAATTTAATCTCAGTTTTTCTGTCATTGCTTTTAATTTTTTTAATTAAAATAAGATTCTTTAATTTTTTTTCATGTAGAATTTAATTTTACACAAAAAAGTATTTCTAAGTTTTTTCAAAAAAACTAATAATTTTCGAGATATATAGGGTCAAACAAAAAGTTTGTAAATATAAATTTGATCTAAGTTTTTCTGTCATAACTTTTAAAGTTATTAATTAAAATGAGATTTTTTAATGTTTTTTGATGTAAAATTTAATTCTACATAAATAAGTATTTCTGAGTTTTTTCAAAAGAACTGATACTTTTTGAGATATACAGGGTAAAACAAAAAGTTTGTAAATATAAATTTAATCTCAGTTTTTCTGTCATTACTTTTAACGTTTTTAATTAAAATAAGATTTTTTAATGTAGAATTTAATATTACACAAAAAAGTATTCTTGAGTTTTTTTCAAAAAACTAATACTTTTCGAGATATATAGGGTCAAACAAAAAATTTGTAAATATAAATTTAATCTCAGTTTTTCTGTCATAACTTTTAAAGTTTTCATTAAAATTAGAATTTTTGGGGTTTTTTAATGTAAAATTTAATTTTACATAAAAAAGTATTCTTGAGTTTTTTCAAAAAAACTGATACTTTTCGAGATATATAGGGTCAAACAAAAAGTTTGTAAATATAAATTTAATCTCAGTTTTTCTGTCATAACTTTTAATGTTTTTAATTAAAATCAGATTTTCTAATGTTTTTTGATGTAGAATTTAATATTACACAAAAAAATATTCTTAAGTTTTTTTAAAAAAACTAATACTTTTCGAGATATATAGGGTCAAACAAAAAGTTTGTAAATATAAATTTGATCTTAGTTTTTCTCTCATAACTTTTAAAGTTTTTAATTAAAATGAGATTTTTTAATGTTTTTTGATGTAGAATTTAATTTTACATAAGTAAGTATTCCTGAGTTTTTTCAAAAGAACTGATACTTTTCGAGATATACAGGGTCAAACAAAAAGTTTGTAAATATAAATTTAATCTCAGTTTTTCTGTCATTACTTTTAACGTTTTTAATTAAAATAAGATTTTTTGATGTAGAAATTAATATTACACAAAAAAGTATTCTTGAGTTTTTTTAAAGAAACTAATACTTTTCGAGATATATAGGGTCAAACAAAAAGTTTGTAAATATAAATTTGATCTCAGTTTTTCTGTCATAACTTTTAATGTTTTTAATTAAAATCAGAATTTTTGGGGTTTTTTGATGAAGAATTTAATATTACACAAAAAAGTATTACTAAGTTTTTTTAAAAAAACTAATACTTTTCGAGATATATAGGGTCAAACAAAAAGTTTGTAAATATAAATTTGATCTTAGTTTTTCTGTCACAACTTTTAAAGTTTTTAATTAAAATGAGATTTTTTAATGTTTTTTGATGTAAAATTTTATTTTACATAAATAAGTATTCCTGAGTTTTTTCAAAAGAACTGATACTTTTCGAGATATACAGGGTCAAACAAAATGTTTGTAAATATAAATTTAATCTCAGTTTTTCTGTCATTACTTTTAACGTTTTTAATTAAAATAAGATTTTTTGATGTAGAATTTAATATCACACAAAAAAGTATTCCTGAGTTTTTTTAAAAAAACTAATACTTTTCGAGATATATAGGGTCAAACAAAAAGTTTGTAAATATAAATTTGATCTCAGTTTTTCTGTCATAACTTTTAAAGTTTTTTATTAAAATCAGAATTTTTGGGGTTTTTTAATGTAAAATTTAATTTTACATAAAAAAGTATTCCTAAGTTTTTTCAAAAAAACTGATACTTTTCGAGATATATAGGGTCAAACAAAAAGTTTGTAAATATAAATTTATTCTCAGTTTTTCTGTCATAACTTTTAATTTTTTTAATTAAATTAAGATTTGTTAATGTTTTTTGATGTAGAATTTAATTTTACACAAAAAAGTATTTTTAAGTTTTTTCAAAAAAAATAATAATTTTCGAGATATATAGGGTCAAACAAAAAGTTTGTAAATATAAATTTTATCTAAGTTTTTCTGTCATAACTTTTAAGTTTTTAATTAAAATTAGGTTTTTTAACGTTTTTTGATGTAAAATTTAATTTTACATAAATAAGTATTCCTGAGTTTTTTCAAAAGAACTGATACTTTTCGAGATATACAGGGTCAAACAAAAAGTTTGTAAATATAAATTCTCAGTTTTTCTGTCATAACTTTTAACGTTTTTAATTAAAATAAGATTTTTTGATGTAGAATTTAATATTACACAAAAAAGTACTTCTAAGTTTTTTCAAAAAAACTAATAATTTTCGAGATATATAGGGTCAAACAAAAAGTTTGTAAATATAAATTTGATCTAAGTTTTTCTGTCATAACTTTTAAAGTTATTAATTAAAATGAGATTTTTTAATGTTTTTTGATGTAAAATTTAATTTTACATAAATAAGTATTCCTGAGTTTTTTCAAAAGAACTGATACTTTTTGAGATATACAGGGTCAAACAAAAAGTTTGTAAATATAAATTTAATCTCAGTTTTTCTGTCATAACTTTTAATGTTTTTAATTAAAATCAGATTTTTTATTGTTTTTTGATGAAGAATTTAATATTACACAAAAAAGTATTCCTAAGTTTTTTCAAAAAAACTAATAATTTTCGAGATATATAGGGTCAAACAAAAAGTTTGTAAATATAAATTTGATCTAAGTTTTTCTGTCATAACTTTTAAAGTTATTAATTAAAATGAGATTTTTTAATGTTTTTTGATGTAAAATTTAATTTTACATAAATAAGTATTCCTGAGTTTTTTCAAAAGAACTGATACTTTTTGAGATATACAGGGTCAAACAAAAAGTTTGTAAATATAAATTTAATCTCAGTTTTTCTGTCATAACTTTTAATGTTTTTAATTAAAATCAGATTTTTTAATGTTTTTTGATGAAGAATTTAATATTACACAAAAAAGTATTCCTAAGTTTTTTTAAAAAAACTAATACTTTTCGAGATATATAGGGTCAAACAAAAAGTTTGTAAATATAAATTTGATCTTAGTTTTTCTGTCATAACTTTTAAAGTTTTTAATTAAAATGAGATTTTTTAATGTTTTTTGATGTAAAATTTAATTTTACATAAATAAGTATTCGTGAGTTTTTTCAAAAGAACTGATACTTTTCGAGATATACAGGGTCAAACAAAAAGTTTGTAAATATAAATTTAATCTCAGTTTTGCTGTCATTACTTTTAACGTTTTTAATTAAAATAAGATTTTTTGATGTAGAATTTAATATCACACAAAAAAGTATACCTAAGTTTTTTTAAAAAAACTAATACTTTTTGAGATATATAGGGTCAAACAAAAAGTTTGTAAATATAAATTTGATCTCAGTTTTTCTGTCATAACTTTTAAAGTTTTTTATTAAAATCAGAATTTTTGGGGTTTTTTAATGTAAAATTTAATTTTACATAAAAAAGTATTCTTGAGTTTTTTCAAAAAAACTGATACTTTTCGAGATATATAGGGTCAAACAAAAAGTTTGTAAATATAAATTTAATCTCAGTTTTTCTGTCATAACTTTTAATGTTTTTAATTAAAATCAGATTTTTTAATGTTTTTTGATGTAGAATTTAATATTACACAAAAAAGTATTCCTAAGTTTTTTTAAAAAAACTAATACTTTTCGAGATATATAGGGTCAAACAAGAAGTTTGTAAATATAAATTTGATCTTAGTTTTTCTGTCATAACTTTTAAAGTTTTTAATTAAAATGAGATTTTTTAATGTTTTTTGATGTAAAATTTAATTTTACATAAGTAAGTATTCCTGAGTTTTTTCAAAAGAACTGATACTTTTCGAGATATATAGGGTCAAACAAAAAGTTTGTAAATATAAATTTAATCTCAGTTTTTCTGTCATAACTTTTAAAGTTTTTATTAAAATCAGAATTTTTGGGGTTTTTTAATGTAAAATTTAATTTTACATAAAAAAGTATTCTTGAGTTTTTTCAAAAAAACTGATACTTTTCGAGATATATAGGGTCAAACAAAAAGTTTGTAAATATAAATTTAATCTCAGTTTTTCTGTCATAACTTTTAATGTTTTTAATTAAAATCAGATTTTTTAATGTTTTTTGATGTAGAATTTAATATTACACAAAAAAGTATTCTTAAGTTTTTTTAAAAAAACTAATACTTTTCGAGATATATAGGGTCAAACAAAAAGTTTGTAAATATAAATTTGATCTTAGTTTTTCTCTCATAACTTTTAAAGTTTTTAATTAAAATGAGATTTTTTAATGTTTTTTGATGTAAAATTTAATTTTACATAAGTAAGTATTCCTGAGTTTTTTCAAAAGAACTGATACTTTTCGAGATATACAGGGTCAAACAAAAAGTTTGTAAATATAAATTTAATCTCAGTTTTTCTGTCATTACTTTTAACGTTTTTAATTAAAATAAGATTTTTTGATGTAGAAATTAATATTACACAAAAAAGTATTCTTGAGTTTTTTTAAAGAAACTAATACTTTTCGAGATATATAGGGTCAAACAAAAAGTTTGTAAATATAAATTTGATCTCAGTTTTTCTGTCATAACTTTTAAAGTTTTTTATTAAAATCAGAATTTTTGGGGTTTTTTAATGTAAAATTTAATTTTACATAAAAAAGTATTCTTAAGTTTTTTCAAAAAAACTGATACTTTTCGAGATATATAGGGTCAAACAAAAAGTTTGTAAATATAAATTTAATCTCAGTTTTTCTGTCATAACTTTTAATGTTTTTAATTAAAATGAGATTTTTTAATGTTTTTTGATGTAAAATTTAATTTTACATAAGTAAGTATTCCTGAGTTTTTTCAAAAGAACTGATACTTTTCGAGATATACAGGGTCAAACAAAAAGTTTGTAAATATAAATTTAATCTCAGTTTTTCTGTCATTACTTTTAACGTTTTTAATTAAAATAAGATTTTTTGATGTAGAAATTAATATTACACAAAAAAGTATTCTTGAGTTTTTTTAAAGAAACTAATACTTTTCGAGATATATAGGGTCAAACAAAAAGTTTGTAAATATAAATTTGATCTCAGTTTTTCTGTCATAACTTTTAAAGTTTTTATTAAAATCAGAATTTTTGGGGTTTTTTAATGTAAAATTTAATTTTACATAAAAAAGTATTCTTGAGTTTTTTCAAAAAAACTGATACTTTTCGAGATATATAGGGTCAAACAAAAAGTTTGTAAATATAAATTTAATCTCAGTTTTTCTGTCATAACTTTTAACGTTTTTAATTAAAATAAGATTTTTTGATGAAGAATTTAATATTACACAAAAAAGTATTTCTAAGTTTTTTCAAAAAAACTGATACTTTTCGAGATATATAGGGTCAAACAAAAAGTTTGTAAATATAAATTTAATCTCAGTTTTTCTGTCATAACTTTTAATGTTTTTAATTAAAATTAGATTTTTTAATGTTTTTTGATGTAGAATTTCATATTACACAGAAAAGTATTCTTAAGTTTTTTTAAAAAAACTAATACTTTTCGAGATATATAGGGTCAAACAAAAAGTTTGTAAATATAAATTTGATCTTAGTTTTTCTGTCATAACTTTTAAAGTTTTTAATTAAAATGAGATTTTTTAATGCTTTTTGATGTAAAATTTAATTTTACATAAATAAGTATTCCTGAGTTTTTTCAAAAGAACTGATACTTTTCGAGATATACAGGGTCAAACAAAAAGTTTGTAAATATAAATTTAATCTCAGTTTTTCTGTCATTACTTTTAACGTTTTTAATTAAAATAAGATTTTTTGATGTAGAATTTTATATTACACAAAAAAGTATTCTTGAGTTTTTTTAAAAAAACTAATACTTTTCGAGATATATAGGGTCAAACAAAAAGTTTGTAAATATAAATTTGATCTCAGTTTTTCTGTCATAACTTTTAAAGTTTTTTATTAAAATCAGAATTTTTGGGGTTTTTTAATGTAAAATTTAATTTTACATAAAAAAGTATTCTTGAGTTTTTTCAAAAAAACTGATACTTTTCGAGATATATAGGGTCAAACAAAAAGTTTGTAAATATAAATTTAATCTCAGTTTTTCTGTCATAACTTTTAAAGTTTTCATTAAAATTAGAATTTTTGGGGTTTTTTAATGTAAAATTTAATTTTACATAAAAAAGTATTCTTGAGTTTTTTCAAAAAAACTGATACTTTTCGAGATATATAGGGTCAAACAAAAAGTTTGTAAATATAAATTTAATCTCAGTTTTTCTGTCATAACTTGTAATGTTTTTAATTAAAATCAGATTTTTTAATGTTTTTTGATGTAGAATTTAATATTACACAAAAAAATATTCTTAAGTTTTTTTAAAAAAACTAATACTTTTCGAGATATATAGGGTCAAACAAAAAGTTTGTAAATATAAATTTGATCTTAGTTTTTCTCTCATAACTTTTAAAGTTTTTAATTAAAATGAGATTTTTTAATGTTTTTTGATGTAAAATTTAATTTTACATAAGTAAGTATTCCTGAGTTTTTTCAAAAGAACTGATACTTTTCGAGATATACAGGGTCAAACAAAAAGTTTGTAAATATAAATTTAATCTCAGTTTTTCTGTCATTACTTTTAACGTTTTTAATTAAAATAAGATTTTTTGATGTAGAAATTAATATTACACAAAAAAGTATTCTTGAGTTTTTTTAAAGAAACTAATACTTTTCGAGATATATAGGGTCAAACAAAAAGTTTGTAAATATAAATTTGATCTCAGTTTTTCTGTCATAACTTTTAATGTTTTTAATTAAAATCAGAATTTTTGGGGTTTTTTGATGAAGAATTTAATATTACACAAAAAAGTATTACTAAGTTTTTTTAAAAAAACTAATACTTTTCGAGATATATAGGGTCAAACAAAAAGTTTGTAAATATAAATTTAATCTCAGTTTTTCTGTCATAACTTTTAATGTTTTTAATTAAAATCAGATTTTTTAATGTTTTTTGATGTAGAATTTAATATTACACAAAAAAATATTCTTAAGTTTTTTTAAAAAAACTAATACTTTTCGAGATATATAGGGTCAAACAAAAAGTTTGTAAATATAAATTTGATCTTAGTTTTTCTCTCATAACTTTTAAAGTTTTTAATTAAAATGAGATTTTTTAATGTTTTTTGATGTAAAATTTAATTTTACATAAGTAAGTATTCCTGAGTTTTTTCAAAAGAACTGATACTTTTCGAGATATACAGGGTCAAACAAAATGTTTGTAAATATAAATTTAATCTCAGTTTTTCTGTCATTACTTTTAACGTTTTTAATTAATATAAGATTTTTTGATGTAGAATTTAATATCACACAAAAAAGTATTCCTGAGTTTTTTTAAAAAAACTAATACTTTTCGAGATATATAGGGTCAAACAAAAAGTTTGTAAATATAAATTTGATCTCAGTTTTTCTGTCATAACTTTTAAAGTTTTTTATTAAAATCAGAATTTTTGGGGTTTTTTAATGTAAAATTTAATTTTACATAAAAAAGTATTCTTAAGTTTTTTCAAAAAAACTGATACTTTTCGAGATATATAGGGTCAAACAAAAAGTTTGTAAATATAAATTTATTCTCAGTTTTTCTGTCATAACTTTTAATTTTTTTAATTAAATTAAGATTTGTTAATGTTTTTTGATGTAGAATTTAATTTTACACAAAAAAGTATTTCTAAGTTTTTTAAAAAAAAATAATAATTTTCGAGATATATAGGGTCAAACAAAAAGTTTGTAAATATAAATTTTATCTAAGTTTTTCTGTCATAACTTTTAAAGTTTTTAATTAAAATTAGGTTTTTTAACGTTTTTTGATGTAAAATTTAATTTTACATAAATAAGTATTCCTGAGTTTTTTCAAAAGAACTGATACTTTTCGAGATATACAGGGTCAAACAAAAAGTTTGTAAATATAAATTCTCAGTTTTTCTGTCATAACTTTTAACGTTTTTAATTAAAATAAGATTTTTTGATGTAGAATTTAATATTACACAAAAAAGTGTTTCTAAGTTTTTTCAAAAAAACTAATAATTTTCGAGATATATAGGGTCAAACAAAAAGTTTGTAAATATAAATTTGATCTAAGTTTTTCTGTCATAACTTTTAAAGTTATTAATTAAAATGAGATTTTTTAATGTTTTTTGATGTAAAATTTAATTTTACATAAATAAGTATTCCTGAGTTTTTTCAAAAGAACTGATACTTTTTGAGATATACAGGGTCAAACAAAAAGTTTGTAAATATAAATTTAATCTCAGTTTTTCTGTCATAACTTTTAATGTTTTTAATTAAAATCAGATTTTTTAATGTTTTTTGATGAAGAATTTAATATTACACAAAAAAGTATTCCTAAGTTTTTTTAAAAAAACTAATACTTTTCGAGATATATAGGGTCAAACAAAAAGTTTGTAAATATAAATTTGATCTTAGTTTTTCTGTCATAACTTTTAAAATTTTTAATTAAAATGAGATTTTTTAATGTTTTTTGATGTAAAATTTAATTTTACATAAATAAGTATTCGTGAGTTTTTTCAAAAGAACTGATAGTTTTCGAGATATACAGGGTCAAACAAAAAGTTTGTAAATATAAATTTAATCTCAGTTTTGCTGTCATTACTTTTAACGTTTTTAATTAAAATAAGATTTTTTGATGTAGAATTTAATATCACACAAAAAAGTATTCCTAAGTTTTTTTAAAAAAACTAATACTTTTTGAGATATATAGGGTCAAACAAAAAGTTTGTAAATATAAATTTGATCTCAGTTTTTCTGTCATAACTTTTAAAGTTTTTTATTAAAATGAGGTTTTTTAACGTTTTTTTATGTAAAATTTAATTTTACATAAATAAGTATTCCTGAGTTTTTTCAAAAGAACTGATACTTTACGAGATATACAGGGTCAAACAAAAAGTTTGTAAATATAAATTTAATCTCAGTTTTTCTGTCATTACTTTTAACGTTTTTAATTAAAATAAGATTTTTTTATGTAGAATTTAATATTACACAAAAAAGTATTCTTGAGTTTTTTTAAAAAAACTAATACTTTTCGAGATATATAGGGTCAAACAAAAAGTTTGTAAATATAAATTTGATCTCAGTTTTTCTGTCATAACTTTTAAAGTTTTTTATTAAAATCAGAATTTTTGGGGTTTTTTAATGTAAAATTTAATTTTACATAAAAAAGTATTCTTGAGTTTTTTTAAAAAAACTGATACTTTTCGAGATATATAGGGTCAAACAAAAAGTTTGTAAATATAAATTTAATCTCAGTTTTTCTGTCATTACTTTTAATTTTTTTAATTAAAATAAGATTTTTTAATTTTTTTTCATGTAGAATTTAATTTTACACAAAAAAGTATTTTTAAGTTTTTTCAAAAAAACTAATAATTTTCGAGATATATAGGGTCAAACAAAAAGTTTGTAAATATAAATTTTATCTAAGTTTTTCTGTCATAACTTTTAAAGTTTTTAATTAAAATGAGGTTTTTTAACGTTTTTTGATGTAAAATTTAATTTTACATAAAAAAGTATTCTTGAGTTTTTTCAAAAAAACTGATACTTTTCGAGATATACAGGGTCAAACAAAAAGTTTGTAAATATAAATTCTCAGTTTTTCTGTCATAACTTTTAACGTTTTTAATTAAAATAAGATTTTTTGATGAAGAATTTAATATTACACAAAAAAGTATTTCTAAGTTTTTTCAAAAAAACTAATAATTTTCGAGATATATAGGGTCAAACAAAAAGTTTGTAAATATAAATTTGATCTAAGTTTTTCTGTCATAACTTTTAAAGTTACCAATTAAAATGAGATTTTTTAATGTTTTTTGATGTAAAATTTAATTTTACATAAATAAGTATTTTTGAGTTTTTTTAAAAGAACTGATACTTTTTGAGATATACAGGGTCAAACAAAAAGTTTGTAAATATAAATTTAATCTCAGTTTTTCTGTCATTACTTTTAACGTTTTTAATTAAAATAAGATTTTTTGATGTAGAATTTAATATTACACAAAAAAGTATTCTTGAGTTTTTTTCAAAAAACTAATACTTTTCGAGATATATAGGGTCAAACAAAAAGTTTGTAAATATAAATTTGATCTCAGTTTTTCTGTCATAACTTTTAAAGTTTTCATTAAAATCAGAATTTTTGGGGTTTTTTAATGTAAAATTTAATTTTACATAAAAAAGTATTCTTGAGTTTTTTCAAAAAAACTGATACTTTTTTAGATATATAGGGTCAAACAAAAAGTTTGTAAATATAAATTTAATCTCAGTTTTTCTGTCATAACTTTTAATGTTTTTAATTAAAATCAGATTTTTTAATGTTTTTTGATGTAGAATTTAATATTACACAAAAAAGTATTCTTAAGTTTTTTTAAAAAAACTAATACTTTTCGGGATATATAGGGTCAAACAAAAAGTTTGTAAATATAAATTTGATCTTAGTTTTTCTCTCATAACTTTTAAAGTTTTTAATTAAAATGAGATTTTTTAATGTTTTTTGATGTAAAATTTAATTTTACATAAGTAAGTATTTCTGAGTTTTTTCAAAAGAACTGATACTTTTCGAGATATACAGGGTCAAACAAAAAGTTTGTAAATATAAATTTAATCTCAGTTTTTCTGTCATTACTTTTAACGTTTTTAATTAAAATAAGATTTTTTGATGTAGAATTTAATATTACACAAAAAAGTATTCTTGAGTTTTTTTAAAGAAACTAATACTTTTCGAGATATATAGGGTCAAACAAAAAGTTTGTAAATATAAATTTGATCTCAGTTTTTCTGTCATAACTTTTAAAGTTTTTTATTAAAATCAGAATTTTTGGGGTTTTTTAATGTAAAATTTAATTTTACATAAAAAAGTATTCTTAAGTTTTTTCAAAAAAACTGATACTTTTCGAGATATATAGGGTCAAACAAAAAGTTTGTAAATATAAATTTAATCTCAGTTTTTCTGTCATAACTTTTAATGTTTTTAATTAAAATCAGATTTTTTAATGTTTTTTGATGTAGAATTTAATATTACACAAAAAAGTATTCCTAAGTTTTTTTAAAAAAACTAATACTTTTCGAGATATATAGGGTCAAACAAAAAGTTTGTAAATATAAATTTGATCTTAGTTTTTCTGTCATAACTTTTAAAGTTTTTAATTAAAATGAGATTTTTTAATGTTTTTTCATGTAAAATTTAATTTTACATAAATAAGTATTCCTGAGTTTTTTCAAAAGAACTGATACTTTTCGAGATATACAGGGTCAAACAAAAAGTTTGTAAATATAAATTTAATCTCAGTTTTTCTGTCATTACTTTTAACGTTTTTAATTAAAATAAGATTTTTTGATGTAGAATTTAATATTACACAAAAAAGTATTCTTGAGTTTTTTTTAAAAAACTAATACTTTTCGAGATATATAGGGTCAAACAAAAAGTTTGTAAATATAAATTTGATCTCAGTTTTTCTGTCATAACATTTAAAGGTTTTTATTAAAATCAGAATTTTTGGGGTTTTTTAATGTAAAATTTAATTTTACATAAAAAAGTATTCTTGAGTTTTTTCACAAAAACTAATACTTTTCGAGATATATAGGGTCAAACAAAAAGTTTGTAAATATAAATTTAATCTCAGTTTTTCTGTCATAACTTTTAATGTTTTTAATTAAAATTAAATTTTTTAATGTTTTTTGATGTAGAATTTCATATTACACAGAAAAGTATTCTTAAGTTTTTTTAAAAAAACTAATACTTTTCGAGATATATAGGGTCAAACAAAAAGTTTGTAAATATAAATTTGATCTTAGTTTTTCTGTCATAACTTTTAAAGTTTTTAATTAAAATGAGATTTTTTAATGCTTTTTGATGTAAAATTTAATTTTACATAAATAAGTATTCCTGAGTTTTTTCAAAAGAACTGATACTTTTCGAGATATACAGGGTCAAACAAAAAGTTTGTAAATATAAATTTAATCTCAGTTTTTCTGTCATTACTTTTAACGTTTTTAATTAAAATAAGATTTTTTGATGTAGAATTTTATATTACACAAAAAAGTATTCTTGAGTTTTTTTAAAGAAACTAATACTTTTCGAGATATATAGGGTCAAACAAAAAGTTTGTAAATATAAATTTGATCTCAGTTTTTCTGTCATAACTTTTAAAGTTTTTTATTAAAATCAGAATTTTTGGGGTTTTTTAATGTAAAATTTAATTTTACATAAAAAAGTATTCCTAAGATTTTTCAAAAAAACTGATACTTTTCGAGATATATAGGGTCAAACAAAAAGTTTGTAAATATAAATTTAATCTCAGTTTTTCTGTCATAACTTTTAATGTTTTTAATTAAAATCAGATTTTTTAATGTTTTTTAATGTAGAATTTAATATTACACAAAAAAGTATTCCTAAGTTTTTTTAAAAAAACTAATACTTTTCGAGATATATAGGGTCAAACAAAAAGTTTGTAAATATAAATTTGATCTTAGTTTTTCTGTCATAACTTTTAAAGTTTTTAATTAAAATGAGATTTTTTAATGTTTTTTTATGTAAAATTTAATTTTACATAAATAAGTATTCCTGAGTTTTTTCAAAAGAACTGATACTTTTCGAGATATACAGGGTCAAACAAAAAGTTTGTAAATATAAATTTAATCTCAGTTTTTCTGTCATTACTTTTAACGTTTTTAATTAAAATAAGATTTTTTGATGTAGAATTTAATATTACACAAAAAAGTATTCTTGAGTTTTTTTTAAAAAACTAATACTTTTCGAGATATATAGGGTCAAACAAAAAGTTTGTAAATATAAATTTGATCTCAGTTTTTCTGTCATAACTTTTAAAGGTTTTTATTAAAATCAGAATTTTTGGGGTTTTTTAATGTAAAATTTAATTTTACATAAAAAAGTATTCTTGAGTTTTTTCAAAAAAACTAATACTTTTCGAGATATATAGGGTCAAACAAAAAGTTTGTAAATATAAATTTAATCTCAGTTTTTCTGTCATAACTTTTAATGTTTTTAATTAAAATTAGATTTTTTAATGTTTTTTGATGTAGAATTTCATATTACACAGAAAAGTATTCTTAAGTTTTTTTAAAAAAACTAATACTTTTCGAGATATATAGGGTCAAACAAAAAGTTTGTAAATATAAATTTGATCTTAGTTTTTCTGTCATAACTTTTAAAGTTTTTAATTAAAATGAGATTTTTTAACGCTTTTTGATGTAAAATTTAATTTTACATAAATAAGTATTCCTGAGTTTTTTCAAAAGAACTGATACTTTTCGAGATATACAGGGTCAAACAAAAAGTTTGTAAATATAAATTTAATCTCAGTTTTTCTGTCATTACTTTTAACGTTTTTAATTAAAATAAGATTTTTTGATGTAGAATTTTATATTACACAAAAAAGTATTCTTGAGTTTTTTTAAAAAAACTAATACTTTTCGAGATATATAGGGTCAAACAAAAAGTTTGTAAATATAAATTTGATCTCAGTTTTTCTGTCATAACTTTTAAAGTTTTTTATTAAAATCAGAATTTTTGGGGTTTTTTAATGTAAAATTTAATTTTACATAAAAAAGTATTCTTGAGTTTTTTCAAAAAAACTGATACTTTTCGAGATATATAGGGTCAAACAAAAAGTTTGTAAATATAAATTTAATCTCAGTTTTTCTGTCATAACTTTTAATGTTTTTAATTAAAATCAGATTTTTTAATGTTTTTTGATAAAGAATTTAATATTACACAAAAAAGTATTCCTAAGTTTTTTTAAAAAAACTAATACTTTTCGAGATATATAGGGTCAAACAAAAAGTTTGTAAATATAAATTTGATCTTAGTTTTTCTGTCATAACTTTTAAAGTTTTTAATTAAAATAAGATTTTTTAATGTTTTTTGATGTAAAATTTAATTTTACATAAATAAGTATTCCTGAGTTTTTTCAAAAGAACTGATACTTTTCGAGATATACAGGGTCAAACAAAATGTTTGTAAATATAAATTTAATCTCAGTTTTTCTGTCATTACTTTTAACGTTTTTAATTAAAATAAGATTTTTTGATGTAGAATTTAATATCACACAAAAAAGTATTCTTGAGTTTTTTTAAAAAAACTAATACTTTTCGAGATATATATTGTCAAACAAAAAGTTTGTAAATATAAATTTGATCTCAGTTTTTCTGTCATAACTTTTAAAGTTTTTTATTAAAATCAGAATTTTTGGGGTTTTTTAATGTAAAATTTAATTTTACATAAAAAAGTATTCTTAAGTTTTTTCAAAAAAACTGATACTTTTCGAGATATATAGGGTCAAACAAAAAGTTTGTAAATATAAATTTATTCTCAGTTTTTCTGTCATAACTTTTAATTTTTTTAATTAAATTAAGACTTGTTAATGTTTTTTGATGTAGAATTTAATTTTACACAAAAAAGTATTTCTAAGTTTTTTTAAAAAAAATAATAATTTTCGAGATATATAGGGTCAAACAAAAAGTTTGTAAATATAAATTTTATCTAAGTTTTTCTGTCATAACTTTTAAAGTTTTTAATTAAAATTAGGTTTTTTAACGTTTTTTGATGTAAAATTTAATTTTACATAAATAAGTATTCCTGAGTTTTTTCAAAAGAACTGATACTTTTCGAGATATACAGGGTCAAACAAAAAGTTTGTAAATATAAATTCTCAGTTTTTCTGTCATAACTTTTAACGTTTTTAATTAAAATAAGATTTTTTGATGTAGAATTTAATATTACACAAAAAAGTGTTTCTAAGTTTTTTCAAAAAAACTAATAATTTTCGAGATATATAGGGTCAAACAAAAAGTTTGTAAATATAAATTTAATCTCAGTTTTTCTGTCATAACTTTTAATGTTTTTAATTAAAATCAGATTTTTTAATGTTTTTTGATGAAGAATTTAATATTACACAAAAAAGTATTCCTAAGTTTTTTTAAAAAAACTAATACTTTTCGAGATATATAGGGTCAAACAAAAAGTTTGTAAATATAAATTTGATCTTAGTTTTTCTGTCATAACTTTTAAAGTTTTTAATTAAAATGAGATTTTTTAATGTTTTTTGATGTAAAATTTAATTTTACATAAATAAGTATTCGTGAGTTTTTTCAAAAGAACTGATACTTTTCGAGATATACAGGGTCAAACAAAAAGTTTGTAAATATAAATTTAATCTCAGCTTTTCTGTCATAACTTTTAATGTTTTTAATTAAAATCAGATTTTTTAATGTTTTTTGATGTAGAATTTAATATTACACAAAAAAGTATTCCTAAGTTTTTTTAAAAAAACTAATACTTTTCGAGATATATAGGGTCAAACAAAAAGTTTGTAAATATAAATTTGATCTTAGTTTTTCTGTCATAACTTTTAAAGTTTTTAATTAAAATGAGATTTTTTAATGTTTCTTGATGTAAAATTTAATTTTACATAAATAAGTATTTGTGAGTTTTTTCAAAAGAACTGATACTTTTCGAGATATACAGGGTCAAACAAAAAGTTTGTAAATATAAATTTAATCTCAGTTTTTCTGTCATAACTTTTAATGTTTTTAATTAAAATCAGATTTTTTAATGTTTTTTGATGTAGAATTTACACAAAAAAGTATTCCTAAGTTTTTTTAAAAAAACTAATACTTTTCGAGATATATAGGGTCAAACAAAAAGTTTGTAAATATAAATTTGATCTTAGTTTTTCTGTCATAACTTTTAAAGTTTTTAATTAAAATGAGATTTTTTAATGTTTTTTGATGTAAATTTTAATTTTACATAAGTAAGTATTCCTGAGTTTTTTCAAAAGAACTGATACTTTTCGAGATATACAGGGTCAAACAAAAAGTTTGTAAATATAAATTTAATCTCAGTTTTTCTGTCATTACTTTTAATGTTTTTAATTAAAATCAGATTTTTTAATGTTTTTTGATGTAGAATTTAATATTACACAAAAAAGTATTCCTAAGTTTTTTTAAAAAAACTAATACTTTTCGAGATATATAGGGTCAAACAAAAAGTTTGTAAATATAAATTTGATCTTAGTTTTTCTGTCATAACTTTTAAAGTTTTTAATTAAAATGAGATTTTTTAATGTTTTTTGATGTAAAATTTAATTTTACATAAATAAGTATTCGTGAGTTTTTTCAAAAGAACTGATACTTTTCGAGATATACAGGGTCAAACAAAAAGTTTGTAAATATAAATTTAATCTCAGTTTTTCTGTCATAACTTTTAATGTTTTTAATTAAAATCAGATTTTTTAATGTTTTTTGATGTAGAATTTAATATTACACAAAAAAGTATTCCTAAGTTTTTTTAAAAAAACTAATACTTTTCGAGATATATAGGGTCAAACAAAAAGTTTGTAAATATAAATTTGATCTTAGTTTTTCTGTCATAACTTTTAAAGTTTTTAATTAAAATGAGATTTTTTAATGTTTTTTGATGTAAAATTTAATTTTACATAAATAAGTATTTGTGAGTTTTTTCAAAAGAACTGATACTTTTCGAGATATACAGGGTCAAACAAAAAGTTTGTAAATATAAATTTAATCTCAGTTTTTCTGTCATAACTTTTAATGTTTTTAATTAAAATCAGATTTTTTAATGTTTTTTGATGTAGAATTTAATATTACACAAAAAAGTATTCCTAAGTTTTTTTAAAAAAACTAATACTTTTTGAGATATATAGGGTCAAACAAAAAGTTTGTAAATATAAATTTGATCTTAGTTTTTCTGTCATAACTTTTAAAGTTTTTAATTAAAATAAGATTTTTTAATGTTTTTTGATGTAAATTTTAATTTTACATAAGTAAGTATTCCTGAGTTTTTTCAAAAGAACTGATACTTTTCGAGATATACAGGGTCAAACAAAAAGTTTGTAAATATAAATTTAATCTCAGTTTTTCTGTCATTACTTTTAATGTTTTTAATTAAAATCAGATTTTTTAATGTTTTTTGATGTAGAATTTAATATTACAAAAAAAAGTATTCCTAAGTTTTTTTAAAAAAACTAATACTTTTCGAGATATATAGGGTCAAACAAAAAGTTTGTAAATATAAATTTGATCTTAGTTTTTCTGTCATAACTTTTAAAGTTTTTAATTAAAATGAGATTTTTTAATGTTTTTTGATGTAAAATTTAATTTTACATAAATAAGTATTCCTGAGTTTTTTCGAAAGAACTGATACTTTTCGAGATATACAGGGTCAAACAAAAAGTTTGTAAATATAAATTTAATCTCAGTTTTTCTGTCATTACTTTTAACCTTTTTAATTAAAATAAGATTTTTTGATGTAGAATTTAATATTACCCAAAAAATTATTCTTGAGTTTTTTTAAAAAAACTAATACTTTTCGAGATATATAGGGTCAAACAAAAAGTTTGTAAATATAAATTTGATCTCAGTTTTTCTGTCATAACTTTTAAAGTTTTTTATTAAAATCAGAATTTTTGGGGTTTTTTAATGTAAAATTTAATTTTACATAAAAAAGTATTCTTGAGTTTTTTCCAAAAAACTGATACTTTTCGAGATATATAGGGTCAAACAAAAAGTTTGTAAATATAAATTTAATCTCAGTTTTTCTGTCATTACTTTTAATTTTTTTAATTAAAATAAGATTTTTTAATTTTTTTTCATGTAGAATTTAATTTTACACAAAAAAGTATTTTTAAGTTTTTTCAAAAAAACTAATAATTTTCCAGATATATAGGGTCAAACAAAAAGTTTGTAAATATAAATTTTATCTAAGTTTTTCTGTCATAACTTTTAAAGTTTTTAATTAAAATGAGGTTTTTTAACGTTTTTTGATGTAAAATTTAATTTTACATAAAAAAGTATTCTTAAGTTTTTTCAAAAAAACTGATACTTTTCGAGATATACAGGGTCAAACAAAAAGTTTGTAAATATAAATTCTCAGTTTTTCTGTCATAACTTTTAACGTTTTTAATTAAAATAAGATTTTTTGATGAAGAATTTAATATTACACAAAAAAGTATTTCTAAGTTTTTTCAAAAAAACTAATAGTTTTCGAGATATATAGGGTCAAACAAAAAGTTTGTAAATATAAATTTGATCTAAGTTTTTCTGTCATAACTTTTAAAGTTATTAATTAAAATGAGATTTTTTAATGTTTTTTGATGTAAAATTTAATTTTACATAAATAAGTATTTCTGAGTTTTTTCAAAAGAACTGATACTTTTTGAGATATACAGGGTCAAACAAAAAGTTTGTAAATATAAATTTAATCTCAGTTTTTCTGTCATTACTTTTAACGTTTTTAATTAAAATAAGATTTTTTGATGTAGAATTTAATATTACACAAAAAAGTATTCTTGAGTTTTTTTTAAAAAACTAATACTTTTCGAGATATATAGGGTCAAACAAAAAGTTTGTAAATATAAATTTGATCTCAGTTTTTCTGTCATAACTTTTAAAGTTTTCATTAAAATCAGAATTTTTGGGGTTTTTTAATGTAAAATTTAATTTTACATAAAAAAGTATTCTTGAGTTTTTTCAAAAAAACTGATACTTTTCGAGATATATAGGGTCAAACAAAAAGTTTGTAAATATAAATTTATTCTCAGTTTTTCTGTCATAACTTTTAATGTTTTTAATTAAAATCAGATTTTTTAATGTTTTTTGATGTAGAATTTAATATTACACAAAAAAGTATTCTTAAGTTTTTTTAAAAAAACTAATACTTTTCGAGATATATAGGGTCAAACAAAAAGTTTGTAAATATAAATTTGATCTTAGTTTTTCTCTCATAACTTTTAAAGTTTTTAATTAAAATGAGATTTTTTAACGTTTTTTGATGTAAAATTTAATTTTACATAAGTAAGTATTCCTGATTTTTTTCAAAAGAACTGATACTTATCGAGATATACAGGGTCAAACAAAAAGTTTGTAAATATAAATTTAATCTCAGTTTTTCTGTCATTACTTTTAACGTTTTTAATTAAAATAAAATTTTTTGATGTAGAATTTAATATTACACAAAAAGGTATTCTTGAGTTTTTTTAAAGAAACTAATACTTTTCGAGATATATAGGGTCAAACAAAAAGTTTGTAAATATAAATTTGATCTCAGTTTTTCTGTCATAACTTTTAAAGTTTTTTATTAAAATCAGAATTTTTGGGGTTTTTTAATGTGAAATTTAATTTTACATAAAAAAGTATTCTCAAGTTTTTTCAAAAAAACTGATACTTTTCGAGATATATAGGGTCAAACAAAAAGTTTGTAAATATAAATTTAATCTCAGTTTTTCTGTCATAACTTTTAATGTTTTTAATTAAAATCAGATTTTTTAATGTTTTTTGATGTAGAATTTAATATTACACAAAAAAGTATTCCTAAGTTTTTTTAAAAAAACTAATACTTTTCGAGATATATAGGGTCAAACAAAAAGTTTGTAAATATAAATTTGATCTTAGTTTTTCTGTCATAACTTTTAAAGTTTTTAATTAAAATGAGATTTTTTAATGTTTTTTGATGTAAAATTTAATTTTACATAAATAAGTATTCCTGAGTTTTTTCAAAAGAACTGATACTTTTCGAGATATACAGGGTCAAACAAAAAGTTTGTAAATATAAATTTAATCTCAGTTTTTCTGTCATTACTTTTAACGTTTTTAATTAAAATAAGATTTTTTGATGTAGAATTTAATATTACACAAAAAAGTATTCCTGAGTTTTTTTTAAAAAACTAATACTTTTCGAGATATATAGGGTCAAACAAAAAGTTTGTAAATATAAATTTGATCTCAGTTTTTCTGTCATAACTTTTAAAGTTTTTTATTAAAATCAGAATTTTTGGGGTTTTTTAATGTAAAATTTAATTTTACATAAAAAAGTATTCTTGAGTTTTTTCAAAAAAACTGATACTTTTCGAGATATATAGGGTCAAACAAAAAGTTTGTAAATATAAATTTAATCTCAGTTTTTCTGTCATAACTTTTAATGTTTTTAATTAAAATTAGATTTTTTAATGTTTTGTGATGTAGAATTTCATATTACACAGAAAAGTATCCCTAAGTTTTTTTAAAAAAACTAATACTTTTCGAGATATATAGGGTCAAACAAAAAGTTTGTAAATATAAATTTGATCTTAGTTTTTCTGTCATAACTTTTAAAGTTTTTAATTAAAATGAGATTTTTTAATGTTTTTTGATGTAAAATTTAATTTTACATAAATAAGTATTCCTGAGTTTTTTCAAAAGAACTGATACTTTTCGAGATATACAGGGTCAAACAAAAAGTTTGTAAATATAAATTTAATCTCAGTTTTTCTGTCATTACTTTTAACGTTTTTAATTAAAATAAGATTTTTTGATGTAGAATTTTATATTACACAAAAAAGTATTCCTGAGTTTTTTTAAAAAAACTAATACTTTTCGAGATATATAGGGTCAAACAAAAAGTTTGTAAATATAAATTTGATCTCAGTTTTTCTGTCATCACTTTTAAAGTTTTTTATTAAAATCAGAATTTTTGGGGTTTTTTAATGTAAAATTTAATTTTACATAAAAAAGTATTCTTGAGTTTTTTCAAAAAAACTGATACTTTTCGAGATATATAGGGTCAAACAAAAAGTTTGTAAATATAAATTTAATCTCAGTTTTTCTGTCATAACTTTTAATGTTTTTAATTAAAATCAGATTTTTTATGTTTTTTGATGAAGAATTTAATATTACACAAAAAAGTATTCTTAAGTTTTTTTAAAAAAACTAATACTTTTCGAGATATATAGGGTCAAACAAAAAGTTTGTAAATATAAATTTGATCTTAGTTTTTCTGTCATAACTTTTAAAGTTTTTAATTAAAATGAGATTTTTTAATGTTTTTTGATGTAAAATTTAATTTTACATAAATAAGTATTCCTGAGTTTTTTCAAAAGAACTGATACTTTTCGAGATATACAGGTTCAAACAAAATGTTTGTAAATATAAATTTAATCTCAGTTTTTCTGTCATTACTTTTAACGGTTTTAATTAAAATAAGATTTTTTGATGTAGAATTTAATATCACACAAAAAAGTATTCTTGAGTTTTTTTAAAAAAACTAATACTTTTCGAGATATATAGGGTCAAACAAAAAGTTTGTAAATATAAATTTGATCTCAGTTTTTCTGTCATAACTTTTAAAGTTTTTTATTAAAACAGAATTTTTGGGGTTTTTTAATGTAAAATTTAATTTTACATAAAAAAGTATTC
The DNA here is from genome assembly GCA_964028335.1 of Altica lythri. NCBI lineage: Eukaryota > Metazoa > Arthropoda > Insecta > Coleoptera > Chrysomelidae > Altica > Altica lythri. The sequence continues at coordinate 674,299 of CAXIIO010001191.1, forward strand.
TTAAGTTTTTTCAAAAAAACTGATACTTTTCGAGATATATAGGGTCAAACAAAAAGTTTGTAAATATAAATTTATTCTCAGTTTTTCTGTCATAACTTTTAATTTTTTTAATTAAATTAAGATTTGTTAATGTTTTTTGATGTAGAATTTAATTTTACACAAAAAAGTATTTCTAAGTTTTTTCAAAAAAAATAATAATTTTCGAGATATATAGGGTCAAACAAAAAGTTTGTAAATATAAATTTTATCTAAGTTTTTCTGTCATAACTTTTAAAGTTTTTAATTAAAATGAGGTTTTTTAACGTTTTTTGATGTAAAATTTAATTTTACATAAATAAGTATTCCTGAGTTTTTTCAAAAGAACTGATACTTTTCGAGATATACAGGGTCAAACAAAAAGTTTGTAAATATAAATTCTCAGTTTTTCTGTCATAACTTTTAACGTTTTTAATTAAAATAAGATTTTTTGATGTAGAATTTAATATTACACAAAAAAGTATTTCTAAGTTTTTTCAAAAAAACTAATAATTTTCGAGATATATAGGGTCAAACAAAAAGTTTGTAAATATAAATTTGATCTTAGTTTTTCTGTCATAACTTTTAAAGTTTTTAATTAAAATGAGATTTTTTAATGTTTTTTGATGTAAAATTTAATTTTACATAAATAAGTATTCGTGAGTTTTTTTAAAAGAACTGATACTTTTCGAGATATACAGGGTCAAACAAAAAGTTTGTAAATATAAATTTAATCTCAGTTTTTCTGTCATTACTTTTAACGTTTTTAATTAAAATAAGATTTTTTGATGTAGAATTTAATATTACACAAAAAGGTATTCTTGAGTTTTTTTAAAGAAACTAATACTTTTCGAGATATATAGGGTCAAACAAAAAGTTTGTAAATATAAATTTGATCTCAGTTTTTCTGTCATAACTTTTAAAGTTTTTTATTAAAATCAGAATTTTTGGGGTTTTTTAATGTAAAATTTAATTTTACATAAAAAAGTATTCTTAAGTTTTTTCAAAAAAACTGATACTTTTCGAGATATATAGGGTCAAACAAAAAGTTTGTAAATATAAATTTAATCTCAGTTTTTCTGTCATAACTTTTAATGTTTTTAATTAAAATCAGATTTTTTAATGTTTTTTGATGTAGAATTTAATATTACACAAAAAAGTATTCCTAAGTTTTTTTAAAAAAACTAATACTTTTCGAGATATATAGGGTCAAACAAAAAGTTTGTAAATATAAATTTGATCTTAGTTTTTCTGTCATAACTTTTAAAGTTTTTAATTAAAATGAGATTTTTTAATGTTTTTTGATGTAAAATTTAATTTTACATAAATAAGTATTCCTGAGTTTTTTCAAAAGAACTGATACTTTTCGAGATATACAGGGTCAAACAAAAAGTTTGTAAATATAAATTTAATCTCAGTTTTTCTGTCATTACTTTTAACGTTTTTAATTAAAATAAGATTTTTTGATGTAGAATTTAATATTACACAAAAAAGTATTCTTGAGTTTTTTTTTAAAAACTAATACTTTTCGAGATATATAGGGTCAAACAAAAAGTTTGTAAATATAAATTTGATCTCAGTTTTTCTGTCATAACTTTTAAAGTTTTTTATTAAAATCAGAATTTTTGGGGTTTTTTAATGTAAAATTTAATTTTACATAAAAAAGTATTCTTGAGTTTTTTCAAAAAAACTGATACTTTTCGAGATATATAGGGTCAAACAAAAAGTTTGTAAATATAAATTTAATCTCAGTTTTTCTGTCATAACTTTTAATGTTTTGAATTAAAATTAGATTTTTTAATGTTTTTTGATGTAGAATTTCATATTACACAGAAAAGTATCCCTAAGTTTTTTTAAAAAAACTAATACTTTTCGAGATATATAGGGTCAAACAAAAAGTTTGTAAATATAAATTTGATCTTAGTTTTTCTGTCATAACTTTTAAAGTTTTTAATTAAAATGAGATTTTTTAATGTTTTTTGATGTAAAATTTAATTTTACATAAATAAGTATTCCTGAGTTTTTTCAAAAGAACTGATACTTTTCGAGATATACAGGGTCAAACAAAAAGTTTGTAAATATAAATTTAATCTCAGTTTTTCTGTCATTACTTTTAACGTTTTTAATTAAAATAAGATTTTTTGATGTAGAATTTTATATTACACAAAAAAGTATTTCTGAGTTTTTTTAAAAAAACTAATACTTTTCGAGATATATAGGGTCAAACAAAAAGTTTGTAAATATAAATTTGATCTCAGTTTTTCTGTCATCACTTTTAAAGTTTTTTATTAAAATCAGAATTTTTGGGGTTTTTTAATGTAAAATTTAATTTTACATAAAAAAGTATTCTTGAGTTTTTCCAAAAAAACTGATACTTTTCGAGATATATAGGGTCAAACAAAAAGTTTGTAAATATAAATTTAATCTCAGTTTTTCTGTCATAACTTTTAATGTTTTTAATTAAAATCAGATTTTTTATGTTTTTTGATGAAGAATTTAATATTACACAAAAAAGTATTCTTAGGTTTTTTTAAAAAAACCAAGATCAAATTTATATTTACAAACTTTTTGTTTGACCCTATATATCTCGAAAAGTATTAGTTTTTTTAAAAAAACTTAGGAATACTTTTTTGTGTAATATTAAATTCTACATCAAAAAACATTAAAAAATCTGATTTTAATTAAAAACATTAAAAGTTATGACAGAAAAACTGAGATTAAATTTATATTTACAAACTTTTTGTTTGACCCTATATATCTCGAAAAGTATCAGTTTTTTTGAAAAAACTTAAGAATACTTTTTTATGTAAAATTAAATTTTACATTAAAAAACCCCAAAAATTCTGATTTTAATAAAAAACTTTAAAAGTTATGACAGAAAAACTGAGATCAAATTTATATTTACAAACTTTTTGTTTGACCCTATATATCTCGAAAAGTATTAGTTTCTTTAAAAAAACTCAAGAATACCTTTTTGTGTAATATTAAATTCTACATCAAAAAATCTTATTTTAATTAAAAACGTTAAAAGTAATGACAGAAAAACTGAGATTAAATTTATATTTACAAACTTTTTGTTTGACCCTGTATATCTCGAAAAGTATCAGTTCTTTTAAAAAAACTCACGAATACTTATTTATGTAAAATTAAATTTTACATCAAAAAACATTAAAAAATCTCATTTTAATTAAAAACTTTAAAAGTTATGACAGAAAAACTAAGATCAAATTTATATTTACAAACTTTTTGTTTGACCCTATATATCTCGAAAAGTATTAGTTTTTTTAAAAAAACTTAGGAATACTTTTTTGTGTAATATTAAATTCTTCATCAAAAAACATTAAAAAATCTGATTTTAATCTAAAACATTAAAAGTTATGACAGAAAAACTGAGATTAAATTTATATTTACAAACTTTTTGTTTGACCCTGTATATCTCAAAAAGTATCAGTTCTTTTGAAAAAACTCAGGAATACTTATTTATGTAAAATTAAATTTTACATAAAAAAACATTAAAAAATCTCATTTAATTAATAACTTTAAAAGTTATGACAGAAAAACTTAGATCAAATTTATATTTACAAACTTTTTGTTTGACCCTATATATCTCGAAAATTATTAGTTTTTTTGAAAAAACTTAGAAATACTTTTTTGTGTAATATTAAATTCTACATCAAAAAATCTTATTTTAATTAAAAACGTTAAAAGTTATGACAGAAAAACTGAGAATTTATATTTACAAACTTTTTGTTTGACCCTGTATATCTCGAAAAGTATCAGTTCTTTTGAAAAAACTCAGGAATACTTATTTATGTAAAATTAAATTTTACATCAAAAAACGTTAAAAAACCTCATTTTAATTAAAAACTTTAAAAGTTATGACAGAAAAACTTAGATAAAATTTATATTTACAAACTTTTTGTTTGACCCTATATATCTCGAAAATTATTATTTTTTTTGAAAAAACTTAAAAATACTTTTTTGTGTAAAATTAAATTCTACATCAAAAAACATTAACAAATCTTAATTTAATTAAAAAAATTAAAAGTTATGACAGAAAAACTGAGAATAAATTTATATTTACAAACTTTTTGTTTGACCCTATATATCTCGAAAAGTATCAGTTTTTTTGAAAAAACTTAAGAATACTTTTTTATGTAAAATTAAATTTTACATTAAAAAACCCCAAAAATTCTGATTTTAATAAAAAACTTTAAAAGTTATGACAGAAAAACTGAGATCAAATTTATATTTACAAACTTTTTGTTTGACCCTATATATCTCGAAAAGTATTAGTTTTTTTAAAAAAACTCAAGAATACTTTTTTGTGTGATATTAAATTCTACATCAAAAAATCTTATTTTAATTAAAAACGTTAAAAGTAATGACAGAAAAACTGAGATTAAATTTATATTTACAAACATTTTGTTTGACCCTGTATATCTCGAAAAGTATCAGTTCTTTTGAAAAAACTCAGGAATACTTATTTATGTAAAATTAAATTTTACATCAAAAAACATTAAAAAATCTCATTTTAATTAAAAACTTTAAAAGTTATGACAGAAAAACTAAGATCAAATTTATATTTACAAACTTTTTGTTTGACCCTATATATCTCGAAAAGTATTAGTTTTTTTAAAAAAACTTAAGAATACTTTTTTGTGTAATATTAAATTCTTCATCAAAAAACATAAAAAATCTGATTTTAAGTAAAAACATTAAAAGTTATGACAGAAAAACTGAGATTAAATTTATATTTACAAACTTTTTGTTTGACCCTATATATCTCGAAAAGTATCAGTTTTTTTGAAAAAATTTAATCTCAGTTTTTCTGTCATAACTTTTAATGTTTTTAATTAAAATCAGATTTTTTATGTTTTTTGATGAAGAATTTAATATTACACAAAAAAGTATTCTTAAGTTTTTTTAAAAAAACTAATACTTTTCGAGATATATAGGGTCAAACAAAAAGTTTGTAAATATAAATTTGATCTTAGTTTTTCTGTCATAACTTTTAAAGTTTTTAATTAAAATGAGATTTTTTAATGTTTTTTGATGTAAAATTTAATTTTACATAAATAAGTATTCCTGAGTTTTTTCAAAAGAACTGATACTTTTCGAGATATACAGGGTCAAACAAAATGTTTGTAAATATAAATTTAATCTCAGTTTTTCTGTCATTACTTTTAACGTTTTTAATTAAAATAAGATTTTTTGATGTAGAATTTAATATCACACAAAAAAGTATTCTTGAGTTTTTTTAAAAAAACTAATACTTTTCGAGATATATAGGGTCAAACAAAAAGTTTGTAAATATAAATTTGATCTCAGTTTTTCTGTCATAACTTTTAAAGTTTTTTATTAAAATCAGAATTTTTGGGGTTTTTTAATGTAAAATTTAATTTTACATAAAAAAGTATTCTTAAGTTTTTTCAAAAAAACTGATACTTTTCGAGATATATAGGGTCAAACAAAAAGTTTGTAAATATAAATTTATTCTCAGTTTTTCTGTCATAACTTTTAATTTTTTTAATTAAATTAAGATTTGTTAATGTTTTTTGATGTAGAATTTAATTTTACACAAAAAAGTATTTCCAAGTTTTTTCAAAAAAAATAATAATTTTCGAGATATATAGGGTCAAACAAAAAGTTTGTAAATATAAATTTTATCTAAGTTTTTCTGTCATAACTTTTAAAGTTTTTAATTAAAATGAGGTTTTTTAACGTTTTTTGATGTAAAATTTAATTTTACATAAATAAGTATTCCTGAGTTTTTTCAAAAGAACTGATACTTTTCGAGATATACAGGGTCAAACAAAAAGTTTGTAAATATAAATTCTCAGTTTTTCTGTCATAACTTTTAACGTTTTTAATTAAAATAAGATTTTTTGATGTAGAATTTAATATTACACAAAAAAGTATTTCTAAGTTTTTTCAAAAAAACTAATAATTTTCGAGATATATAGGGTCAAACAAAAAGTTTGTAAATATAAATTTGATCTAAGTTTTTCTGTCATAACTTTTAAAGTTATTAATTAAATGAGATTTTTTAATGTTTTTTTATGTAAAATTTAATTTTACATAAATAAGTATTCCTGAGTTTTTTCAAAAGAACTGATACTTTTTGAGATATACAGGGTCAAACAAAAAGTTTGTAAATATAAATTTAATCTCAGTTTTTCTGTCATAACTTTTAATGTTTTAGATTAAAATCAGATTTTTTAATGTTTTTTGATGAAGAATTTAATATTACACAAAAAAGTATTCCTAAGTTTTTTTAAAAAAACTAATACTTTTCGAGATATATAGGGTCAAACAAAAAGTTTGTAAATATAAATTTGATCTTAGTTTTTCTGTCATAACTTTTAAAGTTTTTAATTAAAATGAGATTTTTTAATGTTTTTTGATGTAAAATTTAATTTTACATAAATAAGTATTCGTGAGTTTTTTTAAAAGAACTGATACTTTTCGAGATATACAGGGTCAAACAAAAAGTTTGTAAATATAAATTTAATCTCAGTTTTTCTGTTATTACTTTTAACGTTTTTAATTAAAATAAGACTTTTTGATGTAGAATTTAATATCACACAAAAAAGTATTTTTGAGTTTTTTTAAAAAAACTAATACTTTTCGAGATATATAGGGTCAAACAAAAAGTTTGTAAATATAAATTTGATCTCAGTTTTTCTGTCATAACTTTTAAAGTTTTTTATTAAAATCAGAATTTTTGGGGTTTTTTAATGTAAAATTTAATTTTACATAAAAAAGTAATTTTGAGTTTTTTCAAAAAAACTGATACTTTTCGAGATATATAGGGTCAAACAAAAAGTTTGTAAATATAAATTTAATCTCAGTTTTTCTGTCATAACTTTTAATGTTTTTAATTAAAATCAGATTTTTTAATGTTTTTTGATGTAGAATTTAATATTACACAAAAAAGTATTCCTAAGTTTTTTTAAAAAAACTAATACTTTTCGAGATATATAGGGTCAAACAAAAAGGTTGTAAATATAAATTTGATCTTAGTTTTTCTGTCATAACTTTTAAAGTTTTTAATTAAAATGAGATTTTTTAATGTTTTTTGATGTAAAATTTAATTTTACATAAGTAAGTATTCCTGAGTTTTTTCAAAAGAACTGATACTTTTCGAGATATACAGGGTCAAACAAAAAGTTTGTAAATATAAATTTAATCTCAGTTTTTCTGTCATTACTTTTAACGTTTTTAATTAAAATAAGATTTTTTGATGTAGAATTTAATATTACACAAAAAAGTATTCCTAAGTTTTTTTAAAAAAACTAATACTTTTCGAGATATATAGGGTCAAACAAAAAGTTTGTAAATATAAATTTGATCTTAGTTTTTCTGTCATAACTTTTAAAGTTTTTAATTAAAATGAGATTATTTAATGTTTTTTGATGTAAAATTTAATTTTACATAAATAAGTATTCCTAAGTTTTTTCAAAAGAACTGATACTTTTCGAGATATACAGGGTCAAACAAAAAGTTTGTAAATATAAATTTAATCTCAGTTTTTCTGTCATTACTTTTAACGTTTTTAATTAAAATAAGATTTTTTGATGTAGAATTTAATATTACACAAAAAAGTATTTTTGAGTTTTTTTAAAAAAACTAATACTTTTCGAGATATATAGGGTCAAACAAAAAGTTTGTAAATATAAATTTAATCTCAGTTTTTCTGTCATAACTTTTAATTTTTTTAATTAAAATAAGATTTTTTAATGTTTTTTGATGTAGAATTTAATTTTACACAAAAAAGTTTTTTTAAGTTTTTTCAAAAAAACTAATAATTTTCGAGATATATAGGGTCAAACAAAAAGTTTGTAAATATAAATTTGATATAAGTTTTTCTGTCATAACTTTTAAAGTTTTTAATTAAAATGAGATTTTTTAATGTTTTTTGATGTAAAATTTAATTTTACATAAATAAGTATTCCTAAATTTTTCAAAAGAACTGATACTTTTTGAGATATACAGGGTCAAACAAAAAGTTTGTAAATATAAATTTAATCTGAGTTTTTCTGTCATTACTTTTAACGTTTTTAATTAAAATAAGATTTTTTGATGTAGAATTTAATATTACACAAAAAAGAATTTTTGAGTTTTTTTAAAAAAACTAATACTTTTCGAGATATATAGGGTCAAACAAAAAGTTTGTAAATATAAATTTGATCTCAGTTTTTCTGTCATAACTTTTAAAGTTTTTTATTAAAATCAGAATTTTTGGGGTTTTTTAATGTAAAATTTAATTTGACATAAAAAAGTATTCTTGAGTTTTTTTAAAAAAACTGATACTTTTCGAGATATATAGGGTCAAACAAAAAGTTTGTAAATATAAATTTAATTTCAGTTTTTCTGTCATAACTTTTAATGTTTTTAATTAAAATCAGATTTTTTAATATTTTTTGATGTAGAATTTAATATTACAAAAAAAAGTATTCCTAAGTTTTTTTAAAAAAACTAATACTTTTCGAGATATATAGGGTCAAACAAAAAGTTTGTAAATATAAATTTAATCTCAGTTTTTCTGTCATTACTTTTAACGTTTTTAATTAAAATAAGATTTTTTGATGTAGAATTTAATATTACACAAAAAAGTATTTCTAAGTTTTTTCAAAAAAACTAATAATTTTCGAGATATATAGGGTCAAACAAAAAGTTTGTAAATATAAATTTGATCTAAGTTTTTCTGTCATAACTTTTAAAGTTTTTAATTAAAATGAGACTTTTTAATGTTTTTTGATGTAAAATTTAATTTTACATAAATAAGTATTCCTGAGTTTTTTCAAAAGAACTGATACTTTTTGAGATATACAGGGTCAAACAAAAAGTTTGTAAATATAAAGTTAATCTCAGTTTTTCTGTCAATACTTTTAACGTTTTTAATTAAAATAAGATTTTTTAATGTAGAATTTAATATTACACAAAAAAGTATTCCTGAGTTTTTTTAAAAAAACTAATACTTTTCGAGATATATAGGGTCAAACAAAAAGTTTGTAAATATAAATTTGATCTCAGTTTTTCTGTCATAACTTTTAAAGTTTTTTATTAAAATCAGAATTTTTGGGGTTTTTTAATGTAAAATTTAATTTTACATAAAAAAGTATTCTGGAGTTTTTTCAAAAAAACTGATACTTTTCGAGATATATAGGGTCAAACAAAAAGTTTGTAAATATAAATTTAATCTCAGTTTTTCTGTCATAACTTTTAATGTTTTTAATTAAAATCAGATTTTTTAATGTTTTTTAATGTAGAATTTAATATTACACAAAAAAGTATTCCTAAGTTTTTTTAAAAAAACTAATAGTTTTCGAGATATATAGGGTCAAACAAAAAGTTTGTAAATATAAATTTGATCTTAGTTTTTCTGTCATAACTTTTAAAGTTTTTAATTAAAATGAGATTTTTTAATGTTTTTTGATGTAAAATTTAATTTTACATAAATAAGTATTCCTGAGTTTTTTCAAAAGAACTGATACTTTTCGAGATATACAGGGTCAAACAAAAAGTTTGTAAATATAAATTTAATCTCAGTTTTTCTGTCATTACTTTTAACGTTTTTAATTAAAATAAGATTTTTTGATGTAGAATTTAATATTACACAAAAAAGTATTCTTGAGTTTTTTTAAAAAAACTGATACTTTTCGAGATATATAGGGTCAAACAAAAAGTTTGTAAATATAAATTTAATCTCAGTTTTTCTGTCATAACTTTTAATGTTTTTAATTAAAATCAGATTTTTTAATGTTTTTTGATGTAGAATTTTATATTACACAAAAAAGTATTCCTAAGTTTTTTTAAAAAAACTAATACTTTTCGAGATATATAGGGTCAAACAAAAAGTTTGTAAATATAAATTTGATCTTAGTTTTTCTGTCATAACTTTTAAAGTTTTTAATTAAAATGAGATTATTTAATGTTTTTGATGTAAAATTTAATTTTACATAAATAAGTATTCCTGAGTTTTTTCAAAAGAACTGATACTTTTCGAGATATACAGGGTCAAACAAAAAGTTTGTAAATATAAATTTAATCTCAGTTTTTCTGTCATTACTTTTAACGTTTTTAATTAAAATAAGATTTTTTGATGTAGAATTTAATATTACACAAAAAAGTATTCTTGAGTTTTTTTAAAAAAACTAATAATTTTCGAGATATATAGGGTCAAACAAAAAGTTTGTAAATATAAATTTGATATAAGTTTTTCTGTCATAACTTTTAAAGTTTTTAATTAAAATGAAATTTTTTAATGTTTTTTGATGTAAAATTTAATTTTACATAAATAAGTATTCCTAAATTTTTCAAAAGAACTGATACTTTTTGAGATATACAGGGTCAAACAAAAAGTTTGTAAATATAAATTTGATCTCAGTTTTTCTGTCATAACTTTTAAAGTTTTTTATTAAAATCAGAATTTTTGGCGTTTTTTAATGTAAAATTTAATTTGACATAAAAAAGTATTCTTGAGTTTTTTTAAAAAAACTGATACTTTTCGAGATATATAGGGTCAAACAAAAAGTTTGTAAATATAAATTTAATTTCAGTTTTTCTGTCATAACTTTTAATGTTTTTAATTAAAATCAGATTTTTTAATATTTTTTGATGTAGAATTTAATATTACAAAAAAAAGTATTCTTAAGTTTTTTTAAAAAAACTAATACTTTTCGAGATATATAGGGTCAAACAAAAAGTTTGTAAATATAAATTTAATCTCAGTTTTTCTGTCATTACTTTTAACGTTTTTAATTAAAATAAGATTTTTTGATGTAGAATTTAATATTACACAAAAAATTATTTCTAAGTTTTTTCAAAAAAACTAATAATTTTCGAGATATATAGGGTCAAACAAAAAGTTTGTAAATATAAATTTGATCTAAGTTTTTCTGTCATAACTTTTAAAGTTTTTAATTAAAATGAGATTTTTTAATGTTTTTTGATGTAAAATTTAATTTTACATAAATAAGTATTTCCGAGTTTTTTCAAAAGAACTTATACTTTTTGAGAAATACAGGGTCAAACAGAAAGTTTGTAAATATAAATTTAATCTCAGTTTTTCTGTCAATACTTTTAACGTTTTTAATTAAAATAAGATTTTTTGATGTAGAATTTAATATTACACAAAAAAGTATTCCTGAGTTTTTTTAAAAAAACTAATACTTTTCGAGATATATAGGGTCAAACAAAAAGTTTGTAAATATAAATTTGATCTCAGTTTTTCTGTCATAACTTTTAAAGTTTTTTATTAAAATCAGAATTTTTGGGTTTTTTTAATGGAAAATTTAATTTTACATAAAAAAGTATTCCGGAGTTTTTTCAAAAAAACTGATACTTTTCGAGATATATAGGGTCAAACAAAAAGTTTGTAAATATAAATTTAATCTCAGTTTTTCTGTCATAACTTTTAATGTTTTTAATTAAAATCAGATTTTTTTATGTTTTTTGATGTAGAATTTAATATTACACAAAAAAGTATTCCTAAGTTTTTTTAAAAAAACTAATACTTTTCGAGATATATAGGGTCAAACAAAAAGTTTGTAAATATAAATTTGATCTTAGTTTTTCTGTCATAACTTTTAAAGTTTTTAATTAAAATGAGATTTTTTAATATTTTTTGATGTAAAATTTAATTTTACATAAATAAGTATTCCAGAGTTTTTTCAAAAGAACTGATACTTTTCGAGATATACAGGGTCAAACAAAAAGTTTGTAAATATAAATTTAATCTCAGTTTTTCTGTCATTACTTTTAACGTTTTTAATTAAAATAAGATTTTTTGATGTAGAATTTAATATTACACAAAAAAGTATTTCTAAGTTTTTTCAAAAAAACTAATAATTTTCGAGATATATAGGGTCAAACAAAAAGTTTGTAAATATAAATTTGATCTAAGTTTTTCTGTCATAACTTTTAAAGTTTTTAATTAAAATGAGATTTTTTAATGTTTTTTGATGTAAAATTTAATTTTACATAAATAAGTATTCCTGAGTTTTTTCAAAAGAACTGATACTTTTTGAGATATACAGGGTCAAACAAAAAGTTTGTAAATATAAATTTGATCTCAGTTTTTCTGTCATAACTTTTAAAGTTTTTTATTAAAATCAGAATTTTTGGGGTTTTTTAATGTAAAATTTAATTTTACATAAAAAAGTATTCCGGAGTTTTTTCAAAAAAACTGATACTTTTCGAGATATATAGGGTCAAACAAAAAGTTTGTAAATATAAATTTAATCTCAGTTTTTCTGTCATAACTTTTAATGTTTTTAATTAAAATCAGATTTTTTAATGTTTTTTGATGTAGAATTTAATATTACACAAAAAAGTATTCCTAAGTTTTTTTAAAAAAAAACTAATACTTTTCGAGATATATAGGGTCAAACAAAAAGTTTGTAAATATAAATTTGATCTTAGTTTTTCTGTCATAACTTTTAAAGTTTTTAATTAAAATGAGATTTTTTAATGTTTTTTGATGTAAAATTTAATTTTACATAAATAAGTATTCCGGAGTTTTTTCAAAAGAACTGATTCTTTTCAAGATATACAGGGTCAAACAAAAAGTTTGTAAATATAAATTTAATCTCAGTTTTTCTGTCATTACTTTTAACGTTTTTAATTAAAATAAGATTTTTTGATGTAGAATTTAATATTACACAAAAAAGTATTTCTAAGTTTTTTCAAAAAAACTAATAATTTTCGAGATATATAGGGTCAAACAAAAAGTTTGTGAATATAAATTTGATCTAAGTTTTTCTGTCATAACTTTTAAAGTTTTTAATTAAAATGAGATTTTTTAATGTTTTTTGATGTAAAATTTAATTTTACATAAATAACTATTCCTGAGTTTTTTCAAAAGAAATGATACTTTTTGAGATATACAGGGTCAAACAAAAAGTTTGTAAATATAAATTTAATCTCAGTTTTTCTGTCAATACTTTTAACGTTTTTAATTAAAATAAGATTTTTTGATGTAGAATTTAATATTACACAAAAAAGTATTCCTGAGTTTTTTTAAAAAAACTAATACTTTTCGAGATATATAGGGTCAAACAAAAAGTTTGTAAATATAAATTTGATCTCAGTTTTTCTGTCATAACTTTTAAAGTTTTTTATTAAAATCAGAATTTTTGGGGTTTTTTAATGTAAAATTTAATTTTACATAAAAAAGTATTCTGGAGTTTTTTCAAAAAAACTGATACTTTTCGAGATATATAGGGTCAAACAAAAAGTTTGTAAATATAAATTTAATCTCAGTTTTTCTGTCATAACTTTTAATGTTTTTAATTAAAATCAGATTTTTTAATGTTTTTTGATGTAGAATTTAATATTACACAAAAAAGTATTCCTAAGTTTTTTTAAAAAAACTAATACTTTTCGAGATATATAGGGTCAAACAAAAAGTTTGTAAATATAAATTTGATCTTAGTTTTTCTGTCATAACTTTTAAAGTTTTTAATTAAAATGAGATTTTTTAATGTTTTTTGATGTAAAATTTAATTTTACATAAATAAGTATTCCTGAGTTTTTTCAAAAGAACTGATACTTTTCGAGATATACAGGGTCAAACAAAAAGTTTGTAAATATAAATTTAATCTCAGTTTTTCTGTCATTACTTTTAACGTTTTTAATTAAAATAAGATTTTTGATGTAGAATTTAATATTACACAAAAAAGTATTCTTGAGTTTTTTAAAAAAAACTAATACTTTTCGAGATATCTAGGGTCAAACAAAAAGTTTTTAAATATAAATTTGATCTCAGTTTTTCTGTCATAACTTTTAAAGTTTTTTATTAAAATCAGAATTTTTGGGGTTTTTTAATGTAAAATTTAATTCTACATAAAAAAGTATTCTTGAGTTTTTTCAAAAAAACTGATACTTTTCGAGATATATAGGGTCAAACAAAAAGTTTGTAAATATAAATTTAATCTCAGTTTTTCTGTCATAACTTTTAATGTTTTTAATTATAATCAGATTTTTTAATGTTTTTTGATGTAGAATTTAATATTACACAAAAAAGTATTCCTAAGTTTTTTTAAAAAAACTAATACTTTTCGAGATATATAGGGTCAAACAAAAAGTTTGTAAATATAAATTTGATCTTAGTTTTTCTGTCATAACTTTTAAAGTTTTTAATTAAAATGAGATTTTTTGATGTAGAATTTAATATTACACAAAAAAGTATTCCTAAGTTTTTTTAAAAAAACTAATACTTTTCGAGATATATAGGGTCAAACAAAAAGTTTGTAAATATAAATTTGATCTTAGTTTTTCTGTCATAACTTTTAAAGTTTTTAATTAAAATGAGATTTTTTAATATTTTTTGATGTAAAATTTAATTTTACATAAATAAGTATTCCGGAGTTTTTTCAAAAGAACTGATACTTTTCGAGATATACAGGGTCAAACAAAAAGTTTGTAAATATAAATTTAATCTCAGTTTTTCTGTCATTACTTTTAACGTTTTTAATTAAAATAAGATTTTTTGATGTAGAATTTAATATTACACAAAAAAGTATTTCTAAGTTTTTTCAAAAAAACTAATAATTTTCGAGATATATAGGGTCAAACAAAAAGTTTGTAAATATAAATTTGATCTAAGTTTTTCTGTCATAACTTTTAAAGTTTTTAATTAAAATGAGATTTTTTAATGTTTTTTGATGTAAAATTTAATTTTACATAAATAAGTATTCTTGAGTTTTTTCAAAAGAACTGATACTTTTTGAGATATACAGGGTCAAACAAAAAGTTTGTAAATATAAATTTGATCTCAGTTTTTCTGTCATAACTTTTAAAGTTTTTTATTAAAATCAGAATTTTTGGGGTTTTTTAATGTAAAATTTAATTTTACATAAAAAAGTATTCCGGAGTTTTTTCAAAAAAACTGATACTTTTCGAGATATATAGGGTCAAACAAAAAGTTTGTAAATATAAATTTAATCTCAGTTTTTCTGTCATAACTTTTAATGTTTTTAATTAAAATCAGATTTTTTAATGTTTTTTGATGTAGAATTTAATATTACACAAAAAAGTATTCCTAAGTTTTTTTAAAAAAAACTAATACTTTTCGAGATATATAGGGTCAAACAAAAAGTTTGTAAATATAAATTTGATCTTAGTTTTTCTGTCATAACTTTTAAAGTTTTTAATTAAAATGAGATTTTTTAATGTTTTTTGATGTAAAATTTAATTTTACATAAATAAGTATTTCGGAGTTTTTTCAAAAGAACTGATACTTTTCGAGATATACAGGGTCAAACAAAAAGTTTGTAAATATAAATTTAATCTCAGTTTTTCTGTCATTACTTTTAACGTTTTTAATTAAAATAAGATTTTTTTATGTAGAATTTAATATTACACAAAAAAGTATTTCTAAGTTTTTTCAAAAAAACTAATAATTTTCGAGATATATAGGGTCAAACAAAAAGTTTGTAAATATAAATTTGATCTAAGTTTTTCTGTCATAACTTTTAAAGTTTTTAATTAAAATGAGATTTTTTAATGTTTTTTGATGTAAAATTTAATTTTACATAAATAACTATTCCTGAGTTTTTTCAAAAGAAATGATACTTTTTGAGATATACAGGGTCAAACAAAAAGTTTGTAAATATAAATTTAATCTCAGTTTTTCTGTCAATACTTTTAACGTTTTTAATTAAAATAAGATTTTTTGATGTAGAATTTAATATTACACAAAAAAGTATTCCTGAGTTTTTTTAAAAAAACTAATACTTTTCGAGATATATAGGGTCAAACAAAAAGTTTGTAAATATAAATTTGATCTTAGTTTTTCTGTCATAACTTTTAAAGTTTTTAATTAAAATGAGATTATTTAATGTTTTTGATGTAAAATTTAATTTTACATAAATAAGTATTCCTGAGTTTTTTCAAAAGAACTGATACTTTTCGAGATATACAGGGTCAAACAAAAAGTTTGTAAATATAAATTTAATCTCAGTTTTTCTGTCATTACTTTTAACGTTTTTAATTAAAATAAGATTTTTTGATGTAGAATTTAATATTACACAAAAAAGTATTCTTGAGTTTTTTTAAAAAAACTAATAATTTTCGAGATATATAGGGTCAAACAAAAAGTTTGTAAATATAAATTTGATATAAGTTTTTCTGTCATAACTTTTAAAGTTTTTAATTAAAATGAAATTTTTTAATGTTTTTTGATGTAAAATTTAATTTTACATAAATAAGTATTCCTAAATTTTTCAAAAGAACTGATACTTTTTGAGATATACAGGGTCAAACAAAAAGTTTGTAAATATAAATTTGATCTCAGTTTTTCTGTCATAACTTTTAAAGTTTTTTATTAAAATCAGAATTTTTGGCGTTTTTTAATGTAAAATTTAATTTGACATAAAAAAGTATTCTTGAGTTTTTTTAAAAAAACTGATACTTTTCGAGATATATAGGGTCAAACAAAAAGTTTGTAAATATAAATTTAATTTCAGTTTTGCTGTCATAACTTTTAATGTTTTTAATTAAAATCAGATTTTTTAATATTTTTTGATGTAGAATTTAATATTACAAAAAAAAGTATTCTTAAGTTTTTTTAAAAAAACTAATACTTTTCGAGATATATAGGGTCAAACAAAAAGTTTGTAAATATAAATTTAATCTCAGTTTTTCTGTCATTACTTTTAACGTTTTTAATTAAAATAAGATTTTTTGATGTAGAATTTAATATTACACAAAAAATTATTTCTAAGTTTTTTCAAAAAAACTAATAATTTTCGAGATATATAGGGTCAAACAAAAAGTTTGTAAATATAAATTTGATCTAAGTTTTTCTGTCATAACTTTTAAAGTTTTTAATTAAAATGAGATTTTTTAATGTTTTTTGATGTAAAATTTAATTTTACATAAATAAGTATTCCCGAGTTTTTTCAAAAGAACTTATACTTTTTGAGAAATACAGGGTCAAACAGAAAGTTTGTAAATATAAATTTAATCTCAGTTTTTCTGTCAATACTTTTAACGTTTTTAATTAAAATAAGATTTTTTGATGTAGAATTTAATATTACACAAAAAAGTATTCCTGAGTTTTTTTAAAAAAACTAATACTTTTCGAGATATATAGGGTCAAACAAAAAGTTTGTAAATATAAATTTGATCTCAGTTTTTCTGTCATAACTTTTAAAGTTTTTTATTAAAATCAGAATTTTTGGGTTTTTTTAATGGAAAATTTAATTTTACATAAAAAAGTATTCCGGAGTTTTTTCAAAAAAACTGATACTTTTCGAGATATATAGGGTCAAACAAAAAGTTTGTAAATATAAATTTAATCTCAGTTTTTCTGTCATAACTTTTAATGTTTTTAATTAAAATCAGATTTTTTAATGTTTTTTGATGTAGAATTTAATATTACACAAAAAAGTATTCCTAAGTTTTTTTAAAAAAACTAATACTTTTCGAGATATATAGGGTCAAACAAAAAGTTTGTAAATATAAATTTGATCTTAGTTTTTCTGTCATAACTTTTAAAGTTTTTAATTAAAATGAGATTTTTTAATATTTTTTGATGTAAAATTTAATTTTACATAAATAAGTATCTCGGAGTTTTTTCAAAAGAACTGATACTTTTCGAGATATACAGGGTCAAACAAAAAGTTTGTAAATATAAATTTAATCTCAGTTTTTCTGTCATTACTTTTAACGTTTTTAATTAAAATAAGATTTTTTGATGTAGAATTTAATATTACACAAAAAAGTATTTCTAAGTTTTTTCAAAAAAACTAATAATTTTCGAGATATATAGGGTCAAACAAAAAGTTTGTAAATATAAATTTGATCTAAGTTTTTCTGTCATAACTTTTAAAGTTTTTAATTAAAATGAGATTTTTTAATGTTTTTTGATGTAAAATTTAATTTTACATAAATAAGTATTCCTGAGTTTTTTCAAAAGAACTGATACTTTTTGAGATATACAGGGTCAAACAAAAAGTTTGTAAATATAAATTTGATCTCAGTTTTTCTGTCATAACTTTTAAAGTTTTTTATTAAAATCAGAATTTTTGGGGTTTTTTAATGTAAAATTTAATTTTACATAAAAAAGTATTCCGGAGTTTTTTCAAAAAAACTGATACTTTTCGAGATATATAGGGTCAAACAAAAAGTTTGTAAATATAAATTTAATCTCAGTTTTTCTGTCATAACTTTTAATGTTTTTAATTAAAATCAGATTTTTTAATGTTTTTTGATGTAGAATTTAATATTACACAAAAAAGTATTCCTAAGTTTTTTTAAAAAAAAACTAATACTTTTCGAGATATATAGGGTCAAACAAAAAGTTTGTAAATATAAATTTGATCTTAGTTTTTCTGTCATAACTTTTAAAGTTTTTAATTAAAATGAGATTTTTTAATGTTTTTTGATGTAAAATTTAATTTTACATAAATAAGTATTCCGGAGTTTTTTCAAAAGAACTGATTCTTTTCGAGATATACAGGGTCAAACAAAAAGTTTGTAAATATAAATTTAATCTCAGTTTTTCTGTCATTACTTTTAACGTTTTTAATTAAAATAAGATTTTTTGATGTAGAATTTAATATTACACAAAAAAGTATTTCTAAGTTTTTTCAAAAAAACTAATAATTTTCGAGATATATAGGGTCAAACAAAAAGTTTGTGAATATAAATTTGATCTAAGTTTTTCTGTCATAACTTTTAAAGTTTTTAATTAAAATGAGATTTTTTAATGTTTTTTGATGTAAAATTTAATTTTACATAAATAACTATTCCAGAGTTTTTTCAAAAGAAATGATACTTTTTGAGATATACAGGGTCAAACAAAAAGTTTGTAAATATAAATTTAATCTCAGTTTTTCTGTCAATACTTTTAACGTTTTTAATTAAAATAAGATTTTTTGATGTAGAATTTAATATTACACAAAAAAGTATTCCTGAGTTTTTTTAAAAAAACTAATACTTTTCGAGATATATAGGGTCAAACAAAAAGTTTGTAAATATAAATTTGATCTCAGTTTTTCTGTCATAACTTTTAAAGTTTTTTATTAAAATCAGAATTTTTGGGGTTTTTTAATGTAAAATTTAATTTTACATAAAAAAGTATTCTGGAGTTTTTTCAAAAAAACTGATACTTTTCGAGATATATAGGGTCAAACAAAAAGTTTGTAAATATAAATTTAATCTCAGTTTTTCTGTCATAACTTTTAATGTTTTTAATTAAAATCAGATTTTTTAATGTTTTTTGATGTAGAATTTAATATTACACAAAAAAGTATTCCTAAGTTTTTTTAAAAAAACTAATACTTTTCGAGATATATAGGGTCAAACAAAAAGTTTGTAAATATAAATTTGATCTTAGTTTTTCTGTCATAACTTTTAAAGTTTTTAATTAAAATGAGATTTTTTAATGTTTTTTGATGTAAAATTTAATTTTACATAAATAAGTATTCCTGAGTTTTTTCAAAAGAACTGATACTTTTCGAGATATACAGGGTCAAACAAAAAGTTTGTAAATATAAATTTAATCTCAGTTTTTCTGTCATTACTTTTAACGTTTTTAATTAAAATAAGATTTTTGATGTAGAATTTAATATTACACAAAAAAGTATTCTTGAGTTTTTTAAAAAAAACTAATACTTTTCGAGATATCTAGGGTCAAACAAAAAGTTTTTAAATATAAATTTGATCTCAGTTTTTCTGTCATAACTTTTAAAGTTTTTTATTAAAATCAGAATTTTTGGGGTTTTTTAATGTAAAATTTAATTCTACATAAAAAAGTATTCTTGAGTTTTTTCAAAAAAACTGATACTTTTCGAGATATATAGGGTCAAACAAAAAGTTTGTAAATATAAATTTAATCTCAGTTTTTCTGTCATAACTTTTAATGTTTTTAATTATAATCAGATTTTTTAATGTTTTTTGATGTAGAATTTAATATTACACAAAAAAGTATTCCTAAGTTTTTTTAAAAAAACTAATACTTTTCGAGATATATAGGGTCAAACAAAAAGTTTGTAAATATAAATTTGATCTTAGTTTTTCTGTCATAACTCTTAAAGTTTTTAATTAAAATGAGATTTTTTGATGTAGAATTTAATATTACACAAAAAAGTATTCCTAAGTTTTTTTAAAAAAACTAATACTTTTCGAGATATATAGGGTCAAACAAAAAGTTTGTAAATATAAATTTGATCTTAGTTTTTCTGTCATAACTTTTAAAGTTTTTAATTAAAATGAGATTTTTTAATATTTTTTGATGTAAAATTTAATTTTACATAAATAAGTATTCCGGAGTTTTTTCAAAAGAACTGATACTTTTCGAGATATACAGGGTCAAACAAAAAGTTTGTAAATATAAATTTAATCTCAGTTTTTCTGTCATTACTTTTAACGTTTTAAATTAAAATAAGATTTTTTGATGTAGAATTTAATATTACACAAAAAAGTATTTGTAAGTTTTTTCAAAAAAACTAATAATTTTCGAGATATATAGGGTCAAACAAAAAGTTTGTAAATATAAATTTGATCTAAGTTTTTCTGTCATAACTTTTAAAGTTTTTTATTAAAATCAGAATTTTTGGGGTTTTTTAATGTAAAATTTAATTCTACATAAAAAAGTATTCTTGAGTTTTTTCAAAAAAACTGATACTTTTCGAGATATATAGGGTCAAACAAAAAGTTTGTAAATATAAATTTAATCTCAGTTTTTCTGTCATAACTTTTAATGTTTTTAATTAAAATCAGATTTTTTAATGTTTTTTGATGTAGAATTTAATATTACACAAAAAAGTATTCCTAAGTTTTTTTAAAAAAAACTAATACTTTTCGAGATATATAGGGTCAAACAAAAAGTTTGTAAATATAAATTTGATCTTAGTTTTTCTGTCATAACTTTTAAAGTTTTTAATTAAAATGAGATTTTTTAATGTTTTTTGATGTAAAATTTAATTTTACATAAATAAGTATTCCGGAGTTTTTTCAAAAGAACTGATACTTTTCGAGATATACAGGGTCAAACAAAAAGTTTGTAAATATAAATTTAATCTCAGTTTTTCTGTCATTACTTTTAACGTTTTTAATTAAAATAAGATTTTTTTATGTAGAATTTAATATTACACAAAAAAGTATTTCTAAGTTTTTTCAAAAAAACTAATAATTTTCGAGATATATAGGGTCAAACAAAAAGTTTGTAAATATAAATTTGATCTAAGTTTTTCTGTCATAACTTTTAAAGTTTTTAATTAAAATGAGATTTTTTAATGTTTTTTAATGTAAAATTTAATTTTACATAAATAACTATTCCTGAGTTTTTTCAAAAGAAATGATACTTTTTGAGATATACAGGGTCAAACAAAAAGTTTGTAAATATAAATTTAATCTCAGTTTTTCTGTCAATACTTTTAACGTTTTTAATTAAAATAAGATTTTTTGATGTAGAATTTAATATTACACAAAAAAGTATTCCTGAGTTTTTTTAAAAAAACTAATACTTTTCGAGATATATAGGGTCAAACAAAAAGTTTGTAAATATAAATTTGATCTCAGTTTTTCTGTCATAACTTTTAAAGTTTTTTATTAAAATCAGAATTTTTGGGGTTTTTTAATGTAAAATTTAATTTTACATAAAAAAGTATTCTGGAGTTTTTTCAAAAAAACTGATACTTTTCGAGATATATAGGGTCAAACAAAAAGTTTGTAAATATAAATTTAATCTCAGTTTTTCTGTCATAACTTTTAATGTTTTTAATTAAAATCAGATTTTTTAATGTTTTTTGATCTAGAATTTAATATTACACAAAAAAGTATTCCTAAGTTTTTTTAAAAAAACTAATACTTTTCGAGATATATAGGGTCAAACAAAAAGTTTGTAAATATAAATTTGATCTTAGTTTTTCTGTCATAACTTTTAAAGTTTTTAATTAAAATGAGATTTTTTAATGTTTTT
Organism: Altica lythri; assembly: GCA_964028335.1. Lineage (NCBI taxonomy): Eukaryota > Metazoa > Arthropoda > Insecta > Coleoptera > Chrysomelidae > Altica > Altica lythri. The sequence continues at coordinate 696,251 of CAXIIO010001191.1, forward strand.
TGATGTAAAATTTAATTTTACATAAATAAGTATTCCTGAGTTTTTTCAAAAGAACTGATACTTTTCGAGATATACAGGGTCAAACAAAAAGTTTGTAAATATAAATTTAATCTCAGTTTTTCTGTCATTACTTTTAACGTTTTTAATTAAAATAAGATTTTTGATGTAGAATTTAATATTACACAAAAAAGTATTCTTGAGTTTTTTAAAAAAAACTAATACTTTTCGAGATATCTAGGGTCAAACAAAAAGTTTTTAAATATAAATTTGATCTCAGTTTTTCTGTCATAACTTTTAAAGTTTTTTATTAAAATCAGAATTTTTGGGGTTTTTTAATGTAAAATTTAATTCTACATAAAAAAGTATTCTTGAGTTTTTTCAAAAAAACTGATACTTTTCGAGATATATAGGGTCAAACAAAAAGTTTGTAAATATAAATTTAATCTCAGTTTTTCTGTCATAACTTTTAATGTTTTTAATTATAATCAGATTTTTTAATGTTTTTTGATGTAGAATTTAATATTACACAAAAAAGTATTCCTAAGTTTTTTTAAAAAAACTAATACTTTTCGAGATATATAGGGTCAAACAAAAAGTTTGTAAATATAAATTTGATCTTAGTTTTTCTGTCATAACTTTTAAAGTTTTTAATTAAAATGAGATTTTTTAATGTTTTTTGATGTAAAATTTAATTTTACATAAATAAGTATTCCTAAATTTTTTCAAAAGAACTGATACTTTTCGAGATATACAGGGTCAAACAAAAAGTTTGTAAATATAAATTTAATCTCAGTTTTTCTGTCATTACTTTTAACGTTTTTAATTAAGATAAGATTTTTTGATGTAGAATTTAATACTACACAAAAAAGTATTCGTGAGTTTTTTTAAAAAAACTAATACTTTTCGAGATATATAGGGTCAAACAAAAAGTTTGTAAATATAAATTTGATCTCAGTTTTTCTGTCATAACTTTTAAAGTTTTTAATTAAAATCCGAATTTTTGGGGTTTTTTAATGTAAAATTTAATTCTACATAAAAAAGTATTCCTGAGTTTTTTCCAAAAAACTGATACTTTTCGAGATATATAGGGTCAAACAAAAAGTTTGTAAATATAAATTTAATCTCAGTTTTTCTGTCATAACTTTTAATGTTTTTAATTAAAATTAGATTTTTTAATGTTTTTTGATGTAGAATTTAATATTACACAGAAAAGTATTCCTAAGTTTTTTTAAAAAAACTAATACTTTTCGAGATATATAGGGTCAAACAAAAAGTTTGTAAATATAAATTTGATCTTAGTTTTTCTGTCATAACTTTTAAAGTTTTTAATTAAAATGAGATTTTTTAATGTTTTTTGATGTAAAATTTAATTTTACATAAATAAGTATTCCTGAGTTTTTTCAAAAGAACTGATACTTTTCGAGATATACAGGGTCAAACAAAAAGTTTGTAAATATAAATTTAATCTCAGTTTTTCTGTCATTACTTTTAACGTTTTTAATTAAAATAAGATTTTTGATGTAGAATTTAATATTACACAAAAAAGTATTCTTGAGTTTTTTAAAAAAAACTAATACTTTTCGAGATATCTAGGGTCAAACAAAAAGTTTTTAAATATAAATTTGATCTCAGTTTTTCTGTCATAACTTTTAAAGTTTTTTATTAAAATCAGAATTTTTGGGGTTTTTTAATGTAAAATTTAATTCTACATAAAAAAGTATTCTTGAGTTTTTTCAAAAAAACTGATACTTTTCGAGATATATAGGGCCAAACAAAAAGTTTGTAAATATAAATTTAATCTCAGTTTTTCTGTCATAACTTTTAATGTTTTTAATTAAAATCAGATTTTTTAATGTTTTTTGATGTAGAATTTAATATTACACAAAAAAGTATTCCTAAGTTTTTTTAAAAAAACTAATACTTTTCGAGATATATAGGGTCAAACAAAAAGTTTGTAAATATAAATTTGATCTTAGTTTTTCTGTCATAACTTTTAAAGTTTTTAATTAAAATGAGATTTTTTAATGTTTTTTGATGTAAAATTTAATTTTACATAAATAAGTATTTCTGAGTTTTTTCAAAAGAACTGATACTTTTCGAGATATACAGGGTCAAACAAAAAGTTTGTAAATATAAATTTAATCTCAGTTTTTCTGTCATTACTTTTAACGTTTTTAATTAAGATAAGATTTTTTGATGTAGAATTTAATACTACACAAAAAAGTATTCTTGAGTTTTTTTAAAAAAACTAATACTTTTCGAGATATATAGGGTCAAACAAAAAGTTTGTAAATATAAATTTGATCTCAGTTTTTCTGTCATAACTTTTAAAGTTTTTAATTAAAATCCGAATTTTTGGGGTTTTTTAATGTAAAATTTAATTTTACATAAAAAAGTATTCCTGAGTTTTTTCCAAAAAACTGATACTTTTCGAGATATATAGGGTCAAACAAAAAGTTTGTAAATATAAATTTAATCTCAGTTTTTCTGTCATAACTTTTAATGTTTTTAATTAAAATTAGATTTTTTAATGTTTTTTGATGTAGAATTTAATATTACACAGAAAAGTATTCCTAAGTTTTTTTAAAAAAACTAATACTTTTCGAGATATATAGGGTCAAACAAAAAGTTTGTAAATATAAATTTGATCTTAGTTTTTCTGTCATAACTTTTAAAGTTTTTAATTAAAATGAGATTTTTTAATGTTTTTTGATGTAAAATTTAATTTTACATAAATAAGTATTCTTGAGTTTTTTCAAAAGAACTGATACTTTTCGAGATATACAGGGTCAAACAAAAAGTTTGTAAATATAAATTTAATCTCAGTTTTTCTGTCATTACTTTTAACGTTTTTAATTAAAATAAGATTTTTTGATGTAGAATTTAATATTACACAAAAAAGTATTCTTGAGTTTTTTTTAAAAAACGAATACTTTTCGAGATATATAGGGTCAAACAAAAAGTTTGTAAATATAAATTTAACCTCAGTTTTTCTGTCATAACTTTTAATGTTTTTAATTAAAATCAGATTTTTTAATGTTTTTTGATGAAGAATTTAATATTACACAAAAAAGTATTCCTAAGTTTTTTTAAAAAAACTAATACTTTTCGAGATATATAGGGTCAAACAAAAAGTTTGTAAATATAAATTTGATCTTAGTTTTTCTGTCATAACTTTTAAAGTTTTTAACTAAAATGAGATTTTTGAATGTTTTTTTATGTAAAATTTAATTTTACATAAATAAGTATTCCTGAGTTTTTTCAAAAGAACTGATACTTTTCGAGATATATAGGGTCAAACAAAAAGTTTGTAAATATAAATTTAATCTCAGTTTTTCTGTCATTACTTTTAACGTTTTTAATTAAAATAAGATTTTTTGATGTAGAATTTAATATCACACAAAAAAGTATTCTTGAGTTTTTTTAAAAAAACTAATACTTTTCGAGATATATAGGGTCAAACAAAAAGTTTGTAAATATAAATTTGATCTCAGTTTTTCTGTCATAACTTTTAAAGTTTTTTATTAAAATCAGAATTTTTTGGGGTTTTTTAATGTAAAATTTAATTTTACATAAAAAAGTATTCTTAAGTTTTTTCAAAAAAACTGATACTTTTCGAGATATATAGGGTCAAACAAAAAGTTTGTAAATATAAATTTATTCTCAGTTTTTCTGTCATAACTTTTAATTTTTTTAATTAAAATAAGATTTGTTAATGTTTTTTGATGTAGAATTTAATTTTACACAAAAAAGTATTTTTAAGTTTTTTCAAAAAAAATAATAATTTTCGAGATATATAGGGTCAAACAAAAAGTTTGTAAATATAAATTTTATCTAAGTTTTTCTGTCATAACTTTTAAAGTTTTTAATTAAAATGAGGTTTTTTAACGTTTTTTGATGTAAAATTTAATTTTACATAAATAAGTATTCCTGAGTTTTTTCAAAAGAACTGATACTTTTCGAGATATACAGGGTCAAACAAAAAGTTTGTAAATATAAATTCTCAGTTTTTCTGTCATAACTTTTAACGTTTTTAATTAAAATAAGATTTTTTGATGTAGAATTTAATATTACACAAAAAAGTATTTCTAAGTTTTTTCAAAAAAACTAATAATTTTCGAGATATATAGGGTCAAACAAAAAGTTTGTAAATATAAATTTGATCTATGTTTTTCTGTCATAACTTTTAAAGTTATTAATTAAATGAGATTTTTTAATGTTTTTTGATGTAAAATTTAATTTTACATAAATAAGTATTGCTGAGTTTTTTCAAAAGAACTGATACTTTTTGAGATATACAGGGTCAAACAAAAAGTTTGTAAATATAAATTTAATCTCAGTTTTTCTGTCATAACTTTTAATGTTTTTAATTAAAATCAGATTTTTTAATGTTTTTTGATGAAGAATTTAATATTACACAAAAAAGGGTTCCTAAGTTTTTTTAAAAAAACTAATACTTTTCGAGATATATAGGGTCAAACAAAAAGTTTGTAAATATAAATTTGATCTTAGTTTTTCTGTCATAACTTTTAAAGTTTTTAATTAAAATGAGATTTTTTAATGTTTTTTGATGTAAAATTTAATTTTACATAAATAAGTATTCGTGAGTTTTTTCAAAAGAACTGATACTTTTCGAGATATACAGGGTCAAACACAAAGTTTGTAAATATAAATTTAATCTCAGTTTTTCTGTCATTACTTTTAACGTTTTTAATTAAAATAAGATTTTTTGATGTAGAATTTAATATCACACAAAAAAGTATTCTTGAGTTTTTTTAAAAAAACTGATATTTTTCGAGATATATAGGGTCAAACAAAAAGTTTGTAAATATAAATTTAATCTCAGTTTTTCTGTCATAACTTTTAATTTTTTTAATTAAAATAAGATTTTTTAATGTTTTTTGATGTAGAATTTAATTTTACACAAAAAAAGTATTTTTAAGTTTTTTCAAAAAAACTAATAATTTTCGAGATATATAGGGTCAAACAAAAAGTTTGTAAATATAAATTAGATCTAAGTTTTTCTGTCATAACTTTTAAAGTTTTTAATTAAAATGAGATTTTTTAATGTTTTTTGATGTAAAATTTAATTTTACATAAATAAGTATTCCTAAATTTTTCAAAAGAACTGATACTTTTTGAGATATACAGGGTCAAACAAAAAGTTTGTAAATATAAATTTAATCTCAGTTTTTCTGTCATTACTTTTAACGTTTTTAATTAAAATAAGATTTTTTGATGTAAAATTTAATATTACACAAAAAAGTATTCTTGAGTTTTTTTAAAAAAACTAATACTTTTCGAGATATATAGGGTCAAACAAAAAGTTTGTAAATATAAATTTGATCTCAGTTTTTCTGTCATAACTTTTAAAGTTTTTTATTAAAATCAGAATTTTTGGGGTTTTTTGATGTAGAATTTAATATTACAAAAAAAAGTATTCCTAAGTTTTTTTTAAAAAAACTAATACTTTTCGAGATATATAGGGTCAAACAAAAAGTTTGTAAATATAAATTTGATCTTAGTTTTTCTGTCATAACTTTTAAAGGTTTTAATTAAAATGAGATTTTTTAATGTTTTTTGATGTAAAATTTAATTTTACATAAATAAGTATTCCTGAGTTTTTTCAAAAGAACTGATACTTTTCGAGATATACAGGGTCAAACAAAAAGTTGGTAAATATAAATTTAATCTCAGTTTTTCTGTCATTACTTTTAACGTTTTTAATTAAAATAAGATTTTTTGATGTAGAATTTAAAATTACACAAAAAAGTATTTCTAAGTTTTTTCAAAAAAACTAATAATTTTCGAGATATATAGGGTCAAACAAAAAGTTTGTAAATATAAATTTGATCTAAGTTTTTCTGTCATAACTTTTAAAGTTTTTAATTAAAATGAGATTTTTTAATGTTTTTTTATGTAAAATTTAATTTTACATAAATCAGTATTCCTGAGTTTTTTCAAAAGAACTGATACTTTTTGAGATATACAGGGTCAAACAAAAAGTTTGTAAATATAAATTTAATCTCAGTTTTTCTGTCAATACTTTTAACGTTTTTAATTAAAATAAGATTTTTTGATGTAGAATTTAATATTACACAAAAAAGTATTCTTGAGTTTTTTTAAAAAAACTAATACTTTTCGAGATATATAGGGTCAAACAAAAAGTTTGTAAATATAAATTTGATCTCAGTTTTTCTGTCATAACTTTTAAAGTTTTTTATTAAAATCAGAATTTTTGGGGTTTTTTAATATAAAATTTAATTTTACATAAAAAAGTATTCTTGAGTTTTTTTAAAAAAACTAATACTTTTCGAGATATATAGGGTCAAACAAAAAGTTTGTAAATATAAATTTGATCTCAGTTTTTCTGTCATAACTTTTAAAGTTTTTTATTAAAATCAGAATTTTTGGGGTTTTTTAATGTAAAATTTAATTTTACATAAAAAAGTATTCTGGAGTTTTTTCAAAAAAACTGATACTTTTCGAGATATATAGGGTCAAACAAAAAGTTTGTAAATATAAATTTAATCTCAGTTTTTCTGTCATAACTTTTAATGTTTTTAATTAAAATCTGATTTTTTTAAGGTTTTTGATGTAGAATTTAATATTACACAAAAAAGTATTCCTAACTTTTTTTAAAAAAACTAATACTTTTCGAGATATATTGGGTCAAACAAAAAGTTTGTAAATATAAATTTGATCTCAGTTTTTCTGTCATAACTTTTAAAGTTTTTTATTAAAATCAGAATTTTTGGGGTTTTTTAATGTAAAATTTAATTTTACATAAAAAAGTATTCTTGAGTTTTTTTAAAAAAACTGATACTTTTCGAGATATATAGGGTCAAACAAAAAGTTTGTAAATATAAATTTAATCTCAGTTTTTCTGTCATAACTTTTAATGTTTTTAATTAAAATCAAATTTTTTAGTGTTTTTTGATGTAGAATTTAATATTACACAAAAAAGTATTCCTAAGTTTTTTTAAAAAAACTAATACTTTTCGAGATATATAGGGTCAAACAAAAAGTGTGTAAATATAAATTTGATCTTAGTTTTTCTGTCATAACTTTTAAAGTTTTTAACTAAAATGAGATTTTTTAATGTTTTTTGATGTAAAATTTAATTTTACATAAATAAGTATTCCTGAGTTTTTTCAAAAGAACTGATACTTTTCGAGATATATAGGGTCAAACAAAAAGTTTGTAAATATAAATTTAATCTCAGTTTTTCTGTCATTACTTTTAACGTTTTTAATTAAAATAAGATTTTTTGATGTAGAATTTAATATCACACAAAAAAGTATTCTTGAGTTTTTTTAAAAAAACTAATACTTTTCGAGATATATAGGGTCAAACAAAAAGTTTGTAAATATAAATTTGATCTCAGTTTTTCTGTCATAACTTTTAAAGTTTTTTATTAAAATCAGAATTTTTTGGGGTTTTTTAATGTAAAATTTAATTTTACATAAAAAAGTATTCCTAAGTTTTTTCAAAAAAACTGATACTTTTCGAGATATATAGGGTCAAACAAAAAGTTTGTAAATATAAATTTATTCTCAGTTTTTCTGTCATAACTTTTAATTTTTTTAATTAAAATAAGATTTGTTAATGTTTTTTGATGTAGAATTTAATTTTACACAAAAAAGTATTTTTAAGTTTTTTCAAAAAAAATAATAATTTTCGAGATATATAGGGTCAAACAAAAAGTTTGTAAATATAAATTTTATCTAAGTTTTTCTGTCATAACTTTTAAAGTTTTTAATTAAAATGAGGTTTTTTAACGTTTTTTGATGTAAAATTTAATTTTACATAAATAAGTATTCCTGAGTTTTTTCAAAAGAACTGATACTTTTCGAGATATACAGGGTCAAACAAAAAGTTTGTAAATATAAATTCTCAGTTTTTCTGTCATAACTTTTAACGTTTTTAATTAAAATAAGATTTTTTGATGTAGAATTTAATATTACACAAAAAACTATTTCTAAGTTTTTTCAAAAAAACTAATAATTTTCGAGATATATAGGGTCAAACAAAAAGTTTGTAAATATAAATTTGATCTAAGTTTTTCTGTCATAACTTTTAAAGTTATTAATTAAATGAGATTTTTTAATGTTTTTTGATGTAAAATTTAATTTTACATAAATAAGTATTGCTGAGTTTTTTCAAAAGAACTGATACTTTTTGAGATATACAGGGTCAAACAAAAAGTTTGTAAATATAAATTTAATCTCAGTTTTTCTGTCATAACTTTTAATGTTTTTAATTAAAATCAGATTTTTTAATGTTTTTTGATGAAGAATTTAATATTACACAAAAAAGGATTCCTAAGTTTTTTTAAAAAAACTAATACTTTTCGAGATATATAGGGTCAAACAAAAAGTTTGTAAATATAAATTTGATCTTAGTTTTTCTGTCATAACTTTTAAAGTTTTTAATTAAAATGAGATTTTTTAATGTTTTTTGATGTAAAATTTAATTTTACATAAATAAGTATTCGTGAGTTTTTTCAAAAGAACTGATACTTTTCGAGATATACAGGGTCAAACAAAAAGTTTGTAAATATAAATTTAATCTCAGTTTTTCTGTCATTACTTTTAACGTTTTTAATTAAAATAAGATTTTTTGATGTAGAATTTAATATCACACAAAAAAGTATTCTTGAGTTTTTTTAAAAAAACTGATATTTTTCGAGATATATAGGGTCAAACAAAAAGTTTGTAAATATAAATTTAATCTCAGTTTTTCTGTCATAACTTTTAATTTTTTTAATTAAAATAAGATTTTTTAATGTTTTTTGATGTAGAATTTAATTTTACACAAAAAAAGTATTTTAAGTTTTTTCAAAAAAACTAATAATTTTCGAGATATATAGGGTCAAACAAAAAGTTTGTAAATATAAATTAGATCTAAGTTTTTCTGTCATAACTTTTAAAGTTTTTAATTAAAATGAGATTTTTTAATGTTTTTTGATGTAAAATTTAATTTTACATAAATAAGTATTCCTAAATTTTTCAAAAGAACTGATACTTTTTGAGATATACAGGGTCAAACAAAAAGTTTGTAAATATAAATTTAATCTCAGTTTTTCTGTCATTACTTTTAACGTTTTTAATTAAAATAAGATTTTTTGATGTAAAATTTAATATTACACAAAAAAGTATTCTTGAGTTTTTTTAAAAAAACTAATACTTTTCGAGATATATAGGGTCAAACAAAAAGTTTGTAAATATAAATTTGATCTCAGTTTTTCTGTCATAACTTTTAAAGTTTTTTATTAAAATCAGAATTTTTGGGGTTTTTTGATGTAGAATTTAATATAACAAAAAAAAGTATTCCTAAGTTTTTTTTAAAAAAACTAATACTTTTCGAGATATATAGGGTCAAACAAAAAGTTTGTAAATATAAATTTGATCTTAGTTTTTCTGTCATAACTTTTAAAGGTTTTAATTAAAATGAGATTTTTTAATGTTTTTTGATGTAAAATTTAATTTTACATAAATAAGTATTCCTGAGTTTTTTCAAAAGAACTGATACTTTTCGAGATATACAGGGTCAAACAAAAAGTTTGTAAATATAAATTTAATCTCAGTTTTTCTGTCATTACTTTTAACGTTTTTAATTAAAATAAGATTTTTTGATGTAGAATTTAAAATTACACAAAAAAGTATTTCTAAGTTTTTTCAAAAAAACTAATAATTTTCGAGATATATAGGGTCAAACAAAAAGTTTGTAAATATAAATTTGATCTAAGTTTTTCTGTCATAACTTTTAAAGTTTTTAATTAAAATGAGATTTTTTAATGTTTTTTTATGTAAAATTTAATTTTACATAAATCAGTATTCCTGAGTTTTTTCAAAAGAACTGATACTTTTTGAGATATACAGGGTCAAACAAAAAGTTTGTAAATATAAATTTAATCTCAGTTTTTCTGTCAATACTTTAAACGTTTTTAATTAAAATAAGATTTTTTGATGTAGAATTTAATATTACACAAAAAAGTATTCTTGAGTTTTTTTAAAAAAACTAATACTTTTCGAGATATATAGGGTCAAACAAAAAGTTTGTAAATATAAATTTGATCTCAGTTTTTCTGTCATAATTTTTAAAGTTTTTTATTAAAATCAGAATTTTTGGGGTTTTTTAATATAAAATTTAATTTTACATAAAAAAGTATTCTTGAGTTTTTTTAAAAAAACTAATACTTTTCGAGATATATAGGGTCAAACAAAAAGTTTGTAAATATAAATTTGATCTCAGTTTTTCTGTCATAACTTTTAAAGTTTTTTATTAAAATCAGAATTTTTGGGGTTTTTTAATGTAAAATTTAATTTTACATAAAAAAGTATTCTGGAGTTTTTTCAAAAAAACTGATACTTTTCGAGATATATAGGGTCAAACAAAAAGTTTGTAAATATAAATTTAATCTCAGTTTTTCTGTCATAACTTTTAATGTTTTTAATTAAAATCTGATTTTTTAATGGTTTTTGATGTAGAATTTAATATTACACAAAAAAGTATTTCTAAGTTTTTTTAAAAAAACTAATACTTTTCGAGATATATTGGGTCAAACAAAAAGTTTGTAAATATAAATTTGATCTCAGTTTTTCTGTCATAACTGTTAAAGTTTTTTATTAAAATCAGAATTTTTGGGGTTTTTTAATGTAAAATTTAATTTTACATAAAAAAGTATTCTTGAGTTTTTTTAAAAAAACTGATACTTTTCGAGATATATAGGGTCAAACAAAAAGTTTGTAAATATAAATTTAATCTCAGTTTTTCTGTCATAACTTTTAATGTTTTTAATTAAAATCTGATTTTTTAATGGTTTTTGATGTAGAATTTAATATTACACAAAAAAGTATTTCTAAGTTTTTTTAAAAAAACTAATACTTTTCGAGATATATTGGGTCAAACAAAAAGTTTGTAAATATAAATTTGATCTCAGTTTTTCTGTCATAACTGTTAAAGTTTTTTATTAAAATCAGAATTTTTGAGGTTTTTTAATGTAAAATTTAATTTTACATAAAAAAGTATTCTTGAGTTTTTTTAAAAAAACTGATACTTTTCGAGATATATAGGGTCAAACAAAAAGTGTGTAAATATAAATTTGATCTTAGTTTTTCTGTCATAACTTTTAAAGTTTTTAATTAAAATAAGATTTTTTTATGTTTTTTGATGTAAAATTTAATTTTACATAAATAAGTATTCTTGAGTTTTTTCAAAAGAACTGATACTTTTCGAGATATACAGGGTCAAACAAAAAGTTTGTAAATATAAATTTAATCTCAGTTTTTCTGTCATTGCTTTTAACGTTTTTAATTAAAATAAGATTTTTTGATGTGGAATTTAATATTACACAAAAAAGTATTCTTGAGTTTTTTTAAAAATACTAATACTTTTCGAGATATATAGGGTCAAACAAAAAGTTTGTAAATATAAATTTGATCTCAGTTTTTCTGTCATAACTTTTAAATTTTTTTATTAAAATCAGAATTTTTGGGGTTTTTTAATGTAAAATTTAATTTTACATAAAAAAGTATTCTTGAGTTTTTTCAAAAAAACTGATACTTTTTGAGATATATAGGGTCAAACAAAAAGTTTGTAAATATAAATTTAATCTCAGTTTTTCTGTCATAACTTTTAATGTTTTTAATTAAAATAAGATTTTTTAATGTTTTTTGATGTAAAATTTAATTTTACATAAATAAGTATTCCTGAGTTTTTTCAAAAGAACTGATACTTTTCGAGATATACAGGGTCAAACAAAAAGTTTGTAAATATAAATTTAATCTCAGTTTTTCTGTCATTACTTTTAACGTTTTTAATTAAAATAAGATTTTTTGATGTAGAATTTAATATTACACAAAAAAGTATTTTTGAGTTTTTTAAAAAAAACTAATACTTTTCGAGATATATAGGGTCAAACAAAAAGTTGGTAAATATAAATTTGATCTCAGTTTTTCTGTCATAACTTTTAAAGTTTTTTATTAAAATCAGAACTTTTGGGGTTTTTTAATGTAAAATTTAATTTTACATAAAAAAGTATTCTTGAGTTTTTTCAAAAAAACTGATACTTTTCGAGATATATAGGGTCAAACAAAAAGTTTGTAAATATAAATTTAATCTCAGTTTTTCTGTCATTACTTTTAACGTTTTTAATTAAAATAAGATTTTTTGATGTAGAATTTAATATTACACAAAAAAGTATTCTTGAGTTTTTTCAAAAAAACTGATACTTTTCGAGATATATAGGGTCAAACAAAAAGTTTGTAAATATAAATTTAATCTCAGTTTTTCTGTCATTACTTTTAACGTTTTTAATTAAAATAAGATTTTTTGATGTAGAATTTAATATTACACAAAAAAGTATTCTTGAGTTTTTTTAAAAAAACTAATACTTTTCAAAATATATAGGGTCAAACAAAAAGTTTGTAAATATAAATTTGATCTCAGTTTTTCTGTCATAACTTTTAAAGTTTTTAATTAAAATGAGATTTTTTAATGTTTTTTAATGTAAAATTTAATTTTACATAAAAAAGTATTTTAGAGTTTTTTCAAAAAAACTGATACTTTTCGAGATATACAGGGTCAAACAAAAAGTTTGTAAATATAAATTCTCAGTTTTTCTGTCATATCTTTTAACGTTTTTAATTAAAATAAGATTTTTTGATGTAGAATTTAATATTACACAAAAAAGTATTTTTAACTTTTTTCAAAAAAACTAATAATTTTCGAGATATATAGGGTCAAACAAAAAGTTTGTAAATATAAATTGGATCTAAGTTTTTCTGTCATAACTTTTAAAGTTTTTAATTAAAATGAGATTTTTTAATGTTTTTTAATGTAAAATTTAATTTTACATAAATAAGTATTCCTGAGATTTTTCAAAAGAACTGATACTTTTTGAGATATACAGGGTCAAACAAAAAAATTGTAAATATAAATTTAATCTCAGTTTTTCTGTCATTACTTTTAACGTTTTTAATTAAAATAAGATTTTTTGATGTAGAATTTAATATTACACAAAAAAGTGTTCTTGAGTTTTTTTAAAAAAACTAATACTTTTCGAGATATATAGGGTCAAACAAAAAGTTTGTAAATATAAATTTAATCTCAGTTTTTCTGTCATTACTTTTAACGTTTTTAATTAAAATAAGATTTTTTGATGTAGAATTTAATATTACACAAAAAAGTATTCTTGAGTTTTTTGAAAAAAACTAATACTTTTCGAGATATATAGGGTCAAACAAAAAGTTTGTAAATATAAATGTGATCTCAGTTTTTCTGTCATAACTTTTAATGTTTTTAATTAAAATCAGATTTTTTTATGTTTTTTGATGTAGAATTTAATATTACACAAAAAAGTATTCCTAAGTTTTTTTAAAACAACTAATACTTTTCGAGATATATAGGGTCAAACAAAAAGTTTGTAAATATAAATTTGATCTTAGTTTTTCTGTCATAACTTTTAACGTTTTTAATTAAAATAAGATTTTTTGATGTAGAATTTAATATTACACAAAAAAGTATTCTTGAGTTTTTTTCAAAAAACTATTACTTTTCGAGATATATAGGGTCAAACAAAAAGTTTGTAAATATAAATTTGATCTCAGTTTTTCTGTCATAACTTTTAAAGTTTTTAAATAAAATGAGATTTTTTAATGTTTTTTGATGTAAAATTTGATTTTACATAAGTAAGTATTCCTGAGTTTTTTCAATAGAACTGATACTTTTCGAGATATACAGGGTCAAACAAAAAGTTTGTAAATATAAATTCTCAGTTTTTCTGTCATAACTTTTAACGTTTTTAATTAAAATAAGATTTTTTTATGTAGAATTTAATATTACACAAAAAAGTATTCCTAAGTTTTTTTAAAAAAACTAATACTTTTCGAGATATATAGGGTCAAACAAAAAGTTTGTAAATATAAATTTGATCTTAGTTTTTCTGTCATAACTTTTAAAGTTTTTAATTAAAATAAGATTTTTTAATGTTTTTTTATGTAAAATTTAATTTTACATAAATAAGTACTCCTGAGTTTTTTCAAAAGAACTGATACTTTTCGAGATATACAGGGCCAAACAAAAAGTTTGTAAATATAAATTTAATCTCAGTTTTTCTGTCATTACTTTTAACGTTTTTAATTAAAATAAGATTTTTTGATGTAGAATTTAATATTACACAAAAAAGTATTCTTGAGTTTTTTTAAAAAAACTAATACTTTTCGAGATATATAGGGTCAAACAAAAAGTTTGTAAATATAAATTTGATCTCAGTTTTTCTGTCATAACTTTTAAAGTTTTTTATTTAAATCAGAATTTTTGGGGTTTTTTAATGTAAAATTTAATTTTACATAAAAAAGTATTTTTGAGTGTTTTCAAAAAAACTGATACTTTTCGAGATATATAGGGTCAAACAAAAAGTTTGTAAATATAAATTTAATCTCAGTTTTTCTGTCATAACTTTTAATTTTTTTAATTAAAATAAAATTTTTTAATGCTTTTTGATGTAGAATTTAATTTTACACAAAAAAGTGTTTTTAAGTTTTTTCAAAAAAACTGATACTTTTCGAGATATACAGGGTCAAACAAAAAGTTTGTAAATATAAATTCTCAGTTTTTCTGTCATAACTTTTAACGTTTTTAATTAAAATAAGATTTTTTGATGTAGAATTTAATATTACACAAAAATGTATTCCTGAGTTTTTTTAAAAAAACTAATACTTTTCGAGATATATAGGGTCAAACAAAAAGTTTGTAAATATAAATTTGATCTCAGTTTTTCTGTCATAACTTTTAAAGTTTTTTATTAAAATCAGAATTTTTGGGGTTTTTTAATGTAAAATTTAATTTTACATAAATAAGTATTCCTGAGTTTTTTCAAAAGAACTGATACTTTTCGAGATATACAGGGTCAAACAAAAAGTTTGTAAATATAAATTTAATCTTAGTTTTTCTGTCATTACTTTTAACGTTTTTAATTAAAATAAGATTTTTTGATGTAGAATTTAATATTACACAAAAAAGTATTTTTAAGTTTTTTTAAAAAAACTAATACTTTTCCAGATATGTAGGGTCAAACAAAAAGTTTGTAAATATAAATTTGATCTCAGTTTTTCTGTCATAACTTTTAAAGTTTTTTATTAAAATCAGAATTTTTGGGGTTTTTTAATGTAAAATTTAATTTTACATAAAAAAGTATTCTTGAGTTTTTTCAAAAAAACTGATACTTTTCGAGATAGATAGGGTCAAACAAAAAGTTTGTAAATATAAATTTAATCTCAGTTTTTCTGTCATAACTTTTAATGTTTTTAATTAAAATCAAATTTTTTAATGTTTTTTGATGTAGAATTTAATATTACACAAAAAAGTATTCCTAAGTTTTTTTAAAAAAACTAATACTTTTCGAGATATACAGGGCGAAACAAAAAGTTTGTAAATATAAATTTAATCTCAGTTTTTCTGTCATTACTTTTAACGTTTTTAATTAAAATAAGATTTTTTGATGTAGAATTTAATATTACACAAAAAAGTATTCTTGAGTTTTTTTAAAAAAACTAATACTTTTCGAGATATATAGGGTCAAACAAAAAGTTTGTAAATATAAATTTGATCTCAGTTTTTCTGTCATAACTTTTAAAGTTTTTTATTTAAATCAGAATTTTTGGGGTTTTTTAATGTAAAATTTAATTTTACATAAAAAAGTATTCTTGGGTTTTTTCAAAAAAACTAATACTTTTCGAGATATATAGGGTCAAACAAAAAGTTTGTAAATATAAATTTAATCTCAGTTTTTCTGTCATAACTTTTAATTTTTTTAATTAAAATAAGATTTTTTAATGTTTTGTGATGTAGAATTTAATATTACACAAAAAAGTATTTTTAAGTTTTTTCAAAAAAACTAATAATTTTCGAGATATATAGGGTCAAACAAAAAGTTTGTAAATATAAATTTTATCTAAGTTTTTCTGTCATAACTTTTAAAGTTTTTAATTAAAATAAGGTTTTTTAACGTTTTTTGATGTAAAATTTAATTTTACATAGAAAAGTATTCTGGAGTTTTTTCAAAAAAACTGATACTTTTCGAGATATACAGGGTCAAACAAAAAGTTTGTAAATATAAATTCTCAGTTTTTCTGTCATAACTTTTAACGTTTTTAATTAAAATAAGATTTTTTTATGTAGAATTTAATATTACACAAAAAAGTATTTCTAAGTTTTTTCAAAAAAACTAATAATTTTCGAGATATATAGGGTCAAACAAAAAGTTTGTAAATATAAATTTGATCTAAGTTTTTCTGTCATAACTTTTAAAGTTTTTAATTAAAATGAGATTTTTTAATGTTTTTTGATGTAAAATTTAATTTTACATAAATAAGTATTCCTGAGTTTTTTCAAAAGAACTGATACTTTTCGAGATATACAGGGTCAAACAAAAAGTTTATAAATATAAATTTAATCTCAGTTTTTCTGTCATTACTTTTAACGTTTTTAATTAAAATAAGATTTTTTGATGTAGAATTTAATATTACACAAAAAACTATTCTTGAGTTTTTTTAAAAAAACTAATACTTTTCGAGATATATAGGGTCAAACAAAAAGTTTGTAAATATAAATTTGCTCTCAGTTTTTCTGTCATAACTTTTAAAGTTTTTTATTAAAATCAGAATTTTTGGGGTTTTTTAATGTAAAATTTAATTTTACATAAAAAAGTATTTTTGAGTGTTTTCAAAAAAACTGATACTTTTCGAGATATATAGGGTCAAACAAAAAGTTTGTAAATATAAATTTAATCTCAGTTTTTCTGTCATAACTTTAAATTTTTTTAATTAAAATAAAATTTTTTAATGCTTTTTGATGTAGAATTTAATTTTACACAAAAAAGTGTTTTTAAGTTTTTTCAAAAAAACTGATACTTTTCGAGATATACAGGGTCAAACAAAAAGTTTGTAAATATAAATTCTCAGTTTTTCTGTCATAAATTTTAACGTTTTTAATTAAAATAAGATTTTTTGATGTAGAATTTAATATTACACAAAAATGTATTCTTGAGTTTTTTTAAAAAAACTAATACTTTTCGAGATATATAGGGTCAAACAAAAAGTTTGTAAATATAAATTTGATCTCAGTTTTTCTGTCATAACTTTTAAAGTTTTTTATTAAAATCAGAATTTTTGGGGTTTTTTAATGTAAAATTTAATTTTACATAAATAAGTATTCCTGAGTTTTTTCAAAAGAACTGATACTTTTCGAGATATACAGGGTCAAACAAAAAGTTTGTAAATATAAATTTAATCTTAGTTTTTCTGTCATTACTTTTAACGTTTTTAATTAAAATAAGATTTTTTGATGTAGAATTTAATATTACACAAAAAAGTATTTTTAAGTTTTTTTAAAAAAACTAATACTTTTCCAGATATGTAGGGTCAAACAAAAAGTTTGTAAATATAAATTTGATCTCAGTTTTTCTGTCATAACTTTTAAAGTTTTTTATTAAAATCAGAATTTTTGGGGTTTTTTAATGTAAAATTTAATTTTACATAAAAAAGTATTCTTGAGTTTTTTCAAAAAAACTGATACTTTTCGAGATCTATAGGGTCAAACAAAAAGTTTGTAAATATAAATTTAATCTCAGTTTTTCTGTCATAACTTTTAATCTTTTTAATTAAAATCAGATTTTTTAATGTTTTTTGATGTAGAATTTAATATTACACAAAAAAGTATTCCTAAGTTTTTTTAAAAAAACTAATACTTTTCGAGATATACAGGGCGAAACAAAAAGTTTGTAAATATAAATTTAATCTCAGTTTTTCTGTCATTACTTTTAACGTTTTTAATTAAAATAAGATTTTTTGATGTAGAATTTAATATTACACAAAAAAGTATTCTTGAGTTTTTTTAAAAAAACTAATACTTTTCGAGATATATAGGGTCAAACAAAAAGTTTGTAAATATAAATTTTATCTAAGTTTTTCTGTCATAACTTTTAAAGTTTTTAATTAAAATAAGGTTTTTTAACGTTTTTTGATGTAAAATTTAATTTTACATAAAAAAGTATTCTTGAGTTTTTTCAAAAAAACTGATACTTTTCGAGATATAACGGGTCAAACAAAAAGTTTGTAAATATAAATTTGATCTCAGTTTTTCTGTCATAACTTTTAAAGTTTTTTATTAAAATCAGAATTTTTGGGGTTTTTTAATGTAAAATTTAATTTTACATAAAAAAGTATTCTTGAGTTTTTTCAAAAAAACTGATACTTTTCGAGATATATAGGGTCAAACAAAAAGTTTGTAAATATAAATTTTATCTAAGTTTTTCTGTCATAACTTTTAAAGTTTTTAATTAAAATGAGGTTTTTTAACGTTTTTTGATGTAAAATTTAATTTTACATAAAAAAGTATTTTGGAGTTTTTTCAAAAAAACTGATACTTTTCGAGATATACAGGGTCAAACAAAAAGTTTGTAAATATAAATTCTCAGTTTTTCTGTCATAACTTTTAACGTTTTTTATTAAAATAAGATTTTTTGATGTAGAATTTAATATTACACAAAAAAGTATTTCTAAGTTTTTTCAAAAAAACTAATAATTTTCGAGATATATAGGGTCAAACAAAAAGTTTGTAAATATAAATTTGATCTAAGTTTTTCTGTCATAACTTTTAAAGTTTTTAATTAAAATGAGATTTTTTAATGTTTTTTGATGTAAAATTTAATTTTACATAAAAAAGTATTCTTGAGTGTTTTCAAAAAAACTGATACTTTTCGAGATATATAGGGTCAAACAAAAAGTTTGTAAATATAAATTTAATCTCAGTTTTTCTGTCATAACTTTTAATTTTTTTAATTTAAATAAGATTTTTTAATGTTTTTTGATGTAGAATTTAATTCTACACAAAAAAGTATTTTTAAGTTTTTTCAAAAAAACTAATAATTTTCGAGATATATAGGGTCAAACAAAAAGTTTGTAAATATAAATTTTATCTAAGTTTTTCTGTCATAACTTTTAAAGTTTTTAATTAAAATGAGGTTTTTTAACGTTTTTTGATGTAAAATTTAATTTTACATAAAAAAGTATTCCTGAGTTTTTTCAAAAGAACTGATACTTTTCGAGATATACAGGGTCAAACAAAAACTTTGTAAATATAAATTTAATCTCAGTTTTTCTGTCATAACTTTTAAAGTTTTTTATTAAAATCAGAATTTTTGGGGTTTTTTAATGTAAAATTTAATTTTACATAAAAAAGTATTCTTGAGTTTTTTCAAAAAAACTGATACTTTTCGAGATATATAGGGTCAAACAAAAAGTTTGTAAATATAAATTTAATCTCAGTTTTTCTGTCACAACTTTTAATGTTTTTAATTAAAATTAGATTTTTTAATGTTTTTTGATGTAGAATTTAATATTACACAAAAAAGTATTCCTAAGTTTTTTTAAAAAAACTAATACTTTTCGAGATATATAGGGTCAAACAAAAAGTTTGTAAATATAAATTTGATCTTAGTTTTTCTGTCATAACTTTTAAAGTTTTTAATTAAAATAAGATTTTTTAATGTTGTTTGATGTAAAATTTAATTTTACATAAATAAGTATTCCTGAGTTTTTTCAAAAGAACTGATACTTTTCGAGATATACAGGGTCAAACAAAAAGTTTGTAAATATAAATTTAATCTCAGTTTTTCTGTCATTACTTTTAACGTTTTTAATTAAAATAAGATTTTTTGATGTAGAATTTAATATTACACAAAAAAGTATTCTTGAGTTTTTTTAAAAAAACTAATACTTTTCGAGATATATAGGGTCAAACAAAAAGTTTGTAAATATAAATTTGATCTCAGTTTTTCTGTCATAACTTTTAAAGTTTTTTATTAAAATCAGAATTTTTGGGGTTTTTTAATGTAAAATTTAATTTTACCTAAAAAAGTATTCTTGAGTTTTTTCAAAAAAACTGATACTTTTCGAGATATATAGGGTCAAACAAAAAGTTTGTAAATATAAATTTAATCTCAGTTTTTCTGTCATAACTTTTAATGTTTTTAATTAAAATCAGATTTTTTAATGTTTTTTGATAAAGAATTTAATACTACACAAAAAAGTATTCCTAAGTTTTTTTAAAAAAACTAATACTTTTCGAGATATATAGGGTCAAACAAAAAGTTTGTAAATATAAATTTGATCTTAGTTTTTCTGTCATAACTTTTAAAGTTTTTAATTAAAATGAGATTTTTTAATGTTTTTTGATGTAAAATTTAATTTTACATAAATAAGTATTCCTGAGTTTTTTCAAAAGAACTGATACTTTTCGAGATATACAGGGTCAAACAAAAAGTTTGTACATATAAATTTAATCTCAGTTTTTCTGTCATTACTTTTAACGTTTTTAATTAAAATAAGATTTTTTAATGTAGAATTTAATATCACACAAAAAAGTATTCTTGAGTTTTTTTAAAAAAACTAATACTTTTCGAGATATATAGGGTCAAACAAAAAGTTTGTAAATATAAATTTGATCTCAGTTTTTCTGTCATAACTTTTAAAGTTTTTTATTAAAATCAGAATTTTTGGGGTTTTTTAATGTAAAATTTAATTTTACATAAAAAAGTATTCTTGAGTTTTTTCTAAAAAACTGATACTTTTCGAGATATACAGGGTCAAACAAAAAGTTTGTAAATATAAATTTAATCTCAGTTTTTCTGTCATTACTTTTAACGTTTTTAATTAAAATAAGATTTTTTTATGTAGAATTTAATATCACACAAAAAAGTTTTCTTGAGTTTTTTTAAAAAAAGTAATACTTTTCGAGATATATAGGGTCAAACAAAAAGTTTGTAAATATAAATTTGATCTCAGTTTTTCTGTCATAACTTTAAAAGTTTTTTATTAAAATCAGAATTTTTGGGGTTTTTTAATGTAAAATTTAATTTTACATAAAAAAGTATTCTTGAGTTTTTTTAAAAAAACTAATAATTTTCGAGATATATAGGGTCAAACAAAAAGTTTGTAAATATAAATTTGATCTAAGTTTTTCTGTCATAACTTTTAAAGTTATTAATTAAAATGAGATTTTTTAATGTTTTTTGATGTAAAATTTAATTTTACATAAATAAGTATTCCTGAGTTTTTTCAAAAGAACTGATACTTTTCGAGATATACAGGGTCAAACAAAAAGTTTGTAAATATAATTTCTCAGTTTTTCTGTCATAACTTTTAACGTTTTTAATTAAAATAAGATTTTTTGATGTAGAATTTAATATTACACAAAAAAGTATTTCTAAGTTTTTTCAAAAAAACTAATAATTTTCGAGATATATAGGGTCAAACAAAAAGTTTGTAAATATAAATTTGATCTAAGTTTTTCTGTCATAACTTTTAAAGTTATCAATTAAAATGAGATTTTTTAATGTTTTTTGATGTAAAATTTAATTTTACATAAATAAGTATTCCTGAGTTTTTTCAAAAGAACTGATACTTTTTGAGATATACAGGGTCAAACAAAAAGTTTGTAAATATAAATTTAATCTCAGTATTTCTGTCATAACTTTTAATGTTTTTAATTAAAATTAGATTTTTTAATGTTTTTTGATGAAGAATTTAATATTACACAAAAAAGTATTCCTAAGTTTTTTTAAAAAAACTAATACTTTTCGAGATATATAGGGTCAAACAAAAAGTTTGTAAATATAAATTTGATCTTAGTTTTTCTGTCATAACTTTTAATGTTTTTAATTAAAATCAGATTTTTTAATGTTTTTTAATGTAGAATTTAATATTACACAAAAAAGTATTCCTAAGTTTTTTTAAAAAAACTAATACTTTTCGAGATATATAGGGTCAAACAAAAAGTTTGTAAATATAAATTTGATCTTAGTTTTTCTGTCATAACTTTTAAAGTTTTTAATTAAAATGAGATTTTTTAATGTTTTTTGATGTAAAATTTAATTTTACATAAGTAAGTATTCCTGAGTTTTTTCAAAAGAACTGATACTTTTCGAGATATACAGGGTCAAACAAAAAGTTTGTAAATATAAATTTGATCTTAGTTTTTCTGTCATAACTTTTAAAGTTTTTAATTAAAATGAGATTTTTTAATGTTTTTTGATGTAAAATTTAATTTTACATAAATAAGTATTCCTGAGTTTTTTCAAAAGAACTGATACTTTTCGAGATATACAGGGTCAAGCAAAAAGTTTGTAAATATAAATTTAATCTCAGTTTTTCTGTCATTACTTTTACCGTTTTTAATTAAAATAAGATTTTTTGATGTAGAATTTAATATTACACAAAAAAGTATTCTTGAGTTTTTTTAAAAAAACTAAAACTTTTCGAGATATATAGGGTCAAACAAAAAGTTTGTAAATATAAATTTGATCTAAGTTTTTCTGTCATAACTTTTAAAGTGTTTTATTAAAATGAGATTTTTTAATGTTTTTTTATGTAAAATTTAATTTTACATAAATAAGGATTCCTGAGTTTTTTTAAAAGAACTGATACTTTTTGAGATATACAGGGTCAAACAAAAAGTTTGTAAATATAAATTTAATCTCAGTTTTTCTGTCATTACTTTTAACGTTTTTGATTAAAATAAGATTTTTTGATGTAGAATTTAATATTACACAAAAAAGTATTCTTGAGTTTTTTTAAAAAAACTAATACTTTTCGAGATATATAGGGTCAAACAAAAAGTTTGTAAATATAAATTTGATCTCAGTTTTTCTGTCATAACTTTTAACGTTTTTTATTAAAATTAGAATTTTTGGGGTTTTTTAATGTAAAATTTAATTTTACATAAAAAAGTATTCTTGAGTTTTTTCAAAAAAACTGATACTTTTCGAGATATATAGGGTCAAACAAAAAGTTTGTAAATATAAATTTAATCTCAGTTTTTCTGTCATTACTTTTAACGTTTTTAATTAAAATAAGATTTTGTGATGTAGAATTTAATATTACACAAAAAAGTATTCTTGAGTTTTTTTAAAAAAACTAATACTTTTCGAGATATATAGGGTCAAACAAAAAGTTTGTAAATATAAATTTGATCTTAGTTTTTCTGTCATAACTTTTAAAGTTCTTAATTAAAATAAGATTTTTTAATGTTTTTTAATGTAAAATTTAATTTTACATAATTAGGTATTCCTGAGTTTTTTCAAAAGAACTGATACTTTTCGAGATATACAGGGTCAAACAAAAAGTTTGTAAATATAAATTTAATCTCAGTTTTTCTGTCATTACTTTTAACGTTTTTAATTAAAATAAGATTTTTTGATGTAGAATTTAATATTACACAAAAAAGTATTTTTAACTTTTTTCAAAAAAACTAATAATTTTCGAGATATATAGGGTCAAACAAAAAGTTTGTAAATATAAATTTGATCTAAGTTTTTCTGTCATAACTTTTAAAGTTTTTAATTAAAATGAGATTTTTTAATGTTTTTTGATGTAAAATTTAATTTTACATAAAAAAGTATTCTTGAGTGTTTTCAAAAAAACTGATACTTTTCGAGATATATAGGGTCAAACAAAAAGTTTGTAAATATAAATTTAATCTCAGTTTTTCTGTCATAACTTTTAATTTTTTTAATTAAAATAAGATTTTTTAATGTTTTTTGATGTAGAATTTAATTTTACACAAAAAAGTATTTCTAAGTTTTTTCAAAAAAACTAATAATTTTCGAGATATATAGGGTCAAACAAAAAGTTTGTAAATATAAATTTTATCTAAGTTTTTCTGTCATAACTTTTAAAGTTTTTAATTAAAATGAGGTTTTTTAACGTTTTTTGATGTAAAATTTAATTTTACATAAAAAAGTATTCCTGAGTTTTTTCAAAAGAACTGATACTTTTCGAGATATACAGGGTCAAACAAAAAGTTTGTAAATATAAATTTAATCTCAGTTTTTCTGTCATAACTTTTAAAGTTTTTTATTAAAATCAGAATTTTTGGGGTTTTTTAATGTAAAATTTAATTTTACATAAAAAAGTATTCTTGAGTTTTTTCAAAAAAACTGATACTTTTCGAGATATATAGGGTCAAACAAAAAGTTTGTAAATATAAATTTAATCTCAGTTTTTCTGTCATTACTTTTAACGTTTTTAATTAAAATAAGATTTTTTGATGTAGAATTTAATATTACACAAAAAAGTATTCTTGAGTTTTTTTAAAAAAACTAATACTTTTCGAGATATATAGGGTCAAACAAAAAGTTTGTAAATATAAATTTGATCTCAGTTTTTCTGTCATAACTTTTAAAGTTTTTTATTAAAATCAGAATTTTTGGGGTTTTTTAATGTAAAATTTAATTTTACATAAAAAAGTATTCTCGAGTTTTTTCAAAAAAACTGATACTTTTCGAGATATATAGGGTCAAACAAAAAGTTTGTAAATATAAATTTAATCTCAGTTTTTCTGTCACAACTTTTAATGTTTTTAATTAAAATTAGATTTTTTAATGTTTTTTGATGAAGAATTTAATATTACACAAAAAAGTATTCATAAGTTTTTTTAAAAAAACTAATACTTTTCGAGATATATAGGGTCAAACAAAAAGTTTGTAAATATAAATTTGATCTTAGTTTTTCTGTCATAACTTTTAAAGTTTTTAATTAAAATAAGATTTTTTAATGTTTTTTGATGTAAAATTTAATTTTACATAAATAAGTATTCCTGAGTTTTTTCAAAAGAACTGATACTTTTTGAGATATACAGGGTCAAACAAAAAGTTTGTAAATATAAATTTAATCTCAGTTTTTCTGTCATTACTTTTAACGTTTTTAATTAAAATAAGATTTTTTGATGTAGAATTTAATATTACACAAAAAAGTATTCCTAAGTTTTTTTAAAAAAACTAATACTTTTCGAGATATATAGGGTCAAACAAAAAGTTTGTAAATATAAATTTAATCTCAGTTTTTCTGTCACAACTTTTAATGTTTTTAATTAAAATTAGATTTTTTAATGTTTTTTGATGTAGAATTTAATATTACACAAAAAAGTATTCCTAAGTTTTTTTAAAAAACTAATACTTTTCGAGATATATAGGGTCAAACAAAAAGTTTGTAAATATAAATTTGATCTCAGTTTTTCTGTCATAACTTTTAAAGTTTTTTATTAAAATCAGAATTTTTGGGGTTTTTTAATGTAAAATTTAATTTTACATAAAAAAGTATTCTTGAGTTTTTTCAAAAAAACTGATACTTTTCGAGATATATAGGGTCAAACAAAAAGTTTGTAAATATAAATTTAATCTCAGTTTTTCTGTCATTACTTTTACCGTTTTTAATTAAAATAAGATTTTTTGATGTAGAATTTAATATTACACAAAAAAGTATTCTTGAGTTTTTTTAAAAAAACTAAAACTTTTCGAGATATATAGGGTCAAACAAAAAGTTTGTAAATATAAATTTGATCTAAGTTTTTCTGTCATAACTTTTAAAGTGTTTTATTAAAATGAGATTTTTTAATGTTTTTTTATGTAAAATTTAATTTTACATAAATAAGGATTCCTGAGTTTTTTTAAAAGAACTGATACTTTTTGAGATATACAGGGTCAAACAAAAAGTTTGTAAATATAAATTTAATCTCAGTTTTTCTGTCATTACTTTTAACGTTTTTGATTAAAATAAGATTTTTTGATGTAGAATTTAATATTACACAAAAAAGTATTCTTGAGTTTTTTTAAAAAAACTAATACTTTTCGAGATATATAGGGTCAAACAAAAAGTTTGTAAATATAAATTTGATCTCAGTTTTTCTGTCATAACTTTTAACGTTTTTTATTAAAATTAGAATTTTTGGGGTTTTTTTATGTAAAATTTAATTTTACATAAAAAAGTATTCTTGAGTTTTTTTGAAAAAACTGATACTTTTCGAGATATATAGGGTCAAACAAAAAGTTTGTAAATATAAATTTATTCTCAGTTTTTCTGTCATAACTTTTAATTTTTTTAATTAAAATAAGATTTTTTAATGTTTTTTGATGTAGAATTTAATTTTACACAAAAAAGTATTTTTAAGTTTTTTCAAAAAAAATAATAATTTTCGAGATATGTAGGGTCAAACAAAAAGTTTGTAAATATAAATTTTATCTAAGTTTTTCTGTCATAACTTTTAAAGTTTTTAATTAAAATGAGGTTTTTTAACGTTTTTTGATGTAAAATTTAATTTTACATAAATAAGTATTCCTGAGTTTTTTCAAAAGAACTGATACTTTTCGAGATATACAGGGTCAAACAAAAAGTTTGTAAATATAATTTCTCAGTTTTTCTGTCATAACTTTTAACGTTTTTAATTAAAATAAGATTTTTTGATGTAGAATTTAATATTACACAAAAAAGTATTTCTAAGTTTTTTCAAAAAAACTAATAATTTTCGAGATATATAGGGTCAAACAAAAAGTTTGTAAATATAAATTTGATCTAAGTTTTTCTGTCATAACTTTTAAAGTTATTAATTAAAATGAGATTTTTTTAATCTTTTTCGATGTAAAATTTAATTTTACATAAATAAGTATTCCTGAGTTTTTTCAAAAGAACTGATACTTTTTGAGATATACAGGGTCAAACAAAAAGTTTGTAAATATAAATTTAATCTCAGTTTTTCTGTCATAACTTTTAATGTTTTTAATTAAAATTAGATTTTTTAATGTTTTTTGATGAAGAATTTAATATTACACAAAAAAGTATTCCTAAGTTTTTTTAAAAAAACTAATACTTTTCGAGATATATAGGGTCAAACAAAAAGTTTGTAAATATAAATTTGATCTTAGTTTTTCTGTCATAACTTTTAAAGTTTTTAATTAAAATGAGATTTTTTAATGTTTTTTGATGTAAAATTTAATTTTACATAAATAAGTATTCCTGAGTTTTTTCAAAAGAACTGATACTTTTCAAGATATACAGGGTCAAACAAAAAGTTTGTAAATATAAATTTAATCTCAGTTTTTCTGTCATTACTTTTAACGTTTTTAATTAAAATAAGATTTTTTGATGTAGAATTTAATATCACACAAAAAAGTATGCTTGAGTTTTTTTTAAAAAAACTAATACTTTTCGAGATATATAGGGTCAAACAAAAAGTTTGTAAATATAAATTTGATCTCAGTTTTTCTGTCATAACTTTTAAAGTTTTTTATTAAAATCAGAATTTTTGGGGTTTTTTAATGTAAAATTTAATTTTACATAAAAAAGTATTCCTGAGTTTTTTCAAAAAAACTGATACTTTTCGAGATATATAGGGTCAAACAAAAAGTTTGTAAATATAAATTTAATCTCAGTTTTTCTGTCATAACTTTTAATATTTTTAATTAAAATCAGATTTTTTAATGTTTTTTGATGTAGAATTTAATATTACACAAAAAAGTATTCCTAAGTTTTTTTAAAAAAACTAATACTTTTCGAGATATATAGGGTCAAACAAAAAGTTTGTAAATATAAATTTGATCTTAGTTTTTCTGTCATAACTTTTAAAGTTTTTAATTAAAATGAGATTTTAATGTTTTTTGATGTAAAATTTAATTTTACATAAGTAAGTATTCCTGAGTTTTTTCAAAAGAACTGATACTTTTCGAGATATACAGGGTCAAACAAAAAGTTTGTAAATATAAATTTAATCTCAGTTTTTCTGTCATTACTTTTAACGTTTTTAATTAAAATAAGATTTTTTGATGTAGAATTTAATATTACACAAAAAAGTATTCTTGAGTTTTTTTAAAAAAACTTAAACTTTTCGAGATATATAGGGTCAAACAAAAAGTTTGTAAATATAAATTTGATCTCAGTTTTTCTGTCATAACTTTTAAAGTGTTTTATTAAAATCAGAATTTTTGGGGTTTTTTAATGTAAAATTTAATTTTACATAAAAAAGTATTCTTGAGTTTTTTCAAAAAAACTGATACTTTTCGAGATATATAGGGTCAAACAAAAAGTTTGTAAATATAAATTTAATCTCAGTTTTTCTGTCATAACTTTTAATGTTTTTAATTAAAATCAGATTTTTTAATGTTTTTTGATGTAGAATTTAATATTACACAAAAAAGTATTCCTAAGTTTTTTTAAAAAAACTAATACTTTTCGAGATATATAGGGTCAAACAAAAAGTTTGTAAATATAAATTTGATCTTAGTTTTTCTGTCATAACTTTTAAAGTTTTTAATTAAAATGAGATTATTTAAGGTTTTTTGATGTAAAATTTAATTTTACATAAATAAGAATTTCTGAGTTTTTTTAAAAGAACTGATACTTTTCGAGATATACAGGGTCAAACAAAAAGTTTGTAAATATAAATTTGATCTTAGTTTTTCTGTCATAACTTTTAAAGTTTTTAATTAAAATGAGATTTTTTAATGTTTTTTGATGTAAAATTTAATTTTACATAAATAAGTATTCCTGAGTTTTTTCAAAAGAACTGATACTTTTCGAGATATACAGGGTCAAACAAAAAGTTTGTAAATATAAATTTAATCTCAGTTTTTCTGTCATTACTTTTAACGTTTTTAATTAAAATAAGATTTTTTGATGTAGAATTTAATATCACACAAAAAAGTATTCTTGAGTTTTTTTAAAAAAACTAATACTTTTCGAGATATATAGGGTCAAACAAAAAGTTTGTAAATATAAATTTGATCTCAGTTTTTCTGTCATAACTTTTAAAGTTTTTTATTAAAATCAGAATTTTTGGGGTTTTTTAATGTAAAATTTAATTTTACATAAAAAAGTATTCTTGAGTTTTTTCAAAAAAACTGATACTTTTCGAGATATATAGGGTCAAACAAAAAGTTTGTAAATATAAATTTAATCTCAGTTTTTCTGTCATAACTTTTAATGTTTTTAATTAAAATCAGATCTTTTAATGTTTTTTGATGTAGAATTTAATATTACACAAAAAAGTATTCCTAAGTTTTTTTAAAAAAACTAATACTTTTCGAGATATATAGGGTCAAACAAAAAGTTTGTAAATATAAATTTAATCTCAGTTTTTCTGTCATAACTTTTAAAGTTTTTAATTAAAATGAGATTTTTTAATGTTTTTTAATGTAAAATTTAATTTTACATAAATAAGTATTCCTGAGTTTTTTCAAAAGAACTGATACTTTTCGAGATATACAGGGTCAAACAAAAAGTTTGTAAATATAAATTTAATCTCAGTTTTTCTGTCATTACTTTTAACGTTTTTAATTAAAATAAGATTTTTTGATGTAGAATTTAATATTACACAAAAAAGTATTTTTAACTTTTTTCAAAAAAACTAATAATTTTCGAGATATATAGGGTCAAACAAAAAGTTTGTAAATATAAATTTGATCTAAGTTTTTCTGTCATAACTTTTAAAGTTTTTAATTAAAATGAGATTTTTTAATGTTTTTTATGTAAAATTTAATTTTACATAAATAAGTATTCCTGAGTTTTTTTAAAAGAACTGATACTTTTTGAGATATACAGGGTCAAACAAAAAGTTTGTAAATATAAATTTAATCTCAGTTTTTCTGTCATTACTTTTAACGTTTTTTATTAAAATAAGATTTTTTGATGTAGAATTTAATATTACACAAAAAAGTATTCTTGAGTTTTTTTAAAAAAACTAATACTTTTCGAGATATATAGGGTCAAACAAAAAGTTTGTAAATATAAATTTGATCTCAGTTTTTCTGTCATAACTTTTAACGTTTTTTATTAAAATTAGAATTTTTGGTGTTTTTTAATGTAAAATTTAATTTTACATAAAAAAGTATTCTTGAGTTTTTTCAAAAAAACTGATACTTTTCGAGATATATAGGGTCAAACAAAAAGTTTGTAAATATAAATTTAATCTCAGTTTTTCTGTCATTACTTTTAACGTTTTTAATTAAAATAAGATTTTGTGATGTAGAATTTAATATTACACAAAAAAGTATTCTTGAGTTTTTTTAAAAAAACTAATACTTTTCGAGATATATAGGGTCAAACAAAAAGTTTGTAAATATAAATTTGATCTTAGTTTTTCTGTCATAACTTTTAAAGTTCTTAATTAAAATGAGATTTTTTAATGTTTTTTAATGTAAAATTTAATTTTACATAAATAAGTATTCCTGAGTTTTTTCAAAAGAACTGATACTTTTCGAGAAATACAGGGTCAAACAAAAAGTTTGTAAATATAAATTTAATCTCAGTTTTTCTGTCATTACTTTTAACGTTTTTAATTAAAATAAGATTTTTTGATGTAGAATTTAATATTACACAAAAAAGTATTTTTAACTTTTTTCAAAAAAACTAATAATTTTCGAGATATATAGGGTCAAACAAAAAGTTTGTAAATATAAATTTGATCTAAGTTTTTCTGTCATAACTTTTAAAGTTTTTAATTAAAATGAGATTTTTTAATGTTTTTTATGTAAAATTTAATTTTACATAAATAAGTATTCCTGAGTTTTTTTAAAAGAACTGATACTTTTTGAGATATACAGGGTCAAACAAAAAGTTTGTAAATATAAACTTAATCTCAGTTTTTCTGTCATTACTTTTAACGTTTTTTATTAAAATAAGATTTTTTGATGTAGAATTTAATATTACACAAAAAAGTATTCTTGAGTGTTTTTAAAAAAACTAATACTTTTCGAGATATATAGGGTCAAACAAAAAGTTTGTAAATATAAATTTGATCTCAGTTTTTCTGTCATAACTTTTAACGTTTTTTATTAAAATTAGAATTTTTGGTGTTTTTTAATGTAAAATTTAATTCTACATAAAAAAGTATTCTTGAGTTTTTTCAAAAAAACTGATACTTTTCGAGATATATAGGGTCAAACAAAAAGTTTGTAAATATAAATTTAATCTCAGTTTTTCTGTCATTACTTTTAACGTTTTTAATTAAAATAAGATTTTGTGATGTAGAATTTAATATTACACAAAAAAGTATTCTTGAGTTTTTTTAAAAAAACTAATATACTTTTCGAGATATATAGGGTCAAACAAAAAGTTTGTAAATATAAATTTGATCTTAGTTTTTCTGTCATAACTTTTAAAGTTCTTAATTAAAATGAGATTTTTTAATGTTTTTTAATGTGAAATTTAATTTTACATAAATAAGTATTCCTGAGTTTTTTCAAAAGAACTGATACTTTTCGAGATATACAGGGTCAAACAAAAAGTTTGTAAATATAAATTTAATCTCAGTTTTTCTGTCATTACTTTTAACGTTTTTAATTAAAATAAGATTTTTTGATGTAGAATTTAATATTACACAAAAAAGTATTTTTAACTTTTTTCAAAAAAACTAATAATTTTCGAGATATATAGGGTCAAACAAAAAGTTTGTAAATATAAATTTGATCTAAGTTTTTCTGTCATAACTTTTAAAGTTTTTAATTAAAATGAGATTTTTTAATGTTTTTTTATGTAAAATTTAATTTTACATAAATAAGTATTCCTGAGTTTTTTTAAAAGAACTGATACTTTTTGAGATATACAGGGTCAAACAAAAAGTTTGTAAATATAAATTTAATCTCAGTTTTTCTGTCATTACTTTTAACGTTTTTAATTAAAATAAGATTTTTTGATGTAGAATTTAATTTTACACAAAAAAGTATTCCTAAGTTTTTTTAAAAAAACTAATACTTTTCGAGATATATAGGGTCAAACAAAAAGTTTGTAAATATAAATTTGATCTTAGTTTTTCTGTCATAACTTTTAAAGTTTTTAATTAAAATGAGATTTTTTAATGTTTTTTGATGTAAAATTTAATTTTACATAAATAAGTATTCCTGAGTTTTTTCAAAAGAACTGATACTTTTCGAGATATACAGGGTCAACCAAAAAGTTTGTAAATATAAATTTAATCTCAGTTTTTCTGTCATTACTTTTAACGTTTTTAATTAAAATAAGATTTTTTGATGTAGAATTTAATATCACACAAAAAAGTATTCTTGAGTTTTTTTAAAAAAACTAATACTTTTCGAGATATATAGGGTCAAACAAAAAGTTTGTAAATATAAATTTGATCTCAGTTTTTCTGTCATAACTTTTAAAGTTTTTTATTAAAATCAGAATTTTTGGGGTTTTTTAATGTAAAATTTAATTTTACATAAAAAAGTATTCTTGAGTTTTTTCAAAAAAACTGATACTTTTCGAGATATATAGGGTCAAACAAAAAGTTTGTAAATATAAATTTATTCTCAGTTTTTCTGTCATAACTTTTAATTTTTTTAATTAAAATAAGATTTGTTAATGTTTTTTGATGTAGAATTTAATTCTACACAAAAAAGTATTTGTAAGTTTTTTCAAAAAAAATAATAATTTTCGAGATATATAGGGTCAAACAAAAAGTTTGTAAATATAAATTTTATCTAAGTTTTTCTGTCATAACTTTTAAAGTTTTTAATTAAAATCAGAATTTTTAGGGTTTTTTAATGTAAAATTTAATTTTACATAAAAAAGTATTCTTGAGTTTTTTCAAAAAAACTGATACTTTTCGAGATATATAGGGTCAAACAAAAAGTTTGTAAATATAAATTTAATCTCAGTTTTTCTGTCATAACTTTTAATGTTTTTAATTAAAATCAGATTTTTTTATGTTTTTTGATGTAGAATTTAATATTACACAAAAACGTATTCCTAAGTTTTTTTAAAAAAACTAATACTTTTCGAGATATATAGGGTCAAACAAAAAGTTTGTAAATATCAATTTGATCTTAGTTTTTCTGTCATAACTTTTAACGTTTTTAATTAAAATAAGATTTTTTGATGTAGAATTTAATATTACACAAAAAAGTATTCTTGAGTTTTTTTAAAAAAATCAATACTTTTCGAGATATATAGGGTCAAACAAAAAGTTTGTAAATATAAATTTAATCTCAGTTTTTCTGTCATTACTTTTAACGTTTTTAATTAAAATAAGATTTTTTGATGTAGAATTTAATATTACACAAAAAAGTATTCTTGAGTTTTTTTAAAAAAATCAATACTTTTCGAGATATATAGGGTCAAACAAAACGTTTGTAAATATAAATTTGATCTCAGTTTTTCTGTGATAACTTTTAACGTTTTTAATTAAAATCAGATTTTTTAATGTTTTTTGATGTAGAATTTAATATTACACAAAAAAGTATTTCTAAGTTTTTTTAAAAAAACTAATACTTTTCGAGATATATAGGGTCAAACAAAAAGTTTGTAAATATAAATTTGATCTTAGTTTTTCTGTCATAACTTTTAAAGTTTTTAATTAAAATGAGATTTTTTAATGTTTTTTGATGTAAAATTTAATTTTGCATAAATAAGTATTCCTGAGTTTTTTCAAAAGAACTGATACTTTTCGAGATATACAGGGTCAAACAAAAAGTTTGTAAATATAAATTTAATCTCAGTTTTTCTGTCATTACTTTTAACGTTTTTAATTAAAATAAGATTTTTTGATGTAGAATTTAATATTACACAAAAAAGTATTTCTAAGTTTTTTCAAAAAAACTAATAATTTTCGAGATATATAGGGTCAAACAAAAAGTTTGTAAATATAAATTTGATCTAAGTTTTTCTGTCATAACTTTTAAAGTTTTTAATTTAATTGAGATTTTTTAATGTTTTTTGATGTAAAATTTAATTTTACATAAATAAGTATTCCTGAGTTTTTTCAAAAGAACTGATACTTTTTGAGATATACAGGGTCAAACAAAAAGTTTGTAAATATAAATTTAATCTCAGTTTTTCTGTCAATACTTTTAACGTTTTTAATTAAAATAAGATTTTTTGATGTAGGATTTAATATTACACAAAAAAGTATTCTTGAGTTTTTTTAAAAAAACTAATACTTTTCGAGATATATAGGGTCAAACAAAAAGTTTGTAAATATAAATTTGATCTCAGTTTTTCTGTCATAACTTTTAAAGTTTTTTATTAAAATCAGAATTTTTGGGGTTTTTTAATGTAAAATTTAATTTTACATAAAAAAGTATTCTCGAGTTTTTTCAAAATAACTGATACTTTTCGAGATATATAGGGTCAAACAAAAAGTTTGTAAATATAAATTTAATCTCAGTTTTTCTGTCATAACTTTTAATGTTTTTAATTAAAATCAGATTTTTTAATGTTTTTTGATGTAGAATTTAATATTACACAAAAAAGTATTCCTAAGTTTTTTTAAAAAAACTAATACTTTTTGAGATATATAGGGTCAAACAAAAAGTTTGTAAATATAAATTTGATCTTAGTTTTTCTGTCATAACTTTTAAAGTTTTTAATTAAAATGAGATTTTTTAATGTTTTTTGATGTAAAATTTAATTTTACATAAATAAGTATTCCTGAGTTTTTTCAAAAGAACTGATACTTTTCGAGATATACAGGGTCAAACAAAAAGTTTGTAAATATAAATTTAATCTTAGTTTTTCTGTCATTACTTTTAACGTTTTTAATTAAAATAAGATTTTTTGATGTAGAATTTAATATTACACAAAAAAGTATTCTTGAGTTTTTTTAAAAAAACTAATACTTTTCTAGATATATAGGGTCAAACAAAAACTGATACTTTTCGAGATATATAGGGTCAAACAAAAAGTTTGTAAATATAAATTTAATCTTAGTTTTTCTGTCATAACTTTTAATGTTTTTAATTAAAATCAGGTTTTTTAATGTTTTTTGATGTAAAATTTAATATTACACAAAAAAGTATTCCTAAGTTTTTTTAAAAAAACTAATACTTTTCGAGATATATAGGGTCAAACAAAAAGTTTGTAAATATAAATTTGATCTTAGTTTTTCTGTCATAACTTTTAAAGTTTTTAATTAAAATGAGATTTTTTAATGTTTTTTGATGTAAAATTTAATTTTACATAAATAAGTATTCCTGAGTTTTTTCAAAAGAACTGATACTTTTCGAGATATACAGGGTCAAACAAAAAGTTTGTAAATATAAATTTAATCTCAGTTTTTCTGTCATTACTTTTAACGTTTTTAATTAAAATAAGATTTTTTGATGTAGAATTTAATTTTACACAAAAAAGTATTTTTAAGTTTTTCCAAAAAAAATAATAATTTTCGAGATATATAGGGTCAAACAAAAAGTTTGTAAATATAAATTTGATCTCAGTTTTTCTGTCATAACTTTTAAAGTTTTTAATTAAAATGAGGTTTTTTAACGTTTTTTGATGTAAAATTTAATTTTACATAAAAAAGTATTTTTGAGTTTTTTCAAAAAAACTGATACTTTTCGAGATATACAGAGTCAAACAAAAAGTTTGTAAATATAAATTCTCAGTTTTTCTGTCATAACTTTTAACGTTTTTAATTAAAATAAGATTTTTTGATGTAGAATTTAATATTACACAAAAAAGTATTCTTGAGTTTTTTTAAAAAAACTAATACTTTTCGAGATATATAGGGTCAAACAAAAAGTTTGTAAATATAAATTTGATCTCAGTTTTTCTGTCATAACTTTTAAAGTTTTTTATTAAAATCAGAATTTTTGGGGTTTTTTAATGTAAAATTTAATTTTACATAAAAAAGTATTCTTGAGTTTTTTCAAAAAAACTGATACTTTTCGAGATATATAGGGTCAAACAAAAAGT
This sequence comes from Altica lythri, assembly GCA_964028335.1. Taxonomy (NCBI): domain Eukaryota; kingdom Metazoa; phylum Arthropoda; class Insecta; order Coleoptera; family Chrysomelidae; genus Altica; species Altica lythri. The sequence continues at coordinate 731,773 of CAXIIO010001191.1, forward strand.
TTGTAAATATAAATTTAATCTCAGTTTTTCTGTCATAACTTTTAATGTTTTTAATTAAAATCAGATTTTTTAATGTTTTTTGATGTAGAATTTAATATTACACAAAAAAGTATTCCTAAGTTTTTTTAAAAAAAATAATACTTTTCGAGATATATAGGGTCAAACAAAAAGTTTGTAAATATAAATTTGATCTTAGTTTTTCTGTCATAACTTTTAAAGTTTTTAATTAAAATGAGATTTTTTAATGTTTTTTGATGTAAAATTTAATTTTACACAAGTAAGTATTCCTGAGTTTTTTCAAAAGAACTGATACTTTTCGAGATACACAGGGTCAAACAAAAAGTTTGTAAATATAAATTTAATCTCAGTTTTTCTGTCATTACTTTTAACGTTTTTAATTAAAATAAGATTTTTTGATGTAGAATTTAATATTACACAAAAAAGTATTCCTGAGTTTTTTTAAAAAAACTAATACTTTTCGAGATATATAGGGTCAAACAAAAAGTTTGTAAATATAAATTTGATCTCAGTTTTTCTGTCATAACTTTTAAAGTTTTTTATTAAAATCAGAATTTTTGCGGTTTTTTAATGTAAAATTTAATTTTACATAAAAAAGTATTCTTGAGTTTTTTCAAAAAAACTGATACTTTTCGAGATATATAGGGTCAAACAAAAAGTTTGTAAATATAAATTTAATCTCAGTTTTTCTGTGATAACTTTTAATGTTTTTAATTAAAATCAGATTTTTTAAGGTTTTTTGATGTAGAATTTAATATTACACAAAAAAGTATTCCTAAGTTTTTTTAAAAAAACTAATACTTTTCGAGATATATAGGGTCAAACAAAAAGTTTGTAAATATAAATTTGATCTTAGTTTTTCTGTCATAACTTTTAAAGTTTTTAATTAAAATGAGATTTTTTAATGTTTTTTTATGTAAAATTTAATTTTACATAAATAAGTATTCCTGAGTTTTTTCAAAAGAACTGATACTTTTAGAGATATACAGGGTCAAACAAAAAGTTTGTAAATATAAATTTAATCTCAGTTTTTCTGTCATTACTTTTAACGTTTTTAATTAAAATAAGATTTTTTGATGTAGAATTTAATATTACACAAAAAAGTATTCTTGAGTTTTTTTAAAAAAACTAATACTTTTCGAGATATATAGGGTCAAACAAAAAGTTTGCAAATATAAATTTGATCTCAGTTTTTCTGTCATAACTTTTAAAGTTTTTTATTAAAATCAGAATTTTTGGGGTTTTTTGATGTAAAATTTAATTTTACATAAAAAAGTATTCTTGAGTTTTTTCAAAAAAACTGATACTTTTCGAGATATATAGGGTCAAACAAAAAGTTTGTAAATATAAATTTAATCTCAGTTTTTCTGTCATAACTTTTAATTTTTTTAATTAAAATAAGATTTTTTAATGTTTTTGATGTAGAATTTAATTCTACACAAAAAAGTAATTTTAAGTTTTTTCAAAAAAACTAATAATTTTCGAGATATATAGGGTCAAACAAAAAGTTTGTAAATATAAATTTGATCTAAGTTTTTCTGTCATAACTTTTAAAGTTTTTAATTAAAATGAGATTTTTTAATGTTTTTTGATGTAAAATTTAATTTTACATAAATAACTATTCCTAAATTTTTCAAAAGAACTGATACTTTTTGAGATATACAGGGTCAAACAAAAAGTTTGTAAATATAAATTTAATCTCAGTTTTTCTGTCATTACTTTTAACGTTTTTAATTAAAATAAGATTTTTTGATGTAGAATTTAATATTACACAAAAAAGTATTTCTGAGTTTTTTTAAAAAAACTAATACTTTTCGAGATATATAGGGTCAAACAAAAAGTTTGTAAATATAAATTTGATCTCAGTTTTTCTGTCATAACTTTTAAAGTTTTTTATTAAAATCAGAATTTTTGGGGTTTTTTAATGTAAAATTTAATTTTACATAAAAAAGTATTCTTGAGTTTTTTCAAAAAAACTGATACTTTTCGAGATATATAGGGTCAAACAAAAAGTTTGTAAATATAAATTTAATCTCAGTTTTTCTGTCATAACTTTTAATGTTTTTAATTAAAATCAGATTTTTTAATGTTTTTTGATGTAGAATTTAATATTACACAAAAAAGTATTCCTAAGTTTTTTTAAAAAAACTAATACTTTTCGAGATATATAGGGTCAAACAAAAAGTTTGTAAATATAAATTTGATCTTAGTTTTTCTGTCATAACTTTTAAAGTTTTTAATTAAAATGAGATTTTTTAATATTTTTTGATGTAAAATTTAATTTTACACAAGTAAGTATTCCTGAGTTTTTTCAAAAGAACTGATACTTTTTGAGATATACAGGGTCAAACAAAAAGTTTGTAAATATAAATTTAATCTCAGTTTTTCTGTCATTACTTTTAACGTTTTTAATTAAAATAAGATTTTTTGATGAAGAATTTAATATTACACAAAAAAGTATTCCTGAGTTTTTTTAAAAAAACAAATACTTTTCGAGATATATAGGGTCAAACAAAAAGTTTGTAAATATAAATTTGATCTCAGTTTTTCTGTCATAACTTTTAAAGTTTTTTATTAAAATCAGAATTTTTGGGGTTTTTTAATGTAAAATTTAATTTTACATAAAAAAGTATTCTTGAGTTTTTTCAAAAAAACTGATACTTTTCGAGATATATAGGGTCAAACAAAAAGTTTGTAAATATAAATTTAATCTCAGTTTTTCTGTGATAACTTTTAATGTTTTTAATTAAAATCAGATTTTTTAAGGTTTTTTGATGTAGAATTTAATATTACACAAAAAAGTATTCCTAAGTTTTTTTAAAAAAACTAATACTTTTCGAGATATATAGGGTCAAACAAAAAGTTTGTAAATATAAATTTGATCTTAGTTTTTCTGTCATAACTTTTAAAGTTTTTAATTAAAATGAGATTTTTTAATGTTTTTTGATGTAAAATTTAATTTTACACAAGTAAGTATACCTGAGTTTTTTCAAAAGAACTGATACTTTTCGAGATATACAGGGTCAAACAAAAAGTTTGTAAATATAAATTTAATCTCAGTTTTTCTGTCATTACTTTTAACGTTTTTAATTAAAATAAGATTTTTGATGTAGAATTTAATATTACACAAAAAAGTATTCTTGAGTTTTTTAAAAAAAACTAATACTTTTCGAGATATCTAGGGTCAAACAAAAAGTTTTTAAATATAAATTTGATCTCAGTTTTTCTGTCATAACTTTTAAAGTTTTTTATTAAAATCAGAATTTTTGGGGTTTTTTAATGTAAAATTTAATTCTACATAAAAAAGTATTCTTGAGTTTTTTCAAAAAAACTGATACTTTTCGAGATATATAGGGTCAAACAAAAAGTTTGTAAATATAAATTTAATCTCAGTTTTTCTGTCATAACTTTTAATGTTTTTAATTATAATCAGATTTTTTAATGTTTTTTGATGTAGAATTTAATATTACACAAAAAAGTATTCCTAAGTTTTTTTAAAAAAACTAATACTTTTCGAGATATATAGGGTCAAACAAAAAGTTTGTAAATATAAATTTGATCTTAGTTTTTCTGTCATAACTTTTAAAGTTTTTAATTAAAATGAGATTTTTTGATGTAGAATTTAATATTACACAAAAAAGTATTCCTAAGTTTTTTTAAAAAAACTAATACTTTTCGAGATATATAGGGTCAAACAAAAAGTTTGTAAATATAAATTTGATCTTAGTTTTTCTGTCATAACTTTTAAAGTTTTTAATTAAAATGAGATTTTTTAATATTTTTTGATGTAAAATTTAATTTTACATAAATAAGTATTCCGGAGTTTTTTCAAAAGAACTGATACTTTTCGAGATATACAGGGTCAAACAAAAAGTTTGTAAATATAAATTTAATCTCAGTTTTTCTGTCATTACTTTTAACGTTTTTAATTAAAATAAGATTTTTTGATGTAGAATTTAATATTACACAAAAAAGTATTTCTAAGTTTTTTCAAAAAAACTAATAATTTTCGAGATATATAGGGTCAAACAAAAAGTTTGTAAATATAAATTTGATCTAAGTTTTTCTGTCATAACTTTTAAAGTTTTTAATTAAAATGAGATTTTTTAATGTTTTTTGATGTAAAATTTAATTTTACATAAATAAGTATTCCTGAGTTTTTTCAAAAGAACTGATACTTTTTGAGATATACAGGGTCAAACAAAAAGTTTGTAAATATAAATTTGATCTCAGTTTTTCTGTCATAACTTTTAAAGTTTTTTATTAAAATCAGAATTTTTGGGGTTTTTTAATGTAAAATTTAATTTTACATAAAAAAGTATTCCGGAGTTTTTTCAAAAAAACTGATACTTTTCGAGATATATAGGGTCAAACAAAAAGTTTGTAAATATAAATTTAATCTCAGTTTTTCTGTCATAACTTTTAATGTTTTTAATTAAAATCAGATTTTTTAATGTTTTTTGATGTAGAATTTAATATTACATAAATAACTATTCCTGAGTTTTTTCAAAAGAAATGATACTTTTTGAGATATACAGGGTCAAACAAAAAGTTTGTAAATATAAATTTAATCTCAGTTTTTCTGTCAATACTTTTAACGTTTTTAATTAAAATAAGATTTTTTGATGTAGAATTTAATATTACACAAAAAAGTATTCCTGAGTTTTTTTAAAAAAACTAATACTTTTCGAGATATATAGGGTCAAACAAAAAGTTTGTAAATATAAATTTGATCTCAGTTTTTCTGTCATAACTTTTAAAGTTTTTTATTAAAATCAGAATTTTTGGGGTTTTTTAATGTAAAATTTAATTTTACATAAAAAAGTATTCTGGAGTTTTTTCAAAAAAACTGATACTTTTCGAGATATATAGGGTCAAACAAAAAGTTTGTAAATATAAATTTAATCTCAGTTTTTCTGTCATAACTTTTAATGTTTTTAATTAAAATCAGATTTTTTAATGTTTTTTGATCTAGAATTTAATATTACACAAAAAAGTATTCCTAAGTTTTTTTAAAAAAACTAATACTTTTCGAGATATATAGGGTCAAACAAAAAGTTTGTAAATATAAATTTGATCTTAGTTTTTCTGTCATAACTTTTAAAGTTTTTAATTAAAATGAGATTTTTTAATGTTTTTTGATGTAAAATTTAATTTTACATAAATAAGTATTCCTGAGTTTTTTCAAAAGAACTGATACTTTTCGAGATATACAGGGTCAAACAAAAAGTTTGTAAATATAAATTTAATCTCAGTTTTTCTGTCATTACTTTTAACGTTTTTAATTAAAATAAGATTTTTGATGTAGAATTTAATATTACACAAAAAAGTATTCTTGAGTTTTTTAAAAAAAACTAATACTTTTCGAGATATCTAGGGTCAAACAAAAAGTTTTTAAATATAAATTTGATCTCAGTTTTTCTGTCATAACTTTTAAAGTTTTTTATTAAAATCAGAATTTTTGGGGTTTTTTAATGTAAAATTTAATTCTACATAAAAAAGTATTCTTGAGTTTTTTCAAAAAAACTGATACTTTTCGAGATATATAGGGTCAAACAAAAAGTTTGTAAATATAAATTTAATCTCAGTTTTTCTGTCATAACTTTTAATGTTTTTAATTATAATCAGATTTTTTAATGTTTTTTGATGTAGAATTTAATATTACACAAAAAAGTATTCCTAAGTTTTTTTAAAAAAACTAATACTTTTCGAGATATATAGGGTCAAACAAAAAGTTTGTAAATATAAATTTGATCTTAGTTTTTCTGTCATAACTTTTAAAGTTTTTAATTAAAATGAGATTTTTTAATGTTTTTTGATGTAAAATTTAATTTTACATAAATAAGTATTCCTAAATTTTTTCAAAAGAACTGATACTTTTCGAGATATACAGGGTCAAACAAAAAGTTTGTAAATATAAATTTAATCTCAGTTTTTCTGTCATTACTTTTAACGTTTTTAATTAAGATAAGATTTTTTGATGTAGAATTTAATACTACACAAAAAAGTATTCTTGAGTTTTTTTAAAAAAACTAATACTTTTCGAGATATATAGGGTCAAACAAAAAGTTTGTAAATATAAATTTGATCTCAGTTTTTCTGTCATAACTTTTAAAGTTTTTAATTAAAATCCGAATTTTTGGGGTTTTTTAATGTAAAATTTAATTCTACATAAAAAAGTATTCCTGAGTTTTTTCCAAAAAACTGATACTTTTCGAGATATATAGGGTCAAACAAAAAGTTTGTAAATATAAATTTAATCTCAGTTTTTCTGTCATAACTTTTAATGTTTTTAATTAAAATTAGATTTTTTAATGTTTTTTGATGTAGAATTTAATATTACACAGAAAAGTATTCCTAAGTTTTTTTAAAAAAACTAATACTTTTCGAGATATATAGGGTCAAACAAAAAGTTTGTAAATATAAATTTGATCTTAGTTTTTCTGTCATAACTTTTAAAGTTTTTAATTAAAATGAGATTTTTTAATGTTTTTTGATGTAAAATTTAATTTTACATAAATAAGTATTCCTGAGTTTTTTCAAAAGAACTGATACTTTTCGAGATATACAGGGTCAAACAAAAAGTTTGTAAATATAAATTTAATCTCAGTTTTTCTGTCATTACTTTTAACGTTTTTAATTAAAATAAGATTTTTGATGTAGAATTTAATATTACACAAAAAAGTATTCTTGAGTTTTTTAAAAAAAACTAATACTTTTCGAGATATCTAGGGTCAAACAAAAAGTTTTTAAATATAAATTTGATCTCAGTTTTTCTGTCATAACTTTTAAAGTTTTTTATTAAAATCAGAATTTTTGGGGTTTTTTAATGTAAAATTTAATTCTACATAAAAAAGTATTCCTGAGTTTTTTCAAAAAAACTGATACTTTTCGAGATATATAGGGCCAAACAAAAAGTTTGTAAATATAAATTTAATCTCAGTTTTTCTGTCATAACTTTTAATGTTTTTAATTAAAATCAGATTTTTTAATGTTTTTTGATGTAGAATTTAATATTACACAAAAAAGTATTCCTAAGTTTTTTTAAAAAAACTAATACTTTTCGAGATATATAGGGTCAAACAAAAAGTTTGTAAATATAAATTTGATCTTAGTTTTTCTGTCATAACTTTTAAAGTTTTTAATTAAAATGAGATTTTTTAATGTTTTTTGATGTAAAATTTAATTTTACATAAATAAGTATTCCTGAGTTTTTTCAAAAGAACTGATACTTTTCGAGATATACAGGGTCAAACAAAAAGTTTGTAAATATAAATTTAATCTCAGTTTTTCTGTCATTACTTTTAACGTTTTTAATTAAGATAAGATTTTTTGATGTAGAATTTAATACTACACAAAAAAGTATTCTTGAGTTTTTTTAAAAAAACTAATACTTTTCGAGATATATAGGGTCAAACAAAAAGTTTGTAAATATAAATTTGATCTCAGTTTTTCTGTCATAACTTTTAAAGTTTTTAATTAAAATCCGAATTTTTGGGGTTTTTTAATGTAAAATTTAATTTTACATAAAAAAGTATTCCTGAGTTTTTTCCAAAAAACTGATACTTTTCGAGATATATAGGGTCAAACAAAAAGTTTGTAAATATAAATTTAATCTCAGTTTTTCTGTCATAACTTTTAATGTTTTTAATTAAAATTAGATTTTTTAATGTTTTTTGATGTAGAATTTAATATTACACAGAAAAGTATTCCTAAGTTTTTTTAAAAAAACTAATACTTTTCGAGATATATAGGGTCAAACAAAAAGTTTGTAAATATAAATTTGATCTTAGTTTTTCTGTCATAACTTTTAAAGTTTTTAATTAAAATGAGATTTTTTAATGTTTTTTGATGTAAAATTTAATTTTACATAAATAAGTATTCTTGAGTTTTTTCAAAAGAACTGATACTTTTCGAGATATACAGGGTCAAACAAAAAGTTTGTAAATATAAATTTAATCTCAGTTTTTCTGTCATTACTTTTAACGTTTTTAATTAAAATAAGATTTTTTGATGTAGAATTTAATATTACACAAAAAAGTATTCTTGAGTTTTTTTTAAAAAACGAATACTTTTCGAGATATATAGGGTCAAACAAAAAGTTTGTAAATATAAATTTAACCTCAGTTTTTCTGTCATAACTTTTAATGTTTTTAATTAAAATCAGATTTTTTAATGTTTTTTGATGAAGAATTTAATATTACACAAAAAAGTATTCCTAAGTTTTTTTAAAAAAACTAATACTTTTCGAGATATATAGGGTCAAACAAAAAGTTTGTAAATATAAATTTGATCTTAGTTTTTCTGTCATAACTTTTAAAGTTTTTAACTAAAATGAGATTTTTTAATGTTTTTTTATGTAAAATTTAATTTTACATAAATAAGTATTCCTGAGTTTTTTCAAAAGAACTGATACTTTTCGAGATATATAGGGTCAAACAAAAAGTTTGTAAATATAAATTTAATCTCAGTTTTTCTGTCATTACTTTTAACGTTTTTAATTAAAATAAGATTTTTTGATGTAGAATTTAATATCACACAAAAAAGTATTCTTGAGTTTTTTTAAAAAAACTAATACTTTTCGAGATATATAGGGTCAAACAAAAAGTTTGTAAATATAAATTTGATCTCAGTTTTTCTGTCATAACTTTTAAAGTTTTTTATTAAAATCAGAATTTTTTGGGGTTTTTTAATGTAAAATTTAATTTTACATAAAAAAGTATTCTTAAGTTTTTTCAAAAAAACTGATACTTTTCGAGATATATAGGGTCAAACAAAAAGTTTGTAAATATAAATTTATTCTCAGTTTTTCTGTCATAACTTTTAATTTTTTTAATTAAAATAAGATTTGTTAATGTTTTTTGATGTAGAATTTAATTTTACACAAAAAAGTATTTTTAAGTTTTTTCAAAAAAAATAATAATTTTCGAGATATATAGGGTCAAACAAAAAGTTTGTAAATATAAATTTTATCTAAGTTTTTCTGTCATAACTTTTAAAGTTTTTAATTAAAATGAGGTTTTTTAACGTTTTTTGATGTAAAATTTAATTTTACATAAATAAGTATTCCTGAGTTTTTTCAAAAGAACTGATACTTTTCGAGATATACAGGGTCAAACAAAAAGTTTGTAAATATAAATTCTCAGTTTTTCTGTCATAACTTTTAACGTTTTTAATTAAAATAAGATTTTTTGATGTAGAATTTAATATTACACAAAAAAGTATTTCTAAGTTTTTTCAAAAAAACTAATAATTTTCGAGATATATAGGGTCAAACAAAAAGTTTGTAAATATAAATTTGATCTATGTTTTTCTGTCATAACTTTTAAAGTTATTAATTAAATGAGATTTTTTAATGTTTTTTGATGTAAAATTTAATTTTACATAAATAAGTATTGCTGAGTTTTTTCAAAAGAACTGATACTTTTTGAGATATACAGGGTCAAACAAAAAGTTTGTAAATATAAATTTAATCTCAGTTTTTCTGTCATAACTTTTAATGTTTTTAATTAAAATCAGATTTTTTAATGTTTTTTGATGAAGAATTTAATATTACACAAAAAAGGGTTCCTAAGTTTTTTTAAAAAAACTAATACTTTTCGAGATATATAGGGTCAAACAAAAAGTTTGTAAATATAAATTTGATCTTAGTTTTTCTGTCATAACTTTTAAAGTTTTTAATTAAAATGAGATTTTTTAATGTTTTTTGATGTAAAATTTAATTTTACATAAATAAGTATTCGTGAGTTTTTTCAAAAGAACTGATACTTTTCGAGATATACAGGGTCAAACACAAAGTTTGTAAATATAAATTTAATCTCAGTTTTTCTGTCATTACTTTTAACGTTTTTAATTAAAATAAGATTTTTTGATGTAGAATTTAATATCACACAAAAAAGTATTCTTGAGTTTTTTTAAAAAAACTGATATTTTTCGAGATATATAGGGTCAAACAAAAAGTTTGTAAATATAAATTTAATCTCAGTTTTTCTGTCATAACTTTTAATTTTTTTAATTAAAATAAGATTTTTTAATGTTTTTTGATGTAGAATTTAATTTTACACAAAAAAAGTATTTTTAAGTTTTTTCAAAAAAACTAATAATTTTCGAGATATATAGGGTCAAACAAAAAGTTTGTAAATATAAATTAGATCTAAGTTTTTCTGTCATAACTTTTAAAGTTTTTAATTAAAATGAGATTTTTTAATGTTTTTTGATGTAAAATTTAATTTTACATAAATAAGTATTCCTAAATTTTTCAAAAGAACTGATACTTTTTGAGATATACAGGGTCAAACAAAAAGTTTGTAAATATAAATTTAATCTCAGTTTTTCTGTCATTACTTTTAACGTTTTTAATTAAAATAAGATTTTTTGATGTAAAATTTAATATTACACAAAAAAGTATTCTTGAGTTTTTTTAAAAAAACTAATACTTTTCGAGATATATAGGGTCAAACAAAAAGTTTGTAAATATAAATTTGATCTCAGTTTTTCTGTCATAACTTTTAAAGTTTTTTATTAAAATCAGAATTTTTGGGGTTTTTTGATGTAGAATTTAATATTACAAAAAAAAGTATTCCTAAGTTTTTTTTAAAAAAACTAATACTTTTCGAGATATATAGGGTCAAACAAAAAGTTTGTAAATATAAATTTGATCTTAGTTTTTCTGTCATAACTTTTAAAGGTTTTAATTAAAATGAGATTTTTTAATGTTTTTTGATGTAAAATTTAATTTTACATAAATAAGTATTCCTGAGTTTTTTCAAAAGAACTGATACTTTTCGAGATATACAGGGTCAAACAAAAAGTTGGTAAATATAAATTTAATCTCAGTTTTTCTGTCATTACTTTTAACGTTTTTAATTAAAATAAGATTTTTTGATGTAGAATTTAAAATTACACAAAAAAGTATTTCTAAGTTTTTTCAAAAAAACTAATAATTTTCGAGATATATAGGGTCAAACAAAAAGTTTGTAAATATAAATTTGATCTAAGTTTTTCTGTCATAACTTTTAAAGTTTTTAATTAAAATGAGATTTTTTAATGTTTTTTTATGTAAAATTTAATTTTACATAAATCAGTATTCCTGAGTTTTTTCAAAAGAACTGATACTTTTTGAGATATACAGGGTCAAACAAAAAGTTTGTAAATATAAATTTAATCTCAGTTTTTCTGTCAATACTTTTAACGTTTTTAATTAAAATAAGATTTTTTGATGTAGAATTTAATATTACACAAAAAAGTATTCTTGAGTTTTTTTAAAAAAACTAATACTTTTCGAGATATATAGGGTCAAACAAAAAGTTTGTAAATATAAATTTGATCTCAGTTTTTCTGTCATAACTTTTAAAGTTTTTTATTAAAATCAGAATTTTTGGGGTTTTTTAATATAAAATTTAATTTTACATAAAAAAGTATTCTTGAGTTTTTTTAAAAAAACTAATACTTTTCGAGATATATAGGGTCAAACAAAAAGTTTGTAAATATAAATTTGATCTCAGTTTTTCTGTCATAACTTTTAAAGTTTTTTATTAAAATCAGAATTTTTGGGGTTTTTTAATGTAAAATTTAATTTTACATAAAAAAGTATTCCGGAGTTTTTTCAAAAAAACTGATACTTTTCGAGATATATAGGGTCAAACAAAAAGTTTGTAAATATAAATTTAATCTCAGTTTTTCTGTCATAACTTTTAATGTTTTTAATTAAAATCTGATTTTTTAATGGTTTTTGATGTAGAATTTAATATTACACAAAAAAGTATTCCTAACTTTTTTTAAAAAAACTAATACTTTTCGAGATATATTGGGTCAAACAAAAAGTTTGTAAATATAAATTTGATCTCAGTTTTTCTGTCATAACTTTTAAAGTTTTTTATTAAAATCAGAATTTTTGGGGTTTTTTAATGTAAAATTTAATTTTACATAAAAAAGTATTCTTGAGTTTTTTTAAAAAAACTGATACTTTTCGAGATATATAGGGTCAAACAAAAAGTTTGTAAATATAAATTTAATCTCAGTTTTTCTGTCATAACTTTTAATGTTTTTAATTAAAATCAAATTTTTTAGTGTTTTTTGATGTAGAATTTAATATTACACAAAAAAGTATTCCTAAGTTTTTTTAAAAAAACTAATACTTTTCGAGATATATAGGGTCAAACAAAAAGTGTGTAAATATAAATTTGATCTTAGTTTTTCTGTCATAACTTTTAAAGTTTTTAACTAAAATGAGATTTTTTAATGTTTTTTGATGTAAAATTTAATTTTACATAAATAAGTATTCCTGAGTTTTTTCAAAAGAACTGATACTTTTCGAGATATATAGGGTCAAACAAAAAGTTTGTAAATATAAATTTAACCTCAGTTTTTCTGTCATAACTTTTAATGTTTTTAATTAAAATCAGATTTTTTAATGTTTTTTGATGAAGAATTTAATATTACACAAAAAAGTATTCCTAAGTTTTTTTAAAAAAACTAATACTTTTCGAGATATATAGGGTCAAACAAAAAGTTTGTAAATATAAATTTGATCTTAGTTTTTCTGTCATAACTTTTAAAGTTTTTAACTAAAATGAGATTTTTTAATGTTTTTTGATGTAAAATTTAATTTTACATAAATAAGTATTCCTGAGTTTTTTCAAAAGAACTGATACTTTTCGAGATATATAGGGTCAAACAAAAAGTTTGTAAATATAAATTTAATCTCAGTTTTTCTGTCATTACTTTTAACGTTTTTAATTAAAATAAGATTTTTTGATGTAGAATTTAATATCACACAAAAAAGTATTCTTGAGTTTTTTTAAAAAAACTAATACTTTTCGAGATATATAGGGTCAAACAAAAAGTTTGTAAATATAAATTTGATCTCAGTTTTTCTGTCATAACTTTTAAAGTTTTTTATTAAAATCAGAATTTTTTGGGGTTTTTTAATGTAAAATTTAATTTTACATAAAAAAGTATTCCTAAGTTTTTTCAAAAAAACTGATACTTTTCGAGATATATAGGGTCAAACAAAAAGTTTGTAAATATAAATTTATTCTCAGTTTTTCTGTCATAACTTTTAATTTTTTTAATTAAAATAAGATTTGTTAATGTTTTTTGATGTAGAATTTAATTTTACACAAAAAAGTATTTTTAAGTTTTTTCAAAAAAAATAATAATTTTCGAGATATATAGGGTCAAACAAAAAGTTTGTAAATATAAATTTTATCTAAGTTTTTCTGTCATAACTTTTAAAGTTTTTAATTAAAATGAGGTTTTTTAACGTTTTTTGATGTAAAATTTAATTTTACATAAATAAGTATTCCTGAGTTTTTTCAAAAGAACTGATACTTTTCGAGATATACAGGGTCAAACAAAAAGTTTGTAAATATAAATTCTCAGTTTTTCTGTCATAACTTTTAACGTTTTTAATTAAAATAAGATTTTTTGATGTAGAATTTAATATTACACAAAAAACTATTTCTAAGTTTTTTCAAAAAAACTAATAATTTTCGAGATATATAGGGTCAAACAAAAAGTTTGTAAATATAAATTTGATCTAAGTTTTTCTGTCATAACTTTTAAAGTTATTAATTAAATGAGATTTTTTAATGTTTTTTGATGTAAAATTTAATTTTACATAAATAAGTATTGCTGAGTTTTTTTAAAAGAACTGATACTTTTTGAGATATACAGGGTCAAACAAAAAGTTTGTAAATATAAATTTAATCTCAGTTTTTCTGTCATAACTTTTAATGTTTTTAATTAAAATCAGATTTTTTAATGTTTTTTGATGAAGAATTTAATATTACACAAAAAAGGATTCCTAAGTTTTTTTAAAAAAACTAATACTTTTCGAGATATATAGGGTCAAACAAAAAGTTTGTAAATATAAATTTGATCTTAGTTTTTCTGTCATAACTTTTAAAGTTTTTAATTAAAATGAGATTTTTTAATGTTTTTTGATGTAAAATTTAATTTTACATAAATAAGTATTCGTGAGTTTTTTCAAAAGAACTGATACTTTTCGAGATATACAGGGTCAAACAAAAAGTTTGTAAATATAAATTTAATCTCAGTTTTTCTGTCATTACTTTTAACGTTTTTAATTAAAATAAGATTTTTTGATGTAGAATTTAATATCACACAAAAAAGTATTCTTGAGTTTTTTTAAAAAAACTGATATTTTTCGAGATATATAGGGTCAAACAAAAAGTTTGTAAATATAAATTTAATCTCAGTTTTTCTGTCATAACTTTTAATTTTTTTAATTAAAATAAGATTTTTTAATGTTTTTTGATGTAGAATTTAATTTTACACAAAAAAAGTATTTTTAAGTTTTTTCAAAAAAACTAATAATTTTCGAGATATATAGGGTCAAACAAAAAGTTTGTAAATATAAATTAGATCTAAGTTTTTCTGTCATAACTTTTAAAGTTTTTAATTAAAATGAGATTTTTTAATGTTTTTTGATGTAAAATTTAATTTTACATAAATAAGTATTCCTAAATTTTTCAAAAGAACTGATACTTTTTGAGATATACAGGGTCAAACAAAAAGTTTGTAAATATAAATTTAATCTCAGTTTTTCTGTCATTACTTTTAACGTTTTTAATTAAAATAAGATTTTTTGATGTAAAATTTAATATTACACAAAAAAGTATTCTTGAGTTTTTTTAAAAAAACTAATACTTTTCGAGATATATAGGGTCAAACAAAAAGTTTGTAAATATAAATTTGATCTCAGTTTTTCTGTCATAACTTTTAAAGTTTTTTATTAAAATCAGAATTTTTGGGGTTTTTTGATGTAGAATTTAATATAACAAAAAAAAGTATTCCTAAGTTTTTTTTAAAAAAACTAATACTTTTCGAGATATATAGGGTCAAACAAAAAGTTTGTAAATATAAATTTGATCTTAGTTTTTCTGTCATAACTTTTAAAGGTTTTAATTAAAATGAGATTTTTTAATGTTTTTTTATGTAAAATTTAATTTTACATAAATAAGTATTCCTGAGTTTTTTCAAAAGAACTGATACTTTTCGAGATATACAGGGTCAAACAAAAAGTTTGTAAATATAAATTTAATCTCAGTTTTTCTGTCATTACTTTTAACGTTTTTAATTAAAATAAGATTTTTTGATGTAGAATTTAAAATTACACAAAAAAGTATTTCTAAGTTTTTTCAAAAAAACTAATAATTTTCGAGATATATAGGGTCAAACAAAAAGTTTGTAAATATAAATTTGATCTAAGTTTTTCTGTCATAACTTTTAAAGTTTTTAATTAAAATGAGATTTTTTAATGTTTTTTTATGTAAAATTTAATTTTACATAAATCAGTATTCCTGAGTTTTTTCAAAAGAACTGATACTTTTTGAGATATACAGGGTCAAACAAAAAGTTTGTAAATATAAATTTAATCTCAGTTTTTCTGTCAATACTTTAAACGTTTTTAATTAAAATAAGATTTTTTGATGTAGAATTTAATATTACACAAAAAAGTATTCTTGAGTTTTTTTAAAAAAACTAATACTTTTCGAGATATATAGGGTCAAACAAAAAGTTTGTAAATATAAATTTGATCTCAGTTTTTCTGTCATAACTTTTAAAGTTTTTTATTAAAATCAGAATTTTTGGGGTTTTTTAATATAAAATTTAATTTTACATAAAAAAGTATTCTTGAGTTTTTTTAAAAAAACTAATACTTTTCGAGATATATAGGGTCAAACAAAAAGTTTGTAAATATAAATTTGATCTCAGTTTTTCTGTCATAACTTTTAAAGTTTTTTATTAAAATCAGAATTTTTGGGGTTTTTTAATGTAAAATTTAATTTTACATAAAAAAGTATTCTGGAGTTTTTTCAAAAAAACTGATACTTTTCGAGATATATAGGGTCAAACAAAAAGTTTGTAAATATAAATTTAATCTCAGTTTTTCTGTCATAACTTTTAATGTTTTTAATTAAAATCTGATTTTTTAATGGTTTTTGATGTAGAATTTAATATTACACACAAAAGTATTCCTAAGTTTTTTTAAAAAAACTAATACTTTTCGAGATATATTGGGTCAAACAAAAAGTTTGTAAATATAAATTTGATCTCAGTTTTTCTGTCATAACTGTTAAAGTTTTTTATTAAAATCAGAATTTTTGGGGTTTTTTAATGTAAAATTTAATTTTACATAAAAAAGTATTCTTGAGTTTTTTTAAAAAAACTGATACTTTTCGAGATATATAGGGTCAAACAAAAAGTTTGTAAATATAAATTTAATCTCAGTTTTTCTGTCATAACTTTTAATGTTTTTAATTAAAATCAAATTTTTTAGTGTTTTTTGATGTAGAATTTAATATTACACAAAAAAGTATTCCTAAGTTTTTTTAAAAAAACTAATACTTTTCGAGATATATAGGGTCAAACAAAAAGTGTGTAAATATAAATTTGATCTTAGTTTTTCTGTCATAACTTTTAAAGTTTTTAATTAAAATAAGATTTTTTTATGTTTTTTGATGTAAAATTTAATTTTACATAAATAAGTATTCTTGAGTTTTTTCAAAAGAACTGATACTTTTCGAGATATACAGGGTCAAACAAAAAGTTTGTAAATATAAATTTAATCTCAGTTTTTCTGTCATTGCTTTTAACGTTTTTAATTAAAATAAGATTTTTTGATGTGGAATTTAATATTACACAAAAAAGTATTCTTGAGTTTTTTTAAAAATACTAATACTTTTCGAGATATATAGGGTCAAACAAAAAGTTTGTAAATATAAATTTGATCTCAGTTTTTCTGTCATAACTTTTAAATTTTTTTATTAAAATCAGAATTTTTGGGGTTTTTTAATGTAAAATTTAATTTTACATAAAAAAGTATTCTTGAGTTTTTTCAAAAAAACTGATACTTTTTGAGATATATAGGGTCAAACAAAAAGTTTGTAAATATAAATTTAATCTCAGTTTTTCTGTCATAACTTTTAATGTTTTTAATTAAAATAAGATTTTTTAATGTTTTTTGATGTAAAATTTAATTTTACATAAATAAGTATTCCTGAGTTTTTTCAAAAGAACTGATACTTTTCGAGATATACAGGGTCAAACAAAAAGTTTGTAAATATAAATTTAATCTCAGTTTTTCTGTCATTACTTTTAACGTTTTTAATTAAAATAAGATTTTTTGATGTAGAATTTAATATTACACAAAAAAGTATTTTTGAGTTTTTTAAAAAAAACTAATACTTTTCGAGATATATAGGGTCAAACAAAAAGTTGGTAAATATAAATTTGATCTCAGTTTTTCTGTCATAACTTTTAAAGTTTTTTATTAAAATCAGAACTTTTGGGGTTTTTTAATGTAAAATTTAATTTTACATAAAAAAGTATTCTTGAGTTTTTTCAAAAAAACTGATACTTTTCGAGATATATAGGGTCAAACAAAAAGTTTGTAAATATAAATTTAATCTCAGTTTTTCTGTCATTACTTTTAACGTTTTTAATTAAAATAAGATTTTTTGATGTAGAATTTAATATTACACAAAAAAGTATTCTTGAGTTTTTTCAAAAAAACTGATACTTTTCGAGATATATAGGGTCAAACAAAAAGTTTGTAAATATAAATTTAATCTCAGTTTTTCTGTCATTACTTTTAACGTTTTTAATTAAAATAAGATTTTTTGATGTAGAATTTAATATTACACAAAAAAGTATTCTTGAGTTTTTTTAAAAAAACTAATACTTTTCAAAATATATAGGGTCAAACAAAAAGTTTGTAAATATAAATTTGATCTCAGTTTTTCTGTCATAACTTTTAAAGTTTTTAATTAAAATGAGATTTTTTAATGTTTTTTAATGTAAAATTTAATTTTACATAAAAAAGTATTTTAGAGTTTTTTCAAAAAAACTGATACTTTTCGAGATATACAGGGTCAAACAAAAAGTTTGTAAATATAAATTCTCAGTTTTTCTGTCATATCTTTTAACGTTTTTAATTAAAATAAAATTTTTTGATGTAGAATTTAATATTACACAAAAAAGTATTTTTAACTTTTTTCAAAAAAACTAATAATTTTCGAGATATATAGGGTCAAACAAAAAGTTTGTAAATATAAATTGGATCTAAGTTTTTCTGTCATAACTTTTAAAGTTTTTAATTAAAATGAGATTTTTTAATGTTTTTTAATGTAAAATTTAATTTTACATAAATAAGTATTCCTGAGATTTTTCAAAAGAACTGATACTTTTTGAGATATACAGGGTCAAACAAAAAAATTGTAAATATAAATTTAATCTCAGTTTTTCTGTCATTACTTTTAACGTTTTTAATTAAAATAAGATTTTTTGATGTAGAATTTAATATTACACAAAAAAGTATTCTTGAGTTTTTTTAAAAAAACTAATACTTTTCGAGATATATAGGGTCAAACAAAAAGTTTGTAAATATAAATTTAATCTCAGTTTTTCTGTCATTACTTTTAACGTTTTTAATTAAAATAAGATTTTTTGATGTAGAATTTAATATTACACAAAAAAGTATTCTTGAGTTTTTTTAAAAAAACTAATACTTTTCGAGATATATAGGGTCAAACAAAAAGTTTGTAAATATAAATGTGATCTCAGTTTTTCTGTCATAACTTTTAATGTTTTTAATTAAAATCAGATTTTTTTATGTTTTTTGATGTAGAATTTAATATTACACAAAAAAGTATTCCTAAGTTTTTTTAAAAAAACTAATACTTTTCGAGATATATAGGGTCAAACAAAAAGTTTGTAAATATAAATTTGATCTTAGTTTTTCTGTCATAACTTTTAACGTTTTTAATTAAAATAAGATTTTTTGATGTAGAATTTAATATTACACAAAAAAGTATTCTTGAGTTTTTTTCAAAAAACTATTACTTTTCGAGATATATAGGGTCAAACAAAAAGTTTGTAAATATAAATTTGATCTCAGTTTTTCTGTCATAACTTTTAAAGTTTTTAAATAAAATGAGATTTTTTAATGTTTTTTGATGTAAAATTTGATTTTACATAAGTAAGTATTCCTGAGTTTTTTCAATAGAACTGATACTTTTCGAGATATACAGGGTCAAACAAAAAGTTTGTAAATATAAATTCTCAGTTTTTCTGTCATAACTTTTAACGTTTTTAATTAAAATAAGATTTTTTTATGTAGAATTTAATATTACACAAAAAAGTATTCCTAAGTTTTTTTAAAAAAACTAATACTTTTCGAGATATATAGGGTCAAACAAAAAGTTTGTAAATATAAATTTGATCTTAGTTTTTCTGTCATAACTTTTAAAGTTTTTAATTAAAATAAGATTTTTTAATGTTTTTTTATGTAAAATTTAATTTTACATAAATAAGTACTCCTGAGTTTTTTCAAAAGAACTGATACTTTTCGAGATATACAGGGCCAAACAAAAAGTTTGTAAATATAAATTTAATCTCAGTTTTTCTGTCATTACTTTTAACGTTTTTAATTAAAATAAGATTTTTTGATGTAGAATTTAATATTACACAAAAAAGTATTCTTGAGTTTTTTTAAAAAAACTAATACTTTTCGAGATATATAGGGTCAAACAAAAAGTTTGTAAATATAAATTTGATCTCAGTTTTTCTGTCATAACTTTTAAAGTTTTTTATTTAAATCAGAATTTTTGGGGTTTTTTAATGTAAAATTTAATTTTACATAAAAAAGTATTTTTGAGTGTTTTCAAAAAAACTGATACTTTTCGAGATATATAGGGTCAAACAAAAAGTTTGTAAATATAAATTTAATCTCAGTTTTTCTGTCATAACTTTTAATTTTTTTAATTAAAATAAAATTTTTTAATGCTTTTTGATGTAGAATTTAATTTTACACAAAAAAGTGTTTTTAAGTTTTTTCAAAAAAACTGATACTTTTCGAGATATACAGGGTCAAACAAAAAGTTTGTAAATATAAATTCTCAGTTTTTCTGTCATAACTTTTAACGTTTTTAATTAAAATAAGATTTTTTGATGTAGAATTTAATATTACACAAAAATGTATTCTTGAGTTTTTTTAAAAAAACTAATACTTTTCGAGATATATAGGGTCAAACAAAAAGTTTGTAAATATAAATTTGATCTCAGTTTTTCTGTCATAACTTTTAAAGTTTTTTATTAAAATCAGAATTTTTGGGGTTTTTTAATGTAAAATTTAATTTTACATAAATAAGTATTCCTGGGTTTTTTCAAAAGAACTGATACTTTTCGAGATATACAGGGTCAAACAAAAAGTTTGTAAATATAAATTTAATCTTAGTTTTTCTGTCATTACTTTTAACGTTTTTAATTAAAATAAGATTTTTTGATGTAGAATTTAATATTACACAAAAAAGTATTTTTAAGTTTTTTTAAAAAAACTAATACTTTTCCAGATATGTAGGGTCAAACAAAAAGTTTGTAAATATAAATTTGATCTCAGTTTTTCTGTCATAACTTTTAAAGTTTTTTATTAAAATCAGAATTTTTGGGGTTTTTTAATGTAAAATTTAATTTTACATAAAAAAGTATTCTTGAGTTTTTTCAAAAAAACTGATACTTTTCGAGATAGATAGGGTCAAACAAAAAGTTTGTAAATATAAATTTAATCTCAGTTTTTCTGTCATAACTTTTAATGTTTTTAATTAAAATCAAATTTTTTAATGTTTTTTGATGTAGAATTTAATATTACACAAAAAAGTATTCCTAAGTTTTTTTAAAAAAACTAATACTTTTCGAGATATACAGGGCGAAACAAAAAGTTTGTAAATATAAATTTAATCTCAGTTTTTCTGTCATTACTTTTAACGTTTTTAATTAAAATAAGATTTTTTGATGTAGAATTTAATATTACACAAAAAAGTATTCTTGAGTTTTTTTAAAAAAACTAATACTTTTCGAGATATATAGGGTCAAACAAAAAGTTTGTAAATATAAATTTGATCTCAGTTTTTCTGTCATAACTTTTAAAGTTTTTTATTTAAATCAGAATTTTTGGGGTTTTTTAATGTAAAATTTAATTTTACATAAAAAAGTATTCTTGGGTTTTTTCAAAAAAACTAATACTTTTCGAGATATATAGGGTCAAACAAAAAGTTTGTAAATATAAATTTAATCTCAGTTTTTCTGTCATAACTTTTAATTTTTTTAATTAAAATAAGATTTTTTAATGTTTTGTGATGTAGAATTTAATATTACACAAAAAAGTATTTTTAAGTTTTTTCAAAAAAACTAATAATTTTCGAGATATATAGGGTCAAACAAAAAGTTTGTAAATATAAATTTTATCTAAGTTTTTCTGTCATAACTTTTAAAGTTTTTAATTAAAATAAGGTTTTTTAACGTTTTTTGATGTAAAATTTAATTTTACATAGAAAAGTATTCTGGAGTTTTTTCAAAAAAACTGATACTTTTCGAGATATACAGGGTCAACCAAAAAGTTTGTAAATATAAATTCTCAGTTTTTCTGTCATAACTTTTAACGTTTTTAATTAAAATAAGATTTTTTTATGTAGAATTTAATATTACACAAAAAAGTATTTCTAAGTTTTTTCAAAAAAACTAATAATTTTCGAGATATATAGGGTCAAACAAAAAGTTTGTAAATATAAATTTGATCTAAGTTTTTCTGTCATAACTTTTAAAGTTTTTAATTAAAATGAGATTTTTTAATGTTTTTTGATGTAAAATTTAATTTTACATAAATAAGTATTCCTGAGTTTTTTCAAAAGAACTGATACTTTTCGAGATATACAGGGTCAAACTAAAAGTTTATAAATATAAATTTAATCTCAGTTTTTCTGTCATTACTTTTAACGTTTTTAATTAAAATAAGATTTTTTGATGTAGAATTTAATATTACACAAAAAAGTATTCTTGAGTTTTTTTAAAAAAACTAATACTTTTCGAGATATATAGGGTCAAACAAAAAGTTTGTAAATATAAATTTGCTCTCAGTTTTTCTGTCATAACTTTTAAAGTTTTTTATTAAAATCAGAATTTTTGGGGTTTTTTAATGTAAAATTTAATTTTACATAAAAAAGTATTTTTGAGTGTTTTCAAAAAAACTGATACTTTTCGAGATATATAGGGTCAAACAAAAAGTTTGTAAATATAAATTTAATCTCAGTTTTTCTGTCATAACTTTAAATTTTTTTAATTAAAATAAAATTTTTTAATGCTTTTTGATGTAGAATTTAATTTTACACAAAAAAGTGTTTTTAAGTTTTTTCAAAAAAACTGATACTTTTCGAGATATACAGGGTCAAACAAAAAGTTTGTAAATATAAATTCTCAGTTTTTCTGTCATAACTTTTAACGTTTTTAATTAAAATAAGATTTTTTGATGTAGAATTTAATATTACACAAAAATGTATTCTTGAGTTTTTTTAAAAAAACTAATACTTTTCGAGATATATAGGGTCAAACAAAAAGTTTGTAAATATAAATTTGATCTCAGTTTTTCTGTCATAACTTTTAAAGTTTTTTATTAAAATCAGAATTTTTGGGGTTTTTTAATGTAAAATTTAATTTTACATAAATAAGTATTCCTGAGTTTTTTCAAAAGAACTGATACTTTTCGAGATATACAGGGTCAAACAAAAAGTTTGTAAATATAAATTTAATCTTAGTTTTTCTGTCATTACTTTTAACGTTTTTAATTAAAATAAGATTTTTTGATGTAGAATTTAATATTACACAAAAAAGTATTTTTAAGTTTTTTTAAAAAAACTAATACTTTTCCAGATATGTAGGGTCAAACAAAAAGTTTGTAAATATAAATTTGATCTCAGTTTTTCTGTCATAACTTTTAAAGTTTTTTATTAAAATCAGAATTTTTGGGGTTTTTTAATGTAAAATTTAATTTTACATAAAAAAGTATTCTTGAGTTTTTTCAAAAAAACTGATACTTTTCGAGATCTATAGGGTCAAACAAAAAGTTTGTAAATATAAATTTAATCTCAGTTTTTCTGTCATAACTTTTAATCTTTTTAATTAAAATCAGATTTTTTAATGTTTTTTGATGTAGAATTTAATATTACACAAAAAAGTATTCCTAAGTTTTTTTAAAAAAACTAATACTTTTCGAGATATACAGGGCGAAACAAAAAGTTTGTAAATATAAATTTAATCTCAGTTTTTCTGTCATTACTTTTAACGTTTTTAATTAAAATAAGATTTTTTGATGTAGAATTTAATATTACACAAAAAAGTATTCTTGAGTTTTTTTAAAAAAACTAATACTTTTCGAGATATATAGGGTCAAACAAAAAGTTTGTAAATATAAATTTGATCTCAGTTTTTCTGTCATAACTTTTAAAGTTTTTTATTTAAATCAGAATTTTTGGGGTTTTTTAATGTAAAATTTAATTTTACATAAAAAAGTATTCTTGGGTTTTTTCAAAAAAACTGATACTTTTCGAGATATATAGGGTCAAACAAAAAGTTTGTAAATATAAATTTAATCTCAGTTTTTCTGTCATAACTTTTAATTTTTTTAATTAAAATAAGATTTTTTAATGTTTTTTGATGTAGAATTTATTATTACACAAAAAAGTATTTCTAAGTTTTTTCAAAAAAACTAATAATTTTCGAGATATATAGGGTCAAACAAAAAGTTTGTAAATATAAATTTTATCTAAGTTTTTCTGTCATAACTTTTAAAGTTTTTAATTAAAATAAGGTTTTTTAACGTTTTTTGATGTAAAATTTAATTTTACATAAAAAAGTATTCTTGAGTTTTTTCAAAAAAACTGATACTTTTCGAGATATAACGGGTCAAACAAAAAGTTTGTAAATATAAATTTGATCTCAGGTTTTCTGTCATAACTTTTAAAGTTTTTTATTAAAATCAGAATTTTTGGGGTTTTTTAATGTAAAATTTAATTTTACATAAAAAAGTATTCTTGAGTTTTTTCAAAAAAACTGATAGTTTTCGAGATATATAGGGTCAAACAAAAAGTTTGTAAATATAAATTTAATCTCAGTTTTTCTGTCATTACTTTTAACGTTTTTAATTAAAATAAGATTTTTTGATGTAGAATTTAATATTACACAAAAAAGTATTCTTGAGTTTTTTCAAAAAAACTGATACTTTTCGAGATATATAGGGTCAAACAAAAAGTTTGTAAATATAAATTTAATCTCAGTTTTTCTGTCATTACTTTTAACGTTTTTAATTAAAATAAGATTTTTTGATGTAGAATTTAATATTACACAAAAAAGTATTCTTGAGTTTTTTTAAAAAAACTAATACTTTTCAAAATATATAGGGTCAAACAAAAAGTTTGTAAATATAAATTTGATCTCAGTTTTTCTGTCATAACTTTTAAAGTTTTTAATTAAAATGAGATTTTTTAATGTTTTTTAATGTAAAATTTAATTTTACATAAAAAAGTATTTTAGAGTTTTTTCAAAAAAACTGATACTTTTCGAGATATACAGGGTCAAACAAAAAGTTTGTAAATATAAATTTAATCTCAGTTTTTCTGTCATTACTTTTAACGTTTTTAATTAAAATAAAATTTTTTGATGTAGAATTTAATATTACACAAAAAAGTATTTTTAACTTTTTTCAAAAAAACTAATAATTTTCGAGATATATAGGGTCAAACAAAAAGTTTGTAAATATAAATTGGATCTAAGTTTTTCTGTCATAACTTTTAAAGTTTTTAATTAAAATGAGATTTTTTAATGTTTTTTAATGTAAAATTTAATTTTACATAAATAAGTATTCCTGAGATTTTTCAAAAGAACTGATACTTTTTGAGATATACAGGGTCAAACAAAAAAATTGTAAATATAAATTTAATCTCAGTTTTTCTGTCATTACTTTTAACGTTTTTAATTAAAATAAGATTTTTTGATGTAGAATTTAATATTACACAAAAAAGTATTCTTGAGTTTTTTTAAAAAAACTAATACTTTTCGAGATATATAGGGTCAAACAAAAAGTTTGTAAATATAAATTTAATCTCAGTTTTTCTGTCATTACTTTTAACGTTTTTAATTAAAATAAGATTTTTTGATGTAGAATTTAATATTACACAAAAAAGTATTCTTGAGTTTTTTTAAAAAAACTAATACTTTTCGAGATATATAGGGTCAAACAAAAAGTTTGTAAATATAAATGTGATCTCAGTTTTTCTGTCATAACTTTTAATGTTTTTAATTAAAATCAGATTTTTTTATGTTTTTTGATGTAGAATTTAATATTACACAAAAAAGTATTCCTAAGTTTTTTTAAAAAAACTAATACTTTTCGAGATATATAGGGTCAAACAAAAAGTTTGTAAATATAAATTTGATCTTAGTTTTTCTGTCATAACTTTTAACGTTTTTAATTAAAATAAGATTTTTTGATGTAGAATTTAATATTACACAAAAAAGTATTCTTGAGTTTTTTTCAAAAAACTATTACTTTTCGAGATATATAGGGTCAAACAAAAAGTTTGTAAATATAAATTTGATCTCAGTTTTTCTGTCATAACTTTTAAAGTTTTTAAATAAAATGAGATTTTTTAATGTTTTTTGATGTAAAATTTGATTTTACATAAGTAAGTATTCCTGAGTTTTTTCAATAGAACTGATACTTTTCGAGATATACAGGGTCAAACAAAAAGTTTGTAAATATAAATTCTCAGTTTTTCTGTCATAACTTTTAACGTTTTTAATTAAAATAAGATTTTTTTATGTAGAATTTAATATTACACAAAAAAGTATTCCTAAGTTTTTTTAAAAAAACTAATACTTTTCGAGATATATAGGGTCAAACAAAAAGTTTGTAAATATAAATTTGATCTTAGTTTTTCTGTCATAACTTTTAAAGTTTTTAATTAAAATAAGATTTTTTAATGTTTTTTTATGTAAAATTTAATTTTACATAAATAAGTACTCCTGAGTTTTTTCAAAAGAACTGATACTTTTCGAGATATACAGGGCCAAACAAAAAGTTTGTAAATATAAATTTAATCTCAGTTTTTCTGTCATTACTTTTAACGTTTTTAATTAAAATAAGATTTTTTGATGTAGAATTTAATATTACACAAAAAAGTATTCTTGAGTTTTTTTAAAAAAACTAATACTTTTCGAGATATATAGGGTCAAACAAAAAGTTTGTAAATATAAATTTGATCTCAGTTTTTCTGTCATAACTTTTAAAGTTTTTTATTTAAATCAGAATTTTTGGGGTTTTTTAATGTAAAATTTAATTTTACATAAAAAAGTATTTTTGAGTGTTTTCAAAAAAACTGATACTTTTCGAGATATATAGGGTCAAACAAAAAGTTTGTAAATATAAATTTAATCTCAGTTTTTCTGTCATAACTTTTAATTTTTTTAATTAAAATAAAATTTTTTAATGCTTTTTGATGTAGAATTTAATTTTACACAAAAAAGTGTTTTTAAGTTTTTTCAAAAAAACTGATACTTTTCGAGATATACAGGGTCAAACAAAAAGTTTGTAAATATAAATTCTCAGTTTTTCTGTCATAACTTTTAACGTTTTTAATTAAAATAAGATTTTTTGATGTAGAATTTAATATTACACAAAAATGTATTCTTGAGTTTTTTTAAAAAAACTAATACTTTTCGAGATATATAGGGTCAAACAAAAAGTTTGTAAATATAAATTTGATCTCAGTTTTTCTGTCATAACTTTTAAAGTTTTTTATTAAAATCAGAATTTTTGGGGTTTTTTAATGTAAAATTTAATTTTACATAAATAAGTATTCCTGAGTTTTTTCAAAAGAACTGATACTTTTCGAGATATACAGGGTCAAACAAAAAGTTTGTAAATATAAATTTAATCTTAGTTTTTCTGTCATTACTTTTAACGTTTTTAATTAAAATAAGATTTTTTGATGTAGAATTTAATATTACACAAAAAAGTATTTTTAAGTTTTTTTAAAAAAACTAATACTTTTCCAGATATGTAGGGTCAAACAAAAAGTTTGTAAATATAAATTTGATCTCAGTTTTTCTGTCATAACTTTTAAAGTTTTTTATTAAAATCAGAATTTTTGGGGTTTTTTAATGTAAAATTTAATTTTACATAAAAAAGTATTCTTGAGTTTTTTCAAAAAAACTGATACTTTTCGAGATAGATAGGGTCAAACAAAAAGTTTGTAAATATAAATTTAATCTCAGTTTTTCTGTCATAACTTTTAATGTTTTTAATTAAAATCAAATTTTTTAATGTTTTTTGATGTAGAATTTAATATTACACAAAAAAGTATTCCTAAGTTTTTTTAAAAAAACTAATACTTTTCGAGATATACAGGGCGAAACAAAAAGTTTGTAAATATAAATTTAATCTCAGTTTTTCTGTCATTACTTTTAACGTTTTTAATTAAAATAAGATTTTTTGATGTAGAATTTAATATTACACAAAAAAGTATTCTTGAGTTTTTTTAAAAAAACTAATACTTTTCGAGATATATAGGGTCAAACAAAAAGTTTGTAAATATAAATTTGATCTCAGTTTTTCTGTCATAACTTTTAAAGTTTTTTATTTAAATCAGAATTTTTGGGGTTTTTTAATGTAAAATTTAATTTTACATAAAAAAGTATTCTTGGGTTTTTTCAAAAAAACTAATACTTTTCGAGATATATAGGGTCAAACAAAAAGTTTGTAAATATAAATTTAATCTCAGTTTTTCTGTCATAACTTTTAATTTTTTTAATTAAAATAAGATTTTTTAATGTTTTGTGATGTAGAATTTAATATTACACAAAAAAGTATTTTTAAGTTTTTTCAAAAAAACTAATAATTTTCGAGATATATAGGGTCAAACAAAAAGTTTGTAAATATAAATTTTATCTAAGTTTTTCTGTCATAACTTTTAAAGTTTTTAATTAAAATAAGGTTTTTTAACGTTTTTTGATGTAAAATTTAATTTTACATAGAAAAGTATTCTGGAGTTTTTTCAAAAAAACTGATACTTTTCGAGATATACAGGGTCAAACAAAAAGTTTGTAAATATAAATTCTCAGTTTTTCTGTCATAACTTTTAACGTTTTTAATTAAAATAAGATTTTTTTATGTAGAATTTAATATTACACAAAAAAGTATTTCTAAGTTTTTTCAAAAAAACTAATAATTTTCGAGATATATAGGGTCAAACAAAAAGTTTGTAAATATAAATTTGATCTAAGTTTTTCTGTCATAACTTTTAAAGTTTTTAATTAAAATGAGATTTTTTAATGTTTTTTGATGTAAAATTTAATTTTACATAAATAAGTATTCCTGAGTTTTTTCAAAAGAACTGATACTTTTCGAGATATACAGGGTCAAACAAAAAGTTTATAAATATAAATTTAATCTCAGTTTTTCTGTCATTACTTTTAACGTTTTTAATTAAAATAAGATTTTTTGATGTAGAATTTAATATTACACAAAAAAGTATTCTTGAGTTTTTTTAAAAAAACTAATACTTTTCGAGATATATAGGGTCAAACAAAAAGTTTGTAAATATAAATTTGCTCTCAGTTTTTCTGTCATAACTTTTAAAGTTTTTTATTAAAATCAGAATTTTTGGGGTTTTTTAATGTAAAATTTAATTTTACATAAAAAAGTATTTCTGAGTGTTTTCAAAAAAACTGATACTTTTCGAGATATATAGGGTCAAACAAAAAGTTTGTAAATATAAATTTAATCTCAGTTTTTCTGTCATAACTTTAAATTTTTTTAATTAAAATAAAATTTTTTAATGCTTTTTGATGTAGAATTTAATTTTACACAAAAAAGTGTTTTTAAGTTTTTTCAAAAAAACTGATACTTTTCGAGATATACAGGGTCAAACAAAAAGTTTGTAAATATAAATTCTCAGTTTTTCTGTCATAACTTTTAACGTTTTTAATTAAAATAAGATTTTTTGATGTAGAATTTAATATTACACAAAAATGTATTCTTGAGTTTTTTTAAAAAAACTAATACTTTTCGAGATATATAGGGTCAAACAAAAAGTTTGTAAATATAAATTTGATCTCAGTTTTTCTGTCATAACTTTTAAAATTTTTTATTAAAATCAGAATATTTGGGGTTTTTTAATGTAAAATTTAATTTTACATAAATAAGTATTCCTGAGTTTTTTCAAAAGAACTGATACTTTTCGAGATATACAGGGTCAAACAAAAAGTTTGTAAATATAAATTTAATCTTAGTTTTTCTGTCATTACTTTTAACGTTTTTAATTAAAATAAGATTTTTTGATGTAGAATTTAATATTACACAAAAAAGTATTTTTAAGTTTTTTTAAAAAAACTAATACTTTTCCAGATATGTAGGGTCAAACAAAAAGTTTGTAAATATAAATTTGATCTCAGTTTTTCTGTCATAACTTTTAAAGTTTTTTATTAAAATCAGAATTTTTGGGGTTTTTTAATGTAAAATTTAATTTTACATAAAAAAGTATTCTTGAGTTTTTTCAAAAAAACTGATACTTTTCGAGATCTATAGGGTCAAACAAAAAGTTTGTAAATATAAATTTAATCTCAGTTTTTCTGTCATAACTTTTAATCTTTTTAATTAAAATCAGATTTTTTAATGTTTTTTGATGTAGAATTTAATATTACACAAAAAAGTATTCCTAAGTTTTTTTAAAAAAACTAATACTTTTCGAGATATACAGGGCGAAACAAAAAGTTTGTAAATATAAATTTAATCTCAGTTTTTCTGTCATTACTTTTAACGTTTTTAATTAAAATAAGATTTTTTGATGTAGAATTTAATATTACACAAAAAAGTATTCTTGAGTTTTTTTAAAAAAACTAATACTTTTCGAGATATATAGGGTCAAACAAAAAGTTTGTAAATATAAATTTGATCTCAGTTTTTCTGTCATAACTTTTAAAGTTTTTTATTTAAATCAGAATTTTTGGGGTTTTTTAATGTAAAATTTAATTTTACATAAAAAAGTATTCTTGGGTTTTTTCAAAAAAACTGATACTTTTCGAGATATATAGGGTCAAACAAAAAGTTTGTAAATATAAATTTAATCTCAGTTTTTCTGTCATAACTTTTAATTTTTTTAATTAAAATAAGATTTTTTAATGTTTTTTGATGTAGAATTTATTATTACACAAAAAAGTATTTCTAAGTTTTTTCAAAAAAACTAATAATTTTCGAGATATATAGGGTCAAACAAAAAGTTTGTAAATATAAATTTTATCTAAGTTTTTCTGTCATAACTTTTAAAGTTTTTAATTAAAATAAGGTTTTTTAACGTTTTTTGATGTAAAATTTAATTTTACATAAAAAAGTATTCTTGAGTTTTTTCAAAAAAACTGATACTTTTCGAGATATAACGGGTCAAACAAAAAGTTTGTAAATATAAATTTGATCT
Organism: Altica lythri; assembly: GCA_964028335.1. Taxonomy (NCBI): domain Eukaryota; kingdom Metazoa; phylum Arthropoda; class Insecta; order Coleoptera; family Chrysomelidae; genus Altica; species Altica lythri. Next base: position 762,117 of record CAXIIO010001191.1, read on the forward strand.
CAGTTTTTCTGTCATAACTTTTAAAGTTTTTTATTAAAATCAGAATTTTTGGGGTTTTTTAATGTAAAATTTAATTTTACATAAAAAAGTATTCTTGAGTTTTTTCAAAAAAACTGATACTTTTCGAGATATATAGGGTCAAACAAAAAGTTTGTAAATATAAATTTTATCTAAGTTTTTCTGTCATAACTTTTAAAGTTTTTAATTAAAATGAGGTTTTTTAACGTTTTTTGATGTAAAATTTAATTTTACATAAAAAAGTATTTTGGAGTTTTTTCAAAAAAACTGATACTTTTCGAGATATACAGGGTCAAACAAAAAGTTTGTAAATATAAATTCTCAGTTTTTCTGTCATAACTTTTAACGTTTTTTATTAAAATAAGATTTTTTGATGTAGAATTTAATATTACACAAAAAAGTATTTCTAAGTTTTTTCAAAAAAACTAATAATTTTCGAGATATATAGGGTCAAACAAAAAGTTTGTAAATATAAATTTGATCTAAGTTTTTCTGTCATAACTTTTAAAGTTTTTAATTAAAATGAGATTTTTTAATGTTTTTTGATGTAAAATTTAATTTTACATAAAAAAGTATTCTTGAGTGTTTTCAAAAAAACTGATACTTTTCGAGATATATAGGGTCAAACAAAAAGTTTGTAAATATAAATTTAATCTCAGTTTTTCTGTCATAACTTTTAATTTTTTTAATTTAAATAAGATTTTTTAATGTTTTTTGATGTAGAATTTAATTCTACACAAAAAAGTATTTTTAAGTTTTTTCAAAAAAACTAATAATTTTCGAGATATATAGGGTCAAACAAAAAGTTTGTAAATATAAATTTTATCTAAGTTTTTCTGTCATAACTTTTAAAGTTTTTAATTAAAATGAGGTTTTTTAACGTTTTTTGATGTAAAATTTAATTTTACATAAAAAAGTATTCCTGAGTTTTTTCAAAAGAACTGATACTTTTCGAGATATACAGGGTCAAACAAAAAGTTTGTAAATATAAATTTAATCTCAGTTTTTCTGTCATAACTTTTAAAGTTTTTTATTAAAATCAGAATTTTTGGGGTTTTTTAATGTAAAATTTAATTTTACATAAAAAAGTATTCTTGAGTTTTTTCAAAAAAACTGATACTTTTCGAGATATATAGGGTCAAACAAAAAGTTTGTAAATATAAATTTAATCTCAGTTTTTCTGTCACAACTTTTAATGTTTTTAATTAAAATTAGATTTTTTAATGTTTTTTGATGTAGAATTTAATATTACACAAAAAAGTATTCCCAAGTTTTTTTAAAAAAACTAATACTTTTCGAGATATATAGGGTCAAACAAAAAGTTTGTAAATATAAATTTGATCTTAGTTTTTCTGTCATAACTTTTAAAGTTTTTAATTAAAATAAGATTTTTTAATGTTGTTTGATGTAAAATTTAATTTTACATAAATAAGTATTCCTGAGTTTTTTCAAAAGAACTGATACTTTTCGAGATATACAGGGTCAAACAAAAAGTTTGTAAATATAAATTTAATCTCAGTTTTTCTGTCATTACTTTTAACGTTTTTAATTAAAATAAGATTTTTTGATGTAGAATTTAATATTACACAAAAAAGTATTCTTGAGTTTTTTTAAAAAAACTAATACTTTTCGAGATATATAGGGTCAAACAAAAAGTTTGTAAATATAAATTTGATCTCAGTTTTTCTGTCATAACTTTTAAAGTTTTTTATTAAAATCAGAATTTTTGGGGTTTTTTAATGTAAAATTTAATTTTACCTAAAAAAGTATTCCTGAGTTTTTTCAAAAAAACTGATACTTTTCGAGATATATAGGGTCAAACAAAAAGTTTGTAAATATAAATTTAATCTCAGTTTTTCTGTCATAACTTTTAATGTTTTTAATTAAAATCAGATTTTTTAATGTTTTTTGATAAAGAATTTAATACTACACAAAAAAGTATTCCTAAGTTTTTTTAAAAAAACTAATACTTTTCGAGATATATAGGGTCAAACAAAAAGTTTGTAAATATAAATTTGATCTTAGTTTTTCTGTCATAACTTTTAAAGTTTTTAATTAAAATGAGATTTTTTAATGTTTTTTGATGTAAAATTTAATTTTACATAAATAAGTATTCCTGAGTTTTTTCAAAAGAACTGATACTTTTCGAGATATACAGGGTCAAACAAAAAGTTTGTACATATAAATTTAATCTCAGTTTTTCTGTCATTACTTTTAACGTTTTTAATTAAAATAAGATTTTTTAATGTAGAATTTAATATCACACAAAAAAGTATTCTTGAGTTTTTTTAAAAAAACTAATACTTTTCGAGATATATAGGGTCAAACAAAAAGTTTGTAAATATAAATTTGATCTCAGTTTTTCTGTCATAACTTTTAAAGTTTTTTATTAAAATCAGAATTTTTGGGGTTTTTTAATGTAAAATTTAATTTTACATAAAAAAGTATTCTTGAGTTTTTTCTAAAAAACTGATACTTTTCGAGATATACAGGGTCAAACAAAAAGTTTGTAAATATAAATTTAATCTCAGTTTTTCTGTTATTACTTTTAACGTTTTTAATTAAAATAAGATTTTTTTATGTAGAATTTAATATCACACAAAAAAGTTTTCTTGAGTTTTTTTAAAAAAAGTAATACTTTTCGAGATATATAGGGTCAAACAAAAAGTTTGTAAATATAAATTTGATCTCAGTTTTTCTGTCATAACTTTAAAAGTTTTTTATTAAAATCAGAATTTTTGGGGTTTTTTAATGTAAAATTTAATTTTACATAAAAAAGTATTCTTAAGTTTTTTTAAAAAAACTGATACTTTTCGAGATATATAGGGTCAAACAAAAAGTTTGTAAATATAAATTTATTCTCAGTTTTTCTGTCATAACTTTTAATTTTTTTAATTAAAATAAGATTTTTTAATGTTTTTTGATGTAGAATTTAATTTTACACAAAAAAGTATTTTTAAGTTTTTTCAAAAAAACTAATAATTTTCGAGATATATAGGGTCAAACAAAAAGTTTGTAAATATAAATTTGATCTAAGTTTTTCTGTCATAACTTTTAAAGTTATTAATTAAAATGAGATTTTTTAATGTTTTTTGATGTAAAATTTAATTTTACATAAATAAGTATTCCTGAGTTTTTTCAAAAGAACTGATACTTTTCGAGATATACAGGGTCAAACAAAAAGTTTGTAAATATAATTTCTCAGTTTTTCTGTCATAACTTTTAACGTTTTTAATTAAAATAAGATTTTTTGATGTAGAATTTAATATTACACAAAAAAGTATTTCTAAGTTTTTTCAAAAAAACTAATAATTTTCGAGATATATAGGGTCAAACAAAAAGTTTGTAAATATAAATTTGATCTAAGTTTTTCTGTCATAACTTTTAAAGTTATCAATTAAAATGAGATTTTTTAATGTTTTTTGATGTAAAATTTAATTTTACATAAATAAGTATTCCTGAGTTTTTTCAAAAGAACTGATACTTTTTGAGATATACAGGGTCAAACAAAAAGTTTGTAAATATAAATTTAATCTCAGTATTTCTGTCATAACTTTTAATGTTTTTAATTAAAATTAGATTTTTTAATGTTTTTTGATGAAGAATTTAATATTACACAAAAAAGTATTTCTAAGTTTTTTTAAAAAAACTAATACTTTTCGAGATATATAGGGTCAAACAAAAAGTTTGTAAATATAAATTTGATCTTAGTTTTTCTGTCATAACTTTTAATGTTTTTAATTAAAATCAGATTTTTTAATGTTTTTTGATGTAGAATTTAATATTACACAAAAAAGTATTCCTAAGTTTTTTTAAAAAAACTAATACTTTTCGAGATATATAGGGTCAAACAAAAAGTTTGTAAATATAAATTTGATCTTAGTTTTTCTGTCATAACTTTTAAAGTTTTTAATTAAAATGAGATTTTTTAATGTTTTTTGATGTAAAATTTAATTTTACATAAGTAAGTATTCCTGAGTTTTTTCAAAAGAACTGATACTTTTCGAGATATACAGGGTCAAACAAAAAGTTTGTAAATATAAATTTGATCTTAGTTTTTCTGTCATAACTTTTAAAGTTTTTAATTAAAATGAGATTTTTTAATGTTTTTTGATGTAAAATTTAATTTTACATAAATAAGTATTCCTGAGTTTTTTCAAAAGAACTGATACTTTTCGAGATATACAGGGTCAAACAAAAAGTTTGTAAATATAAATTTAATCTCAGTTTTTCTGTCATTACTTTTACCGTTTTTAATTAAAATAAGATTTTTTGATGTAGAATTTAATATTACACAAAAAAGTATTCTTGAGTTTTTTTAAAAAAACTAAAACTTTTCGAGATATATAGGGTCAAACAAAAAGTTTGTAAATATAAATTTGATCTAAGTTTTTCTGTCATAACTTTTAAAGTGTTTTATTAAAATGAGATTTTTTAATGTTTTTTTATGTAAAATTTAATTTTACATAAATAAGGATTCCTGAGTTTTTTTAAAAGAACTGATACTTTTTGAGATATACAGGGTCAAACAAAAAGTTTGTAAATATAAATTTAATCTCAGTTTTTCTGTCATTACTTTTAACGTTTTTGATTAAAATAAGATTTTTTGATGTAGAATTTAATATTACACAAAAAAGTATTCTTGAGTTTTTTTAAAAAAACTAATACTTTTCGAGATATATAGGGTCAAACAAAAAGTTTGTAAATATAAATTTGATCTCAGTTTTTCTGTCATAACTTTTAACGTTTTTTATTAAAATTAGAATTTTTGGGGTTTTTTAATGTAAAATTTAATTTTACATAAAAAAGTATTCTTGAGTTTTTTCAAAAAAACTGATACTTTTCGAGATATATAGGGTCAAACAAAAAGTTTGTAAATATAAATTTAATCTCAGTTTTTCTGTCATTACTTTTAACGTTTTTAATTAAAATAAGATTTTGTGATGTAGAATTTAATATTACACAAAAAAGTATTCTTGAGTTTTTTTAAAAAAACTAATACTTTTCGAGATATATAGGGTCAAACAAAAAGTTTGTAAATATAAATTTGATCTTAGTTTTTCTGTCATAACTTTTAAAGTTCTTAATTAAAATGAGATTTTTTAATGTTTTTTAATGTAAAATTTAATTTTACATAATTAGGTATTCCTGAGTTTTTTCAAAAGAACTGATACTTTTCGAGATATACAGGGTCAAACAAAAAGTTTGTAAATATAAATTTAATCTCAGTTTTTCTGTCATTACTTTTAACGTTTTTAATTAAAATAAGATTTTTTGATGTAGAATTTAATATTACACAAAAAAGTATTTTTAACTTTTTTCAAAAAAACTAATAATTTTCGAGATATATAGGGTCAAACAAAAAGTTTGTAAATATAAATTTGATCTAAGTTTTTCTGTCATAACTTTTAAAGTTTTTTATTTAAATCAGAATTTTTGGGGTTTTTTAATGTAAAATTTAATTTTACATAAAAAAGTATTCTTGGGTTTTTTCAAAAAAACTGATACTTTTCGAGATATATAGGGTCAAACAAAAAGTTTGTAAATATAAATTTAATCTCAGTTTTTCTGTCATAACTTTTAATTTTTTTAATTAAAATAAGATTTTTTAATGTTTTTTGATGTAGAATTTATTATTACACAAAAAAGTATTTCTAAGTTTTTTCAAAAAAACTAATAATTTTCGAGATATATAGGGTCAAACAAAAAGTTTGTAAATATAAATTTTATCTAAGTTTTTCTGTCATAACTTTTAAAGTTTTTAATTAAAATAAGGTTTTTTAACGTTTTTTGATGTAAAATTTAATTTTACATAAAAAAGTATTCTTGAGTTTTTTCAAAAAAACTGATACTTTTCGAGATATAACGGGTCAAACAAAAAGTTTGTAAATATAAATTTGATCTCAGTTTTTCTGTCATAACTTTTAAAGTTTTTTATTAAAATCAGAATTTTTGGGGTTTTTTAATGTAAAATTTAATTTTACATAAAAAAGTATTCTTGAGTTTTTTCAAAAAAACTGATACTTTTCGAGATATATAGGGTCAAACAAAAAGTTTGTAAATATAAATTTTATCTAAGTTTTTCTGTCATAACTTTTAAAGTTTTTAATTAAAATGAGGTTTTTTAACGTTTTTTGATGTAAAATTTAATTTTACATAAAAAAGTATTTTGGAGTTTTTTCAAAAAAACTGATACTTTTCGAGATATACAGGGTCAAACAAAAAGTTTGTAAATATAAATTCTCAGTTTTTCTGTCATAACTTTTAACGTTTTTTATTAAAATAAGATTTTTTGATGTAGAATTTAATATTACACAAAAAAGTATTTCTAAGTTTTTTCAAAAAAACTAATAATTTTCGAGATATATAGGGTCAAACAAAAAGTTTGTAAATATAAATTTGATCTAAGTTTTTCTGTCATAACTTTTAAAGTTTTTAATTAAAATGAGATTTTTTAATGTTTTTTGATGTAAAATTTAATTTTACATAAAAAAGTATTCTTGAGTGTTTTCAAAAAAACTGATACTTTTCGAGATATATAGGGTCAAACAAAAAGTTTGTAAATATAAATTTAATCTCAGTTTTTCTGTCATAACTTTTAATTTTTTTAATTTAAATAAGATTTTTTAATGTTTTTTGATGTAGAATTTAATTCTACACAAAAAAGTATTTTTAAGTTTTTTCAAAAAAACTAATAATTTTCGAGATATATAGGGTCAAACAAAAAGTTTGTAAATATAAATTTTATCTAAGTTTTTCTGTCATAACTTTTAAAGTTTTTAATTAAAATGAGGTTTTTTAACGTTTTTTGATGTAAAATTTAATTTTACATAAAAAAGTATTCCTGAGTTTTTTCAAAAGAACTGATACTTTTCGAGATATACAGGGTCAAACAAAAAGTTTGTAAATATAAATTTAATCTCAGTTTTTCTGTCATAACTTTTAAAGTTTTTTATTAAAATCAGAATTTTTGGGGTTTTTTAATGTAAAATTTAATTTTACATAAAAAAGTATTCTTGAGTTTTTTCAAAAAAACTGATACTTTTCGAGATATATAGGGTCAAACAAAAAGTTTGTAAATATAAATTTAATCTCAGTTTTTCTGTCACAACTTTTAATGTTTTTAATTAAAATTAGATTTTTTAATGTTTTTTGATGTAGAATTTAATATTACACAAAAAAGTATTCCCAAGTTTTTTTAAAAAAACTAATACTTTTCGAGATATATAGGGTCAAACAAAAAGTTTGTAAATATAAATTTGATCTTAGTTTTTCTGTCATAACTTTTAAAGTTTTTAATTAAAATAAGATTTTTTAATGTTGTTTGATGTAAAATTTAATTTTACATAAATAAGTATTCCTGAGTTTTTTCAAAAGAACTGATACTTTTCGAGATATACAGGGTCAAACAAAAAGTTTGTAAATATAAATTTAATCTCAGTTTTTCTGTCATTACTTTTAACGTTTTTAATTAAAATAAGATTTTTTGATGTAGAATTTAATATTACACAAAAAAGTATTCTTGAGTTTTTTTAAAAAAACTAATACTTTTCGAGATATATAGGGTCAAACAAAAAGTTTGTAAATATAAATTTGATCTCAGTTTTTCTGTCATAACTTTTAAAGTTTTTTATTAAAATCAGAATTTTTGGGGTTTTTTAATGTAAAATTTAATTTTACCTAAAAAAGTATTCTTGAGTTTTTTCAAAAAAACTGATACTTTTCGAGATATATAGGGTCAAACAAAAAGTTTGTAAATATAAATTTAATCTCAGTTTTTCTGTCATAACTTTTAATGTTTTTAATTAAAATCAGATTTTTTAATGTTTTTTGATAAAGAATTTAATACTACACAAAAAAGTATTCCTAAGTTTTTTTAAAAAAACTAATACTTTTCGAGATATATAGGGTCAAACAAAAAGTTTGTAAATATAAATTTGATCTTAGTTTTTCTGTCATAACTTTTAAAGTTTTTAATTAAAATGAGATTTTTTAATGTTTTTTGATGTAAAATTTAATTTTACATAAATAAGTATTCCTGAGTTTTTTCAAAAGAACTGATACTTTTCGAGATATACAGGGTCAAACAAAAAGTTTGTACATATAAATTTAATCTCAGTTTTTCTGTCATTACTTTTAACGTTTTTAATTAAAATAAGATTTTTTAATGTAGAATTTAATATCACACAAAAAAGTATTCTTGAGTTTTTTTAAAAAAACTAATACTTTTCGAGATATATAGGGTCAAACAAAAAGTTTGTAAATATAAATTTGATCTCAGTTTTTCTGTCATAACTTTTAAAGTTTTTTATTAAAATCAGAATTTTTGGGGTTTTTTAATGTAAAATTTAATTTTACATAAAAAAGTATTCTTGAGTTTTTTCTAAAAAACTGATACTTTTCGAGATATACAGGGTCAAACAAAAAGTTTGTAAATATAAATTTAATCTCAGTTTTTCTGTTATTACTTTTAACGTTTTTAATTAAAATAAGATTTTTTTATGTAGAATTTAATATCACACAAAAAAGTTTTCTTGAGTTTTTTTAAAAAAAGTAATACTTTTCGAGATATATAGGGTCAAACAAAAAGTTTGTAAATATAAATTTGATCTCAGTTTTTCTGTCATAACTTTAAAAGTTTTTTATTAAAATCAGAATTTTTGGGGTTTTTTAATGTAAAATTTAATTTTACATAAAAAAGTATTCTTAAGTTTTTTTAAAAAAACTGATACTTTTCGAGATATATAGGGTCAAACAAAAAGTTTGTAAATATAAATTTATTCTCAGTTTTTCTGTCATAACTTTTAATTTTTTTAATTAAAATAAGATTTTTTAATGTTTTTTGATGTAGAATTTAATTTTACACAAAAAAGTATTTTTAAGTTTTTTCAAAAAAACTAATAATTTTCGAGATATATAGGGTCAAACAAAAAGTTTGTAAATATAAATTTGATCTAAGTTTTTCTGTCATAACTTTTAAAGTTATTAATTAAAATGAGATTTTTTAATGTTTTTTGATGTAAAATTTAATTTTACATAAATAAGTATTCCTGAGTTTTTTCAAAAGAACTGATACTTTTCGAGATATACAGGGTCAAACAAAAAGTTTGTAAATATAATTTCTCAGTTTTTCTGTCATAACTTTTAACGTTTTTAATTAAAATAAGATTTTTTGATGTAGAATTTAATATTACACAAAAAAGTATTTCTAAGTTTTTTCAAAAAAACTAATAATTTTCGAGATATATAGGGTCAAACAAAAAGTTTGTAAATATAAATTTGATCTAAGTTTTTCTGTCATAACTTTTAAAGTTATCAATTAAAATGAGATTTTTTAATGTTTTTTGATGTAAAATTTAATTTTACATAAATAAGTATTCCTGAGTTTTTTCAAAAGAACTGATACTTTTTGAGATATACAGGGTCAAACAAAAAGTTTGTAAATATAAATTTAATCTCAGTATTTCTGTCATAACTTTTAATGTTTTTAATTAAAATTAGATTTTTTAATGTTTTTTGATGAAGAATTTAATATTACACAAAAAAGTATTTCTAAGTTTTTTTAAAAAAACTAATACTTTTCGAGATATATAGGGTCAAACAAAAAGTTTGTAAATATAAATTTGATCTTAGTTTTTCTGTCATAACTTTTAATGTTTTTAATTAAAATCAGATTTTTTAATGTTTTTTGATGTAGAATTTAATATTACACAAAAAAGTATTCCTAAGTTTTTTTAAAAAAACTAATACTTTTCGAGATATATAGGGTCAAACAAAAAGTTTGTAAATATAAATTTGATCTTAGTTTTTCTGTCATAACTTTTAAAGTTTTTAATTAAAATGAGATTTTTTAATGTTTTTTGATGTAAAATTTAATTTTACATAAGTAAGTATTCCTGAGTTTTTTCAAAAGAACTGATACTTTTCGAGATATACAGGGTCAAACAAAAAGTTTGTAAATATAAATTTGATCTTAGTTTTTCTGTCATAACTTTTAAAGTTTTTAATTAAAATGAGATTTTTTAATGTTTTTTGATGTAAAATTTAATTTTACATAAATAAGTATTCCTGAGTTTTTTCAAAAGAACTGATACTTTTCGAGATATACAGGGTCAAACAAAAAGTTTGTAAATATAAATTTAATCTCAGTTTTTCTGTCATTACTTTTACCGTTTTTAATTAAAATAAGATTTTTTGATGTAGAATTTAATATTACACAAAAAAGTATTCTTGAGTTTTTTTAAAAAAACTAAAACTTTTCGAGATATATAGGGTCAAACAAAAAGTTTGTAAATATAAATTTGATCTAAGTTTTTCTGTCATAACTTTTAAAGTGTTTTATTAAAATGAGATTTTTTAATGTTTTTTTATGTAAAATTTAATTTTACATAAATAAGGATTCCTGAGTTTTTTTAAAAGAACTGATACTTTTTGAGATATACAGGGTCAAACAAAAAGTTTGTAAATATAAATTTAATCTCAGTTTTTCTGTCATTACTTTTAACGTTTTTGATTAAAATAAGATTTTTTGATGTAGAATTTAATATTACACAAAAAAGTATTCTTGAGTTTTTTTAAAAAAACTAATACTTTTCGAGATATATAGGGTCAAACAAAAAGTTTGTAAATATAAATTTGATCTCAGTTTTTCTGTCATAACTTTTAACGTTTTTTATTAAAATTAGAATTTTTGGGGTTTTTTAATGTAAAATTTAATTTTACATAAAAAAGTATTCTTGAGTTTTTTCAAAAAAACTGATACTTTTCGAGATATATAGGGTCAAACAAAAAGTTTGTAAATATAAATTTAATCTCAGTTTTTCTGTCATTACTTTTAACGTTTTTAATTAAAATAAGATTTTGTGATGTAGAATTTAATATTACACAAAAAAGTATTCTTGAGTTTTTTTAAAAAAACTAATACTTTTCGAGATATATAGGGTCAAACAAAAAGTTTGTAAATATAAATTTGATCTTAGTTTTTCTGTCATAACTTTTAAAGTTCTTAATTAAAATGAGATTTTTTAATGTTTTTTAATGTAAAATTTAATTTTACATAATTAGGTATTCCTGAGTTTTTTCAAAAGAACTGATACTTTTCGAGATATACAGGGTCAAACAAAAAGTTTGTAAATATAAATTTAATCTCAGTTTTTCTGTCATTACTTTTAACGTTTTTAATTAAAATAAGATTTTTTGATGTAGAATTTAATATTACACAAAAAAGTATTTTTAACTTTTTTCAAAAAAACTAATAATTTTCGAGATATATAGGGTCAAACAAAAAGTTTGTAAATATAAATTTGATCTAAGTTTTTCTGTCATAACTTTTAAAGTTTTTAATTAAAATGAGATTTTTTAATGTTTTTTGATGTAAAATTTAATTTTACATAAAAAAGTATTCTTGAGTGTTTTCAAAAAAACTGATACTTTTCGAGATATATAGGGTCAAACAAAAAGTTTGTAAATATAAATTTAATCTCAGTTTTTCTGTCATAACTTTTAATTTTTTTAATTAAAATAAGATTTTTTAATGTTTTTTGATGTAGAATTTAATTTTACACAAAAAAGTATTTCTAAGTTTTTTCAAAAAAACTAATAATTTTCGAGATATATAGGGTCAAACAAAAAGTTTGTAAATATAAATTTTATCTAAGTTTTTCTGTCATAACTTTTAAAGTTTTTAATTAAAATGAGGTTTTTTAACGTTTTTTGATGTAAAATTTAATTTTACATAAAAAAGTATTCCTGAGTTTTTTCAAAAGAACTGATACTTTTCGAGATATACAGGGTCAAACAAAAAGTTTGTAAATATAAATTTAATCTCAGTTTTTCTGTCATAACTTTTAAAGTTTTTTATTAAAATCAGAATTTTTGGGGTTTTTTAATGTAAAATTTAATTTTACATAAAAAAGTATTCTTGAGTTTTTTCAAAAAAACTGATACTTTTCGAGATATATAGGGTCAAACAAAAAGTTTGTAAATATAAATTTAATCTCAGTTTTTCTGTCATTACTTTTAACGTTTTTAATTAAAATAAGATTTTTTGATGTAGAATTTAATATTACACAAAAAAGTATTCTTGAGTTTTTTTAAAAAAACTAATACTTTTCGAGATATATAGGGTCAAACAAAAAGTTTGTAAATATAAATTTGATCTCAGTTTTTCTGTCATAACTTTTAAAGTTTTTTATTAAAATCAGAATTTTTGGGGTTTTTTAATGTAAAATTTAATTTTACATAAAAAAGTATTCTCGAGTTTTTTCAAAAAAACTGATACTTTTCGAGATATATAGGGTCAAACAAAAAGTTTGTAAATATAAATTTAATCTCAGTTTTTCTGTCACAACTTTTAATGTTTTTAATTAAAATTAGATTTTTTAATGTTTTTTGATGAAGAATTTAATATTACACAAAAAAGTATTCATAAGTTTTTTTAAAAAAACTAATACTTTTCGAGATATATAGGGTCAAACAAAAAGTTTGTAAATATAAATTTGATCTTAGTTTTTCTGTCATAACTTTTAAAGTTTTTAATTAAAATAAGATTTTTTAATGTTTTTTGATGTAAAATTTAATTTTACATAAATAAGTATTCCTGAGTTTTTTCAAAAGAACTGATACTTTTTGAGATATACAGGGTCAAACAAAAAGTTTGTAAATATAAATTTAATCTCAGTTTTTCTGTCATTACTTTTAACGTTTTTAATTAAAATAAGATTTTTTGATGTAGAATTTAATATTACACAAAAAAGTATTCCTAAGTTTTTTTAAAAAAACTAATACTTTTCGAGATATATAGGGTCAAACAAAAAGTTTGTAAATATAAATTTAATCTCAGTTTTTCTGTCACAACTTTTAATGTTTTTAATTAAAATTAGATTTTTTAATGTTTTTTGATGTAGAATTTAATATTACACAAAAAAGTATTCCTAAGTTTTTTTAAAAAACTAATACTTTTCGAGATATATAGGGTCAAACAAAAAGTTTGTAAATATAAATTTGATCTCAGTTTTTCTGTCATAACTTTTAAAGTTTTTTATTAAAATCAGAATTTTTGGGGTTTTTTAATGTAAAATTTAATTTTACATAAAAAAGTATTCTTGAGTTTTTTCAAAAAAACTGATACTTTTCGAGATATATAGGGTCAAACAAAAAGTTTGTAAATATAAATTTAATCTCAGTTTTTCTGTCATAACTTTTAATGTTTTTAATTAAAATCAGATTTTTTAATGTTTTTTGATGAAGAATTTAATATTACACAAAAAAGTATTCCTAAGTTTTTTTAAAAAAACTAATACTTTTCGAGATATATAGGGTCAAACAAAAAGTTTGTAAATATAAATTTGATCTTAGTTTTTCTGTCATAACTTTTAAAGTTTTTAATTAAAATGAGATTTTTTAATGTTTTTTGATGTAAAATTTAATTTTACATAAATAAGTATTCCTTAGTTTTTTCAAAAGAACTGATACTTTTCGAGATATACAGGGTCAAACAAAAAGTTTGTACATATAAATTTACTCTCAGTTTTTCTGTCATTACTTTTAACGTTTTTAATTAAAATAAGATTTTTTAATGTAGAATTTAATATCACACAAAAAAGTATTCTTGAGTTTTTTTAAAAAAACTAATACTTTTCGAGATATATAGGGTCAAACAAAAAGTTTGTAAATATAAATTTGATCTCAGTTTTTCTGTCATAACTTTTAAAGTTTTTTATTAAAATCAGAATTTTTGGGGTTTTTTTATGTAAAATTTAATTGTACATAAAAAAGTATTCTTGAGTTTTTTCTAAAAAACTGATACTTTTCGAGATATACAGGGTCAAACAAAAAGTTTGTAAATATAAATTTAATCTCAGTTTTTCTGTCATTACTTTTAACGTTTTTAATTAAAATAAGATTTTTTAATGTAGAATTTAATATCACACAAAAAAGTATTCTTGAGTTTTTTTAAAAAAAGTAATACTTTTCGAGATATATAGGGTCAAACAAAAAGTTTGTAAATATAAATTTGATCTCAGTTTTTCTGTCATAACTTTAAAAGTTTTTTATTAAAATCAGAATTTTTGGGGTTTTTTAATGTAAAATTTAATTTTACATAAAAAAGTATTCTTGAGTTTTTTTGAAAAAACTGATACTTTTCGAGATATATAGGGTCAAACAAAAAGTTTGTAAATATAAATTTATTCTCAGTTTTTCTGTCATAACTTTTAATTTTTTTAATTAAAATAAGATTTTTTAATGTTTTTTGATGTAGAATTTAATTTTACACAAAAAAGTATTTCTAAGTTTTTTCAAAAAAAATAATAATTTTCGAGATATGTAGGGTCAAACAAAAAGTTTGTAAATATAAATTTTATCTAAGTTTTTCTGTCATAACTTTTAAAGTTTTTAATTAAAATGAGGTTTTTTAACGTTTTTTGATGTAAAATTTAATTTTACATAAATAAGTATTCCTGAGTTTTTTCAAAAGAACTGATACTTTTCGAGATATACAGGGTCAAACAAAAAGTTTGTAAATATAATTTCTCAGTTTTTCTGTCATAACTTTTAACGTTTTTAATTAAAATAAGATTTTTTGATGTAGAATTTAATATTACACAAAAAAGTATTTCTAAGTTTTTTCAAAAAAACTAATTATTTTCGAGATATATAGGGTCAAACAAAAAGTTTGTAAATATAAATTTGATCTAAGTTTTTCTGTCATAACTTCTAAAGTTATTAATTAAAATGAGATTTTTTTAATCTTTTTCGATGTAAAATTTAATTTTACATAAATAACTATTCCTGAGTTTTTTCAAAAGAACTGATACTTTTTGAGATATACAGGGTCAAACAAAAAGTTTGTAAATATAAATTTAATCTCAGTTTTTCTGTCATAACTTTTAATGTTTTTAATTAAAATTAGATTTTTTAATGTTTTTTGATGAAGAATTTAATATTACACAAAAAAGTATTCCTAAGTTTTTTTAAAAAAACTAATACTTTTCGAGATATATAGGGTCAAACAAAAAGTTTGTAAATATAAATTTGATCTTAGTTTTTCTGTCATAACTTTTAAAGTTTTTAATTAAAATGAGATTTTTTAATGTTTTTTGATGTAAAATTTAATTTTACATAAATAAGTATTCCTAAGTTTTTTCAAAAGAACTGATACTTTTCAAGATATACAGGGTCAAACAAAAAGTTTGTAAATATAAATTTAATCTCAGTTTTTCTGTCATTACTTTTAACGTTTTTAATTAAAATAAGATTTTTTGATGTAGAATTTAATATCACACAAAAAAGTATGCTTGAGTTTTTTTTAAAAAAACTAATACTTTTCGAGATATATAGGGTCAAACAAAAAGTTTGTAAATATAAATTTGATCTCAGTTTTTCTGTCATAACTTTTAAAGTTTTTTATTAAAATTAGAATTTTTGGGGTTTTTTAATGTAAAATTTAATTTTACATAAAAAAGTATTCCTGAGTTTTTTCAAAAAAACTGATACTTTTCGAGATATATAGGGTCAAACAAAAAGTTTGTAAATATAAATTTAATCTCAGTTTTTCTGTCATAACTTTTAATATTTTTAATTAAAATCAGATTTTTTAATGTTTTTTGATGTAGAATTTAATATTACACAAAAAAGTATTCCTAAGTTTTTTTAAAAAAACTAATACTTTTCGAGATATATAGGGTCAAACAAAAAGTTTGTAAATATAAATTTGATCTTAGTTTTTCTGTCATAACTTTTAAAGTTTTTAATTAAAATGAGATTTTAATGTTTTTTGATGTAAAATTTAATTTTACATAAGTAAGTATTCCTGAGTTTTTTCAAAAGAACTGATACTTTTCGAGATATACAGGGTCAAACAAAAAGTTTGTAAATATAAATTTAATCTCAGTTTTTCTGTCATTACTTTTAACGTTTTTAATTAAAATAAGATTTTTTGATGTAGAATTTAATATTACACAAAAAAGTATTCTTGAGTTTTTTTAAAAAAACTTAAACTTTTCGAGATATATAGGGTCAAACAAAAAGTTTGTAAATATAAATTTGATCTCAGTTTTTCTGTCATAACTTTTAAAGTGTTTTATTAAAATCAGAATTTTTGGGGTTTTTTAATGTAAAATTTAATTTTACATAAAAAAGTATTCTTGAGTTTTTTCAAAAAAACTGATACTTTTCGAGATATATAGGGTCAAACAAAAAGTTTGTAAATATAAATTTAATCTCAGTTTTTCTGTCATAACTTTTAATGTTTTTAATTAAAATCAGATTTTTTAATGTTTTTTGATGTAGAATTTAATACTACACAAAAAAGTATTCCTAAGTTTTTTTAAAAAAACTAATACTTTTCGAGATATATAGGGTCAAACAAAAAGTTTGTAAATATAAATTTGATCTTAGTTTTTCTGTCATAACTTTTAAAGTTTTTAATTAAAATGAGATTATTTAAGGTTTTTTGATGTAAAATTTAATTTTACATAAATAAGAATTTCTGAGTTTTTTTAAAAGAACTGATACTTTTCGAGATATACAGGGTCAAACAAAAAGTTTGTAAATATAAATTTGATCTTAGTTTTTCTGTCATAACTTTTAAAGTTTTTAATTAAAATGAGATTTTTTAAAGTTTTTTGATGTAAAATTTAATTTTACATAAATAAGTATTCCTGAGTTTTTTCAAAAGAACTGATACTTTTCGAGATATACAGGGTCAAACAAAAAGTTTGTAAATATAAATTTAATCTCAGTTTTTCTGTCATTACTTTTAACGTTTTTAATTAAAATAAGATTTTTTGATGTAGAATTTAATATCACACAAAAAAGTATTCTTGAGTTTTTTTAAAAAAACTAATACTTTTCGAGATATATAGGGTCAAACAAAAAGTTTGTAAATATAAATTTGATCTCAGTTTTTCTGTCATAACTTTTAAAGTTTTTTATTAAAATCAGAATTTTTGGGGTTTTTTAATGTAAAATTTAATTTTACATAAAAAAGTATTCTTGAGTTTTTTCAAAAAAACTGATACTTTTCGAGATATATAGGGTCAAACAAAAAGTTTGTAAATATAAATTTAATCTCAGTTTTTCTGTCATAACTTTTAATGTTTTTAATTAAAATCAGATCTTTTAATGTTTTTTGATGTAGAATTTAATATTACACAAAAAAGTATTCCTAAGTTTTTTTAAAAAAACTAATACTTTTCGAGATATATAGGGTCAAACAAAAAGTTTGTAAATATAAATTTAATCTCAGTTTTTCTGTCATAACTTTTAAAGTTTTTAATTAAAATGAGATTTTTTGATGTAGAATTTAATATTACACAAAAAAGTATTTTTAACTTTTTTCAAAAAAACTAATAATTTTCGAGATATATAGGGTCAAACAAAAAGTTTGTAAATATAAATTTGATCTAAGTTTTTCTGTCATAACTTTTAAAGTTTTTAATTAAAATGAGATTTTTTAATGTTTTTTATGTAAAATTTAATTTTACATAAATAAGTATTCCTGAGTTTTTTTAAAAGAACTGATACTTTTTGAGATATACAGGGTCAAACAAAAAGTTTGTAAATATAAATTTAATCTCAGTTTTTCTGTCATTACTTTTAACGTTTTTTATTAAAATAAGATTTTTTGATGTAGAATTTAATATTACACAAAAAAGTATTCTTGAGTTTTTTTAAAAAAACTAATACTTTTCGAGATATATAGGGTCAAACAAAAAGTTTGTAAATATAAATTTGATCTAAGTTTTTCTGTCATAACTTTTAAAGTTTTTAATTAAAATGAGATTTTTTAATGTTTTTTATGTAAAATTTAATTTTACATAAAAAAGTATTCTTGAGTTTTTTCAAAAAAACTGATACTTTTCGAGATATATAGGGTCAAACAAAAAGTTTGTAAATATAAATTTAATCTCAGTTTTTCTGTCATTACTTTTAACGTTTTTAATTAAAATAAGATTTTGTGATGTAGAATTTAATATTACACAAAAAAGTATTCTTGAGTTTTTTTAAAAAAACTAATACTTTTCGAGATATATAGGGTCAAACAAAAAGTTTGTAAATATAAATTTGATCTTAGTTTTTCTGTCATAACTTTTAAAGTTCTTAATTAAAATGAGATTTTTTAATGTTTTTTAATGTAAAATTTAATTTTACATAAATAAGTATTCCTGAGTTTTTTCAAAAGAACTGATACTTTTCGAGAAATACAGGGTCAAACAAAAAGTTTGTAAATATAAATTTAATCTCAGTTTTTCTGTCATTACTTTTAACGTTTTTAATTAAAATAAGATTTTTTGATGTAGAATTTAATATTACACAAAGAAGTATTTGTAACTTTTTTCAAAAAAACTAATAATTTTCGAGATATATAGGGTCAAACAAAAAGTTTGTAAATATAAATTTGATCTAAGTTTTTCTGTCATAACTTTTAAAGTTTTTAATTAAAATGAGATTTTTTAATGTTTTTTATGTAAAATTTAATTTTACATAAATAAGTATTCCTGAGTTTTTTTAAAAGAACTGATACTTTTTGAGATATACAGGGTCAAACAAAAAGTTTGTAAATATAAACTTAATCTCAGTTTTTCTGTCATTACTTTTAACGTTTTTTATTAAAATAAGATTTTTTGATGTAGAATTTAATATTACACAAAAAAGTATTCTTGAGTGTTTTTAAAAAAACTAATACTTTTCGAGATATATAGGGTCAAACAAAAAGTTTGTAAATATAAATTTGATCTCAGTTTTTCTGTCATAACTTTTAACGTTTTTTATTAAAATTAGAATTTTTGGTGTTTTTTAATGTAAAATTTAATTTTACATAAAAAAGTATTCTTGAGTTTTTTCAAAAAAACTGATACTTTTCGAGATATATAGGGTCAAACAAAAAGTTTGTAAATATAAATTTAATCTCAGTTTTTCTGTCATTACTTTTAACGTTTTTAATTAAAATAAGATTTTGTGATGTAGAATTTAATATTACACAAAAAAGTATTCTTGAGTTTTTTTAAAAAAACTAATACTTTTCGAGATATATAGGGTCAAACAAAAAGTTTGTAAATATAAATTTGATCTTAGTTTTTCTGTCATAACTTTTAAAGTTCTTAATTAAAATGAGATTTTTTAATGTTTTTTAATGTGAAATTTAATTTTACATAAATAAGTATTCCTGAGTTTTTTCAAAAGAACTGATACTTTTCGAGATATACAGGGTCAAACAAAAAGTTTGTAAATATAAATTTAATCTCAGTTTTTCTGTCATTACTTTTAACGTTTTTAATTAAAATAAGATTTTTTGATGTAGAATTTAATATTACACAAAAAAGTATTTTTAACTTTTTTCAAAAAAACTAATAATTTTCGAGATATATAGGGTCAAACAAAAAGTTTGTAAATATAAATTTGATCTAAGTTTTTCTGTCATAACTTTTAAAGTTTTTAATTAAAATGAGATTTTTTAATGTTTTTTTATGTAAAATTTAATTTTACATAAATAAGTATTCCTGAGTTTTTTTAAAAGAACTGATACTTTTTGAGATATACAGGGTCAAACAAAAAGTTTGTAAATATAAATTTAATCTCAGTTTTTCTGTCATTACTTTTAACGTTTTTAATTAAAATAAGATTTTTTGATGTAGAATTTAATATTACACAAAAAAGTATTCCTGAGTTTTTTTAAAAAAACTAATACTTTTCGAGATATATAGGGTCAAACAAAAAGTTTGTAAATATAAATTTGATCTCAGTTTTTCTGTCATAAGTTTTAAAGTTTTTTATTAAAATCAGAATTTTTGAGGTTTTTTAATGTAAAATTTAATTTTACATAAAAAAGTATTCTTGAGTTTTTTCAAAAAAACTGATACTTTTCGAGATATATAGGGTCAAACAGAAAGTTTGTAAATATAAATTTAATCTCAGTTTTTCTGTCATAACTTTTAATGTTTTTAATTAAAATCAGATTTTTTAATGTTTTTTGATGTAGAATTTAATATTACACAAAAAAGTATTCCTAAGTTTTTTTAAAAAAACTAATACTTTTCGAGATATATAGGGTCAAACAAAAAGTTTGTAAATATAAATTTGATCTTAGTTTTTCTGTCATAACTTTTAAAGTTTTTAATTAAAATGAGATTTTTTAATGTTTTTTGATGTAAAATTTAATTTTACATAAATAAGTATTCCTGAGTTTTTTCAAAAGAACTGATACTTTTCGAGATATACAGGGTCAACCAAAAAGTTTGTAAATATAAATTTAATCTCAGTTTTTCTGTCATTACTTTTAACGTTTTTAATTAAAATAAGATTTTTTGATGTAGAATTTAATATCACACAAAAAAGTATTCTTGAGTTTTTTTAAAAAAACTAATACTTTTCGAGATATATAGGGTCAAACAAAAAGTTTGTAAATATAAATTTGATCTCAGTTTTTCTGTCATAACTTTTAAAGTTTTTTATTAAAATCAGAATTTTTGGGGTTTTTTAATGTAAAATTTAATTTTACATAAAAAAGTATTCTTGAGTTTTTTCAAAAAAACTGATACTTTTCGAGATATATAGGGTCAAACAAAAAGTTTGTAAATATAAATTTATTCTCAGTTTTTCTGTCATAACTTTTAATTTTTTTAATTAAAATAAGATTTGTTAATGTTTTTTGATGTAGAATTTAATTTTACACAAAAAAGTATTTGTAAGTTTTTTCAAAAAAAATAATAATTTTCGAGATATATAGGGTCAAACAAAAAGTTTGTAAATATAAATTTTATCTAAGTTTTTCTGTCATAACTTTTAAAGTTTTTAATTAAAATCAGAATTTTTAGGGTTTTTTAATGTAAAATTTAATTTTACATAAAAAAGTATTCTTGAGTTTTTTCAAAAAAACTGATACTTTTCGAGATATATAGGGTCAAACAAAAAGTTTGTAAATATAAATTTAATCTCAGTTTTTCTGTCATAACTTTTAATGTTTTTAATTAAAATCAGATTTTTTTATGTTTTTTGATGTAGAATTTAATATTACACAAAAACGTATTCCTAAGTTTTTTTAAAAAAACTAATACTTTTCGAGATATATAGGGTCAAACAAAAAGTTTGTAAATATCAATTTGATCTTAGTTTTTCTGTCATAACTTTTAACGTTTTTAATTAAAATAAGATTTTTTGATGTAGAATTTAATATTACACAAAAAAGTATTCTTGAGTTTTTTTAAAAAAATCAATACTTTTCGAGATATATAGGGTCAAACAAAAAGTTTGTAAATATAAATTTAATCTCAGTTTTTCTGTCATTACTTTTAACGTTTTTAATTAAAATAAGATTTTTTGATGTAGAATTTAATATTACACAAAAAAGTATTCTTGAGTTTTTTTAAAAAAATCAATACTTTTCGAGATATATAGGGTCAAACAAAACGTTTGTAAATATAAATTTGATCTCAGTTTTTCTGTGATAACTTTTAACGTTTTTAATTAAAATCAGATTTTTTAATGTTTTTTGATGTAGAATTTAATATTACACAAAAAAGTATTTCTAAGTTTTTTTAAAAAAACTAATACTTTTCGAGATATATAGGGTCAAACAAAAAGTTTGTAAATATAAATTTGATCTTAGTTTTTCTGTCATAACTTTTAAAGTTTTTAATTAAAATGAGATTTTTTAATGTTTTTTGATGTAAAATTTAATTTTGCATAAATAAGTATTCCTGAGTTTTTTCAAAAGAACTGATACTTTTCGAGATATACAGGGTCAAACAAAAAGTTTGTAAATATAAATTTAATCTCAGTTTTTCTGTCATTACTTTTAACGTTTTTAATTAAAATAAGATTTTTTGATGTAGAATTTAATATTACACAAAAAAGTATTTCTAAGTTTTTTCAAAAAAACTAATAATTTTCGAGATATATAGGGTCAAACAAAAAGTTTGTAAATATAAATTTGATCTAAGTTTTTCTGTCATAACTTTTAAAGTTTTTAATTTAATTGAGATTTTTTAATGTTTTTTGATGTAAAATTTAATTTTACATAAATAAGTATTCCTGAGTTTTTTCAAAAGAACTGATACTTTTTGAGATATACAGGGTCAAACAAAAAGTTTGTAAATATAAATTTAATCTCAGTTTTTCTGTCAATACTTTTAACGTTTTTAATTAAAATAAGATTTTTTGATGTAGGATTTAATATTACACAAAAAAGTATTCTTGAGTTTTTTTAAAAAAACTAATACTTTTCGAGATATATAGGGTCAAACAAAAAGTTTGTAAATATAAATTTGATCTCAGTTTTTCTGTCATAACTTTTAAAGTTTTTTATTAAAATCAGAATTTTTGGGGTTTTTTAATGTAAAATTTAATTTTACATAAAAAAGTATTCTCGAGTTTTTTCAAAATAACTGATACTTTTCGAGATATATAGGGTCAAACAAAAAGTTTGTAAATATAAATTTAATCTCAGTTTTTCTGTCATAACTTTTAATGTTTTTAATTAAAATCAGATTTTTTAATGTTTTTTGATGTAGAATTTAATATTACACAAAAAAGTATTCCTAAGTTTTTTTAAAAAAACTAATACTTTTTGAGATATATAGGGTCAAACAAAAAGTTTGTAAATATAAATTTAATCTTAGTTTTTCTGTCATAACTTTTAATGTTTTTAATTAAAATCAGGTTTTTTAATGTTTTTTGATGTAAAATTTAATATTACACAAAAAAGTATTCCTAAGTTTTTTTAAAAAAACTAATACTTTTCGAGATATATAGGGTCAAACAAAAAGTTTGTAAATATAAATTTGATCTTAGTTTTTCTGTCATAACTTTTAAAGTTTTTAATTAAAATGAGATTTTTTAATGTTTTTTGATGTAAAATTTAATTTTACATAAATAAGTATTCCTGAGTTTTTTCAAAAGAACTGATACTTTTCGAGATATACAGGGTCAAACAAAAAGTTTGTAAATATAAATTTAATCTCAGTTTTTCTGTCATTACTTTTAACGTTTTTAATTAAAATAAGATTTTTTGATGTAGAATTTAATTTTACACAAAAAAGTATTTTTAAGTTTTTCCAAAAAAAATAATAATTTTCGAGATATATAGGGTCAAACAAAAAGTTTGTAAATATAAATTTGATCTCAGTTTTTCTGTCATAACTTTTAAAGTTTTTAATTAAAATGAGGTTTTTTAACGTTTTTTGATGTAAAATTTAATTTTACATAAAAAAGTATTTTTGAGTTTTTTCAAAAAAACTGATACTTTTCGAGATATACAGAGTCAAACAAAAAGTTTGTAAATATAAATTCTCAGTTTTTCTGTCATAACTTTTAACGTTTTTAATTAAAATAAGATTTTTTGATGTAGAATTTAATATTACACAAAAAAGTATTCTTGAGTTTTTTTAAAAAAACTAATACTTTTCGAGATATATAGGGTCAAACAAAAAGTTTGTAAATATAAATTTGATCTCAGTTTTTCTGTCATAACTTTTAAAGTTTTTTATTAAAATCAGAATTTTTGGGGTTTTTTAATGTAAAATTTAATTTTACATAAAAAAGTATTCTTGAGTTTTTTCAAAAAAACTGATACTTTTCGAGATATATAGGGTCAAACAAAAAGTTTGTAAATATAAATTTAATCTCAGTTTTTCTGTCATAACTTTTAATGTTTTTAATTAAAATCAGATTTTTTAATGTTTTTTGATGTAGAATTTAATATTACACAAAAAAGTATTCCTAAGTTTTTTTAAAAAAAATAATACTTTTCGAGATATATAGGGTCAAACAAAAAGTTTGTAAATATAAATTTGATCTTAGTTTTTCTGTCATAACTTTTAAAGTTTTTAATTAAAATGAGATTTTTTAATGTTTTTTGATGTAAAATTTAATTTTACACAAGTAAGTATTCCTGAGTTTTTTCAAAAGAACTGATACTTTTCGAGATATACAGGGTCAAACAAAAAGTTTGTAAATATAAATTTAATCTCAGTTTTTCTGTCATTACTTTTAACGTTTTTAATTAAAATAAGATTTTTTGATGTAGAATTTAATATTACACAAAAAAGTATTCCTGAGTTTTTTTAAAAAAACTAATACTTTTCGAGATATATAGGGTCAAACAAAAAGTTTGTAAATATAAATTTGATCTCAGTTTTTCTGTCATAACTTTTAAAGTTTTTTATTAAAATCAGAATTTTTGCGGTTTTTTAATGTAAAATTTAATTTTACATAAAAAAGTATTCTTGAGTTTTTTCAAAAAAACTGATACTTTTCGAGATATATAGGGTCAAACAAAAAGTTTGTAAATATAAATTTAATCTCAGTTTTTCTGTGATAACTTTTAATGTTTTTAATTAAAATCAGATTTTTTAAGGTTTTTTGATGTAGAATTTAATATTACACAAAAAAGTATTCCTAAGTTTTTTTAAAAAAACTAATACTTTTCGAGATATATAGGGTCAAACAAAAAGTTTGTAAATATAAATTTGATCTTAGTTTTTCTGTCATAACTTTTAAAGTTTTTAATTAAAATGAGATTTTTTAATGTTTTTTTATGTAAAATTTAATTTTACATAAATAAGTATTCCTGAGTTTTTTCAAAAGAACTGATACTTTTAGAGATATACAGGGTCAAACAAAAAGTTTGTAAATATAAATTTAATCTCAGTTTTTCTGTCATTACTTTTAACGTTTTTAATTAAAATAAGATTTTTTGATGTAGAATTTAATATTACACAAAAAAGTATTCTTGAGTTTTTTTAAAAAAACTAATACTTTTCGAGATATATAGGGTCAAACAAAAAGTTTGCAAATATAAATTTGATCTCAGTTTTTCTGTCATAACTTTTAAAGTTTTTTATTAAAATCAGAATTTTTGGGGTTTTTTGATGTAAAATTTAATTTTACATAAAAAAGTATTCTTGAGTTTTTTCAAAAAAACTGATACTTTTCGAGATATATAGGGTCAAACAAAAAGTTTGTAAATATAAATTTAATCTCAGTTTTTCTGTCATAACTTTTAATTTTTTTAATTAAAATAAGATTTTTTAATGTTTTTGATGTAGAATTTAATTCTACACAAAAAAGTAATTTTAAGTTTTTTCAAAAAAACTAATAATTTTCGAGATATATAGGGTCAAACAAAAAGTTTGTAAATATAAATTTGATCTAAGTTTTTCTGTCATAACTTTTAAAGTTTTTAATTTAATTGAGATTTTTTAATGTTTTTTGATGTAAAATTTAATTTTACATAAATAAGTATTCCTGAGTTTTTTCAAAAGAACTGATACTTTTTGAGATATACAGGGTCAAACAAAAAGTTTGTAAATATAAATTTAATCTCAGTTTTTCTGTCAATACTTTTAACGTTTTTAATTAAAATAAGATTTTTTGATGTAGGATTTAATATTACACAAAAAAGTATTCTTGAGTTTTTTTAAAAAAACTAATACTTTTCGAGATATATAGGGTCAAACAAAAAGTTTGTAAATATAAATTTGATCTCAGTTTTTCTGTCATAACTTTTAAAGTTTTTTATTAAAATCAGAATTTTTGGGGTTTTTTAATGTAAAATTTAATTTTACATAAAAAAGTATTCTCGAGTTTTTTCAAAATAACTGATACTTTTCGAGATATATAGGGTCAAACAAAAAGTTTGTAAATATAAATTTAATCTCAGTTTTTCTGTCATAACTTTTAATGTTTTTAATTAAAATCAGATTTTTTAATGTTTTTTGATGTAGAATTTAATATTACACAAAAAAGTATTTCTAAGTTTTTTTAAAAAAACTAATACTTTTTGAGATATATAGGGTCAAACAAAAAGTTTGTAAATATAAATTTGATCTTAGTTTTTCTGTCATAACTTTTAAAGTTTTTAATTAAAATGAGATTTTTTAATGTTTTTTGATGTAAAATTTAATTTTACATAAATAAGTATTCCTGAGTTTTTTCAAAAGAACTGATACTTTTCGAGATATACAGGGTCAAACAAAAAGTTTGTAAATATAAATTTAATCTTAGTTTTTCTGTCATTACTTTTAACGTTTTTAATTAAAATAAGATTTTTTGATGTAGAATTTAATATTACACAAAAAAGTATTCTTGAGTTTTTTTAAAAAAACTAATACTTTTCTAGATATATAGGGTCAAACAAAAACTGATACTTTTCGAGATATATAGGGTCAAACAAAAAGTTTGTAAATATAAATTTAATCTTAGTTTTTCTGTCATAACTTTTAATGTTTTTAATTAAAATCAGGTTTTTTAATGTTTTTTGATGTAAAATTTAATATTACACAAAAAAGTATTCCTAAGTTTTTTTAAAAAAACTAATACTTTTCGAGATATATAGGGTCAAACAAAAAGTTTGTAAATATAAATTTGATCTTAGTTTTTCTGTCATAACTTTTAAAGTTTTTAATTAAAATGGGATTTTTTAATGTTTTTTGATGTAAAATTTAATTTTACATAAATAAGTATTCCTGAGTTTTTTCAAAAGAACTGATACTTTTCGAGATATACAGGGTCAAACAAAAAGTTTGTAAATATAAATTTAATCTCAGTTTTTCTGTCATTACTTTTAACGTTTTTAATTAAAATAAGAATTTTTGATGTAGAATTTAATTTTACACAAAAAAGTATTTTTAAGTTTTTCCAAAAAAAATAATAATTTTCGAGATATATAGGGTCAAACAAAAAGTTTGTAAATATAAATTTGATCTCAGTTTTTCTGTCATAACTTTTAAAGTTTTTAATTAAAATGAGGTTTTTTAACGTTTTTTGATGTAAAATTTAATTTTACATAAAAAAGTATTTTTGAGTTTTTTCAAAAAAACTGATACTTTTCGAGATATACAGAGTCAAACAAAAAGTTTGTAAATATAAATTCTCAGTTTTTCTGTCATAACTTTTAACGTTTTTAATTAAAATAAGATTTTTTGATGTAGAATTTAATATTACACAAAAAAGTATTCTTGAGTTTTTTTAAAAAAACTAATACTTTTCGAGATATATAGGGTCAAACAAAAAGTTTGTAAATATAAATTTGATCTCAGTTTTTCTGTCATAACTTTTAAAGTTTTTTATTAAAATCAGAATTTTTGGGGTTTTTTAATGTAAAATTTAATTTTACATAAAAAAGTATTCTTGAGTTTTTTCAAAAAAACTGATACTTTTCGAGATATATAGGGTCAAACAAAAAGTTTGTAAATATAAATTTAATCTCAGTTTTTCTGTCATAACTTTTAATGTTTTTAATTAAAATCAGATTTTTTAATGTTTTTTGATGTAGAATTTAATATTACACAAAAAAGTATTCCTAAGTTTTTTTAAAAAAAATAATACTTTTCGAGATATATAGGGTCAAACAAAAAGTTTGTAAATATAAATTTGATCTTAGTTTTTCTGTCATAACTTTTAAAGTTTTTAATTAAAATGAGATTTTTTAATGTTTTTTGATGTAAAATTTAATTTTACACAAGTAAGTATTCCTGAGTTTTTTCAAAAGAACTGATACTTTTCGAGATATACAGGGTCAAACAAAAAGTTTGTAAATATAAATTTAATCTCAGTTTTTCTGTCATTACTTTTAACGTTTTTAATTAAAATAAGATTTTTTGATGTAGAATTTAATATTACACAAAAAAGTATTCCTGAGTTTTTTTAAAAAAACTAATACTTTTCGAGATATATAGGGTCAAACAAAAAGTTTGTAAATATAAATTTGATCTCAGTTTTTCTGTCATAACTTTTAAAGTTTTTTATTAAAATCAGAATTTTTGCGGTTTTTTAATGTAAAATTTAATTTTACATAAAAAAGTATTCTTGAGTTTTTTCAAAAAAACTGATACTTTTCGAGATATATAGGGTCAAACAAAAAGTTTGTAAATATAAATTTAATCTCAGTTTTTCTGTGATAACTTTTAATGTTTTTAATTAAAATCAGATTTTTTAAGGTTTTTTGATGTAGAATTTAATATTACACAAAAAAGTATTCCTAAGTTTTTTTAAAAAAACTAATACTTTTCGAGATATATAGGGTCAAACAAAAAGTTTGTAAATATAAATTTGATCTTAGTTTTTCTGTCATAACTTTTAAAGTTTTTAATTAAAATGAGATTTTTTAATGTTTTTTTATGTAAAATTTAATTTTACATAAATAAGTATTCCTGAGTTTTTTCAAAAGAACTGATACTTTTAGAGATATACAGGGTCAAACAAAAAGTTTGTAAATATAAATTTAATCTCAGTTTTTCTGTCATTACTTTTAACGTTTTTAATTAAAATAAGATTTTTTGATGTAGAATTTAATATTACACAAAAAAGTATTCTTGAGTTTTTTTAAAAAAACTAATACTTTTCGAGATATATAGGGTCAAACAAAAAGTTTGCAAATATAAATTTGATCTCAGTTTTTCTGTCATAACTTTTAAAGTTTTTTATTAAAATCAGAATTTTTGGGGTTTTTTGATGTAAAATTTAATTTTACATAAAAAAGTATTCTTGAGTTTTTTCAAAAAAACTGA
Organism: Altica lythri; assembly: GCA_964028335.1. Taxonomy (NCBI): domain Eukaryota; kingdom Metazoa; phylum Arthropoda; class Insecta; order Coleoptera; family Chrysomelidae; genus Altica; species Altica lythri. The sequence goes on from CAXIIO010001191.1 coordinate 790,643, forward strand.
TACTTTTCGAGATATATAGGGTCAAACAAAAAGTTTGTAAATATAAATTTAATCTCAGTTTTTCTGTCATAACTTTTAATTTTTTTAATTAAAATAAGATTTTTTAATGTTTTTGATGTAGAATTTAATTCTACACAAAAAAGTAATTTTAAGTTTTTTCAAAAAAACTAATAATTTTCGAGATATATAGGGTCAAACAAAAAGTTTGTAAATATAAATTTGATCTAAGTTTTTCTGTCATAACTTTTAAAGTTTTTAATTAAAATGAGATTTTTTAATGTTTTTTGATGTAAAATTTAATTTTACATAAATAACTATTCCTAAATTTTTCAAAAGAACTGATACTTTTTGAGATATACAGGGTCAAACAAAAAGTTTGTAAATATAAATTTAATCTCAGTTTTTCTGTCATTACTTTTAACGTTTTTAATTAAAATAAGATTTTTTGATGTAGAATTTAATATTACACAAAAAAGTATTCCTGAGTTTTTTTAAAAAAACTAATACTTTTCGAGATATATAGGGTCAAACAAAAAGTTTGTAAATATAAATTTGATCTCAGTTTTTCTGTCATAACTTTTAAAGTTTTTTATTAAAATCAGAATTTTTGGGGTTTTTTAATGTAAAATTTAATTTTACATAAAAAAGTATTCTTGAGTTTTTTCAAAAAAACTGATACTTTTCGAGATATATAGGGTCAAACAAAAAGTTTGTAAATATAAATTTAATCTCAGTTTTTCTGTCATAACTTTTAATGTTTTTAATTAAAATTAGATTTTTTAATGTTTTTTGATGTAGAATTTAATATTACACAAAAAAGTATTCCTAAGTTTTTTTAAAAAAACTAATACTTTTCGAGATATATAGGGTCAAACAAAAAGTTTGTAAATATAAATTTGATCTTAGTTTTTCTGTCATAACTTTTAAAGTTTTTAATTAAAATGAGATTTTTTAATATTTTTTGATGTAAAATTTAATTTTACACAAGTAAGTATTCCTGAGTTTTTTCAAAAGAACTGATACTTTTCGAGATATACAGGGTCAAACAAAAAGTTTGTAAATATAAATTTAATCTCAGTTTTTCTGTCATTACTTTTAACGTTTTTAATTAAAATAAGATTTTTTGATGTAGAATTTAATATTACACAAAAAAGTATTCCTGAGTTTTTTTAAAAAAACAAATACTTTTCGAGATATATAGGGTCAAACAAAAAGTTTGTAAATATAAATTTGATCTCAGTTTTTCTGTCATAACTTTTAAAGTTTTTTATTAAAATCAGAATTTTTGGGGTTTTTTAATGTAAAATTTAATTTTACATAAAAAAGTATTCTTGAGTTTTTTCAAAAAAACTGATACTTTTCGAGATATATAGGGTCAAACAAAAAGTTTGTAAATATAAATTTAATCTCAGTTTTTCTGTGATAACTTTTAATGTTTTTAATTAAAATCAGATTTTTTAAGGTTTTTTGATGTAGAATTTAATATTACACAAAAAAGTATTCCTAAGTTTTTTTAAAAAAACTAATACTTTTCGAGATATATAGGGTCAAACAAAAAGTTTGTAAATATAAATTTGATCTTAGTTTTTCTGTCATAACTTTTAAAGTTTTTAATTAAAATGAGATTTTTTAATGTTTTTTGATGTAAAATTTAATTTTACACAAGTAAGTATACCTGAGTTTTTTCAAAAGAACTGATACTTTTCGAGATATACAGGGTCAAACAAAAAGTTTGTAAATATAAATTTAATCTCAGTTTTTCTGTCATTACTTTTAACGTTTTTAATTAAAATAAGATTTTTTGATGTAGAATTTAATATTACACAAAAAAGTATTCCTGAGTTTTTTTAAAAAAACAAATACTTTTCGAGATATATAGGGTCAAACAAAAAGTTTGTAAATATAAATTTGATCTCAGTTTTTCTGTCATAACTTTTAAAGTTTTTTATTAAAATCAGAATTTTTGGAGTTTTTTAATGTAAAATTTAATTTTACATAAAAAAGTATTCTTGAGTTTTTTCAAAAAAACTGATACTTTTCGAGATATATAGGGTCAAACAAAAAGTTTGTAAATATAAATTTAATTTCAGTTTTTCTGTCATAACTTTTAATGTTTTTAATTAAAATCGGATTTTTTTATGTTTTTTGATGTAGAATTTAATATTACAAAAAAAAGTATTCCTAAGTTTTTTTAAAAAAACTAATACTTTTCGAGATATATAGGGTCAAACAAAAAGTTTGTAAATATAAATTTGATCTTAGTTTTTCTGTCATAACTTTTAAAGTTTTTAAATAAAATGAGATTTTTTAATGTTTTTTGATGTAAAATTTAATTTTACATAAATAAGTATTCCTGAGTTTTTTCAAAAGAACTGATACTTTTCGAGATATACAGGGTCAAACAAAAAGTTTGTAAATATAAATTTAATCTCAGTTTTTCTATCATTACTTTTAACGTTTTTAATTAAAATAAGATTTTTTGATTTAGAATTTAATATTACACAAAAAAGTATTCTTGAGTTTTTTTAAAAAAACTAATACTTTTCGAGATATATAGGGTCAAACAAAAAGTTTGTAAATATAAATTTAATCTCAGTTTTTCTGTCATAACTTTTAAAGTTTTTTATTAAAATCAGAATTTTTGGGGTTTTTTAATGTAAAATTTAATTTTACATAAAAAAGTATTCTTGAGTTTTTTCAAAAAAACTGATACTTTTCGAGATATATAGGGTCAAACAAAAAGTTTGTAAATATAAATTTAATCTCAGTTTTTCTGTCATAACTTTTAATTTTTTTAATTAAAATAAGATTTTTTAATGTTTTTTGATGTAGAATTTAATTCTACACAAAAAAGTAATTTTAAGTTTTTTCAAAAAAACTAATAATTTTCGAGATATATAGGGTCAAACAAAAAGTTTGTAAATATAAATTTGATCTAAGTTTTTCTGTCATAACTTTTAAAGTTTTTAATTAAAATGAGATTTTTTAATGTTTTTTGATGTAAAATTTAATTTTACATAAATAACTATTCCTAAATTTTTCAAAAGAACTGATACTTTTTGAGATATACAGGGTCAAACAAAAAGTTTGTAAATATAAATTTAATCTCAGTTTTTCTGTCATAACTTTTAATTTTTTTAATTAAAATAAGATTTTTTAATGTTTTTTGATGTAGAATTTAATTCTACACAAAAAAGTAATTTTAAGTTTTTTCAAAAAAACTAATAATTTTCGAGATATATAGGGTCAAACAAAAAGTTTGTAAATATAAATTTGATCTAAGTTTTTCTGTCATAACTTTTAAAGTTTTTAATTAAAATGAGATTTTTTAATGTTTTTTGATGTAAAATTTAATTTTACATAAATAACTATTCCTAAATTTTTCAAAAGAACTGATACTTTTTGAGATATACAGGGTCAAACAAAAAGTTTGTAAATATAAATTTAATCTCAGTTTTTCTGTCATTACTTTTAACGTTTTTAATTAAAATAAGATTTTTTGATGTAGAATTTAATATTACACAAAAAAGTATTCTTGAGTTTTTTTAAAAAAACTAATACTTTTCGAGATATATAGGGTCAAACAAAAAGTTTGTAAATATAAATTTGATCTCAGTTTTTCTGTCATAACTTTTAAAGTTTTTTATTAAAATCAGAATTTTTGGAGTTTTTTAATGTAAAATTTAATTTTACATAAAAAAGTATTCTTGAGTTTTTTCAAAAAAACTGATACTTTTCGAGATATATAGGGTCAAACAAAAAGTTTGTAAATATAAATTTAATTTCAGTTTTTCTGTCATAACTTTTAATGTTTTTAATTAAAATCGGATTTTTTTATGTTTTTTGATGTAGAATTTAATATTACAAAAAAAAGTATTCCTAAGTTTTTTTAAAAAAACTAATACTTTTCGAGATATATAGGGTCAAACAAAAAGTTTGTAAATATAAATTTGATCTTAGTTTTTCTGTCATAACTTTTAAAGTTTTTAAATAAAATGAGATTTTTTAATGTTTTTTGATGTAAAATTTAATTTTACATAAATAAGTATTCCTGAGTTTTTTCAAAAGAACTGATACTTTTCGAGATATACAGGGTCAAACAAAAAGTTTGTAAATATAAATTTAATCTCAGTTTTTCTATCATTACTTTTAACGTTTTTAATTAAAATAAGATTTTTTGATTTAGAATTTAATATTACACAAAAAAGTATTCTTGAGTTTTTTTAAAAAAACTAATACTTTTCGAGATATATAGGGTCAAACAAAAAGTTTGTAAATATAAATTTAATCTCAGTTTTTCTGTCATAACTTTTAAAGTTTTTTATTAAAATCAGAATTTTTGGGGTTTTTTAATGTAAAATTTAATTTTACATAAAAAAGTATTCTTGAGTTTTTTCAAAAAAACTGATACTTTTCGAGATATATAGGGTCAAACAAAAAGTTTGTAAATATAAATTTAATCTCAGTTTTTCTGTCATAACTTTTAATTTTTTTAATTAAAATAAGATTTTTTAATGTTTTTTGATGTAGAATTTAATTCTACACAAAAAAGTAATTTTAAGTTTTTTCAAAAAAACTAATAATTTTCGAGATATATAGGGTCAAACAAAAAGTTTGTAAATATAAATTTGATCTAAGTTTTTCTGTCATAACTTTTAAAGTTTTTAATTAAAATGAGATTTTTTAATGTTTTTTGATGTAAAATTTAATTTTACATAAATAACTATTCCTAAATTTTTCAAAAGAACTGATACTTTTTGAGATATACAGGGTCAAACAAAAAGTTTGTAAATATAAATTTAATCTCAGTTTTTCTGTCATAACTTTTAATTTTTTTAATTAAAATAAGATTTTTTAATGTTTTTTGATGTAGAATTTAATTCTACACAAAAAAGTAATTTTAAGTTTTTTTAAAAAAACTAATAATTTTCGAGATATATAGGGTCAAACAAAAAGTTTGTAAATATAAATTTGATCTAAGTTTTTCTGTCATAACTTTTAAAGTTTTTAATTAAAATGAGATTTTTTAATGTTTTTTGATGTAAAATTTAATTTTACATAAATAACTATTCCTAAATTTTTCAAAAGAACTGATACTTTTTGAGATATACAGGGTCAAACAAAAAGTTTGTAAATATAAATTTAATCTCAGTTTTTCTGTCATTACTTTTAACGTTTTTAATTAAAATAAGATTTTTTGATGTAGAATTTAATATTACACAAAAAAGTATTCTTGAGTTTTTTTAAAAAAACTAATACTTTTCGAGATATATAGGGTCAAACAAAAAGTTTGTAAATATAAATTTGATCTCAGTTTTTCTGTCATAACTTTTAAAGTTTTTTATTAAAATCAGAATTTTTGGAGTTTTTTAATGTAAAATTTAATTTTACATAAAAAAGTATTCTTGAGTTTTTTCAAAAAAACTGATACTTTTCGAGATATATAGGGTCAAACAAAAAGTTTGTAAATATAAATTTAATTTCAGTTTTTCTGTCATAACTTTTAATGTTTTTAATTAAAATCAGATTTTTTAATGTTTTTTGATGTAGAATTTAATATTACAAAAAAAAGTATTCCTAAGTTTTTTTAAAAAAAACTAATACTTTTCGAGATATATAGGGTCAAACAAAAAGTTTGTAAATATAAATTTGATCTTAGTTTTTCTGTCATAACTTTTAAAGTTTTTAAATAAAATGAGATTTGTTAATGTTTTTTGATGTAAAATTTAATTTTACATAAATAAGTATTCCTGAGTTTTTTCAAAAGAACTGATACTTTTCGAGATATACAGGGTCAAACAAAAAGTTTGTAAATATAAATTTAATCTCAGTTTTTCTGTCATTACTTTTAACGTTTTTAATTAAAATAAGATTTTTTGATTTAGAATTTAATATTACACAAAAAAGTATTCTTGAGTTTTTTTAAAAAAACTAATACTTTTCGAGATATATAGGGTCAAACAAAAAGTTTGTAAATATAAATTTAATCTCAGTTTTTCTGTCATAACTTTTAAAGTTTTTTATTAAAATCAGAATTTTTGGGGTTTTTTAATGTAAAATTTAATTTTACATAAAAAAGTATTCTTGAGTTTTTTCAAAAAAACTGATACTTTTCGAGATATATAGGGTCAAACAAAAAGTTTGTTAAAATAAATTTAATCTCAGTTTTTCTGTCATAACTTTTAATTTTTTTAATTAAAATAAGATTTTTTAATGTTTTTTGATGTAGAATTTAATTCTACACAAAAAAGTAATTTTAAGTTTTTTTAAAAAAACTAATACTTTTCGAGATATATAGGGTCAAACAAAAAGTTTGTAAATATAAATTTGATCTCAGTTTTTCTGTCATAACTTTTAAAGTTTTTTATTAAAATCAGAATTTTTGGGGTTTTTTAATGTAAAATTTAATTTTACATAAAAAAGTATTCTTGAGTTTTTTCAAAAAAACTGATACTTTTCGAGATATATAGGGTCAAACAAAAAGTTTGTAAATATAAATTTATTCTCAGTTTTTCTGTCATAACTTTTAATGTTTTTAATTAAAATCAGATTTTTTAATGTTTTTTGATGTAGAATTTAATATTACACAAAAAAGTATTCCTAAGTTTTTTTAAAAAAACTAATACTTTTCGAGATATATAGGGTCAAACAAAAAGTTTGTAAATATAAATTTGATCTTAGTTTTTCTGTCATAACTTTTAAAGTTTTTAATTAAAATGAGATTTTTTAATGTTTTTTGATGTAAAATTTAATTTTACACAAGTAAGTATTCCTGAGTTTTTTCAAAAGAACTGATATTTTTCGAGATATACAGGGTCAAACAAAAAGTTTGTAAATATAAATTTAATCTCAGTTTTTCTGTCATTACTTTTAACGTTTTTAATTAAAATAAGATTTTTTGATGTAGAATTTAATATTGCACAAAAAAGTATTCTTGAGTTTTTTTAAAAAAACTAATACTTTTCGAGATATATAGGGTCAAACAAAAAGTTTGTAAATATAAATTTGATCTCAGTTTTTCTGTCATAACTTTTAAAGTTTTTTATTAAAATCAGAATTTTTGCGGTTTTTTAATGTAAAATTTAATTTTACATAAAAAAGTATTCTTGAGTTTTTTCAAAAAAACTGATACTTTTCGAGATATATAGGGTCAAACAAAAAGTTTGTAAATATAAATTTAATCTCAGTTTTTCTGTGATAACTTTTAATGTTTTTAATTAAAATCAGATTTTTTAAGGTTTTTTGATGTAGAATTTAATATTACACAAAAAAGTATTCCTAAGTTTTTTTAAAAAAACTAATACTTTTCGAGATATATAGGGTCAAACAAAAAGTTTGTAAATATAAATTTGATCTTAGTTTTTCTGTCATAACTTTTAAAGTTTTTAATTAAAATGAGATTTTTTAATGTTTTTTTATGTAAAATTTAATTTTACATAAATAAGTATTCCTGAGTTTTTTCAAAAGAACTGATACTTTTAGAGATATACAGGGTCAAACAAAAAGTTTGTAAATATAAATTTAATCTCAGTTTTTCTGTCATTACTTTTAACGTTTTTAATTAAAATAAGATTTTTTGATGTAGAATTTAATATTACACAAAAAAGTATTCTTGAGTTTTTTTAAAAAAACTAATACTTTTCGAGATATATAGGGTCAAACAAAAAGTTTGTAAATATAAATTTGATCTCAGTTTTTCTGTCATAACTTTTAAAGTTTTTTATTAAAATCAGAATTTTTGGAGTTTTTTAATGTAAAATTTAATTTTACATAAAAAAGTATTCTTGAGTTTTTTCAAAAAAACTGATACTTTTCGAGATATATAGGGTCAAACAAAAAGTTTGTAAATATAAATTTAATTTCAGTTTTTCTGTCATAACTTTTAATGTTTTTAATTAAAATCGGATTTTTTTATGTTTTTTGATGTAGAATTTAATATTACAAAAAAAAGTATTCCTAAGTTTTTTTAAAAAAACTAATACTTTTCGAGATATATAGGGTCAAACAAAAAGTTTGTAAATATAAATTTGATCTTAGTTTTTCTGTCATAACTTTTAAAGTTTTTAAATAAAATGAGATTTTTTAATGTTTTTTGATGTAAAATTTAATTTTACATAAATAAGTATTCCTGAGTTTTTTCAAAAGAACTGATACTTTTCGAGATATACAGGGTCAAACAAAAAGTTTGTAAATATAAATTTAATCTCAGTTTTTCTATCATTACTTTTAACGTTTTTAATTAAAATAAGATTTTTTGATTTAGAATTTAATATTACACAAAAAAGTATTCTTGAGTTTTTTTAAAAAAACTAATACTTTTCGAGATATATAGGGTCAAACAAAAAGTTTGTAAATATAAATTTAATCTCAGTTTTTCTGTCATAACTTTTAAAGTTTTTTATTAAAATCAGAATTTTTGGGGTTTTTTAATGTAAAATTTAATTTTACATAAAAAAGTATTCTTGAGTTTTTTCAAAAAAACTGATACTTTTCGAGATATATAGGGTCAAACAAAAAGTTTGTAAATATAAATTTAATCTCAGTTTTTCTGTCATAACTTTTAATTTTTTTAATTAAAATAAGATTTTTTAATGTTTTTTGATGTAGAATTTAATTCTACACAAAAAAGTAATTTTAAGTTTTTTCAAAAAAACTAATAATTTTCGAGATATATAGGGTCAAACAAAAAGTTTGTAAATATAAATTTGATCTAAGTTTTTCTGTCATAACTTTTAAAGTTTTTAATTAAAATGAGATTTTTTAATGTTTTTTGATGTAAAATTTAATTTTACATAAATAACTATTCCTAAATTTTTCAAAAGAACTGATACTTTTTGAGATATACAGGGTCAAACAAAAAGTTTGTAAATATAAATTTAATCTCAGTTTTTCTGTCATAACTTTTAATTTTTTTAATTAAAATAAGATTTTTTAATGTTTTTTGATGTAGAATTTAATTCTACACAAAAAAGTAATTTTAAGTTTTTTCAAAAAAACTAATAATTTTCGAGATATATAGGGTCAAACAAAAAGTTTGTAAATATAAATTTGATCTAAGTTTTTCTGTCATAACTTTTAAAGTTTTTAATTAAAATGAGATTTTTTAATGTTTTTTGATGTAAAATTTAATTTTACATAAATAACTATTCCTAAATTTTTCAAAAGAACTGATACTTTTTGAGATATACAGGGTCAAACAAAAAGTTTGTAAATATAAATTTAATCTCAGTTTTTCTGTCATTACTTTTAACGTTTTTAATTAAAATAAGATTTTTTGATGTAGAATTTAATATTACACAAAAAAGTATTCTTGAGTTTTTTTAAAAAAACTAATACTTTTCGAGATATATAGGGTCAAACAAAAAGTTTGTAAATATAAATTTGATCTCAGTTTTTCTGTCATAACTTTTAAAGTTTTTTATTAAAATCAGAATTTTTGGAGTTTTTTAATGTAAAATTTAATTTTACATAAAAAAGTATTCTTGAGTTTTTTCAAAAAAACTGATACTTTTCGAGATATATAGGGTCAAACAAAAAGTTTGTAAATATAAATTTAATTTCAGTTTTTCTGTCATAACTTTTAATGTTTTTAATTAAAATCAGATTTTTTAATGTTTTTTGATGTAGAATTTAATATTACAAAAAAAAGTATTCCTAAGTTTTTTTAAAAAAAACTAATACTTTTCGAGATATATAGGGTCAAACAAAAAGTTTGTAAATATAAATTTGATCTTAGTTTTTCTGTCATAACTTTTAAAGTTTTTAAATAAAATGAGATTTGTTAATGTTTTTTGATGTAAAATTTAATTTTACATAAATAAGTATTCCTGAGTTTTTTCAAAAGAACTGATACTTTTCGAGATATACAGGGTCAAACAAAAAGTTTGTAAATATAAATTTAATCTCAGTTTTTCTGTCATTACTTTTAACGTTTTTAATTAAAATAAGATTTTTTGATGTAGAATTTAATATTACACAAAAAAGTATTCCTGAGTTTTTTTAAAAAAACAAATACTTTTCGAGATATATAGGGTCAAACAAAAAGTTTGTAAATATAAATTTAATCTCAGTTTTTCTGTCATAACTTTTAAAGTTTTTTATTAAAATCAGAATTTTTGGGGTTTTTTAATGTAAAATTTAATTTTACATAAAAAAGTATTCTTGAGTTTTTTCAAAAAAACTGATACTTTTCGAGATATATAGGGTCAAACAAAAAGTTTGTAAAAATAAATTTAATCTCAGTTTTTCTGTCATAACTTTTAATTTTTTTAATTAAAATAAGATTTTTTAATGTTTTTTGATGTAGAATTTAATTCTACACAAAAAAGTAATTTTAAGTTTTTTTAAAAAAACTAATACTTTTCGAGATATATAGGGTCAAACAAAAAGTTTGTAAATATAAATTTGATCTCAGTTTTTCTGTCATAACTTTTAAAGTTTTTTATTAAAATCAGAATTTTTGGGGTTTTTTAATGTAAAATTTAATTTTACATAAAAAAGTATTCTTGAGTTTTTTCAAAAAAACTGATACTTTTCGAGATATATAGGGTCAAACAAAAAGTTTGTAAATATAAATTTATTCTCAGTTTTTCTGTCATAACTTTTAATGTTTTTAATTAAAATCAGATTTTTTAATGTTTTTTGATGTAGAATTTAATATTACACAAAAAAGTATTCCTAAGTTTTTTTAAAAAAACTAATACTTTTCGAGATATATAGGGTCAAACAAAAAGTTTGTAAATATAAATTTGATCTTAGTTTTTCTGTCATAACTTTTAAAGTTTTTAATTAAAATGAGATTTTTTAATGTTTTTTGATGTAAAATTTAATTTTACACAAGTAAGTATTCCTGAGTTTTTTCAAAAGAACTGATATTTTTCGAGATATACAGGGTCAAACAAAAAGTTTGTAAATATAAATTTAATCTCAGTTTTTCTGTCATTACTTTTAACGTTTTTAATTAAAATAAGATTTTTTGATGTAGAATTTAATATTGCACAAAAAAGTATTCTTGAGTTTTTTTAAAAAAACTAATACTTTTCGAGATATATAGGGTCAAACAAAAAGTTTGTAAATATAAATTTGATCTCAGTTTTTCTGTCATAACTTTTAAAGTTTTTTATTAAAATCAGAATTTTTGCGGTTTTTTAATGTAAAATTTAATTTTACATAAAAAAGTATTCTTGAGTTTTTTCAAAAAAACTGATACTTTTCGAGATATATAGGGTCAAACAAAAAGTTTGTAAATATAAATTTAATCTCAGTTTTTCTGTGATAACTTTTAATGTTTTTAATTAAAATCAGATTTTTTAAGGTTTTTTGATGTAGAATTTAATATTACACAAAAAAGTATTCCTAAGTTTTTTTAAAAAAACTAATACTTTTCGAGATATATAGGGTCAAACAAAAAGTTTGTAAATATAAATTTGATCTTAGTTTTTCTGTCATAACTTTTAAAGTTTTTAATTAAAATGAGATTTTTTAATGTTTTTTTATGTAAAATTTAATTTTACATAAATAAGTATTCCTGAGTTTTTTCAAAAGAACTGATACTTTTAGAGATATACAGGGTCAAACAAAAAGTTTGTAAATATAAATTTAATCTCAGTTTTTCTGTCATTACTTTTAACGTTTTTAATTAAAATAAGATTTTTTGATGTAGAATTTAATATTACACAAAAAAGTATTCTTGAGTTTTTTTAAAAAAACTAATACTTTTCGAGATATATAGGGTCAAACAAAAAGTTTGCAAATATAAATTTGATCTCAGTTTTTCTGTCATAACTTTTAAAGTTTTTTATTAAAATCAGAATTTTTGGGGTTTTTTGATGTAAAATTTAATTTTACATAAAAAAGTATTCTTGAGTTTTTTCAAAAAAACTGATACTTTTCGAGATATATAGGGTCAAACAAAAAGTTTGTAAATATAAATTTAATCTCAGTTTTTCTGTCATAACTTTTAATTTTTTTAATTAAAATAAGATTTTTTAATGTTTTTTGATGTAGAATTTAATTCTACACAAAAAAGTAATTTTAAGTTTTTTCAAAAAAACTAATAATTTTCGAGATATATAGGGTCAAACAAAAAGTTTGTAAATATAAATTTGATCTAAGTTTTTCTGTCATAACTTTTAAAGTTTTTAATTAAAATGAGATTTTTTAATGTTTTTTGATGTAAAATTTAATTTTACATAAATAACTATTCCTAAATTTTTCAAAAGAACTGATACTTTTTGAGATATACAGGGTCAAACAAAAAGTTTGTAAATATAAATTTAATCTCAGTTTTTCTGTCATTACTTTTAACGTTTTTAATTAAAATAAGATTTTTTGATGTAGAATTTAATATTACACAAAAAAGTATTCTTGAGTTTTTTTAAAAAAACTAATACTTTTCGAGATATATAGGGTCAAACAAAAAGTTTGTAAATATAAATTTGATCTCAGTTTTTCTGTCATAACTTTTAAAGTTTTTTATTAAAATCAGAATTTTTGGGGTTTTTTAATGTAAAATTTAATTTTACATAAAAAAGTATTCTTGAGTTTTTTCAAAAAAACTGATACTTTTCGAGATATATAGGGTCAAACAAAAAGTTTGTAAATATAAATTTAATCTCAGTTTTTCTGTCATAACTTTTAATGTTTTTAATTAAAATCAGATTTTTTAATGTTTTTTGATGTAGAATTTAATATTACACAAAAAAGTATTCCTAAGTTTTTTTAAAAAAACTAATACTTTTCGAGATATATAGGGTCAAACAAAAAGTTTGTAAATATAAATTTGATCTTAGTTTTTCTGTCATAACTTTTAAAGTTTTTAATTAAAATGAGATTTTTTAATATTTTTTGATGTAAAATTTAATTTTACACAAGTAAGTATTTCTGAGTTTTTTCAAAAGAACTGATACTTTTCGAGATATACAGGGTCAAACAAAAAGTTTGTAAATATAAATTTAATCTCAGTTTTTCTGTCATTACTTTTAACGTTTTTAATTAAAATAAGATTTTTTGATGTAGAATTTAATATTACACAAAAAAGTATTCCTGAGTTTTTTTAAAAAAACAAATACTTTTCGAGATATATAGGGTCAAACAAAAAGTTTGTAAATATAAATTTGATCTCAGTTTTTCTGTCATAACTTTTAAAGTTTTTTATTAAAATCAGAATTTTTGAGGTTTTTTAATGTAAAATTTAATTTTACATAAAAAAGTATTCTTGAGTTTTTTCAAAAAAACTGATACTTTTCGAGATATATAGGGTCAAACAAAAAGTTTGTAAATATAAATTTAATCTCAGTTTTTCTGTGATAACTTTTAATGTTTTTAATTAAAATCAGATTTTTTAAGGTTTTTTGATGTAGAATTTAATATTACACAAAAAAGTATTCCTAAGTTTTTTTAAAAAAACTAATACTTTTCGAGATATATAGGGTCAAACAAAAAGTTTGTAAATATAAATTTGATCTCAGTTTTTCTGTCATAACTTTTAAAGTTTTTTATTAAAATCAGAATTTTTGGGGTTTTTTAATGTAAAATTTAATTTTACATAAAAAAGTATTCTTGAGTTTTTTCAAAAAAACTGATACTTTTCGAGATATATAGGGTCAAACAAAAAGTTTGTAAATATAAATTTAATCTCAGTTTTTCTTTCATAACTTTTAATGTTTTTAATTAAAATCAGATTTTTTAATGTTTTTTTATGTAGAATTTAATATTACACAAAAAAGTATTCCTAAGTTTTTTTAAAAAAACTAATACTTTTCGAGATATATAGGGTCAAACAAAAAGTTTGTAAATATAAATTTGATCTTAGTTTTTCTGTCATAACTTTTAAAGTTTTTAATTAAAATGAGATTTTTTTATGTTTTTTGATGTAAAATTTAATTTTACACAAGTAAGTATACCTGAGTTTTTTCAAAAGAACTGATACTTTTCGAGATATACAGGGTCAAACAAAAAGTTTGTAAATATAAATTTAATCTCAGTTTTTCTGTCATTACTTTTAACGTTTTTAATTAAAATAAGATTTTTTGATGTAGAATTTAATATTACACAAAAAAGTATTCCTGAGTTTTTTTAAAAAAACAAATACTTTTCGAGATATATAGGGTCAAACAAAAAGTTTGTAAATATAAATTTGATCTCAGTTTTTCTGTCATAACTTTTAAAGTTTTTTATTAAAATCAGAATTTTTGGGGTTTTTTAATGTAAAATTTAATTTTACATAAAAAAGTATTCTTGAGTTTTTTCAAAAAAACTGATACTTTTCGAGATATATAGGGTCAAACAAAAAGTTTGTAAATATAAATTTAATCTCAGTTTTTCTGTCATAACTTTTAATTTTTTTAATTAAAATAAGATTTTTTAATGTTTTTTGATGTAGAATTTAATTCTACACAAAAAAGTAATTTTAAGTTTTTTCAAAAAAACTAATAATTTTCAAGATATATAGGGTCAAACAAAAAGTTTGTAAATATAAATTTGATCTAAGTTTTTCTGTCATAACTTTTAAAGTTTTTAATTAAAATGAGATTTTTTAATGTTTTTTGATGTAAAATTTAATTTTACATAAATAACTATTCCTAAATTTTTCAAAAGAACTGATACTTTTTGAGATATACAGGGTCAAACAAAAAGTTTGTAAATATAAATTTAATCTCAGTTTTTCTGTCATTACTTTTAACGTTTTTAATTAAAATAAGATTTTTTGATGTAGAATTTAATATTACACAAAAAAGTATTCTTGAGTTTTTTTAAAAAAACTAATACTTTTCGAGATATATAGGGTCAAACAAAAAGTTTGTAAATATAAATTTGATCTCAGTTTTTCTGTCATAACTTTTAAAGTTTTTTATTAAAATCAGAATTTTTGGAGTTTTTTAATGTAAAATTTAATTTTACATAAAAAAGTATTCTTGAGTTTTTTCAAAAAAACTGATACTTTTCGAGATATATAGGGTCAAACAAAAAGTTTGTAAATATAAATTTAATTTCAGTTTTTCTGTCATAACTTTTAATGTTTTTAATTAAAATCAGATTTTTTTATGTTTTTTGATGTAGAATTTAATATTACACAAAAAAGTATTCCTGAGTTTTTTTAAAAAAACTAATACTTTTCGAGATATATAGGGTCAAACAAAAAGTTTGTAAATATAAATTTGATCTCAGTTTTTCTGTCATAACTTTTAAAGTTTTTTATTAAAATCAGAATTTTTGAGGTTTTTTAATGTAAAATTTAATTTTACATAAAAAAGTATTCTTGAGTTTTTTCAAAAAAACTGATACTTTTCGAGATATATAGGGTCAAACAAAAAGTTTGTAAATATAAATTTAATCTCAGTTTTTCTGTGATAACTTTTAATGTTTTTAATTAAAATCAGATTTTTTAAGGTTTTTTGATGTAGAATTTAATATTACACAAAAAAGTATTCCTAAGTTTTTTTAAAAAAACTAATACTTTTCGAGATATATAGGGTCAAACAAAAAGTTTGTAAATATAAATTTGATCTCAGTTTTTCTGTCATAACTTTTAAAGTTTTTTATTAAAATCAGAATTTTTGGGGTTTTTTAATGTAAAATTTAATTTTACATAAAAAAGTATTCTTGAGTTTTTTCAAAAAAACTGATACTTTTCGAGATATATAGGGTCAAACAAAAAGTTTGTAAATATAAATTTAATCTCAGTTTTTCTTTCATAACTTTTAATGTTTTTAATTAAAATCAGATTTTTTAATGTTTTTTTATGTAGAATTTAATATTACACAAAAAAGTATTCCTAAGTTTTTTTAAAAAAACTAATACTTTTCGAGATATATAGGGTCAAACAAAAAGTTTGTAAATATAAATTTGATCTTAGTTTTTCTGTCATAACTTTTAAAGTTTTTAATTAAAATGAGATTTTTTTATGTTTTTTGATGTAAAATTTAATTTTACACAAGTAAGTATACCTGAGTTTTTTCAAAAGAACTGATACTTTTCGAGATATACAGGGTCAAACAAAAAGTTTGTAAATATAAATTTAATCTCAGTTTTTCTGTCATTACTTTTAACGTTTTTAATTAAAATAAGATTTTTTGATGTAGAATTTAATATTACACAAAAAAGTATTCCTGAGTTTTTTTAAAAAAACAAATACTTTTCGAGATATATAGGGTCAAACAAAAAGTTTGTAAATATAAATTTGATCTCAGTTTTTCTGTCATAACTTTTAAAGTTTTTTATTAAAATCAGAATTTTTGGGGTTTTTTAATGTAAAATTTAATTTTACATAAAAAAGTATTCTTGAGTTTTTTCAAAAAAACTGATACTTTTCGAGATATATAGGGTCAAACAAAAAGTTTGTAAATATAAATTTAATCTCAGTTTTTCTGTCATAACTTTTAATTTTTTTAATTAAAATAAGATTTTTTAATGTTTTTTGATGTAGAATTTAATTCTACACAAAAAAGTAATTTTAAGTTTTTTCAAAAAAACTAATAATTTTCAAGATATATAGGGTCAAACAAAAAGTTTGTAAATATAAATTTGATCTAAGTTTTTCTGTCATAACTTTTAAAGTTTTTAATTAAAATGAGATTTTTTAATGTTTTTTGATGTAAAATTTAATTTTACATAAATAACTATTCCTAAATTTTTCAAAAGAACTGATACTTTTTGAGATATACAGGGTCAAACAAAAAGTTTGTAAATATAAATTTAATCTCAGTTTTTCTGTCATTACTTTTAACGTTTTTAATTAAAATAAGATTTTTTGATGTAGAATTTAATATTACACAAAAAAGTATTCTTGAGTTTTTTTAAAAAAACTAATACTTTTCGAGATATATAGGGTCAAACAAAAAGTTTGTAAATATAAATTTGATCTCAGTTTTTCTGTCATAACTTTTAAAGTTTTTTATTAAAATCAGAATTTTTGGAGTTTTTTAATGTAAAATTTAATTTTACATAAAAAAGTATTCTTGAGTTTTTTCAAAAAAACTGATACTTTTCGAGATATATAGGGTCAAACAAAAAGTTTGTAAATATAAATTTAATTTCAGTTTTTCTGTCATAACTTTTAATGTTTTTAATTAAAATCAGATTTTTTTATGTTTTTTGATGTAGAATTTAATATTACAAAAAAAAGTATTCCTAAGTTTTTTTAAAAAAACTAATACTTTTCGAGATATATAGGGTCAAACAAAAAGTTTGTAAATATAAATTTGATCTTAGTTTTTCTGTCATAACTTTTAAAGTTTTTAAATAAAATGAGATTTTTTAATGTTTTTTGATGTAGAATTTAATTTTACATAAATAAGTATTCCTGAGTTTTTTCAAAAGAACTGATACTTTTCGAGATATACAGGGTCAAACAAAAAGTTTGTAAATATAAATTTAATCTCAGTTTTTCTATCATTACTTTTAACGTTTTTAATTAAAATAAGATTTTTTGATTTAGAATTTAATATTACACAAAAAAGTATTCTTGAGTTTTTTTTAAAAAACTAATACTTTTCGAGATATATAGGGTCAAACAAAAAGTTTGTAAATATAAATTTGATCTCAGTTTTTCTGTCATAACTTTTAAAGTTTTTTATTAAAATCAGAATTTTTGGGGTTTTTTAATGTAAAATTTAATTTTACATAAAAAAGTATTCTTGAGTTTTTTCAAAAAAACTGATACTTTTCGAGATATATAGGGTCAAACAAAAAGTTTGTAAATATAAATTTAATCTCAGTTTTTCTGTGATAACTTTTAATGTTTTTAATTAAAATCAGATTTTTTAAGGTTTTTTGATGTAGAATTTAATATTACACAAAAAAGTATTCCTAAGTTTTTTTAAAAAAACTAATACTTTTCGAGATATATAGGGTCAAACAAAAAGTTTGTAAATATAAATTTGATCTCAGTTTTTCTGTCATAACTTTTAAAGTTTTTTATTAAAATCAGAATTTTTGGGGTTTTTTAATGTAAAATTTAATTTTACATAAAAAAGTATTCTTGAGTTTTTTCAAAAAAACTGATACTTTTCGAGATATATAGGGTCAAACAAAAAGTTTGTAAATATAAATTTAATCTCAGTTTTTCTGTCATAACTTTTAATGTTTTAAATTAAAATCAGATTTTTTAATGTTTTTTTATGTAGAATTTAATATTACACAAAAAAGTATTCCTAAGTTTTTTTAAAAAAACTAATACTTTTCGAGATATATAGGGTCAAACAAAAAGTTTGTAAATATAAATTTGATCTTAGTTTTTCTGTCATAACTTTTAAAGTTTTTAATTAAAATGAGATTTTTTAATGTTTTTTGATGTAAAATTTAATTTTACACAAGTAAGTATACCTGAGTTTTTTCAAAAGAACTGATACTTTTCGAGATATACAGGGTCAAACAAAAAGTTTGTAAATATAAATTTAATCTCAGTTTTTCTGTCATTACTTTTAACGTTTTTAATTAAAATAAGATTTTTTGATGTAGAATTTAATATTACACAAAAAAGTATTCCTGAGTTTTTTTAAAAAAACAAATACTTTTCGAGATATATAGGGTCAAACAAAAAGTTTGTAAATATAAATTTGATCTCAGTTTTTCTGTCATAACTTTTAAAGTTTTTTATTAAAATCAGAATTTTTGGGGTTTTTTAATGTAAAATTTAATTTTACATAAAAAAGTATTCTTGAGTTTTTTCAAAAAAACTGATACTTTTCGAGATATATAGGGTCAAACAAAAAGTTTGTAAATATAAATTTAATCTCAGTTTTTCTGTCATAACTTTTAATTTTTTTAATTAAAATAAGATTTTTTAATGTTTTTTGATGTAGAATTTAATTCTACACAAAAAAGTAATTTTAAGTTTTTTCAAAAAAACTAATAATTTTCAAGATATATAGGGTCAAACAAAAAGTTTGTAAATATAAATTTGATCTAAGTTTTTCTGTCATAACTTTTAAAGTTTTTAATTAAAATGAGATTTTTTAATGTTTTTTGATGTAAAATTTAATTTTACATAAATAACTATTCCTAAATTTTTCAAAAGAACTGATACTTTTTGAGATATACAGGGTCAAACAAAAAGTTTGTAAATATAAATTTAATCTCAGTTTTTCTGTCATTACTTTTAACGTTTTTAATTAAAATAAGATTTTTTGATGTAGAATTTAATATTACACAAAAAAGTATTCTTGAGTTTTTTTAAAAAAACTAATACTTTTCGAGATATATAGGGTCAAACAAAAAGTTTGTAAATATAAATTTGATCTCAGTTTTTCTGTCATAACTTTTAAAGTTTTTTATTAAAATCAGAATTTTTTGAGTTTTTTAATGTAAAATTTAATTTTACATAAAAAAGTATTCTTGAGTTTTTTCAAAAAAACTGATACTTTTCGAGATATATAGGGTCAAACAAAAAGTTTGTAAATATAAATTTAATTTTAGTTTTTCTGTCATAACTTTTAAAGTTTTTAAATAAAATGAGATTTTTTAATGTTTTTTGATGTAAAATTTAATTTTACATAAATAAGTATTCCTGAGTTTTTTCAAAAGAACTGATACTTTTCGAGATATACAGGGTCAAACAAAAAGTTTGTAAATATAAATTTAATCTCAGTTTTTCTATCATTACTTTTAACGTTTTTAATTAAAATAAGATTTTTTGATTAAGAATTTAATATTACACAAAAAAGTATTCTTGAGTTTTTTTAAAAAAACTAATACTTTTCGAGATATATAGGGTCAAACAAAAAGTTTGTAAATATAAATTTAATCTCAGTTTTTCTGTCATAACTTTTAAAGTTTTTTATTAAAATCAGAATTTTTGGGGTTTTTTAATGTAAAATTTAATTTTACATAAAAAAGTATTCTCGAGTTTTTTCAAAAAAACTAATACTTTTCGAGATATATAGGGTCAAACAAAAAGTTTGTAAATATAAATTTAATCTCAGTTTTTCTGTCATAACTTTTAATTTTTTTAATTAAAATAAGATTTTTTAATGTTTTTTGATGTAGAATTTAATTCTACACAAAAAAGTAATTTTAAGTTTTTTCAAAAAAACTAATAATTTTCGAGATATATAGGGTCAAACAAAAAGTTTGTAAATATAAATTTGATCTAAGTTTTTCTGTCATAACTTTTAAAGTTTTTAATTAAAATGAGATTTTTTAATGTTTTTTGATGTAAAATTTAATTTTACATAAATAACTATTCCTAAATTTTTCAAAAGAACTGATACTTTTTGAGATATACAGGGTCAAACAAAAAGTTTGTAAATATAAATTTAATCTCAGTTTTTCTGTCATAACTTTTAATTTTTTTAATTAAAATAAGATTTTTTAATGTTTTTTGATGTAGAATTTAATTCTACACAAAAAAGTAATTTTAAGTTTTTTCAAAAAAACTAATAATTTTCGAGATATATAGGGTCAAACAAAAAGTTTGTAAATATAAATTTGATCTAAGTTTTTCTGTCATAACTTTTAAAGTTTTTAATTAAAATGAGATTTTTTAATGTTTTTTGATGTAAAATTTAATTTTACATAAATAACTATTCCTAAATTTTTCAAAAGAACTGATACTTTTTGAGATATACAGGGTCAAACAAAAAGTTTGTAAATATAAATTTAATCTCAGTTTTTCTGTCATTACTTTTAACGTTTTTAATTAAAATAAGATTTTTTGATGTATAATTTAATATTACACAAAAAAGTATTCTTGAGTTTTTTAAAAAAAACTAATACTTTTCGAGATATATAGGGTCAAACAAAAAGTTTGTAAATATAAATTTGATCTCAGTTTTTCTGTCATAACTTTTAAAGTTTTTTATTAAAATCAGAATTTTTGGAGTTTTTTAATGTAAAATTTAATTTTACATAAAAAAGTATTCTTGAGTTTTTTCAAAAAAACTGATACTTTTCGAGATATATAGGGTCAAACAAAAAGTTTGTAAATATAAATTTAATTTCAGTTTTTCTGTCATAACTTTTAATGTTTTTAATTAAAATCAGATTTTTTAATGTTTTTTGATGTAGAATTTAATATTACAAAAAAAAGTATTCCTAAGTTTTTTTAAAAAAAACTAATACTTTTCGAGATATATAGGGTCAAACAAAAAGTTTGTAAATATAAATTTGATCTTAGTTTTTCTGTCATAACTTTTAAAGTTTTTAAATAAAATGAGATTTGTTAATGTTTTTTGATGTAAAATTTAATTTTACATAAATAAGTATTCCTGAGTTTTTTCAAAAGAACTGATACTTTTCGAGATATACAGGGTCAAACAAAAAGTTTGTAAATATAAATTTAATCTCAGTTTTTCTGTCATTACTTTTAACGTTTTTAATTAAAATAAGATTTTTTGATTTAGAATTTAATATTACACAAAAAAGTATTCTTGAGTTTTTTTAAAAAAACTAATACTTTTCGAGATATATAGGGTCAAACAAAAAGTTTGTAAATATAAATTTAATCTCAGTTTTTCTGTCATAACTTTTAAAGTTTTTTATTAAAATCAGAATTTTTGGGGTTTTTTAATGTAAAATTTAATTTTACATAAAAAAGTATTCTTGAGTTTTTTCAAAAAAACTGATACTTTTCGAGATATATAGGGTCAAACAAAAAGTTTGTAAAAATAAATTTAATCTCAGTTTTTCTGTCATAACTTTTAATTTTTTTAATTAAAATAAGATTTTTTAATGTTTTTTGATGTAGAATTTAATTCTACACAAAAAAGTAATTTTAAGTTTTTTTAAAAAAACTAATACTTTTCGAGATATATAGGGTCAAACAAAAAGTTTGTAAATATAAATTTGATCTCAGTTTTTCTGTCATAACTTTTAAAGTTTTTTATTAAAATCAGAATTTTTGGGGTTTTTTAATGTAAAATTTAATTTTACATAAAAAAGTATTCTTGAGTTTTTTCAAAAAAACTGATACTTTTCGAGATATATAGGGTCAAACAAAAAGTTTGTAAATATAAATTTATTCTCAGTTTTTCTGTCATAACTTTTAATTTTTTTAATTAAAATAAGATTTGTTAATGTTTTTTGATGTAGAATTTAATTTTACACAAAAAAGTATTTGTAAGTTTTTTCAAAAAAAATAATAATTTTCGAGATATATAGGGTCAAACAAAAAGTTTGTAAATATAAATTTTATCTAAGTTTTTCTGTCATAACTTTTAAAGTTTTTAATTAAAATCAGAATTTTTAGGGTTTTTTAATGTAAAATTTAATTTTACATAAAAAAGTATTCTTGAGTTTTTTCAAAAAAACTGATACTTTTCGAGATATATAGGGTCAAACAAAAAGTTTGTAAATATAAATTTAATCTCAGTTTTTCTGTCATAACTTTTAATGTTTTTAATTAAAATCAGATTTTTTAATGTTTTTTGATGTAGAATTTAATATTACACAAAAACGTATTCCTAAGTTTTTTTAAAAAAACTAATACTTTTCGAGATATATAGGGTCAAACAAAAAGTTTGTAAATATCAATTTGATCTTAGTTTTTCTGTCATAACTTTTAACGTTTTTAATTAAAATAAGATTTTTTGATGTAGAATTTAATATTACACAAAAAAGTATTCTTGAGTTTTTTTAAAAAAATCAATACTTTTCGAGATATATAGGGTCAAACAAAAAGTTTGTAAATATAAATTTAATCTCAGTTTTTCTGTCATTACTTTTAACGTTTTTAATTAAAATAAGATTTTTTGATGTAGAATTTAATATTACACAAAAAAGTATTCTTGAGTTTTTTTAAAAAAATCAATACTTTTCGAGATATATAGGGTCAAACAAAACGTTTGTAAATATAAATTTGATCTCAGTTTTTCTGTGATAACTTTTAACGTTTTTAATTAAAATCAGATTTTTTAATGTTTTTTGATGTAGAATTTAATATTACACAAAAAAGTATTTTTAAGTTTTTTTAAAAAAACTAATACTTTTCGAGATATATAGGGTCAAACAAAAAGTTTGTAAATATAAATTTGATCTTAGTTTTTCTGTCATAACTTTTAAAGTTTTTAATTAAAATGAGATTTTTTAATGTTTTTTGATGTAAAATTTAATTTTGCATAAATAAGTATTCCTGAGTTTTTTCAAAAGAACTGATACTTTTCGAGATATACAGGGTCAAACAAAAAGTTTGTAAATATAAATTTAATCTCAGTTTTTCTGTCATTACTTTTAACGTTTTTAATTAAAATAAGATTTTTTGATGTAGAATTTAATATTACACAAAAAAGTATTTCTAAGTTTTTTCAAAAATACTAATAATTTTCGAGATATATAGGGTCAAACAAAAAGTTTGTAAATATAAATTTGATCTAAGTTTTTCTGTCATAACTTTTAAAGTTTTTAATTTAATTGAGATTTTTTAATGTTTTTTGATGTAAAATTTAATTTTACATAAATAAGTATTCCTGAGTTTTTTCAAAAGAACTGATACTTTTTGAGATATACAGGGTCAAACAAAAAGTTTGTAAATATAAATTTAATCTCAGTTTTTCTGTCAATACTTTTAACGTTTTTAATTAAAATAAGATTTTTTGATGTAGGATTTAATATTACACAAAAAAGTATTCTTGAGTTTTTTTAAAAAAACTAATACTTTTCGAGATATATAGGGTCAAACAAAAAGTTTGTAAATATAAATTTGATCTCAGTTTTTCTGTCATAACTTTTAATGTTTTTAATTAAAATCAGATTTTTTAATGTTTTTTGATGTAGAATTTAATATTACACAAAAAAGTATTCCTAAGTTTTTTTAAAAAACTAATACTTTTTGAGATATATAGGGTCAAACAAAAAGTTTGTAAATATAAATTTGATCTTAGTTTTTCTGTCATAACTTTTAAAGTTTTTAATTAAAATGAGATTTTTTAATGTTTTTTGATGTAAAATTTAATTTTACATAAATAAGTATTCCTGAGTTTTTTCAAAAGAACTGATACTTTTCGAGATATACAGGGTCAAACAAAAAGTTTGTAAATATAAATTTAATCTCAGTTTTTCTGTCATTACTTTTAACGTTTTTAATTAAAATAAGATTTTTTGATGTAGAATTTAATATTACACAAAAAAGTATTCTTGAGTTTTTTTAAAAAAACTAATACTTTTCGAGATATATAGGGTCAAACAAAAAGTTTGCAAATATAAATTTGATCTCAGTTTTTCTGTCATAACTTTTAAAGTTTTTTATTAAAATCAGAATTTTTGGGGTTTTTTAATGTAAAATTTAATTTTACATAAAAAAGTATTCTTGAGTTTTTTCAAAAAAACTGATACTTTTCGAGATATATAGGGTCAAACAAAAAGTTTGTAAATATAAATTTAATCTCAGTTTTTCTTTCATAACTTTTAATGTTTTTAATTAAAATCAGATTTTTTAATGTTTTTTTATGTAGAATTTAATATTACACAAAAAAGTATTCCTAAGTTTTTTTAAAAAAACTAATACTTTTCGAGATATATAGGGTCAAACAAAAAGTTTGTAAATATAAATTTGATCTTAGTTTTTCTGTCATAACTTTTAAAGTTTTTAATTAAAATGAGATTTTTTTATGTTTTTTGATGTAAAATTTAATTTTACACAAGTAAGTATACCTGAGTTTTTTCAAAAGAACTGATACTTTTCGAGATATACAGGGTCAAACAAAAAGTTTGTAAATATAAATTTAATCTCAGTTTTTCTGTCATTACTTTTAACGTTTTTAATTAAAATAAGATTTTTTGATGTAGAATTTAATATTACACAAAAAAGTATTCCTGAGTTTTTTTAAAAAAACAAATACTTTTCGAGATATATAGGGTCAAACAAAAAGTTTGTAAATATAAATTTGATCTCAGTTTTTCTGTCATAACTTTTAAAGTTTTTTATTAAAATCAGAATTTTTGGGGTTTTTTAATGTAAAATTTAATTTTACATAAAAAAGTATTCTTGAGTTTTTTCAAAAAAACTGATACTTTTCGAGATATATAGGGTCAAACAAAAAGTTTGTAAATATAAATTTAATCTCAGTTTTTCTGTCATAACTTTTAATTTTTTTAATTAAAATAAGATTTTTTAATGTTTTTTGATGTAGAATTTAATTCTACACAAAAAAGTAATTTTAAGTTTTTTCAAAAAAACTAATAATTTTCAAGATATATAGGGTCAAACAAAAAGTTTGTAAATATAAATTTGATCTAAGTTTTTCTGTCATAACTTTTAAAGTTTTTAATTAAAATGAGATTTTTTAATGTTTTTTGATGTAAAATTTAATTTTACATAAATAACTATTCCTAAATTTTTCAAAAGAACTGATACTTTTTGAGATATACAGGGTCAAACAAAAAGTTTGTAAATATAAATTTAATCTCAGTTTTTCTGTCATTACTTTTAACGTTTTTAATTAAAATAAGATTTTTTGATGTAGAATTTAATATTACACAAAAAAGTATTCTTGAGTTTTTTTAAAAAAACTAATACTTTTCGAGATATATAGGGTCAAACAAAAAGTTTGTAAATATAAATTTGATCTCAGTTTTTCTGTCATAACTTTTAAAGTTTTTTATTAAAATCAGAATTTTTGGAGTTTTTTAATGTAAAATTTAATTTTACATAAAAAAGTATTCTTGAGTTTTTTCAAAAAAACTGATACTTTTCGAGATATATAGGGTCAAACAAAAAGTTTGTAAATATAAATTTAATTTCAGTTTTTCTGTCATAACTTTTAATGTTTTTAATTAAAATCAGATTTTTTTATGTTTTTTGATGTAGAATTTAATATTACAAAAAAAAGTATTCCTAAGTTTTTTTAAAAAAACTAATACTTTTCGAGATATATAGGGTCAAACAAAAAGTTTGTAAATATAAATTTGATCTTAGTTTTTCTGTCATAACTTTTAAAGTTTTTAAATAAAATGAGATTTTTTAATGTTTTTTGATGTAAAATTTAATTTTACATAAATAAGTATTTCTGAGTTTTTTCAAAAGAACTGATACTTTTCGAGATATACAGGGTCAAACAAAAAGTTTGTAAATATAAATTTAATCTCAGTTTTTCTATCATTACTTTTAACGTTTTTAATTAAAATAAGATTTTTTGATTTAGAATTTAATATTACACAAAAAAGTATTCTTGAGTTTTTTTAAAAAAACTAATACTTTTCGAGATATATAGGGTCAAACAAAAAGTTTGTAAATATAAATTTGATCTCAGTTTTTCTGTCATAACTTTTAAAGTTTTTTATTAAAATCAGAATTTTTGGGGTTTTAATGTAAAATTTAATTTTACATAAAAAAGTATTCTTGAGTTTTTTCAAAAAAACTGATACTTTTCGAGATATATAGGGTCAAACAAAAAGTTTGTAAATATAAATTTAATCTCAGTTTTTCTGTGATAACTTTTAATGTTTTTAATTAAAATCAGATTTTTTAAGGTTTTTTGATGTAGAATTTAATATTACACAAAAAAGTATTCCTAAGTTTTTTTAAAAAAACTAATACTTTTCGAGATATATAGGGTCAAACAAAAAGTTTGTAAATATAAATTTGATCTCAGTTTTTCTGTCATAACTTTTAAAGTTTTTTATTAAAATCAGAATTTTTGGGGTTTTTTAATGTAAAATTTAATTTTACATAAAAAAGTATTCTTGAGTTTTTTCAAAAAAACTGATACTTTTCGAGATATATAGGGTCAAACAAAAAGTTTGTAAATATAAATTTAATCTCAGTTTTTCTGTCATAACTTTTAATGTTTTTAATTAAAATCAGATTTTTTAATGTTTTTTTATGTAGAATTTAATATTACACAAAAAAGTATTCCTAAGTTTTTTTAAAAAAACTAATACTTTTCGAGATATATAGGGTCAAACAAAAAGTTTGTAAATATAAATTTGATCTTAGTTTTTCTGTCATAACTTTTAAAGTTTTTAATTAAAATGAGATTTTTTAATGTTTTTTGATGTAAAATTTAATTTTACACAAGTAAGTATACCTGAGTTTTTTCAAAAGAACTGATACTTTTCGAGATATACAGGGTCAAACAAAAAGTTTGTAAATATAAATTTAATCTCAGTTTTTCTGTCATTACTTTTAACGTTTTTAATTAAAATAAGATTTTTTGATGTAGAATTTAATATTACACAAAAAAGTATTCCTGAGTTTTTTTAAAAAAACAAATACTTTTCGAGATATATAGGGTCAAACAAAAAGTTTGTAAATATAAATTTGATCTCAGTTTTTCTGTCATAACTTTTAAAGTTTTTTATTAAAATCAGAATTTTTGGGGTTTTTTAATGTAAAATTTAATTTTACATAAAAAAGTATTCTTGAGTTTTTTCAAAAAAACTGATACTTTTCGAGATATATAGGGTCAAACAAAAAGTTTGTAAATATAAATTTAATCTCAGTTTTTCTGTCATAACTTTTAATTTTTTTAATTAAAATAAGATTTTTTAATGTTTTTTGATGTAGAATTTAATTCTACACAAAAAAGTAATTTTAAGTTTTTTCAAAAAAACTAATAATTTTCAAGATATATAGGGTCAAACAAAAAGTTTGTAAATATAAATTTGATCTAAGTTTTTCTGTCATAACTTTTAAAGTTTTTAATTAAAATGAGATTTTTTAATGTTTTTTGATGTAAAATTTAATTTTACATAAATAACTATTCCTAAATTTTTCAAAAGAACTGATACTTTTTGAGATATACAGGGTCAAACAAAAAGTTTGTAAATATAAATTTAATCTCAGTTTTTCTGTCATTACTTTTAACGTTTTTAATTAAAATAAGATTTTTTGATGTAGAATTTAATATTACACAAAAAAGTATTCTTGAGTTTTTTTAAAAAAACTAATACTTTTCGAGATATATAGGGTCAAACAAAAAGTTTGTAAATATAAATTTGATCTCAGTTTTTCTGTCATAACTTTTAAAGTTTTTTATTAAAATCAGAATTTTTGGAGTTTTTTAATGTAAAATTTAATTTTACATAAAAAAGTATTCTTGAGTTTTTTCAAAAAAACTGATACTTTTCGAGATATATAGGGTCAAACAAAAAGTTTGTAAATATAAATTTAATTTCAGTTTTTCTGTCATAACTTTTAATGTTTTTAATTAAAATCAGATTTTTTTATGTTTTTTGATGTAGAATTTAATATTACAAAAAAAAGTATTCCTAAGTTTTTTTAAAAAAACTAATACTTTTCGAGATATATAGGGTCAAACAAAAAGTTTGTAAATATAAATTTGATCTTAGTTTTTCTGTCATAACTTTTAAAGTTTTTAAATAAAATGAGATTTTTTAATGTTTTTTGATGTAAAATTTAATTTTACATAAATAAGTATTCCTGAGTTTTTTCAAAAGAACTGATACTTTTCGAGATATACAGGGTCAAACAAAAAGTTTGTAAATATAAATTTAATCTCAGTTTTTCTATCATTACTTTTAACGTTTTTAATTAAAATAAGATTTTTTGATTTAGAATTTAATATTACACAAAAAAGTATTCTTGAGTTTTTTTAAAAAAACTAATACTTTTCGAGATATATAGGGTCAAACAAAAAGTTTGTAAATATAAATTTAATCTCAGTTTTTCTGTCATAACTTTTAAAGTTTTTTATTAAAATCAGAATTTTTGGGGTTTTTTAATGTAAAATTTAATTTTACATAAAAAAGTATTCTCGAGTTTTTTCAAAAAAACTGATACTTTTCGAGATATATAGGGTCAAACAAAAAGTTTGTAAATATAAATTTAATCTCAGTTTTTCTGTCATAACTTTTAATTTTTTTAATTAAAATAAGATTTTTTAATGTTTTTTGATGTAGAATTTAATTCTACACAAAAAAGTAATTTTAAGTTTTTTCAAAAAAACTAATAATTTTCGAGATATATAGGGTCAAACAAAAAGTTTGTAAATATAAATTTGATCTAAGTTTTTCTGTCATAACTTTTAAAGTTTTTAATTAAAATGAGATTTTTTAATGTTTTTTGATGTAAAATTTAATTTTACATAAATAACTATTCCTAAATTTTTCAAAAGAACTGATACTTTTTGAGATATACAGGGTCAAACAAAAAGTTTGTAAATATAAATTTAATCTCAGTTTTTCTGTCATAACTTTTAATTTTTTTAATTAAAATAAGATTTTTTAATGTTTTTTGATGTAGAATTTAATTCTACACAAAAAAGTAATTTTAAGTTTTTTCAAAAAAACTAATAATTTTCGAGATATATAGGGTCAAACAAAAAGTTTGTAAATATAAATTTGATCTAAGTTTTTCTGTCATAACTTTTAAAGTTTTTAATTAAAATGAGATTTTTTAATGTTTTTTGATGTAAAATTTAATTTTACATAAATAACTATTCCTAAATTTTTCAAAAGAACTGATACTTTTTGAGATATACAGGGTCAAACAAAAAGTTTGTAAATATAAATTTAATCTCAGTTTTTCTGTCATTACTTTTAACGTTTTTAATTAAAATAAGATTTTTTGATGTATAATTTAATATTACACAAAAAAGTATTCTTGAGTTTTTTTAAAAAAACTAATACTTTTCGAGATATATAGGGTCAAACAAAAAGTTTGTAAATATAAATTTGATCTCAGTTTTTCTGTCATAACTTTTAAAGTTTTTTATTAAAATCAGAATTTTTGGAGTTTTTTAATGTAAAATTTAATTTTACATAAAAAAGTATTCTTGAGTTTTTTCAAAAAAACTGATACTTTTCGAGATATATAGGGTCAAACAAAAAGTTTGTAAATATAAATTTAATTTCAGTTTTTCTGTCATAACTTTTAATGTTTTTAATTAAAATAAGATTTTTTGATGTAGAATTTAATATTACACAAAAAAGTATTCCTGAGTTTTTTTAAAAAAACAAATACTTTTCGAGATATATAGGGTCAAACAAAAAGTTTGTAAATATAAATTTGATCTCAGTTTTTCTGTCATAACTTTTAAAGTTTTTTATTAAAATCAGAATTTTTGGGGTTTTTTAATGTAAAATTTAATTTTACATAAAAAAGTATTCTTGAGTTTTTTCAAAAAAACTGATACTTTTCGAGATATATAGGGTCAAACAAAAAGTTTGTAAATATAAATTTAATCTCAGTTTTTCTGTCATAACTTTTATTTTTTTTAATTAAAATAAGATTTTTTAATGTTTTTTGATGTAGAATTTAATTCTACACAAAAAAGTAATTTTAAGTTTTTTCAAAAAAACTAATAATTTTCAAGATATATAGGGTCAAACAAAAAGTTTGTAAATATAAATTTGATCTAAGTTTTTCTGTCATAACTTTTAAAGTTTTTAATTAAAATGAGATTTTTTAATGTTTTTTGATGTAAAATTTAATTTTACATAAATAACTATTCCTAAATTTTTCAAAAGAACTGATACTTTTTGAGATATACAGGGTCAAACAAAAAGTTTGTAAATATAAATTTAATCTCAGTTTTTCTGTCATTACTTTTAACGTTTTTAATTAAAATAAGATTTTTTGATGTAGAATTTAATATTACACAAAAAAGTATTCTTGAGTTTTTTTAAAAAAACTAATACTTTTCGAGATATATAGGGTCAAACAAAAAGTTTGTAAATATAAATTTGATCTCAGTTTTTCTGTCATAACTTTTAAAGTTTTTTATTAAAATCAGAATTTTTGGAGTTTTTTAATGTAAAATTTAATTTTACATAAAAAAGTATTCTTGAGTTTTTTCAAAAAAACTGATACTTTTCGAGATATATAGGGTCAAACAAAAAGTTTGTAAATATAAATTTAATTTCAGTTTTTCTGTCATAACTTTTAATGTTTTTAATTAAAATCAGATTTTTTTATGTTTTTTGATGTAGAATTTAATATTACAAAAAAAAGTATTCCTAAGTTTTTTTAAAAAAACTAATACTTTTCGAGATATATAGGGTCAAACAAAAAGTTTGTAAATATAAATTTGATCTTAGTTTTTCTGTCATAACTTTTAAAGTTTTTAAATAAAATGAGATTTTTTAATGTTTTTTGATGTAAAATTTAATTTTACATAAATAAGTATTCCTGAGTTTTTTCAAAAGAACTGATACTTTTCGAGATATACAGGGTCAAACAAAAAGTTTGTAAATATAAATTTAATCTCAGTTTTTCTATCATTACTTTTAACGTTTTTAATTAAAATAAGATTTTTTGATTTAGAATTTAATATTACACAAAAAAGTATTCTTGAGTTTTTTTAAAAAAACTAATACTTTTCGAGATATATAGGGTCAAACAAAAAGTTTGTAAATATAAATTTAATCTCAGTTTTTCTGTCATAACTTTTAAAGTTTTTTATTAAAATCAGAATTTTTGGGGTTTTTTAATGTAAAATTTAATTTTACATAAAAAAGTATTCTCGAGTTTTTTCAAAAAAACTGATACTTTTCGAGATATATAGGGTCAAACAAAAAGTTTGTAAATATAAATTTAATCTCAGTTTTTCTGTCATAACTTTTAATTTTTTTAATTAAAATAAGATTTTTTAATGTTTTTTGATGTAGAATTTAATTCTACACAAAAAAGTAATTTTAAGTTTTTTCAAAAAAACTAATAATTTTCGAGATATATAGGGTCAAACAAAAAGTTTGTAAATATAAATTTGATCTAAGTTTTTCTGTCATAACTTTTAAAGTTTTTAATTAAAATGAGATTTTTTAATGTTTTTTGATGTAAAATTTAATTTTACATAAATAACTATTCCTAAATTTTTCAAAAGAACTGATACTTTTTGAGATATACAGGGTCAAACAAAAAGTTTGTAAATATAAATTTAATCTCAGTTTTTCTGTCATAACTTTTAATTTTTTTAATTAAAATAAGATTTTTTAATGTTTTTTGATGTAGAATTTAATTCTACACAAAAAAGTAATTTTAAGTTTTTTCAAAAAAACTAATAATTTTCGAGATATATAGGGTCAAACAAAAAGTTTGTAAATATAAATTTGATCTAAGTTTTTCTGTCATAACTTTTAAAGTTTTTAATTAAAATGAGATTTTTTAATGTTTTTTGATGTAAAATTTAATTTTACATAAATAACTATTCCTAAATTTTTCAAAAGAACTGATACTTTTTGAGATATACAGGGTCAAACAAAAAGTTTGTAAATATAAATTTAATCTCAGTTTTTCTGTCATTACTTTTAACGTTTTTAATTAAAATAAGATTTTTTGATGTATAATTTAATATTACACAAAAAAGTATTCTTGAGTTTTTTTAAAAAAACTAATACTTTTCGAGATATATAGGGTCAAACAAAAAGTTTGTAAATATAAATTTGATCTCAGTTTTTCTGTCATAACTTTTAAAGTTTTTTATTAAAATCAGAATTTTTGGAGTTTTTTAATGTAAAATTTAATTTTACATAAAAAAGTATTCTTGAGTTTTTTCAAAAAAACTGATACTTTTCGAGATATATAGGGTCAAACAAAAAGTTTGTAAATATAAATTTAATTTCAGTTTTTCTGTCATAACTTTTGATGTTTTTAATTAAAATCAGATTTTTTAATGTTTTTTGATGTAGAATTTAATATTACAAAAAAAAGTATTCCTAAGTTTTTTTAAAAAAAACTAATACTTTTCGAGATATATAGGGTCAAACAAAAAGTTTGTAAATATAAATTTGATCTTAGTTTTTCTGTCATAACTTTTAAAGTTTTTAAATAAAATGAGATTTGTTAATGTTTTTTGATGTAAAATTTAATTTTACATAAATAAGTATTCCTGAGTTTTTTCAAAAGAACTGATACTTTTCGAGATATACAGGGTCAAACAAAAAGTTTGTAAATATAAATTTAATCTCAGTTTTTCTGTCATTACTTTTAACGTTTTTAATTAAAATAAGATTTTTTGATGTAGAATTTAATATTACACAAAAAAGTATTCTTGAGTTTTTTTAAAAAAACTAATACTTTTCGAGATATATAGGGTCAAACAAAAAGTTTGTAAATATAAATTTAATTTCAGTTTTTCTGTCATAACTTTTAATGTTTTTAATTAAAATAAGATTTTTTGATGTAGAATTTAATATTACACAAAAAAGTATTCCTGAGTTTTTTTAAAAAAACAAATACTTTTCGAGATATATAGGGTCAAACAAAAAGTTTGTAAATATAAATTTGATCTCAGTTTTTCTGTCATAACTTTTAAAGTTTTTTATTAAAATCAGAATTTTTGGGGTTTTTTAATGTAAAATTTAATTTTACATAAAAAAGTATTCTTGAGTTTTTTCAAAAAAACTGATACTTTTCGAGATATATAGGGTCAAACAAAAAGTTTGTAAATATAAATTTAATCTCAGTTTTTCTGTCATAACTTTTATTTTTTTTAATTAAAATAAGATTTTTTAATGTTTTTTGATGTAGAATTTAATTCTACACAAAAAAGTAATTTTAAGTTTTTTCAAAAAAACTAATAATTTTCAAGATATATAGGGTCAAACAAAAAGTTTGTAAATATAAATTTGATCTAAGTTTTTCTGTCATAACTTTTAAAGTTTTTAATTAAAATGAGATTTTTTAATGTTTTTTGATGTAAAATTTAATTTTACATAAATAACTATTCCTAAATTTTTCAAAAGAACTGATACTTTTTGAGATATACAGGGTCAAACAAAAAGTTTGTAAATATAAATTTAATCTCAGTTTTTCTGTCATTACTTTTAACGTTTTTAATTAAAATAAGATTTTTTGATGTAGAATTTAATATTACACAAAAAAGTATTCTTGAGTTTTTTTAAAAAAACTAATACTTTTCGAGATATATAGGGTCAAACAAAAAGTTTGTAAATATAAATTTGATCTCAGTTTTTCTGTCATAACTTTTAAAGTGTTTTATTAAAATCAGAATTTTTGGAGTTTTTTAATGTAAAATTTAATTTTACATAAAAAAGTATTCTTGAGTTTTTTCAAAAAAACTGATACTTTTCGAGATATATAGGGTCAAACAAAAAGTTTGTAAATATAAATTTAATTTCAGTTTTTCTGTCATAACTTTTAATGTTTTTAATTAAAATCAGATTTTTTTATGTTTTTTGATGTAGAATTTAATATTACAAAAAAAAGTATTCCTAAGTTTTTTTAAAAAAACTAATACTTTTCGAGATATATAGGGTCAAACAAAAAGTTTGTAAATATAAATTTGATCTTAGTTTTTCTGTCATAACTTTTAAAGTTTTTAAATAAAATGAGATTTTTTAATGTTTTTTGATGTAAAATTTAATTTTACATAAATAAGTATTCCTGAGTTTTTTCAAAAGAACTGATACTTTTCGAGATATACAGGGTCAAACAAAAAGTTTGTAAATATAAATTTAATCTCAGTTTTTCTATCATTACTTTTAACGTTTTTAATTAAAATAAGATTTTTTGATTTAGAATTTAATATTACACAAAAAAGTATTCTTGAGTTTTTTTAAAAAAACTAATACTTTTCGAGATATATAGGGTCAAACAAAAAGTTTGTAAATATAAATTTAATCTCAGTTTTTCTGTCATAACTTTTAAAGTTTTTTATTAAAATCAGAATTTTTGGGGTTTTTTAATGTAAAATTTAATTTTACATAAAAAAGTATTCTCGAGTTTTTTCAAAAAAACTGATACTTTTCGAGATATATAGGGTCAAACAAAAAGTTTGTAAATATAAATTTAATCTCAGTTTTTCTGTCATAACTTTTAATTTTTTTAATTAAAATAAGATTTTTTAATGTTTTTTGATGTAGAATTTAATTCTACACAAAAAAGTAATTTTAAGTTTTTTCAAAAAAACTAATAATTTTCGAGATATATAGGGTCAAACAAAAAGTTTGTAAATATAAATTTGATCTAAGTTTTTCTGTCATAACTTTTAAAGTTTTTAATTAAAATGAGATTTTTTAATGTTTTTTGATGTAAAATTTAATTTTACATAAATAACTATTCCTAAATTTTTCAAAAGAACTGATACTTTTTGAGATATACAGGGTCAAACAAAAAGTTTGTAAATATAAATTTAATCTCAGTTTTTCTGTCATAACTTTTAATTTTTTTAATTAAAATAAGATTTTTTAATGTTTTTTGATGTAGAATTTAATTCTACACAAAAAAGTAATTTTAAGTTTTTTCAAAAAAACTAATAATTTTCGAGATATATAGGGTCAAACAAAAAGTTTGTAAATATAAATTTGATCTAAGTTTTTCTGTCATAACTTTTAAAGTTTTTAATTAAAATGAGATTTTTTAATGTTTTTTGATGTAAAATTTAATTTTACATAAATAACTATTCCTAAATTTTTCAAAAGAACTGATACTTTTTGAGATATACAGGGTCAAACAAAAAGTTTGTAAATATAAATTTAATCTCAGTTTTTCTGTCATTACTTTTAACGTTTTTAATTAAAATAAGATTTTTTGATGTATAATTTAATATTACACAAAAAAGTATTCTTGAGTTTTTTTAAAAAAACTAATACTTTTCGAGATATATAGGGTCAAACAAAAAGTTTGTAAATATAAATTTGATCTCAGTTTTTCTGTCATAACTTTTAAAGTTTTTTATTAAAATCAGAATTTTTGGAGTTTTTTAATGTAAAATTTAATTTTACATAAAAAAGTATTCTTGAGTTTTTTCAAAAAAACTGATACTTTTCGAGATATATAGGGTCAAACAAAAAGTTTGTAAATATAAATTTAATTTCAGTTTTTCTGTCATAACTTTTGATGTTTTTAATTAAAATCAGATTTTTTAATGTTTTTTGATGTAGAATTTAATATTACAAAAAAAAGTATTCCTAAGTTTTTTTAAAAAAAACTAATACTTTTCGAGATATATAGGGTCAAACAAAAAGTTTGTAAATATAAATTTGATCTTAGTTTTTCTGTCATAACTTTTAAAGTTTTTAAATAAAATGAGATTTGTTAATGTTTTTTGATGTAAAATTTAATTTTACATAAATAAGTATTCCTGAGTTTTTTCAAAAGAACTGATACTTTTCGAGATATACAGGGTCAAACAAAAAGTTTGTAAATATAAATTTAATCTCAGTTTTTCTGTCATTACTTTTAACGTTTTTAATTAAAATAAGATTTTTTGATGTAGAATTTAATATTACACAAAAAAGTATTCTTGAGTTTTTTTAAAAAAACTAATACTTTTCGAGATATATAGGGTCAAACAAAAAGTTTGTAAATATAAATTTAATTTCAGTTTTTCTGTCATAACTTTTAATGTTTTTAATTAAAATAAGATTTTTTGATGTAGAATTTAATATTACACAAAAAAGTATTCCTGAGTTTTTTTAAAAAAACAAATACTTTTCGAGATATATAGGGTCAAACAAAAAGTTTGTAAATATAAATTTGATCTCAGTTTTTCTGTCATAACTTTTAAAGTTTTTTATTAAAATCAGAATTTTTGGGGTTTTTTAATGTAAAATTTAATTTTACATAAAAAAGTATTCTTGAGTTTTTTCAAAAAAACTGATACTTTTCGAGATATATAGGGTCAAACAAAAAGTTTGTAAATATAAATTTAATCTCAGTTTTTCTGTCATAACTTTTATTTTTTTTAATTAAAATAAGATTTTTTAATGTTTTTTGATGTAGAATTTAATTCTACACAAAAAAGTAATTTTAAGTTTTTTCAAAAAAACTAATAATTTTCAAGATATATAGGGTCAAACAAAAAGTTTGTAAATATAAATTTGATCTAAGTTTTTCTGTCATAACTTTTAAAGTTTTTAATTAAAATGAGATTTTTTAATGTTTTTTGATGTAAAATTTAATTTTACATAAATAACTATTCCTAAATTTTTCAAAAGAACTGATACTTTTTGAGATATACAGGGTCAAACAAAAAGTTTGTAAATATAAATTTAATCTCAGTTTTTCTGTCATTACTTTTAACGTTTTTAATTAAAATAAGATTTTTTGATGTAGAATTTAATATTACACAAAAAAGTATTCTTGAGTTTTTTTAAAAAAACTAATACTTTTCGAGATATATAGGGTCAAACAAAAAGTTTGTAAATATAAATTTGATCTCAGTTTTTCTGTCATAACTTTTAAAGTGTTTTATTAAAATCAGAATTTTTGGAGTTTTTTAATGTAAAATTTAATTTTACATAAAAAAGTATTCTTGAGTTTTTTCAAAAAAACTGATACTTTTCGAGATATATAGGGTCAAACAAAAAGTTTGTAAATATAAATTTAATTTCAGTTTTTCTGTCATAACTTTTAATGTTTTTAATTAAAATCAGATTTTTTTATGTTTTTTGATGTAGAATTTAATATTACAAAAAAAAGTATTCCTAAGTTTTTTTAAAAAAACTAATACTTTTCGAGATATATAGGGTCAAACAAAAAGTTTGTAAATATAAATTTGATCTTAGTTTTTCTGTCATAACTTTTAAAGTTTTTAAATAAAATGAGATTTTTTAATGTTTTTTGATGTAAAATTTAATTTTACATAAATAAGTATTCCTGAGTTTTTTCAAAAGAACTGATACTTTTCGAGATATACAGGGTCAAACAAAAAGTTTGTAAATATAAATTTAATCTCAGTTTTTCTATCATTACTTTTAACGTTTTTAATTAAAATAAGATTTTTTGATTTAGAATTTAATATTACACAAAAAAGTATTCTTGAGTTTTTTTAAAAAAACTAATACTTTTCGAGATATATAGGGTCAAACAAAAAGTTTGTAAATATAAATTTAATCTCAGTTTTTCTGTCATAACTTTTAAAGTTTTTTATTAAAATCAGAATTTTTGGGGTTTTTTAATGTAAAATTTAATTTTACATAAAAAAGTATTCTCGAGTTTTTTCAAAAAAACTGATACTTTTCGAGATATATAGGGTCAAACAAAAAGTTTGTAAATATAAATTTAATCTCAGTTTTTCTGTCATAACTTTTAATTTTTTTAATTAAAATAAGATTTTTTAATGTTTTTTGATGTAGAATTTAATTCTACACAAAAAAGTAATTTTAAGTTTTTTCAAAAAAACTAATAATTTTCGAGATATATAGGGTCAAACAAAAAGTTTGTAAATATAAATTTGATCTAAGTTTTTCTGTCATAACTTTTAAAGTTTTTAATTGAAATGAGATTTTTTAATGTTTTTTGATGTAAAATTTAATTTTACATAAATAACTATTCCTAAATTTTTCAAAAGAACTGATACTTTTTGAGATATACAGGGTCAAACAAAAAGTTTGTAAATATAAATTTAATCTCAGTTTTTCTGTCATAACTTTTAATTTTTTTAATTAAAATAAGATTTTTTAATGTTTTTTGATGTAGAATTTAATTCTACACAAAAAAGTAATTTTAAGTTTTTTCAAAAAAACTAATAATTTTCGAGATATATAGGGTCAAACAAAAAGTTTGTAAATATAAATTTGATCTAAGTTTTTCTGTCATAACTTTTAAAGTTTTTAATTAAAATGAGATTTTTTAATGTTTTTTGATGTAAAATTTAATTTTACATAAATAACTATTCCTAAATTTTTCAAAAGAACTGATACTTTTTGAGATATACAGGGTCAAACAAAAAGTTTGTAAATATAAATTTAATCTCAGTTTTTCTGTCATTACTTTTAACGTTTTTAATTAAAATAAGATTTTTTGATGTATAATTTAATATTACACAAAAAAGTATTCTTGAGTTTTTTTAAAAAAACTAATACTTTTCGAGATATATAGGGTCAAACAAAAAGTTTGTAAATATAAATTTGATCTCAGTTTTTCTGTCATAACTTTTAAAGTTTTTTATTAAAATCAGAATTTTTGGAGTTTTTTAATGTAAAATTTAATTTTACATAAAAAAGTATTCTTGAGTTTTTTCAAAAAAACTGATACTTTTCGAGATATATAGGGTCAAACAAAAAGTTTGTAAATATAAATTTAATTTCAGTTTTTCTGTCATAACTTTTGATGTTTTTAATTAAAATCAGATTTTTTAATGTTTTTTGATGTAGAATTTAATATTACAAAAAAAAGTATTCCTAAGTTTTTTTAAAAAAAACTAATACTTTTCGAGATATATAGGGTCAAACAAAAAGTTTGTAAATATAAATTTGATCTTAGTTTTTCTGTCATAACTTTTAAAGTTTTTAAATAAAATGAGATTTGTTAATGTTTTTTGATGTAAAATTTAATTTTACATAAATAAGTATTCCTGAGTTTTTTCAAAAGAACTGATACTTTTCGAGATATACAGGGTCAAACAAAAAGTTTGTAAATATAAATTTAATCTCAGTTTTTCTGTCATTACTTTTAACGTTTTTAATTAAAATAAGATTTTTTGATTTAGAATTTAATATTACACAAAAAAGTATTCTTGAGTTTTTTTAAAAAAACTAATACTTTTCGAGATATATAGGGTCAAACAAAAAGTTTGTAAATATAAATTTAATCTCAGTTTTTCTGTCATAACTTTTAAAGTTTTTTATTAAAATCAGAATTTTTGGGGTTTTTTAATGTAAAATTTAATTTTACATAAAAAAGTATTCTTGAGTTTTTTCAAAAAAACTGATACTTTTCGAGATATATAGGGTCAAACAAAAAGTTTGTAAAAATAAATTTAATCTCAGTTTTTCTGTCATAACTTTTAATTTTTTTAATTAAAATAAGATTTTTTAATGTTTTTTGATGTAGAATTTAATTCTACACAAAAAAGTAATTTTAAGTTTTTTTAAAAAAACTAATACTTTTCGAGATATATAGGGTCAAACAAAAAGTTTGTAAATATAAATTTGATCTCAGTTTTTCTGTCATAACTTTTAAAGTTTTTTATTAAAATCAGAATTTTTGGGGTTTTTTAATGTAAAATTTAATTTTACATAAAAAAGTATTCTTGAGTTTTTTCAAAAAAACTGATACTTTTCGAGATATATAGAGTCAAACAAAAAGTTTGTAAATATAAATTTATTCTCAGTTTTTCTGTCATAACTTTTAATTTTTTTAATTAAAATAAGATTTGTTAATGTTTTTTGATGTAGAATTTAATTTTACACAAAAAAGTATTTGTAAGTTTTTTCAAAAAAAATAATAATTTTCGAGATATATAGGGTCAAACAAAAAGTTTGTAAATATAAATTTTATCTAAGTTTTTCTGTCATAACTTTTAAAGTTTTTAATTAAAATCAGAATTTTTAGGGTTTTTTAATGTAAAATTTAATTTTACATAAAAAAGTATTCTTGAGTTTTTTCAAAAAAACTGATACTTTTCGAGATATATAGGGTCAAACAAAAAGTTTGTAAATATAAATTTAATCTCAGTTTTTCTGTCATAACTTTTAATGTTTTTAATTAAAATCAGATTTTTTAATGTTTTTTGATGTAGAATTTAATATTACACAAAAACGTATTCCTAAGTTTTTTTAAAAAAACTAATACTTTTCGAGATATATAGGGTCAAACAAAAAGTTTGTAAATATCAATTTGATCTTAGTTTTTCTGTCATAACTTTTAACGTTTTTAATTAAAATAAGATTTTTTGATGTAGAATTTAATATTACACAAAAAAGTATTCTTGAGTTTTTTTAAAAAAATCAATACTTTTCGAGATATATAGGGTCAAACAAAAAGTTTGTAAATATAAATTTAATCTCAGTTTTTCTGTCATTACTTTTAACGTTTTTAATTAAAATAAGATATTTTGATGTAGAATTTAATATTACACAAAAAAGTATTCTTGAGTTTTTTTAAAAAAATCAATACTTTTCGAGATATATAGGGTCAAACAAAACGTTTGTAAATATAAATTTGATCTCAGTTTTTCTGTGATAACTTTTAACGTTTTTAATTAAAATCAGATTTTTTAATGTTTTTTGATGTAGAATTTAATATTACACAAAAAAGTATTTCTAAGTTTTTTTAAAAAAACTAATACTTTTCGAGATATATAGGGTCAAACAAAAAGTTTGTAAATATAAATTTGATCTTAGTTTTTCTGTTATAACTTTTAAAGTTTTTAATTAAAATGAGATTTTTTAATGTTTTTTGATGTAAAATTTAATTTTGCATAAATAAGTATTCCTGAGTTTTTTCAAAAGAACTGATACTTTTCGAGATATACAGGGTCAAACAAAAAGTTTGTAAATATAAATTTAATCTCAGTTTTTCTGTCATTACTTTTAACGTTTTTAATTAAAATAAGATTTTTTGATGTAGAATTTAATATTACACAAAAAAGTATTTCTAAGTTTTTTCAAAAATACTAATAATTTTCGAGATATATAGGGTCAAACAAAAAGTTTGTAAATATAAATTTGATCTAAGTTTTTCTGTCATAACTTTTAAAGTTTTTAATTTAATTGAGATTTTTTAATGTTTTTTGATGTAAAATTTAATTTTACATAAATAAGTATTCCTGAGTTTTTTCAAAAGAACTGATACTTTTTGAGATATACAGGGTCAAACAAAAAGTTTGTAAATATAAATTTAATCTCAGTTTTTCTGTCAATACTTTTAACGTTTTTAATTAAAATAAGATTTTTTGATGTAGGATTTAATATTACACAAAAAAGTATTCTTGAGTTTTTTTAAAAAAACTAATACTTTTCGAGATATATAGGGTCAAACAAAAAGTTTGTAAATATAAATTTGATCTCAGTTTTTCTGTCATAACTTTTAATGTTTTTAATTAAAATCAGATTTTTTAATGTTTTTTGATGTAGAATTTAATATTACACAAAAAAGTATTCCTAAGTTTTTTTAAAAAACTAATACTTTTTGAGATATATAGGGTCAAACAAAAAGTTTGTAAATATAAATTTGATCTTAGTTTTTCTGTCATAACTTTTAAAGTTTTTAATTAAAATGAGATTTTTTAATGTTTTTTGATGTAAAATTTAATTTTACATAAATAAGTATTCCTGAGTTTTTTCAAAAGAACTGATACTTTTCGAGATATACAGGGTCAAACAAAAAGTTTGTAAATATAAATTTAATCTCAGTTTTTCTGTCATTACTTTTAACGTTTTTAATTAAAATAAGATTTTTTGATGTAGAATTTAATATTACACAAAAAAGTATTCTTGAGTTTTTTTAAAAAAACTAATACTTTTCGAGATATATAGGGTCAAACAAAAAGTTTGCAAATATAAATTTGATCTCAGTTTTTCTGTCATAACTTTTAAAGTTTTTTATTAAAATCAGAATTTTTGGGGTTTTTTAATGTAAAATTTAATTTTACATAAAAAAGTATTCTTGAGTTTTTTCAAAAAAACTGATACTTTTCGAGATATATAGGGTCAAACAAAAAGTTTGTAAATATAAATTTAATCTCAGTTTTTCTGTCATAACTTTTAATTTTTTTAATTAAAATAAGACTTTTTAATGTTTTTTGATGTAGAATTTAATTCTACACAAAAAAGTAATTTTAAGTTTTTTCAAAAAAACTAATAATTTTCGAGATATATAGGGTCAAACAAAAAGTTTGTAAATATAAATTTGATCTAAGTTTTTCTGTCATAACTTTTAAAGTTTTTAATTAAAATGAGATTTTTTAATGTTTTTTGATGTAAAATTTAATTTTACATAAATAACTATTCCTAAATTTTTCAAAAGAACTGATACTTTTTGAGATATACAGGGTCAAACAAAAAGTTTGTAAATATAAATTTAATCTCAGTTTTTCTGTCATTACTTTTAACGTTTTTAATTAAAATAAGATTTTTTGATGTAGAATTTAATATTACACAAAAAAGTATTCTTGAGTTTTTTTAAAAAAACTAATACTTTTCGAGATATATAGGGTCAAACAAAAAGTTTGTAAATATAAATTTGATCTCAGTTTTTCTGTCATAACTTTTAAAGTTTTTTATTAAAATCAGAATTTTTGGGGTTTTTTAATGTAAAATTTAATTTTACATAAAAAAGTATTCTTGAGTTTTTTCAAAAAAACTGATACTTTTCGAGATATATAGGGTCAAACAAAAAGTTTGTAAATATAAATTTAATCTCAGTTTTTCTGTCATAACTTTTAATGTTTTTAATTAAAATCAGATTTTTTAATGTTTTTTGATGTAGAATTTAATATTACACAAAAAAGTATTCCTAAGTTTTTTTAAAAAAACTAATACTTTTCGAGATATATAGGGTCAAACAAAAAGTTTGTAAATATAAATTTGATCTTAGTTTTTCTGTCATAACTTTTAAAGTTTTTAATTAAAATGAGATTTTTTAATGTTTTTTGATGTAAAATTTAATTTTACACAAGTAAGTATTCCTGAGTTTTTTCAAAAGAACTGATACTTTTCGAGATATACAGGGTCAAACAAAAAGTTTGTAAATATAAATTTAATCTCAGTTTTTCTGTCATTACTTTTAACGTTTTTAATTAAAATAAGATTTTTTGATGTAGAATTTAACATTACACAAAAAAGTATTCCTGAGTTTTTTTAAAAAAACAAATACTTTTCGAGATATATAGGGTCAAACAAAAAGTTTGTA
The DNA here is from genome assembly GCA_964028335.1 of Altica lythri. Lineage (NCBI taxonomy): Eukaryota > Metazoa > Arthropoda > Insecta > Coleoptera > Chrysomelidae > Altica > Altica lythri. The sequence continues at coordinate 834,078 of CAXIIO010001191.1, forward strand.
AATATAAATTTGATCTCAGTTTTTCTGTCATAACTTTTAAAGTTTTTTATTAAAATCAGAATTTTTGGGGTTTTTTAATGTAAAATTTAATTTTACATAAAAAAGTATTCTTGAGTTTTTTCAAAAAAACTGATACTTTTCGAGATATATAGGGTCAAACAAAAAGTTTGTAAATATAAATTTAATCTCAGTTTTTCTGTGATAACTTTTAATGTTTTTAATTAAAATCAGATTTTTTAAGGTTTTTTGATGTAGAATTTAATATTACACAAAAAAGTATTCCTAAGTTTTTTTAAAAAAACTAATACTTTTCGAGATATATAGGGTCAAACAAAAAGTTTGTAAATATAAATTTGATCTCAGTTTTTCTGTCATAACTTTTAAAGTTTTTTATTAAAATCAGAATTTTTGGGGTTTTTTAATGTAAAATTTAATTTTACATAAAAAAGTATTCTTGAGTTTTTTCAAAAAAACTGATACTTTTCGAGATATATAGGGTCAAACAAAAAGTTTGTAAATATAAATTTAATCTCAGTTTTTCTGTCATAACTTTTAATGTTTTTAATTAAAATCAGATTTTTTTATGTTTTTTGATGTAGAATTTAATATTACACAAAAAAGTATTCCTGAGTTTTTTTAAAAAAACAAATACTTTTCGAGATATATAGGGTCAAACAAAAAGTTTGTAAATATAAATTTGATCTCAGTTTTTCTGTCATAACTTTTAAAGTTTTTTATTAAAATCAGAATTTTTGGGGTTTTTTAATGTAAAATTTAATTTTACATAAAAAAGTATTCTTGAGTTTTTTCAAAAAAACTGATACTTTTCGAGATATATAGGGTCAAACAAAAAGTTTGTAAATATAAATTTAATCTCAGTTTTTCTGTCATAACTTTTAATTTTTTTAATTAAAATAAGATTTTTTAATGTTTTTTGATGTAGAATTTAATTCTACACAAAAAAGTAATTTTAAGTTTTTTCAAAAAAACTAATAATTTTCGAGATATATAGGGTCAAACAAAAAGTTTGTAAATATAAATTTGATCTAAGTTTTTCTGTCATAACTTTTAAAGTTTTTAATTAAAATGAGATTTTTTAATGTTTTTTGATGTAAAATTTAATTTTACATAAATAACTATTCCTAAATTTTTCAAAAGAACTGATACTTTTTGAGATATACAGGGTCAAACAAAAAGTTTGTAAATATAAATTTAATCTCAGTTTTTCTGTCATTACTTTTAACGTTTTTAATTAAAATAAGATTTTTTGATGTAGAATTTAATATTACACAAAAAAGTATTCTTGAGTTTTTTTAAAAAAACTAATACTTTTCGAGATATATAGGGTCAAACAAAAAGTTTGTAAATATAAATTTGATCTCAGTTTTTCTGTCATAACTTTTAAAGTTTTTTATTAAAATCAGAATTTTTGGAGTTTTTTAATGTAAAATTTAATTTTACATAAAAAAGTATTCTTGAGTTTTTTCAAAAAAACTGATACTTTTCGAGATATATAGGGTCAAACAAAAAGTTTGTAAATATAAATTTAATTTCAGTTTTTCTGTCATAACTTTTAATGTTTTTAATTAAAATCAGATTTTTTTATGTTTTTTGATGTAGAATTTAATATTACAAAAAAAAGTATTCCTAAGTTTTTTTAAAAAAACTAATACTTTTCGAGATATATAGGGTCAAACAAAAAGTTTGTAAATATAAATTTGATCTTAGTTTTTCTGTCATAACTTTTAAAGTTTTAAAATAAAATGAGATTTTTTAATGTTTTTTGATGTAAAATTTAATTTTACATAAATAAGTATTCCTGAGTTTTTTTCAAAAGAACTGATACTTTTCGAGATATACAGGGTCAAACAAAAAGTTTGTAAATATAAATTTAATCTCAGTTTGTCTATCATTACTTTTAACGTTTTTAATTAAAATAAGATTTTTTGATTTAGAATTTAATATTACACAAAAAAGTATTCTTGAGTTTTTTTAAAAAAACTAATACTTTTCGAGATATATAGGGTCAAACAAAAAGTTTGTAAATATAAATTTGATCTCAGTTTTTCTGTCATAACTTTTAAAGTTTTTTATTAAAATCAGAATTTTTGGGGTTTTTTAATGTAAAATTTAATTTTACATAAAAAAGTATTCTTGAGTTTTTTCAAAAAAACTGATACTTTTCGAGATATATAGGGTCAAACAAAAAGTTTGTAAATATAAATTTAATCTCAGTTTTTCTGTCATAACTTTTAATTTTTTTAATTAAAATAAGATTTTTTAATGTTTTTTGATGTAGAATTTAATTCTACACAAAAAAGTAATTTTAAGTTTTTTCAAAAAAACTAATAATTTTCGAGATATATAGGGTCAAACAAAAAGTTTGTAAATATAAATTTGATCTAAGTTTTTCTGTCATAACTTTTAAAGTTTTTAATTAAAATGAGATTTTTTAATGTTTTTTGATGTAAAATTTAATTTTACATAAATAACTATTCCTAAATTTTTCAAAAGAACTGATACTTTTTGAGATATACAGGGTCAAACAAAAAGTTTGTAAATATAAATTTAATCTCAGTTTTTCTGTCATAACTTTTAATTTTTTTAATTAAAATAAGATTTTTTAATGTTTTTTGATGTAGAATTTAATTCTACACAAAAAAGTAATTTTAAGTTTTTTCAAAAAAACTAATAATTTTCGAGATATATAGGGTCAAACAAAAAGTTTGTAAATATAAATTTGATCTAAGTTTTTCTGTCATAACTTTTAAAGTTTTTAATTAAAATGAGATTTTTTAATGTTTTTTGATGTAAAATTTAATTTTACATAAATAAGTATTCCTGAGTTTTTTCAAAAGAACTGATACTTTTCGAGATATACAGGGTCAAACAAAAAGTTTGTAAATATAAATTTAATCTCAGTTTTTCTGTCATTACTTTTAACGTTTTTAATTAAAATAAGATTTTTTGATTTAGAATTTAATATTACACAAAAAGTATTCTTGAGTTTTTTTAAAAAAACTAATACTTTTCGAGATATATAGGGTCAAACAAAAAGTTTGTAAAAATAAATTTAATCTCAGTTTTTCTGTCATAACTTTTAATTTTTTTAATTAAAATAAGATTTTTTAATGTTTTTTGATGTAGAATTTAATTCTACACAAAAAAAGGAATTTTAAGTTTTTTTAAAAAAACTAATACTTTTCGAGATATATAGGGTCAAACAAAAAGTTTGTAAATATAAATTTGATCTCAGTTTTTCTGTCATAACTTTTAAAGTTTTTTATTAAAATCAGAATTTTTGGGGTTTTTTAATGTAAAATTTAATTTTACATAAAAAAGTATTCTTAAGTTTTTTCAAAAAAACTGATACTTTTCGAGATATATAGGGTCAAACAAAAAGTTTGTAAATATAAATTTATTCTCAGTTTTTCTGTCATAACTTTTAATTTTTTTAATTAAAATAAGATTTGTTAATGTTTTTTGATGTAGAATTTAATTTTACACAAAAAAGTATTTGTAAGTTTTTTCAAAAAAAATAATAATTTTCGAGATATATAGGGTCAAACAAAAAGTTTGTAAATATAAATTTTATCTAAGTTTTTCTGTCATAACTTTTAAAGTTTTTAATTAAAATCAGAATTTTTAGGGTTTTTTAATGTAAAATTTAATTTTACATAAAAAAGTATTCTTGAGTTTTTTCAAAAAAACTGATACTTTTCGAGATATATAGGGTCAAACAAAAAGTTTGTAAATATAAATTTAATCTCAGTTTTTCTGTCATAACTTTTAACGTTTTTAATTAAAATAAGATTTTTTGATGTAGAATTTAATATTACACAAAAAAGTATTCTTGAGTTTTTTTAAAAAAATCAATACTTTTCGAGATATATAGGGTCAAACAAAAAGTTTGTAAATATAAATTTAATCTCAGTTTTTCTGTCATTACTTTTAACGTTTTTAATTAAAATAAGATTTTTTGATGTAGAATTTAATATTACACAAAAAAGTATTCTTGAGTTTTTTTAAAAAAATCAATACTTTTCGAGATATATAGGGTCAAACAAAACGTTTGTAAATATAAATTTGATCTCAGTTTTTCTGTGATAACTTTTAACGTTTTTAATAAAAATCAGATTTTTTAATGTTTTTTGATGTAGAATTTAATATTACACAAAAAAGTATTTCTAAGTTTTTTTAAAAAAACTAATACTTTTCGAGATATATAGGGTCAAACAAAAAGTTTGTAAATATCAATTTGATCTTAGTTTTTCTGTCATAACTTTTAACGTTTTTAATTAAAATAAGATTTTTTGATGTAGAATTTAATATTACACAAAAAAGTATTCTTGAGTTTTTTTAAAAAAATCAATACTTTTCGAGATATATAGGGTCAAACAAAAAGTTTGTAAATATAAATTTAATCTCAGTTTTTCTGTCATTACTTTTAACGTTTTTAATTAAAATAAGATTTTTTGATGTAGAATTTAATATTACACAAAAAAGTATTCTTGAGTTTTTTTAAAAAAATCAATACTTTTCGAGATATATAGGGTCAAACAAAACGTTTGTAAATATAAATTTGATCTCAGTTTTTCTGTGATAACTTTTAACGTTTTTAATTAAAATCAGATTTTTTAATGTTTTTTGATGTAGAATTTAATATTACACAAAAAAGTATTTCTAAGTTTTTTTAAAAAAACTAATACTTTTCGAGATATATAGGGTCAAACAAAAAGTTTGTAAATATAAATTTGATCTTAGTTTTTCTGTCATAACTTTTAAAGTTTTTAATTAAAATGAGATTTTTTAATGTTTTTTGATGTAAAATTTAATTTTGCATAAATAAGTATTCCTGAGTTTTTTCAAAAGAACTGATACTTTTCGAGATATACAGGGTCAAACAAAAAGTTTGTAAATATAAATTTAATCTCAGTTTTTCTGTCATTACTTTTAACGTTTTTAATTAAAATAAGATTTTTTGATGTAGAATTTAATATTACACAAAAAAGTATTTCTAAGTTTTTTCAAAAAAACTAATAATTTTCGAGATATATAGGGTCAAACAAAAAGTTTGTAAATATAAATTTGATCTAAGTTTTTCTGTCATAACTTTTAAAGATTTTAATTTAATTGAGATTTTTTAATGTTTTTTGATGTAAAATTTAATTTTACATAAATAAGTATTCCTGAGTTTTTTCAAAAGAACTGATACTTTTTGAGATATACAGGGTCAAACAAAAAGTTTGTAAATATAAATTTAATCTCAGTTTTTCTGTCAATACTTTTAACGTTTTTAATTAAAATAAGATTTTTTGATGTAGGATTTAATATTACACAAAAAAGTATTCTTGAGTTTTTTTAAAAAAACTAATACTTTTCGAGATATATAGGGTCAAACAAAAAGTTTGTAAATATAAATTTGATCTCAGTTTTTCTGTCATAACTTTTAAAGTTTTTTATTAAAATCAGAATTTTTGGGGTTTTTTAATGTAAAATTTAATTTTACATAAAAAAGTATTCTCGAGTTTTTTCAAAATAACTGATACTTTTCGAGATATATAGGGTCAAACAAAAAGTTTGTAAATATAAATTTAATCTCAGTTTTTCTGTCATAACTTTTAATGTTTTTAATTAAAATCAGATTTTTTAATGTTTTTTGATGTAGAATTTAATATTACACAAAAAAGTATTCCTAAGTTTTTTTAAAAAAACTAATACTTTTTGAGATATATAGGGTCAAACAAAAAGTTTGTAAATATAAATTTGATCTTAGTTTTTCTGTCATAACTTTTAAAGTTTTTAATTAAAATGAGATTTTTTAATGTTTTTTGATGTAAAATTTAATTTTACATAAATAAGTATTCCTGAGTTTTTTCAAAAGAACTGATACTTTTCGAGATATACAGGGTCAAACAAAAAGTTTGTAAATATAAATTTAATCTTAGTTTTTCTGTCATTACTTTTAACGTTTTTAATTAAAATAAGATTTTTTGATGTAGAATTTAATATTACGCAAAAAAGTATTCTTGAGTTTTTTTAAAAAAACTAATACTTTTCTAGATATATAGGGTCAAACAAAAACTGATACTTTTCGAGATATATAGGGTTAAACAAAAAGTTTGTAAATATAAATTTAATCTTAGTTTTTCTGTCATAACTTTTAATGTTTTTAATTAAAATCAGGTTTTTTAATGTTTTTTGATGTAAAATTTAATATTACACAAAAAAGTATTCCTAAGTTTTTTTAAAAAAACTAATACTTTTCGAGATATATAGGGTCAAACAAAAAGTTTGTAAATATAAATTTGATCTTAGTTTTTCTGTCATAACTTTTAAAGTTTTTAATTAAAATGAGATTTTTTAATGTTTTTTGATGTAAAATTTAATTTTACATAAATAAGTATTCCTGAGTTTTTTCAAAAGAACTGATACTTTTCGAGATATACAGGGTCAAACAAAAAGTTTGTAAATATAAATTTAATCTCAGTTTTTCTGTCATTACTTTTAACGTTTTTAATTAAAATAAGATTTTTTGATGTAGAATTTAATATCACACAAAAAAGTATTCTTGAGTTTTTTTAAAAAAACTAATACTTTTCGAGATATATAGGGTCAAACAAAAAGTTTGTAAATATAAATTTGATCTCAGTTTTTCTGTCATAACTTTTAAAGTTTTTTATTAAAATCAGAATTTTTGGGTTTTTTTAATGTAAAATTTAATTTTACATAAAAAAGTATTCTTGAGTTTTTTCAAAAAAACTGATACTTTTCGAGATATATAGGGTCAAACAAAAAGTTTGTAAATATAAATTTATTCTCAGTTTTTCTGTCATAACTTTTAATTTTTTTAATTAAAATAAGATTTTTTAATGTTTTTTGATGTAGAATTTAATTTTACACAAAAAAGTATTTCTAAGTTTTTCCAAAAAAAATAATAATTTTCGAGATATATAGGGTCAAACAAAAAGTTTGTAAATATAAATTTTATCTAAGTTTTTCTGTCATAACTTTTAAAGTTTTTAATTAAAATGAGGTTTTTTAACGTTTTTTGATGTAAAATTTAATTTTACATAAAAAAGTATTTTTGAGTTTTTTCAAAAAAACTGATACTTTTCGAGATATACAGAGTCAAACAAAAAGTTTGTAAATATAAATTCTCAGTTTTTCTGTCATAACTTTTAACGTTTTTAATTAAAATAAGATTTTTTGATGTAGAATTTAATATTACACAAAAAAGTATTCTTGAGTTTTTTTAAAAAAACTAATACTTTTCGAGATATATAGGGTCAAACAAAAAGTTTGTAAATATAAATTTGATCTCAGTTTTTCTGTCATAACTTTTAAGGTTTTTTATTAAAATCAGAATTTTTGGGGTTTTTTAATGTAAAATTTAATTTTACATAAAAAAGTATTCTTGAGTTTTTTCAAAAAAACTGATACTTTTCGAGATATATAGGGTCAAACAAAAAGTTTGTAAATATAAATTTAATCTCAGTTTTTCTGTCATTACTTTTAACGTTTTTAATTAAAATAAGAGGGTTTTTTTAATGTAAAATTTAATTTTACATAAAAAAGTATTCTTGAGTTTTTTCAAAAAAACTGATACTTTTCGAGATATATAGGGTCAAACAAAAAGTTTGTAAATATAAATTTATTCTCAGTTTTTCTGTCATAACTTTTAATTGTTTTAATTAAAATAAGATTTTTTAATGTTTTTTGATGTAGAATTTAATTTTACACAAAAAAGTATTTCTAAGTTTTTCCAAAAAAATAATAATTTTCGAGATATATAGGGTCAAACAAAAAGTTTGTAAATATAAATTTTATCTAAGTTTTTCTGTCATAACTTTTAAAGTTTTTAATTAAAATAAGGTTTTTTAACGTTTTTTGATGTAAAATTTAATTTTACATAAAAAAGTATTTTTGAGTTTTTTCAAAAAAACTGATACTTTTCGAGATATACAGAGTCAAACAAAAAGTTTGTAAATATAAATTCTCAGTTTTTCTGTCATAACTTTTAACGTTTTTAATTAAAATAAGATTTTTTGATGTAGAATTTAATATTACACAAAAAAGTATTCTTGAGTTTTTTTAAAAAAACTAATACTTTTCGAGATATATAGGGTCAAACAAAAAGTTTGTAAATATAAATTTGATCTCAGTTTTTCTGTCATAACTTTTAAAGTTTTTTATTAAAATCAGAATTTTTGGGGTTTTTTAATGTAAAATTTAATTTTACATAAAAAAGTATTCTTGAGTTTTTTCAAAAAAACTGATACTTTTCGAGATATATAGGGTCAAACAAAAAGTTTGTAAATATAAATTTAATCTCAGTTTTTCTGTCATAACTTTTAATGTTTTTAATTAAAATCAGATTTTTTAATGTTTTTTGATGTAGAATTTAATATTACACAAAAAAGTATTCCTAAGTTTTTTTAAAAAAACTAATACTTTTCGAGATATATAGGGTCAAACAAAAAGTTTGTAAATATAAATTTGATCTTAGTTTTTCTGTCATAACTTTTAAAGTTTTTAATTAAAATGAGATTTTTTAATGTTTTTTGATGTAAAATTTAATTTTACACAAGTAAGTATTCCTGAGTTTTTTCAAAAGAACTGATACTTTTCGAGATATACAGGGTCAAACAAAAAGTTTGTAAATATAAATTTAATCTCAGTTTTTCTGTCATTACTTTTAACGTTTTTAATTAAAATAAGATTTTTTGATGTAGAATTTAATATTACACAAAAAAGTATTCCTGAGTTTTTTTAAAAAAACTAATACTTTTCGAGATATATAGGGTCAAACAAAAAGTTTGTAAATATAAATTTGATCTCAGTTTTTCTGTCATAACATTTAAAGTTTTTTATTAAAATCAGAATTTTTGGGGTTTTTTAATGTAAAATTTAATTTTACATAAAAAAGTATTCTTGAGTTTTTTCAAAAAAACTGATACTTTTCGAGATATATAGGGTCAAACAAAAAGTTTGTAAATATAAATTTAATCTCAGTTTTTCTGTGATAACTTTTAATGTTTTTAATTAAAATCAGATTTTTTAAGGTTTTTTGATGTAGAATTTAATATTACACAAAAAAGTATTCCTAAGTTTTTTTAAAAAAACTAATACTTTTCGAGATATATAGGGTCAAACAAAAAGTTTGTAAATATAAATTTGATCTTAGTTTTTCTGTCATAACTTTTAAAGTTTTTAATTAAAATGAGATTTTTTAATGTTTTTTTATGTAAAATTTAATTTTACATAAATAAGTATTCCTGAGTTTTTTCAAAAGAACTGATACTTTTAGAGATATACAGGGTCAAACAAAAAGTTTGTAAATATAAATTTAATCTCAGTTTTTCTGTCATTACTTTTAACGTTTTTAATTAAAATAAGATTTTTTGATGTAGAATTTAATATTACACAAAAAAGTATTCTTGAGTTTTTTTAAAAAAACTAATACTTTTCGAGATATATAGGGTCAAACAAAAAGTTTGCAAATATAAATTTGATCTCAGTTTTTCTGTCATAACTTTTAAAGTTTTTTATTAAAATCAGAATTTTTGGGGTTTTTTAATGTAAAATTTAATTTAACATAAAAAAGTATTCTTGAGTTTTTTCAAAAAAACTGATACTTTTCGAGATATATAGGGTCAAACAAAAAGTTTGTAAATATAAATTTAATCTCAGTTTTTCTGTCATAACTTTTAATTTTTTTAATTAAAATAAGATTTTTTAATGTTTTTTGATGTAGAATTTAATTCTACACAAAAAAGTAATTTTAAGTTTTTTCAAAAAAACTAATAATTTTCGAGATATATAGGGTCAAACAAAAAGTTTGTAAATATAAATTTGATCTAAGTTTTTCTGTCATAACTTTTAAAGTTTTTAATTAAAATGAGATTTTTTAATGTTTTTTGATGTAAAATTTAATTTTACATAAATAACTATTCCTAAATTTTTCAAAAGAACTGATACTTTTTTAGATATACAGGGTCAAACAAAAAGTTTGTAAATATAAATTTAATCTCAGTTTTTCTGTCATTACTTTTAACGTTTTTAATTAAAATAAGATTTTTTGATGTAGAATTTAATATTACACAAAAAAGTATTCTTGAGTTTTTTTAAAAAAACTAATACTTTTCGAGATATATAGGGTCAAACAAAAAGTTTGTAAATATAAATTTGATCTCAGTTTTTCTGTCATAACTTTTAAAGTTTTTTATTAAAATCAGAATTTTTGGAGTTTTTTAATGTAAAATTTAATTTTACATAAAAAAGTATTCTTGAGTTTTTTCAAAAAAACTAATAATTTTCGAGATATATAGGGTCAAACAAAAAGTTTGTAAATATAAATTTTATTTCAGTTTTTCTGTCATAACTTTTAATTTTTTAATTAAAATGAGGTTTTTTTAGGTTTTTTGATGTAAAATTTAATTTTACATAAAAAAGTATTCTGGAGTTTTTTCAAAAAAACTGATAGTTTTCGAGATATACAGGGTCAAACAAAAAGTTTGTAAATATAAATTTAATCTCAGTTTTTCTGTCATAACTTTTAATTTTTTTAATTAAAATAAGATTTTTTAATGTTTTTTGATGTAGAATTTAATTCTACACAAAAAAGTAATTTTAAGTTTTTTCAAAAAAACTAATAATTTTCGAGATATATAGGGTCAAACAAAAAGTTTGTAAATATAAATTTGATCTCAGTTTTTCTGTCATAACTTTTAAAGTTTTTTATTAAAATCAGAATTTTTGGAGTTTTTTAATGTAAAATTTAATTTTACATAAAAAAGTATTCTTGAGTTTTTTCAAAAAAACTGATACTTTTCGAGATATATAGGGTCAAACAAAAAGTTTGTAAATATAAATTTAATTTCAGTTTTTCTGTCATAACTTTTGATGTTTTTAATTAAAATCAGATTTTTTAATGTTTTTTGATGTAGAATTTAATATTACAAAAAAAAGTATTCCTAAGTTTTTTTAAAAAAAACTAATACTTTTCGAGATATATAGGGTCAAACAAAAAGTTTGTAAATATAAATTTGATCTTAGTTTTTCTGTCATAACTTTTAAAGTTTTTAAATAAAATGAGATTTGTTAATGTTTTTTGATGTAAAATTTAATTTTACATAAATAAGTATTCCTGAGTTTTTTCAAAAGAACTGATACTTTTCGAGATATACAGGGTCAAACAAAAAGTTTGTAAATATAAATTTAATCTCAGTTTTTCTGTCATTACTTTTAACGTTTTTAATTAAAATAAGATTTTTTGATTTAGAATTTAATATTACACAAAAAAGTATTCTTGAGTTTTTTTAAAAAAACTAATACTTTTCGAGATATATAGGGTCAAACAAAAAGTTTGTAAATATAAATTTAATCTCAGTTTTTCTGTCATAACTTTTAAAGTTTTTTATTAAAATCAGAATTTTTGGGGTTTTTTAATGTAAAATTTAATTTTACATAAAAAAGTATTCTTGAGTTTTTTCAAAAAAACTGATACTTTTCGAGATATATAGGGTCAAACAAAAAGTTTGTAAAAATAAATTTAATCTCAGTTTTTCTGTCATAACTTTTAATTTTTTTAATTAAAATAAGATTTTTTAATGTTTTTTGATGTAGAATTTAATTCTACACAAAAAAGTAATTTTAAGTTTTTTTAAAAAAACTAATACTTTTCGAGATATATAGGGTCAAACAAAAAGTTTGTAAATATAAATTTGATCTCAGTTTTTCTGTCATAACTTTTAAAGTTTTTTATTAAAATCAGAATTTTTGGGGTTTTTTAATGTAAAATTTAATTTTACATAAAAAAGTATTCTTGAGTTTTTTCAAAAAAACTGATACTTTTCGAGATATATAGAGTCAAACAAAAAGTTTGTAAATATAAATTTATTCTCAGTTTTTCTGTCATAACTTTTAATTTTTTTAATTAAAATAAGATTTGTTAATGTTTTTTGATGTAGAATTTAATTTTACACAAAAAAGTATTTGTAAGTTTTTTCAAAAAAAATAATAATTTTCGAGATATATAGGGTCAAACAAAAAGTTTGTAAATATAAATTTTATCTAAGTTTTTCTGTCATAACTTTTAAAGTTTTTAATTAAAATCAGAATTTTTAGGGTTTTTTAATGTAAAATTTAATTTTACATAAAAAAGTATTCTTGAGTTTTTTCAAAAAAACTGATACTTTTCGAGATATATAGGGTCAAACAAAAAGTTTGTAAATATAAATTTAATCTCAGTTTTTCTGTCATAACTTTTAATGTTTTTAATTAAAATCAGATTTTTTAATGTTTTTTGATGTAGAATTTAATATTACACAAAAACGTATTCCTAAGTTTTTTTAAAAAAACTAATACTTTTCGAGATATATAGGGTCAAACAAAAAGTTTGTAAATATCAATTTGATCTTAGTTTTTCTGTCATAACTTTTAACGTTTTTAATTAAAATAAGATTTTTTGATGTAGAATTTAATATTACACAAAAAAGTATTCTTGAGTTTTTTTAAAAAAATCAATACTTTTCGAGATATATAGGGTCAAACAAAAAGTTTGTAAATATAAATTTAATCTCAGTTTTTCTGTCATTACTTTTAACGTTTTTAATTAAAATAAGATATTTTGATGTAGAATTTAATATTACACAAAAAAGTATTCTTGAGTTTTTTTAAAAAAATCAATACTTTTCGAGATATATAGGGTCAAACAAAACGTTTGTAAATATAAATTTGATCTCAGTTTTTCTGTGATAACTTTTAACGTTTTTAATTAAAATCAGATTTTTTAATGTTTTTTGATGTAGAATTTAATATTACACAAAAAAGTATTTCTAAGTTTTTTTAAAAAAACTAATACTTTTCGAGATATATAGGGTCAAACAAAAAGTTTGTAAATATAAATTTGATCTTAGTTTTTCTGTTATAACTTTTAAAGTTTTTAATTAAAATGAGATTTTTTAATGTTTTTTGATGTAAAATTTAATTTTGCATAAATAAGTATTCCTGAGTTTTTTCAAAAGAACTGATACTTTTCGAGATATACAGGGTCAAACAAAAAGTTTGTAAATATAAATTTAATCTCAGTTTTTCTGTCATTACTTTTAACGTTTTTAATTAAAATAAGATTTTTTGATGTAGAATTTAATATTACACAAAAAAGTATTTCTAAGTTTTTTCAAAAATACTAATAATTTTCGAGATATATAGGGTCAAACAAAAAGTTTGTAAATATAAATTTGATCTAAGTTTTTCTGTCATAACTTTTAAAGTTTTTAATTTAATTGAGATTTTTTAATGTTTTTTGATGTAAAATTTAATTTTACATAAATAAGTATTCCTGAGTTTTTTCAAAAGAACTGATACTTTTTGAGATATACAGGGTCAAACAAAAAGTTTGTAAATATAAATTTAATCTCAGTTTTTCTGTCAATACTTTTAACGTTTTTAATTAAAATAAGATTTTTTGATGTAGGATTTAATATTACACAAAAAAGTATTCTTGAGTTTTTTTAAAAAAACTAATACTTTTCGAGATATATAGGGTCAAACAAAAAGTTTGTAAATATAAATTTGATCTCAGTTTTTCTGTCATAACTTTTAATGTTTTTAATTAAAATCAGATTTTTTAATGTTTTTTGATGTAGAATTTAATATTACACAAAAAAGTATTCCTAAGTTTTTTTAAAAAACTAATACTTTTTGAGATATATAGGGTCAAACAAAAAGTTTGTAAATATAAATTTGATCTTAGTTTTTCTGTCATAACTTTTAAAGTTTTTAATTAAAATGAGATTTTTTAATGTTTTTTGATGTAAAATTTAATTTTACATAAATAAGTATTCCTGAGTTTTTTCAAAAGAACTGATACTTTTCGAGATATACAGGGTCAAACAAAAAGTTTGTAAATATAAATTTAATCTCAGTTTTTCTGTCATTACTTTTAACGTTTTTAATTAAAATAAGATTTTTTGATGTAGAATTTAATATTACACAAAAAAGTATTCTTGAGTTTTTTTAAAAAAACTAATACTTTTCGAGATATATAGGGTCAAACAAAAAGTTTGCAAATATAAATTTGATCTCAGTTTTTCTGTCATAACTTTTAAAGTTTTTTATTAAAATCAGAATTTTTGGGGTTTTTTAATGTAAAATTTAATTTTACATAAAAAAGTATTCTTGAGTTTTTTCAAAAAAACTGATACTTTTCGAGATATATAGGGTCAAACAAAAAGTTTGTAAATATAAATTTAATCTCAGTTTTTCTGTCATAACTTTTAATTTTTTTAATTAAAATAAGACTTTTTAATGTTTTTTGATGTAGAATTTAATTCTACACAAAAAAGTAATTTTAAGTTTTTTCAAAAAAACTAATAATTTTCGAGATATATAGGGTCAAACAAAAAGTTTGTAAATATAAATTTGATCTAAGTTTTTCTGTCATAACTTTTAAAGTTTTTAATTAAAATGAGATTTTTTAATGTTTTTTGATGTAAAATTTAATTTTACATAAATAACTATTCCTAAATTTTTCAAAAGAACTGATACTTTTTGAGATATACAGGGTCAAACAAAAAGTTTGTAAATATAAATTTAATCTCAGTTTTTCTGTCATTACTTTTAACGTTTTTAATTAAAATAAGATTTTTTGATGTAGAATTTAATATTACACAAAAAAGTATTCTTGAGTTTTTTTAAAAAAACTAATACTTTTCGAGATATATAGGGTCAAACAAAAAGTTTGTAAATATAAATTTGATCTCAGTTTTTCTGTCATAACTTTTAAAGTTTTTTATTAAAATCAGAATTTTTGGGGTTTTTTAATGTAAAATTTAATTTTACATAAAAAAGTATTCTTGAGTTTTTTCAAAAAAACTGATACTTTTCGAGATATATAGGGTCAAACAAAAAGTTTGTAAATATAAATTTAATCTCAGTTTTTCTGTCATAACTTTTAATGTTTTTAATTAAAATCAGATTTTTTAATGTTTTTTGATGTAGAATTTAATATTACACAAAAAAGTATTCCTAAGTTTTTTTAAAAAAACTAATACTTTTCGAGATATATAGGGTCAAACAAAAAGTTTGTAAATATAAATTTGATCTTAGTTTTTCTGTCATAACTTTTAAAGTTTTTAATTAAAATGAGATTTTTTAATGTTTTTTGATGTAAAATTTAATTTTACACAAGTAAGTATTCCTGAGTTTTTTCAAAAGAACTGATACTTTTCGAGATATACAGGGTCAAACAAAAAGTTTGTAAATATAAATTTAATCTCAGTTTTTCTGTCATTACTTTTAACGTTTTTAATTAAAATAAGATTTTTTGATGTAGAATTTAACATTACACAAAAAAGTATTCCTGAGTTTTTTTAAAAAAACAAATACTTTTCGAGATATATAGGGTCAAACAAAAAGTTTGTAAATATAAATTTGATCTCAGTTTTTCTGTCATAACTTTTAAAGTTTTTTATTAAAATCAGAATTTTTGGGGTTTTTTAATGTAAAATTTAATTTTACATAAAAAAGTATTCTTGAGTTTTTTCAAAAAAACTGATACTTTTCGAGATATATAGGGTCAAACAAAAAGTTTGTAAATATAAATTTAATCTCAGTTTTTCTGTGATAACTTTTAATGTTTTTAATTAAAATCAGATTTTTTAAGGTTTTTTGATGTAGAATTTAATATTACACAAAAAAGTATTCCTAAGTTTTTTTAAAAAAACTAATACTTTTCGAGATATATAGGGTCAAACAAAAAGTTTGTAAATATAAATTTGATCTCAGTTTTTCTGTCATAACTTTTAAAGTTTTTTATTAAAATCAGAATTTTTGGGGTTTTTTAATGTAAAATTTAATTTTACATAAAAAAGTATTCTTGAGTTTTTTCAAAAAAACTGATACTTTTCGAGATATATAGGGTCAAACAAAAAGTTTGTAAATATAAATTTAATCTCAGTTTTTCTGTCATAACTTTTAATGTTTTTAATTAAAATCAGATTTTTTTATGTTTTTTGATGTAGAATTTAATATTACACAAAAAAGTATTCCTGAGTTTTTTTAAAAAAACAAATACTTTTCGAGATATATAGGGTCAAACAAAAAGTTTGTAAATATAAATTTGATCTCAGTTTTTCTGTCATAACTTTTAAAGTTTTTTATTAAAATCAGAATTTTTGGGGTTTTTTAATGTAAAATTTAATTTTACATAAAAAAGTATTCTTGAGTTTTTTCAAAAAAACTGATACTTTTCGAGATATATAGGGTCAAACAAAAAGTTTGTAAATATAAATTTAATCTCAGTTTTTCTGTCATAACTTTTAATTTTTTTAATTAAAATAAGATTTTTTAATGTTTTTTGATGTAGAATTTAATTCTACACAAAAAAGTAATTTTAAGTTTTTTCAAAAAAACTAATAATTTTCGAGATATATAGGGTCAAACAAAAAGTTTGTAAATATAAATTTGATCTAAGTTTTTCTGTCATAACTTTTAAAGTTTTTAATTAAAATGAGATTTTTTAATGTTTTTTGATGTAAAATTTAATTTTACATAAATAACTATTCCTAAATTTTTCAAAAGAACTGATACTTTTTGAGATATACAGGGTCAAACAAAAAGTTTGTAAATATAAATTTAATCTCAGTTTTTCTGTCATTACTTTTAACGTTTTTAATTAAAATAAGATTTTTTGATGTAGAATTTAATATTACACAAAAAAGTATTCTTGAGTTTTTTTAAAAAAACTAATACTTTTCGAGATATATAGGGTCAAACAAAAAGTTTGTAAATATAAATTTGATCTCAGTTTTTCTGTCATAACTTTTAAAGTTTTTTATTAAAATCAGAATTTTTGGAGTTTTTTAATGTAAAATTTAATTTTACATAAAAAAGTATTCTTGAGTTTTTTCAAAAAAACTGATACTTTTCGAGATATATAGGGTCAAACAAAAAGTTTGTAAATATAAATTTAATTTCAGTTTTTCTGTCATAACTTTTAAAGTTTTTAATTAAAATCAGATTTTTTTATGTTTTTTGATGTAGAATTTAATATTACAAAAAAAAGTATTCCTAAGTTTTTTTAAAAAAACTAATACTTTTCGAGATATATAGGGTCAAACAAAAAGTTTGTAAATATAAATTTGATCTTAGTTTTTCTGTCATAACTTTTAAAGTTTTAAAATAAAATGAGATTTTTTAATGTTTTTTGATGTAAAATTTAATTTTACATAAATAAGTATTCCTGAGTTTTTTTCAAAAGAACTGATACTTTTCGAGATATACAGGGTCAAACAAAAAGTTTGTAAATATAAATTTAATCTCAGTTTGTCTATCATTACTTTTAACGTTTTTAATTAAAATAAGATTTTTTGATTTAGAATTTAATATTACACAAAAAAGTATTCTTGAGTTTTTTTAAAAAAACTAATACTTTTCGAGATATATAGGGTCAAACAAAAAGTTTGTAAATATAAATTTGATCTCAGTTTTTCTGTCATAACTTTTAAAGTTTTTTATTAAAATCAGAATTTTTGGGGTTTTTTAATGTAAAATTTAATTTTACATAAAAAAGTATTCTTGAGTTTTTTCAAAAAAACTGATACTTTTCGAGATATATAGGGTCAAACAAAAAGTTTGTAAATATAAATTTAATCTCAGTTTTTCTGTCATAACTTTTAATTTTTTTAATTAAAATAAGATTTTTTAATGTTTTTTGATGTAGAATTTAATTCTACACAAAAAAGTAATTTTAAGTTTTTTCAAAAAAACTAATAATTTTCGAGATATATAGGGTCAAACAAAAAGTTTGTAAATATAAATTTGATCTAAGTTTTTCTGTCATAACTTTTAAAGTTTTTAATTAAAATGAGATTTTTTAATGTTTTTTGATGTAAAATTTAATTTTACATAAATAACTATTCCTAAATTTTTCAAAAGAACTGATACTTTTTGAGATATACAGGGTCAAACAAAAAGTTTGTAAATATAAATTTAATCTCAGTTTTTCTGTCATAACTTTTAATTTTTTTAATTAAAATAAGATTTTTTAATGTTTTTTGATGTAGAATTTAATTCTACACAAAAAAGTAATTTTAAGTTTTTTCAAAAAAACTAATAATTTTCGAGATATATAGGGTCAAACAAAAAGTTTGTAAATATAAATTTGATCTAAGTTTTTCTGTCATAACTTTTAAAGTTTTTAATTAAAATGAGATTTTTTAATGTTTTTTGATGTAAAATTTAATTTTACATAAATAAGTATTCCTGAGTTTTTTCAAAAGAACTGATACTTTTCGAGATATACAGGGTCAAACAAAAAGTTTGTAAATATAAATTTAATCTCAGTTTTTCTGTCATTACTTTTAACGTTTTTAATTAAAATAAGATTTTTTGATTTAGAATTTAATATTACACAAAAAGTATTCTTGAGTTTTTTTAAAAAAACTAATACTTTTCGAGATATATAGGGTCAAACAAAAAGTTTGTAAAAATAAATTTAATCTCAGTTTTTCTGTCATAACTTTTAATTTTTTTAATTAAAATAAGATTTTTTAATGTTTTTTGATGTAGAATTTAATTCTACACAAAAAAAGGAATTTTAAGTTTTTTTAAAAAAACTAATACTTTTCGAGATATATAGGGTCAAACAAAAAGTTTGTAAATATAAATTTGATCTCAGTTTTTCTGTCATAACTTTTAAAGTTTTTTATTAAAATCAGAATTTTTGGGGTTTTTTAATGTAAAATTTAATTTTACATAAAAAAGTATTCTTAAGTTTTTTCAAAAAAACTGATACTTTTCGAGATATATAGGGTCAAACAAAAAGTTTGTAAATATAAATTTATTCTCAGTTTTTCTGTCATAACTTTTAATTTTTTTAATTAAAATAAGATTTGTTAATGTTTTTTGATGTAGAATTTAATTTTACACAAAAAAGTATTTGTAAGTTTTTTCAAAAAAAATAATAATTTTCGAGATATATAGGGTCAAACAAAAAGTTTGTAAATATAAATTTTATCTAAGTTTTTCTGTCATAACTTTTAAAGTTTTTAATTAAAATCAGAATTTTTAGGGTTTTTTAATGTAAAATTTAATTTTACATAAAAAAGTATTCTTGAGTTTTTTCAAAAAAACTGATACTTTTCGAGATATATAGGGTCAAACAAAAAGTTTGTAAATATAAATTTAATCTCAGTTTTTCTGTCATAACTTTTAACGTTTTTAATTAAAATAAGATTTTTTGATGTAGAATTTAATATTACACAAAAAAGTATTCTTGAGTTTTTTTAAAAAAATCAATACTTTTCGAGATATATAGGGTCAAACAAAAAGTTTGTAAATATAAATTTAATCTCAGTTTTTCTGTCATTACTTTTAACGTTTTTAATTAAAATAAGATTTTTTGATGTAGAATTTAATATTACACAAAAAAGTATTCTTGAGTTTTTTTAAAAAAATCAATACTTTTCGAGATATATAGGGTCAAACAAAACGTTTGTAAATATAAATTTGATCTCAGTTTTTCTGTGATAACTTTTAACGTTTTTAATAAAAATCAGATTTTTTAATGTTTTTTGATGTAGAATTTAATATTACACAAAAAAGTATTTCTAAGTTTTTTTAAAAAAACTAATACTTTTCGAGATATATAGGGTCAAACAAAAAGTTTGTAAATATCAATTTGATCTTAGTTTTTCTGTCATAACTTTTAACGTTTTTAATTAAAATAAGATTTTTTGATGTAGAATTTAATATTACACAAAAAAGTATTCTTGAGTTTTTTTAAAAAAATCAATACTTTTCGAGATATATAGGGTCAAACAAAAAGTTTGTAAATATAAATTTAATCTCAGTTTTTCTGTCATTACTTTTAACGTTTTTAATTAAAATAAGATTTTTTGATGTAGAATTTAATATTACACAAAAAAGTATTCTTGAGTTTTTTTAAAAAAATCAATACTTTTCGAGATATATAGGGTCAAACAAAACGTTTGTAAATATAAATTTGATCTCAGTTTTTCTGTGATAACTTTTAACGTTTTTAATTAAAATCAGATTTTTTAATGTTTTTTGATGTAGAATTTAATATTACACAAAAAAGTATTTCTAAGTTTTTTTAAAAAAACTAATACTTTTCGAGATATATAGGGTCAAACAAAAAGTTTGTAAATATAAATTTGATCTTAGTTTTTCTGTCATAACTTTTAAAGTTTTTAATTAAAATGAGATTTTTTAATGTTTTTTGATGTAAAATTTAATTTTGCATAAATAAGTATTCCTGAGTTTTTTCAAAAGAACTGATACTTTTCGAGATATACAGGGTCAAACAAAAAGTTTGTAAATATAAATTTAATCTCAGTTTTTCTGTCATTACTTTTAACGTTTTTAATTAAAATAAGATTTTTTGATGTAGAATTTAATATTACACAAAAAAGTATTTCTAAGTTTTTTCAAAAAAACTAATAATTTTCGAGATATATAGGGTCAAACAAAAAGTTTGTAAATATAAATTTGATCTAAGTTTTTCTGTCATAACTTTTAAAGATTTTAATTTAATTGAGATTTTTTAATGTTTTTTGATGTAAAATTTAATTTTACATAAATAAGTATTCCTGAGTTTTTTCAAAAGAACTGATACTTTTTGAGATATACAGGGTCAAACAAAAAGTTTGTAAATATAAATTTAATCTCAGTTTTTCTGTCAATACTTTTAACGTTTTTAATTAAAATAAGATTTTTTGATGTAGGATTTAATATTACACAAAAAAGTATTCTTGAGTTTTTTTAAAAAAACTAATACTTTTCGAGATATATAGGGTCAAACAAAAAGTTTGTAAATATAAATTTGATCTCAGTTTTTCTGTCATAACTTTTAAAGTTTTTTATTAAAATCAGAATTTTTGGGGTTTTTTAATGTAAAATTTAATTTTACATAAAAAAGTATTCTCGAGTTTTTTCAAAATAACTGATACTTTTCGAGATATATAGGGTCAAACAAAAAGTTTGTAAATATAAATTTAATCTCAGTTTTTCTGTCATAACTTTTAATGTTTTTAATTAAAATCAGATTTTTTAATGTTTTTTGATGTAGAATTTAATATTACACAAAAAAGTATTCCTAAGTTTTTTTAAAAAAACTAATACTTTTTGAGATATATAGGGTCAAACAAAAAGTTTGTAAATATAAATTTGATCTTAGTTTTTCTGTCATAACTTTTAAAGTTTTTAATTAAAATGAGATTTTTTAATGTTTTTTGATGTAAAATTTAATTTTACATAAATAAGTATTCCTGAGTTTTTTCAAAAGAACTGATACTTTTCGAGATATACAGGGTCAAACAAAAAGTTTGTAAATATAAATTTAATCTTAGTTTTTCTGTCATTACTTTTAACGTTTTTAATTAAAATAAGATTTTTTGATGTAGAATTTAATATTACGCAAAAAAGTATTCTTGAGTTTTTTTAAAAAAACTAATACTTTTCTAGATATATAGGGTCAAACAAAAACTGATACTTTTCGAGATATATAGGGTTAAACAAAAAGTTTGTAAATATAAATTTAATCTTAGTTTTTCTGTCATAACTTTTAATGTTTTTAATTAAAATCAGGTTTTTTAATGTTTTTTGATGTAAAATTTAATATTACACAAAAAAGTATTCCTAAGTTTTTTTAAAAAAACTAATACTTTTCGAGATATATAGGGTCAAACAAAAAGTTTGTAAATATAAATTTGATCTTAGTTTTTCTGTCATAACTTTTAAAGTTTTTAATTAAAATGAGATTTTTTAATGTTTTTTGATGTAAAATTTAATTTTACATAAATAAGTATTCCTGAGTTTTTTCAAAAGAACTGATACTTTTCGAGATATACAGGGTCAAACAAAAAGTTTGTAAATATAAATTTAATCTCAGTTTTTCTGTCATTACTTTTAACGTTTTTAATTAAAATAAGATTTTTTGATGTAGAATTTAATATCACACAAAAAAGTATTCTTGAGTTTTTTTAAAAAAACTAATACTTTTCGAGATATATAGGGTCAAACAAAAAGTTTGTAAATATAAATTTGATCTCAGTTTTTCTGTCATAACTTTTAAAGTTTTTTATTAAAATCAGAATTTTTGGGTTTTTTTAATGTAAAATTTAATTTTACATAAAAAAGTATTCTTGAGTTTTTTCAAAAAAACTGATACTTTTCGAGATATATAGGGTCAAACAAAAAGTTTGTAAATATAAATTTATTCTCAGTTTTTCTGTCATAACTTTTAATTTTTTTAATTAAAATAAGATTTTTTAATGTTTTTTGATGTAGAATTTAATTTTACACAAAAAAGTATTTCTAAGTTTTTCCAAAAAAAATAATAATTTTCGAGATATATAGGGTCAAACAAAAAGTTTGTAAATATAAATTTTATCTAAGTTTTTCTGTCATAACTTTTAAAGTTTTTAATTAAAATGAGGTTTTTTAACGTTTTTTGATGTAAAATTTAATTTTACATAAAAAAGTATTTTTGAGTTTTTTCAAAAAAACTGATACTTTTCGAGATATACAGAGTCAAACAAAAAGTTTGTAAATATAAATTCTCAGTTTTTCTGTCATAACTTTTAACGTTTTTAATTAAAATAAGATTTTTTGATGTAGAATTTAATATTACACAAAAAAGTATTCTTGAGTTTTTTTAAAAAAACTAATACTTTTCGAGATATATAGGGTCAAACAAAAAGTTTGTAAATATAAATTTGATCTCAGTTTTTCTGTCATAACTTTTAAGGTTTTTTATTAAAATCAGAATTTTTGGGGTTTTTTAATGTAAAATTTAATTTTACATAAAAAAGTATTCTTGAGTTTTTTCAAAAAAACTGATACTTTTCGAGATATATAGGGTCAAACAAAAAGTTTGTAAATATAAATTTAATCTCAGTTTTTCTGTCATTACTTTTAACGTTTTTAATTAAAATAAGAGGGTTTTTTTAATGTAAAATTTAATTTTACATAAAAAAGTATTCTTGAGTTTTTTCAAAAAAACTGATACTTTTCGAGATATATAGGGTCAAACAAAAAGTTTGTAAATATAAATTTATTCTCAGTTTTTCTGTCATAACTTTTAATTGTTTTAATTAAAATAAGATTTTTTAATGTTTTTTGATGTAGAATTTAATTTTACACAAAAAAGTATTTCTAAGTTTTTCCAAAAAAATAATAATTTTCGAGATATATAGGGTCAAACAAAAAGTTTGTAAATATAAATTTTATCTAAGTTTTTCTGTCATAACTTTTAAAGTTTTTAATTAAAATAAGGTTTTTTAACGTTTTTTGATGTAAAATTTAATTTTACATAAAAAAGTATTTTTGAGTTTTTTCAAAAAAACTGATACTTTTCGAGATATACAGAGTCAAACAAAAAGTTTGTAAATATAAATTCTCAGTTTTTCTGTCATAACTTTTAACGTTTTTAATTAAAATAAGATTTTTTGATGTAGAATTTAATATTACACAAAAAAGTATTCTTGAGTTTTTTTAAAAAAACTAATACTTTTCGAGATATATAGGGTCAAACAAAAAGTTTGTAAATATAAATTTGATCTCAGTTTTTCTGTCATAACTTTTAAAGTTTTTTATTAAAATCAGAATTTTTGGGGTTTTTTAATGTAAAATTTAATTTTACATAAAAAAGTATTCTTGAGTTTTTTCAAAAAAACTGATACTTTTCGAGATATATAGGGTCAAACAAAAAGTTTGTAAATATAAATTTAATCTCAGTTTTTCTGTCATAACTTTTAATGTTTTTAATTAAAATCAGATTTTTTAATGTTTTTTGATGTAGAATTTAATATTACACAAAAAAGTATTCCTAAGTTTTTTTAAAAAAACTAATACTTTTCGAGATATATAGGGTCAAACAAAAAGTTTGTAAATATAAATTTGATCTTAGTTTTTCTGTCATAACTTTTAAAGTTTTTAATTAAAATGAGATTTTTTAATGTTTTTTGATGTAAAATTTAATTTTACACAAGTAAGTATTCCTGAGTTTTTTCAAAAGAACTGATACTTTTCGAGATATACAGGGTCAAACAAAAAGTTTGTAAATATAAATTTAATCTCAGTTTTTCTGTCATTACTTTTAACGTTTTTAATTAAAATAAGATTTTTTGATGTAGAATTTAATATTACACAAAAAAGTATTCCTGAGTTTTTTTAAAAAAACTAATACTTTTCGAGATATATAGGGTCAAACAAAAAGTTTGTAAATATAAATTTGATCTCAGTTTTTCTGTCATAACATTTAAAGTTTTTTATTAAAATCAGAATTTTTGGGGTTTTTTAATGTAAAATTTAATTTTACATAAAAAAGTATTCTTGAGTTTTTTCAAAAAAACTGATACTTTTCGAGATATATAGGGTCAAACAAAAAGTTTGTAAATATAAATTTAATCTCAGTTTTTCTGTGATAACTTTTAATGTTTTTAATTAAAATCAGATTTTTTAAGGTTTTTTGATGTAGAATTTAATATTACACAAAAAAGTATTCCTAAGTTTTTTTAAAAAAACTAATACTTTTCGAGATATATAGGGTCAAACAAAAAGTTTGTAAATATAAATTTGATCTTAGTTTTTCTGTCATAACTTTTAAAGTTTTTAATTAAAATGAGATTTTTTAATGTTTTTTTATGTAAAATTTAATTTTACATAAATAAGTATTCCTGAGTTTTTTCAAAAGAACTGATACTTTTAGAGATATACAGGGTCAAACAAAAAGTTTGTAAATATAAATTTAATCTCAGTTTTTCTGTCATTACTTTTAACGTTTTTAATTAAAATAAGATTTTTTGATGTAGAATTTAATATTACACAAAAAAGTATTCTTGAGTTTTTTTAAAAAAACTAATACTTTTCGAGATATATAGGGTCAAACAAAAAGTTTGCAAATATAAATTTGATCTCAGTTTTTCTGTCATAACTTTTAAAGTTTTTTATTAAAATCAGAATTTTTGGGGTTTTTTAATGTAAAATTTAATTTAACATAAAAAAGTATTCTTGAGTTTTTTCAAAAAAACTGATACTTTTCGAGATATATAGGGTCAAACAAAAAGTTTGTAAATATAAATTTAATCTCAGTTTTTCTGTCATAACTTTTAATTTTTTTAATTAAAATAAGATTTTTTAATGTTTTTTGATGTAGAATTTAATTCTACACAAAAAAGTAATTTTAAGTTTTTTCAAAAAAACTAATAATTTTCGAGATATATAGGGTCAAACAAAAAGTTTGTAAATATAAATTTGATCTAAGTTTTTCTGTCATAACTTTTAAAGTTTTTAATTAAAATGAGATTTTTTAATGTTTTTTGATGTAAAATTTAATTTTACATAAATAACTATTCCTAAATTTTTCAAAAGAACTGATACTTTTTTAGATATACAGGGTCAAACAAAAAGTTTGTAAATATAAATTTAATCTCAGTTTTTCTGTCATTACTTTTAACGTTTTTAATTAAAATAAGATTTTTTGATGTAGAATTTAATATTACACAAAAAAGTATTCTTGAGTTTTTTTAAAAAAACTAATACTTTTCGAGATATATAGGGTCAAACAAAAAGTTTGTAAATATAAATTTGATCTCAGTTTTTCTGTCATAACTTTTAAAGTTTTTTATTAAAATCAGAATTTTTGGAGTTTTTTAATGTAAAATTTAATTTTACATAAAAAAGTATTCTTGAGTTTTTTCAAAAAAACTAATAATTTTCGAGATATATAGGGTCAAACAAAAAGTTTGTAAATATAAATTTTATTTCAGTTTTTCTGTCATAACTTTTAATTTTTTAATTAAAATGAGGTTTTTTTAGGTTTTTTGATGTAAAATTTAATTTTACATAAAAAAGTATTCTGGAGTTTTTTCAAAAAAACTGATAGTTTTCGAGATATACAGGGTCAAACAAAAAGTTTGTAAATATAAATTTAATCTCAGTTTTTCTGTCATAACTTTTAATTTTTTTAATTAAAATAAGATTTTTTAATGTTTTTTGATGTAGAATTTAATTCTACACAAAAAAGTAATTTTAAGTTTTTTCAAAAAAACTAATAATTTTCGAGATATATAGGGTCAAACAAAAAGTTTGTAAATATAAATTTGATCTAAGTTTTTCTGTCATAACTTTTAAAGTTTTTAATTAAAATGAGATTTTTTAATGTTTTTTGATGTAAAATTTAATTTTACATAAATAACTATTCCTAAATTTTTCAAAAGAACTGATACTTTTTGAGATATACAGGGTCAAACAAAAAGTTTGTAAATATAAATTTAATCTCAGTTTTTCTGTCATTACTTTTAACGTTTTTAATTAAAATAAGATTTTTTGATGTAGAATTTAATATTACACAAAAAAGTATTCTTGAGTTTTTTTAAAAAAACTAATACTTTTCGAGATATATAGGGTCAAACAAAAAGTTTGTAAATATAAATTTGATCTCAGTTTTTCTGTCATAACTTTTAAAGTTTTTTATTAAAATCAGAATTTTTGGAGTTTTTTAATGTATAATTTAATTTGACATAAAAAAGTATTCTTGAGTTTTTTCAAAAAAACTGATACTTTTCGAGATATATAGGGTCAAACAAAAAGTTTGTAAATATAAATTTAATTTCAGTTTTTCTGTCATAACTTTTAATGTTTTTAATTAAAATCAGATTTTTTAATGTTTTTTGATGTAGAATTTAATATTACAAAAAAAAGTATTCCTAAGTTTTTTTAAAAAAAACTAATACTTTTCGAGATATATAGGGTCAAACAAAAAGTTTGTAAATATAAATTTGATCTTAGTTTTTCTGTCATAACTTTTAAAGTTTTTAAATAAAATGAGATTTTTTAATGTTTTTTGATGTAAAATTTAATTTTACATAAATAAGTATTCCTGAGTTTTTTCAAAAGAACTGATACTTTTCGAGATATACAGGGTCAAACAAAAAGTTTGTAAATATAAATTTAATCTCAGTTTTTCTGTCATTACTTTTAACGTTTTTAATTAAAATAAGATTTTTTGATTTAGAATTTAATATTACACAAAAAAGTATTCTTGAGTTTTTTTAAAAAAACTAATACTTTTCGAGATATATAGGGTCAAACAAAAAGTTTGTAAATATAAATTTAATCTCAGTTTTTCTGTCATAACTTTTAAAGTTTTTTATTAAAATCAGAATTTTTGGGGTTTTTTAATGTAAAATTTAATTTTACATAAAAAAGTATTCTTGAGTTTTTTCAAAAAAACTGATACTTTTCGAGATATATAGGGTCAAACAAAAAGTTTGTAAAAATAAATTTAATCTCAGTTTTTCTGTCATAACTTTTAATTTTTTTAATTAAAATAAGATTTTTTAATGTTTTTTGATGTAGAATTTAATTCTACACAAAAAAAGGAATTTTAAGTTTTTTTAAAAAAACTAATACTTTTCGAGATATATAGGGTCAAACAAAAAGTTTGTAAATATAAATTTGATCTCAGTTTTTCTGTCATAACTTTTAAAGTTTTTTATTAAAATCAGAATTTTTGGGGTTTTTTAATGTAAAATTTAATTTTACATAAAAAAGTATTCTTAAGTTTTTTCAAAAAAACTGATACTTTTCGAGATATATAGGGTCAAACAAAAAGTTTGTAAATATAAATTTATTCTCAGTTTTTCTGTCATAACTTTTAATTTTTTTAATTAAAATAAGATTTGTTAATGTTTTTTGATGTAGAATTTAATTTTACACAAAAAAGTATTTGTAAGTTTTTTCAAAAAAAATAATAATTTTCGAGATATATAGGGTCAAACAAAAAGTTTGTAAATATAAATTTTATCTAAGTTTTTCTGTCATAACTTTTAAAGTTTTTAATTAAAATCAGAATTTTTAGGGTTTTTTAATGTAAAATTTAATTTTACATAAAAAAGTATTCTTGAGTTTTTTCAAAAAAACTGATACTTTTCGAGATATATAGGGTCAAACAAAAAGTTTGTAAATATAAATTTAATCTCAGTTTTTCTGTCATAACTTTTAACGTTTTTAATTAAAATAAGATTTTTTGATGTAGAATTTAATATTACACAAAAAAGTATTCTTGAGTTTTTTTAAAAAAATCAATACTTTTCGAGATATATAGGGTCAAACAAAAAGTTTGTAAATATAAATTTAATCTCAGTTTTTCTGTCATTACTTTTAACGTTTTTAATTAAAATAAGATTTTTTGATGTAGAATTTAATATTACACAAAAAAGTATTCTTGAGTTTTTTTAAAAAAATCAATACTTTTCGAGATATATAGGGTCAAACAAAACGTTTGTAAATATAAATTTGATCTCAGTTTTTCTGTGATAACTTTTAACGTTTTTAATTAAAATCAGATTTTTTAATGTTTTTTGATGTAGAATTTAATATTACACAAAAAAGTATTTCTAAGTTTTTTTAAAAAAACTAATACTTTTCGAGATATATAGGGTCAAACAAAAAGTTTGTAAATATCAATTTGATCTTAGTTTTTCTGTCATAACTTTTAACGTTTTTAATTAAAATAAGATTTTTTGATGTAGAATTTAATATTACACAAAAAAGTATTCTTGAGTTTTTTTAAAAAAATCAATACTTTTCGAGATATATAGGGTCAAACAAAAAGTTTGTAAATATAAATTTAATCTCAGTTTTTCTGTCATTACTTTTAACGTTTTTAATTAAAATAAGATTTTTTGATGTAGAATTTAATATTACACAAAAAAGTATTCTTGAGTTTTTTTAAAAAAACTAATTCTTTTCGAGATATATAGGGTCAAACAAAACGTTTGTAAATATAAATTTGATCTCAGTTTTTCTGTGATAACTTTTAACGTTTTTAATTAAAATCAGATTTTTTAATGTTTTTTGATGTAGAATTTAATATTACACAAAAAAGTATTTCTAAGTTTTTTTAAAAAAACTAATACTTTTCGAGATATATAGGGTCAAACAAAAAGTTTGTAAATATAAATTTGATCTTAGTTTTTCTGTCATAACTTTTAAAGTTTTTAATTAAAATGAGATTTTTTAATGTTTTTTGATGTAAAATTTAATTTTGCATAAATAAGTATTCCTGAGTTTTTTCAAAAGAACTGATACTTTTCGAGATATACAGGGTCAAACAAAAAGTTTGTAAATATAAATTTAATCTCAGTTTTTCTGTCATTACTTTTAACGTTTTTAATTAAAATAAGATTTTTTGATGTAGAATTTAATATTACACAAAAAAGTATTTCTAAGTTTTTTCAAAAAAACTAATAATTTTCGAGATATATAGGGTCAAACAAAAAGTTTGTAAATATAAATTTGATCTAAGTTTTTCTGTCATAACTTTTAAAGTTTTTAATTTAATTGAGATTTTTTAATGTTTTTTGATGTAAAATTTAATTTTACATAAATAAGTATTCCTGAGTTTTTTCAAAAAAACTGATACTTTTTGAGATATACAGGGTCAAACAAAAAGTTTGTAAATATAAATTTAATCTCAGTTTTTCTGTCAATACTTTTAACGTTTTTAATTAAAATAAGATTTTTTGATGTAGGATTTAATATTACACAAAAAAGTATTCTTGAGTTTTTTTAAAAAAACTAATACTTTTCGAGATATATAGGGTCAAACAAAAAGTTTGTAAATATAAATTTGATCTCAGTTTTTCTGTCATAACTTTTAAAGTTTTTTATTAAAATCAGAATTTTTGGGGTTTTTTAATGTAAAATTTAATTTTACATAAAAAAGTATTCACGAGTTTTTTCAAAATAACTGATACTTTTCGAGATATATAGGGTCAAACAAAAAGTTTGTAAATATAAATTTAATCTCAGTTTTTCTGTCATAACTTTTAATGTTTTTAATTAAAATCAGATTTTTTAATGTTTTTTGATGTAGAATTTAATATTACACAAAAAAGTATTCCTAAGTTTTTTTAAAAAAACTAATACTTTTTGAGATATATAGGGTCAAACAAAAAGTTTGTAACTATAAATTTGATCTTAGTTTTTCTGTCATAACTTTTAAAGTTTTTAATTAAAATGAGATTTTTTAATGTTTTTTGATGTAAAATTTAATTTTACATAAATAAGTATTCCTGAGTTTTTTCAAAAGAACTGATACTTTTCGAGATATACAGGGTCAAACAAAAAGTTTGTAAATATAAATTTAATCTTAGTTTTTCTGTCATTACTTTTAACGTTTTTAATTAAAATAAGATTTTTTGATGTAGAATTTAATATTACGCAAAAAAGTATTCTTGAGTTTTTTTAAAAAAACTAATACTTTTCTAGATATATAGGGTCAAACAAAAACTGATACTTTTCGAGATATATAGGGTCAAACAAAAAGTTTGTAAATATAAATTTAATCTTAGTTTTTCTGTCATAACTTTTAATGTTTTTAATTAAAATCAGGTTTTTTAATGTTTTTTGATGTAAAATTTAATATTACACAAAAAAGTATTCCTAAGTTTTTTTAAAAAAACTAATACTTTTCGAGATATATAGGGTCAAACAAAAAGTTTGTAAATATAAATTTGATCTTAGTTTTTCTGTCATAACTTTTAAAGTTTTTAATTAAAATGAGATTTTTTAATGTTTTTTGATGTAAAATTTAATTTTACATAAATAAGTATTCCTGAGTTTTTTCAAAAGAACTGATACTTTTCGAGATATACAGGGTCAAACAAAAAGTTTGTAAATATAAATTTAATCTCAGTTTTTCTGTCATTACTTTTAACGTTTTTAATTAAAATAAGATTTTTTGATGTAGAATTTAATATCACACAAAAAAGTATTCTTGAGTTTTTTTAAAAAAACTAATACTTTTCGAGATATATAGGGTCAAACAAAAAGTTTGTAAATATAAATTTGATCTCAGTTTTTCTGTCATAACTTTTAAAGTTTTTTATTAAAATCAGAATTTTTGGGTTTTTTTAATGTAAAATTTAATTTTACATAAAAAAGTATTCTTGAGTTTTTTCAAAAAAACTGATACTTTTCGAGATATATAGGGTCAAACAAAAAGTTTGTAAATATAAATTTATTCTCAGTTTTTCTGTCATAACTTTTAATTGTTTTAATTAAAATAAGATTTTTTAATGTTTTTTGATGTAGAATTTAATTTTACACAAAAAAGTATTTCTAAGTTTTTCCAAAAAAAATAATAATTTTCGAGATATATAGGGTCAAACAAAAAGTTTGTAAATATAAATTTTATCTAAGTTTTTCTGTCATAACTTTTAAAGTTTTTAATTAAAATGAGGTTTTTTAACGTTTTTTGATGTAAAATTTAATTTTACATAAAAAAGTATTTTTGAGTTTTTTCAAAAAAACTGATACTTTTCGAGATATACAGAGTCAAACAAAAAGTTTGTAAATATAAATTCTCAGTTTTTCTGTCATAACTTTTAACGTTTTTAATTAAAATAAGATTTTTTGATGTAGAATTTAATATTACACAAAAAAGTATTCTTGAGTTTTTTTAAAAAAACTAATACTTTTCGAGATATATAGGGTCAAACAAAAAGTTTGTAAATATAAATTTGATCTCAGTTTTTCTGTCATAACTTTTAAGGTTTTTTATTAAAATCAGAATTTTTGGGGTTTTTTAATGTAAAATTTAATTTTACATAAAAAAGTATTCTTGAGTTTTTTCAAAAAAACTGATACTTTTCGAGATATATAGGGTCAAACAAAAAGTTTGTAAATATAAATTTAATCTCAGTTTTTCTGTCATTACTTTTAACGTTTTTAATTAAAATAAGAGGGTTTTTTTAATGTAAAATTTAATTTTACATAAAAAAGTATTCTTGAGTTTTTTCAAAAAAACTGATACTTTTCGAGATATATAGGGTCAAACAAAAAGTTTGTAAATATAAATTTATTCTCAGTTTTTCTGTCATAACTTTTAATTGTTTTAATTAAAATAAGATTTTTTAATGTTTTTTGATGTAGAATTTAATTTTACACAAAAAAGTATTTCTAAGTTTTTCCAAAAAAATAATAATTTTCGAGATATATAGGGTCAAACAAAAAGTTTGTAAATATAAATTTTATCTAAGTTTTTCTGTCATAACTTTTAAAGTTTTTAATTAAAATAAGGGTTTTTAACGTTTTTTGATGTAAAATTTAATTTTACATAAAAAAGTATTTTTGAGTTTTTTCAAAAAAACTGATACTTTTCGAGATATACAGAGTCAAACAAAAAGTTTGTAAATATAAATTCTCAGTTTTTCTGTCATAACTTTTAACGTTTTTAATTAAAATAAGATTTTTTGATGTAGAATTTAATATTACACAAAAAAGTATTCTTGAGTTTTTTTAAAAAAACTAATACTTTTCGAGATATATAGGGTCAAACAAAAAGTTTGTAAATATAAATTTGATCTCAGTTTTTCTGTCATAACTTTTAAAGTTTTTTATTAAAATCAGAATTTTTGGGGTTTTTTAATGTAAAATTTAATTTTACATAAAAAAGTATTCTTGAGTTTTTTCAAAAAAACTGATACTTTTCGAGATATATAGGGTCAAACAAAAAGTTTGTAAATATAAATTTAATCTCAGTTTTTCTGTCATAACTTTTAATGTTTTTAATTAAAATCAGATTTTTTAATGTTTTTTGATGTAGAATTTAATATTACACAAAAAAGTATTCCTAAGTTTTTTTAAAAAAACTAATACTTTTCGAGATATATAGGGTCAAACAAAAAGTTTGTAAATATAAATTTGATCTTAGTTTTTCTGTCATAACTTTTAAAGTTTTTAATTAAAATGAGATTTTTTAATGTTTTTTGATGTAAAATTTAATTTTACACAAGTAAGTATTCCTGAGTTTTTTCAAAAGAACTGATACTTTTCGAGATATACAGGGTCAAACAAAAAGTTTGTAAATATAAATTTAATCTCAGTTTTTCTGTCCTTACTTTTAACGTTTTTAATTAAAATAAGATTTTTTGATGTAGAATTTAATATTACACAAAAAAGTATTCTTGAGTTTTTTTAAAAAAACTAATACTTTTCGAGATATATAGGGTCAAACAAAAAGTTTGTAAATATAAATTTGATCTCAGTTTTTCTGTCATAACTTTTAAAGTTTTTTATTAAAATCAGAATTTTTGGGGTTTTTTAATGTAAAATTTAATTTTACATAAAAAAGTATTCTTGAGTTTTTTCAAAAAAACTGATACTTTTCGAGATATATAGGGTCAAACAAAAAGTTTGTAAATATAAATTTAATCTCAGTTTTTCTGTCATAACTTTTAATTTTTTAATTAAAATGAGGTTTTTTTAGGTTTTTTGATGTAAAATTTAATTTTACATAAAAAAGTATTCTGGAGTTTTTTCAAAAAAACTGATAGTTTTCGAGATATACAGGGTCAAACAAAAAGTTTGTAAATATAAATTTAATCTCAGTTTTTCTGTCATAACTTTTAATTTTTTTAATTAAAATAAGATTTTTTAATGTTTTTTGATGTAGAATTTAATTCTACACAAAAAAGTAATTTTAAGTTTTTTCAAAAAAACTAATAATTTTCGAGATATATAGGGTCAAACAAAAAGTTTGTAAATATAAATTTGATCTAAGTTTTTCTGTCATAACTTTTAAAGTTTTTAATTAAAATGAGATTTTTTAATGTTTTTTGATGTAAAATTTAATTTTACATAAATAACTATTCCTAAATTTTTCAAAAGAACTGATACTTTTTGAGATATACAGGGTCAAACAAAAAGTTTGTAAATATAAATTTAATCTCAGTTTTTCTGTCATTACTTTTAACGTTTTTAATTAAAATAAGATTTTTTGATGTAGAATTTAATATTACACAAAAAAGTATTCTTGAGTTTTTTTAAAAAAACTAATACTTTTCGAGATATATAGGGTCAAACAAAAAGTTTGTAAATATAAATTTGATCTCAGTTTTTCTGTCATAACTTTTAAAGTTTTTTATTAAAATCAGAATTTTTGGAGTTTTTTAATGTAAAATTTAATTTTACATAAAAAAGTATTCTTGAGTTTTTTCAAAAAAACTGATACTTTTCGAGATATATAGGGTCAAACAAAAAGTTTGTAAATATAAATTTAATTTCAGTTTTTCTGTCATAACTTTTAATGTTTTTAATTAAAATCAGATTTTTTAATGTTTTTTGATGTAGAATTTAATATTACAAAAAAAAGTATTCCTAAGTTTTTTTAAAAAAAACTAATACTTTTCGAGATATATAGGGTCAAACAAAAAGTTTGTAAATATAAATTTGATCTTAGTTTTTCTGTCATAACTTTTAAAGTTTTTAAATAAAATGAGATTTTTTAATGTTTTTTGATGTAAAATTTAATTTTACATAAATAAGTATTCCTGAGTTTTTTCAAAAGAACTGATACTTTTCGAGATATACAGGGTCAAACAAAAAGTTTGTAAATATAAATTTAATCTCAGTTTTTCTGTCATTACTTTTAACGTTTTTAATTAAAATAAGATTTTTTGATTTAGAATTTAATATTACACAAAAAAGTATTCTTGAGTTTTTTTAAAAAAACTAATACTTTTCGAGATATATAGGGTCAAACAAAAAGTTTGTAAATATAAATTTAATCTCAGTTTTTCTGTCATAACTTTTAAAGTTTTTTATTAAAATCAGAATTTTTGGGGTTTTTTAATGTAAAATTTAATTTTACATAAAAAAGTATTCTTGAGTTTTTTCAAAAAAACTGATACTTTTCGAGATATATAGGGTCAAACAAAAAGTTTGTAAAAATAAATTTAATCTCAGTTTTTCTGTCATAACTTTTAATTTTTTTAATTAAAATAAGATTTTTTAATGTTTTTTGATGTAGAATTTAATTCTACACAAAAAAAGGATTTTTAAGTTTTTTTAAAAAAACTAATACTTTTCGAGATATATAGGGTCAAACAAAAAGTTTGTAAATATAAATTTGATCTCAGTTTTTCTGTCATAACTTTTAAAGTTTTTTATTAAAATCAGAATTTTTGGGGTTTTTTAATGTAAAATTTAATTTTACATAAAAAAGTATTCTTAAGTTTTTTCAAAAAAACTGATACTTTTCGAGATATATAGGGTCAAACAAAAAGTTTGTAAATATAAATTTATTCTCAGTTTTTCTGTCATAACTTTTAATTTTTTTAATTAAAATAAGATTTGTTAATGTTTTTTGATGTAGAATTTAATTTTACACAAAAAAGTATTTGTAAGTTTTTTCAAAAAAAATAATAATTTTCGAGATATATAGGGTCAAACAAAAAGTTTGTAAATATAAATTTTATCTAAGTTTTTCTGTCATAACTTTTAAAGTTTTTAATTAAAATCAGAATTTTTAGGGTTTTTTAATGTAAAATTTAATTTTACATAAAAAAGTATTCTTGAGTTTTTTCAAAAAAACTGATACTTTTCGAGATATATAGGGTCAAACAAAAAGTTTGTAAATATAAATTTAATCTGTTTTTCTGTCATAACTTTTAACGTTTTTAATTAAAATAAGATTTTTTGATGTAGAATTTAATATTACACAAAAAAGTATTCTTGAGTTTTTTTAAAAAAATCAATACTTTTCGAGATATATAGGGTCAAACAAAAAGTTTGTAAATATAAATTTAATCTCAGTTTTTCTGTCATTACTTTTAACGTTTTTAATTAAAATAAGATTTTTTGATGTAGAATTTAATATTACACAAAAAAGTATTCTTGAGTTTTTTTAAAAAAATCAATACTTTTCGAGATATATAGGGTCAAACAAAACGTTTGTAAATATAAATTTGATCTCAGTTTTTCTGTGATAACTTTTAACGTTTTTAATTAAAATCAGATTTTTTAATGTTTTTTGATGTAGAATTTAATATTACACAAAAAAGTATTTCTAAGTTTTTTTAAAAAAACTAATACTTTTCGAGATATATAGGGTCAAACAAAAAGTTTGTAAATATCAATTTGATCTTAGTTTTTCTGTCATAACTTTTAACGTTTTTAATTAAAATAAGATTTTTTGATGTAGAATTTAATATTACACAAAAAAGTATTCTTGAGTTTTTTTAAAAAAATCAATACTTTTCGAGATATATAGGGTCAAACAAAAAGTTTGTAAATATAAATTTAATCTCAGTTTTTCTGTCATTACTTTTAACGTTTTTAATTAAAATAAGATTTTTTGATGTAGAATTTAATATTACACAAAAAAGTATTCTTGAGTTTTTTTAAAAAAATCAATACTTTTCGAGATATATAGGGTCAAACAAAACGTTTGTAAATATAAATTTGATCTCAGTTTTTCTGTGATAACTTTTAACGTTTTTAATTAAAATCAGATTTTTTAATGTTTTTTGATGTAGAATTTAATATTACACAAAAAAGTATTTCTAAGTTTTTTTAAAAAAACTAATACTTTTCGAGATATATAGGGTCAAACAAAAAGTTTGTAAATATAAATTTGATCTTAGTTTTTCTGTCATAACTTTTAAAGTTTTTAATTAAAATGAGAGTTTTTAATGTTTTTTGATGTAAAATTTAATTTTGCATAAATAAGTATTCCTGAGTTTTTTCAAAAGAACTGATACTTTTCGAGATATACAGGGTCAAACAAAAAGTTTGTAAATATAAATTTA
Organism: Altica lythri; assembly: GCA_964028335.1. NCBI lineage: Eukaryota > Metazoa > Arthropoda > Insecta > Coleoptera > Chrysomelidae > Altica > Altica lythri. Next base: position 870,707 of record CAXIIO010001191.1, read on the forward strand.
ATCTCAGTTTTTCTGTCATTACTTTTAACGTTTTTAATTAAAATAAGATTTTTTGATGTAGAATTTAATATTACACAAAAAAGTATTTCTAAGTTTTTTCAAAAAAACTAATAATTTTCGAGATATATAGGGTCAAACAAAAAGTTTGTAAATATAAATTTGATCTAAGTTTTTCTGTCATAACTTTTAAAGTTTTTAATTTAATTGAGATTTTTTAATGTTTTTTGATGTAAAATTTAATTTTACATAAATAAGTATTCCTGAGTTTTTTCAAAAAAACTGATACTTTTTGAGATATACAGGGTCAAACAAAAAGTTTGTAAATATAAATTTAATCTCAGTTTTTCTGTCAATACTTTTAACGTTTTTAATTAAAATAAGATTTTTTGATGTAGGATTTAATATTACACAAAAAAGTATTCTTGAGTTTTTTTAAAAAAACTAATACTTTTCGAGATATATAGGGTCAAACAAAAAGTTTGTAAATATAAATTTGATCTCAGTTTTTCTGTCATAACTTTTAAAGTTTTTTATTAAAATCAGAATTTTTGGGGTTTTTTAATGTAAAATTTAATTTTACATAAAAAAGTATTCACGAGTTTTTTCAAAATAACTGATACTTTTCGAGATATATAGGGTCAAACAAAAAGTTTGTAAATATAAATTTAATCTCAGTTTTTCTGTCATAACTTTTAATGTTTTTAATTAAAATCAGATTTTTTAATGTTTTTTGATGTAGAATTTAATATTACACAAAAAAGTATTCCTAAGTTTTTTTAAAAAAACTAATACTTTTTGAGATATATAGGGTCAAACAAAAAGTTTGTAACTATAAATTTGATCTTAGTTTTTCTGTCATAACTTTTAAAGTTTTTAATTAAAATGAGATTTTTTAATGTTTTTTGATGTAAAATTTAATTTTACATAAATAAGTATTCCTGAGTTTTTTCAAAAGAACTGATACTTTTCGAGATATACAGGGTCAAACAAAAAGTTTGTAAATATAAATTTAATCTTAGTTTTTCTGTCATTACTTTTAACGTTTTTAATTAAAATAAGATTTTTTGATGTAGAATTTAATATTACGCAAAAAAGTATTCTTGAGTTTTTTTAAAAAAACTAATACTTTTCTAGATATATAGGGTCAAACAAAAACTGATACTTTTCGAGATATATAGGGTCAAACAAAAAGTTTGTAAATATAAATTTAATCTTAGTTTTTCTGTCATAACTTTTAATGTTTTTAATTAAAATCAGGTTTTTTAATGTTTTTTGATGTAAAATTTAATATTACACAAAAAAGTATTCCTAAGTTTTTTTAAAAAAACTAATACTTTTCGAGATATATAGGGTCAAACAAAAAGTTTGTAAATATAAATTTGATCTTAGTTTTTCTGTCATAACTTTTAAAGTTTTTAATTAAAATGAGATTTTTTAATGTTTTTTGATGTAAAATTTAATTTTACATAAATAAGTATTCCTGAGTTTTTTCAAAAGAACTGATACTTTTCGAGATATACAGGGTCAAACAAAAAGTTTGTAAATATAAATTTAATCTCAGTTTTTCTGTCATTACTTTTAACGTTTTTAATTAAAATAAGATTTTTTGATGTAGAATTTAATATCACACAAAAAAGTATTCTTGAGTTTTTTTAAAAAAACTAATACTTTTCGAGATATATAGGGTCAAACAAAAAGTTTGTAAATATAAATTTGATCTCAGTTTTTCTGTCATAACTTTTAAAGTTTTTTATTAAAATCAGAATTTTTGGGTTTTTTTAATGTAAAATTTAATTTTACATAAAAAAGTATTCTTGAGTTTTTTCAAAAAAACTGATACTTTTCGAGATATATAGGGTCAAACAAAAAGTTTGTAAATATAAATTTATTCTCAGTTTTTCTGTCATAACTTTTAATTGTTTTAATTAAAATAAGATTTTTTAATGTTTTTTGATGTAGAATTTAATTTTACACAAAAAAGTATTTCTAAGTTTTTCCAAAAAAAATAATAATTTTCGAGATATATAGGGTCAAACAAAAAGTTTGTAAATATAAATTTTATCTAAGTTTTTCTGTCATAACTTTTAAAGTTTTTAATTAAAATGAGGTTTTTTAACGTTTTTTGATGTAAAATTTAATTTTACATAAAAAAGTATTTTTGAGTTTTTTCAAAAAAACTGATACTTTTCGAGATATACAGAGTCAAACAAAAAGTTTGTAAATATAAATTCTCAGTTTTTCTGTCATAACTTTTAACGTTTTTAATTAAAATAAGATTTTTTGATGTAGAATTTAATATTACACAAAAAAGTATTCTTGAGTTTTTTTAAAAAAACTAATACTTTTCGAGATATATAGGGTCAAACAAAAAGTTTGTAAATATAAATTTGATCTCAGTTTTTCTGTCATAACTTTTAAGGTTTTTTATTAAAATCAGAATTTTTGGGGTTTTTTAATGTAAAATTTAATTTTACATAAAAAAGTATTCTTGAGTTTTTTCAAAAAAACTGATACTTTTCGAGATATATAGGGTCAAACAAAAAGTTTGTAAATATAAATTTAATCTCAGTTTTTCTGTCATTACTTTTAACGTTTTTAATTAAAATAAGAGGGTTTTTTTAATGTAAAATTTAATTTTACATAAAAAAGTATTCTTGAGTTTTTTCAAAAAAACTGATACTTTTCGAGATATATAGGGTCAAACAAAAAGTTTGTAAATATAAATTTATTCTCAGTTTTTCTGTCATAACTTTTAATTGTTTTAATTAAAATAAGATTTTTTAATGTTTTTTGATGTAGAATTTAATTTTACACAAAAAAGTATTTCTAAGTTTTTCCAAAAAAAATAATAATTTTCGAGATATATAGGGTCAAACAAAAAGTTTGTAAATATAAATTTTATCTAAGTTTTTCTGTCATAACTTTTAAAGTTTTTAATTAAAATGAGGTTTTTTAACGTTTTTTGATGTGAAATTTAATTTTACATAAAAAAGTATTTTTGAGTTTTTTCAAAAAAACTGATACTTTTCGAGATATACAGAGTCAAACAAAAAGTTTGTAAATATAAATTCTCAGTTTTTCTGTCATAACTTTTAACGTTTTTAATTAAAATAAGATTTTTTGATGTAGAATTTAATATTACACAAAAAAGTATTCTTGAGTTTTTTTAAAAAAACTAATACTTTTCGAGATATATAGGGTCAAACAAAAAGTTTGTAAATATAAATTTGATCTCAGTTTTTCTGTCATAACTTTTAAGGTTTTTTATTAAAATCAGAATTTTTGGGGTTTTTTAATGTAAAATTTAATTTTACATAAAAAAGTATTCTTGAGTTTTTTCAAAAAAACTGATACTTTTCGAGATATATAGGGTCAAACAAAAAGTTTGTAAATATAAATTTAATCTCAGTTTTTCTGTCATTACTTTTAACGTTTTTAATTAAAATAAGAGGGTTTTTTTAATGTAAAATTTAATTTTACATAAAAAAGTATTCTTGAGTTTTTTCAAAAAAACTGATACTTTTCGAGATATATAGGGTCAAACAAAAAGTTTGTAAATATAAATTTATTCTCAGTTTTTCTGTCATAACTTTTAATTGTTTTAATTAAAATAAGATTTTTTAATGTTTTTTGATGTAGAATTTAATTTTACACAAAAAAGTATTTCTAAGTTTTTCCAAAAAAATAATAATTTTCGAGATATATAGGGTCAAACAAAAAGTTTGTAAATATAAATTTTATCTAAGTTTTTCTGTCATAACTTTTAAAGTTTTTAATTAAAATAAGGGTTTTTAACGTTTTTTGATGTAAAATTTAATTTTACATAAAAAAGTATTTTTGAGTTTTTTCAAAAAAACTGATACTTTTCGAGATATACAGAGTCAAACAAAAAGTTTGTAAATATAAATTCTCAGTTTTTCTGTCATAACTTTTAACGTTTTTAATTAAAATAAGATTTTTTGATGTAGAATTTAATATTACACAAAAAAGTATTCTTGAGTTTTTTTAAAAAAACTAATACTTTTCGAGATATATAGGGTCAAACAAAAAGTTTGTAAATATAAATTTGATCTCAGTTTTTCTGTCATAACTTTTAAAGTTTTTTATTAAAATCAGAATTTTTGGGGTTTTTTAATGTAAAATTTAATTTTACATAAAAAAGTATTCTTGAGTTTTTTCAAAAAAACTGATACTTTTCGAGATATATAGGGTCAAACAAAAAGTTTGTAAATATAAATTTAATCTCAGTTTTTCTGTCATAACTTTTAATGTTTTTAATTAAAATCAGATTTTTTAATGTTTTTTGATGTAGAATTTAATATTACACAAAAAAGTATTCCTAAGTTTTTTTAAAAAAACTAATACTTTTCGAGATATATAGGGTCAAACAAAAAGTTTGTAAATATAAATTTGATCTTAGTTTTTCTGTCATAACTTTTAAAGTTTTTAATTAAAATGAGATTTTTTAATGTTTTTTGATGTAAAATTTAATTTTACACAAGTAAGTATTCCTGAGTTTTTTCAAAAGAACTGATACTTTTCGAGATATACAGGGTCAAACAAAAAGTTTGTAAATATAAATTTAATCTCAGTTTTTCTGTCATTACTTTTAACGTTTTTAATTAAAATAAGATTTTTTGATGTAGAATTTAATATTACACAAAAAAGTATTCTTGAGTTTTTTTAAAAAAACTAATACTTTTCGAGATATATAGGGTCAAACAAAAAGTTTGTAAATATAAATTTGATCTCAGTTTTTCTGTCATAACTTTTAAAGTTTTTTATTAAAATCAGAATTTTTGGGGTTTTTTAATGTAAAATTTAATTTTACATAAAAAAGTATTCTTGAGTTTTTTCAAAAAAACTGATACTTTTCGAGATATATAGGGTCAAACAAAAAGTTTGTAAATATAAATTTAATCTCAGTTTTTCTGTCATAACTTTTAATGTTTTTAATTAAAATCAGATTTTTTAATGTTTTTTGATGAAGAATTTAATTCTACACAAAAAAGTATTTTTAAGTTTTTTCAAAAAAACTAATAATTTTCGAGATATATAGGGTCAAACAAAAAGTTTGTAAATATAAATTTTATCTAAGTTTTTCTGTCATTACTTTTAACGTTTTTAATTAAAATAAGATTTTTTGATGTAGAATTTAATATTACACAAAAAAGTATTCTTGAGTTTTTTTAAAAAAACTAATACTTTTCGAGATATATAGGGTCAAACAAAAAGTTTGCAAATATAAATTTGATCTCAGTTTTTCTGTCATAACTTTTAAAGTTTTTTATTAAAATCAGAATTTTTGGGGTTTTTTAATGTAAAATTTAATTTTACATAAAAAAGTATTCTTGAGTTTTTTCAAAAAAACTGATACTTTTCGAGATATATAGGGTCAAACAAAAAGTTTGTAAATATAAATTTAATCTCAGTTTTTCTTTCATAACTTTTAATGTTTTTAATTAAAATCAGATTTTTTAATGTTTTTTTATGTAGAATTTAATATTACACAAAAAAGTATTCCTAAGTTTTTTTAAAAAAACTAATACTTTTCGAGATATATAGGGTCAAACAAAAAGTTTGTAAATATAAATTTGATCTTAGTTTTTCTGTCATAACTTTTAAAGTTTTTAATTAAAATGAGATTTTTTTATGTTTTTTGATGTAAAATTTAATTTTACACAAGTAAGTATACCTGAGTTTTTTCAAAAGAACTGATACTTTTCGAGATATACAGGGTCAAACAAAAAGTTTGTAAATATAAATTTAATCTCAGTTTTTCTGTCATTACTTTTAACGTTTTTAATTAAAATAAGATTTTTTGATGTAGAATTTAATATTACACAAAAAAGTATTCCTGAGTTTTTTTAAAAAAACAAATACTTTTCGAGATATATAGGGTCAAACAAAAAGTTTGTAAATATAAATTTGATCTCAGTTTTTCTGTCATAACTTTTAAAGTTTTTTATTAAAATCAGAATTTTTGGGGTTTTTTAATGTAAAATTTAATTTTACATAAAAAAGTATTCTTGAGTTTTTTCAAAAAAACTGATACTTTTCGAGATATATAGGGTCAAACAAAAAGTTTGTAAATATAAATTTAATCTCAGTTTTTCTGTCATAACTTTTAATTTTTTTAATTAAAATAAGATTTTTTAATGTTTTTTGATGTAGAATTTAATTCTACACAAAAAAGTAATTTTAAGTTTTTTCAAAAAAACTAATAATTTTCAAGATATATAGGGTCAAACAAAAAGTTTGTAAATATAAATTTGATCTAAGTTTTTCTGTCATAACTTTTAAAGTTTTTAATTAAAATGAGATTTTTTAATGTTTTTTGATGTAAAATTTAATTTTACATAAATAACTATTCCTAAATTTTTCAAAAGAACTGATACTTTTTGAGATATACAGGGTCAAACAAAAAGTTTGTAAATATAAATTTAATCTCAGTTTTTCTGTCATTACTTTTAACGTTTTTAATTAAAATAAGATTTTTTGATGTAGAATTTAATATTACACAAAAAAGTATTCTTGAGTTTTTTTAAAAAAACTAATACTTTTCGAGATATATAGGGTCAAACAAAAAGTTTGTAAATATAAATTTGATCTCAGTTTTTCTGTCATAACTTTTAAAGTTTTTTATTAAAATCAGAATTTTTGGAGTTTTTTAATGTAAAATTTAATTTTACATAAAAAAGTATTCTTGAGTTTTTTCAAAAAAACTGATACTTTTCGAGATATATAGGGTCAAACAAAAAGTTTGTAAATATAAATTTAATTTCAGTTTTTCTGTCATAACTTTTAATGTTTTTAATTAAAATCAGATTTTTTTATGTTTTTTGATGTAGAATTTAATATTACAAAAAAAAGTATTCCTAAGTTTTTTTAAAAAAACTAATACTTTTCGAGATATATAGGGTCAAACAAAAAGTTTGTAAATATAAATTTGATCTTAGTTTTTCTGTCATAACTTTTAAAGTTTTTAAATAAAATGAGATTTTTTAATGTTTTTTGATGTAAAATTTAATTTTACATAAATAAGTATTTCTGAGTTTTTTCAAAAGAACTGATACTTTTCGAGATATACAGGGTCAAACAAAAAGTTTGTAAATATAAATTTAATCTCAGTTTTTCTATCATTACTTTTAACGTTTTTAATTAAAATAAGATTTTTTGATTTAGAATTTAATATTACACAAAAAAGTATTCTTGAGTTTTTTTAAAAAAACTAATACTTTTCGAGATATATAGGGTCAAACAAAAAGTTTGTAAATATAAATTTGATCTCAGTTTTTCTGTCATAACTTTTAAAGTTTTTTATTAAAATCAGAATTTTTGGGGTTTTAATGTAAAATTTAATTTTACATAAAAAAGTATTCTTGAGTTTTTTCAAAAAAACTGATACTTTTCGAGATATATAGGGTCAAACAAAAAGTTTGTAAATATAAATTTAATCTCAGTTTTTCTGTGATAACTTTTAATGTTTTTAATTAAAATCAGATTTTTTAAGGTTTTTTGATGTAGAATTTAATATTACACAAAAAAGTATTCCTAAGTTTTTTTAAAAAAACTAATACTTTTCGAGATATATAGGGTCAAACAAAAAGTTTGTAAATATAAATTTGATCTCAGTTTTTCTGTCATAACTTTTAAAGTTTTTTATTAAAATCAGAATTTTTGGGGTTTTTTAATGTAAAATTTAATTTTACATAAAAAAGTATTCTTGAGTTTTTTCAAAAAAACTGATACTTTTCGAGATATATAGGGTCAAACAAAAAGTTTGTAAATATAAATTTAATCTCAGTTTTTCTGTCATAACTTTTAATGTTTTTAATTAAAATCAGATTTTTTAATGTTTTTTTATGTAGAATTTAATATTACACAAAAAAGTATTCCTAAGTTTTTTTAAAAAAACTAATACTTTTCGAGATATATAGGGTCAAACAAAAAGTTTGTAAATATAAATTTGATCTTAGTTTTTCTGTCATAACTTTTAAAGTTTTTAATTAAAATGAGATTTTTTAATGTTTTTTGATGTAAAATTTAATTTTACACAAGTAAGTATACCTGAGTTTTTTCAAAAGAACTGATACTTTTCGAGATATACAGGGTCAAACAAAAAGTTTGTAAATATAAATTTAATCTCAGTTTTTCTGTCATTACTTTTAACGTTTTTAATTAAAATAAGATTTTTTGATGTAGAATTTAATATTACACAAAAAAGTATTCCTGAGTTTTTTTAAAAAAACAAATACTTTTCGAGATATATAGGGTCAAACAAAAAGTTTGTAAATATAAATTTGATCTCAGTTTTTCTGTCATAACTTTTAAAGTTTTTTATTAAAATCAGAATTTTTGGGGTTTTTTAATGTAAAATTTAATTTTACATAAAAAAGTATTCTTGAGTTTTTTCAAAAAAACTGATACTTTTCGAGATATATAGGGTCAAACAAAAAGTTTGTAAATATAAATTTAATCTCAGTTTTTCTGTCATAACTTTTAATTTTTTTAATTAAAATAAGATTTTTTAATGTTTTTTGATGTAGAATTTAATTCTACACAAAAAAGTAATTTTAAGTTTTTTCAAAAAAACTAATAATTTTCAAGATATATAGGGTCAAACAAAAAGTTTGTAAATATAAATTTGATCTAAGTTTTTCTGTCATAACTTTTAAAGTTTTTAATTAAAATGAGATTTTTTAATGTTTTTTGATGTAAAATTTAATTTTACATAAATAACTATTCCTAAATTTTTCAAAAGAACTGATACTTTTTGAGATATACAGGGTCAAACAAAAAGTTTGTAAATATAAATTTAATCTCAGTTTTTCTGTCATTACTTTTAACGTTTTTAATTAAAATAAGATTTTTTGATGTAGAATTTAATATTACACAAAAAAGTATTCTTGAGTTTTTTTAAAAAAACTAATACTTTTCGAGATATATAGGGTCAAACAAAAAGTTTGTAAATATAAATTTGATCTCAGTTTTTCTGTCATAACTTTTAAAGTTTTTTATTAAAATCAGAATTTTTGGAGTTTTTTAATGTAAAATTTAATTTTACATAAAAAAGTATTCTGAGTTTTTTCAAAAAAACTGATACTTTTCGAGATATATAGGGTCAAACAAAAAGTTTGTAAATATAAATTTAATTTCAGTTTTTCTGTCATAACTTTTAATGTTTTTAATTAAAATCAGATTTTTTTATGTTTTTTGATGTAGAATTTAATATTACAAAAAAAAGTATTCCTAAGTTTTTTTAAAAAAACTAATACTTTTCGAGATATATAGGGTCAAACAAAAAGTTTGTAAATATAAATTTGATCTTAGTTTTTCTGTCATAACTTTTAAAGTTTTTAAATAAAATGAGATTTTTTAATGTTTTTTGATGTAAAATTTAATTTTACATAAATAAGTATTCCTGAGTTTTTTCAAAAGAACTGATACTTTTCGAGATATACAGGGTCAAACAAAAAGTTTGTAAATATAAATTTAATCTCAGTTTTTCTATCATTACTTTTAACGTTTTTAATTAAAATAAGATTTTTTGATTTAGAATTTAATATTACACAAAAAAGTATTCTTGAGTTTTTTTAAAAAAACTAATACTTTTCGAGATATATAGGGTCAAACAAAAAGTTTGTAAATATAAATTTAATCTCAGTTTTTCTGTCATAACTTTTAAAGTTTTTTATTAAAATCAGAATTTTTGGGGTTTTTTAATGTAAAATTTAATTTTACATAAAAAAGTATTCTCGAGTTTTTTCAAAAAAACTGATACTTTTCGAGATATATAGGGTCAAACAAAAAGTTTGTAAATATAAATTTAATCTCAGTTTTTCTGTCATAACTTTTAATTTTTTTAATTAAAATAAGATTTTTTAATGTTTTTTGATGTAGAATTTAATTCTACACAAAAAAGTAATTTTAAGTTTTTTCAAAAAAACTAATAATTTTCGAGATATATAGGGTCAAACAAAAAGTTTGTAAATATAAATTTGATCTAAGTTTTTCTGTCATAACTTTTAAAGTTTTTAATTAAAATGAGATTTTTTAATGTTTTTTGATGTAAAATTTAATTTTACATAAATAACTATTCCTAAATTTTTCAAAAGAACTGATACTTTTTGAGATATACAGGGTCAAACAAAAAGTTTGTAAATATAAATTTAATCTCAGTTTTTCTGTCATAACTTTTAATTTTTTTAATTAAAATAAGATTTTTTAATGTTTTTTGATGTAGAATTTAATTCTACACAAAAAAGTAATTTTAAGTTTTTTCAAAAAAACTAATAATTTTCGAGATATATAGGGTCAAACAAAAAGTTTGTAAATATAAATTTGATCTAAGTTTTTCTGTCATAACTTTTAAAGTTTTTAATTAAAATGAGATTTTTTAATGTTTTTTGATGTAAAATTTAATTTTACATAAATAACTATTCCTAAATTTTTCAAAAGAACTGATACTTTTTGAGATATACAGGGTCAAACAAAAAGTTTGTAAATATAAATTTAATCTCAGTTTTTCTGTCATTACTTTTAACGTTTTTAATTAAAATAAGATTTTTTGATGTATAATTTAATATTACACAAAAAAGTATTCTTGAGTTTTTTTAAAAAAACTAATACTTTTCGAGATATATAGGGTCAAACAAAAAGTTTGTAAATATAAATTTGATCTCAGTTTTTCTGTCATAACTTTTAAAGTTTTTTATTAAAATCAGAATTTTTAGAGTTTTTTAATGTAAAATTTAATTTTACATAAAAAAGTATTCTTGAGTTTTTTCAAAAAAACTGATACTTTTCGAGATATATAGGGTCAAACAAAAAGTTTGTAAATATAAATTTAATTTCAGTTTTTCTGTCATAACTTTTAATGTTTTTAATTAAAATAAGATTTTTTGATGTAGAATTTAATATTACACAAAAAAGTATTCCTGAGTTTTTTTAAAAAAACAAATACTTTTCGAGATATATAGGGTCAAACAAAAAGTTTGTAAATATAAATTTGATCTCAGTTTTTCTGTCATAACTTTTAAAGTTTTTTATTAAAATCAGAATTTTTGGGGTTTTTTAATGTAAAATTTAATTTTACATAAAAAAGTATTCTTGAGTTTTTTCAAAAAAACTGATACTTTTCGAGATATATAGGGTCAAACAAAAAGTTTGTAAATATAAATTTAATCTCAGTTTTTCTGTCATAACTTTTATTTTTTTTAATTAAAATAAGATTTTTTAATGTTTTTTGATGTAGAATTTAATTCTACACAAAAAAGTAATTTTAAGTTTTTTCAAAAAAACTAATAATTTTCAAGATATATAGGGTCAAACAAAAAGTTTGTAAATATAAATTTGATCTAAGTTTTTCTGTCATAACTTTTAAAGTTTTTAATTAAAATGAGATTTTTTAATGTTTTTTGATGTAAAATTTAATTTTACATAAATAACTATTCCTAAATTTTTCAAAAGAACTGATACTTTTTGAGATATACAGGGTCAAACAAAAAGTTTGTAAATATAAATTTAATCTCAGTTTTTCTGTCATTACTTTTAACGTTTTTAATTAAAATAAGATTTTTTGATGTAGAATTTAATATTACACAAAAAAGTATTCTTGAGTTTTTTTAAAAAAACTAATACTTTTCGAGATATATAGGGTCAAACAAAAAGTTTGTAAATATAAATTTGATCTCAGTTTTTCTGTCATAACTTTTAAAGTTTTTTATTAAAATCAGAATTTTTGGAGTTTTTTAATGTAAAATTTAATTTTACATAAAAAAGTATTCTTGAGTTTTTTCAAAAAAACTGATACTTTTCGAGATATATAGGGTCAAACAAAAAGTTTGTAAATATAAATTTAATTTCAGTTTTTCTGTCATAACTTTTAATGTTTTTAATTAAAATCAGATTTTTTTATGTTTTTTGATGTAGAATTTAATATTACAAAAAAAAGTATTCCTAAGTTTTTTTAAAAAAACTAATACTTTTCGAGATATATAGGGTCAAACAAAAAGTTTGTAAATATAAATTTGATCTTAGTTTTTCTGTCATAACTTTTAAAGTTTTTAAATAAAATGAGATTTTTTAATGTTTTTTGATGTAAAATTTAATTTTACATAAATAAGTATTCCTGAGTTTTTTCAAAAGAACTGATACTTTTCGAGATATACAGGGTCAAACAAAAAGTTTGTAAATATAAATTTAATCTCAGTTTTTCTATCATTACTTTTAACGTTTTTAATTAAAATAAGATTTTTTGATTTAGAATTTAATATTACACAAAAAAGTATTCTTGAGTTTTTTTAAAAAAACTAATACTTTTCGAGATATATAGGGTCAAACAAAAAGTTTGTAAATATAAATTTAATCTCAGTTTTTCTGTCATAACTTTTAAAGTTTTTTATTAAAATCAGAATTTTTGGGGTTTTTTAATGTAAAATTTAATTTTACATAAAAAAGTATTCTCGAGTTTTTTCAAAAAAACTGATACTTTTCGAGATATATAGGGTCAAACAAAAAGTTTGTAAATATAAATTTAATCTCAGTTTTTCTGTCATAACTTTTAATTTTTTTAATTAAAATAAGATTTTTTAATGTTTTTTGATGTAGAATTTAATTCTACACAAAAAAGTAATTTTAAGTTTTTTCAAAAAAACTAATAATTTTCGAGATATATAGGGTCAAACAAAAAGTTTGTAAATATAAATTTGATCTAAGTTTTTCTGTCATAACTTTTAAAGTTTTTAATTAAAATGAGATTTTTTAATGTTTTTTGATGTAAAATTTAATTTTACATAAATAACTATTCCTAAATTTTTCAAAAGAACTGATACTTTTTGAGATATACAGGGTCAAACAAAAAGTTTGTAAATATAAATTTAATCTCAGTTTTTCTGTCATAACTTTTAATTTTTTTAATTAAAATAAGATTTTTTAATGTTTTTTGATGTAGAATTTAATTCTACACAAAAAAGTAATTTTAAGTTTTTTCAAAAAAACTAATAATTTTCGAGATATATAGGGTCAAACAAAAAGTTTGTAAATATAAATTTGATCTAAGTTTTTCTGTCATAACTTTTAAAGTTTTTAATTAAAATGAGATTTTTTAATGTTTTTTGATGTAAAATTTAATTTTACATAAATAACTATTCCTAAATTTTTCAAAAGAACTGATACTTTTTGAGATATACAGGGTCAAACAAAAAGTTTGTAAATATAAATTTAATCTCAGTTTTTCTGTCATTACTTTTAACGTTTTTAATTAAAATAAGATTTTTTGATGTATAATTTAATATTACACAAAAAAGTATTCTTGAGTTTTTTTAAAAAAACTAATACTTTTCGAGATATATAGGGTCAAACAAAAAGTTTGTAAATATAAATTTGATCTCAGTTTTTCTGTCATAACTTTTAAAGTTTTTTATTAAAATCAGAATTTTTGGAGTTTTTTAATGTAAAATTTAATTTTACATAAAAAAGTATTCTTGAGTTTTTTCAAAAAAACTGATACTTTTCGAGATATATAGGGTCAAACAAAAAGTTTGTAAATATAAATTTAATTTCAGTTTTTCTGTCATAACTTTTGATGTTTTTAATTAAAATCAGATTTTTTAATGTTTTTTGATGTAGAATTTAATATTACAAAAAAAAGTATTCCTAAGTTTTTTTAAAAAAAACTAATACTTTTCGAGATATATAGGGTCAAACAAAAAGTTTGTAAATATAAATTTGATCTTAGTTTTTCTGTCATAACTTTTAAAGTTTTTAAATAAAATGAGATTTGTTAATGTTTTTTGATGTAAAATTTAATTTTACATAAATAAGTATTCCTGAGTTTTTTCAAAAGAACTGATACTTTTCGAGATATACAGGGTCAAACAAAAAGTTTGTAAATATAAATTTAATCTCAGTTTTTCTGTCATTACTTTTAACGTTTTTAATTAAAATAAGATTTTTTGATGTAGAATTTAATATTACACAAAAAAGTATTCTTGAGTTTTTTTAAAAAAACTAATACTTTTCGAGATATATAGGGTCAAACAAAAAGTTTGTAAATATAAATTTAATTTCAGTTTTTCTGTCATAACTTTTAATGTTTTTAATTAAAATAAGATTTTTTGATGTAGAATTTAATATTACACAAAAAAGTATTCCTGAGTTTTTTTAAAAAAACAAATACTTTTCGAGATATATAGGGTCAAACAAAAAGTTTGTAAATATAAATTTGATCTCAGTTTTTCTGTCATAACTTTTAAAGTTTTTTATTAAAATCAGAATTTTTGGGGTTTTTTAATGTAAAATTTAATTTTACATAAAAAAGTATTCTTGAGTTTTTTCAAAAAAACTGATACTTTTCGAGATATATAGGGTCAAACAAAAAGTTTGTAAATATAAATTTAATCTCAGTTTTTCTGTCATAACTTTTATTTTTTTTAATTAAAATAAGATTTTTTAATGTTTTTTGATGTAGAATTTAATTCTACACAAAAAAGTAATTTTAAGTTTTTTCAAAAAAACTAATAATTTTCAAGATATATAGGGTCAAACAAAAAGTTTGTAAATATAAATTTGATCTAAGTTTTTCTGTCATAACTTTTAAAGTTTTTAATTAAAATGAGATTTTTTAATGTTTTTTGATGTAAAATTTAATTTTACATAAATAACTATTCCTAAATTTTTCAAAAGAACTGATACTTTTTGAGATATACAGGGTCAAACAAAAAGTTTGTAAATATAAATTTAATCTCAGTTTTTCTGTCATTACTTTTAACGTTTTTAATTAAAATAAGATTTTTTGATGTAGAATTTAATATTACACAAAAAAGTATTCTTGAGTTTTTTTAAAAAAACTAATACTTTTCGAGATATATAGGGTCAAACAAAAAGTTTGTAAATATAAATTTGATCTCAGTTTTTCTGTCATAACTTTTAAAGTGTTTTATTAAAATCAGAATTTTTGGAGTTTTTTAATGTAAAATTTAATTTTACATAAAAAAGTATTCTTGAGTTTTTTCAAAAAAACTGATACTTTTCGAGATATATAGGGTCAAACAAAAAGTTTGTAAATATAAATTTAATTTCAGTTTTTCTGTCATAACTTTTAATGTTTTTAATTAAAATCAGATTTTTTTATGTTTTTTGATGTAGAATTTAATATTACAAAAAAAAGTATTCCTAAGTTTTTTTAAAAAAACTAATACTTTTCGAGATATATAGGGTCAAACAAAAAGTTTGTAAATATAAATTTGATCTTAGTTTTTCTGTCATAACTTTTAAAGTTTTTAAATAAAATGAGATTTTTTAATGTTTTTTGATGTAAAATTTAATTTTACATAAATAAGTATTCCTGAGTTTTTTCAAAAGAACTGATACTTTTCGAGATATACAGGGTCAAACAAAAAGTTTGTAAATATAAATTTAATCTCAGTTTTTCTATCATTACTTTTAACGTTTTTAATTAAAATAAGATTTTTTGATTTAGAATTTAATATTACACAAAAAAGTATTCTTGAGTTTTTTTAAAAAAACTAATACTTTTCGAGATATATAGGGTCAAACAAAAAGTTTGTAAATATAAATTTAATCTCAGTTTTTCTGTCATAACTTTTAAAGTTTTTTATTAAAATCAGAATTTTTGGGGTTTTTTAATGTAAAATTTAATTTTACATAAAAAAGTATTCTCGAGTTTTTTCAAAAAAACTGATACTTTTCGAGATATATAGGGTCAAACAAAAAGTTTGTAAATATAAATTTAATCTCAGTTTTTCTGTCATAACTTTTAATTTTTTTAATTAAAATAAGATTTTTTAATGTTTTTTGATGTAGAATTTAATTCTACACAAAAAAGTAATTTTAAGTTTTTTCAAAAAAACTAATAATTTTCGAGATATATAGGGTCAAACAAAAAGTTTGTAAATATAAATTTGATCTAAGTTTTTCTGTCATAACTTTTAAAGTTTTTAATTGAAATGAGATTTTTTAATGTTTTTTGATGTAAAATTTAATTTTACATAAATAACTATTCCTAAATTTTTCAAAAGAACTGATACTTTTTGAGATATACAGGGTCAAACAAAAAGTTTGTAAATATAAATTTAATCTCAGTTTTTCTGTCATAACTTTTAATTTTTTTAATTAAAATAAGATTTTTTAATGTTTTTTGATGTAGAATTTAATTCTACACAAAAAAGTAATTTTAAGTTTTTTCAAAAAAACTAATAATTTTCGAGATATATAGGGTCAAACAAAAAGTTTGTAAATATAAATTTGATCTAAGTTTTTCTGTCATAACTTTTAAAGTTTTTAATTAAAATGAGATTTTTTAATGTTTTTTGATGTAAAATTTAATTTTACATAAATAACTATTCCTAAATTTTTCAAAAGAACTGATACTTTTTGAGATATACAGGGTCAAACAAAAAGTTTGTAAATATAAATTTAATCTCAGTTTTTCTGTCATTACTTTTAACGTTTTTAATTAAAATAAGATTTTTTGATGTATAATTTAATATTACACAAAAAAGTATTCTTGAGTTTTTTTAAAAAAACTAATACTTTTCGAGATATATAGGGTCAAACAAAAAGTTTGTAAATATAAATTTGATCTCAGTTTTTCTGTCATAACTTTTAAAGTTTTTTATTAAAATCAGAATTTTTGGAGTTTTTTAATGTAAAATTTAATTTTACATAAAAAAGTATTCTTGAGTTTTTTCAAAAAAACTGATACTTTTCGAGATATATAGGGTCAAACAAAAAGTTTGTAAATATAAATTTAATTTCAGTTTTTCTGTCATAACTTTTGATGTTTTTAATTAAAATCAGATTTTTTAATGTTTTTTGATGTAGAATTTAATATTACAAAAAAAAGTATTCCTAAGTTTTTTTAAAAAAAACTAATACTTTTCGAGATATATAGGGTCAAACAAAAAGTTTGTAAATATAAATTTGATCTTAGTTTTTCTGTCATAACTTTTAAAGTTTTTAAATAAAATGAGATTTGTTAATGTTTTTTGATGTAAAATTTAATTTTACATAAATAAGTATTCCTGAGTTTTTTCAAAAGAACTGATACTTTTCGAGATATACAGGGTCAAACAAAAAGTTTGTAAATATAAATTTAATCTCAGTTTTTCTGTCATTACTTTTAACGTTTTTAATTAAAATAAGATTTTTTGATTTAGAATTTAATATTACACAAAAAAGTATTCTTGAGTTTTTTTAAAAAAACTAATACTTTTCGAGATATATAGGGTCAAACAAAAAGTTTGTAAATATAAATTTAATCTCAGTTTTTCTGTCATAACTTTTAAAGTTTTTTATTAAAATCAGAATTTTTGGGGTTTTTTAATGTAAAATTTAATTTTACATAAAAAAGTATTCTTGAGTTTTTTCAAAAAAACTGATACTTTTCGAGATATATAGGGTCAAACAAAAAGTTTGTAAAAATAAATTTAATCTCAGTTTTTCTGTCATAACTTTTAATTTTTTTAATTAAAATAAGATTTTTTAATGTTTTTTGATGTAGAATTTAATTCTACACAAAAAAGTAATTTTAAGTTTTTTTAAAAAAACTAATACTTTTCGAGATATATAGGGTCAAACAAAAAGTTTGTAAATATAAATTTGATCTCAGTTTTTCTGTCATAACTTTTAAAGTTTTTTATTAAAATCAGAATTTTTGGGGTTTTTTAATGTAAAATTTAATTTTACATAAAAAAGTATTCTTGAGTTTTTTCAAAAAAACTGATACTTTTCGAGATATATAGGGTCAAACAAAAAGTTTGTAAATATAAATTTATTCTCAGTTTTTCTGTCATAACTTTTAATTTTTTTAATTAAAATAAGATTTGTTAATGTTTTTTGATGTAGAATTTAATTTTACACAAAAAAGTATTTGTAAGTTTTTTCAAAAAAAATAATAATTTTCGAGATATATAGGGTCAAACAAAAAGTTTGTAAAAATAAATTTAATCTCAGTTTTTCTGTCATAACTTTTAATTTTTTTAATTAAAATAAGATTTTTTAATGTTTTTTGATGTAGAATTTAATTCTACACAAAAAAGTAATTTTAAGTTTTTTTAAAAAAACTAATACTTTTCGAGATATATAGGGTCAAACAAAAAGTTTGTAAATATAAATTTGATCTCAGTTTTTCTGTCATAACTTTTAAAGTTTTTTATTAAAATCAGAATTTTTGGGGTTTTTTAATGTAAAATTTAATTTTACATAAAAAAGTATTCTTGAGTTTTTTCAAAAAAACTGATACTTTTCGAGATATATAGGGTCAAACAAAAAGTTTGTAAAAATAAATTTAATCTCAGTTTTTCTGTCATAACTTTTAATTTTTTTAATTAAAATAAGATTTTTTAATGTTTTTTGATGTAGAATTTAATTCTACACAAAAAAGTAATTTTAAGTTTTTTTAAAAAAACTAATACTTTTCGAGATATATAGGGTCAAACAAAAAGTTTGTAAATATAAATTTGATCTCAGTTTTTCTGTCATAACTTTTAAAGTTTTTTATTAAAATCAGAATTTTTGGGGTTTTTTAATGTAAAATTTAATTTTACATAAAAAAGTATTCTTGAGTTTTTTCAAAAAAACTGATACTTTTCGAGATATATAGGGTCAAACAAAAAGTTTGTAAATATAAATTTAATCTCAGTTTTTCTGTCATAACTTTTATTTTTTTTAATTAAAATAAGATTTTTTAATGTTTTTTGATGTAGAATTTAATTCTACACAAAAAAGTAATTTTAAGTTTTTTCAAAAAAACTAATAATTTTCAAGATATATAGGGTCAAACAAAAAGTTTGTAAATATAAATTTGATCTAAGTTTTTCTGTCATAACTTTTAAAGTTTTTAATTAAAATGAGATTTTTTAATGTTTTTTGATGTAAAATTTAATTTTACATAAATAACTATTCCTAAATTTTTCAAAAGAACTGATACTTTTTGAGATATACAGGGTCAAACAAAAAGTTTGTAAATATAAATTTAATCTCAGTTTTTCTGTCATTACTTTTAACGTTTTTAATTAAAATAAGATTTTTTGATGTAGAATTTAATATTACACAAAAAAGTATTCTTGAGTTTTTTTAAAAAAACTAATACTTTTCGAGATATATAGGGTCAAACAAAAAGTTTGTAAATATAAATTTGATCTCAGTTTTTCTGTCATAACTTTTAAAGTGTTTTATTAAAATCAGAATTTTTGGAGTTTTTTAATGTAAAATTTAATTTTACATAAAAAAGTATTCTTGAGTTTTTTCAAAAAAACTGATACTTTTCGAGATATATAGGGTCAAACAAAAAGTTTGTAAATATAAATTTAATTTCAGTTTTTCTGTCATAACTTTTAATGTTTTTAATTAAAATCAGATTTTTTTATGTTTTTTGATGTAGAATTTAATATTACAAAAAAAAGTATTCCTAAGTTTTTTTAAAAAAACTAATACTTTTCGAGATATATAGGGTCAAACAAAAAGTTTGTAAATATAAATTTGATCTTAGTTTTTCTGTCATAACTTTTAAAGTTTTTAAATAAAATGAGATTTTTTAATGTTTTTTGATGTAAAATTTAATTTTACATAAATAAGTATTCCTGAGTTTTTTCAAAAGAACTGATACTTTTCGAGATATACAGGGTCAAACAAAAAGTTTGTAAATATAAATTTAATCTCAGTTTTTCTATCATTACTTTTAACGTTTTTAATTAAAATAAGATTTTTTGATTTAGAATTTAATATTACACAAAAAAGTATTCTTGAGTTTTTTTAAAAAAACTAATACTTTTCGAGATATATAGGGTCAAACAAAAAGTTTGTAAATATAAATTTAATCTCAGTTTTTCTGTCATAACTTTTAAAGTTTTTTATTAAAATCAGAATTTTTGGGGTTTTTTAATGTAAAATTTAATTTTACATAAAAAAGTATTCTCGAGTTTTTTCAAAAAAACTGATACTTTTCGAGATATATAGGGTCAAACAAAAAGTTTGTAAATATAAATTTAATCTCAGTTTTTCTGTCATAACTTTTAATTTTTTTAATTAAAATAAGATTTTTTAATGTTTTTTGATGTAGAATTTAATTCTACACAAAAAAGTAATTTTAAGTTTTTTCAAAAAAACTAATAATTTTCGAGATATATAGGGTCAAACAAAAAGTTTGTAAATATAAATTTGATCTAAGTTTTTCTGTCATAACTTTTAAAGTTTTTAATTGAAATGAGATTTTTTAATGTTTTTTGATGTAAAATTTAATTTTACATAAATAACTATTCCTAAATTTTTCAAAAGAACTGATACTTTTTGAGATATACAGGGTCAAACAAAAAGTTTGTAAATATAAATTTAATCTCAGTTTTTCTGTCATAACTTTTAATTTTTTTAATTAAAATAAGATTTTTTAATGTTTTTTGATGTAGAATTTAATTCTACACAAAAAAGTAATTTTAAGTTTTTTCAAAAAAACTAATAATTTTCGAGATATATAGGGTCAAACAAAAAGTTTGTAAATATAAATTTGATCTAAGTTTTTCTGTCATAACTTTTAAAGTTTTTAATTAAAATGAGATTTTTTAATGTTTTTTGATGTAAAATTTAATTTTACATAAATAACTATTCCTAAATTTTTCAAAAGAACTGATACTTTTTGAGATATACAGGGTCAAACAAAAAGTTTGTAAATATAAATTTAATCTCAGTTTTTCTGTCATTACTTTTAACGTTTTTAATTAAAATAAGATTTTTTGATGTATAATTTAATATTACACAAAAAAGTATTCTTGAGTTTTTTTAAAAAAACTAATACTTTTCGAGATATATAGGGTCAAACAAAAAGTTTGTAAATATAAATTTGATCTCAGTTTTTCTGTCATAACTTTTAAAGTTTTTTATTAAAATCAGAATTTTTGGAGTTTTTTAATGTAAAATTTAATTTTACATAAAAAAGTATTCTTGAGTTTTTTCAAAAAAACTGATACTTTTCGAGATATATAGGGTCAAACAAAAAGTTTGTAAATATAAATTTAATTTCAGTTTTTCTGTCATAACTTTTGATGTTTTTAATTAAAATCAGATTTTTTAATGTTTTTTGATGTAGAATTTAATATTACAAAAAAAAGTATTCCTAAGTTTTTTTAAAAAAAACTAATACTTTTCGAGATATATAGGGTCAAACAAAAAGTTTGTAAATATAAATTTGATCTTAGTTTTTCTGTCATAACTTTTAAAGTTTTTAAATAAAATGAGATTTGTTAATGTTTTTTGATGTAAAATTTAATTTTACATAAATAAGTATTCCTGAGTTTTTTCAAAAGAACTGATACTTTTCGAGATATACAGGGTCAAACAAAAAGTTTGTAAATATAAATTTAATCTCAGTTTTTCTGTCATTACTTTTAACGTTTTTAATTAAAATAAGATTTTTTGATTTAGAATTTAATATTACACAAAAAAGTATTCTTGAGTTTTTTTAAAAAAACTAATACTTTTCGAGATATATAGGGTCAAACAAAAAGTTTGTAAATATAAATTTAATCTCAGTTTTTCTGTCATAACTTTTAAAGTTTTTTATTAAAATCAGAATTTTTGGGGTTTTTTAATGTAAAATTTAATTTTACATAAAAAAGTATTCTTGAGTTTTTTCAAAAAAACTGATACTTTTCGAGATATATAGGGTCAAACAAAAAGTTTGTAAAAATAAATTTAATCTCAGTTTTTCTGTCATAACTTTTAATTTTTTTAATTAAAATAAGATTTTTTAATGTTTTTTGATGTAGAATTTAATTCTACACAAAAAAGTAATTTTAAGTTTTTTTAAAAAAACTAATACTTTTCGAGATATATAGGGTCAAACAAAAAGTTTGTAAATATAAATTTGATCTCAGTTTTTCTGTCATAACTTTTAAAGTTTTTTATTAAAATCAGAATTTTTGGGGTTTTTTAATGTAAAATTTAATTTTACATAAAAAAGTATTCTTGAGTTTTTTCAAAAAAACTGATACTTTTCGAGATATATAGGGTCAAACAAAAAGTTTGTAAATATAAATTTATTCTCAGTTTTTCTGTCATAACTTTTAATTTTTTTAATTAAAATAAGATTTGTTAATGTTTTTTGATGTAGAATTTAATTTTACACAAAAAAGTATTTGTAAGTTTTTTCAAAAAAAATAATAATTTTCGAGATATATAGGGTCAAACAAAAAGTTTGTAAATATAAATTTTATCTAAGTTTTTCTGTCATAACTTTTAAAGTTTTTAATTAAAATCAGAATTTTTAGGGTTTTTTAATGTAAAATTTAATTTTACATAAAAAAGTATTCTTGAGTTTTTTCAAAAAAACTGATACTTTTCGAGATATATAGGGTCAAACAAAAAGTTTGTAAATATAAATTTAATCTCAGTTTTTCTGTCATAACTTTTAATGTTTTTAATTAAAATCAGATTTTTTAATGTTTTTTGATGTAGAATTTAATATTACACAAAAACGTATTCCTAAGTTTTTTTAAAAAAACTAATACTTTTCGAGATATATAGGGTCAAACAAAAAGTTTGTAAATATCAATTTGATCTTAGTTTTTCTGTCATAACTTTTAACGTTTTTAATTAAAATAAGATTTTTTGATGTAGAATTTAATATTACACAAAAAAGTATTCTTGAGTTTTTTTAAAAAAATCAATACTTTTCGAGATATATAGGGTCAAACAAAAAGTTTGTAAATATAAATTTAATCTCAGTTTTTCTGTCATTACTTTTAACGTTTTTAATTAAAATAAGATATTTTGATGTAGAATTTAATATTACACAAAAAAGTATTCTTGAGTTTTTTTAAAAAAATCAATACTTTTCGAGATATATAGGGTCAAACAAAACGTTTGTAAATATAAATTTGATCTCAGTTTTTCTGTGATAACTTTTAACGTTTTTAATTAAAATCAGATTTTTTAATGTTTTTTGATGTAGAATTTAATATTACACAAAAAAGTATTTCTAAGTTTTTTTAAAAAAACTAATACTTTTCGAGATATATAGGGTCAAACAAAAAGTTTGTAAATATAAATTTGATCTTAGTTTTTCTGTTATAACTTTTAAAGTTTTTAATTAAAATGAGATTTTTTAATGTTTTTTGATGTAAAATTTAATTTTGCATAAATAAGTATTCCTGAGTTTTTTCAAAAGAACTGATACTTTTCGAGATATACAGGGTCAAACAAAAAGTTTGTAAATATAAATTTAATCTCAGTTTTTCTGTCATTACTTTTAACGTTTTTAATTAAAATAAGATTTTTTGATGTAGAATTTAATATTACACAAAAAAGTATTTCTAAGTTTTTTCAAAAATACTAATAATTTTCGAGATATATAGGGTCAAACAAAAAGTTTGTAAATATAAATTTGATCTAAGTTTTTCTGTCATAACTTTTAAAGTTTTTAATTTAATTGAGATTTTTTAATGTTTTTTGATGTAAAATTTAATTTTACATAAATAAGTATTCCTGAGTTTTTTCAAAAGAACTGATACTTTTTGAGATATACAGGGTCAAACAAAAAGTTTGTAAATATAAATTTAATCTCAGTTTTTCTGTCAATACTTTTAACGTTTTTAATTAAAATAAGATTTTTTGATGTAGGATTTAATATTACACAAAAAAGTATTCTTGAGTTTTTTTAAAAAAACTAATACTTTTCGAGATATATAGGGTCAAACAAAAAGTTTGTAAATATAAATTTGATCTCAGTTTTTCTGTCATAACTTTTAATGTTTTTAATTAAAATCAGATTTTTTAATGTTTTTTGATGTAGAATTTAATATTACACAAAAAAGTATTCCTAAGTTTTTTTAAAAAACTAATACTTTTTGAGATATATAGGGTCAAACAAAAAGTTTGTAAATATAAATTTGATCTTAGTTTTTCTGTCATAACTTTTAAAGTTTTTAATTAAAATGAGATTTTTTAATGTTTTTTGATGTAAAATTTAATTTTACATAAATAAGTATTCCTGAGTTTTTTCAAAAGAACTGATACTTTTCGAGATATACAGGGTCAAACAAAAAGTTTGTAAATATAAATTTAATCTCAGTTTTTCTGTCATTACTTTTAACGTTTTTAATTAAAATAAGATTTTTTGATGTAGAATTTAATATTACACAAAAAAGTATTCTTGAGTTTTTTTAAAAAAACTAATACTTTTCGAGATATATAGGGTCAAACAAAAAGTTTGCAAATATAAATTTGATCTCAGTTTTTCTGTCATAACTTTTAAAGTTTTTTATTAAAATCAGAATTTTTGGGGTTTTTTAATGTAAAATTTAATTTTACATAAAAAAGTATTCTTGAGTTTTTTCAAAAAAACTGATACTTTTCGAGATATATAGGGTCAAACAAAAAGTTTGTAAATATAAATTTAATCTCAGTTTTTCTGTCATAACTTTTAATTTTTTTAATTAAAATAAGACTTTTTAATGTTTTTTGATGTAGAATTTAATTCTACACAAAAAAGTAATTTTAAGTTTTTTCAAAAAAACTAATAATTTTCGAGATATATAGGGTCAAACAAAAAGTTTGTAAATATAAATTTGATCTAAGTTTTTCTGTCATAACTTTTAAAGTTTTTAATTAAAATGAGATTTTTTAATGTTTTTTGATGTAAAATTTAATTTTACATAAATAACTATTCCTAAATTTTTCAAAAGAACTGATACTTTTTGAGATATACAGGGTCAAACAAAAAGTTTGTAAATATAAATTTAATCTCAGTTTTTCTGTCATTACTTTTAACGTTTTTAATTAAAATAAGATTTTTTGATGTAGAATTTAATATTACACAAAAAAGTATTCTTGAGTTTTTTTAAAAAAACTAATACTTTTCGAGATATATAGGGTCAAACAAAAAGTTTGTAAATATAAATTTGATCTCAGTTTTTCTGTCATAACTTTTAAAGTTTTTTATTAAAATCAGAATTTTTGGGGTTTTTTAATGTAAAATTTAATTTTACATAAAAAAGTATTCTTGAGTTTTTTCAAAAAAACTGATACTTTTCGAGATATATAGGGTCAAACAAAAAGTTTGTAAATATAAATTTAATCTCAGTTTTTCTGTCATAACTTTTAATGTTTTTAATTAAAATCAGATTTTTTAATGTTTTTTGATGTAGAATTTAATATTACACAAAAAAGTATTCCTAAGTTTTTTTAAAAAAACTAATACTTTTCGAGATATATAGGGTCAAACAAAAAGTTTGTAAATATAAATTTGATCTTAGTTTTTCTGTCATAACTTTTAAAGTTTTTAATTAAAATGAGATTTTTTAATGTTTTTTGATGTAAAATTTAATTTTACACAAGTAAGTATTCCTGAGTTTTTTCAAAAGAACTGATACTTTTCGAGATATACAGGGTCAAACAAAAAGTTTGTAAATATAAATTTAATCTCAGTTTTTCTGTCATTACTTTTAACGTTTTTAATTAAAATAAGATTTTTTGATGTAGAATTTAACATTACACAAAAAAGTATTCCTGAGTTTTTTTAAAAAAACAAATACTTTTCGAGATATATAGGGTCAAACAAAAAGTTTGTAAATATAAATTTGATCTCAGTTTTTCTGTCATAACTTTTAAAGTTTTTTATTAAAATCAGAATTTTTGGGGTTTTTTAATGTAAAATTTAATTTTACATAAAAAAGTATTCTTGAGTTTTTTCAAAAAAACTGATACTTTTCGAGATATATAGGGTCAAACAAAAAGTTTGTAAATATAAATTTAATCTCAGTTTTTCTGTGATAACTTTTAATGTTTTTAATTAAAATCAGATTTTTTAAGGTTTTTTGATGTAGAATTTAATATTACACAAAAAAGTATTCCTAAGTTTTTTTAAAAAAACTAATACTTTTCGAGATATATAGGGTCAAACAAAAAGTTTGTAAATATAAATTTGATCTCAGTTTTTCTGTCATAACTTTTAAAGTTTTTTATTAAAATCAGAATTTTTGGGGTTTTTTAATGTAAAATTTAATTGTACATAAAAAAGTATTCTTGAGTTTTTTCAAAAAAACTGATACTTTTCGAGATATATAGGGTCAAACAAAAAGTTTGTAAATATAAATTTAATCTCAGTTTTTCTGTCATAACTTTTAATGTTTTTAATTAAAATCAGATTTTTTTATGTTTTTTGATGTAGAATTTAATATTACACAAAAAAGTATTCCTGAGTTTTTTTAAAAAAACAAATACTTTTCGAGATATATAGGGTCAAACAAAAAGTTTGTAAATATAAATTTGATCTCAGTTTTTCTGTCATAACTTTTAAAGTTTTTTATTAAAATCAGAATTTTTGGGGTTTTTTAATGTAAAATTTAATTTTA
Organism: Altica lythri; assembly: GCA_964028335.1. Classification (NCBI taxonomy): domain Eukaryota; kingdom Metazoa; phylum Arthropoda; class Insecta; order Coleoptera; family Chrysomelidae; genus Altica; species Altica lythri. The sequence continues at coordinate 897,076 of CAXIIO010001191.1, forward strand.
CATAAAAAAGTATTCTTGAGTTTTTTCAAAAAAACTGATACTTTTCGAGATATATAGGGTCAAACAAAAAGTTTGTAAATATAAATTTAATCTCAGTTTTTCTGTCATAACTTTTAATTTTTTTAATTAAAATAAGATTTTTTAATGTTTTTTGATGTAGAATTTAATTCTACACAAAAAAGTAATTTTAAGTTTTTTCAAAAAAACTAATAATTTTCGAGATATATAGGGTCAAACAAAAAGTTTGTAAATATAAATTTGATCTAAGTTTTTCTGTCATAACTTTTAAAGTTTTTAATTAAAATGAGATTTTTTAATGTTTTTTGATGTAAAATTTAATTTTACATAAATAACTATTCCTAAATTTTTCAAAAGAACTGATACTTTTTGAGATATACAGGGTCAAACAAAAAGTTTGTAAATATAAATTTAATCTCAGTTTTTCTGTCATTACTTTTAACGTTTTTAATTAAAATAAGATTTTTTGATGTAGAATTTAATATTACACAAAAAAGTATTCTTGAGTTTTTTTAAAAAAACTAATACTTTTCGAGATATATAGGGTCAAACAAAAAGTTTGTAAATATAAATTTGATCTCAGTTTTTCTGTCATAACTTTTAAAGTTTTTTATTAAAATCAGAATTTTTGGAGTTTTTTAATGTAAAATTTAATTTTACATAAAAAAGTATTCTTGAGTTTTTTCAAAAAAACTGATACTTTTCGAGATATATAGGGTCAAACAAAAAGTTTGTAAATATAAATTTAATTTCAGTTTTTCTGTCATAACTTTTAATGTTTTTAATTAAAATCAGATTTTTTTATGTTTTTTGATGTAGAATTTAATATTACAAAAAAAAGTATTCCTAAGTTTTTTTAAAAAAACTAATACTTTTCGAGATATATAGGGTCAAACAAAAAGTTTGTAAATATAAATTTGATCTTAGTTTTTCTGTCATAACTTTTAAAGTTTTAAAATAAAATGAGATTTTTTAATGTTTTTTGATGTAAAATTTAATTTTACATAAATAAGTATTCCTGAGTTTTTTTCAAAAGAACTGATACTTTTCGAGATATACAGGGTCAAACAAAAAGTTTGTAAATATAAATTTAATCTCAGTTTGTCTATCATTACTTTTAACGTTTTTAATTAAAATAAGATTTTTTGATTTAGAATTTAATATTACACAAAAAAGTATTCTTGAGTTTTTTTAAAAAAACTAATACTTTTCGAGATATATAGGGTCAAACAAAAAGTTTGTAAATATAAATTTGATCTCAGTTTTTCTGTCATAACTTTTAAAGTTTTTTATTAAAATCAGAATTTTTGGGGTTTTTTAATGTAAAATTTAATTTTACATAAAAAAGTATTCTTGAGTTTTTTCAAAAAAACTGATACTTTTCGAGATATATAGGGTCAAACAAAAAGTTTGTAAATATAAATTTAATCTCAGTTTTTCTGTCATAACTTTTAATTTTTTTAATTAAAATAAGATTTTTTAATGTTTTTTGATGTAGAATTTAATTCTACACAAAAAAGTAATTTTAAGTTTTTTCAAAAAAACTAATAATTTTCGAGATATATAGGGTCAAACAAAAAGTTTGTAAATATAAATTTGATCTAAGTTTTTCTGTCATAACTTTTAAAGTTTTTAATTAAAATGAGATTTTTTAATGTTTTTTGATGTAAAATTTAATTTTACATAAATAACTATTCCTAAATTTTTCAAAAGAACTGATACTTTTTGAGATATACAGGGTCAAACAAAAAGTTTGTAAATATAAATTTAATCTCAGTTTTTCTGTCATAACTTTTAATTTTTTTAATTAAAATAAGATTTTTTAATGTTTTTTGATGTAGAATTTAATTCTACACAAAAAAGTAATTTTAAGTTTTTTCAAAAAAACTAATAATTTTCGAGATATATAGGGTCAAACAAAAAGTTTGTAAATATAAATTTGATCTAAGTTTTTCTGTCATAACTTTTAAAGTTTTTAATTAAAATGAGATTTTTTAATGTTTTTTGATGTAAAATTTAATTTTACATAAATAAGTATTCCTGAGTTTTTTCAAAAGAACTGATACTTTTCGAGATATACAGGGTCAAACAAAAAGTTTGTAAATATAAATTTAATCTCAGTTTTTCTGTCATTACTTTTAACGTTTTTAATTAAAATAAGATTTTTTGATTTAGAATTTAATATTACACAAAAAGTATTCTTGAGTTTTTTTAAAAAAACTAATACTTTTCGAGATATATAGGGTCAAACAAAAAGTTTGTAAAAATAAATTTAATCTCAGTTTTTCTGTCATAACTTTTAATTTTTTTAATTAAAATAAGATTTTTTAATGTTTTTTGATGTAGAATTTAATTCTACACAAAAAAAGGAATTTTAAGTTTTTTTAAAAAAACTAATACTTTTCGAGATATATAGGGTCAAACAAAAAGTTTGTAAATATAAATTTGATCTCAGTTTTTCTGTCATAACTTTTAAAGTTTTTTATTAAAATCAGAATTTTTGGGGTTTTTTAATGTAAAATTTAATTTTACATAAAAAAGTATTCTTAAGTTTTTTCAAAAAAACTGATACTTTTCGAGATATATAGGGTCAAACAAAAAGTTTGTAAATATAAATTTATTCTCAGTTTTTCTGTCATAACTTTTAATTTTTTTAATTAAAATAAGATTTGTTAATGTTTTTTGATGTAGAATTTAATTTTACACAAAAAAGTATTTGTAAGTTTTTTCAAAAAAAATAATAATTTTCGAGATATATAGGGTCAAACAAAAAGTTTGTAAATATAAATTTTATCTAAGTTTTTCTGTCATAACTTTTAAAGTTTTTAATTAAAATCAGAATTTTTAGGGTTTTTTAATGTAAAATTTAATTTTACATAAAAAAGTATTCTTGAGTTTTTTCAAAAAAACTGATACTTTTCGAGATATATAGGGTCAAACAAAAAGTTTGTAAATATAAATTTAATCTCAGTTTTTCTGTCATAACTTTTAACGTTTTTAATTAAAATAAGATTTTTTGATGTAGAATTTAATATTACACAAAAAAGTATTCTTGAGTTTTTTTAAAAAAATCAATACTTTTCGAGATATATAGGGTCAAACAAAAAGTTTGTAAATATAAATTTAATCTCAGTTTTTCTGTCATTACTTTTAACGTTTTTAATTAAAATAAGATTTTTTGATGTAGAATTTAATATTACACAAAAAAGTATTCTTGAGTTTTTTTAAAAAAATCAATACTTTTCGAGATATATAGGGTCAAACAAAACGTTTGTAAATATAAATTTGATCTCAGTTTTTCTGTGATAACTTTTAACGTTTTTAATAAAAATCAGATTTTTTAATGTTTTTTGATGTAGAATTTAATATTACACAAAAAAGTATTTCTAAGTTTTTTTAAAAAAACTAATACTTTTCGAGATATATAGGGTCAAACAAAAAGTTTGTAAATATCAATTTGATCTTAGTTTTTCTGTCATAACTTTTAACGTTTTTAATTAAAATAAGATTTTTTGATGTAGAATTTAATATTACACAAAAAAGTATTCTTGAGTTTTTTTAAAAAAATCAATACTTTTCGAGATATATAGGGTCAAACAAAAAGTTTGTAAATATAAATTTAATCTCAGTTTTTCTGTCATTACTTTTAACGTTTTTAATTAAAATAAGATTTTTTGATGTAGAATTTAATATTACACAAAAAAGTATTCTTGAGTTTTTTTAAAAAAATCAATACTTTTCGAGATATATAGGGTCAAACAAAACGTTTGTAAATATAAATTTGATCTCAGTTTTTCTGTGATAACTTTTAACGTTTTTAATTAAAATCAGATTTTTTAATGTTTTTTGATGTAGAATTTAATATTACACAAAAAAGTATTTCTAAGTTTTTTTAAAAAAACTAATACTTTTCGAGATATATAGGGTCAAACAAAAAGTTTGTAAATATAAATTTGATCTTAGTTTTTCTGTCATAACTTTTAAAGTTTTTAATTAAAATGAGATTTTTTAATGTTTTTTGATGTAAAATTTAATTTTGCATAAATAAGTATTCCTGAGTTTTTTCAAAAGAACTGATACTTTTCGAGATATACAGGGTCAAACAAAAAGTTTGTAAATATAAATTTAATCTCAGTTTTTCTGTCATTACTTTTAACGTTTTTAATTAAAATAAGATTTTTTGATGTAGAATTTAATATTACACAAAAAAGTATTTCTAAGTTTTTTCAAAAAAACTAATAATTTTCGAGATATATAGGGTCAAACAAAAAGTTTGTAAATATAAATTTGATCTAAGTTTTTCTGTCATAACTTTTAAAGATTTTAATTTAATTGAGATTTTTTAATGTTTTTTGATGTAAAATTTAATTTTACATAAATAAGTATTCCTGAGTTTTTTCAAAAGAACTGATACTTTTTGAGATATACAGGGTCAAACAAAAAGTTTGTAAATATAAATTTAATCTCAGTTTTTCTGTCAATACTTTTAACGTTTTTAATTAAAATAAGATTTTTTGATGTAGGATTTAATATTACACAAAAAAGTATTCTTGAGTTTTTTTAAAAAAACTAATACTTTTCGAGATATATAGGGTCAAACAAAAAGTTTGTAAATATAAATTTGATCTCAGTTTTTCTGTCATAACTTTTAAAGTTTTTTATTAAAATCAGAATTTTTGGGGTTTTTTAATGTAAAATTTAATTTTACATAAAAAAGTATTCTCGAGTTTTTTCAAAATAACTGATACTTTTCGAGATATATAGGGTCAAACAAAAAGTTTGTAAATATAAATTTAATCTCAGTTTTTCTGTCATAACTTTTAATGTTTTTAATTAAAATCAGATTTTTTAATGTTTTTTGATGTAGAATTTAATATTACACAAAAAAGTATTCCTAAGTTTTTTTAAAAAAACTAATACTTTTTGAGATATATAGGGTCAAACAAAAAGTTTGTAAATATAAATTTGATCTTAGTTTTTCTGTCATAACTTTTAAAGTTTTTAATTAAAATGAGATTTTTTAATGTTTTTTGATGTAAAATTTAATTTTACATAAATAAGTATTCCTGAGTTTTTTCAAAAGAACTGATACTTTTCGAGATATACAGGGTCAAACAAAAAGTTTGTAAATATAAATTTAATCTTAGTTTTTCTGTCATTACTTTTAACGTTTTTAATTAAAATAAGATTTTTTGATGTAGAATTTAATATTACGCAAAAAAGTATTCTTGAGTTTTTTTAAAAAAACTAATACTTTTCTAGATATATAGGGTCAAACAAAAACTGATACTTTTCGAGATATATAGGGTTAAACAAAAAGTTTGTAAATATAAATTTAATCTTAGTTTTTCTGTCATAACTTTTAATGTTTTTAATTAAAATCAGGTTTTTTAATGTTTTTTGATGTAAAATTTAATATTACACAAAAAAGTATTCCTAAGTTTTTTTAAAAAAACTAATACTTTTCGAGATATATAGGGTCAAACAAAAAGTTTGTAAATATAAATTTGATCTTAGTTTTTCTGTCATAACTTTTAAAGTTTTTAATTAAAATGAGATTTTTTAATGTTTTTTGATGTAAAATTTAATTTTACATAAATAAGTATTCCTGAGTTTTTTCAAAAGAACTGATACTTTTCGAGATATACAGGGTCAAACAAAAAGTTTGTAAATATAAATTTAATCTCAGTTTTTCTGTCATTACTTTTAACGTTTTTAATTAAAATAAGATTTTTTGATGTAGAATTTAATATCACACAAAAAAGTATTCTTGAGTTTTTTTAAAAAAACTAATACTTTTCGAGATATATAGGGTCAAACAAAAAGTTTGTAAATATAAATTTGATCTCAGTTTTTCTGTCATAACTTTTAAAGTTTTTTATTAAAATCAGAATTTTTGGGTTTTTTTAATGTAAAATTTAATTTTACATAAAAAAGTATTCTTGAGTTTTTTCAAAAAAACTGATACTTTTCGAGATATATAGGGTCAAACAAAAAGTTTGTAAATATAAATTTATTCTCAGTTTTTCTGTCATAACTTTTAATTTTTTTAATTAAAATAAGATTTTTTAATGTTTTTTGATGTAGAATTTAATTTTACACAAAAAAGTATTTCTAAGTTTTTCCAAAAAAAATAATAATTTTCGAGATATATAGGGTCAAACAAAAAGTTTGTAAATATAAATTTTATCTAAGTTTTTCTGTCATAACTTTTAAAGTTTTTAATTAAAATGAGGTTTTTTAACGTTTTTTGATGTAAAATTTAATTTTACATAAAAAAGTATTTTTGAGTTTTTTCAAAAAAACTGATACTTTTCGAGATATACAGAGTCAAACAAAAAGTTTGTAAATATAAATTCTCAGTTTTTCTGTCATAACTTTTAACGTTTTTAATTAAAATAAGATTTTTTGATGTAGAATTTAATATTACACAAAAAAGTATTCTTGAGTTTTTTTAAAAAAACTAATACTTTTCGAGATATATAGGGTCAAACAAAAAGTTTGTAAATATAAATTTGATCTCAGTTTTTCTGTCATAACTTTTAAGGTTTTTTATTAAAATCAGAATTTTTGGGGTTTTTTAATGTAAAATTTAATTTTACATAAAAAAGTATTCTTGAGTTTTTTCAAAAAAACTGATACTTTTCGAGATATATAGGGTCAAACAAAAAGTTTGTAAATATAAATTTAATCTCAGTTTTTCTGTCATTACTTTTAACGTTTTTAATTAAAATAAGAGGGTTTTTTTAATGTAAAATTTAATTTTACATAAAAAAGTATTCTTGAGTTTTTTCAAAAAAACTGATACTTTTCGAGATATATAGGGTCAAACAAAAAGTTTGTAAATATAAATTTATTCTCAGTTTTTCTGTCATAACTTTTAATTGTTTTAATTAAAATAAGATTTTTTAATGTTTTTTGATGTAGAATTTAATTTTACACAAAAAAGTATTTCTAAGTTTTTCCAAAAAAATAATAATTTTCGAGATATATAGGGTCAAACAAAAAGTTTGTAAATATAAATTTTATCTAAGTTTTTCTGTCATAACTTTTAAAGTTTTTAATTAAAATAAGGTTTTTTAACGTTTTTTGATGTAAAATTTAATTTTACATAAAAAAGTATTTTTGAGTTTTTTCAAAAAAACTGATACTTTTCGAGATATACAGAGTCAAACAAAAAGTTTGTAAATATAAATTCTCAGTTTTTCTGTCATAACTTTTAACGTTTTTAATTAAAATAAGATTTTTTGATGTAGAATTTAATATTACACAAAAAAGTATTCTTGAGTTTTTTTAAAAAAACTAATACTTTTCGAGATATATAGGGTCAAACAAAAAGTTTGTAAATATAAATTTGATCTCAGTTTTTCTGTCATAACTTTTAAAGTTTTTTATTAAAATCAGAATTTTTGGGGTTTTTTAATGTAAAATTTAATTTTACATAAAAAAGTATTCTTGAGTTTTTTCAAAAAAACTGATACTTTTCGAGATATATAGGGTCAAACAAAAAGTTTGTAAATATAAATTTAATCTCAGTTTTTCTGTCATAACTTTTAATGTTTTTAATTAAAATCAGATTTTTTAATGTTTTTTGATGTAGAATTTAATATTACACAAAAAAGTATTCCTAAGTTTTTTTAAAAAAACTAATACTTTTCGAGATATATAGGGTCAAACAAAAAGTTTGTAAATATAAATTTGATCTTAGTTTTTCTGTCATAACTTTTAAAGTTTTTAATTAAAATGAGATTTTTTAATGTTTTTTGATGTAAAATTTAATTTTACACAAGTAAGTATTCCTGAGTTTTTTCAAAAGAACTGATACTTTTCGAGATATACAGGGTCAAACAAAAAGTTTGTAAATATAAATTTAATCTCAGTTTTTCTGTCATTACTTTTAACGTTTTTAATTAAAATAAGATTTTTTGATGTAGAATTTAATATTACACAAAAAAGTATTCCTGAGTTTTTTTAAAAAAACTAATACTTTTCGAGATATATAGGGTCAAACAAAAAGTTTGTAAATATAAATTTGATCTCAGTTTTTCTGTCATAACATTTAAAGTTTTTTATTAAAATCAGAATTTTTGGGGTTTTTTAATGTAAAATTTAATTTTACATAAAAAAGTATTCTTGAGTTTTTTCAAAAAAACTGATACTTTTCGAGATATATAGGGTCAAACAAAAAGTTTGTAAATATAAATTTAATCTCAGTTTTTCTGTGATAACTTTTAATGTTTTTAATTAAAATCAGATTTTTTAAGGTTTTTTGATGTAGAATTTAATATTACACAAAAAAGTATTCCTAAGTTTTTTTAAAAAAACTAATACTTTTCGAGATATATAGGGTCAAACAAAAAGTTTGTAAATATAAATTTGATCTTAGTTTTTCTGTCATAACTTTTAAAGTTTTTAATTAAAATGAGATTTTTTAATGTTTTTTTATGTAAAATTTAATTTTACATAAATAAGTATTCCTGAGTTTTTTCAAAAGAACTGATACTTTTAGAGATATACAGGGTCAAACAAAAAGTTTGTAAATATAAATTTAATCTCAGTTTTTCTGTCATTACTTTTAACGTTTTTAATTAAAATAAGATTTTTTGATGTAGAATTTAATATTACACAAAAAAGTATTCTTGAGTTTTTTTAAAAAAACTAATACTTTTCGAGATATATAGGGTCAAACAAAAAGTTTGCAAATATAAATTTGATCTCAGTTTTTCTGTCATAACTTTTAAAGTTTTTTATTAAAATCAGAATTTTTGGGGTTTTTTAATGTAAAATTTAATTTAACATAAAAAAGTATTCTTGAGTTTTTTCAAAAAAACTGATACTTTTCGAGATATATAGGGTCAAACAAAAAGTTTGTAAATATAAATTTAATCTCAGTTTTTCTGTCATAACTTTTAATTTTTTTAATTAAAATAAGATTTTTTAATGTTTTTTGATGTAGAATTTAATTCTACACAAAAAAGTAATTTTAAGTTTTTTCAAAAAAACTAATAATTTTCGAGATATATAGGGTCAAACAAAAAGTTTGTAAATATAAATTTGATCTAAGTTTTTCTGTCATAACTTTTAAAGTTTTTAATTAAAATGAGATTTTTTAATGTTTTTTGATGTAAAATTTAATTTTACATAAATAACTATTCCTAAATTTTTCAAAAGAACTGATACTTTTTTAGATATACAGGGTCAAACAAAAAGTTTGTAAATATAAATTTAATCTCAGTTTTTCTGTCATTACTTTTAACGTTTTTAATTAAAATAAGATTTTTTGATGTAGAATTTAATATTACACAAAAAAGTATTCTTGAGTTTTTTTAAAAAAACTAATACTTTTCGAGATATATAGGGTCAAACAAAAAGTTTGTAAATATAAATTTGATCTCAGTTTTTCTGTCATAACTTTTAAAGTTTTTTATTAAAATCAGAATTTTTGGAGTTTTTTAATGTAAAATTTAATTTTACATAAAAAAGTATTCTTGAGTTTTTTCAAAAAAACTAATAATTTTCGAGATATATAGGGTCAAACAAAAAGTTTGTAAATATAAATTTTATTTCAGTTTTTCTGTCATAACTTTTAATTTTTTAATTAAAATGAGGTTTTTTTAGGTTTTTTGATGTAAAATTTAATTTTACATAAAAAAGTATTCTGGAGTTTTTTCAAAAAAACTGATAGTTTTCGAGATATACAGGGTCAAACAAAAAGTTTGTAAATATAAATTTAATCTCAGTTTTTCTGTCATAACTTTTAATTTTTTTAATTAAAATAAGATTTTTTAATGTTTTTTGATGTAGAATTTAATTCTACACAAAAAAGTAATTTTAAGTTTTTTCAAAAAAACTAATAATTTTCGAGATATATAGGGTCAAACAAAAAGTTTGTAAATATAAATTTGATCTAAGTTTTTCTGTCATAACTTTTAAAGTTTTTAATTAAAATGAGATTTTTTAATGTTTTTTGATGTAAAATTTAATTTTACATAAATAACTATTCCTAAATTTTTCAAAAGAACTGATACTTTTTGAGATATACAGGGTCAAACAAAAAGTTTGTAAATATAAATTTAATCTCAGTTTTTCTGTCATTACTTTTAACGTTTTTAATTAAAATAAGATTTTTTGATGTAGAATTTAATATTACACAAAAAAGTATTCTTGAGTTTTTTTAAAAAAACTAATACTTTTCGAGATATATAGGGTCAAACAAAAAGTTTGTAAATATAAATTTGATCTCAGTTTTTCTGTCATAACTTTTAAAGTTTTTTATTAAAATCAGAATTTTTGGAGTTTTTTAATGTATAATTTAATTTGACATAAAAAAGTATTCTTGAGTTTTTTCAAAAAAACTGATACTTTTCGAGATATATAGGGTCAAACAAAAAGTTTGTAAATATAAATTTAATTTCAGTTTTTCTGTCATAACTTTTAATGTTTTTAATTAAAATCAGATTTTTTAATGTTTTTTGATGTAGAATTTAATATTACAAAAAAAAGTATTCCTAAGTTTTTTTAAAAAAAACTAATACTTTTCGAGATATATAGGGTCAAACAAAAAGTTTGTAAATATAAATTTGATCTTAGTTTTTCTGTCATAACTTTTAAAGTTTTTAAATAAAATGAGATTTTTTAATGTTTTTTGATGTAAAATTTAATTTTACATAAATAAGTATTCCTGAGTTTTTTCAAAAGAACTGATACTTTTCGAGATATACAGGGTCAAACAAAAAGTTTGTAAATATAAATTTAATCCCAGTTTTTCTGTCATTACTTTTAACGTTTTTAATTAAAATAAGATTTTTTGATTTAGAATTTAATATTACACAAAAAAGTATTCTTGAGTTTTTTTAAAAAAACTAATACTTTTCGAGATATATAGGGTCAAACAAAAAGTTTGTAAATATAAATTTAATCTCAGTTTTTCTGTCATAACTTTTAAAGTTTTTTATTAAAATCAGAATTTTTGGGGTTTTTTAATGTAAAATTTAATTTTACATAAAAAAGTATTCTTGAGTTTTTTCAAAAAAACTGATACTTTTCGAGATATATAGGGTCAAACAAAAAGTTTGTAAAAATAAATTTAATCTCAGTTTTTCTGTCATAACTTTTAATTTTTTTAATTAAAATAAGATTTTTTAATGTTTTTTGATGTAGAATTTAATTCTACACAAAAAAAGGAATTTTAAGTTTTTTTAAAAAAACTAATACTTTTCGAGATATATAGGGTCAAACAAAAAGTTTGTAAATATAAATTTGATCTCAGTTTTTCTGTCATAACTTTTAAAGTTTTTTATTAAAATCAGAATTTTTGGGGTTTTTTAATGTAAAATTTAATTTTACATAAAAAAGTATTCTTAAGTTTTTTCAAAAAAACTGATACTTTTCGAGATATATAGGGTCAAACAAAAAGTTTGTAAATATAAATTTATTCTCAGTTTTTCTGTCATAACTTTTAATTTTTTTAATTAAAATAAGATTTGTTAATGTTTTTTGATGTAGAATTTAATTTTACACAAAAAAGTATTTGTAAGTTTTTTCAAAAAAAATAATAATTTTCGAGATATATAGGGTCAAACAAAAAGTTTGTAAATATAAATTTTATCTAAGTTTTTCTGTCATAACTTTTAAAGTTTTTAATTAAAATCAGAATTTTTAGGGTTTTTTAATGTAAAATTTAATTTTACATAAAAAAGTATTCTTGAGTTTTTTCAAAAAAACTGATACTTTTCGAGATATATAGGGTCAAACAAAAAGTTTGTAAATATAAATTTAATCTCAGTTTTTCTGTCATAACTTTTAACGTTTTTAATTAAAATAAGATTTTTTGATGTAGAATTTAATATTACACAAAAAAGTATTCTTGAGTTTTTTTAAAAAAATCAATACTTTTCGAGATATATAGGGTCAAACAAAAAGTTTGTAAATATAAATTTAATCTCAGTTTTTCTGTCATTACTTTTAACGTTTTTAATTAAAATAAGATTTTTTGATGTAGAATTTAATATTACACAAAAAAGTATTCTTGAGTTTTTTTAAAAAAATCAATACTTTTCGAGATATATAGGGTCAAACAAAACGTTTGTAAATATAAATTTGATCTCAGTTTTTCTGTGATAACTTTTAACGTTTTTAATTAAAATCAGATTTTTTAATGTTTTTTGATGTAGAATTTAATATTACACAAAAAAGTATTTCTAAGTTTTTTTAAAAAAACTAATACTTTTCGAGATATATAGGGTCAAACAAAAAGTTTGTAAATATCAATTTGATCTTAGTTTTTCTGTCATAACTTTTAACGTTTTTAATTAAAATAAGATTTTTTGATGTAGAATTTAATATTACACAAAAAAGTATTCTTGAGTTTTTTTAAAAAAATCAATACTTTTCGAGATATATAGGGTCAAACAAAAAGTTTGTAAATATAAATTTAATCTCAGTTTTTCTGTCATTACTTTTAACGTTTTTAATTAAAATAAGATTTTTTGATGTAGAATTTAATATTACACAAAAAAGTATTCTTGAGTTTTTTTAAAAAAATCAATACTTTTCGAGATATATAGGGTCAAACAAAACGTTTGTAAATATAAATTTGATCTCAGTTTTTCTGTGATAACTTTTAACGTTTTTAATTAAAATCAGATTTTTTAATGTTTTTTGATGTAGAATTTAATATTACACAAAAAAGTATTTCTAAGTTTTTTTAAAAAAACTAATACTTTTCGAGATATATAGGGTCAAACAAAAAGTTTGTAAATATAAATTTGATCTTAGTTTTTCTGTCATAACTTTTAAAGTTTTTAATTAAAATGAGATTTTTTAATGTTTTTTGATGTAAAATTTAATTTTGCATAAATAAGTATTCCTGAGTTTTTTCAAAAGAACTGATACTTTTCGAGATATACAGGGTCAAACAAAAAGTTTGTAAATATAAATTTAATCTCAGTTTTTCTGTCATTACTTTTAACGTTTTTAATTAAAATAAGATTTTTTGATGTAGAATTTAATATTACACAAAAAAGTATTTCTAAGTTTTTTCAAAAAAACTAATAATTTTCGAGATATATAGGGTCAAACAAAAAGTTTGTAAATATAAATTTGATCTAAGTTTTTCTGTCATAACTTTTAAAGTTTTTAATTTAATTGAGATTTTTTAATGTTTTTTGATGTAAAATTTAATTTTACATAAATAAGTATTCCTGAGTTTTTTCAAAAAAACTGATACTTTTTGAGATATACAGGGTCAAACAAAAAGTTTGTAAATATAAATTTAATCTCAGTTTTTCTGTCAATACTTTTAACGTTTTTAATTAAAATAAGATTTTTTGATGTAGGATTTAATATTACACAAAAAAGTATTCTTGAGTTTTTTTAAAAAAACTAATACTTTTCGAGATATATAGGGTCAAACAAAAAGTTTGTAAATATAAATTTGATCTCAGTTTTTCTGTCATAACTTTTAAAGTTTTTTATTAAAATCAGAATTTTTGGGGTTTTTTAATGTAAAATTTAATTTTACATAAAAAAGTATTCACGAGTTTTTTCAAAATAACTGATACTTTTCGAGATATATAGGGTCAAACAAAAAGTTTGTAAATATAAATTTAATCTCAGTTTTTCTGTCATAACTTTTAATGTTTTTAATTAAAATCAGATTTTTTAATGTTTTTTGATGTAGAATTTAATATTACACAAAAAAGTATTCCTAAGTTTTTTTAAAAAAACTAATACTTTTTGAGATATATAGGGTCAAACAAAAAGTTTGTAACTATAAATTTGATCTTAGTTTTTCTGTCATAACTTTTAAAGTTTTTAATTAAAATGAGATTTTTTAATGTTTTTTGATGTAAAATTTAATTTTACATAAATAAGTATTCCTGAGTTTTTTCAAAAGAACTGATACTTTTCGAGATATACAGGGTCAAACAAAAAGTTTGTAAATATAAATTTAATCTTAGTTTTTCTGTCATTACTTTTAACGTTTTTAATTAAAATAAGATTTTTTGATGTAGAATTTAATATTACGCAAAAAAGTATTCTTGAGTTTTTTTAAAAAAACTAATACTTTTCTAGATATATAGGGTCAAACAAAAACTGATACTTTTCGAGATATATAGGGTCAAACAAAAAGTTTGTAAATATAAATTTAATCTTAGTTTTTCTGTCATAACTTTTAATGTTTTTAATTAAAATCAGGTTTTTTAATGTTTTTTGATGTAAAATTTAATATTACACAAAAAAGTATTCCTAAGTTTTTTTAAAAAAACTAATACTTTTCGAGATATATAGGGTCAAACAAAAAGTTTGTAAATATAAATTTGATCTTAGTTTTTCTGTCATAACTTTTAAAGTTTTTAATTAAAATGAGATTTTTTAATGTTTTTTGATGTAAAATTTAATTTTACATAAATAAGTATTCCTGAGTTTTTTCAAAAGAACTGATACTTTTCGAGATATACAGGGTCAAACAAAAAGTTTGTAAATATAAATTTAATCTCAGTTTTTCTGTCATTACTTTTAACGTTTTTAATTAAAATAAGATTTTTTGATGTAGAATTTAATATCACACAAAAAAGTATTCTTGAGTTTTTTTAAAAAAACTAATACTTTTCGAGATATATAGGGTCAAACAAAAAGTTTGTAAATATAAATTTGATCTCAGTTTTTCTGTCATAACTTTTAAAGTTTTTTATTAAAATCAGAATTTTTGGGTTTTTTTAATGTAAAATTTAATTTTACATAAAAAAGTATTCTTGAGTTTTTTCAAAAAAACTGATACTTTTCGAGATATATAGGGTCAAACAAAAAGTTTGTAAATATAAATTTATTCTCAGTTTTTCTGTCATAACTTTTAATTGTTTTAATTAAAATAAGATTTTTTAATGTTTTTTGATGTAGAATTTAATTTTACACAAAAAAGTATTTCTAAGTTTTTCCAAAAAAAATAATAATTTTCGAGATATATAGGGTCAAACAAAAAGTTTGTAAATATAAATTTTATCTAAGTTTTTCTGTCATAACTTTTAAAGTTTTTAATTAAAATGAGGTTTTTTAACGTTTTTTGATGTAAAATTTAATTTTACATAAAAAAGTATTTTTGAGTTTTTTCAAAAAAACTGATACTTTTCGAGATATACAGAGTCAAACAAAAAGTTTGTAAATATAAATTCTCAGTTTTTCTGTCATAACTTTTAACGTTTTTAATTAAAATAAGATTTTTTGATGTAGAATTTAATATTACACAAAAAAGTATTCTTGAGTTTTTTTAAAAAAACTAATACTTTTCGAGATATATAGGGTCAAACAAAAAGTTTGTAAATATAAATTTGATCTCAGTTTTTCTGTCATAACTTTTAAGGTTTTTTATTAAAATCAGAATTTTTGGGGTTTTTTAATGTAAAATTTAATTTTACATAAAAAAGTATTCTTGAGTTTTTTCAAAAAAACTGATACTTTTCGAGATATATAGGGTCAAACAAAAAGTTTGTAAATATAAATTTAATCTCAGTTTTTCTGTCATTACTTTTAACGTTTTTAATTAAAATAAGAGGGTTTTTTTAATGTAAAATTTAATTTTACATAAAAAAGTATTCTTGAGTTTTTTCAAAAAAACTGATACTTTTCGAGATATATAGGGTCAAACAAAAAGTTTGTAAATATAAATTTATTCTCAGTTTTTCTGTCATAACTTTTAATTGTTTTAATTAAAATAAGATTTTTTAATGTTTTTTGATGTAGAATTTAATTTTACACAAAAAAGTATTTCTAAGTTTTTCCAAAAAAATAATAATTTTCGAGATATATAGGGTCAAACAAAAAGTTTGTAAATATAAATTTTATCTAAGTTTTTCTGTCATAACTTTTAAAGTTTTTAATTAAAATAAGGGTTTTTAACGTTTTTTGATGTAAAATTTAATTTTACATAAAAAAGTATTTTTGAGTTTTTTCAAAAAAACTGATACTTTTCGAGATATACAGAGTCAAACAAAAAGTTTGTAAATATAAATTCTCAGTTTTTCTGTCATAACTTTTAACGTTTTTAATTAAAATAAGATTTTTTGATGTAGAATTTAATATTACACAAAAAAGTATTCTTGAGTTTTTTTAAAAAAACTAATACTTTTCGAGATATATAGGGTCAAACAAAAAGTTTGTAAATATAAATTTGATCTCAGTTTTTCTGTCATAACTTTTAAAGTTTTTTATTAAAATCAGAATTTTTGGGGTTTTTTAATGTAAAATTTAATTTTACATAAAAAAGTATTCTTGAGTTTTTTCAAAAAAACTGATACTTTTCGAGATATATAGGGTCAAACAAAAAGTTTGTAAATATAAATTTAATCTCAGTTTTTCTGTCATAACTTTTAATGTTTTTAATTAAAATCAGATTTTTTAATGTTGTTTGATGTAGAATTTAATATTACACAAAAAAGTATTCCTAAGTTTTTTTAAAAAAACTAATACTTTTCGAGATATATAGGGTCAAACAAAAAGTTTGTAAATATAAATTTGATCTTAGTTTTTCTGTCATAACTTTTAAAGTTTTTAATTAAAATGAGATTTTTTAATGTTTTTTGATGTAAAATTTAATTTTACACAAGTAAGTATTCCTGAGTTTTTTCAAAAGAACTGATACTTTTCGAGATATACAGGGTCAAACAAAAAGTTTGTAAATATAAATTTAATCTCAGTTTTTCTGTCCTTACTTTTAACGTTTTTAATTAAAATAAGATTTTTTGATGTAGAATTTAATATTACACAAAAAAGTATTCTTGAGTTTTTTTAAAAAAACTAATACTTTTCGAGATATATAGGGTCAAACAAAAAGTTTGTAAATATAAATTTGATCTCAGTTTTTCTGTCATAACTTTTAAAGTTTTTTATTAAAATCAGAATTTTTGGGGTTTTTTAATGTAAAATTTAATTTTACATAAAAAAGTATTCTTGAGTTTTTTCAAAAAAACTGATACTTTTCGAGATATATAGGGTCAAACAAAAAGTTTGTAAATATAAATTTAATCTCAGTTTTTCTGTCATAACTTTTAATTTTTTAATTAAAATGAGGTTTTTTTAGGTTTTTTGATGTAAAATTTAATTTTACATAAAAAAGTATTCTGGAGTTTTTTCAAAAAAACTGATAGTTTTCGAGATATACAGGGTCAAACAAAAAGTTTGTAAATATAAATTTAATCTCAGTTTTTCTGTCATAACTTTTAATTTTTTTAATTAAAATAAGATTTTTTAATGTTTTTTGATGTAGAATTTAATTCTACACAAAAAAGTAATTTTAAGTTTTTTCAAAAAAACTAATAATTTTCGAGATATATAGGGTCAAACAAAAAGTTTGTAAATATAAATTTGATCTAAGTTTTTCTGTCATAACTTTTAAAGTTTTTAATTAAAATGAGATTTTTTAATGTTTTTTGATGTAAAATTTAATTTTACATAAATAACTATTCCTAAATTTTTCAAAAGAACTGATACTTTTTGAGATATACAGGGTCAAACAAAAAGTTTGTAAATATAAATTTAATCTCAGTTTTTCTGTCATTACTTTTAACGTTTTTAATTAAAATAAGATTTTTTGATGTAGAATTTAATATTACACAAAAAAGTATTCTTGAGTTTTTTTAAAAAAACTAATACTTTTCGAGATATATAGGGTCAAACAAAAAGTTTGTAAATATAAATTTGATCTCAGTTTTTCTGTCATAACTTTTAAAGTTTTTATTAAAATCAGAATTTTTGGAGTTTTTTAATGTAAAATTTAATTTTACATAAAAAAGTATTCTTGAGTTTTTTCAAAAAAACTGATACTTTTCGAGATATATAGGGTCAAACAAAAAGTTTGTAAATATAAATTTAATTTCAGTTTTTCTGTCATAACTTTTAATGTTTTTAATTAAAATCAGATTTTTTAATGTTTTTTGATGTAGAATTTAATATTACAAAAAAAAGTATTCCTAAGTTTTTTTAAAAAAAACTAATACTTTTCGAGATATATAGGGTCAAACAAAAAGTTTGTAAATATAAATTTGATCTTAGTTTTTCTGTCATAACTTTTAAAGTTTTTAAATAAAATGAGATTTTTTAATGTTTTTTGATGTAAAATTTAATTTTACATAAATAAGTATTCCTGAGTTTTTTCAAAAGAACTGATACTTTTCGAGATATACAGGGTCAAACAAAAAGTTTGTAAATATAAATTTAATCTCAGTTTTTCTGTCATTACTTTTAACGTTTTTAATTAAAATAAGATTTTTTGATTTAGAATTTAATATTACACAAAAAAGTATTCTTGAGTTTTTTTAAAAAAACTAATACTTTTCGAGATATATAGGGTCAAACAAAAAGTTTGTAAATATAAATTTAATCTCAGTTTTTCTTGTCATAACTTTTAAAGTTTTTTATTAAAATCAGAATTTTTGGGGTTTTTTAATGTAAAATTTAATTTTACATAAAAAAGTATTCTTGAGTTTTTTCAAAAAAACTGATACTTTTCGAGATATATAGGGTCAAACAAAAAGTTTGTAAAAATAAATTTAATCTCAGTTTTTCTGTCATAACTTTTAATTTTTTTAATTAAAATAAGATTTTTTAATGTTTTTTGATGTAGAATTTAATTCTACACAAAAAAAGGATTTTTAAGTTTTTTTAAAAAAACTAATACTTTTCGAGATATATAGGGTCAAACAAAAAGTTTGTAAATATAAATTTGATCTCAGTTTTTCTGTCATAACTTTTAAAGTTTTTTATTAAAATCAGAATTTTTGGGGTTTTTTAATGTAAAATTTAATTTTACATTAAAAAGTATTCTTAAGTTTTTCAAAAAAACTGATACTTTTCGAGATATATAGGGTCAAACAAAAAGTTTGTAAATATAAATTTATTCTCAGTTTTTCTGTCATAACTTTTAATTTTTTTAATTAAAATAAGATTTGTTAATGTTTTTTGATGTAGAATTTAATTTTACACAAAAAAGTATTTGTAAGTTTTTTCAAAAAAAATAATAATTTTCGAGATATATAGGGTCAAACAAAAAGTTTGTAAATATAAATTTTATCTAAGTTTTTCTGTCATAACTTTTAAAGTTTTTAATTAAAATCAGAATTTTTAGGGTTTTTTAATGTAAAATTTAATTTTACATAAAAAAGTATTCTTGAGTTTTTTCAAAAAAACTGATACTTTTCGAGATATATAGGGTCAAACAAAAAGTTTGTAAATATAAATTTAATCTCAGTTTTTCTGTCATAACTTTTAACGTTTTTAATTAAAATAAGATTTTTTGATGTAGAATTTAATATTACACAAAAAAGTATTCTTGAGTTTTTTTAAAAAAATCAATACTTTTCGAGATATATAGGGTCAAACAAAAAGTTTGTAAATATAAATTTAATCTCAGTTTTTCTGTCATTACTTTTAACGTTTTTAATTAAAATAAGATTTTTTGATGTAGAATTTAATATTACACAAAAAAGTATTCTTGAGTTTTTTTAAAAAAATCAATACTTTTCGAGATATATAGGGTCAAACAAAACGTTTGTAAATATAAATTTGATCTCAGTTTTTCTGTGATAACTTTTAACGTTTTTAATTAAAATCAGATTTTTTAATGTTTTTTGATGTAGAATTTAATATTACACAAAAAAGTATTTCTAAGTTTTTTTAAAAAAACTAATACTTTTCGAGATATATAGGGTCAAACAAAAAGTTTGTAAATATCAATTTGATCTTAGTTTTTCTGTCATAACTTTTAACGTTTTTAATTAAAATAAGATTTTTTGATGTAGAATTTAATATTACACAAAAAAGTATTCTTGAGTTTTTTTAAAAAAATCAATACTTTTCGAGATATATAGGGTCAAACAAAAAGTTTGTAAATATAAATTTAATCTCAGTTTTTCTGTCATTACTTTTAACGTTTTTAATTAAAATAAGATTTTTTGATGTAGAATTTAATATTACACAAAAAAGTATTCTTGAGTTTTTTTAAAAAAATCAATACTTTTCGAGATATATAGGGTCAAACAAAACGTTTGTAAATATAAATTTGATCTCAGTTTTTCTGTGATAACTTTTAACGTTTTTAATTAAAATCAGATTTTTTAATGTTTTTTGATGTAGAATTTAATATTACACAAAAAAGTATTTCTAAGTTTTTTTAAAAAAACTAATACTTTTCGAGATATATAGGGTCAAACAAAAAGTTTGTAAATATAAATTTGATCTTAGTTTTTCTGTCATAACTTTTAAAGTTTTTAATTAAAATGAGAGTTTTTAATGTTTTTTGATGTAAAATTTAATTTTGCATAAATAAGTATTCCTGAGTTTTTTCAAAAGAACTGATACTTTTCGAGATATACAGGGTCAAACAAAAAGTTTGTAAATATAAATTTAATCTCAGTTTTTCTGTCATTACTTTTAACGTTTTTAATTAAAATAAGATTTTTTGATGTAGAATTTAATATTACACAAAAAAGTATTTCTAAGTTTTTTCAAAAAAACTAATAATTTTCGAGATATATAGGGTCAAACAAAAAGTTTGTAAATATAAATTTGATCTAAGTTTTTCTGTCATAACTTTTAAAGTTTTTAATTTAATTGAGATTTTTTAATGTTTTTTGATGTAAAATTTAATTTTACATAAATAAGTATTCCTGAGTTTTTTCAAAAAAACTGATACTTTTTGAGATATACAGGGTCAAACAAAAAGTTTGTAAATATAAATTTAATCTCAGTTTTTCTGTCAATACTTTTAACGTTTTTAATTAAAATAAGATTTTTTGATGTAGGATTTAATATTACACAAAAAAGTATTCTTGAGTTTTTTTAAAAAAACTAATACTTTTCGAGATATATAGGGTCAAACAAAAAGTTTGTAAATATAAATTTGATCTCAGTTTTTCTGTCATAACTTTTAAAGTTTTTTATTAAAATCAGAATTTTTGGGGTTTTTTAATGTAAAATTTAATTTTACATAAAAAAGTATTCACGAGTTTTTTCAAAATAACTGATACTTTTCGAGATATATAGGGTCAAACAAAAAGTTTGTAAATATAAATTTAATCTCAGTTTTTCTGTCATAACTTTTAATGTTTTTAATTAAAATCAGATTTTTTAATGTTTTTTGATGTAGAATTTAATATTACACAAAAAAGTATTCCTAAGTTTTTTTAAAAAAACTAATACTTTTTGAGATATATAGGGTCAAACAAAAAGTTTGTAACTATAAATTTGATCTTAGTTTTTCTGTCATAACTTTTAAAGTTTTTAATTAAAATGAGATTTTTTAATGTTTTTTGATGTAAAATTTAATTTTACATAAATAAGTATTCCTGAGTTTTTTCAAAAGAACTGATACTTTTCGAGATATACAGGGTCAAACAAAAAGTTTGTAAATATAAATTTAATCTTAGTTTTTCTGTCATTACTTTTAACGTTTTTAATTAAAATAAGATTTTTTGATGTAGAATTTAATATTACGCAAAAAAGTATTCTTGAGTTTTTTTAAAAAAACTAATACTTTTCTAGATATATAGGGTCAAACAAAAACTGATACTTTTCGAGATATATAGGGTCAAACAAAAAGTTTGTAAATATAAATTTAATCTTAGTTTTTCTGTCATAACTTTTAATGTTTTTAATTAAAATCAGGTTTTTTAATGTTTTTTGATGTAAAATTTAATATTACACAAAAAAGTATTCCTAAGTTTTTTTAAAAAAACTAATACTTTTCGAGATATATAGGGTCAAACAAAAAGTTTGTAAATATAAATTTGATCTTAGTTTTTCTGTCATAACTTTTAAAGTTTTTAATTAAAATGAGATTTTTTAATGTTTTTTGATGTAAAATTTAATTTTACATAAATAAGTATTCCTGAGTTTTTTCAAAAGAACTGATACTTTTCGAGATATACAGGGTCAAACAAAAAGTTTGTAAATATAAATTTAATCTCAGTTTTTCTGTCATTACTTTTAACGTTTTTAATTAAAATAAGATTTTTTGATGTAGAATTTAATATCACACAAAAAAGTATTCTTGAGTTTTTTTAAAAAAACTAATACTTTTCGAGATATATAGGGTCAAACAAAAAGTTTGTAAATATAAATTTGATCTCAGTTTTTCTGTCATAACTTTTAAAGTTTTTTATTAAAATCAGAATTTTTGGGTTTTTTTAATGTAAAATTTAATTTTACATAAAAAAGTATTCTTGAGTTTTTTCAAAAAAACTGATACTTTTCGAGATATATAGGGTCAAACAAAAAGTTTGTAAATATAAATTTATTCTCAGTTTTTCTGTCATAACTTTTAATTGTTTTAATTAAAATAAGATTTTTTAATGTTTTTTGATGTAGAATTTAATTTTACACAAAAAAGTATTTCTAAGTTTTTCCAAAAAAAATAATAATTTTCGAGATATATAGGGTCAAACAAAAAGTTTGTAAATATAAATTTTATCTAAGTTTTTCTGTCATAACTTTTAAAGTTTTTAATTAAAATGAGGTTTTTTAACGTTTTTTGATGTAAAATTTAATTTTACATAAAAAAGTATTTTTGAGTTTTTTCAAAAAAACTGATACTTTTCGAGATATACAGAGTCAAACAAAAAGTTTGTAAATATAAATTCTCAGTTTTTCTGTCATAACTTTTAACGTTTTTAATTAAAATAAGATTTTTTGATGTAGAATTTAATATTACACAAAAAAGTATTCTTGAGTTTTTTTAAAAAAACTAATACTTTTCGAGATATATAGGGTCAAACAAAAAGTTTGTAAATATAAATTTGATCTCAGTTTTTCTGTCATAACTTTTAAGGTTTTTTATTAAAATCAGAATTTTTGGGGTTTTTTAATGTAAAATTTAATTTTACATAAAAAAGTATTCTTGAGTTTTTTCAAAAAAACTGATACTTTTCGAGATATATAGGGTCAAACAAAAAGTTTGTAAATATAAATTTAATCTCAGTTTTTCTGTCATTACTTTTAACGTTTTTAATTAAAATAAGAGGGTTTTTTTAATGTAAAATTTAATTTTACATAAAAAAGTATTCTTGAGTTTTTTCAAAAAAACTGATACTTTTCGAGATATATAGGGTCAAACAAAAAGTTTGTAAATATAAATTTATTCTCAGTTTTTCTGTCATAACTTTTAATTGTTTTAATTAAAATAAGATTTTTTAATGTTTTTTGATGTAGAATTTAATTTTACACAAAAAAGTATTTCTAAGTTTTTCCAAAAAAAATAATAATTTTCGAGATATATAGGGTCAAACAAAAAGTTTGTAAATATAAATTTTATCTAAGTTTTTCTGTCATAACTTTTAAAGTTTTTAATTAAAATGAGGTTTTTTAACGTTTTTTGATGTGAAATTTAATTTTACATAAAAAAGTATTTTTGAGTTTTTTCAAAAAAACTGATACTTTTCGAGATATACAGAGTCAAACAAAAAGTTTGTAAATATAAATTCTCAGTTTTTCTGTCATAACTTTTAACGTTTTTAATTAAAATAAGATTTTTTGATGTAGAATTTAATATTACACAAAAAAGTATTCTTGAGTTTTTTTAAAAAAACTAATACTTTTCGAGATATATAGGGTCAAACAAAAAGTTTGTAAATATAAATTTGATCTCAGTTTTTCTGTCATAACTTTTAAGGTTTTTTATTAAAATCAGAATTTTTGGGGTTTTTTAATGTAAAATTTAATTTTACATAAAAAAGTATTCTTGAGTTTTTTCAAAAAAACTGATACTTTTCGAGATATATAGGGTCAAACAAAAAGTTTGTAAATATAAATTTAATCTCAGTTTTTCTGTCATTACTTTTAACGTTTTTAATTAAAATAAGAGGGTTTTTTTAATGTAAAATTTAATTTTACATAAAAAAGTATTCTTGAGTTTTTTCAAAAAAACTGATACTTTTCGAGATATATAGGGTCAAACAAAAAGTTTGTAAATATAAATTTATTCTCAGTTTTTCTGTCATAACTTTTAATTGTTTTAATTAAAATAAGATTTTTTAATGTTTTTTGATGTAGAATTTAATTTTACACAAAAAAGTATTTCTAAGTTTTTCCAAAAAAATAATAATTTTCGAGATATATAGGGTCAAACAAAAAGTTTGTAAATATAAATTTTATCTAAGTTTTTCTGTCATAACTTTTAAAGTTTTTAATTAAAATAAGGGTTTTTAACGTTTTTTGATGTAAAATTTAATTTTACATAAAAAAGTATTTTTGAGTTTTTTCAAAAAAACTGATACTTTTCGAGATATACAGAGTCAAACAAAAAGTTTGTAAATATAAATTCTCAGTTTTTCTGTCATAACTTTTAACGTTTTTAATTAAAATAAGATTTTTTGATGTAGAATTTAATATTACACAAAAAAGTATTCTTGAGTTTTTTTAAAAAAACTAATACTTTTCGAGATATATAGGGTCAAACAAAAAGTTTGTAAATATAAATTTGATCTCAGTTTTTCTGTCATAACTTTTAAAGTTTTTTATTAAAATCAGAATTTTTGGGGTTTTTTAATGTAAAATTTAATTTTACATAAAAAAGTATTCTTGAGTTTTTTCAAAAAAACTGATACTTTTCGAGATATATAGGGTCAAACAAAAAGTTTGTAAATATAAATTTAATCTCAGTTTTTCTGTCATAACTTTTAATGTTTTTAATTAAAATCAGATTTTTTAATGTTTTTTGATGTAGAATTTAATATTACACAAAAAAGTATTCCTAAGTTTTTTTAAAAAAACTAATACTTTTCGAGATATATAGGGTCAAACAAAAAGTTTGTAAATATAAATTTGATCTTAGTTTTTCTGTCATAACTTTTAAAGTTTTTAATTAAAATGAGATTTTTTAATGTTTTTTGATGTAAAATTTAATTTTACACAAGTAAGTATTCCTGAGTTTTTTCAAAAGAACTGATACTTTTCGAGATATACAGGGTCAAACAAAAAGTTTGTAAATATAAATTTAATCTCAGTTTTTCTGTCATTACTTTTAACGTTTTTAATTAAAATAAGATTTTTTGATGTAGAATTTAATATTACACAAAAAAGTATTCTTGAGTTTTTTTAAAAAAACTAATACTTTTCGAGATATATAGGGTCAAACAAAAAGTTTGTAAATATAAATTTGATCTCAGTTTTTCTGTCATAACTTTTAAAGTTTTTTATTAAAATCAGAATTTTTGGGGTTTTTTAATGTAAAATTTAATTTTACATAAAAAAGTATTCTTGAGTTTTTTCAAAAAAACTGATACTTTTCGAGATATATAGGGTCAAACAAAAAGTTTGTAAATATAAATTTAATCTCAGTTTTTCTGTCATAACTTTTAATGTTTTTAATTAAAATCAGATTTTTTAATGTTTTTTGATGAAGAATTTAATTCTACACAAAAAAGTATTTTTAAGTTTTTTCAAAAAAACTAATAATTTTCGAGATATATAGGGTCAAACAAAAAGTTTGTAAATATAAATTTTATCTAAGTTTTTCTGTCATAACTTTTAAAGTTTTTAATTAAAATGAGGTTTTTTAACGTTTTTTGATGTAAAATTTAATTTTACATAAAAAAGTATTCCTGAGTTTTTTCAAAAGAACTGATACTTTTCGAGATATACAGGGTCAAACAAAAAGTTTGTACATATAAATTTAATCTCAGTTTTTCTGTCATTACTTTTAACGTTTTTAATTAAAATAAGATTTTTTAATGTAGAATTTAATATCACACAAAAAAGTATTCTTGAGTTTTTTTAAAAAAACTAATACTTTTCGAGATATATAGGGTCAAACAAAAAGTTTGTAAATATAAATTTGATCTCAGTTTTTCTGTCATAACTTTTAAAGTTTTTTATTAAAATCAGAATTTTTGGGGTTTTTTAATGTAAAATTTAATTTTACATAAAAAAGTATTCTTGAGTTTTTTCAAAAAAACTGATACTTTTCGAGATATATAGGGTCAAACAAAAAGTTTGTAAATATAAATTTAATCTCAGTTTTTCTGTCACAACTTTTAATGTTTTTAATTAAAATTAGATTTTTTAATGTTTTTTGATGTAGAATTTAATATTACACAAAAAAGTATTCCCAAGTTTTTTTAAAAAAACTAATACTTTTCGAGATATATAGGGTCAAACAAAAAGTTTGTAAATATAAATTTGATCTTAGTTTTTCTGTCATAACTTTTAAAGTTTTTAATTAAAATAAGATTTTTTAATGTTGTTTGATGTAAAATTTAATTTTACATAAATAAGTATTCCTGAGTTTTTTCAAAAGAACTGATACTTTTCGAGATATACAGGGTCAAACAAAAAGTTTGTAAATATAAATTTAATCTCAGTTTTTCTGTCATTACTTTTAACGTTTTTAATTAAAATAAGATTTTTTGATGTAGAATTTAATATTACACAAAAAAGTATTCTTGAGTTTTTTTAAAAAAACTAATACTTTTCGAGATATATAGGGTCAAACAAAAAGTTTGTAAATATAAATTTGATCTCAGTTTTTCTGTCATAACTTTTAAAGTTTTTTATTAAAATCAGAATTTTTGGGGTTTTTTAATGTAAAATTTAATTTTACCTAAAAAAGTATTCTTGAGTTTTTTCAAAAAAACTGATACTTTTCGAGATATATAGGGTCAAACAAAAAGTTTGTAAATATAAATTTAATCTCAGTTTTTCTGTCATAACTTTTAATGTTTTTAATTAAAATCAGATTTTTTAATGTTTTTTGATAAAGAATTTAATACTACACAAAAAAGTATTCCTAAGTTTTTTTAAAAAAACTAATACTTTTCGAGATATATAGGGTCAAACAAAAAGTTTGTAAATATAAATTTGATCTTAGTTTTTCTGTCATAACTTTTAAAGTTTTTAATTAAAATGAGATTTTTTAATGTTTTTTGATGTAAAATTTAATTTTACATAAATAAGTATTCCTGAGTTTTTTCAAAAGAACTGATACTTTTCGAGATATACAGGGTCAAACAAAAAGTTTGTACATATAAATTTAATCTCAGTTTTTCTGTCATTACTTTTAACGTTTTTAATTAAAATAAGATTTTTTAATGTAGAATTTAATATCACACAAAAAAGTATTCTTGAGTTTTTTTAAAAAAACTAATACTTTTCGAGATATATAGGGTCAAACAAAAAGTTTGTAAATATAAATTTGATCTCAGTTTTTCTGTCATAACTTTTAAAGTTTTTTATTAAAATCAGAATTTTTGGGGTTTTTTAATGTAAAATTTAATTTTACATAAAAAAGTATTCTTGAGTTTTTTCTAAAAAACTGATACTTTTCGAGATATACAGGGTCAAACAAAAAGTTTGTAAATATAAATTTAATCTCAGTTTTTCTGTTATTACTTTTAACGTTTTTAATTAAAATAAGATTTTTTTATGTAGAATTTAATATCACACAAAAAAGTTTTCTTGAGTTTTTTTAAAAAAAGTAATACTTTTCGAGATATATAGGGTCAAACAAAAAGTTTGTAAATATAAATTTGATCTCAGTTTTTCTGTCATAACTTTAAAAGTTTTTTATTAAAATCAGAATTTTTGGGGTTTTTTAATGTAAAATTTAATTTTACATAAAAAAGTATTCTTGAGTTTTTTTAAAAAAACTGATACTTTTCGAGATATATAGGGTCAAACAAAAAGTTTGTAAATATAAATTTATTCTCAGTTTTTCTGTCATAACTTTTAATTTTTTTAATTAAAATAAGATTTTTTAATGTTTTTTGATGTAGAATTTAATTTTACACAAAAAAGTATTTTTAAGTTTTTTCAAAAAAACTAATAATTTTCGAGATATATAGGGTCAAACAAAAAGTTTGTAAATATAAATTTGATCTAAGTTTTTCTGTCATAACTTTTAAAGTTATTAATTAAAATGAGATTTTTTAATGTTTTTTGATGTAAAATTTAATTTTACATAAATAAGTATTCCTGAGTTTTTTCAAAAGAACTGATACTTTTCGAGATATACAGGGTCAAACAAAAAGTTTGTAAATATAATTTCTCAGTTTTTCTGTCATAACTTTTAACGTTTTTAATTAAAATAAGATTTTTTGATGTAGAATTTAATATTACACAAAAAAGTATTTCTAAGTTTTTTCAAAAAAACTAATAATTTTCGAGATATATAGGGTCAAACAAAAAGTTTGTAAATATAAATTTGATCTAAGTTTTTCTGTCATAACTTTTAAAGTTATCAATTAAAATGAGATTTTTTAATGTTTTTTGATGTAAAATTTAATTTTACATAAATAAGTATTCCTGAGTTTTTTCAAAAGAACTGATACTTTTTGAGATATACAGGGTCAAACAAAAAGTTTGTAAATATAAATTTAATCTCAGTATTTCTGTCATAACTTTTAATGTTTTTAATTAAAATTAGATTTTTTAATGTTTTTTGATGAAGAATTTAATATTACACAAAAAAGTATTCCTAAGTTTTTTTAAAAAAACTAATACTTTTCGAGATATATAGGGTCAAACAAAAAGTTTGTAAATATAAATTTGATCTTAGTTTTTCTGTCATAACTTTTAATGTTTTTAATTAAAATCAGATTTTTTAATGTTTTTTGATGTAGAATTTAATATTACACAAAAAAGTATTCTTGAGTTTTTTTAAAAAAACTAAAACTTTTCGAGATATAGAGGGTCAAACAAAAAGTTTGTAAATATAAATTTGATCTAAGTTTTTCTGTCATAACTTTTAAAGTGTTTTATTAAAATGAGATTTTTTAATGTTTTTTTATGTAAAATTTAATTTTACATAAATAAGGATTCCTGAGTTTTTTTAAAAGAACTGATACTTTTTGAGATATACAGGGTCAAACAAAAAGTTTGTAAATATAAATTTAATCTCAGTTTTTCTGTCATTACTTTTAACGTTTTTGATTAAAATAAGATTTTTTGATGTAGAATTTAATATTACACAAAAAAGTATTCTTGAGTTTTTTTAAAAAAACTAATACTTTTCGAGATATATAGGGTCAAACAAAAAGTTTGTAAATATAAATTTGATCTCAGTTTTTCTGTCATAACTTTTAACGTTTTTTATTAAAATTAGAATTTTTGGGGTTTTTTAATGTAAAATTTAATTTTACATAAAAAAGTATTCTTGAGTTTTTTCAAAAAAACTGATACTTTTCGAGATATATAGGGTCAAACAAAAAGTTTGTAAATATAAATTTAATCTCAGTTTTTCTGTCATTACTTTTAACGTTTTTAATTAAAATAAGATTTTGTGATGTAGAATTTAATATTACACAAAAAAGTATTCTTGAGTTTTTTTAAAAAAACTAATACTTTTCGAGATATATAGGGTCAAACAAAAAGTTTGTAAATATAAATTTGATCTTAGTTTTTCTGTCATAACTTTTAAAGTTCTTAATTAAAATGAGATTTTTTAATGTTTTTTAATGTAAAATTTAATTTTACATAATTAGGTATTCCTGAGTTTTTTCAAAAGAACTGATACTTTTCGAGATATACAGGGTCAAACAAAAAGTTTGTAAATATAAATTTAATCTCAGTTTTTCTGTCATTACTTTTAACGTTTTTAATTAAAATAAGATTTTTTGATGTAGAATTTAATATTACACAAAAAAGTATTTTTAACTTTTTTCAAAAAAACTAATAATTTTCGAGATATATAGGGTCAAACAAAAAGTTTGTAAATATAAATTTGATCTAAGTTTTTCTGTCATAACTTTTAAAGTTTTTAATTAAAATGAGATTTTTTAATGTTTTTTGATGTAAAATTTAATTTTACATAAAAAAGTATTCTTGAGTGTTTTCAAAAAAACTGATACTTTTCGAGATATATAGGGTCAAACAAAAAGTTTGTAAATATAAATTTAATCTCAGTTTTTCTGTCATAACTTTTAATTTTTTTAATTAAAATAAGATTTTTTAATGTTTTTTGATGTAGAATTTAATTTTACACAAAAAAGTATTTCTAAGTTTTTTCAAAAAAACTAATAATTTTCGAGATATATAGGGTCAAACAAAAAGTTTGTAAATATAAATTTTATCTAAGTTTTTCTGTCATAACTTTTAAAGTTTTTAATTAAAATGAGGTTTTTTAACGTTTTTTGATGTAAAATTTAATTTTACATAAAAAAGTATTCCTGAGTTTTTTCAAAAGAACTGATACTTTTCGAGATATACAGGGTCAAACAAAAAGTTTGTAAATATAAATTTAATCTCAGTTTTTCTGTCATAACTTTTAAAGTTTTTTATTAAAATCAGAATTTTTGGGGTTTTTTAATGTAAAATTTAATTTTACATAAAAAAGTATTCTTGAGTTTTTTCAAAAAAACTGATACTTTTCGAGATATATAGGGTCAAACAAAAAGTTTGTAAATATAAATTTAATCTCAGTTTTTCTGTCATTACTTTTAACGTTTTTAATTAAAATAAGATTTTTTGATGTAGAATTTAATATTACACAAAAAAGTATTCTTGAGTTTTTTTAAAAAAACTAATACTTTTCGAGATATATAGGGTCAAACAAAAAGTTTGTAAATATAAATTTGATCTCAGTTTTTCTGTCATAACTTTTAAAGTTTTTTATTAAAATCAGAATTTTTGGGGTTTTTTAATGTAAAATTTAATTTTACATAAAAAAGTATTCTCGAGTTTTTTCAAAAAAACTGATACTTTTCGAGATATATAGGGTCAAACAAAAAGTTTGTAAATATAAATTTAATCTCAGTTTTTCTGTCACAACTTTTAATGTTTTTAATTAAAATTAGATTTTTTAATGTTTTTTGATGAAGAATTTAATATTACACAAAAAAGTATTCATAAGTTTTTTTAAAAAAACTAATACTTTTCGAGATATATAGGGTCAAACAAAAAGTTTGTAAATATAAATTTGATCTTAGTTTTTCTGTCATAACTTTTAAAGTTTTTAATTAAAATAAGATTTTTTAATGTTTTTTGATGTAAAATTTAATTTTACATAAATAAGTATTCCTGAGTTTTTTCAAAAGAACTGATACTTTTTGAGATATACAGGGTCAAACAAAAAGTTTGTAAATATAAATTTAATCTCAGTTTTTCTGTCATTACTTTTAACGTTTTTAATTAAAATAAGATTTTTTGATGTAGAATTTAATATTACACAAAAAAGTATTCCTAAGTTTTTTTAAAAAAACTAATACTTTTCGAGATATATAGGGTCAAACAAAAAGTTTGTAAATATAAATTTAATCTCAGTTTTTCTGTCACAACTTTTAATGTTTTTAATTAAAATTAGATTTTTTAATGTTTTTTGATGTAGAATTTAATATTACACAAAAAAGTATTCCTAAGTTTTTTTAAAAAACTAATACTTTTCGAGATATATAGGGTCAAACAAAAAGTTTGTAAATATAAATTTGATCTCAGTTTTTCTGTCATAACTTTTAAAGTTTTTTATTAAAATCAGAATTTTTGGGGTTTTTTAATGTAAAATTTAATTTTACATAAAAAAGTATTCTTGAGTTTTTTCAAAAAAACTGATACTTTTCGAGATATATAGGGTCAAACAAAAAGTTTGTAAATATAAATTTAATCTCAGTTTTTCTGTCATAACTTTTAATGTTTTTAATTAAAATCAGATTTTTTAATGTTTTTTGATGAAGAATTTAATATTACACAAAAAAGTATTCCTAAGTTTTTTTAAAAAAACTAATACTTTTCGAGATATATAGGGTCAAACAAAAAGTTTGTAAATATAAATTTGATCTTAGTTTTTCTGTCATAACTTTTAAAGTTTTTAATTAAAATGAGATTTTTTAATGTTTTTTGATGTAAAATTTAATTTTACATAAATAAGTATTCCTTAGTTTTTTCAAAAGAACTGATACTTTTCGAGATATACAGGGTCAAACAAAAAGTTTGTACATATAAATTTACTCTCAGTTTTTCTGTCATTACTTTTAACGTTTTTAATTAAAATAAGATTTTTTAATGTAGAATTTAATATCACACAAAAAAGTATTCTTGAGTTTTTTTAAAAAAACTAATACTTTTCGAGATATATAGGGTCAAACAAAAAGTTTGTAAATATAAATTTGATCTCAGTTTTTCTGTCATAACTTTTAAAGTTTTTTATTAAAATCAGAATTTTTGGGGTTTTTTTATGTAAAATTTAATTGTACATAAAAAAGTATTCTTGAGTTTTTTCTAAAAAACTGATACTTTTCGAGATATACAGGGTCAAACAAAAAGTTTGTAAATATAAATTTAATCTCAGTTTTTCTGTCATTACTTTTAACGTTTTTAATTAAAATAAGATTTTTTAATGTAGAATTTAATATCACACAAAAAAGTATTCTTGAGTTTTTTTAAAAAAAGTAATACTTTTCGAGATATATAGGGTCAAACAAAAAGTTTGTAAATATAAATTTGATCTCAGTTTTTCTGTCATAACTTTAAAAGTTTTTTATTAAAATCAGAATTTTTGGGGTTTTTTAATGTAAAATTTAATTTTACATAAAAAAGTATTCTTGAGTTTTTTTGAAAAAACTGATACTTTTCGAGATATATAGGGTCAAACAAAAAGTTTGTAAATATAAATTTATTCTCAGTTTTTCTGTCATAACTTTTAATTTTTTTAATTAAAATAAGATTTTTTAATGTTTTTTGATGTAGAATTTAATTTTACACAAAAAAGTATTTCTAAGTTTTTTCAAAAAAAATAATAATTTTCGAGATATGTAGGGTCAAACAAAAAGTTTGTAAATATAAATTTTATCTAAGTTTTTCTGTCATAACTTTTAAAGTTTTTAATTAAAATGAGGTTTTTTAACGTTTTTTGATGTAAAATTTAATTTTACATAAATAAGTATTCCTGAGTTTTTTCAAAAGAACTGATACTTTTCGAGATATACAGGGTCAAACAAAAAGTTTGTAAATATAATTTCTCAGTTTTTCTGTCATAACTTTTAACGTTTTTAATTAAAATAAGATTTTTTGATGTAGAATTTAATATTACACAAAAAAGTATTTCTAAGTTTTTTCAAAAAAACTAATAATTTTCGAGATATATAGGGTCAAACAAAAAGTTTGTAAATATAAATTTGATCTAAGTTTTTCTGTCATAACTTCTAAAGTTATTAATTAAAATGAGATTTTTTTAATCTTTTTCGATGTAAAATTTAATTTTACATAAATAAGTATTCCTGAGTTTTTTCAAAAGAACTGATACTTTTTGAGATATACAGGGTCAAACAAAAAGTTTGTAAATATAAATTTAATCTCAGTTTTTCTGTCATAACTTTTAATGTTTTTAATTAAAATTAGATTTTTTAATGTTTTTTGATGAAGAATTTAATATTACACAAAAAAGTATTCTTAAGTTTTTTTAAAAAAACTAATACTTTTCGAGATATATAGGGTCAAACAAAAAGTTTGTAAATATAAATTTGATCTTAGTTTTTCTGTCATAACTTTTAAAGTTTTTAATTAAAATGAGATTTTTTAATGTTTTTTGATGTAAAATTTAATTTTACATAAATAAGTATTCCTAAGTTTTTTCAAAAGAACTGATACTTTTCAAGATATACAGGGTCAAACAAAAAGTTTGTAAATATAAATTTAATCTCAGTTTTTCTGTCATTACTTTTAACGTTTTTAATTAAAATAAGATTTTTTGATGTAGAATTTAATATCACACAAAAAAGTATGCTTGAGTTTTTTTTAAAAAAACTAATACTTTTCGAGATATATTGGGTCAAACAAAAAGTTTGTAAATATAAATTTGATCTCAGTTTTTCTGTCATAACTTTTAAAGTTTTTTATTAAAATTAGAATTTTTGGGGTTTTTTAATGTAAAATTTAATTTTACATAAAAAAGTATTCCTGAGTTTTTTCAAAAAAACTGATACTTTTCGAGATATATAGGGTCAAACAAAAAGTTTGTAAATATAAATTTAATCTCAGTTTTTCTGTCATAACTTTTAATATTTTTAATTAAAATCAGATTTTTTAATGTTTTTTGATGTAGAATTTAATATTACACAAAAAAGTATTCCTAAGTTTTTTTAAAAAAACTAATACTTTTCGAGATATATAGGGTCAAACAAAAAGTTTGTAAATATAAATTTGATCTTAGTTTTTCTGTCATAACTTTTAAAGTTTTTAATTAAAATGAGATTTTAATGTTTTTTGATGTAAAATTTAATTTTACATAAGTAAGTATTCCTGAGTTTTTTCAAAAGAACTGATACTTTTCGAGATATACAGGGTCAAACAAAAAGTTTGTAAATATAAATTTAATCTCAGTTTTTCTGTCATTACTTTTAACGTTTTTAATTAAAATAAGATTTTTTGATGTAGAATTTAATATTACACAAAAAAGTATTTCTTGAGTTTTTTTAAAAAAACTTAAACTTTTCGAGATATATAGGGTCAAACAAAAAGTTTGTAAATATAAATTTGATCTCAGTTTTTCTGTCATAACTTTTAAAGTGTTTTATTAAAATCAGAATTTTTGGGGTTTTTTAATGTAAAATTTAATTTTACATAAAAAAGTATTCTTGAGTTTTTTCAAAAAAACTGATACTTTTCGAGATATATAGGGTCAAACAAAAAGTTTGTAAATATAAATTTAATCTCAGTTTTTCTGTCATAACTTTTAATGTTTTTAATTAAAATCAGATTTTTTAATGTTTTTTGATGTAGAATTTAATACTACACAAAAAAGTATTCCTAAGTTTTTTTAAAAAAACTAATACTTTTCGAGATATATAGGGTCAAACAAAAAGTTTGTAAATATAAATTTGATCTTAGTTTTTCTGTCATAACTTTTAAAGTTTTTAATTAAAATGAGATTATTTAAGGTTTTTTGATGTAAAATTTAATTTTACATAAATAAGAATTTCTGAGTTTTTTTAAAAGAACTGATACTTTTCGAGATATACAGGGTCAAACAAAAAGTTTGTAAATATAAATTTGATCTTAGTTTTTCTGTCATAACTTTTAAAGTTTTTAATTAAAATGAGATTTTTTAATGTTTTTTGATGTAAAATTTAATTTTACATAAATAAGTATTCCTGAGTTTTTTCAAAAGAACTGATACTTTTCGAGATATACAGGGTCAAACAAAAAGTTTGTAAATATAAATTTAATCTCAGTTTTTCTGTCATTACTTTTAACGTTTTTAATTAAAATAAGATTTTTTGATGTAGAATTTAATATCACACAAAAAAGTATTCTTGAGTTTTTTTAAAAAAACTAATACTTTTCGAGATATATAGGGTCAAACAAAAAGTTTGTAAATATAAATTTGATCTCAGTTTTTCTGTCATAACTTTTAAAGTTTTTTATTAAAATCAGAATTTTTGGGGTTTTTTAATGTAAAATTTAATTTTACATAAAAAAGTATTCTTGAGTTTTTTCAAAAAAACTGATACTTTTCGAGATATATAGGGTCAAACAAAAAGTTTGTAAATATAAATTTAATCTCAGTTTTTCTGTCATAACTTTTAATGTTTTTAATTAAAATCAGATCTTTTAATGTTTTTTGATGTAGAATTTAATATTACACAAAAAAGTATTCCTAAGTTTTTTTAAAAAAACTAATACTTTTCGAGATATATAGGGTCAAACAAAAAGTTTGTAAATATAAATTTAATCTCAGTTTTTCTGTCATAACTTTTAAAGTTTTTAATTAAAATGAGATTTTTTAATGTTTTTTAATGTAAAATTTAATTTTACATAAATAAGTATTCCTGAGTTTTTTCAAAAGAACTGATACTTTTCGAGATATACAGGGTCAAACAAAAAGTTTGTAAATATAAATTTAATCTCAGTTTTTCTGTCATTACTTTTAACGTTTTTAATTAAAATAAGATTTTTTGATGTAGAATTTAATATTACACAAAAAAGTATTTTTAACTTTTTTCAAAAAAACTAATAATTTTCGAGATATATAGGGTCAAACAAAAAGTTTGTAAATATAAATTTGATCTAAGTTTTTCTGTCATAACTTTTAAAGTTTTTAATTAAAATGAGATTTTTTAATGTTTTTTATGTAAAATTTAATTTTACATAAATAAGTATTCCTGAGTTTTTTTAAAAGAACTGATACTTTTTGAGATATACAGGGTCAAACAAAAAGTTTGTAAATATAAATTTAATCTCAGTTTTTCTGTCATTACTTTTAACGTTTTTTATTAAAATAAGATTTTTTGATGTAGAATTTAATATTACACAAAAAAGTATTCTTGAGTTTTTTTAAAAAAACTAATACTTTTCGAGATATATAGGGTCAAACAAAAAGTTTGTAAATATAAATTTGATCTAAGTTTTTCTGTCATAACTTTTAAAGTTTTTAATTAAAATGAGATTTTTTAATGTTTTTTATGTAAAATTTAATTTTACATAAAAAAGTATTCTTGAGTTTTTTCAAAAAAACTGATACTTTTCGAGATATATAGGGTCAAACAAAAAGTTTGTAAATATAAATTTAATCTCAGTTTTTCTGTCATTACTTTTAACGTTTTTAATTAAAATAAGATTTTGTGATGTAGAATTTAATATTACACAAAAAAGTATTCTTGAGTTTTTTTAAAAAAACTAATACTTTTCGAGATATATAGGGTCAAACAAAAAGTTTGTAAATATAAATTTGATCTTAGTTTTTCTGTCATAACTTTTAAAGTTCTTAATTAAAATGAGATTTTTTAATGTTTTTTAATGTAAAATTTAATTTTACATAAATAAGTATTCCTGAGTTTTTTCAAAAGAACTGATACTTTTCGAGAAATACAGGGTCAAACAAAAAGTTTGTAAATATAAATTTAATCTCAGTTTTTCTGTCATTACTTTTAACGTTTTTAATTAAAATAAGATTTTTTGATGTAGAATTTAATATTACACAAAGAAGTATTTTTAACTTTTTTCAAAAAAACTAATAATTTTCGAGATATATAGGGTCAAACAAAAAGTTTGTAAATATAAATTTGATCTAAGTTTTTCTGTCATAACTTTTAAAGTTTTTAATTAAAATGAGATTTTTTAATGTTTTTTATGTAAAATTTAATTTTACATAAATAAGTATTCCTGAGTTTTTTTAAAAGAACTGATACTTTTTGAGATATACAGGGTCAAACAAAAAGTTTGTAAATATAAACTTAATCTCAGTTTTTCTGTCATTACTTTTAACGTTTTTTATTAAAATAAGATTTTTTGATGTAGAATTTAATATTACACAAAAAAGTATTCTTGAGTGTTTTTAAAAAAACTAATACTTTTCGAGATATATAGGGTCAAACAAAAAGTTTGTAAATATAAATTTGATCTCAGTTTTTCTGTCATAACTTTTAACGTTTTTTATTAAAATTAGAATTTTTGGTGTTTTTTAATGTAAAATTTAATTTTACATAAAAAAGTATTCTTGAGTTTTTTCAAAAAAACTGATACTTTTCGAGATATATAGGGTCAAACAAAAAGTTTGTAAATATAAATTTAATCTCAGTTTTTCTGTCATTACTTTTAACGTTTTTAATTAAAATAAGATTTTGTGATGTAGAATTTAATATTACACAAAAAAGTATTCTTGAGTTTTTTTAAAAAAACTAATACTTTTCGAGATATATAGGGTCAAACAAAAAGTTTGTAAATATAAATTTGATCTTAGTTTTTCTGTCATAACTTTTAAAGTTCTTAATTAAAATGAGATTTTTTAATGTTTTTTAATGTGAAATTTAATTTTACATAAATAAGTATTCCTGAGTTTTTTCAAAAGAACTGATACTTTTCGAGATATACAGGGTCAAACAAAAAGTTTGTAAATATAAATTTAATCTCAGTTTTTCTGTCATTACTTTTAACGTTTTTAATTAAAATAAGATTTTTTGATGTAGAATTTAATATTACACAAAAAAGTATTTTTAACTTTTTTCAAAAAAACTAATAATTTTCGAGATATATAGGGTCAAACAAAAAGTTTGTAAATATAAATTTGATCTAAGTTTTTCTGTCATAACTTTTAAAGTTTTTAATTAAAATGAGATTTTTTAATGTTTTTTTATGTAAAATTTAATTTTACATAAATAAGTATTCCTGAGTTTTTTTAAAAGAACTGATACTTTTTGAGATATACAGGGTCAAACAAAAAGTTTGTAAATATAAATTTAATCTCAGTTTTTCTGTCATTACTTTTAACGTTTTTAATTAAAATAAGATTTTTTGATGTAGAATTTAATATTA
Source organism: Altica lythri (assembly GCA_964028335.1). Taxonomy (NCBI): domain Eukaryota; kingdom Metazoa; phylum Arthropoda; class Insecta; order Coleoptera; family Chrysomelidae; genus Altica; species Altica lythri. Next base: position 935,317 of record CAXIIO010001191.1, read on the forward strand.
CACAAAAAAGTATTCCTGAGTTTTTTTAAAAAAACTAATACTTTTCGAGATATATAGGGTCAAACAAAAAGTTTGTAAATATAAATTTGATCTCAGTTTTTCTGTCATAAGTTTTAAAGTTTTTTATTAAAATCAGAATTTTTGAGGTTTTTTAATGTAAAATTTAATTTTACATAAAAAAGTATTCTTGAGTTTTTTCAAAAAAACTGATACTTTTCGAGATATATAGGGTCAAACAGAAAGTTTGTAAATATAAATTTAATCTCAGTTTTTCTGTCATAACTTTTAATGTTTTTAATTAAAATCAGATTTTTTAATGTTTTTTGATGTAGAATTTAATATTACACAAAAAAGTATTCCTAAGTTTTTTTAAAAAAACTAATACTTTTCGAGATATATAGGGTCAAACAAAAAGTTTGTAAATATAAATTTGATCTTAGTTTTTCTGTCATAACTTTTAAAGTTTTTAATTAAAATGAGATTTTTTAATGTTTTTTGATGTAAAATTTAATTTTACATAAATAAGTATTCCTGAGTTTTTTCAAAAGAACTGATACTTTTCGAGATATACAGGGTCAACCAAAAAGTTTGTAAATATAAATTTAATCTCAGTTTTTCTGTCATTACTTTTAACGTTTTTAATTAAAATAAGATTTTTTGATGTAGAATTTAATATCACACAAAAAAGTATTCTTGAGTTTTTTTAAAAAAACTAATACTTTTCGAGATATATAGGGTCAAACAAAAAGTTTGTAAATATAAATTTGATCTCAGTTTTTCTGTCATAACTTTTAAAGTTTTTTATTAAAATCAGAATTTTTGGGGTTTTTTAATGTAAAATTTAATTTTACATAAAAAAGTATTCTTGAGTTTTTTCAAAAAAACTGATACTTTTCGAGATATATAGGGTCAAACAAAAAGTTTGTAAATATAAATTTATTCTCAGTTTTTCTGTCATAACTTTTAATTTTTTTAATTAAAATAAGATTTGTTAATGTTTTTTGATGTAGAATTTAATTTTACACAAAAAAGTATTTGTAAGTTTTTTCAAAAAAAATAATAATTTTCGAGATATATAGGGTCAAACAAAAAGTTTGTAAATATAAATTTTATCTAAGTTTTTCTGTCATAACTTTTAAAGTTTTTAATTAAAATCAGAATTTTTAGGGTTTTTTAATGTAAAATTTAATTTTACATAAAAAAGTATTCTTGAGTTTTTTCAAAAAAACTGATACTTTTCGAGATATATAGGGTCAAACAAAAAGTTTGTAAATATAAATTTAATCTCAGTTTTTCTGTCATAACTTTTAATGTTTTTAATTAAAATCAGATTTTTTTATGTTTTTTGATGTAGAATTTAATATTACACAAAAACGTATTCCTAAGTTTTTTTAAAAAAACTAATACTTTTCGAGATATATAGGGTCAAACAAAAAGTTTGTAAATATCAATTTGATCTTAGTTTTTCTGTCATAACTTTTAACGTTTTTAATTAAAATAAGATTTTTTGATGTAGAATTTAATATTACACAAAAAAGTATTCTTGAGTTTTTTTAAAAAAATCAATACTTTTCGAGATATATAGGGTCAAACAAAAAGTTTGTAAATATAAATTTAATCTCAGTTTTTCTGTCATTACTTTTAACGTTTTTAATTAAAATAAGATTTTTTGATGTAGAATTTAATATTACACAAAAAAGTATTCTTGAGTTTTTTTAAAAAAATCAATACTTTTCGAGATATATAGGGTCAAACAAAACGTTTGTAAATATAAATTTGATCTCAGCTTTTCTGTAATAACTTTTAACGTTTTTAATTAAAATCAGATTTTTTAATGTTTTTTGATGTAGAATTTAATATTACACAAAAAAGTATTTCTAAGTTTTTTTAAAAAAACTAATACTTTTCGAGATATATAGGGTCAAACAAAAAGTTTGTAAATATAAATTTGATCTTAGTTTTTCTGTCATAACTTTTAAAGTTTTTAATTAAAATGAGATTTTTTAATGTTTTTTGATGTAAAATTTAATTTTGCATAAATAAGTATTCCTGAGTTTTTTCAAAAGAACTGATACTTTTCGAGATATACAGGGTCAAACAAAAAGTTTGTAAATATAAATTTAATCTCAGTTTTTCTGTCATTACTTTTAACGTTTTTAATTAAAATAAGATTTTTTGATGTAGAATTTAATATTACACAAAAAAATATTTCTAAGTTTTTTCAAAAAAACTAATAATTTTCGAGATATATAGGGTCAAACAAAAAGTTTGTAAATATAAATTTGATCTAAGTTTTTCTGTCATAACTTTTAAAGTTTTTAATTTAATTGAGATTTTTTAATGTTTTTTGATGTAAAATTTAATTTTACATAAATAAGTATTCCTGAGTTTTTTCAAAAGAACTGATACTTTTTGAGATATACAGGGTCAAACAAAAAGTTTGTAAATATAAATTTAATCTCAGTTTTTCTGTCAATACTTTTAACGTTTTTAATTAAAATAAGATTTTTTGATGTAGGATTTAATATTACACAAAAAAGTATTCTTGAGTTTTTTTAAAAAAACTAATACTTTTCGAGATATATAGGGTCAAACAAAAAGTTTGTAAATATAAATTTGATCTCAGTTTTTCTGTCATAACTTTTAAAGTTTTTTATTAAAATCAGAATTTTTGGGGTTTTTTAATGTAAAATTTAATTTTACATAAAAAAGTATTCTCGAGTTTTTTCAAAATAACTGATACTTTTCGAGATATATAGGGTCAAACAAAAAGTTTGTAAATATAAATTTAATCTCAGTTTTTCTGTCATAACTTTTAATGTTTTTAATTAAAATCAGATTTTTTAATGTTTTTTGATGTAGAATTTAATATTACACAAAAAAGTATTCCTAAGTTTTTTTAAAAAAACTAATACTTTTTGAGATATATAGGGTCAAACAAAAAGTTTGTAAATATAAATTTGATCTTAGTTTTTCTGTCATAACTTTTAAAGTTTTTAATTAAAATGAGATTTTTTAATGTTTTTTGATGTAAAATTTAATTTTACATAAATAAGTATTCCTGAGTTTTTTCAAAAGAACTGATACTTTTCGAGATATACAGGGTCAAACAAAAAGTTTGTAAATATAAATTTAATCTTAGTTTTTCTGTCATTACTTTTAACGTTTTTAATTAAAATAAGATTTTTTGATGTAGAATTTAATATTACACAAAAAAGTATTCTTGAGTTTTTTTAAAAAAACTAATACTTTTCTAGATATATAGGGTCAAACAAAAACTGATACTTTTCGAGATATATAGGGTCAAACAAAAAGTTTGTAAATATAAATTTAATCTTAGTTTTTCTGTCATAACTTTTAATGTTTTTAATTAAAATCAGGTTTTTTAATGTTTTTTGATGTAAAATTTAATATTACACAAAAAAGTATTCCTAAGTTTTTTTAAAAAAACTAATACTTTTCGAGATATATAGGGTCAAACAAAAAGTTTGTAAATATAAATTTGATCTTAGTTTTTCTGTCATAACTTTTAAAGTTTTTAATTAAAATGAGATTTTTTAATGTTTTTTGATGTAAAATTTAATTTTACATAAATAAGTATTCCTGAGTTTTTTCAAAAGAACTGATACTTTTCGAGATATACAGGGTCAAACAAAAAGTTTGTAAATATAAATTTAATCTCAGTTTTTCTGTCATTACTTTTAACGTTTTTAATTAAAATAAGATTTTTTGATGTAGAATTTAATTTTACACAAAAAAGTATTTTTAAGTTTTTCCAAAAAAAATAATAATTTTCGAGATATATAGGGTCAAACAAAAAGTTTGTAAATATAAATTTGATCTCAGTTTTTCTGTCATAACTTTTAAAGTTTTTAATTAAAATGAGGTTTTTTAACGTTTTTTGATGTAAAATTTAATTTTACATAAAAAAGTATTTTTGAGTTTTTTCAAAAAAACTGATACTTTTCGAGATATACAGAGTCAAACAAAAAGTTTGTAAATATAAATTCTCAGTTTTTCTGTCATAACTTTTAACGTTTTTAATTAAAATAAGATTTTTTGATGTAGAATTTAATATTACACAAAAAAGTATTCTTGAGTTTTTTTAAAAAAACTAATACTTTTCGAGATATATAGGGTCAAACAAAAAGTTTGTAAATATAAATTTGATCTCAGTTTTTCTGTCATAACTTTTAAAGTTTTTTATTAAAATCAGAATTTTTGGGGTTTTTTAATGTAAAATTTAATTTTACATAAAAAAGTATTCTTGAGTTTTTTCAAAAAAACTGATACTTTTCGAGATATATAGGGTCAAACAAAAAGTTTGTAAATATAAATTTAATCTCAGTTTTTCTGTCATAACTTTTAATGTTTTTAATTAAAATCAGATTTTTTAATGTTTTTTGATGTAGAATTTAATATTACACAAAAAAGTATTCCTAAGTTTTTTTAAAAAAAATAATACTTTTCGAGATATATAGGGTCAAACAAAAAGTTTGTAAATATAAATTTGATCTTAGTTTTTCTGTCATAACTTTTAAAGTTTTTAATTAAAATGAGATTTTTTAATATTTTTTGATGTAAAATTTAATTTTACACAAGTAAGTATTCCTGAGTTTTTTCAAAAGAACTGATACTTTTCGAGATATACAGGGTCAAACAAAAAGTTTGTAAATATAAATTTAATCTCAGTTTTTCTGTCATTACTTTTAACGTTTTTAATTAAAATAAGATTTTTTGATGTAGAATTTAATATTACACAAAAAAGTATTCCTGAGTTTTTTTAAAAAAACTAATACTTTTCGAGATATATAGGGTCAAACAAAAAGTTTGTAAATATAAATTTGATCTCAGTTTTTCTGTCATAACTTTTAAAGTTTTTTATTAAAATCAGAATTTTTGCGGTTTTTTAATGTAAAATTTAATTTTACATAAAAAAGTATTCTTGAGTTTTTTCAAAAAAACTGATACTTTTCGAGATATATAGGGTCAAACAAAAAGTTTGTAAATATAAATTTAATCTCAGTTTTTCTGTGATAACTTTTAATGTTTTTAATTAAAATCAGATTTTTTAAGGTTTTTTGATGTAGAATTTAATATTACACAAAAAAGTATTCCTAAGTTTTTTTAAAAAAACTAATACTTTTCGAGATATATAGGGTCAAACAAAAAGTTTGTAAATATAAATTTGATCTTAGTTTTTCTGTCATAACTTTTAAAGTTTTTAATTAAAATGAGATTTTTTAATGTTTTTTTATGTAAAATTTAATTTTACATAAATAAGTATTCCTGAGTTTTTTCAAAAGAACTGATACTTTTAGAGATATACAGGGTCAAACAAAAAGTTTGTAAATATAAATTTAATCTCAGTTTTTCTGTCATTACTTTTAACGTTTTTAATTAAAATAAGATTTTTTGATGTAGAATTTAATATTACACAAAAAAGTATTCTTGAGTTTTTTTAAAAAAACTAATACTTTTCGAGATATATAGGGTCAAACAAAAAGTTTGCAAATATAAATTTGATCTCAGTTTTTCTGTCATAACTTTTAAAGTTTTTTATTAAAATCAGAATTTTTGGGGTTTTTTGATGTAAAATTTAATTTTACATAAAAAAGTATTCTTGAGTTTTTTCAAAAAAACTGATACTTTTCGAGATATATAGGGTCAAACAAAAAGTTTGTAAATATAAATTTAATCTCAGTTTTTCTGTCATAACTTTTAATTTTTTTAATTAAAATAAGATTTTTTAATGTTTTTGATGTAGAATTTAATTTTACACAAAAAAGTAATTTTAAGTTTTTTCAAAAAAACTAATAATTTTCGAGATATATAGGGTCAAACAAAAAGTTTGTAAATATAAATTTGATCTAAGTTTTTCTGTCATAACTTTTAAAGTTTTTAATTAAAATGAGATTTTTTAATGTTTTTTGATGTAAAATTTAATTTTACATAAATAACTATTCCTAAATTTTTCAAAAGAACTGATACTTTTTGAGATATACAGGGTCAAACAAAAAGTTTGTAAATATAAATTTAATCTCAGTTTTTCTGTCATTACTTTTAACGTTTTTAATTAAAATAAGATTTTTTGATGTAGAATTTAATATTACACAAAAAAGTATTCCTGAGTTTTTTTAAAAAAACTAATACTTTTCGAGATATATAGGGTCAAACAAAAAGTTTGTAAATATAAATTTGATCTCAGTTTTTCTGTCATAACTTTTAAAGTTTTTTATTAAAATCAGAATTTTTGGGGTTTTTTAATGTAAAATTTAATTTTACATAAAAAAGTATTCTTGAGTTTTTTCAAAAAAACTGATACTTTTCGAGATATATAGGGTCAAACAAAAAGTTTGTAAATATAAATTTAATCTCAGTTTTTCTGTCATAACTTTTAATGTTTTTAATTAAAATCAGATTTTTTAATGTTTTTTGATGTAGAATTTAATATTACACAAAAAAGTATTCCTAAGTTTTTTTAAAAAAACTAATACTTTTCGAGATATATAGGGTCAAACAAAAAGTTTGTAAATATAAATTTGATCTTAGTTTTTCTGTCATAACTTTTAAAGTTTTTAATTAAAATGAGATTTTTTAATATTTTTTGATGTAAAATTTAATTTTACACAAGTAAGTATTCCTGAGTTTTTTCAAAAGAACTGATACTTTTCGAGATATACAGCGTCAAACAAAAAGTTTGTAAATATAAATTTAATCTCAGTTTTTCTGTCATTACTTTTAACGTTTTTAATTAAAATAAGATTTTTTGATGTAGAATTTAATATTACACAAAAAAGTATTCCTGAGTTTTTTTAAAAAAACAAATACTTTTCGAGATATATAGGGTCAAACAAAAAGTTTGTAAATATAAATTTGATCTCAGTTTTTCTGTCATAACTTTTAAAGTTTTTTATTAAAATCAGAATTTTTGGGGTTTTTTAATGTAAAATTTAATTTTACATAAAAAAGTATTCTTGAGTTTTTTCAAAAAAACTGATACTTTTCGAGATATATAGGGTCAAACAAAAAGTTTGTAAATATAAATTTAATCTCAGTTTTTCTGTGATAACTTTTAATGTTTTTAATTAAAATCAGATTTTTTAAGGTTTTTTGATGTAGAATTTAATATTACACAAAAAAGTATTCCTAAGTTTTTTTAAAAAAACTAATACTTTTCGAGATATATAGGGTCAAACAAAAAGTTTGTAAATATAAATTTGATCTTAGTTTTTCTGTCATAACTTTTAAAGTTTTTAATTAAAATGAGATTTTTTAATGTTTTTTGATGTAAAATTTAATTTTACACAAGTAAGTATACCTGAGTTTTTTCAAAAGAACTGATACTTTTCGAGATATACAGGGTCAAACAAAAAGTTTGTAAATATAAATTTAATCTCAGTTTTTCTGTCATTACTTTTAACGTTTTTAATTAAAATAAGATTTTTTGATGTAGAATTTAATATTACACAAAAAAGTATTCCTGAGTTTTTTTAAAAAAACAAATACTTTTCGAGATATATAGGGTCAAACAAAAAGTTTGTAAATATAAATTTGATCTCAGTTTTTCTGTCATAACTTTTAAAGTTTTTTATTAAAATCAGAATTTTTGGGGTTTTTTAATGTAAAATTTAATTTTACATAAAAAAGTATTCTTGAGTTTTTTCAAAAAAACTGATACTTTTCGAGATATATAGGGTCAAACAAAAAGTTTGTAAATATAAATTTAATCTCAGTTTTTCTGTCATAACTTTTAATTTTTTTAATTAAAATAAGATTTTTTAATGTTTTTTGATGTAGAATTTAATTCTACACAAAAAAGTAATTTTAAGTTTTTTCAAAAAAACTAATAATTTTCAAGATATATAGGGTCAAACAAAAAGTTTGTAAATATAAATTTGATCTAACTTTTTCTGTCATAACTTTTAAAGTTTTTAATTAAAATGAGATTTTTTAATGTTTTTTGATGTAAAATTTAATTTTACATAAATAACTATTCCTAAATTTTTCAAAAGAACTGATACTTTTTGAGATATACAGGGTCAAACAAAAAGTTTGTAAATATAAATTTAATCTCAGTTTTTCTGTCATTACTTTTAACGTTTTTAATTAAAATAAGATTTTTTGATGTAGAATTTAATATTACACAAAAAAGTATTCTTGAGTTTTTTTAAAAAAACTAATACTTTTCGAGATATATAGGGTCAAACAAAAAGTTTGTAAATATAAATTTGATCTCAGTTTTTCTGTCATAACTTTTAAAGTTTTTTATTAAAATCAGAATTTTTGGAGTTTTTTAATGTAAAATTTAATTTTACATAAAAAAGTATTCTTGAGTTTTTTCAAAAAAACTGATACTTTTCGAGATATATAGGGTCAAACAAAAAGTTTGTAAATATAAATTTAATTTCAGTTTTTCTGTCATAACTTTTAATGTTTTTAATTAAAATCGGATTTTTTTATGTTTTTTGATGTAGAATTTAATATTACAAAAAAAAGTATTCCTAAGTTTTTTTAAAAAAACTAATACTTTTCGAGATATATAGGGTCAAACAAAAAGTTTGTAAATATAAATTTGATCTTAGTTTTTCTGTCATAACTTTTAAAGTTTTTAAATAAAATGAGATTTTTTAATGTTTTTTGATGTAAAATTTAATTTTACATAAATAAGTATTCCTGAGTTTTTTCAAAAGAACTGATACTTTTCGAGATATACAGGGTCAAACAAAAAGTTTGTAAATATAAATTTAATCTCAGTTTTTCTATCATTACTTTTAACGTTTTTAATTAAAATAAGATTTTTTGATTTAGAATTTAATATTACACAAAAAAGTATTCTTGAGTTTTTTTAAAAAAACTAATACTTTTCGAGATATATAGGGTCAAACAAAAAGTTTGTAAATATAAATTTAATCTCAGTTTTTCTGTCATAACTTTTAAAGTTTTTTATTAAAATCAGAATTTTTGGGGTTTTTTAATGTAAAATTTAATTTTACATAAAAAAGTATTCTTGAGTTTTTTCAAAAAAACTGATACTTTTCGAGATATATAGGGTCAAACAAAAAGTTTGTAAATATAAATTTAATCTCAGTTTTTCTGTCATAACTTTTAATTTTTTTAATTAAAATAAGATTTTTTAATGTTTTTTGATGTAGAATTTAATTCTACACAAAAAAGTAATTTTAAGTTTTTTCAAAAAAACTAATAATTTTCGAGATATATAGGGTCAAACAAAAAGTTTGTAAATATAAATTTGATCTAAGTTTTTCTGTCATAACTTTTAAAGTTTTTAATTAAAATGAGATTTTTTAATGTTTTTTGATGTAAAATTTAATTTTACATAAATAACTATTCCTAAATTTTTCAAAAGAACTGATACTTTTTGAGATATACAGGGTCAAACAAAAAGTTTGTAAATATAAATTTAATCTCAGTTTTTCTGTCATAACTTTTAATTTTTTTAATTAAAATAAGATTTTTTAATGTTTTTTGATGTAGAATTTAATTCTACACAAAAAAGTAATTTTAAGTTTTTTCAAAAAAACTAATAATTTTCGAGATATATAGGGTCAAACAAAAAGTTTGTAAATATAAATTTGATCTAAGTTTTTCTGTCATAACTTTTAAAGTTTTTAATTAAAATGAGATTTTTTAATGTTTTTTGATGTAAAATTTAATTTTACATAAATAACTATTCCTAAATTTTTCAAAAGAACTGATACTTTTTGAGATATACAGGGTCAAACAAAAAGTTTGTAAATATAAATTTAATCTCAGTTTTTCTGTCATTACTTTTAACGTTTTTAATTAAAATAAGATTTTTTGATGTAGAATTTAATATTACACAAAAAAGTATTCTTGGGTTTTTTTAAAAAAACTAATACTTTTCGAGATATATAGGGTCAAACAAAAAGTTTGTAAATATAAATTTGATCTCAGTTTTTCTGTCATAACTTTTAAAGTTTTTTATTAAAATCAGAATTTTTGGAGTTTTTTAATGTAAAATTTAATTTTACATAAAAAAGTATTCTTGAGTTTTTTCAAAAAAACTGATACTTTTCGAGATATATAGGGTCAAACAAAAAGTTTGTAAATATAAATTTAATTTCAGTTTTTCTGTCATAACTTTTAATGTTTTTAATTAAAATCGGATTTTTTTATGTTTTTTGATGTAGAATTTAATATTACAAAAAAAAGTATTCCTAAGTTTTTTTAAAAAAACTAATACTTTTCGAGATATATAGGGTCAAACAAAAAGTTTGTAAATATAAATTTGATCTTAGTTTTTCTGTCATAACTTTTAAAGTTTTTAAATAAAATAAGATTTTTTAATGTTTTTTGATGTAAAATTTAATTTTACATAAATAAGTATTCCTGAGTTTTTTCAAAAGAACTGATACTTTTCGAGATATACAGGGTCAAACAAAAAGTTTGTAAATATAAATTTAATCTCAGTTTTTCTATCATTACTTTTAACGTTTTTAATTAAAATAAGATTTTTTGATTTAGAATTTAATATTACACAAAAAAGTATTCTTGAGTTTTTTTAAAAAAACTAATACTTTTCGAGATATATAGGGTCAAACAAAAAGTTTGTAAATATAAATTTAATCTCAGTTTTTCTGTCATAACTTTTAAAGTTTTTTATTAAAATCAGAATTTTTGGGGTTTTTTAATGTAAAATTTAATTTTACATAAAAAAGTATTCTTGAGTTTTTTCAAAAAAACTGATACTTTTCGAGATATATAGGGTCAAACAAAAAGTTTGTAAATATAAATTTAATCTCAGTTTTTCTGTCATAACTTTTAATTTTTTTAATTAAAATAAGATTTTTTAATGTTTTTTGATGTAGAATTTAATTCTACACAAAAAAGTAATTTTAAGTTTTTTCAAAAAAACTAATAATTTTCGAGATATATAGGGTCAAACAAAAAGTTTGTAAATATAAATTTGATCTAAGTTTTTCTGTCATAACTTTTAAAGTTTTTAATTAAAATGAGATTTTTTAATGTTTTTTGATGTAAAATTTAATTTTACATAAATAACTATTCCTAAATTTTTCAAAAGAACTGATACTTTTTGAGATATACAGGGTCAAACAAAAAGTTTGTAAATATAAATTTAATCTCAGTTTTTCTGTCATAACTTTTAATTTTTTTAATTAAAATAAGATTTTTTAATGTTTTTTGATGTAGAATTTAATTCTACACAAAAAAGTAATTTTAAGTTTTTTCAAAAAAACTAATAATTTTCGAGATATATAGGGTCAAACAAAAAGTTTGTAAATATAAATTTGATCTAAGTTTTTCTGTCATAACTTTTAAAGTTTTTAATTAAAATGAGATTTTTTAATGTTTTTTGATGTAAAATTTAATTTTACATAAATAACTATTCCTAAATTTTTCAAAAGAACTGATACTTTTTGAGATATACAGGGTCAAACAAAAAGTTTGTAAATATAAATTTAATCTCAGTTTTTCTGTCATTACTTTTAACGTTTTTAATTAAAATAAGATTTTTTGATGTAGAATTTAATATTACACAAAAAAGTATTCTTGAGTTTTTTTAAAAAAACTAATACTTTTCGAGATATATAGGGTCAAACAAAAAGTTTGTAAATATAAATTTGATCTCAGTTTTTCTGTCATAACTTTTAAAGTTTTTTATTAAAATCAGAATTTTTGGAGTTTTTTAATGTAAAATTTAATTTTACATAAAAAAGTATTCTTGAGTTTTTTCAAAAAAACTGATACTTTTCGAGATATATAGGGTCAAACAAAAAGTTTGTAAATATAAATTTAATTTCAGTTTTTCTGTCATAACTTTTAATGTTTTTAATTAAAATCAGATTTTTTAATGTTTTTTGATGTAGAATTTAATATTACAAAAAAAAGTATTCCTAAGTTTTTTTAAAAAAAACTAATACTTTTCGAGATATATAGGGTCAAACAAAAAGTTTGTAAATATAAATTTGATCTTAGTTTTTCTGTCATAACTTTTAAAGTTTTTAAATAAAATGAGATTTGTTAATGTTTTTTGATGTAAAATTTAATTTTACATAAATAAGTATTCCTGAGTTTTTTCAAAAGAACTGATACTTTTCGAGATATACAGGGTCAAACAAAAAGTTTGTAAATATAAATTTAATCTCAGTTTTTCTGTCATTACTTTTAACGTTTTTAATTAAAATAAGATTTTTTGATTTAGAATTTAATATTACACAAAAAAGTATTCTTGAGTTTTTTTAAAAAAACTAATACTTTTCGAGATATATAGGGTCAAACAAAAAGTTTGTAAATATAAATTTAATCTCAGTTTTTCTGTCATAACTTTTAAAGTTTTTTATTAAAATCAGAATTTTTGGGGTTTTTTAATGTAAAATTTAATTTTACATAAAAAAGTATTCTTGAGTTTTTTCAAAAAAACTGATACTTTTCGAGATATATAGGGTCAAACAAAAAGTTTGTAAAAATAAATTTAATCTCAGTTTTTCTGTCATAACTTTTAATTTTTTTAATTAAAATAAGATTTTTTAATGTTTTTTGATGTAGAATTTAATTCTACACAAAAAAGTAATTTTAAGTTTTTTTAAAAAAACTAATACTTTTCGAGATATATAGGGTCAAACAAAAAGTTTGTAAATATAAATTTGATCTCAGTTTTTCTGTCATAACTTTTAAAGTTTTTTATTAAAATCAGAATTTTTGGGGTTTTTTAATGTAAAATTTAATTTTACATAAAAAAGTATTCTTGAGTTTTTTCAAAAAAACTGATACTTTTCGAGATATATAGGGTCAAACAAAAAGTTTGTAAATATAAATTTATTCTCAGTTTTTCTGTCATAACTTTTAATGTTTTTAATTAAAATCAGATTTTTTAATGTTTTTTGATGTAGAATTTAATATTACACAAAAAAGTATTCCTAAGTTTTTTTAAAAAAACTAATACTTTTCGAGATATATAGGGTCAAACAAAAAGTTTGTAAATATAAATTTGATCTTAGTTTTTCTGTCATAACTTTTAAAGTTTTTAATTAAAATGAGATTTTTTAATGTTTTTTGATGTAAAATTTAATTTTACACAAGTAAGTATTCCTGAGTTTTTTCAAAAGAACTGATATTTTTCGAGATATACAGGGTCAAACAAAAAGTTTGTAAATATAAATTTAATCTCAGTTTTTCTGTCATTACTTTTAACGTTTTTAATTAAAATAAGATTTTTTGATGTAGAATTTAATATTGCACAAAAAAGTATTCTTGAGTTTTTTTAAAAAAACTAATACTTTTCGAGATATATAGGGTCAAACAAAAAGTTTGTAAATATAAATTTGATCTCAGTTTTTCTGTCATAACTTTTAAAGTTTTTTATTAAAATCAGAATTTTTGCGGTTTTTTAATGTAAAATTTAATTTTACATAAAAAAGTATTCTTGAGTTTTTTCAAAAAAACTGATACTTTTCGAGATATATAGGGTCAAACAAAAAGTTTGTAAATATAAATTTAATCTCAGTTTTTCTGTGATAACTTTTAATGTTTTTAATTAAAATCAGATTTTTTAAGGTTTTTTGATGTAGAATTTAATATTACACAAAAAAGTATTCCTAAGTTTTTTTAAAAAAACTAATACTTTTCGAGATATATAGGGTCAAACAAAAAGTTTGTAAATATAAATTTGATCTTAGTTTTTCTGTCATAACTTTTAAAGTTTTTAATTAAAATGAGATTTTTTAATGTTTTTTTATGTAAAATTTAATTTTACATAAATAAGTATTCCTGAGTTTTTTCAAAAGAACTGATACTTTTAGAGATATACAGGGTCAAACAAAAAGTTTGTAAATATAAATTTAATCTCAGTTTTTCTGTCATTACTTTTAACGTTTTTAATTAAAATAAGATTTTTTGATGTAGAATTTAATATTACACAAAAAAGTATTCTTGAGTTTTTTTAAAAAAACTAATACTTTTCGAGATATATAGGGTCAAACAAAAAGTTTGCAAATATAAATTTGATCTCAGTTTTTCTGTCATAACTTTTAAAGTTTTTTATTAAAATCAGAATTTTTGGGGTTTTTTGATGTAAAATTTAATTTTACATAAAAAAGTATTCTTGAGTTTTTTCAAAAAAACTGATACTTTTCGAGATATATAGGGTCAAACAAAAAGTTTGTAAATATAAATTTAATCTCAGTTTTTCTGTCATAACTTTTAATTTTTTTAATTAAAATAAGATTTTTTAATGTTTTTTGATGTAGAATTTAATTCTACACAAAAAAGTAATTTTAAGTTTTTTCAAAAAAACTAATAATTTTCGAGATATATAGGGTCAAACAAAAAGTTTGTAAATATAAATTTGATCTAAGTTTTTCTGTCATAACTTTTAAAGTTTTTAATTAAAATGAGATTTTTTAATGTTTTTTGATGTAAAATTTAATTTTACATAAATAACTATTCCTAAATTTTTCAAAAGAACTGATACTTTTTGAGATATACAGGGTCAAACAAAAAGTTTGTAAATATAAATTTAATCTCAGTTTTTCTGTCATTACTTTTAACGTTTTTAATTAAAATAAGATTTTTTGATGTAGAATTTAATATTACACAAAAAAGTATTCTTGAGTTTTTTTAAAAAAACTAATACTTTTCGAGATATATAGGGTCAAACAAAAAGTTTGTAAATATAAATTTGATCTCAGTTTTTCTGTCATAACTTTTAAAGTTTTTTATTAAAATCAGAATTTTTGGGGTTTTTTAATGTAAAATTTAATTTTACATAAAAAAGTATTCTTGAGTTTTTTCAAAAAAACTGATACTTTTCGAGATATATAGGGTCAAACAAAAAGTTTGTAAATATAAATTTAATCTCAGTTTTTCTGTCATAACTTTTAATGTTTTTAATTAAAATCAGATTTTTTAATGTTTTTTGATGTAGAATTTAATATTACACAAAAAAGTATTCCTAAGTTTTTTTAAAAAAACTAATACTTTTCGAGATATATAGGGTCAAACAAAAAGTTTGTAAATATAAATTTAATCTCAGTTTTTCTGTCATTACTTTTAACGTTTTTAATTAAAATAAGATTTTTTGATGTAGAATTTAATATTGCACAAAAAAGTATTCTTGAGTTTTTTTAAAAAAACTAATACTTTTCGAGATATATAGGGTCAAACAAAAAGTTTGTAAATATAAATTTGATCTCAGTTTTTCTGTCATAACTTTTAAAGTTTTTTATTAAAATCAGAATTTTTGCGGTTTTTTAATGTAAAATTTAATTTTACATAAAAAAGTATTCTTGAGTTTTTTCAAAAAAACTGATACTTTTCGAGATATATAGGGTCAAACAAAAAGTTTGTAAATATAAATTTAATCTCAGTTTTTCTGTGATAACTTTTAATGTTTTTAATTAAAATCAGATTTTTTAAGGTTTTTTGATGTAGAATTTAATATTACACAAAAAAGTATTCCTAAGTTTTTTTAAAAAAACTAATACTTTTCGAGATATATAGGGTCAAACAAAAAGTTTGTAAATATAAATTTGATCTTAGTTTTTCTGTCATAACTTTTAAAGTTTTTAATTAAAATGAGATTTTTTAATGTTTTTTTATGTAAAATTTAATTTTACATAAATAAGTATTCCTGAGTTTTTTCAAAAGAACTGATACTTTTAGAGATATACAGGGTCAAACAAAAAGTTTGTAAATATAAATTTAATCTCAGTTTTTCTGTCATTACTTTTAACGTTTTTAATTAAAATAAGATTTTTTGATGTAGAATTTAATATTACACAAAAAAGTATTCTTGAGTTTTTTTAAAAAAACTAATACTTTTCGAGATATATAGGGTCAAACAAAAAGTTTGCAAATATAAATTTGATCTCAGTTTTTCTGTCATAACTTTTAAAGTTTTTTATTAAAATCAGAATTTTTGGGGTTTTTTGATGTAAAATTTAATTTTACATAAAAAAGTATTCTTGAGTTTTTTCAAAAAAACTGATACTTTTCGAGATATATAGGGTCAAACAAAAAGTTTGTAAATATAAATTTAATCTCAGTTTTTCTGTCATAACTTTTAATTTTTTTAATTAAAATAAGATTTTTTAATGTTTTTTGATGTAGAATTTAATTCTACACAAAAAAGTAATTTTAAGTTTTTTCAAAAAAACTAATAATTTTCGAGATATATAGGGTCAAACAAAAAGTTTGTAAATATAAATTTGATCTAAGTTTTTCTGTCATAACTTTTAAAGTTTTTAATTAAAATGAGATTTTTTAATGTTTTTTGATGTAAAATTTAATTTTACATAAATAACTATTCCTAAATTTTTCAAAAGAACTGATACTTTTTGAGATATACAGGGTCAAACAAAAAGTTTGTAAATATAAATTTAATCTCAGTTTTTCTGTCATTACTTTTAACGTTTTTAATTAAAATAAGATTTTTTGATGTAGAATTTAATATTACACAAAAAAGTATTCTTGAGTTTTTTTAAAAAAACTAATACTTTTCGAGATATATAGGGTCAAACAAAAAGTTTGTAAATATAAATTTGATCTCAGTTTTTCTGTCATAACTTTTAAAGTTTTTTATTAAAATCAGAATTTTTGGGGTTTTTTAATGTAAAATTTAATTTTACATAAAAAAGTATTCTTGAGTTTTTTCAAAAAAACTGATACTTTTCGAGATATATAGGGTCAAACAAAAAGTTTGTAAATATAAATTTAATCTCAGTTTTTCTGTCATAACTTTTAATGTTTTTAATTAAAATCAGATTTTTTAATGTTTTTTGATGTAGAATTTAATATTACACAAAAAAGTATTCCTAAGTTTTTTTAAAAAAACTAATACTTTTCGAGATATATAGGGTCAAACAAAAAGTTTGTAAATATAAATTTGATCTTAGTTTTTCTGTCATAACTTTTAAAGTTTTTAATTAAAATGAGATTTTTTAATATTTTTTGATGTAAAATTTAATTTTACACAAGTAAGTATTTCTGAGTTTTTTCAAAAGAACTGATACTTTTCGAGATATACAGGGTCAAACAAAAAGTTTGTAAATATAAATTTAATCTCAGTTTTTCTGTCATTACTTTTAACGTTTTTAATTAAAATAAGATTTTTTGATGTAGAATTTAATATTACACAAAAAAGTATTCCTGAGTTTTTTTAAAAAAACAAATACTTTTCGAGATATATAGGGTCAAACAAAAAGTTTGTAAATATAAATTTGATCTCAGTTTTTCTGTCATAACTTTTAAAGTTTTTTATTAAAATCAGAATTTTTGAGGTTTTTTAATGTAAAATTTAATTTTACATAAAAAAGTATTCTTGAGTTTTTTCAAAAAAACTGATACTTTTCGAGATATATAGGGTCAAACAAAAAGTTTGTAAATATAAATTTAATCTCAGTTTTTCTGTGATAACTTTTAATGTTTTTAATTAAAATCAGATTTTTTAAGGTTTTTTGATGTAGAATTTAATATTACACAAAAAAGTATTCCTAAGTTTTTTTAAAAAAACTAATACTTTTCGAGATATATAGGGTCAAACAAAAAGTTTGTAAATATAAATTTGATCTCAGTTTTTCTGTCATAACTTTTAAAGTTTTTTATTAAAATCAGAATTTTTGGGGTTTTTTAATGTAAAATTTAATTTTACATAAAAAAGTATTCTTGAGTTTTTTCAAAAAAACTGATACTTTTCGAGATATATAGGGTCAAACAAAAAGTTTGTAAATATAAATTTAATCTCAGTTTTTCTTTCATAACTTTTAATGTTTTTAATTAAAATCAGATTTTTTAATGTTTTTTTATGTAGAATTTAATATTACACAAAAAAGTATTCCTAAGTTTTTTTAAAAAAACTAATACTTTTCGAGATATATAGGGTCAAACAAAAAGTTTGTAAATATAAATTTGATCTTAGTTTTTCTGTCATAACTTTTAAAGTTTTTAATTAAAATGAGATTTTTTTATGTTTTTTGATGTAAAATTTAATTTTACACAAGTAAGTATACCTGAGTTTTTTCAAAAGAACTGATACTTTTCGAGATATACAGGGTCAAACAAAAAGTTTGTAAATATAAATTTAATCTCAGTTTTTCTGTCATTACTTTTAACGTTTTTAATTAAAATAAGATTTTTTGATGTAGAATTTAATATTACACAAAAAAGTATTCCTGAGTTTTTTTCAAAAAACAAATACTTTTCGAGATATATAGGGTCAAACAAAAAGTTTGTAAATATAAATTTGATCTCAGTTTTTCTGTCATAACTTTTAAAGTTTTTTATTAAAATCAGAATTTTTGGGGTTTTTTAATGTAAAATTTAATTTTACATAAAAAAGTATTCTAGAGTTTTTTCAAAAAAACTGATACTTTTCGAGATATATAGGGTCAAACAAAAAGTTTGTAAATATAAATTTAATCTCAGTTTTTCTGTCATAACTTTTAATTTTTTTAATTAAAATAAGATTTTTTAATGTTTTTTGATGTAGAATTTAATTCTACACAAAAAAGTAATTTTAAGTTTTTTCAAAAAAACTAATAATTTTCAAGATATATAGGGTCAAACAAAAAGTTTGTAAATATAAATTTGATCTAAGTTTTTCTGTCATAACTTTTAAAGTTTTTAATTAAAATGAGATTTTTTAATGTTTTTTGATGTAAAATTTAATTTTACATAAATAACTATTCCTAAATTTTTGAAAAGAACTGATACTTTTTGAGATATACAGGGTCAAACAATAAAAGTTTGTAAATATAAATTTAATCTCAGTTTTTCTGTCATTACTTTTAACGTTTTTAATTAAAATAAGATTTTTTGATGTAGAATTTAATATTACACAAAAAAGTATTCTTGAGTTTTTTTAAAAAAACTAATACTTTTCGAGATATATAGGGTCAAACAAAAAGTTTGTAAATATAAATTTGATCTCAGTTTTTCTGTCATAACTTTTAAAGTTTTTTATTAAAATCAGAATTTTTGGAGTTTTTTAATGTAAAATTTAATTTTACATAAAAAAGTATTCTTGAGTTTTTTCAAAAAAACTGATACTTTTCGAGATATATAGGGTCAAACAAAAAGTTTGTAAATATAAATTTAATTTCAGTTTTTCTGTCATAACTTTTAATGTTTTTAATTAAAATCAGATTTTTTTATGTTTTTTGATGTAGAATTTAATATTACAAAAAAAAGTATTCCTAAGTTTTTTTAAAAAAACTAATACTTTTCGAGATATATAGGGTCAAACAAAAAGTTTGTAAATATAAATTTGATCTTAGTTTTTCTGTCATAACTTTTAAAGTTTTTAAATAAAATGAGATTTTTTAATGTTTTTTGATGTAAAATTTAATTTTACATAAATAAGTATTCCTGAGTTTTTTCAAAAGAACTGATACTTTTCGAGATATACAGGGTCAAACAAAAAGTTTGTAAATATAAATTTAATCTCAGTTTTTCTATCATTACTTTTAACGTTTTTAATTAAAATAAGATTTTTTGATTTAGAATTTAATATTACACAAAAAAGTATTCTTGAGTTTTTTTTAAAAAACTAATACTTTTCGAGATATATAGGGTCAAACAAAAAGTTTGTAAATATAAATTTGATCTCAGTTTTTCTGTCATAACTTTTAAAGTTTTTTATTAAAATCAGAATTTTTGGGGTTTTTTAATGTAAAATTTAATTTTACATAAAAAAGTATTCTTGAGTTTTTTCAAAAAAACTGATACTTTTCGAGATATATAGGGTCAAACAAAAAGTTTGTAAATATAAATTTAATCTCAGTTTTTCTGTGATAACTTTTAATGTTTTTAATTAAAATCAGATTTTTTAAGGTTTTTTGATGTAGAATTTAATATTACACAAAAAAGTATTCCTAAGTTTTTTTAAAAAAACTAATACTTTTCGAGATATATAGGGTCAAACAAAAAGTTTGTAAATATAAATTTGATCTCAGTTTTTCTGTCATAACTTTTAAAGTTTTTTATTAAAATCAGAATTTTTGGGGTTTTTTAATGTAAAATTTAATTTTACATAAAAAAGTATTCCTGAGTTTTTTCAAAAAAACTGATACTTTTCGAGATATATAGGGTCAAACAAAAAGTTTGTAAATATAAATTTAATCTCAGTTTTTCTGTCATAACTTTTAATGTTTTTAATTAAAATCAGATTTTTTAATGTTTTTTTATGTAGAATTTAATATTACACAAAAAAGTATTCCTAAGTTTTTTTAAAAAAACTAATACTTTTCGAGATATATAGGGTCAAACAAAAAGTTTGTAAATATAAATTTGATCTTAGTTTTTCTGTCATAACTTTTAAAGTTTTTAATTAAAATGAGATTTTT
This sequence comes from Altica lythri, assembly GCA_964028335.1. Lineage (NCBI taxonomy): Eukaryota > Metazoa > Arthropoda > Insecta > Coleoptera > Chrysomelidae > Altica > Altica lythri. The sequence goes on from CAXIIO010001191.1 coordinate 955,662, forward strand.
TAATGTTTTTTGATGTAAAATTTAATTTTACACAAGTAAGTATACCTGAGTTTTTTCAAAAGAACTGATACTTTTCGAGATATACAGGGTCAAACAAAAAGTTTGTAAATATAAATTTAATCTCAGTTTTTCTGTCATTACTTTTAACGTTTTTAATTAAAATAAGATTTTTTGATGTAGAATTTAATATTACACAAAAAAGTATTCCTGAGTTTTTTTAAAAAAACAAATACTTTTCGAGATATATAGGGTCAAACAAAAAGTTTGTAAATATAAATTTGATCTCAGTTTTTCTGTCATAACTTTTAAAGTTTTTTATTAAAATCAGAATTTTTGGGGTTTTTTAATGTAAAATTTAATTTTACATAAAAAAGTATTCTTGAGTTTTTTCAAAAAAACTGATACTTTTCGAGATATATAGGGTCAAACAAAAAGTTTGTAAATATAAATTTAATCTCAGTTTTTCTGTCATAACTTTTAATTTTTTTAATTAAAATAAGATTTTTTAATGTTTTTTGATGTAGAATTTAATTCTACACAAAAAAGTAATTTTAAGTTTTTTCAAAAAAACTAATAATTTTCAAGATATATAGGGTCAAACAAAAAGTTTGTAAATATAAATTTGATCTAAGTTTTTCTGTCATAACTTTTAAAGTTTTTAATTAAAATGAGATTTTTTAATGTTTTTTGATGTAAAATTTAATTTTACATAAATAACTATTCCTAAATTTTTCAAAAGAACTGATACTTTTTGAGATATACAGGGTCAAACAAAAAGTTTGTAAATATAAATTTAATCTCAGTTTTTCTGTCATTACTTTTAACGTTTTTAATTAAAATAAGATTTTTTGATGTAGAATTTAATATTACACAAAAAAGTATTCTTGAGTTTTTTTAAAAAAACTAATACTTTTCGAGATATATAGGGTCAAACAAAAAGTTTGTAAATATAAATTTGATCTCAGTTTTTCTGTCATAACTTTTAAAGTTTTTTATTAAAATCAGAATTTTTGGAGTTTTTTAATGTAAAATTTAATTTTACATAAAAAAGTATTCTTGAGTTTTTTCAAAAAAACTGATACTTTTCGAGATATATAGGGTCAAACAAAAAGTTTGTAAATATAAATTTAATTTTAGTTTTTCTGTCATAACTTTTAAAGTTTTTAAATAAAATGAGATTTTTTAATGTTTTTTGATGTAAAATTTAATTTTACATAAATAAGTATTCCTGAGTTTTTTCAAAAGAACTGATACTTTTCGAGATATACAGGGTCAAACAAAAAGTTTGTAAATATAAATTTAATCTCAGTTTTTCTATCATTACTTTTAACGTTTTTAATTAAAATAAGATTTTTTGATTTAGAATTTAATATTACACAAAAAAGTATTCTTGAGTTTTTTTAAAAAAACTAATACTTTTCGAGATATATAGGGTCAAACAAAAAGTTTGTAAATATAAATTTAATCTCAGTTTTTCTGTCATAACTTTTAAAGTTTTTTATTAAAATCAGAATTTTTGGGGTTTTTTAATGTAAAATTTAATTTTACATAAAAAAGTATTCTCGAGTTTTTTCAAAAAAACTGATACTTTTCGAGATATATAGGGTCAAACAAAAAGTTTGTAAATATAAATTTAATCTCAGTTTTTCTGTCATAACTTTTAATTTTTTTAATTAAAATAAGATTTTTTAATGTTTTTTGATGTAGAATTTAATTCTACACAAAAAAGTAATTTTAAGTTTTTTCAAAAAAACTAATAATTTTCGAGATATATAGGGTCAAACAAAAAGTTTGTAAATATAAATTTGATCTAAGTTTTTCTGTCATAACTTTTAAAGTTTTTAATTAAAATGAGATTTTTTAATGTTTTTTGATGTAAAATTTAATTTTACATAAATAACTATTCCTAAATTTTTCAAAAGAACTGATACTTTTTGAGATATACAGGGTCAAACAAAAAGTTTGTAAATATAAATTTAATCTCAGTTTTTCTGTCATAACTTTTAATTTTTTTAATTAAAATAAGATTTTTTAATGTTTTTTGATGTAGAATTTAATTCTACACAAAAAAGTAATTTTAAGTTTTTTCAAAAAAACTAATAATTTTCGAGATATATAGGGTCAAACAAAAAGTTTGTAAATATAAATTTGATCTAAGTTTTTCTGTCATAACTTTTAAAGTTTTTAATTAAAATGAGATTTTTTAATGTTTTTTGATGTAAAATTTAATTTTACATAAATAACTATTCCTAAATTTTTCAAAAGAACTGATACTTTTTGAGATATACAGGGTCAAACAAAAAGTTTGTAAATATAAATTTAATCTCAGTTTTTCTGTCATTACTTTTAACGTTTTTAATTAAAATAAGATTTTTTGATGTATAATTTAATATTACACAAAAAAGTATTCTTGAGTTTTTTAAAAAAAACTAATACTTTTCGAGATATATAGGGTCAAACAAAAAGTTTGTAAATATAAATTTGATCTCAGTTTTTCTGTCATAACTTTTAAAGTTTTTTATTAAAATCAGAATTTTTGGAGTTTTTTAATGTAAAATTTAATTTTACATAAAAAAGTATTCTTGAGTTTTTTCAAAAAAACTGATACTTTTCGAGATATATAGGGTCAAACAAAAAGTTTGTAAATATAAATTTAATTTCAGTTTTTCTGTCATAACTTTTAATGTTTTTAATTAAAATCAGATTTTTTAATGTTTTTTGATGTAGAATTTAATATTACAAAAAAAAGTATTCCTAAGTTTTTTTAAAAAAAACTAATACTTTTCGAGATATATAGGGTCAAACAAAAAGTTTGTAAATATAAATTTGATCTTAGTTTTTCTGTCATAACTTTTAAAGTTTTTAAATAAAATGAGATTTGTTAATGTTTTTTGATGTAAAATTTAATTTTACATAAATAAGTATTCCTGAGTTTTTTCAAAAGAACTGATACTTTTCGAGATATACAGGGTCAAACAAAAAGTTTGTAAATATAAATTTAATCTCAGTTTTTCTGTCATTACTTTTAACGTTTTTAATTAAAATAAGATTTTTTGATTTAGAATTTAATATTACACAAAAAAGTATTCTTGAGTTTTTTTAAAAAAACTAATACTTTTCGAGATATATAGGGTCAAACAAAAAGTTTGTAAATATAAATTTAATCTCAGTTTTTCTGTCATAACTTTTAAAGTTTTTTATTAAAATCAGAATTTTTGGGGTTTTTTAATGTAAAATTTAATTTTACATAAAAAAGTATTCTTGAGTTTTTTCAAAAAAACTGATACTTTTCGAGATATATAGGGTCAAACAAAAAGTTTGTAAAAATAAATTTAATCTCAGTTTTTCTGTCATAACTTTTAATTTTTTTAATTAAAATAAGATTTTTTAATGTTTTTTGATGTAGAATTTAATTCTACACAAAAAAGTAATTTTAAGTTTTTTTAAAAAAACTAATACTTTTCGAGATATATAGGGTCAAACAAAAAGTTTGTAAATATAAATTTGATCTCAGTTTTTCTGTCATAACTTTTAAAGTTTTTTATTAAAATCAGAATTTTTGGGGTTTTTTAATGTAAAATTTAATTTTACATAAAAAAGTATTCTTGAGTTTTTTCAAAAAAACTGATACTTTTCGAGATATATAGGGTCAAACAAAAAGTTTGTAAATATAAATTTATTCTCAGTTTTTCTGTCATAACTTTTAATTTTTTTAATTAAAATAAGATTTGTTAATGTTTTTTGATGTAGAATTTAATTTTACACAAAAAAGTATTTGTAAGTTTTTTCAAAAAAAATAATAATTTTCGAGATATATAGGGTCAAACAAAAAGTTTGTAAATATAAATTTTATCTAAGTTTTTCTGTCATAACTTTTAAAGTTTTTAATTAAAATCAGAATTTTTAGGGTTTTTTAATGTAAAATTTAATTTTACATAAAAAAGTATTCTTGAGTTTTTTCAAAAAAACTGATACTTTTCGAGATATATAGGGTCAAACAAAAAGTTTGTAAATATAAATTTAATCTCAGTTTTTCTGTCATAACTTTTAATGTTTTTAATTAAAATCAGATTTTTTAATGTTTTTTGATGTAGAATTTAATATTACACAAAAACGTATTCCTAAGTTTTTTTAAAAAAACTAATACTTTTCGAGATATATAGGGTCAAACAAAAAGTTTGTAAATATCAATTTGATCTTAGTTTTTCTGTCATAACTTTTAACGTTTTTAATTAAAATAAGATTTTTTGATGTAGAATTTAATATTACACAAAAAAGTATTCTTGAGTTTTTTTAAAAAAATCAATACTTTTCGAGATATATAGGGTCAAACAAAAAGTTTGTAAATATAAATTTAATCTCAGTTTTTCTGTCATTACTTTTAACGTTTTTAATTAAAATAAGATTTTTTGATGTAGAATTTAATATTACACAAAAAAGTATTCTTGAGTTTTTTTAAAAAAATCAATACTTTTCGAGATATATAGGGTCAAACAAAACGTTTGTAAATATAAATTTGATCTCAGTTTTTCTGTGATAACTTTTAACGTTTTTAATTAAAATCAGATTTTTTAATGTTTTTTGATGTAGAATTTAATATTACACAAAAAAGTATTTCTAAGTTTTTTTAAAAAAACTAATACTTTTCGAGATATATAGGGTCAAACAAAAAGTTTGTAAATATAAATTTGATCTTAGTTTTTCTGTCATAACTTTTAAAGTTTTTAATTAAAATGAGATTTTTTAATGTTTTTTGATGTAAAATTTAATTTTGCATAAATAAGTATTCCTGAGTTTTTTCAAAAGAACTGATACTTTTCGAGATATACAGGGTCAAACAAAAAGTTTGTAAATATAAATTTAATCTCAGTTTTTCTGTCATTACTTTTAACGTTTTTAATTAAAATAAGATTTTTTGATGTAGAATTTAATATTACACAAAAAAGTATTTTTAAGTTTTTTCAAAAATACTAATAATTTTCGAGATATATAGGGTCAAACAAAAAGTTTGTAAATATAAATTTGATCTAAGTTTTTCTGTCATAACTTTTAAAGTTTTTAATTTAATTGAGATTTTTTAATGTTTTTTGATGTAAAATTTAATTTTACATAAATAAGTATTCCTGAGTTTTTTCAAAAGAACTGATACTTTTTGAGATATACAGGGTCAAACAAAAAGTTTGTAAATATAAATTTAATCTCAGTTTTTCTGTCAATACTTTTAACGTTTTTAATTAAAATAAGATTTTTTGATGTAGGATTTAATATTACACAAAAAAGTATTCTTGAGTTTTTTTAAAAAAACTAATACTTTTCGAGATATATAGGGTCAAACAAAAAGTTTGTAAATATAAATTTGATCTCAGTTTTTCTGTCATAACTTTTAATGTTTTTAATTAAAATCAGATTTTTTAATGTTTTTTGATGTAGAATTTAATATTACACAAAAAAGTATTCCTAAGTTTTTTTAAAAAACTAATACTTTTTGAGATATATAGGGTCAAACAAAAAGTTTGTAAATATAAATTTGATCTTAGTTTTTCTGTCATAACTTTTAAAGTTTTTAATTAAAATGAGATTTTTTAATGTTTTTTGATGTAAAATTTAATTTTACATAAATAAGTATTCCTGAGTTTTTTCAAAAGAACTGATACTTTTCGAGATATACAGGGTCAAACAAAAAGTTTGTAAATATAAATTTAATCTCAGTTTTTCTGTCATTACTTTTAACGTTTTTAATTAAAATAAGATTTTTTGATGTAGAATTTAATATTACACAAAAAAGTATTCTTGAGTTTTTTTAAAAAAACTAATACTTTTCGAGATATATAGGGTCAAACAAAAAGTTTGCAAATATAAATTTGATCTCAGTTTTTCTGTCATAACTTTTAAAGTTTTTTATTAAAATCAGAATTTTTGGGGTTTTTTAATGTAAAATTTAATTTTACATAAAAAAGTATTCTTGAGTTTTTTCAAAAAAACTGATACTTTTCGAGATATATAGGGTCAAACAAAAAGTTTGTAAATATAAATTTAATCTCAGTTTTTCTTTCATAACTTTTAATGTTTTTAATTAAAATCAGATTTTTTAATGTTTTTTTATGTAGAATTTAATATTACACAAAAAAGTATTCCTAAGTTTTTTTAAAAAAACTAATACTTTTCGAGATATATAGGGTCAAACAAAAAGTTTGTAAATATAAATTTGATCTTAGTTTTTCTGTCATAACTTTTAAAGTTTTTAATTAAAATGAGATTTTTTTATGTTTTTTGATGTAAAATTTAATTTTACACAAGTAAGTATACCTGAGTTTTTTCAAAAGAACTGATACTTTTCGAGATATACAGGGTCAAACAAAAAGTTTGTAAATATAAATTTAATCTCAGTTTTTCTGTCATTACTTTTAACGTTTTTAATTAAAATAAGATTTTTTGATGTAGAATTTAATATTACACAAAAAAGTATTCCTGAGTTTTTTTAAAAAAACAAATACTTTTCGAGATATATAGGGTCAAACAAAAAGTTTGTAAATATAAATTTGATCTCAGTTTTTCTGTCATAACTTTTAAAGTTTTTTATTAAAATCAGAATTTTTGGGGTTTTTTAATGTAAAATTTAATTTTACATAAAAAAGTATTCTTGAGTTTTTTCAAAAAAACTGATACTTTTCGAGATATATAGGGTCAAACAAAAAGTTTGTAAATATAAATTTAATCTCAGTTTTTCTGTCATAACTTTTAATTTTTTTAATTAAAACAAGATTTTTTAATGTTTTTTGATGTAGAATTTAATTCTACACAAAAAAGTAATTTTAAGTTTTTTCAAAAAAACTAATAATTTTCAAGATATATAGGGTCAAACAAAAAGTTTGTAAATATAAATTTGATCTAAGTTTTTCTGTCATAACTTTTAAAGTTTTTAATTAAAATGAGATTTTTTAATGTTTTTTGATGTAAAATTTAATTTTACATAAATAACTATTCCTAAATTTTTCAAAAGAACTGATACTTTTTGAGATATACAGGGTCAAACAAAAAGTTTGTAAATATAAATTTAATCTCAGTTTTTCTGTCATTACTTTTAACGTTTTTAATTAAAATAAGATTTTTTGATGTAGAATTTAATATTACACAAAAAAGTATTCTTGAGTTTTTTTAAAAAAACTAATACTTTTCGAGATATATAGGGTCAAACAAAAAGTTTGTAAATATAAATTTGATCTCAGTTTTTCTGTCATAACTTTTAAAGTTTTTTATTAAAATCAGAATTTTTGGAGTTTTTTAATGTAAAATTTAATTTTACATAAAAAAGTATTCTTGAGTTTTTTCAAAAAAACTGATACTTTTCGAGATATATAGGGTCAAACAAAAAGTTTGTAAATATAAATTTAATTTCAGTTTTTCTGTCATAACTTTTAATGTTTTTAATTAAAATCAGATTTTTTTATGTTTTTTGATGTAGAATTTAATATTACAAAAAAAAGTATTCCTAAGTTTTTTTAAAAAAACTAATACTTTTCGAGATATATAGGGTCAAACAAAAAGTTTGTAAATATAAATTTGATCTTAGTTTTTCTGTCATAACTTTTAAAGTTTTTAAATAAAATGAGATTTTTTAATGTTTTTTGATGTAAAATTTAATTTTACATAAATAAGTATTCCTGAGTTTTTTCAAAAGAACTGATACTTTTCGAGATATACAGGGTCAAACAAAAAGTTTGTAAATATAAATTTAATCTCAGTTTTTCTATCATTACTTTTAACGTTTTTAATTAAAATAAGATTTTTTGATTTAGAATTTAATATTACACAAAAAAGTATTCTTGAGTTTTTTTAAAAAAACTAATACTTTTCGAGATATATAGGGTCAAACAAAAAGTTTGTAAATATAAATTTGATCTCAGTTTTTCTGTCATAACTTTTAAAGTTTTTTATTAAAATCAGAATTTTTGGGGTTTTAATGTAAAATTTAATTTTACATAAAAAAGTATTCTTGAGTTTTTTCAAAAAAACTGATACTTTTCGAGATATATAGGGTCAAACAAAAAGTTTGTAAATATAAATTTAATCTCAGTTTTTCTGTGATAACTTTTAATGTTTTTAATTAAAATCAGATTTTTTAAGGTTTTTTGATGTAGAATTTAATATTACACAAAAAAGTATTCCTAAGTTTTTTTAAAAAAACTAATACTTTTCGAGATATATAGGGTCAAACAAAAAGTTTGTAAATATAAATTTGATCTCAGTTTTTCTGTCATAACTTTTAAAGTTTTTTATTAAAATCAGAATTTTTGGGGTTTTTTAATGTAAAATTTAATTTTACATAAAAAAGTATTCTTGAGTTTTTTCAAAAAAACTGATACTTTTCGAGATATATAGGGTCAAACAAAAAGTTTGTAAATATAAATTTAATCTCAGTTTTTCTGTCATAACTTTTAATGTTTTTAATTAAAATCAGATTTTTTAATGTTTTTTTATGTAGAATTTAATATTACACAAAAAAGTATTCCTAAGTTTTTTTAAAAAAACTAATACTTTTCGAGATATATAGGGTCAAACAAAAAGTTTGTAAATATAAATTTGATCTTAGTTTTTCTGTCATAACTTTTAAAGTTTTTAATTAAAATGAGATTTTTTAATGTTTTTTGATGTAAAATTTAATTTTACACAAGTAAGTATACCTGAGTTTTTTCAAAAGAACTGATACTTTTCGAGATATACAGGGTCAAACAAAAAGTTTGTAAATATAAATTTAATCTCAGTTTTTCTGTCATTACTTTTAACGTTTTTAATTAAAATAAGATTTTTTGATGTAGAATTTAATATTACACAAAAAAGTATTCCTGAGTTTTTTTAAAAAAACAAATACTTTTCGAGATATATAGGGTCAAACAAAAAGTTTGTAAATATAAATTTGATCTCAGTTTTTCTGTCATAACTTTTAAAGTTTTTTATTAAAATCAGAATTTTTGGGGTTTTTTAATGTAAAATTTAATTTTACATAAAAAAGTATTCTTGAGTTTTTTCAAAAAAACTGATACTTTTCGAGATATATAGGGTCAAACAAAAAGTTTGTAAATATAAATTTAATCTCAGTTTTTCTGTCATAACTTTTAATTTTTTTAATTAAAACAAGATTTTTTAATGTTTTTTGATGTAGAATTTAATTCTACACAAAAAAGTAATTTTAAGTTTTTTCAAAAAAACTAATAATTTTCAAGATATATAGGGTCAAACAAAAAGTTTGTAAATATAAATTTGATCTAAGTTTTTCTGTCATAACTTTTAAAGTTTTTAATTAAAATGAGATTTTTTAATGTTTTTTGATGTAAAATTTAATTTTACATAAATAACTATTCCTAAATTTTTCAAAAGAACTGATACTTTTTGAGATATACAGGGTCAAACAAAAAGTTTGTAAATATAAATTTAATCTCAGTTTTTCTGTCATTACTTTTAACGTTTTTAATTAAAATAAGATTTTTTGATGTAGAATTTAATATTACACAAAAAAGTATTCTTGAGTTTTTTTAAAAAAACTAATACTTTTCGAGATATATAGGGTCAAACAAAAAGTTTGTAAATATAAATTTGATCTCAGTTTTTCTGTCATAACTTTTAAAGTTTTTTATTAAAATCAGAATTTTTGGAGTTTTTTAATGTAAAATTTAATTTTACATAAAAAAGTATTCTTGAGTTTTTTCAAAAAAACTGATACTTTTCGAGATATATAGGGTCAAACAAAAAGTTTGTAAATATAAATTTAATTTCAGTTTTTCTGTCATAACTTTTAATGTTTTTAATTAAAATCAGATTTTTTTATGTTTTTTGATGTAGAATTTAATATTACAAAAAAAAGTATTCCTAAGTTTTTTTAAAAAAACTAATACTTTTCGAGATATATAGGGTCAAACAAAAAGTTTGTAAATATAAATTTGATCTTAGTTTTTCTGTCATAACTTTTAAAGTTTTTAAATAAAATGAGATTTTTTAATGTTTTTTGATGTAAAATTTAATTTTACATAAATAAGTATTCCTGAGTTTTTTCAAAAGAACTGATACTTTTCGAGATATACAGGGTCAAACAAAAAGTTTGTAAATATAAATTTAATCTCAGTTTTTCTATCATTACTTTTAACGTTTTTAATTAAAATAAGATTTTTTGATTTAGAATTTAATATTACACAAAAAAGTATTCTTGAGTTTTTTTAAAAAAACTAATACTTTTCGAGATATATAGGGTCAAACAAAAAGTTTGTAAATATAAATTTGATCTCAGTTTTTCTGTCATAACTTTTAAAGTTTTTTATTAAAATCAGAATTTTTGGGGTTTTAATGTAAAATTTAATTTTACATAAAAAAGTATTCTTGAGTTTTTTCAAAAAAACTGATACTTTTCGAGATATATAGGGTCAAACAAAAAGTTTGTAAATATAAATTTAATCTCAGTTTTTCTGTGATAACTTTTAATGTTTTTAATTAAAATCAGATTTTTTAAGGTTTTTTGATGTAGAATTTAATATTACACAAAAAAGTATTCCTAAGTTTTTTTAAAAAAACTAATACTTTTCGAGATATATAGGGTCAAACAAAAAGTTTGTAAATATAAATTTGATCTCAGTTTTTCTGTCATAACTTTTAAAGTTTTTTATTAAAATCAGAATTTTTGGGGTTTTTTAATGTAAAATTTAATTTTACATAAAAAAGTATTCTTGAGTTTTTTCAAAAAAACTGATACTTTTCGAGATATATAGGGTCAAACAAAAAGTTTGTAAATATAAATTTAATCTCAGTTTTTCTGTCATAACTTTTAATGTTTTTAATTAAAATCAGATTTTTTAATGTTTTTTTATGTAGAATTTAATATTACACAAAAAAGTATTCCTAAGTTTTTTTAAAAAAACTAATACTTTTCGAGATATATAGGGTCAAACAAAAAGTTTGTAAATATAAATTTGATCTTAGTTTTTCTGTCATAACTTTTAAAGTTTTTAATTAAAATGAGATTTTTTAATGTTTTTTGATGTAAAATTTAATTTTACACAAGTAAGTATACCTGAGTTTTTTCAAAAGAACTGATACTTTTCGAGATATACAGGGTCAAACAAAAAGTTTGTAAATATAAATTTAATCTCAGTTTTTCTGTCATTACTTTTAACGTTTTTAATTAAAATAAGATTTTTTGATGTAGAATTTAATATTACACAAAAAAGTATTCCTGAGTTTTTTTAAAAAAACAAATACTTTTCGAGATATATAGGGTCAAACAAAAAGTTTGTAAATATAAATTTGATCTCAGTTTTTCTGTCATAACTTTTAAAGTTTTTTATTAAAATCAGAATTTTTGGGGTTTTTTAATGTAAAATTTAATTTTACATAAAAAAGTATTCTTGAGTTTTTTCAAAAAAACTGATACTTTTCGAGATATATAGGGTCAAACAAAAAGTTTGTAAATATAAATTTAATCTCAGTTTTTCTGTCATAACTTTTAATTTTTTTAATTAAAATAAGATTTTTTAATGTTTTTTGATGTAGAATTTAATTCTACACAAAAAAGTAATTTTAAGTTTTTTTAAAAAAACTAATAATTTTCAAGATATATAGGGTCAAACAAAAAGTTTGTAAATATAAATTTGATCTAAGTTTTTCTGTCATAACTTTTAAAGTTTTTAATTAAAATGAGATTTTTTAATGTTTTTTGATGTAAAATTTAATTTTACATAAATAACTATTCCTAAATTTTTCAAAAGAACTGATACTTTTTGAGATATACAGGGTCAAACAAAAAGTTTGTAAATATAAATTTAATCTCAGTTTTTCTGTCATTACTTTTAACGTTTTTAATTAAAATAAGATTTTTTGATGTAGAATTTAATATTACACAAAAAAGTATTCTTGAGTTTTTTTAAAAAAACTAATACTTTTCGAGATATATAGGGTCAAACAAAAAGTTTGTAAATATAAATTTGATCTCAGTTTTTCTGTCATAACTTTTAAAGTTTTTTATTAAAATCAGAATTTTTGGAGTTTTTTAATGTAAAATTTAATTTTACATAAAAAAGTATTCTTGAGTTTTTTCAAAAAAACTGATACTTTTCGAGATATATAGGGTCAAACAAAAAGTTTGTAAATATAAATTTAATTTCAGTTTTTCTGTCATAACTTTTAATGTTTTTAATTAAAATCAGATTTTTTTATGTTTTTTGATGTAGAATTTAATATTACAAAAAAAAGTATTCCTAAGTTTTTTTAAAAAAACTAATACTTTTCGAGATATATAGGGTCAAACAAAAAGTTTGTAAATATAAATTTGATCTTAGTTTTTCTGTCATAACTTTTAAAGTTTTTAAATAAAATGAGATTTTTTAATGTTTTTTGATGTAAAATTTAATTTTACATAAATAAGTATTCCTGAGTTTTTTCAAAAGAACTGATACTTTTCGAGATATACAGGGTCAAACAAAAAGTTTGTAAATATAAATTTAATCTCAGTTTTTCTATCATTACTTTTAACGTTTTTAATTAAAATAAGATTTTTTGATTTAGAATTTAATATTACACAAAAAAGTATTCTTGAGTTTTTTTAAAAAAACTAATACTTTTCGAGATATATAGGGTCAAACAAAAAGTTTGTAAATATAAATTTAATCTCAGTTTTTCTGTCATAACTTTTAAAGTTTTTTATTAAAATCAGAATTTTTGGGGTTTTTTAATGTAAAATTTAATTTTACATAAAAAAGTATTCTCGAGTTTTTTCAAAAAAACTGATACTTTTCGAGATATATAGGGTCAAACAAAAAGTTTGTAAATATAAATTTAATCTCAGTTTTTCTGTCATAACTTTTAATTTTTTTAATTAAAATAAGATTTTTTAATGTTTTTTGATGTAGAATTTAATTCTACACAAAAAAGTAATTTTAAGTTTTTTCAAAAAAACTAATAATTTTCGAGATATATAGGGTCAAACAAAAAGTTTGTAAATATAAATTTGATCTAAGTTTTTCTGTCATAACTTTTAAAGTTTTTAATTAAAATGAGATTTTTTAATGTTTTTTGATGTAAAATTTAATTTTACATAAATAACTATTCCTAAATTTTTCAAAAGAACTGATACTTTTTGAGATATACAGGGTCAAACAAAAAGTTTGTAAATATAAATTTAATCTCAGTTTTTCTGTCATAACTTTTAATTTTTTTAATTAAAATAAGATTTTTTAATGTTTTTTGATGTAGAATTTAATTCTACACAAAAAAGTAATTTTAAGTTTTTTCAAAAAAACTAATAATTTTCGAGATATATAGGGTCAAACAAAAAGTTTGTAAATATAAATTTGATCTAAGTTTTTCTGTCATAACTTTTAAAGTTTTTAATTAAAATGAGATTTTTTAATGTTTTTTGATGTAAAATTTAATTTTACATAAATAACTATTCCTAAATTTTTCAAAAGAACTGATACTTTTTGAGATATACAGGGTCAAACAAAAAGTTTGTAAATATAAATTTAATCTCAGTTTTTCTGTCATTACTTTTAACGTTTTTAATTAAAATAAGATTTTTTGATGTATAATTTAATATTACACAAAAAAGTATTCTTGAGTTTTTTTAAAAAAACTAATACTTTTCGAGATATATAGGGTCAAACAAAAAGTTTGTAAATATAAATTTGATCTCAGTTTTTCTGTCATAACTTTTAAAGTTTTTTATTAAAATCAGAATTTTTGGAGTTTTTTAATGTAAAATTTAATTTTACATAAAAAAGTATTCTTGAGTTTTTTCAAAAAAACTGATACTTTTCGAGATATATAGGGTCAAACAAAAAGTTTGTAAATATAAATTTAATTTCAGTTTTTCTGTCATAACTTTTAATGTTTTTAATTAAAATCAGATTTTTTAATGTTTTTTGATGTAGAATTTAATATTACAAAAAAAAGTATTCCTAAGTTTTTTTAAAAAAAACTAATACTTTTCGAGATATATAGGGTCAAACAAAAAGTTTGTAAATATAAATTTGATCTTAGTTTTTCTGTCATAACTTTTAAAGTTTTTAAATAAAATGAGATTTGTTAATGTTTTTTGATGTAAAATTTAATTTTACATAAATAAGTATTCCTGAGTTTTTTCAAAAGAACTGATACTTTTCGAGATATACAGGGTCAAACAAAAAGTTTGTAAATATAAATTTAATCTCAGTTTTTCTGTCATTACTTTTAACGTTTTTAATTAAAATAAGATTTTTTGATTTAGAATTTAATATTACACAAAAAAGTATTCTTGAGTTTTTTTAAAAAAACTAATACTTTTCGAGATATATAGGGTCAAACAAAAAGTTTGTAAATATAAATTTAATCTCAGTTTTTCTGTCATAACTTTTAAAGTTTTTTATTAAAATCAGAATTTTTGGGGTTTTTTAATGTAAAATTTAATTTTACATAAAAAAGTATTCTTGAGTTTTTTCAAAAAAACTGATACTTTTCGAGATATATAGGGTCAAACAAAAAGTTTGTAAAAATAAATTTAATCTCAGTTTTTCTGTCATAACTTTTAATTTTTTTAATTAAAATAAGATTTTTTAATGTTTTTTGATGTAGAATTTAATTCTACACAAAAAAGTAATTTTAAGTTTTTTTAAAAAAACTAATACTTTTCGAGATATATAGGGTCAAACAAAAAGTTTGTAAATATAAATTTGATCTCAGTTTTTCTGTCATAACTTTTAAAGTTTTTTATTAAAATCAGAATTTTTGGGGTTTTTTAATGTAAAATTTAATTTTACATAAAAAAGTATTCTTGAGTTTTTTCAAAAAAACTGATACTTTTCGAGATATATAGGGTCAAACAAAAAGTTTGTAAATATAAATTTATTCTCAGTTTTTCTGTCATAACTTTTAATTTTTTTAATTAAAATAAGATTTGTTAATGTTTTTTGATGTAGAATTTAATTTTACACAAAAAAGTATTTGTAAGTTTTTTCAAAAAAAATAATAATTTTCGAGATATATAGGGTCAAACAAAAAGTTTGTAAATATAAATTTTATCTAAGTTTTTCTGTCATAACTTTTAAAGTTTTTAATTAAAATCAGAATTTTTAGGGTTTTTTAATGTAAAATTTAATTTTACATAAAAAAGTATTCTTGAGTTTTTTCAAAAAAACTGATACTTTTCGAGATATATAGGGTCAAACAAAAAGTTTGTAAATATAAATTTAATCTCAGTTTTTCTGTCATAACTTTTAATGTTTTTAATTAAAATCAGATTTTTTAATGTTTTTTGATGTAGAATTTAATATTACACAAAAACGTATTCCTAAGTTTTTTTAAAAAAACTAATACTTTTCGAGATATATAGGGTCAAACAAAAAGTTTGTAAATATCAATTTGATCTTAGTTTTTCTGTCATAACTTTTAACGTTTTTAATTAAAATAAGATTTTTTGATGTAGAATTTAATATTACACAAAAAAGTATTCTTGAGTTTTTTTAAAAAAATCAATACTTTTCGAGATATATAGGGTCAAACAAAAAGTTTGTAAATATAAATTTAATCTCAGTTTTTCTGTCATTACTTTTAACGTTTTTAATTAAAATAAGATTTTTTGATGTAGAATTTAATATTACACAAAAAAGTATTCTTGAGTTTTTTTAAAAAAATCAATACTTTTCGAGATATATAGGGTCAAACAAAACGTTTGTAAATATAAATTTGATCTCAGTTTTTCTGTGATAACTTTTAACGTTTTTAATTAAAATCAGATTTTTTAATGTTTTTTGATGTAGAATTTAATATTACACAAAAAAGTATTTCTAAGTTTTTTTAAAAAAACTAATACTTTTCGAGATATATAGGGTCAAACAAAAAGTTTGTAAATATAAATTTGATCTTAGTTTTTCTGTTATAACTTTTAAAGTTTTTAATTAAAATGAGATTTTTTAATGTTTTTTGATGTAAAATTTAATTTTGCATAAATAAGTATTCCTGAGTTTTTTCAAAAGAACTGATACTTTTCGAGATATACAGGGTCAAACAAAAAGTTTGTAAATATAAATTTAATCTCAGTTTTTCTGTCATTACTTTTAACGTTTTTAATTAAAATAAGATTTTTTGATGTAGAATTTAATATTACACAAAAAAGTATTTCTAAGTTTTTTCAAAAATACTAATAATTTTCGAGATATATAGGGTCAAACAAAAAGTTTGTAAATATAAATTTGATCTAAGTTTTTCTGTCATAACTTTTAAAGTTTTTAATTTAATTGAGATTTTTTAATGTTTTTTGATGTAAAATTTAATTTTACATAAATAAGTATTCCTGAGTTTTTTCAAAAGAACTGATACTTTTTGAGATATACAGGGTCAAACAAAAAGTTTGTAAATATAAATTTAATCTCAGTTTTTCTGTCAATACTTTTAACGTTTTTAATTAAAATAAGATTTTTTGATGTAGGATTTAATATTACACAAAAAAGTATTCTTGAGTTTTTTTAAAAAAACTAATACTTTTCGAGATATATAGGGTCAAACAAAAAGTTTGTAAATATAAATTTGATCTCAGTTTTTCTGTCATAACTTTTAATGTTTTTAATTAAAATCAGATTTTTTAATGTTTTTTGATGTAGAATTTAATATTACACAAAAAAGTATTCTTAAGTTTTTTTAAAAAACTAATACTTTTTGAGATATATAGGGTCAAACAAAAAGTTTGTAAATATAAATTTGATCTTAGTTTTTCTGTCATAACTTTTAAAGTTTTTAATTAAAATGAGATTTTTTAATGTTTTTTGATGTAAAATTTAATTTTACATAAATAAGTATTCCTGAGTTTTTTCAAAAGAACTGATACTTTTCGAGATATACAGGGTCAAACAAAAAGTTTGTAAATATAAATTTAATCTCAGTTTTTCTGTCATTACTTTTAACGTTTTTAATTAAAATAAGATTTTTTGATGTAGAATTTAATATTACACAAAAAAGTATTCTTGAGTTTTTTTAAAAAAACTAATACTTTTCGAGATATATAGGGTCAAACAAAAAGTTTGCAAATATAAATTTGATCTCAGTTTTTCTGTCATAACTTTTAAAGTTTTTTATTAAAATCAGAATTTTTGGGGTTTTTTAATGTAAAATTTAATTTTACATAAAAAAGTATTCTTGAGTTTTTTCAAAAAAACTGATACTTTTCGAGATATATAGGGTCAAACAAAAAGTTTGTAAATATAAATTTAATCTCAGTTTTTCTGTCATAACTTTTAATTTTTTTAATTAAAATAAGATTTTTTAATGTTTTTTGATGTAGAATTTAATTCTACACAAAAAAGTAATTTTAAGTTTTTTCAAAAAAACTAATAATTTTCGAGATATATAGGGTCAAACAAAAAGTTTGTAAATATAAATTTGATCTAAGTTTTTCTGTCATAACTTTTAAAGTTTTTAATTAAAATGAGATTTTTTAATGTTTTTTGATGTAAAATTTAATTTTACATAAATAACTATTCCTAAATTTTTCAAAAGAACTGATACTTTTTGAGATATACAGGGTCAAACAAAAAGTTTGTAAATATAAATTTAATCTCAGTTTTTCTGTCATTACTTTTAACGTTTTTAATTAAAATAAGATTTTTTGATGTAGAATTTAATATTACACAAAAAAGTATTCTTGAGTTTTTTTAAAAAAACTAATACTTTTCGAGATATATAGGGTCAAACAAAAAGTTTGTAAATATAAATTTGATCTCAGTTTTTCTGTCATAACTTTTAAAGTTTTTTATTAAAATCAGAATTTTTGGGGTTTTTTAATGTAAAATTTAATTTTACATAAAAAAGTATTCTTGAGTTTTTTCAAAAAAACTGATACTTTTCGAGATATATAGGGTCAAACAAAAAGTTTGTAAATATAAATTTAATCTCAGTTTTTCTGTCATAACTTTTAATGTTTTTAATTAAAATCAGATTTTTTAATGTTTTTTGATGTAGAATTTAATATTACACAAAAAAGTATTCCTAAGTTTTTTTAAAAAAACTAATACTTTTCGAGATATATAGGGTCAAACAAAAAGTTTGTAAATATAAATTTGATCTTAGTTTTTCTGTCATAACTTTTAAAGTTTTTAATTAAAATGAGATTTTTTAATGTTTTTTGATGTAAAATTTAATTTTACACAAGTAAGTATTCCTGAGTTTTTTCAAAAGAACTGATACTTTTCGAGATATACAGGGTCAAACAAAAAGTTTGTAAATATAAATTTAATCTCAGTTTTTCTGTCATTACTTTTAACGTTTTTAATTAAAATAAGATTTTTTGATGTAGAATTTAACATTACACAAAAAAGTATTCCTGAGTTTTTTTAAAAAAACAAATACTTTTCGAGATATATAGGGTCAAACAAAAAGTTTGTAAATATAAATTTGATCTCAGTTTTTCTGTCATAACTTTTAAAGTTTTTTATTAAAATCAGAATTTTTGGGGTTTTTTAATGTAAAATTTAATTTTACATAAAAAAGTATTCTTGAGTTTTTTCAAAAAAACTGATACTTTTCGAGATATATAGGGTCAAACAAAAAGTTTGTAAATATAAATTTAATCTCAGTTTTTCTGTGATAACTTTTAATGTTTTTAATTAAAATCAGATTTTTTAAGGTTTTTTGATGTAGAATTTAATATTACACAAAAAAGTATTCCTAAGTTTTTTTAAAAAAACTAATACTTTTCGAGATATATAGGGTCAAACAAAAAGTTTGTAAATATAAATTTGATCTCAGTTTTTCTGTCATAACTTTTAAAGTTTTTTATTAAAATCAGAATTTTTGGGGTTTTTTAATGTAAAATTTAATTTTACATAAAAAAGTATTCTTGAGTTTTTTCAAAAAAACTGATACTTTTCGAGATATATAGGGTCAAACAAAAAGTTTGTAAATATAAATTTAATCTCAGTTTTTCTGTCATAACTTTTAATGTTTTTAATTAAAATCAGATTTTTTTATGTTTTTTGATGTAGAATTTAATATTACACAAAAAAGTATTCCTGAGTTTTTTTAAAAAAACAAATACTTTTCGAGATATATAGGGTCAAACAAAAAGTTTGTAAATATAAATTTGATCTCAGTTTTTCTGTCATAACTTTTAAAGTTTTTTATTAAAATCAGAATTTTTGGGGTTTTTTAATGTAAAATTTAATTTTACATAAAAAAGTATTCTTGAGTTTTTTCAAAAAAACTGATACTTTTCGAGATATATAGGGTCAAACAAAAAGTTTGTAAATATAAATTTAATCTCAGTTTTTCTGTCATAACTTTTAATTTTTTTAATTAAAATAAGATTTTTTAATGTTTTTTGATGTAGAATTTAATTCTACACAAAAAAGTAATTTTAAGTTTTTTCAAAAAAACTAATAATTTTCGAGATATATAGGGTCAAACAAAAAGTTTGTAAATATAAATTTGATCTAAGTTTTTCTGTCATAACTTTTAAAGTTTTTAATTAAAATGAGATTTTTTAATGTTTTTTGATGTAAAATTTAATTTTACATAAATAACTATTCCTAAATTTTTCAAAAGAACTGATACTTTTTGAGATATACAGGGTCAAACAAAAAGTTTGTAAATATAAATTTAATCTCAGTTTTTCTGTCATTACTTTTAACGTTTTTAATTAAAATAAGATTTTTTGATGTAGAATTTAATATTACACAAAAAAGTATTCTTGAGTTTTTTTAAAAAAACTAATACTTTTCGAGATATATAGGGTCAAACAAAAAGTTTGTAAATATAAATTTGATCTCAGTTTTTCTGTCATAACTTTTAAAGTTTTTTATTAAAATCAGAATTTTTGGAGTTTTTTAATGTAAAATTTAATTTTACATAAAAAAGTATTCTTGAGTTTTTTCAAAAAAACTGATACTTTTCGAGATATATAGGGTCAAACAAAAAGTTTGTAAATATAAATTTAATTTCAGTTTTTCTGTCATAACTTTTAATGTTTTTAATTAAAATCAGATTTTTTTATGTTTTTTGATGTAGAATTTAATATTACAAAAAAAAGTATTCCTAAGTTTTTTTAAAAAAACTAATACTTTTCGAGATATATAGGGTCAAACAAAAAGTTTGTAAATATAAATTTGATCTTAGTTTTTCTGTCATAACTTTTAAAGTTTTAAAATAAAATGAGATTTTTTAATGTTTTTTGATGTAAAATTTAATTTTACATAAATAAGTATTCCTGAGTTTTTTCAAAAGAACTGATACTTTTCGAGATATACAGGGTCAAACAAAAAGTTTGTAAATATAAATTTAATCTCAGTTTGTCTATCATTACTTTTAACGTTTTTAATTAAAATAAGATTTTTTGATTTAGAATTTAATATTACACAAAAAAGTATTCTTGAGTTTTTTTAAAAAAACTAATACTTTTCGAGATATATAGGGTCAAACAAAAAGTTTGTAAATATAAATTTAATCTCAGTTTTTCTGTCATAACTTTTAAAGTTTTTTATTAAAATCAGAATTTTTGGGGTTTTTTAATGTAAAATTTAATTTTACATAAAAAAGTATTCTTGAGTTTTTTCAAAAAAACTGATACTTTTCGAGATATATAGGGTCAAACAAAAAGTTTGTAAATATAAATTTAATCTCAGTTTTTCTGTCATAACTTTTAATTTTTTTAATTAAAATAAGATTTTTTAATGTTTTTTGATGTAGAATTTAATTCTACACAAAAAAGTAATTTTAAGTTTTTTCAAAAAAACTAATAATTTTCGAGATATATAGGGTCAAACAAAAAGTTTGTAAATATAAATTTGATCTAAGTTTTTCTGTCATAACTTTTAAAGTTTTTAATTAAAATGAGATTTTTTAATGTTTTTTGATGTAAAATTTAATTTTACATAAATAACTATTCCTAAATTTTTCAAAAGAACTGATACTTTTTGAGATATACAGGGTCAAACAAAAAGTTTGTAAATATAAATTTAATCTCAGTTTTTCTGTCATAACTTTTAATTTTTTTAATTAAAATAAGATTTTTTAATGTTTTTTGATGTAGAATTTAATTCTACACAAAAAAGTAATTTTAAGTTTTTTCAAAAAAACTAATAATTTTCGAGATATATAGGGTCAAACAAAAAGTTTGTAAATATAAATTTGATCTAAGTTTTTCTGTCATAACTTTTAAAGTTTTTAATTAAAATGAGATTTTTTAATGTTTTTTGATGTAAAATTTAATTTTACATAAATAAGTATTCCTGAGTTTTTTCAAAAGAACTGATACTTTTCGAGATATACAGGGTCAAACAAAAAGTTTGTAAATATAAATTTAATCTCAGTTTTTCTGTCATTACTTTTAACGTTTTTAATTAAAATAAGATTTTTTGATTTAGAATTTAATATTACACAAAAAGTATTCTTGAGTTTTTTTAAAAAAACTAATACTTTTCGAGATATATAGGGTCAAACAAAAAGTTTGTAAAAATAAATTTAATCTCAGTTTTTCTGTCATAACTTTTAATTTTTTTAATTAAAATAAGATTTTTTAATGTTTTTTGATGTAGAATTTAATTCTACACAAAAAAAGGAATTTTAAGTTTTTTTAAAAAAACTAATACTTTTCGAGATATATAGGGTCAAACAAAAAGTTTGTAAATATAAATTTGATCTCAGTTTTTCTGTCATAACTTTTAAAGTTTTTTATTAAAATCAGAATTTTTGGGGTTTTTTAATGTAAAATTTAATTTTACATAAAAAAGTATTCTTAAGTTTTTTCAAAAAAACTGATACTTTTCGAGATATATAGGGTCAAACAAAAAGTTTGTAAATATAAATTTATTCTCAGTTTTTCTGTCATAACTTTTAATTTTTTTAATTAAAATAAGATTTGTTAATGTTTTTTGATGTAGAATTTAATTTTACACAAAAAAGTATTTGTAAGTTTTTTCAAAAAAAATAATAATTTTCGAGATATATAGGGTCAAACAAAAAGTTTGTAAATATAAATTTTATCTAAGTTTTTCTGTCATAACTTTTAAAGTTTTTAATTAAAATCAGAATTTTTAGGGTTTTTTAATGTAAAATTTAATTTTACATAAAAAAGTATTCTTGAGTTTTTTCAAAAAAACTGATACTTTTCGAGATATATAGGGTCAAACAAAAAGTTTGTAAATATAAATTTAATCTCAGTTTTTCTGTCATAACTTTTAACGTTTTTAATTAAAATAAGATTTTTTGATGTAGAATTTAATATTACACAAAAAAGTATTCTTGAGTTTTTTTAAAAAAATCAATACTTTTCGAGATATATAGGGTCAAACAAAAAGTTTGTAAATATAAATTTAATCTCAGTTTTTCTGTCATTACTTTTAACGTTTTTAATTAAAATAAGATTTTTTGATGTAGAATTTAATATTACACAAAAAAGTATTCTTGAGTTTTTTTAAAAAAATCAATACTTTTCGAGATATATAGGGTCAAACAAAACGTTTGTAAATATAAATTTGATCTCAGTTTTTCTGTGATAACTTTTAACGTTTTTAATTAAAATCAGATTTTTTAATGTTTTTTGATGTAGAATTTAATATTACACAAAAAAGTATTTCTAAGTTTTTTTAAAAAAACTAATACTTTTCGAGATATATAGGGTCAAACAAAAAGTTTGTAAATATCAATTTGATCTTAGTTTTTCTGTCATAACTTTTAACGTTTTTAATTAAAATAAGATTTTTTGATGTAGAATTTAATATTACACAAAAAAGTATTCTTGAGTTTTTTTAAAAAAATCAATACTTTTCGAGATATATAGGGTCAAACAAAAAGTTTGTAAATATAAATTTAATCTCAGTTTTTCTGTCATTACTTTTAACGTTTTTAATTAAAATAAGATTTTTTGATGTAGAATTTAATATTACACAAAAAAGTATTCTTGAGTTTTTTTAAAAAAATCAATACTTTTCGAGATATATAGGGTCAAACAAAACGTTTGTAAATATAAATTTGATCTCAGTTTTTCTGTGATAACTTTTAACGTTTTTAATTAAAATCAGATTTTTTAATGTTTTTTGATGTAGAATTTAATATTACACAAAAAAGTATTTCTAAGTTTTTTTAAAAAAACTAATACTTTTCAAGATATATAGGGTCAAACAAAAAGTTTGTAAATATAAATTTGATCTTAGTTTTTCTGTCATAACTTTTAAAGTTTTTAATTAAAATGAGATTTTTTAATGTTTTTTGATGTAAAATTTAATTTTGCATAAATAAGTATTCCTGAGTTTTTTCAAAAGAACTGATACTTTTCGAGATATACAGGGTCAAACAAAAAGTTTGTAAATATAAATTTAATCTCAGTTTTTCTGTCATTACTTTTAACGTTTTTAATTAAAATAAGATTTTTTGATGTAGAATTTAATATTACACAAAAAAGTATTTCTAAGTTTTTTCAAAAAAACTAATAATTTTCGAGATATATAGGGTCAAACAAAAAGTTTGTAAATATAAATTTGATCTAAGTTTTTCTGTCATAACTTTTAAAGTTTTTAATTTAATTGAGATTTTTTAATGTTTTTTGATGTAAAATTTAATTTTACATAAATAAGTATTCCTGAGTTTTTTCAAAAGAACTGATACTTTTTGAGATATACAGGGTCAAACAAAAAGTTTGTAAATATAAATTTAATCTCAGTTTTTCTGTCAATACTTTTAACGTTTTTAATTAAAATAAGATTTTTTGATGTAGGATTTAATATTACACAAAAAAGTATTCTTGAGTTTTTTTAAAAAAACTAATACTTTTCGAGATATATAGGGTCAAACAAAAAGTTTGTAAATATAAATTTGATCTCAGTTTTTCTGTCATAACTTTTAAAGTTTTTTATTAAAATCAGAATTTTTGGGGTTTTTTAATGTAAAATTTAATTTTACATAAAAAAGTATTCTCGAGTTTTTTCAAAATAACTGATACTTTTCGAGATATATAGGGTCAAACAAAAAGTTTGTAAATATAAATTTAATCTCAGTTTTTCTGTCATAACTTTTAATGTTTTTAATTAAAATCAGATTTTTTAATGTTTTTTGATGTAGAATTTAATATTACACAAAAAAGTATTCCTAAGTTTTTTTAAAAAAACTAATACTTTTTGAGATATATAGGGTCAAACAAAAAGTTTGTAAATATAAATTTGATCTTAGTTTTTCTGTCATAACTTTTAAAGTTTTTAATTAAAATGAGATTTTTTAATGTTTTTTGATGTAAAATTTAATTTTACATAAATAAGTATTCCTGAGTTTTTTCAAAAGAACTGATACTTTTCGAGATATACAGGGTCAAACAAAAAGTTTGTAAATATAAATTTAATCTTAGTTTTTCTGTCATTACTTTTAACGTTTTTAATTAAAATAAGATTTTTTGATGTAGAATTTAATATTACGCAAAAAAGTATTCTTGAGTTTTTTTAAAAAAACTAATACTTTTCTAGATATATAGGGTCAAACAAAAACTGATACTTTTCGAGATATATAGGGTCAAACAAAAAGTTTGTAAATATAAATTTAATCTTAGTTTTTCTGTCATAACTTTTAATGTTTTTAATTAAAATCAGGTTTTTTAATGTTTTTTGATGTAAAATTTAATATTACACAAAAAAGTATTCCTAAGTTTTTTTAAAAAAACTAATACTTTTCGAGATATATAGGGTCAAACAAAAAGTTTGTAAATATAAATTTGATCTTAGTTTTTCTGTCATAACTTTTAAAGTTTTTAATTAAAATGAGATTTTTTAATGTTTTTTGATGTAAAATTTAATTTTACATAAATAAGTATTCCTGAGTTTTTTCAAAAGAACTGATACTTTTCGAGATATACAGGGTCAAACAAAAAGTTTGTAAATATAAATTTAATCTCAGTTTTTCTGTCATTACTTTTAACGTTTTTAATTAAAATAAGATTTTTTGATGTAGAATTTAATATCACACAAAAAAGTATTCTTGAGTTTTTTTAAAAAAACTAATACTTTTCGAGATATATAGGGTCAAACAAAAAGTTTGTAAATATAAATTTGATCTCAGTTTTTCTGTCATAACTTTTAAAGTTTTTTATTAAAATCAGAATTTTTGGGTTTTTTTAATGTAAAATTTAATTTTACATAAAAAAGTATTCTTGAGTTTTTTCAAAAAAACTGATACTTTTCGAGATATATAGGGTCAAACAAAAAGTTTGTAAATATAAATTTATTCTCAGTTTTTCTGTCATAACTTTTAATTTTTTTAATTAAAATAAGATTTTTTAATGTTTTTTGATGTAGAATTTAATTTTACACAAAAAAGTATTTCTAAGTTTTTCCAAAAAAAATAATAATTTTCGAGATATATAGGGTCAAACAAAAAGTTTGTAAATATAAATTTTATCTAAGTTTTTCTGTCATAACTTTTAAAGTTTTTAATTAAAATGAGGTTTTTTAACGTTTTTTGATGTAAAATTTAATTTTACATAAAAAAGTATTTTTGAGTTTTTTCAAAAAAACTGATACTTTTCGAGATATACAGAGTCAAACAAAAAGTTTGTAAATATAAATTCTCAGTTTTTCTGTCATAACTTTTAACGTTTTTAATTAAAATAAGATTTTTTGATGTAGAATTTAATATTACACAAAAAAGTATTCTTGAGTTTTTTTAAAAAAACTAATACTTTTCGAGATATATAGGGTCAAACAAAAAGTTTGTAAATATAAATTTGATCTCAGTTTTTCTGTCATAACTTTTAAGGTTTTTTATTAAAATCAGAATTTTTGGGGTTTTTTAATGTAAAATTTAATTTTACATAAAAAAGTATTCTTGAGTTTTTTCAAAAAAACTGATACTTTTCGAGATATATAGGGTCAAACAAAAAGTTTGTAAATATAAATTTAATCTCAGTTTTTCTGTCATTACTTTTAACGTTTTTAATTAAAATAAGAGGGTTTTTTTAATGTAAAATTTAATTTTACATAAAAAAGTATTCTTGAGTTTTTTCAAAAAAACTGATACTTTTCGAGATATATAGGGTCAAACAAAAAGTTTGTAAATATAAATTTATTCTCAGTTTTTCTGTCATAACTTTTAATTGTTTTAATTAAAATAAGATTTTTTAATGTTTTTTGATGTAGAATTTAATTTTACACAAAAAAGTATTTCTAAGTTTTTCCAAAAAAATAATAATTTTCGAGATATATAGGGTCAAACAAAAAGTTTGTAAATATAAATTTTATCTAAGTTTTTCTGTCATAACTTTTAAAGTTTTTAATTAAAATAAGGTTTTTTAACGTTTTTTGATGTAAAATTTAATTTTACATAAAAAAGTATTTTTGAGTTTTTTCAAAAAAACTGATACTTTTCGAGATATACAGAGTCAAACAAAAAGTTTGTAAATATAAATTCTCAGTTTTTCTGTCATAACTTTTAACGTTTTTAATTAAAATAAGATTTTTTGATGTAGAATTTAATATTACACAAAAAAGTATTCTTGAGTTTTTTTAAAAAAACTAATACTTTTCGAGATATATAGGGTCAAACAAAAAGTTTGTAAATATAAATTTGATCTCAGTTTTTCTGTCATAACTTTTAAAGTTTTTTATTAAAATCAGAATTTTTGGGGTTTTTTAATGTAAAATTTAATTTTACATAAAAAAGTATTCTTGAGTTTTTTCAAAAAAACTGATACTTTTCGAGATATATAGGGTCAAACAAAAAGTTTGTAAATATAAATTTAATCTCAGTTTTTCTGTCATAACTTTTAATGTTTTTAATTAAAATCAGATTTTTTAATGTTTTTTGATGTAGAATTTAATATTACACAAAAAAGTATTCCTAAGTTTTTTTAAAAAAACTAATACTTTTCGAGATATATAGGGTCAAACAAAAAGTTTGTAAATATAAATTTGATCTTAGTTTTTCTGTCATAACTTTTAAAGTTTTTAATTAAAATGAGATTTTTTAATGTTTTTTGATGTAAAATTTAATTTTACACAAGTAAGTATTCCTGAGTTTTTTCAAAAGAACTGATACTTTTCGAGATATACAGGGTCAAACAAAAAGTTTGTAAATATAAATTTAATCTCAGTTTTTCTGTCATTACTTTTAACGTTTTTAATTAAAATAAGATTTTTTGATGTAGAATTTAATATTACACAAAAAAGTATTCCTGAGTTTTTTTAAAAAAACTAATACTTTTCGAGATATATAGGGTCAAACAAAAAGTTTGTAAATATAAATTTGATCTCAGTTTTTCTGTCATAACTTTTAAAGTTTTTTATTAAAATCAGAATTTTTGGGGTTTTTTAATGTAAAATTTAATTTTACATAAAAAAGTATTCTTGAGTTTTTTCAAAAAAACTGATACTTTTCGAGATATATAGGGTCAAACAAAAAGTTTGTAAATATAAATTTAATCTCAGTTTTTCTGTGATAACTTTTAATGTTTTTAATTAAAATCAGATTTTTTAAGGTTTTTTGATGTAGAATTTAATATTACACAAAAAAGTATTCCTAAGTTTTTTTAAAAAAACTAATACTTTTCGAGATATATAGGGTCAAACAAAAAGTTTGTAAATATAAATTTGATCTTAGTTTTTCTGTCATAACTTTTAAAGTTTTTAATTAAAATGAGATTTTTTAATGTTTTTTGATGTAAAATTTAATTTTACACAAGTAAGTATTCCTGAGTTTTTTCAAAAGAACTGATACTTTTCGAGATATACAGGGTCAAACAAAAAGTTTGTAAATATAAATTTAATCTCAGTTTTTCTGTCATTACTTTTAACGTTTTTAATTAAAATAAGATTTTTTGATGTAGAATTTAATATTACACAAAAAAGTATTCTTGAGTTTTTTTAAAAAAACTAATACTTTTCGAGATATATAGGGTCAAACAAAAAGTTTGCAAATATAAATTTGATCTCAGTTTTTCTGTCATAACTTTTAAAGTTTTTTATTAAAATCAGAATTTTTGGGGTTTTTTAATGTAAAATTTAATTTTACATAAAAAAGTATTCTTGAGTTTTTTCAAAAAAACTGATACTTTTCGAGATATATAGGGTCAAACAAAAAGTTTGTAAATATAAATTTAATCTCAGTTTTTCTGTCATAACTTTTAATTTTTTTAATTAAAATAAGATTTTTTAATGTTTTTTGATGTAGAATTTAATTCTACACAAAAAAGTAATTTTAAGTTTTTTCAAAAAAACTAATAATTTTCGAGATATATAGGGTCAAACAAAAAGTTTGTAAATATAAATTTGATCTAAGTTTTTCTGTCATAACTTTTAAAGTTTTTAATTAAAATGAGATTTTTTAATGTTTTTTGATGTAAAATTTAATTTTACATAAATAACTATTCCTAAATTTTTCAAAAGAACTGATACTTTTTTAGATATACAGGGTCAAACAAAAAGTTTGTAAATATAAATTTAATCTCAGTTTTTCTGTCATTACTTTTAACGTTTTTAATTAAAATAAGATTTTTTGATGTAGAATTTAATATTACACAAAAAAGTATTCTTGAGTTTTTTTAAAAAAACTAATACTTTTCGAGATATATAGGGTCAAACAAAAAGTTTGTAAATATAAATTTGATCTCAGTTTTTCTGTCATAACTTTTAAAGTTTTTTATTAAAATCAGAATTTTTGGAGTTTTTTAATGTAAAATTTAATTTTACATAAAAAAGTATTCTTGAGTTTTTTCAAAAAAACTAATAATTTTCGAGATATATAGGGTCAAACAAAAAGTTTGTAAATATAAATTTTATTTCAGTTTTTCTGTCATAACTTTTAATTTTTTAATTAAAATGAGGTTTTTTTAGGTTTTTTGATGTAAAATTTAATTTTACATAAAAAAGTATTCTGGAGTTTTTTCAAAAAAACTGATACTTTTCGAGATATACAGGGTCAAACAAAAAGTTTGTAAATATAAATTTAATCTCAGTTTTTCTGTCATAACTTTTAATTTTTTTAATTAAAATAAGATTTTTTAATGTTTTTTGATGTAGAATTTAATTCTACACAAAAAAGTAATTTTAAGTTTTTTCAAAAAAACTAATAATTTTCGAGATATATAGGGTCAAACAAAAAGTTTGTAAATATAAATTTGATCTAAGTTTTTCTGTCATAACTTTTAAAGTTTTTAATTAAAATGAGATTTTTTAATGTTTTTTGATGTAAAATTTAATTTTACATAAATAACTATTCCTAAATTTTTCAAAAGAACTGATACTTTTTGAGATATACAGGGTCAAACAAAAAGTTTGTAAATATAAATTTAATCTCAGTTTTTCTGTCATTACTTTTAACGTTTTTAATTAAAATAAGATTTTTTGATGTAGAATTTAATATTACACAAAAAAGTATTCTTGAGTTTTTTTAAAAAAACTAATACTTTTCGAGATATATAGGGTCAAACAAAAAGTTTGTAAATATAAATTTGATCTCAGTTTTTCTGTCATAACTTTTAAAGTTTTTTATTAAAATCAGAATTTTTGGAGTTTTTTAATGTAAAATTTAATTTTACATAAAAAAGTATTCTTGAGTTTTTTCAAAAAAACTGATACTTTTCGAGATATATAGGGTCAAACAAAAAGTTTGTAAATATAAATTTAATTTCAGTTTTTCTGTCATAACTTTTAATGTTTTTAATTAAAATCAGATTTTTTAATGTTTTTTGATGTAGAATTTAATATTACAAAAAAAAGTATTTCTAAGTTTTTTTAAAAAAAACTAATACTTTTCGAGATATATAGGGTCAAACAAAAAGTTTGTAAATATAAATTTGATCTTAGTTTTTCTGTCATAACTTTTAAAGTTTTTAAATAAAATGAGATTTTTTAATGTTTTTTGATGTAAAATTTAATTTTACATAAATAAGTATTCCTGAGTTTTTTCAAAAGAACTGATACTTTTCGAGATATACAGGGTCAAACAAAAAGTTTGTAAATATAAATTTAATCTCAGTTTTTCTGTCATTACTTTTAACGTTTTTAATTAAAATAAGATTTTTTGATTTAGAATTTAATATTACACAAAAAAGTATTCTTGAGTTTTTTTAAAAAAACTAATACTTTTCGAGATATATAGGGTCAAACAAAAAGTTTGTAAATATAAATTTAATCTCAGTTTTTCTGTCATAACTTTTAAAGTTTTTTATTAAAATCAGAATTTTTGGGGTTTTTTAATGTAAAATTTAATTTTACATAAAAAAGTATTCTTGAGTTTTTTCAAAAAAACTGATACTTTTCGAGATATATAGGGTCAAACAAAAAGTTTGTAAAAATAAATTTAATCTCAGTTTTTCTGTCATAACTTTTAATTTTTTTAATTAAAATAAGATTTTTTAATGTTTTTTGATGTAGAATTTAATTCTACACAAAAAAAGGAATTTTAAGTTTTTTTAAAAAAACTAATACTTTTCGAGATATATAGGGTCAAACAAAAAGTTTGTAAATATAAATTTGATCTCAGTTTTTCTGTCATAACTTTTAAAGTTTTTTATTAAAATCAGAATTTTTGGGGTTTTTTAATGTAAAATTTAATTTTACATAAAAAAGTATTCTTAAGTTTTTTCAAAAAAACTGATACTTTTCGAGATATATAGGGTCAAACAAAAAGTTTGTAAATATAAATTTATTCTCAGTTTTTCTGTCATAACTTTTAATTTTTTTAATTAAAATAAGATTTGTTAATGTTTTTTGATGTAGAATTTAATTTTACACAAAAAAGTATTTGTAAGTTTTTTCAAAAAAAATAATAATTTTCGAGATATATAGGGTCAAACAAAAAGTTTGTAAATATAAATTTTATCTAAGTTTTTCTGTCATAACTTTTAAAGTTTTTAATTAAAATCAGAATTTTTAGGGTTTTTTAATGTAAAATTTAATTTTACATAAAAAAGTATTCTTGAGTTTTTTCAAAAAAACTGATACTTTTCGAGATATATAGGGTCAAACAAAAAGTTTGTAAATATAAATTTAATCTCAGTTTTTCTGTCATAACTTTTAACGTTTTTAATTAAAATAAGATTTTTTGATGTAGAATTTAATATTACACAAAAAAGTATTCTTGAGTTTTTTTAAAAAAATCAATACTTTTCGAGATATATAGGGTCAAACAAAAAGTTTGTAAATATAAATTTAATCTCAGTTTTTCTGTCATTACTTTTAACGTTTTTAATTAAAATAAGATTTTTTGATGTAGAATTTAATATTACACAAAAAAGTATTCTTGAGTTTTTTTAAAAAAATCAATACTTTTCGAGATATATAGGGTCAAACAAAACGTTTGTAAATATAAATTTGATCTCAGTTTTTCTGTGATAACTTTTAACGTTTTTAATTAAAATCAGATTTTTTAATGTTTTTTGATGTAGAATTTAATATTACACAAAAAAGTATTTCTAAGTTTTTTTAAAAAAACTAATACTTTTCGAGATATATAGGGTCAAACAAAAAGTTTGTAAATATCAATTTGATCTTAGTTTTTCTGTCATAACTTTTAACGTTTTTAATTAAAATAAGATTTTTTGATGTAGAATTTAATATTACACAAAAAAGTATTCTTGAGTTTTTTTAAAAAAATCAATACTTTTCGAGATATATAGGGTCAAACAAAAAGTTTGTAAATATAAATTTAATCTCAGTTTTTCTGTCATTACTTTTAACGTTTTTAATTAAAATAAGATTTTTTGATGTAGAATTTAATATTACACAAAAAAGTATTCTTGAGTTTTTTTAAAAAAATCAATACTTTTCGAGATATATAGGGTCAAACAAAACGTTTGTAAATATAAATTTGATCTCAGTTTTTCTGTGATAACTTTTAACGTTTTTAATTAAAATCAGATTTTTTAATGTTTTTTGATGTAGAATTTAATATTACACAAAAAAGTATTTCTAAGTTTTTTTAAAAAAACTAATACTTTTCGAGATATATAGGGTCAAACAAAAAGTTTGTAAATATAAATTTGATCTTAGTTTTTCTGTCATAACTTTTAAAGTTTTTAATTAAAATGAGATTTTTTAATGTTTTTTGATGTAAAATTTAATTTTACATAAATAAGTATTCCTGAGTTTTTTCAAAAAAACTGATACTTTTTGAGATATACAGGGTCAAACAAAAAGTTTGTAAATATAAATTTAATCTCAGTTTTTCTGTCATTACTTTTAACGTTTTTAATTAAAATAAGATTTTTTGATGTAGAATTTAATATTACACAAAAAAGTATTTCTAAGTTTTTTCAAAAAAACTAATAATTTTCGAGATATATAGGGTCAAACAAAAAGTTTGTAAATATAAATTTGATCTAAGTTTTTCTGTCATAACTTTTAAAGTTTTTAATTTAATTGAGATTTTTTAATGTTTTTTGATGTAAAATTTAATTTTACATAAATAAGTATTCCTGAGTTTTTTCAAAAAAACTGATACTTTTTGAGATATACAGGGTCAAACAAAAAGTTTGTAAATATAAATTTAATCTCTGTTTTTCTGTCAATACTTTTAACGTTTTTAATTAAAATAAGATTTTTTGATGTAGGATTTAATATTACACAAAAAAGTATTCTTGAGTTTTTTTAAAAAAACTAATACTTTTCGAGATATATAGGGTCAAACAAAAAGTTTGTAAATATAAATTTGATCTCAGTTTTTCTGTCATAACTTTTAAAGTTTTTTATTAAAATCAGAATTTTTGGGGTTTTTTAATGTAAAATTTAATTTTACATAAAAAAGTATTCACGAGTTTTTTCAAAATAACTGATACTTTTCGAGATATATAGGGTCAAACAAAAAGTTTGTAAATATAAATTTAATCTCAGTTTTTCTGTCATAACTTTTAATGTTTTTAATTAAAATCAGATTTTTTAATGTTTTTTGATGTAGAATTTAATATTACACAAAAAAGTATTCCTAAGTTTTTTTAAAAAAACTAATACTTTTTGAGATATATAGGGTCAAACAAAAAGTTTGTAACTATAAATTTGATCTTAGTTTTTCTGTCATAACTTTTAAAGTTTTTAATTAAAATTAGATTTTTTAATGTTTTTTGATGTAAAATTTAATTTTACATAAATAAGTATTCCTGAGTTTTTTCAAAAGAACTGATACTTTTCGAGATATACAGGGTCAAACAAAAAGTTTGTAAATATAAATTTAATCTTAGTTTTTCTGTCATTACTTTTAACGTTTTTAATTAAAATAAGATTTTTTGATGTAGAATTTAATATTACGCAAAAAAGTATTCTTGAGTTTTTTTAAAAAAACTAATACTTTTCTAGATATATAGGGTCAAACAAAAACTGATACTTTTCGAGATATATAGGGTCAAACAAAAAGTTTGTAAATATAAATTTAATCTTAGTTTTTCTGTCATAACTTTTAATGTTTTTAATTAAAATCAGGTTTTTTAATGTTTTTTGATGTAAAATTTAATATTACACAAAAAAGTATTCCTAAGTTTTTTTAAAAAAACTAATACTTTTCGAGATATATAGGGTCAAACAAAAAGTTTGTAAATATAAATTTGATCTTAGTTTTTCTGTCATAACTTTTAAAGTTTTTAATTAAAATGAGATTTTTTAATGTTTTTTGATGTAAAATTTAATTTTACATAAATAAGTATTCCTGAGTTTTTTCAAAAGAACTGATACTTTTCGAGATATACAGGGTCAAACAAAAAGTTTGTAAATATAAATTTAATCTCAGTTTTTCTGTCATTACTTTTAACGTTTTTAATTAAAATAAGATTTTTTGATGTAGAATTTAATATCACACAAAAAAGTATTCTTGAGTTTTTTTAAAAAAACTAATACTTTTCGAGATATATAGGGTCAAACAAAAAGTTTGTAAATATAAATTTGATCTCAGTTTTTCTGTCATAACTTTTAAAGTTTTTTATTAAAATCAGAATTTTTGGGTTTTTTTAATGTAAAATTTAATTTTACATAAAAAAGTATTCTTGAGTTTTTTCAAAAAAACTGATACTTTTCGAGATATATAGGGTCAAACAAAAAGTTTGTAAATATAAATTTATTCTCAGTTTTTCTGTCATAACTTTTAATTGTTTTAATTAAAATAAGATTTTTTAATGTTTTTTGATGTAGAATTTAATTTTACACAAAAAAGTATTTCTAAGTTTTTCCAAAAAAAATAATAATTTTCGAGATATATAGGGTCAAACAAAAAGTTTGTAAATATAAATTTTATCTAAGTTTTTCTGTCATAACTTTTAAAGTTTTTAATTAAAATGAGGTTTTTTAACGTTTTTTGATGTAAAATTTAATTTTACATAAAAAAGTATTTTTGAGTTTTTTCAAAAAAACTGATACTTTTCGAGATATACAGAGTCAAACAAAAAGTTTGTAAATATAAATTCTCAGTTTTTCTGTCATAACTTTTAACGTTTTTAATTAAAATAAGATTTTTTGATGTAGAATTTAATATTACACAAAAAAGTATTCTTGAGTTTTTTTAAAAAAACTAATACTTTTCGAGATATATAGGGTCAAACAAAAAGTTTGTAAATATAAATTTGATCTCAGTTTTTCTGTCATAACTTTTAAGGTTTTTTATTAAAATCAGAATTTTTGGGGTTTTTTAATGTAAAATTTAATTTTACATAAAAAAGTATTCTTGAGTTTTTTCAAAAAAACTGATACTTTTCGAGATATATAGGGTCAAACAAAAAGTTTGTAAATATAAATTTAATCTCAGTTTTTCTGTCATTACTTTTAACGTTTTTAATTAAAATAAGAGGGTTTTTTTAATGTAAAATTTAATTTTACATAAAAAAGTATTCTTGAGTTTTTTTAAAAAAACTGATACTTTTCGAGATATATAGGGTCAAACAAAAAGTTTGTAAATATAAATTTATTCTCAGTTTTTCTGTCATAACTTTTAATTGTTTTAATTAAAATAAGATTTTTTAATGTTTTTTGATGTAGAATTTAATTTTACACAAAAAAGTATTTCTAAGTTTTTCCAAAAAAATAATAATTTTCGAGATATATAGGGTCAAACAAAAAGTTTGTAAATATAAATTTTATCTAAGTTTTTCTGTCATAACTTTTAAAGTTTTTAATTAAAATAAGGGTTTTTAACGTTTTTTGATGTAAAATTTAATTTTACATAAAAAAGTATTTTTGAGTTTTTTCAAAAAAACTGATACTTTTCGAGATATACAGAGTCAAACAAAAAGTTTGTAAATATAAATTCTCAGTTTTTCTGTCATAACTTTTAACGTTTTTAATTAAAATAAGATTTTTTGATGTAGAATTTAATATTACACAAAAAAGTATTCTTGAGTTTTTTTAAAAAAACTAATACTTTTCGAGATATATAGGGTCAAACAAAAAGTTTGTAAATATAAATTTGATCTCAGTTTTTCTGTCATAACTTTTAAAGTTTTTTATTAAAATCAGAATTTTTGGGGTTTTTTAATGTAAAATTTAATTTTACATAAAAAAGTATTCTTGAGTTTTTTCAAAAAAACTGATACTTTTCGAGATATATAGGGTCAAACAAAAAGTTTGTAAATATAAATTTAATCTCAGTTTTTCTGTCATAACTTTTAATGTTTTTAATTAAAATCAGATTTTTTAATGTTTTTTGATGTAGAATTTAATATTACACAAAAAAGTATTCCTAAGTTTTTTTAAAAAAACTAATACTTTTCGAGATATATAGGGTCAAACAAAAAGTTTGTAAATATAAATTTGATCTTAGTTTTTCTGTCATAACTTTTAAAGTTTTTAATTAAAATGAGATTTTTTAATGTTTTTTGATGTAAAATTTAATTTTACACAAGTAAGTATTCCTGAGTTTTTTCAAAAGAACTGATACTTTTCGAGATATACAGGGTCAAACAAAAAGTTTGTAAATATAAATTTAATCTCAGTTTTTCTGTCATTACTTTTAACGTTTTTAATTAAAATAAGATTTTTTGATGTAGAATTTAATATTACACAAAAAAGTATTCCTGAGTTTTTTTAAAAAAACTAATACTTTTCGAGATATATAGGGTCAAACAAAAAGTTTGTAAATATAAATTTGATCTCAGTTTTTCTGTCATAACTTTTAAAGTTTTTTATTAAAATCAGAATTTTTGGGGTTTTTTAATGTAAAATTTAATTTTACATAAAAAAGTATTCTTGAGTTTTTTCAAAAAAACTGATACTTTTCGAGATATTTAGGGTCAAACAAAAAGTTTGTAAATATAAATTTAATCTCAGTTTTTCTGTGATAACTTTTAATGTTTTTAATTAAAATCAGATTTTTTAAGGTTTTTTGATGTAGAATTTAATATTACACAAAAAAGTATTCCTAAGTTTTTTTAAAAAAACTAATACTTTTCGAGATATATAGGGTCAAACAAAAAGTTTGTAAATATAAATTTGATCTTAGTTTTTCTGTCATAACTTTTAAAGTTTTTAATTAAAATGAGATTTTTTAATGTTTTTTTATGTAAAATTTAATTTTACATAAATAAGTATTCCTGAGTTTTTTCAAAAGAACTGATACTTTTAGAGATATACAGGGTCAAACAAAAAGTTTGTAAATATAAATTTAATCTCAGTTTTTCTGTCATTACTTTTAACGTTTTTAATTAAAATAAGATTTTTTGATGTAGAATTTAATATTACACAAAAAAGTATTCTTGAGTTTTTTTAAAAAAACTAATACTTTTCGAGATATATAGGGTCAAACAAAAAGTTTGCAAATATAAATTTGATCTCAGTTTTTCTGTCATAACTTTTAAAGTTTTTTATTAAAATCAGAATTTTTGGGGTTTTTTAATGTAAAATTTAATTTTACATAAAAAAGTATTCTTGAGTTTTTTCAAAAAAACTGATACTTTTCGAGATATATAGGGTCAAACAAAAAGTTTGTAAATATAAATTTAATCTCAGTTTTTCTGTCATAACTTTTAATTTTTTTAATTAAAATAAGATTTTTTAATGTTTTTTGATGTAGAATTTAATTCTACACAAAAAAGTAATTTTAAGTTTTTTCAAAAAAACTAATAATTTTCGAGATATATAGGGTCAAACAAAAAGTGTGTAAATATAAATTTGATCTAAGTTTTTCTGTCATAACTTTTAAAGTTTTTAATTAAAATGAGATTTTTTAATGTTTTTTGATGTAAAATTTAATTTTACATAAATAACTAATTCTAAATTTTTCAAAAGAACTGATACTTTTTTAGATATACAGGGTCAAACAAAAAGTTTGTAAATATAAATTTAATCTCAGTTTTTCTGTCATTACTTTTAACGTTTTTAATTAAAATAAGATTTTTTGATGTAGAATTTAATATTACACAAAAAAGTATTCTTGAGTTTTTTTAAAAAAACTAATACTTTTCGAGATATATAGGGTCAAACAAAAAGTTTGTAAATATAAATTTGATCTCAGTTTTTCTGTCATAACTTTTAAAGTTTTTTATTAAAATCAGAATTTTTGGAGTTTTTTAATGTAAAATTTAATTTTACATAAAAAAGTATTCTTGAGTTTTTTCAAAAAAACTAATAATTTTCGAGATATATAGGGTCAAACAAAAAGTTTGTAAATATAAATTTTATTTCAGTTTTTCTGTCATAACTTTTAATTTTTTAATTAAAATGAGGTTTTTTTAGGTTTTTTGATGTAAAATTTAATTTTACATAAAAAAGTATTCTGGAGTTTTTTCAAAAAAACTGATACTTTTCGAGATATACAGGGTCAAACAAAAAGTTTGTAAATATAAATTCTCAGTTTTTCTGTCATAACTTTTAACGTTTTTAATTAAAATAAGATTTTTTGATGTAGAATTTAATATTACACAAAAAAGTATTCTTGAGTTTTTTCAAAAAAACTAATACTTTTCTAGATATATAGGGTCAAACAAAAAGTTTGTAAATATAAATTTGATCTCAGTTTTTCTGTCATAACTTTTAAAGTTTTTTATTAAAATCAGAATTTATGGGGTTTTTTCAAGTAAAATTTAATTTTACATAAAAAAGTATTCTTGAGTTTTTTCAAAAAAACTGATACTTTTCGAGATATATAGGGTCAAACAAAAAGTTTGTAAATATAAATTTAATCTCAGTTTTTCTGTCATAACTTTTAATTTTTTTAATTAAAATAAGATTTTTTAATGTTTTTTGATGTAGAATTTAATTTTACACAAAAAAGTATTTTTAAGTTTTTTCAAAAAAACTAATAATTTTCGAGATATATAGGGTCAAACAAAAAGTTTGTAAATATAAATTTTATCTAAGTTTTTCTGTCATAACTTTTAAAGTTTTTAATTACAATGAGGTTTTTTAACGTTTTTTGATGTAAAATTTAATTTTACATAAAAAAGTATTCTTGAGTTTTTTCGAAAAAACTGATACTTTTCGAGATATACAGGGTCAAACAAAAAGTGTGTAAATATAAATTTAATCTCAGTTTTTCTGTCATAACTTTTAATTTTTTGAATTAGAATAAGATTTTTTAATGTTTTTTGATGTAGAATTTAATTCTACACAAAAAAGTAATTTTAAGTTTTTTCAAAAAAACTAATAATTTTCGAGATATATAGGGTCAAACAAAAAGTTTGTAAATATAAATTTAATCTCAGTTTTTCTGTCATTACTTTTAACGTTTTTAATTAAAATAAGATTTTTTGATGTAGAATTTAATATTACACAAAAAAGTATTCTTGAGTTTTTTTAAAAAAACTAATACTTTTCGAGATATATAGGGTCAAACAAAAAGTTTGTAAATATAAATTTGATCTCAGTTTTTCTGTCATAACTTTTAAAGTTTTTTATTAAAATCAGAATTTTTGGAGTTTTTTAATGTAAAATTTAATTTTACATAAAAAAGTATTCGTGAGTTTTTTCAAAAAAACTAATAATTTTCGAGATATATAGGGTCAAACAAAAAGTTTGTAAATATAAATTTTATTTCAGTTTTTCTGTCATAACTTTTAATTTTTTAATTAAAATAAGGTTTTTTTAGGTTTTTTGATGTAAAATTTAATTTTACATAAAAAAGTATTCTGGAGTTTTTTCAAAAAAACTGATACTTTTCGAGATATACAGGGTCAAACAAAAAGTTTGTAAATATAAATTCTCAGTTTTTCTGTCATAACTTTTAACGTTTTTAATTAAAATAAGATTTTTTGATGTAGAATTTAATATTACACAAAAAAGTATTCTTGAGTTTTTTCAAAAAAACTAATACTTTTCTAGATATATAGGGTCAAACAAAAAGTTTGTAAATATAAATTTGATCTCAGTTTTTCTGTCATAACTTTTAAAGTTTTTTATTAAAATCAGAATTTATGGGGTTTTTTCAAGTAAAATTTAATTTTACATAAAAAAGTATTCTTGAGTTTTTTCAAAAAAACTGATACTTTTCGAGATATATAGGGTCAAACAAAAAGTTTGTAAATATAAATTTAATCTCAGTTTTTCTGTCATAACTTTTAATTTTTTTAATTAAAATAAGATTTTTTAATGTTTTTTGATGTAGAATTTAATTTTACACAAAAAAGTATTTTTAAGTTTTTTCAAAAAAACTAATAATTTTCGAGATATATAGGGTCAAACAAAAAGTTTGTAAATATAAATTTTATCTAAGTTTTTCTGTCATAACTTTTAAAGTTTTTAATTACAATGAGGTTTTTTAACGTTTTTTGATGTAAAATTTAATTTTACATAAAAAAGTATTCTTGAGTTTTTTCAAAAAAACTAATACTTTTCGAGATATACAGGGTCAAACAAAAAGTGTGTAAATATAAATTTAATCTCAGTTTTTCTGTCATAACTTTTAATTTTTTGAATTAGAATAAGATTTTTTAATGTTTTTTGATGTAGAATTTAATTCTACACAAAAAAGTAATTTTAAGTTTTTTCAAAAAAACTAATAATTTTCGAGATATATAGGGTCAAACAAAAAGTTTGTAAATATAAATTTTATCTAAGTTTTTCTGTCATAACTTTTAAAGTTTTTAATTACAATGCGGTTTTTTAACGTTTTTTGATGTAAAATTTAATTTTACATAAAAAAGTATTCTTGAGTTTTTTCAAAAAAACTGATACTTTTCGAGATATACAGGGTCAAACAAAAAGTGTGTAAATATAAATTCTCAGTTTTTCTGTCATAACTTTTAACGTTTTTAATTAAAATAAGATTTTTTGATGTAGAATTTAATATTACACAAAAATGTATTCTTGAGTTTTTTTAAAAAAACTAATACTTTTCGAGATATATAGGGTCAAACAAAAAGTTTGTAAATATAAATTTGATCTTAGTTTTTCTGTCATAACTTTTAAAGTTTTTAATTAAAATGAGATTTTTTAACGTTTTTTGATGTAAAATTTAATTTTACATAAAAAAGTATTCTTGAGTTTTTTCAAAAAAACTGATACTTTTCGAGATATACAGGG
The DNA here is from genome assembly GCA_964028335.1 of Altica lythri. Lineage (NCBI taxonomy): Eukaryota > Metazoa > Arthropoda > Insecta > Coleoptera > Chrysomelidae > Altica > Altica lythri. The sequence goes on from CAXIIO010001191.1 coordinate 996,068, forward strand.
TCAAACAAAAAGTGTGTAAATATAAATTTAATCTCAGTTTTTCTGTCATTGCTTTTAACGTTTTTAATTAAAATAAGATTTTTTGATGTAGAATTTAATATTACACAAAAAAGTATTCTTGAGTTTTTTTAAAAAAACTAATACTTTTCGAGATATATAGGGTCAAACAAAAAGTTTGTAAATATAAATTTGATCTCAGTTTTTCTGTCATAACTTTTAAAGTTTTTTATTAAAATCAGAATTTTTGGAGTTTTTTAATGTAAAATTTAATTTTACATAAAAAAGTATTCTTGAGTTTTTTCAAAAAAACTGATACTTTTCGAGATATATAGGGTCAAACAAAAAGTTTGTAAATATAAATTTAATTTCAGTTTTTCTGTCATAACTTTTAATGTTTTTAATTAAAATCAGATTTTTTAATGTTTTTTGATGTAGAATTTAATATTACAAAAAAAAGTATTCCTAAGTTTTTTTAAAAAAAACTAATACTTTTCGAGATATATAGGGTCAAACAAAAAGTTTGTAAATATAAATTTGATCTTAGTTTTTCTGTCATAACTTTTAAAGTTTTTAAATAAAATGAGATTTGTTAATGTTTTTTGATGTAAAATTTAATTTTACATAAATAAGTATTCCTGAGTTTTTTCAAAAGAACTGATATTTTTCGAGATATACAGGGTCAAACAAAAAGTTTGTAAATATAAATTTAATCTCAGTTTTTCTGTCATTACTTTTAACGTTTTTAATTAAAATAAGATTTTTTGATTTAGAATTTAATATTACACAAAAAAGTATTCTTGAGTTTTTTTAAAAAAACTAATACTTTTCGAGATATATAGGGTCAAACAAAAAGTTTGTAAATATAAATTTAATCTCAGTTTTTCTGTCATAACTTTTAAAGTTTTTTATTAAAATCAGAATTTTTGGGGTTTTTTAATGTAAAATTTAATTTTACATAAAAAAGTATTCTTGAGTTTTTTCAAAAAAACTGATACTTTTCGAGATATATAGGGTCAAACAAAAAGTTTGTAAAAATAAATTTAATCTCAGTTTTTCTGTCATAACTTTTAATTTTTTTAATTAAAATAAGATTTTTTAATGTTTTTTGATGTAGAATTTAATTCTACACAAAAAAGTAATTTTAAGTTTTTTTAAAAAAACTAATACTTTTCGAGATATATAGGGTCAAACAAAAAGTTTGTAAATATAAATTTGATCTCAGTTTTTCTGTCATAACTTTTAAAGTTTTTTATTAAAATCAGAATTTTTGGGGTTTTTTAATGTAGAATTTAATTTTACATAAAAAAGTATTCTTGAGTTTTTTCAAAAAAACTGATACTTTTCGAGATATATAGGGTCAAACAAAAAGTTTGTAAATATAAATTTATTCTCAGTTTTTCTGTCATAACTTTTAATTTTTTTAATTAAAATAAGATTTGTTAATGTTTTTTGATGTAGAATTTAATTTTACACAAAAAAGTATTTGTAAGTTTTTTCAAAAAAAATAATAATTTTCGAGATATATAGGGTCAAACAAAAAGTTTGTAAATATAAATTTTATCTAAGTTTTTCTGTCATAACTTTTAAAGTTTTTAATTAAAATCAGAATTTTTAGGGTTTTTTAATGTAAAATTTAATTTTACATAAAAATATATTCTTGAGTTTTTTCAAAAAAACTGATACTTTTCGAGATATATAGGGTCAAACAAAAAGTTTGTAAATATAAATTTAATCTCAGTTTTTCTGTCATAACTTTTAATGTTTTTAATTAAAATCAGATTTTTTAATGTTTTTTGATGTAGAATTTAATATTACACAAAAACGTATTCCTAAGTTTTTTTAAAAAAACTAATACTTTTCGAGATATATAGGGTCAAACAAAAAGTTTGTAAATATCAATTTGATCTTAGTTTTTCTGTCATAACTTTTAACGTTTTTAATTAAAATAAGATTTTTTGATGTAGAATTTAATATTACACAAAAAAGTATTCTTGAGTTTTTTTAAAAAAATCAATACTTTTCGAGATATATAGGGTCAAACAAAAAGTTTGTAAATATAAATTTAATCTCAGTTTTTCTGTCATTACTTTTAACGTTTTTAATTAAAATAAGATTTTTTGATGTAGAATTTAATATTACACAAAAAAGTATTCTTGAGTTTTTTTAAAAAAATCAATACTTTTCGAGATATATAGGGTCAAACAAAACGTTTGTAAATATAAATTTGATCTCAGTTTTTCTGTGATAACTTTTAACGTTTTTAATTAAAATCAGATTTTTTAATGTTTTTTGATGTAGAATTTAATATTACACAAAAAAGTATTTCTAAGTTTTTTTAAAAAAACTAATACTTTTCGAGATATATAGGGTCAAACAAAAAGTTTGTAAATATAAATTTGATCTTAGTTTTTCTGTCATAACTTTTAAAGTTTTTAATTAAAATGAGATTTTTTAATGTTTTTTGATGTAAAATTTAATTTTGCATAAATAAGTATTCCTGAGTTTTTTCAAAAGAACTGATACTTTTCGAGATATACAGGGTCAAACAAAAAGTTTGTAAATATAAATTTAATCTCAGTTTTTCTGTCATTACTTTTAACGTTTTTAATTAAAATAAGATTTTTTGATGTAGAATTTAATATTACACAAAAAAGTATTTCTAAGTTTTTTCAAAAATACTAATAATTTTCGAGATATATAGGGTCAAACAAAAAGTTTGTAAATATAAATTTGATCTAAGTTTTTCTGTCATAACTTTTAAAGTTTTTAATTTAATTGAGATTTTTTAATGTTTTTTGATGTAAAATTTAATTTTACATAAATAAGTATTCCTGAGTTTTTTCAAAAGAACTGATACTTTTTGAGATATACAGGGTCAAACAAAAAGTTTGTAAATATAAATTTAATCTCAGTTTTTCTGTCAATACTTTTAACGTTTTTAATTAAAATAAGATTTTTTGATGTAGGATTTAATATTACACAAAAAAGTATTCTTGAGTTTTTTTAAAAAAACTAATACTTTTCGAGATATATAGGGTCAAACAAAAAGTTTGTAAATATAAATTTGATCTCAGTTTTTCTGTCATAACTTTTAATGTTTTTAATTAAAATCAGATTTTTTAATGTTTTTTGATGTAGAATTTAATATTACACAAAAAAGTATTCCTAAGTTTTTTTAAAAAACTAATACTTTTTGAGATATATAGGGTCAAACAAAAAGTTTGTAAATATAAATTTGATCTTAGTTTTTCTGTCATAACTTTTAAAGTTTTTAATTAAAATGAGATTTTTTAATGTTTTTTGATGTAAAATTTAATTTTACATAAATAAGTATTCCTGAGTTTTTTCAAAAGAACTGATACTTTTCGAGATATACAGGGTCAAACAAAAAGTTTGTAAATATAAATTTAATCTCAGTTTTTCTGTCATTACTTTTAACGTTTTTAATTAAAATAAGATTTTTTGATGTAGAATTTAATATTACACAAAAAAGTATTCTTGAGTTTTTTTAAAAAAACTAATACTTTTCGAGATATATAGGGTCAAACAAAAAGTTTGCAAATATAAATTTGATCTCAGTTTTTCTGTCATAACTTTTAAAGTTTTTTATTAAAATCAGAATTTTTGGGGTTTTTTAATGTAAAATTTAATTTTACATAAAAAAGTATTCTTGAGTTTTTTCAAAAAAACTGATACTTTTCGAGATATATAGGGTCAAACAAAAAGTTTGTAAATATAAATTTAATCTCAGTTTTTCTTTCATAACTTTTAATGTTTTTAATTAAAATCAGATTTTTTAATGTTTTTTTATGTAGAATTTAATATTACACAAAAAAGTATTCCTAAGTTTTTTTAAAAAAACTAATACTTTTCGAGATATATAGGGTCAAACAAAAAGTTTGTAAATATAAATTTGATCTTAGTTTTTCTGTCATAACTTTTAAAGTTTTTAATTAAAATGAGATTTTTTTATGTTTTTTGATGTAAAATTTAATTTTACACAAGTAAGTATACCTGAGTTTTTTCAAAAGAACTGATACTTTTCGAGATATACAGGGTCAAACAAAAAGTTTGTAAATATAAATTTAATCTCAGTTTTTCTGTCATTACTTTTAACGTTTTTAATTAAAATAAGATTTTTTGATGTAGAATTTAATATTACACAAAAAAGTATTCCTGAGTTTTTTTAAAAAAACAAATACTTTTCGAGATATATAGGGTCAAACAAAAAGTTTGTAAATATAAATTTGATCTCAGTTTTTCTGTCATAACTTTTAAAGTTTTTTATTAAAATCAGAATTTTTGGGGTTTTTTAATGTAAAATTTAATTTTACATAAAAAAGTATTCTTGAGTTTTTTCAAAAAAACTGATACTTTTCGAGATATATAGGGTCAAACAAAAAGTTTGTAAATATAAATTTAATCTCAGTTTTTCTGTCATAACTTTTAATTTTTTTAATTAAAATAAGATTTTTTAATGTTTTTTGATGTAGAATTTAATTCTACACAAAAAAGTAATTTTAAGTTTTTTCAGAAAAACTAATAATTTTCAAGATATATAGGGTCAAACAAAAAGTTTGTAAATATAAATTTGATCTAAGTTTTTCTGTCATAACTTTTAAAGTTTTTAATTAAAATGAGATTTTTTAATGTTTTTTGATGTAAAATTTAATTTTACATAAATAACTATTCCTAAATTTTTCAAAAGAACTGATACTTTTTGAGATATACAGGGTCAAACAAAAAGTTTGTAAATATAAATTTAATCTCAGTTTTTCTGTCATTACTTTTAACGTTTTTAATTAAAATAAGATTTTTTGATGTAGAATTTAATATTACACAAAAAAGTATTCCTGAGTTTTTTTAAAAAAACTAATACTTTTCGAGATATATAGGGTCAAACAAAAAGTTTGTAAATATAAATTTGATCTCAGTTTTTCTGTCATAACTTTTAAAGTTTTTTATTAAAATCAGAATTTTTGGAGTTTTTTAATGTAAAATTTAATTTTACATAAAAAAGTATTCTTGAGTTTTTTCAAAAAAACTGATACTTTTCGAGATATATAGGGTCAAACAAAAAGTTTGTAAATATAAATTTAATTTCAGTTTTTCTGTCATAACTTTTAATGTTTTTAATTAAAATCAGATTTTTTTATGTTTTTTGATGTAGAATTTAATATTACAAAAAAAAGTATTCCTAAGTTTTTTTAAAAAAACTAATACTTTTCGAGATATATAGGGTCAAACAAAAAGTTTGTAAATATAAATTTGATCTTAGTTTTTCTGTCATAACTTTTAAAGTTTTTAAATAAAATGAGATTTTTTAATGTTTTTTGATGTAAAATTTAATTTTACATAAATAAGTATTCCTGAGTTTTTTCAAAAGAACTGATACTTTTCGAGATATACAGGGTCAAACAAAAAGTTTGTAAATATAAATTTAATCTCAGTTTTTCTATCATTACTTTTAACGTTTTTAATTAAAATAAGATTTTTTGATTTAGAATTTAATATTACACAAAAAAGTATTCTTGAGTTTTTTTAAAAAAACTAATACTTTTCGAGATATATAGGGTCAAACAAAAAGTTTGTAAATATAAATTTGATCTCAGTTTTTCTGTCATAACTTTTAAAGTTTTTTATTAAAATCAGAATTTTTGGGGTTTTAATGTAAAATTTAATTTTACATAAAAAAGTATTCTTGAGTTTTTTCAAAAAAACTGATACTTTTCGAGATATATAGGGTCAAACAAAAAGTTTGTAAATATAAATTTAATCTCAGTTTTTCTGTGATAACTTTTAATGTTTTTAATTAAAATCAGATTTTTTAAGGTTTTTTGATGTAGAATTTAATATTACACAAAAAAGTATTCCTAAGTTTTTTTAAAAAAACTAATTCTTTTCGAGATATATAGGGTCAAACAAAAAGTTTGTAAATATAAATTTGATCTCAGTTTTTCTGTCATAACTTTTAAAGTTTTTTATTAAAATCAGAATTTTTGGGGTTTTTTAATGTAAAATTTAATTTTACATAAAAAAGTATTCTTGAGTTTTTTCAAAAAAACTGATACTTTTCGAGATATATAGGGTCAAACAAAAAGTTTGTAAATATAAATTTAATCTCAGTTTTTCTGTCATAACTTTTAATGTTTTTAATTAAAATCAGATTTTTTAATGTTTTTTATGTAGAATTTAATATTACACAAAAAAGTATTCCTAAGTTTTTTTAAAAAAACTAATACTTTTCGAGATATATAGGGTCAAACAAAAAGTTTGTAAATATAAATTTGATCTTAGTTTTTCTGTCATAACTTTTAAAGTTTTTAATTAAAATGAGATTTTTTAATGTTTTTTGATGTAAAATTTAATTTTACACAAGTAAGTATACCTGAGTTTTTTCAAAAGAACTGATACTTTTCGAGATATACAGGGTCAAACAAAAAGTTTGTAAATATAAATTTAATCTCAGTTTTTCTGTCATTACTTTTAACGTTTTTAATTAAAATAAGATTTTTTGATGTAGAATTTAATATTACACAAAAAAGTATTCCTGAGTTTTTTTAAAAAAACAAATACTTTTCGAGATATATAGGGTCAAACAAAAAGTTTGTAAATATAAATTTGATCTCAGTTTTTCTGTCATAACTTTTAAAGTTTTTTATTAAAATCAGAATTTTTGGGGTTTTTTAATGTAAAATTTAATTTTACATAAAAAAGTATTCTTGAGTTTTTTCAAAAAAACTGATACTTTTCGAGATATATAGGGTCAAACAAAAAGTTTGTAAATATAAATTTAATCTCAGTTTTTCTGTCATAACTTTTAATTTTTTTAATTAAAATAAGATTTTTTAATGTTTTTTGATGTAGAATTTAATTCTACACAAAAAAGTAATTTTAAGTTTTTTCAAAAAAACTAATAATTTTCAAGATATATAGGGTCAAACAAAAAGTTTGTAAATATAAATTTGATCTAAGTTTTTCTGTCATAACTTTTAAAGTTTTTAATTAAAATGAGATTTTTTAATGTTTTTTGATGTAAAATTTAATTTTACATAAATAACTATTCCTAAATTTTTCAAAAGAACTGATACTTTTTGAGATATACAGGGTCAAACAAAAAGTTTGTAAATATAAATTTAATCTCAGTTTTTCTGTCATTACTTTTAACGTTTTTAATTAAAATAAGATTTTTTGATGTAGAATTTAATATTACACAAAAAAGTATTCTTGAGTTTTTTTAAAAAAACTAATACTTTTCGAGATATATAGGGTCAAACAAAAAGTTTGTAAATATAAATTTGATCTCAGTTTTTCTGTCATAACTTTTAAAGTTTTTTATTAAAATCAGAATTTTTGGAGTTTTTTAATGTAAAATTTAATTTTACATAAAAAAGTATTCTTGAGTTTTTTCAAAAAAACTGATACTTTTCGAGATATATAGGGTCAAACAAAAAGTTTGTAAATATAAATTTAATTTCAGTTTTTCTGTCATAACTTTTAATGTTTTTAATTAAAATCAGATTTTTTTATGTTTTTTGATGTAGAATTTAATATTACAAAAAAAAGTATTCCTAAGTTTTTTTAAAAAAACTAATACTTTTCGAGATATATAGGGTCAAACAAAAAGTTTGTAAATATAAATTTGATCTTAGTTTTTCTGTCATAACTTTTAAAGTTTTTAAATAAAATGAGATTTTTTAATGTTTTTTGATGTAAAATTTAATTTTACATAAATAAGTATTCCTGAGTTTTTTCAAAAGAACTGATACTTTTCGAGATATACAGGGTCAAACAAAAAGTTTGTAAATATAAATTTAATCTCAGTTTTTCTATCATTACTTTTAACGTTTTTAATTAAAATAAGATTTTTTGATTTAGAATTTAATATTACACAAAAAAGTATTCTTGAGTTTTTTTAAAAAAACTAATACTTTTCGAGATATATAGGGTCAAACAAAAAGTTTGTAAATATAAATTTGATCTCAGTTTTTCTGTCATAACTTTTAAAGTTTTTTATTAAAATCAGAATTTTTGGAGTTTTTTAATGTAAAATTTAATTTTACATAAAAAAGTATTCTTGAGTTTTTTCAAAAAAACTGATACTTTTCGAGATATATAGGGTCAAACAAAAAGTTTGTAAATATAAATTTGATCTTAGTTTTTCTGTCATAACTTTTAAAGTTTTTAATTAAAATGAGATTTTTTAATGTTTTTTGATGTAAAATTTAATTTTGCATAAATAAGTATTCCTGAGTTTTTTCAAAAGAACTGATACTTTTCGAGATATACAGGGTCAAACAAAAAGTTTGTAAATATAAATTTAATCTCAGTTTTTCTGTCATTACTTTTAACGTTTTTAATTAAAATAAGATTTTTTGATGTAGAATTTAATATTACACAAAAAAGTATTTCTAAGTTTTTTCAAAAATACTAATAATTTTCGAGATATATAGGGTCAAACAAAAAGTTTGTAAATATAAATTTGATCTAAGTTTTTCTGTCATAACTTTTAAAGTTTTTAATTTAATTGAGATTTTTTAATGTTTTTTGATGTAAAATTTAATTTTACATAAATAAGTATTCCTGAGTTTTTTCAAAAGAACTGATACTTTTTGAGATATACAGGGTCAAACAAAAAGTTTGTAAATATAAATTTAATCTCAGTTTTTCTGTCAATACTTTTAACGTTTTTAATTAAAATAAGATTTTTTGATGTAGGATTTAATATTACACAAAAAAGTATTCTTGAGTTTTTTTAAAAAAACTAATACTTTTCGAGATATATAGGGTCAAACAAAAAGTTTGTAAATATAAATTTGATCTCAGTTTTTCTGTCATAACTTTTAATGTTTTTAATTAAAATCAGATTTTTTAATGTTTTTTGATGTAGAATTTAATATTACACAAAAAAGTATTCCTAAGTTTTTTTAAAAAACTAATACTTTTTGAGATATATAGGGTCAAACAAAAAGTTTGTAAATATAAATTTGATCTTAGTTTTTCTGTCATAACTTTTAAAGTTTTTAATTAAAATGAGATTTTTTAATGTTTTTTGATGTAAAATTTAATTTTACATAAATAAGTATTCCTGAGTTTTTTCAAAAGAACTGATACTTTTCGAGATATACAGGGTCAAACAAAAAGTTTGTAAATATAAATTTAATCTCAGTTTTTCTGTCATTACTTTTAACGTTTTTAATTAAAATAAGATTTTTTGATGTAGAATTTAATATTACACAAAAAAGTATTCTTGAGTTTTTTTAAAAAAACTAATACTTTTCGAGATATATAGGGTCAAACAAAAAGTTTGCAAATATAAATTTGATCTCAGTTTTTCTGTCATAACTTTTAAAGTTTTTTATTAAAATCAGAATTTTTGGGGTTTTTTAATGTAAAATTTAATTTTACATAAAAAAGTATTCTTGAGTTTTTTCAAAAAAACTGATACTTTTCGAGATATATAGGGTCAAACAAAAAGTTTGTAAATATAAATTTAATCTCAGTTTTTCTTTCATAACTTTTAATGTTTTTAATTAAAATCAGATTTTTTAATGTTTTTTTATGTAGAATTTAATATTACACAAAAAAGTATTCCTAAGTTTTTTTAAAAAAACTAATACTTTTCGAGATATATAGGGTCAAACAAAAAGTTTGTAAATATAAATTTGATCTTAGTTTTTCTGTCATAACTTTTAAAGTTTTTAATTAAAATGAGATTTTTTTATGTTTTTTGATGTAAAATTTAATTTTACACAAGTAAGTATACCTGAGTTTTTTCAAAAGAACTGATACTTTTCGAGATATACAGGGTCAAACAAAAAGTTTGTAAATATAAATTTAATCTCAGTTTTTCTGTCATTACTTTTAACGTTTTTAATTAAAATAAGATTTTTTGATGTAGAATTTAATATTACACAAAAAAGTATTCCTGAGTTTTTTTAAAAAAACAAATACTTTTCGAGATATATAGGGTCAAACAAAAAGTTTGTAAATATAAATTTGATCTCAGTTTTTCTGTCATAACTTTTAAAGTTTTTTATTAAAATCAGAATTTTTGGGGTTTTTTAATGTAAAATTTAATAAAAAGTATTCTTGAGTTTTTTCAAAAAAACTGATACTTTTCGAGATATATAGGGTCAAACAAAAAAATTGTAAATATAAATTTAATCTCAGTTTTTCTGTCATAACTTTTAATTTTTTTAATTAAAATAAGATTTTTTAATGTTTTTTGATGTAGAATTTAATTCTACACAAAAAAGTAATTTTAAGTTTTTTCAAAAAAACTAATAATTTTCAAGATATATAGGGTCAAACAAAAAGTTTGTAAATATAAATTTGATCTAAGTTTTTCTGTCATAACTTTTAAAGTTTTTAATTAAAATGAGATTTTTTAATGTTTTTTGATGTAAAATTTAATTTTACATAAATAACTATTCCTAAATTTTTCAAAAGAACTGATACTTTTTGAGATATACAGGGTCAAACAAAAAGTTTGTAAATATAAATTTAATCTCAGTTTTTCTGTCATTACTTTTAACGTTTTTAATTAAAATAAGATTTTTTGATGTAGAATTTAATATTACACAAAAAAGTATTCTTGAGTTTTTTTAAAAAAACTAATACTTTTCGAGATATATAGGGTCAAACAAAAAGTTTGTAAATATAAATTTGATCTCAGTTTTTCTGTCATAACTTTTAAAGTTTTTTATTAAAATCAGAATTTTTGGAGTTTTTTAATGTAAAATTTAATTTTACATAAAAAAGTATTCTTGAGTTTTTTCAAAAAAACTGATACTTTTCGAGATATATAGGGTCAAACAAAAAGTTTGTAAATATAAATTTAATTTCAGTTTTTCTGTCATAACTTTTAATGTTTTTAATTAAAATCAGATTTTTTTATGTTTTTTGATGTAGAATTTAATATTACAAAAAAAAGTATTCCTAAGTTTTTTTAAAAAAACTAATACTTTTCGAGATATATAGGGTCAAACAAAAAGTTTGTAAATATAAATTTGATCTTAGTTTTTCTGTCATAACTTTTAAAGTTTTTAAATAAAATGAGATTTTTTAATGTTTTTTGATGTAAAATTTAATTTTACATAAATAAGTATTCCTGAGTTTTTTCAAAAGAACTGATACTTTTCGAGATATACAGGGTCAAACAAAAAGTTTGTAAATATAAATTTAATCTCAGTTTTTCTATCATTACTTTTAACGTTTTTAATTAAAATAAGATTTTTTGATTTAGAATTTAATATTACACAAAAAAGTATTCTTGAGTTTTTTTAAAAAAACTAATACTTTTCGAGATATATAGGGTCAAACAAAAAGTTTGTAAATATAAATTTGATCTCAGTTTTTCTGTCATAACTTTTAAAGTTTTTTATTAAAATCAGAATTTTTGGGGTTTTAATGTAAAATTTAATTTTACATAAAAAAGTATTCTTGAGTTTTTTCAAAAAAACTGATACTTTTCGAGATATATAGGGTCAAACAAAAAGTTTGTAAATATAAATTTAATCTCAGTTTTTCTGTGATAACTTTTAATGTTTTTAATTAAAATCAGATTTTTTAAGGTTTTTTGATGTAGAATTTAATATTACACAAAAAAGTATTCCTAAGTTTTTTTAAAAAAACTAATACTTTTCGAGATATATAGGGTCAAACAAAAAGTTTGTAAATATAAATTTGATCTCAGTTTTTCTGTCATAACTTTTAAAGTTTTTTATTAAAATCAGAATTTTTGGGGTTTTTTAATGTAAAATTTAATTTTACATAAAAAAGTATTCTTGAGTTTTTTCAAAAAAACTGATACTTTTCGAGATATATAGGGTCAAACAAAAAGTTTGTAAATATAAATTTAATCTCAGTTTTTCTGTCATAACTTTTAATGTTTTTAATTAAAATCAGATTTTTTAATGTTTTTTTATGTAGAATTTAATATTACACAAAAAAGTATTCCTAAGTTTTTTTAAAAAAACTAATACTTTTCGAGATATATAGGGTCAAACAAAAAGTTTGTAAATATAAATTTGATCTTAGTTTTTCTGTCATAACTTTTAAAGTTTTTAATTAAAATGAGATTTTTTAATGTTTTTTGATGTAAAATTTAATTTTACACAAGTAAGTATACCTGAGTTTTTTCAAAAGAACTGATACTTTTCGAGATATACAGGGTCAAACAAAAAGTTTGTAAATATAAATTTAATCTCAGTTTTTCTGTCATTACTTTTAACGTTTTTAATTAAAATAAGATTTTTTGATGTAGAATTTAATATTACACAAAAAAGTATTCCTGAGTTTTTTTAAAAAAACAAATACTTTTCGAGATATATAGGGTCAAACAAAAAGTTTGTAAATATAAATTTGATCTCAGTTTTTCTGTCATAACTTTTAAAGTTTTTTATTAAAATCAGAATTTTTGGGGTTTTTTAATGTAAAATTTAATTTTACATAAAAAAGTATTCCTGAGTTTTTTCAAAAAAACTGATACTTTTCGAGATATATAGGGTCAAACAAAAAGTTTGTAAATATAAATTTAATCTCAGTTTTTCTGTCATAACTTTTAATTTTTTTAATTAAAATAAGATTTTTTAATGTTTTTTGATGTAGAATTTAATTCTACACAAAAAAGTAATTTTAAGTTTTTTCAAAAAAACTAATAATTTTCAAGATATATAGGGTCAAACAAAAAGTTTGTAAATATAAATTTGATCTAAGTTTTTCTGTCATAACTTTTAAAGTTTTTAATTAAAATGAGATTTTTTAATGTTTTTTGATGTAAAATTTAATTTTACATAAATAACTATTCCTAAATTTTTCAAAAGAACTGATACTTTTTGAGATATACAGGGTCAAACAAAAAGTTTGTAAATATAAATTTAATCTCAGTTTTTTTGTCATTACTTTTAACGTTTTTAATTAAAATAAGATTTTTTGATGTAGAATTTAATATTACACAAAAAAGTATTCTTGAGTTTTTTTAAAAAAACTAATACTTTTCGAGATATATAGGGTCAAACAAAAAGTTTGTAAATATAAATTTGATCTCAGTTTTTCTGTCATAACTTTTAAAGTTTTTTATTAAAATCAGAATTTTTGGAGTTTTTTAATGTAAAATTTAATTTTACATAAAAAAGTATTCTTGAGTTTTTTCAAAAAAACTGATACTTTTCGAGATATATAGGGTCAAACAAAAAGTTTGTAAATATAAATTTAATTTCAGTTTTTCTGTCATAACTTTTAATGTTTTTAATTAAAATCAGATTTTTTTATGTTTTTTGATGTAGAATTTAATATTACAAAAAAAAGTATTCCTAAGTTTTTTTAAAAAAACTAATACTTTTCGAGATATATAGGGTCAAACAAAAAGTTTGTAAATATAAATTTGATCTTAGTTTTTCTGTCATAACTTTTAAAGTTTTTAAATAAAATGAGATTTTTTAATGTTTTTTGATGTAAAATTTAATTTTACATAAATAAGTATTCCTGAGTTTTTTCAAAAGAACTGATACTTTTCGAGATATACAGGGTCAAACAAAAAGTTTGTAAATATAAATTTAATCTCAGTTTTTCTATCATTACTTTTAACGTTTTTAATTAAAATAAGATTTTTTGATTTAGAATTTAATATTACACAAAAAAGTATTCTTGAGTTTTTTTAAAAAAACTAATACTTTTCGAGATATATAGGGTCAAACAAAAAGTTTGTAAATATAAATTTAATCTCAGTTTTTCTGTCATAACTTTTAAAGTTTTTTATTAAAATCAGAATTTTTGGGGTTTTTTAATGTAAAATTTAATTTTACATAAAAAAGTATTCTCGAGTTTTTTCAAAAAAACTGATACTTTTCGAGATATATAGGGTCAAACAAAAAGTTTGTAAATATAAATTTAATCTCAGTTTTTCTGTCATAACTTTTAATTTTTTTAATTAAAATAAGATTTTTTAATGTTTTTTGATGTAGAATTTAATTCTACACAAAAAAGTAATTTTAAGTTTTTTTAAAAAAACTAATAATTTTCGAGATATATAGGGTCAAACAAAAAGTTTGTAAATATAAATTTGATCTAAGTTTTTCTGTCATAACTTTTAAAGTTTTTAATTAAAATGAGATTTTTTAATGTTTTTTGATGTAAAATTTAATTTTACATAAATAACTATTCCTAAATTTTTCAAAAGAACTGATACTTTTTGAGATATACAGGGTCAAACAAAAAGTTTGTAAATATAAATTTAATCTCAGTTTTTCTGTCATTACTTTTAACGTTTTTAATTAAAATAAGATTTTTTGATGTATAATTTAATATTACACAAAAAAGTATTCTTGAGTTTTTTTAAAAAAACTAATACTTTTCGAGATATATAGGGTCAAACAAAAAGTTTGTAAATATAAATTTGATCTCAGTTTTTTTGTCATAACTTTTAAAGTTTTTTATTAAAATCAGAATTTTTGGAGTTTTTTAATGTAAAATTTAATTTTACATAAAAAAGTATTCTTGAGTTTTTTTAAAAAAACTGATACTTTTCGAGATATATAGGGTCAAACAAAAAGTTTGTAAATATAAATTTAATTTCAGTTTTTCTGTCATAACTTTTAATGTTTTTAATTAAAATCAGATTTTTTAATGTTTTTTGATGTAGAATTTAATATTACAAAAAAAAGTATTCCTAAGTTTTTTTAAAAAAAACTAATACTTTTCGAGATATATAGGGTCAAACAAAAAGTTTGTAAATATAAATTTGATCTTAGTTTTTCTGTCATAACTTTTAAAGTTTTTAAATAAAATGAGATTTGTTAATGTTTTTTGATGTAAAATTTAATTTTACATAAATAAGTATTCCTGAGTTTTTTCAAAAGAACTGATACTTTTCGAGATATACAGGGTCAAACAAAAAGTTTGTAAATATAAATTTAATCTCAGTTTTTCTGTCATTACTTTTAACGTTTTTAATTAAAATAAGATTTTTTGATTTAGAATTTAATATTACACAAAAAAGTATTCTTGAGTTTTTTTAAAAAAACTAATACTTTTCGAGATATATAGGGTCAAACAAAAAGTTTGTAAATATAAATTTAATCTCAGTTTTTCTGTCATAACTTTTAAAGTTTTTTATTAAAATCAGAATTTTTGGGGTTTTTTAATGTAAAATTTAATTTTACATAAAAAAGTATTCTTGAGTTTTTTCAAAAAAACTGATACTTTTCGAGATATATAGGGTCAAACAAAAAGTTTGTAAAAATAAATTTAATCTCAGTTTTTCTGTCATAACTTTTAATTTTTTTAATTAAAATAAGATTTTTTAATGTTTTTTGATGTAGAATTTAATTCTACACAAAAAAGTAATTTTAAGTTTTTTTAAAAAAACTAATACTTTTCGAGATATATAGGGTCAAACAAAAAGTTTGTAAATATAAATTTGATCTCAGTTTTTCTGTCATAACTTTTAAAGTTTTTTATTAAAATCAGAATTTTTGGGGTTTTTTAATGTAAAATTTAATTTTACATAAAAAAGTATTCTTGAGTTTTTTCAAAAAAACTGATACTTTTCGAGATATATAGGGTCAAACAAAAAGTTTGTAAATATAAATTTATTCTCAGTTTTTCTGTCATAACTTTTAATTTTTTTAATTAAAATAAGATTTGTTAATGTTTTTTGATGTAGAATTTAATTTTACACAAAAAAGTATTTGTAAGTTTTTTCAAAAAAAATAATAATTTTCGAGATATATAGGGTCAAACAAAAAGTTTGTAAATATAAATTTTATCTAAGTTTTTCTGTCATAACTTTTAAAGTTTTTAATTAAAATCAGAATTTTTAGGGTTTTTTAATGTAAAATTTAATTTTACATAAAAAAGTATTCTTGAGTTTTTTCAAAAAAACTGATACTTTTCGAGATATATAGGGTCAAACAAAAAGTTTGTAAATATAAATTTAATCTCAGTTTTTCTGTCATAACTTTTAATGTTTTTAATTAAAATCAGATTTTTTAATGTTTTTTGATGAAGAATTTAATATTACACAAAAACGTATTCCTAAGTTTTTTTAAAAAAACTAATACTTTTCGAGATATATAGGGTCAAACAAAAAGTTTGTAAATATCAATTTGATCTTAGTTTTTCTGTCATAACTTTTAACGTTTTTAATTAAAATAAGATTTTTTGATGTAGAATTTAATATTACACAAAAAAGTATTCTTGAGTTTTTTTAAAAAAATCAATACTTTTCGAGATATATAGGGTCAAACAAAAAGTTTGTAAATATAAATTTAATCTCAGTTTTTCTGTCATTACTTTTAACGTTTTTAATTAAAATAAGATTTTTTGATGTAGAATTTAATATTACACAAAAAAGTATTCTTGAGTTTTTTTAAAAAAATCAATACTTTTCGAGATATATAGGGTCAAACAAAACGTTTGTAAATATAAATTTGATCTCAGTTTTTCTGTGATAACTTTTAACGTTTTTAATTAAAATCAGATTTTTTAATGTTTTTTGATGTAGAATTTAATATTACACAAAAAAGTATTTCTAAGTTTTTTTAAAAAAACTAATACTTTTCGAGATATATAGGGTCAAACAAAAAGTTTGTAAATATAAATTTGATCTTAGTTTTTCTGTTATAACTTTTAAAGTTTGTAATTAAAATGAGATTTTTTAATGTTTTTTGATGTAAAATTTAATTTTGCATAAATAAGTATTCCTGAGTTTTTTCAAAAGAACTGATACTTTTCGAGATATACAGGGTCAAACAAAAAGTTTGTAAATATAAATTTAATCTCAGTTTTTCTGTCATTACTTTTAACGTTTTTAATTAAAATAAGATTTTTTGATGTAGAATTTAATATTACACAAAAAAGTATTTCTAAGTTTTTTCAAAAATACTAATAATTTTCGAGATATATAGGGTCAAACAAAAAGTTTGTAAATATAAATTTGATCTAAGTTTTTCTGTCATAACTTTTAAAGTTTTTAATTTAATTGAGATTTTTTAATGTTTTTTGATGTAAAATTTAATTTTACATAAATAAGTATTCCTGAGTTTTTTCAAAAGAACTGATACTTTTTGAGATATACAGGGTCAAACAAAAAGTTTGTAAATATAAATTTAATCTCAGTTTTTCTGTCAATACTTTTAACGTTTTTAATTAAAATAAGATTTTTTGATGTAGGATTTAATATTACACAAAAAAGTATTCTTGAGTTTTTTTAAAAAAACTAATACTTTTCGAGATATATAGGGTCAAACAAAAAGTTTGTAAATATAAATTTGATCTCAGTTTTTCTGTCATAACTTTTAATGTTTTTAATTAAAATCAGATTTTTTAATGTTTTTTGATGTAGAATTTAATATTACACAAAAAAGTATTCCTAAGTTTTTTTAAAAAACTAATACTTTTTGAGATATATAGGGTCAAACAAAAAGTTTGTAAATATAAATTTGATCTTAGTTTTTCTGTCATAACTTTTAAAGTTTTTAATTAAAATGAGATTTTTTAATGTTTTTTGATGTAAAATTTAATTTTACATAAATAAGTATTCCTGAGTTTTTTCAAAAGAACTGATACTTTTCGAGATATACAGGGTCAAACAAAAAGTTTGTAAATATAAATTTAATCTCAGTTTTTCTGTCATTACTTTTAACGTTTTTAATTAAAATAAGATTTTTTGATGTAGAATTTAATATTACACAAAAAAGTATTCTTGAGTTTTTTTAAAAAAACTAATACTTTTCGAGATATATAGGGTCAAACAAAAAGTTTGCAAATATAAATTTGATCTCAGTTTTTCTGTCATAACTTTTAAAGTTTTTTATTAAAATCAGAATTTTTGGGGTTTTTTAATGTAAAATTTAATTTTACATAAAAAAGTATTCTTGAGTTTTTTCAAAAAAACTGATACTTTTGGAGATATATAGGGTCAAACAAAAAGTTTGTAAATATAAATTTAATCTCAGTTTTTCTGTCATAACTTTTAATTTTTTTAATTAAAATAAGATTTTTTAATGTTTTTTGATGTAGAATTTAATTCTACACAAAAAAGTAATTTTAAGTTTTTTCAAAAAAACTAATAATTTTCGAGATATATAGGGTCAAACAAAAAGTTTGTAAATATAAATTTGATCTAAGTTTTTCTGTCATAACTTTTAAAGTTTTTAATTAAAATGAGATTTTTTAATGTTTTTTGATGTAAAATTTAATTTTACATAAATAACTATTCCTAAATTTTTCAAAAGAACTGATACTTTTTGAGATATACAGGGTCAAACAAAAAGTTTGTAAATATAAATTTAATCTCAGTTTTTCTGTCATTACTTTTAACGTTTTTAATTAAAATAAGATTTTTTGATGTAGAATTTAATATTACACAAAAAAGTATTCTTGAGTTTTTTTAAAAAAACTAATACTTTTCGAGATATATAGGGTCAAACAAAAAGTTTGTAAATATAAATTTGATCTCAGTTTTTCTGTCATAACTTTTAAAGTTTTTTATTAAAATCAGAATTTTTGGGGTTTTTTAATGTAAAATTTAATTTTACATAAAAAAGTATTCTTGAGTTTTTTCAAAAAAACTGATACTTTTCGAGATATATAGGGTCAAACAAAAAGTTTGTAAATATAAATTTAATCTCAGTTTTTCTGTCATAACTTTTAATGTTTTTAATTAAAATCAGATTTTTTAATGTTTTTTGATGTAGAATTTAATATTACACAAAAAAGTATTCCTAAGTTTTTTTAAAAAAACTAATACTTTTCGAGATATATAGGGTCAAACAAAAAGTTTGTAAATATAAATTTGATCTTAGTTTTTCTGTCATAACTTTTAAAGTTTTTAATTAAAATGAGATTTTTTAATGTTTTTTGATGTAAAATTTAATTTTACACAAGTAAGTATTCCTGAGTTTTTTCAAAAGAACTGATACTTTTCGAGATATACAGGGTCAAACAAAAAGTTTGTAAATATAAATTTAATCTCAGTTTTTCTGTCATTACTTTTAACGTTTTTAATTAAAATAAGATTTTTTGATGTAGAATTTAATATTACACAAAAAAGTATTCCTGAGTTTTTTTAAAAAAACAAATACTTTTCGAGATATATAGGGTCAAACAAAAAGTTTGTAAATATAAATTTGATCTCAGTTTTTCTGTCATAACTTTTAAAGTTTTTTATTAAAATCAGAATTTTTGGGGTTTTTTAATGTAAAATTTAATTTTACATAAAAAAGTATTCTTGAGTTTTTTCAAAAAAACTGATACTTTTCGAGATATATAGGGTCAAACAAAAAGTTTGTAAATATAAATTTAATCTCAGTTTTTCTGTGATAACTTTTAATGTTTTTAATTAAAATCAGATTTTTTAAGGTTTTTTGATGTAGAATTTAATATTACACAAAAAAGTATTCCTAAGTTTTTTTAAAAAAACTAATACTTTTCGAGATATATAGGGTCAAACAAAAAGTTTGTAAATATAAATTTGATCTCAGTTTTTCTGTCATAACTTTTAAAGTTTTTTATTAAAATCAGAATTTTTGGGGTTTTTTAATGTAAAATTTAATTTTACATAAAAAAGTATTCTTGAGTTTTTTCAAAAAAACTGATACTTTTCGAGATATATAGGGTCAAACAAAAAGTTTGTAAATATAAATTTAATCTCAGTTTTTCTGTCATAACTTTTAATGTTTTTAATTAAAATCAGATTTTTTTATGTTTTTTGATGTAGAATTTAATATTACACAAAAAAGTATTCCTGAGTTTTTTTAAAAAAACAAATACTTTTCGAGATATATAGGGTCAAACAAAAAGTTTGTAAATATAAATTTGATCTCAGTTTTTCTGTCATAACTTTTAAAGTTTTTTATTAAAATCAGAATTTTTGGGGTTTTTTAATGTAAAATTTAATTTTACATAAAAAAGTATTCTTGAGTTTTTTCAAAAAAACTGATACTTTTCGAGATATATAGGGTCAAACAAAAAGTTTGTAAATATAAATTTAATCTCAGTTTTTCTGTCATAACTTTTAATTTTTTTAATTAAAATAAGATTTTTTAATGTTTTTTGATGTAGAATTTAATTCTACACAAAAAAGTAATTTTAAGTTTTTTCAAAAAAACTAATAATTTTCGAGATATATAGGGTCAAACAAAAAGTTTGTAAATATAAATTTGATCTAAGTTTTTCTGTCATAACTTTTAAAGTTTTTAATTAAAATGAGATTTTTTAATGTTTTTTGATGTAAAATTTAATTTTACATAAATAACTATTCCTAAATTTTTCAAAAGAACTGATACTTTTTGAGATATACAGGGTCAAACAAAAAGTTTGTAAATATAAATTTAATCTCAGTTTTTCTGTCATTACTTTTAACGTTTTTAATTAAAATAAGATTTTTTGATGTAGAATTTAATATTACACAAAAAAGTATTCTTGAGTTTTTTTAAAAAAACTAATACTTTTCGAGATATATAGGGTCAAACAAAAAGTTTGTAAATATAAATTTGATCTCAGTTTTTCTGTCATAACTTTTAAAGTTTTTTATTAAAATCAGAATTTTTGGAGTTTTTTAATGTAAAATTTAATTTTACATAAAAAAGTATTTTTGAGTTTTTTCAAAAAAACTGATACTTTTCGAGATATATAGGGTCAAACAAAAAGTTTGTAAATATAAATTTAATTTCAGTTTTTCTGTCATAACTTTTAATGTTTTTAATTAAAATCAGATTTTTTTATGTTTTTTGATGTAGAATTTAATATTACAAAAAAAAGTATTCCTAAGTTTTTTTAAAAAAACTAATACTTTTCGAGATATATAGGGTCAAACAAAAAGTTTGTAAATATAAATTTGATCTTAGTTTTTCTGTCATAACTTTTAAAGTTTTTAAATAAAATGAGATTTTTTAATGTTTTTTGATGTAAAATTTAATTTTACATAAATAAGTATTCCTGAGTTTTTTCAAAAGAACTGATACTTTTCGAGATATACAGGGTCAAACAAAAAGTTTGTAAATATAAATTTAATCTCAGTTTGTCTATCATTACTTTTAACGTTTTTAATTAAAATAAGATTTTTTGATTTAGAATTTAATATTACACAAAAAAGTATTCTTGAGTTTTTTTAAAAAAACTAATACTTTTCGAGATATATAGGGTCAAACAAAAAGTTTGTAAATATAAATTTAATCTCAGTTTTTCTGTCATAACTTTTAAAGTTTTTTATTAAAATCAGAATTTTTGGGGTTTTTTAATGTAAAATTTAATTTTACATAAAAAAGTATTCTTGAGTTTTTTCAAAAAAACTGATACTTTTCGAGATATATAGGGTCAAACAAAAAGTTTGTAAATATAAATTTAATCTCAGTTTTTCTGTCATAACTTTTAATTTTTTGAATTAAAATAAGATTTTTTAATGTTTTTTGATGTAGAATTTAATTCTACACAAAAAAGTAATTTTAAGTTTTTTCAAAAAAACTAATAATTTTCGAGATATATAGGGTCAAACAAAAAGTTTGTAAATATAAATTTGATCTAAGTTTTTCTGTCATAACTTTTAAAGTTTTTAATTAAAATGAGATTTTTTAATGTTTTTTGATGTAAAATTTAATTTTACATAAATAACTATTCCTAAATTTTTCAAAAGAACTGATACTTTTTGAGATATACAGGGTCAAACAAAAAGTTTGTAAATATAAATTTAATCTCAGTTTTTCTGTCATAACTTTTAATTTTTTTAATTAAAATAAGATTTTTTAATGTTTTTTCATGTAGAATTTAATTCTACACAAAAAAGTAATTTTAAGTTTTTTCAAAAAAACTAATAATTTTCGAGATATATAGGGTCAAACAAAAAGTTTGTAAATATAAATTTGATCTAAGTTTTTCTGTCATAACTTTTAAAGTTTTTAATTAAAATGAGATTTTTTAATGTTTTTTGATGTAAAATTTAATTTTACATAAATAAGTATTCCTGAGTTTTTTCAAAAGAACTGATACTTTTCGAGATATACAGGGTCAAACAAAAAGTTTGTAAATATAAATTTAATTTCAGTTTTTCTGTCATTACTTTTAACGTTTTTAATTAAAATAAGATTTTTTGATTTAGAATTTAATATTACACAAAAAGTATTCTTGAGTTTTTTTAAAAAAACTAATACTTTTCGAGATATATAGGGTCAAACAAAAAGTTTGTAAAAATAAATTTAATCTCAGTTTTTCTGTCATAACTTTTAATTTTTTTAATTAAAATAAGATTTTTTAATGTTTTTTGATGTAGAATTTAATTCTACACAAAAAAAGGAATTTTAAGTTTTTTTAAAAAAACTAATACTTTTCGAGATATATAGGGTCAAACAAAAAGTTTGTAAATATAAATTTGATCTCAGTTTTTCTGTCATAACTTTTAAAGTTTTTTATTAAAATCAGAATTTTTGGGGTTTTTTAATGTAAAATTTAATTTTACATAAAAAAGTATTCTTAAGTTTTTTCAAAAAAACTGATACTTTTCGAGATATATAGGGTCAAACAAAAAGTTTGTAAATATAAATTTATTCTCAGTTTTTCTGTCATAACTTTTAATTTTTTTAATTAAAATAAGATTTGTTAATGTTTTTTGATGTAGAATTTAATTTTACACAAAAAAGTATTTGTAAGTTTTTTCAAAAAAAATAATAATTTTCGAGATATATAGGGTCAAACAAAAAGTTTGTAAATATAAATTTTATCTAAGTTTTTCTGTCATAACTTTTAAAGTTTTTAATTAAAATCAGAATTTTTAGGGTTTTTTAATGTAAAATTTAATTTTACATAAAAAAGTATTCTTGAGTTTTTTCAAAAAAACTGATACTTTTCGAGATATATAGGGTCAAACAAAAAGTTTGTAAATATAAATTTAATCTCAGTTTTTCTGTCATAACTTTTAACGTTTTTAATTAAAATAAGATTTTTTGATGTAGAATTTAATATTACACAAAAAAGTATTCTTGAGTTTTTTTAAAAAAATCAATACTTTTCGAGATATATAGGGTCAAACAAAAAGTTTGTAAATATAAATTTAATCTCAGTTTTTCTGTCATTACTTTTAACGTTTTTAATTAAAATAAGATTTTTTGATGTAGAATTTAATATTACACAAAAAAGTATTCTTGAGTTTTTTTAAAAAAATCAATACTTTTCGAGATATATAGGGTCAAACAAAACGTTTGTAAATATAAATTTGATCTCAGTTTTTCTGTGATAACTTTTAACGTTTTTAATTAAAATCAGATTTTTTAATGTTTTTTGATGTAGAATTTAATATTACACAAAAAAGTATTTCTAAGTTTTTTTAAAAAAACTAATACTTTTCGAGATATATAGGGTCAAACAAAAAGTTTGTAAATATCAATTTGATCTTAGTTTTTCTGTCATAACTTTTAACGTTTTTAATTAAAATAAGATTTTTTGATGTAGAATTTAATATTACACAAAAAAGTATTCTTGAGTTTTTTTAAAAAATCAATACTTTTCGAGATATATAGGGTCAAACAAAAAGTTTGTAAATATAAATTTAATCTCAGTTTTTCTGTCATTACTTTTAACGTTTTTAATTAAAATAAGATTTTTTGATGTAGAATTTAATATTACACAAAAAAGTATTCTTGAGTTTTTTTAAAAAAATCAATACTTTTCGAGATATATAGGGTCAAACAAAACGTTTGTAAATATAAATTTGATCTCAGTTTTTCTGTGATAACTTTTAACGTTTTTAATTAAAATCAGATTTTTTAATGTTTTTTGATGTAGAATTTAATATTACACAAAAAAGTATTTCTAAGTTTTTTTAAAAAAACTAATACTTTTCGAGATATATAGGGTCAAACAAAAAGTTTGTAAATATAAATTTGATCTTAGTTTTTCTGTCATAACTTTTAAAGTTTTTAATTAAAATGAGATTTTTTAATGTTTTTTGATGTAAAATTTAATTTTGCATAAATAAGTATTCCTGAGTTTTTTCAAAAGAACTGATACTTTTCGAGATATACAGGGTCAAACAAAAAGTTTGTAAATATAAATTTAATCTCAGTTTTTCTGTCATTACTTTTAACGTTTTTAATTAAAATAAGATTTTTTGATGTAGAATTTAATATTACACAAAAAAGTATTTCTAAGTTTTTTCAAAAAAACTAATAATTTTCGAGATATATAGGGTCAAACAAAAAGTTTGTAAATATAAATTTGATCTAAGTTTTTCTGTCATAACTTTTAAAGTTTTTAATTTAATTGAGATTTTTTAATGTTTTTTGATGTAAAATTTAATTTTACATAAATAAGTATTCCTGAGTTTTTTCAAAAGAACTGATACTTTTTGAGATATACAGGGTCAAACAAAAAGTTTGTAAATATAAATTTAATCTCAGTTTTTCTGTCAATACTTTTAACGTTTTTAATTAAAATAAGATTTTTTGATGTAGGATTTAATATTACACAAAAAAGTATTCTTGAGTTTTTTTAAAAAAACTAATACTTTTCGAGATATATAGGGTCAAACAAAAAGTTTGTAAATATAAATTTGATCTCAGTTTTTCTGTCATAACTTTTAAAGTTTTTTATTAAAATCAGAATTTTTGGGGTTTTTTAATGTAAAATTTAATTTTACATAAAAAAGTATTCTCGAGTTTTTTCAAAATAACTGATACTTTTCGAGATATATAGGGTCAAACAAAAAGTTTGTAAATATAAATTTAATCTCAGTTTTTCTGTCATAACTTTTAATGTTTTTAATTAAAATCAGATTTTTTAATGTTTTTTGATGTAGAATTTAATATTACACAAAAAAGTATTCCTAAGTTTTTTTAAAAAAACTAATACTTTTTGAGATATATAGGGTCAAACAAAAAGTTTGTAAATATAAATTTGATCTTAGTTTTTCTGTCATAACTTTTAAAGTTTTTAATTAAAATGAGATTTTTTAATGTTTTTTGATGTAAAATTTAATTTTACATAAATAAGTATTCCTGAGTTTTTTCAAAAGAACTGATACTTTTCGAGATATACAGGGTCAAACAAAAAGTTTGTAAATATAAATTTAATCTCAGTTTTTCTGTCAATACTTTTAACGTTTTTAATTAAAATAAGATTTTTTGATGTAGGATTTAATATTACACAAAAAAGTATTCTTGAGTTTTTTTAAAAAAACTAATACTTTTCGAGATATATAGGGTCAAACAAAAAGTTTGTAAATATAAATTTGATCTCAGTTTTTCTGTCATAACTTTTAAAGTTTTTTATTAAAATCAGAATTTTTGGGGTTTTTTAATGTAAAATTTAATTTTACATAAAAAAGTATTCTCGAGTTTTTTCAAAATAACTGATACTTTTCGAGATATATAGGGTCAAACAAAAAGTTTGTAAATATAAATTTAATCTCAGTTTTTCTGTCATAACTTTTAATGTTTTTAATTAAAATCAGATTTTTTAATGTTTTTTGATGTAGAATTTAATATTACACAAAAAAGTATTCCTAAGTTTTTTTAAAAAAACTAATACTTTTTGAGATATATAGGGTCAAACAAAAAGTTTGTAAATATAAATTTGATCTTAGTTTTTCTGTCATAACTTTTAAAGTTTTTAATTAAAATGAGATTTTTTAATGTTTTTTGATGTAAAATTTAATTTTACATAAATAAGTATTCCTGAGTTTTTTCAAAAGAACTGATACTTTTCGAGATATACAGGGTCAAACAAAAAGTTTGTAAATATAAATTTAATCTTAGTTTTTCTGTCATTACTTTTAACGTTTTTAATTAAAATAAGATTTTTTGATGTAGAATTTAATATTACGCAAAAAAGTATTCTTGAGTTTTTTTAAAAAAACTAATACTTTTCTAGATATATAGGGTCAAACAAAAACTGATACTTTTCGAGATATATAGGGTCAAACAAAAAGTTTGTAAATATAAATTTAATCTTAGTTTTTCTGTCATAACTTTTAATGTTTTTAATTAAAATCAGGTTTTTTAATGTTTTTTGATGTAAAATTTAATATTACACAAAAAAGTATTCCTAAGTTTTTTTAAAAAAACTAATACTTTTCGAGATATATAGGGTCAAACAAAAAGTTTGTAAATATAAATTTGATCTCAGTTTTTCTGTCATAACTTTTAAAGTTTTTTATTAAAATCAGAATTTTTGGGTTTTTTTAATGTGAAATTTAATTTTACATAAAAAAGTATTCTTGAGTTTTTTCAAAAAAACTGATACTTTTCGAGATATATAGGGTCAAACAAAAAGTTTGTAAATATAAATTTATTCTCAGTTTTTCTGTCATAACTTTTAATTTTTTTAATTAAAATAAGATTTTTTAATGTTTTTTGATGTAGAATTTAATTTTACACAAAAAAAGTATTTCTAAGTTTTTCCAAAAAAAATAATAATTTTCGAGATATATAGGGTCAAACAAAAAGTTTGTAAATATAAATTTTATCTAAGTTTTTCTGTCATAACTTTTAAAGTTTTTAATTAAAATGAGGTTTTTTAACGTTTTTTGATGTAAAATTTAATTTTACATAAAAAAGTATTTTTGAGTTTTTTCAAAAAAACTGATACTTTTCGAGATATACAGAGTCAAACAAAAAGTTTGTAAATATAAATTCTTAGTTTTTCTGTCATAACTTTTAACGTTTTTAATTAAAATAAGATTTTTTAATGTAGAATTTAATATTACACAAAAAAGTATTCTTGAGTTTTTTTAAAAAAACTAATACTTTTCGAGATATATAGGGTCAAACAAAAAGTTTGTAAATATAAATTTGATCTCAGTTTTTCTGTCATAACTTTTAAGGTTTTTTATTAAAATCAGAATTTTTGGGGTTTTTTAATGTAAAATTTAATTTTACATAAAAAAGTATTCTTGAGTTTTTTCAAAAAAACTGATACTTTTCGAGATATATAGGGTCAAACAAAAAGTTTGTAAATATAAATTTAATCTCAGTTTTTCTGTCATTACTTTTAACGTTTTTAATTAAAATAAGAGGGTTTTTTTAATGTAAAATTTAATTTTACATAAAAAAGTATTCTTGAGTTTTTTCAAAAAAACTGATACTTTTCGAGATATATAGGGTCAAACAAAAAGTTTGTAAATATAAATTTATTCTCAGTTTTTCTGTCATAACTTTTAATTGTTTTAATTAAAATAAGATTTTTTAATGTTTTTTGATGTAGAATTTAATTTTACACAAAAAAGTATTTTTAAGTTTTTCCAAAAAAATAATAATTTTCGAGATATATAGGGTCAAACAAAAAGTTTGTAAATATAAATTTTATCTAAGTTTTTCTGTCATAACTTTTAAAGTTTTTAATTAAAATAAGGTTTTTTAACGTTTTTTGATGTAAAATTTAATTTTACATAAAAAAGTATTTTTGAGTTTTTTCAAAAAAACTGATACTTTTCGAGATATACAGAGTCAAACAAAAAGTTTGTAAATATAAATTCTCAGTTTTTCTGTCATAACTTTTAACGTTTTTAATTAAAATAAGATTTTTTGATGTAGAATTTAATATTACACAAAAAAGTATTCTTGAGTTTTTTTAAAAAAACTAATACTTTTCGAGATATATAGGGTCAAACAAAAAGTTTGTAAATATAAATTTGATCTCAGTTTTTCTGTCATAACTTTTAAAGTTTTTTATTAAAATCAGAATTTTTGGGGTTTTTTAATGTAAAATTTAATTTTACATAAAAAAGTATTCTTGAGTTTTTTCAAAAAAACTGATACTTTTCGAGATATATAGGGTCAAACAAAAAGTTTGTAAATATAAATTTAATCTCAGTTTTTCTGTCATAACTTTTAATGTTTTTAATTAAAATCAGATTTTTTAATGTTTTTTGATGTAGAATTTAATATTACACAAAAAAGTATTCCTAAGTTTTTTTAAAAAAACTAATACTTTTCGAGATATATAGGGTCAAACAAAAAGTTTGTAAATATAAATTTGATCTTAGTTTTTCTGTCATAACTTTTAAAGTTTTTAATTAAAATGAGATTTTTTAATGTTTTTTGATGTAAAATTTAATTTTACACAAGTAAGTATTCCTGAGTTTTTTCAAAAGAACTGATACTTTTCGAGATATACAGGGTCAAACAAAAAGTTTGTAAATATAAATTTAATCTCAGTTTTTCTGTCATTACTTTTAACGTTTTTAATTAAAATAAGATTTTTTGATGTAGAATTTAATATTACACAAAAAAGTATTCCTGAGTTTTTTTAAAAAAACTAATACTTTTCGAGATATATAGGGTCAAACAAAAAGTTTGTAAATATAAATTTGATCTCAGTTTTTCTGTCATAACTTTTAAAGTTTTTTATTAAAATCAGAATTTTTGGGGTTTTTTAATGTAAAATTTAATTTTACATAAAAAAGTATTCTTGAGTTTTTTCAAAAAAACTGATACTTTTCGAGATATATAGGGTCAAACAAAAAGTTTGTAAATATAAATTTAATCTCAGTTTTTCTGTGATAACTTTTAATGTTTTTAATTAAAATCAGATTTTTTAAGGTTTTTTGATGTAGAATTTAATATTACACAAAAAAGTATTCCTAAGTTTTTTTAAAAAAACTAATACTTTTCGAGATATATAGGGTCAAACAAAAAGTTTGTAAATATAAATTTGATCTTAGTTTTTCTGTCATAACTTTTAAAGTTTTTAATTAAAATGAGATTTTTTAATGTTTTTTTATGTAAAATTTAATTTTACATAAATAAGTATTCCTGAGTTTTTTCAAAAGAACTGATACTTTTAGAGATATACAGGGTCAAACAAAAAGTTTGTAAATATAAATTTAATCTTAGTTTTTCTGTCATTACTTTTAACGTTTTTAATTAAAATAAGATTTTTTGATGTAGAATTTAATATTACGCAAAAAAGTATTCTTGAGTTTTTTTAAAAAAACTAATACTTTTCTAGATATATAGGGTCAAACAAAAACTGATACTTTTCGAGATATATAGGGTCAAACAAAAAGTTTGTAAATATAAATTTAATCTTAGTTTTTCTGTCATAACTTTTAATGTTTTTAATTAAAATCAGGTTTTTTAATGTTTTTTGATGTAAAATTTAATATTACACAAAAAAGTATTCCTAAGTTTTTTTAAAAAAACTAATACTTTTCGAGATATATAGGGTCAAACAAAAAGTTTGTAAATATAAATTTGATCTCAGTTTTTCTGTCATAACTTTTAAAGTTTTTTATTAAAATCAGAATTTTTGGGTTTTTTTAATGTAAAATTTAATTTTACATAAAAAAGTATTCTTGAGTTTTTTCAAAAAAACTGATACTTTTCGAGATATATAGGGTCAAACAAAAAGTTTGTAAATATAAATTTATTCTCAGTTTTTCTGTCATAACTTTTAAGTTTTTTAATTAAAATAAGATTTTTTAATGTTTTTTGATGTAGAATTTAATTTTACACAAAAAAGTATTTCTAAGTTTTTCCAAAAAAAATAATAATTTTCGAGATATATAGGGTCAAACAAAAAGTTTGTAAATATAAATTTTATCTAAGTTTTTCTGTCATAACTTTTAAAGTTTTTAATTAAAATGAGGTTTTTTAACGTTTTTTGATGTAAAATTTAATTTTACATAAAAAAGTATTTTTGAGTTTTTTCAAAAAAACTGATACTTTTCGAGATATACAGAGTCAAACAAAAAGTTTGTAAATATAAATTCTCAGTTTTTCTGTCATAACTTTTAACGTTTTTAATTAAAATAAGATTTTTTAATGTAGAATTTAATATTACACAAAAAAGTATTCTTGAGTTTTTTTAAAAAAACTAATACTTTTCGAGATATATAGGGTCAAACAAAAAGTTTGTAAATATAAATTTGATCTCAGTTTTTCTGTCATAACTTTTAAGGTTTTTTATTAAAATCAGAATTTTTGGGGTTTTTTAATGTAAAATTTAATTTTACATAAAAAAGTATTCTTGAGTTTTTTCAAAAAAACTGATACTTTTCGAGATATATAGGGTCAAACAAAAAGTTTGTAAATATAAATTTAATCTCAGTTTTTCTGTCATTACTTTTAACGTTTTTAATTAAAATAAGAGGGTTTTTTTAATGTAAAATTTAATTTTACATAAAAAAGTATTCTTGAGTTTTTTCAAAAAAACTGATACTTTTCGAGATATATAGGGTCAAACAAAAAGTTTGTAAATATAAATTTATTCTCAGTTTTTCTGTCATAACTTTTAATTGTTTTAATTAAAATAAGATTTTTTAATGTTTTTTGATGTAGAATTTAATTTTACACAAAAAAGTATTTCTAAGTTTTTCCAAAAAAATAATAATTTTCGAGATATATAGGGTCAAACAAAAAGTTTGTAAATATAAATTTTATCTAAGTTTTTCTGTCATAACTTTTAAAGTTTTTAATTAAAATAAGGTTTTTTAACGTTTTTTGATGTAAAATTTAATTTTACATAAAAAAGTATTTTTGAGTTTTTTCAAAAAAACTGATACTTTTCGAGATATACAGAGTCAAACAAAAAGTTTGTAAATATAAATTCTCAGTTTTTCTGTCATAACTTTTAACGTTTTTAATTAAAATAAGATTTTTTGATGTAGAATTTAATATTACACAAAAAAGTATTCTTGAGTTTTTTTAAAAAAACTAATACTTTTCGAGATATATAGGGTCAAACAAAAAGTTTGTAAATATAAATTTGATCTCAGTTTTTCTGTCATAACTTTTAAAGTTTTTTATTAAAATCAGAATTTTTGGGGTTTTTTAATGTAAAATTTAATTTTACATAAAAAAGTATTCTTGAGTTTTTTCAAAAAAACTGATACTTTTCGAGATATATAGGGTCAAACAAAAAGTTTGTAAATATAAATTTAATCTCAGTTTTTCTGTCATAACTTTTAATGTTTTTAATTAAAATCAGATTTTTTAATGTTTTTTGATGTAGAATTTAATATTACACAAAAAAGTATTCCTAAGTTTTTTTAAAAAAACTAATACTTTTCGAGATATATAGGGTCAAACAAAAAGTTTGTAAATATAAATTTGATCTTAGTTTTTCTGTCATAACTTTTAAAGTTTTTAATTAAAATGAGATTTTTTAATGTTTTTTGATGTAAAATTTAATTTTACACAAGTAAGTATTCCTGAGTTTTTTCAAAAGAACTGATACTTTTCGAGATATACAGGGTCAAACAAAAAGTTTGTAAATATAAATTTAATCTCAGTTTTTCTGTCATTACTTTTAACGTTTTTAATTAAAATAAGATTTTTTGATGTAGAATTTAATATTACACAAAAAAGTATTCCTGAGTTTTTTTAAAAAAACTAATACTTTTCGAGATATATAGGGTCAAACAAAAAGTTTGTAAATATAAATTTGATCTCAGTTTTTCTGTCATAACTTTTAAAGTTTTTTATTAAAATCAGAATTTTTGGGGTTTTTTAATGTAAAATTTAATTTTACATAAAAAAGTATTCTTGAGTTTTTTCAAAAAAACTGATACTTTTCGAGATATATAGGGTCAAACAAAAAGTTTGTAAATATAAATTTAATCTCAGTTTTTCTGTCATTACTTTTAACGTTTTTAATTAAAATAAGAGGGTTTTTTTAATGTAAAATTTAATTTTACATAAAAAAGTATTCTTGAGTTTTTTCAAAAAAACTGATACTTTTCGAGATATATAGGGTCAAACAAAAAGTTTGTAAATATAAATTTATTCTCAGTTTTTCTGTCATAACTTTTAATTGTTTTAATTAAAATAAGATTTTTTAATGTTTTTTGATGTAGAATTTAATTTTACACAAAAAAGTATTTCTAAGTTTTTCCAAAAAAATAATAATTTTCGAGATATATAGGGTCAAACAAAAAGTTTGTAAATATAAATTTTATCTAAGTTTTTCTGTCATAACTTTTAAAGTTTTTAATTAAAATAAGGTTTTTTAACGTTTTTTGATGTAAAATTTAATTTTACATAAAAAAGTATTTTTGAGTTTTTTCAAAAAAACTGATACTTTTCGAGATATACAGAGTCAAACAAAAAGTTTGTAAATATAAATTCTCAGTTTTTCTGTCATAACTTTTAACGTTTTTAATTAAAATAAGATTTTTTGATGTAGAATTTAATATTACACAAAAAAGTATTCTTGAGTTTTTTTAAAAAAACTAATACTTTTCGAGATATATAGGGTCAAACAAAAAGTTTGTAAATATAAATTTGATCTCAGTTTTTCTGTCATAACTTTTAAAGTTTTTTATTAAAATCAGAATTTTTGGGGTTTTTTAATGTAAAATTTAATTTTACATAAAAAAGTATTCTTGAGTTTTTTCAAAAAAACTGATACTTTTCGAGATATATAGGGTCAAACAAAAAGTTTGTAAATATAAATTTAATCTCAGTTTTTCTGTCATAACTTTTAATGTTTTTAATTAAAATCAGATTTTTTAATGTTTTTTGATGTAGAATTTAATATTACACAAAAAAGTATTCCTAAGTTTTTTTAAAAAAACTAATACTTTTCGAGATATATAGGGTCAAACAAAAAGTTTGTAAATATAAATTTGATCTTAGTTTTTCTGTCATAACTTTTAAAGTTTTTAATTAAAATGAGATTTTTTAATGTTTTTTGATGTAAAATTTAATTTTACACAAGTAAGTATTCCTGAGTTTTTTCAAAAGAACTGATACTTTTCGAGATATACAGGGTCAAACAAAAAGTTTGTAAATATAAATTTAATCTCAGTTTTTCTGTCATTACTTTTAACGTTTTTAATTAAAATAAGATTTTTTGATGTAG
The DNA here is from genome assembly GCA_964028335.1 of Altica lythri. Taxonomy (NCBI): domain Eukaryota; kingdom Metazoa; phylum Arthropoda; class Insecta; order Coleoptera; family Chrysomelidae; genus Altica; species Altica lythri. The sequence goes on from CAXIIO010001191.1 coordinate 1,028,864, forward strand.
AATTTAATATTACACAAAAAAGTATTCCTGAGTTTTTTTAAAAAAACTAATACTTTTCGAGATATATAGGGTCAAACAAAAAGTTTGTAAATATAAATTTGATCTCAGTTTTTCTGTCATAACTTTTAAAGTTTTTTATTAAAATCAGAATTTTTGGGGTTTTTTAATGTAAAATTTAATTTTACATAAAAAAGTATTCTTGAGTTTTTTCAAAAAAACTGATACTTTTCGAGATATATAGGGTCAAACAAAAAGTTTGTAAATATAAATTTAATCTCAGTTTTTCTGTGATAACTTTTAATGTTTTTAATTAAAATCAGATTTTTTAAGGTTTTTTGATGTAGAATTTAATATTACACAAAAAAGTATTCCTAAGTTTTTTTAAAAAAACTAATACTTTTCGAGATATATAGGGTCAAACAAAAAGTTTGTAAATATAAATTTGATCTTAGTTTTTCTGTCATAACTTTTAAAGTTTTTAATTAAAATGAGATTTTTTAATGTTTTTTTATGTAAAATTTAATTTTACATAAATAAGTATTCCTGAGTTTTTTCAAAAGAACTGATACTTTTAGAGATATACAGGGTCAAACAAAAAGTTTGTAAATATAAATTTAATCTCAGTTTTTCTGTCATTACTTTTAACGTTTTTAATTAAAATAAGATTTTTTGATGTAGAATTTAATATTACACAAAAAAGTATTCTTGAGTTTTTTTAAAAAAACTAATACTTTTCGAGATATATAGGGTCAAACAAAAAGTTTGTAAATATAAATTTGATCTCAGTTTTTCTGTCATAACTTTTAAAGTTTTTTATTAAAATCAGAATTTTTGGAGTTTTTTAATGTAAAATTTAATTTTACATAAAAAAGTATTCTTGAGTTTTTTCAAAAAAACTAATAATTTTCGAGATATATAGGGTCAAACAAAAAGTTTGTAAATATAAATTTTATTTCAGTTTTTCTGTCATAACTTTTAATTTTTTAATTAAAATGAGGTTTTTTTAGGTTTTTTGATGTAAAATTTAATTTTACATAAAAAAGTATTCTGGAGTTTTTTCAAAAAAACTGATACTTTTCGAGATATACAGGGTCAAACAAAAAGTTTGTAAATATAAATTTAATCTCAGTTTTTCTGTCATAACTTTTAATTTTTTTAATTAAAATAAGATTTTTTAATGTTTTTTGATGTAGAATTTAATTCTACACAAAAAAGTAATTTTAAGTTTTTTCAAAAAAACTAATAATTTTCGAGATATATAGGGTCAAACAAAAAGTTTGTAAATATAAATTTGATCTAAGTTTTTCTGTCATAACTTTTAAAGTTTTTAATTAAAATGAGATTTTTTAATGTTTTTTGATGTAAAATTTAATTTTACATAAATAACTATTCCTAAATTTTTCAAAAGAACTGATACTTTTTGAGATATACAGGGTCAAACAAAAAGTTTGTAAATATAAATTTAATCTGTTTTTCTGTCATTACTTTTAACGTTTTTAATTAAAATAAGATTTTTTGATGTAGAATTTAATATTACACAAAAAAGTATTCTTGAGTTTTTTTAAAAAAACTAATACTTTTCGAGATATATAGGGTCAAACAAAAAGTTTGTAAATATAAATTTGATCTCAGTTTTTCTGTCATAACTTTTAAAGTTTTTTATTAAAATCAGAATTTTTGGAGTTTTTTAATGTAAAATTTAATTTTACATAAAAAAGTATTCTTGAGTTTTTTCAAAAAAACTGATACTTTTCGAGATATATAGGGTCAAACAAAAAGTTTGTAAATATAAATTTAATTTCAGTTTTTCTGTCATAACTTTTAATGTTTTTAATTAAAATCAGATTTTTTAATGTTTTTTGATGTAGAATTTAATATTACAAAAAAAAGTATTCCTAAGTTTTTTTAAAAAAAACTAATACTTTTCGAGATATATAGGGTCAAACAAAAAGTTTGTAAATATAAATTTGATCTTAGTTTTTCTGTCATAACTTTTAAAGTTTTTAAATAAAATGAGATTTTTTAATGTTTTTTGATGTAAAATTTAATTTTACATAAATAAGTATTCCTGAGTTTTTTCAAAAGAACTGATACTTTTCGAGATATACAGGGTCAAACAAAAAGTTTGTAAATATAAATTTAATCTCAGTTTTTCTGTCATTACTTTTAACGTTTTTAATTAAAATAAGATTTTTTGATTTAGAATTTAATATTACACAAAAAAGTATTCTTGAGTTTTTTTAAAAAAACTAATACTTTTCGAGATATATAGGGTCAAACAAAAAGTTTGTAAATATAAATTTAATCTCAGTTTTTCTGTCATAACTTTTAAAGTTTTTTATTAAAATCAGAATTTTTGGGGTTTTTTAATGTAAAATTTAATTTTACATAAAAAAGTATTCTTGAGTTTTTTCAAAAAAACTGATACTTTTCGAGATATATAGGGTCAAACAAAAAGTTTGTAAAAATAAATTTAATCTCAGTTTTTCTGTCATAACTTTTAATTTTTTTAATTAAAATAAGATTTTTTAATGTTTTTTGATGTAGAATTTAATTCTACACAAAAAAAGGAATTTTAAGTTTTTTTAAAAAAACTAATACTTTTCGAGATATATAGGGTCAAACAAAAAGTTTGTAAATATAAATTTGATCTCAGTTTTTCTGTCATAACTTTTAAAGTTTTTTATTAAAATCAGAATTTTTGGGGTTTTTTAATGTAAAATTTAATTTTACATAAAAAAGTATTCTTAAGTTTTTTCAAAAAAACTGATACTTTTCGAGATATATAGGGTCAAACAAAAAGTTTGTAAATATAAATTTATTCTCAGTTTTTCTGTCATAACTTTTAATTTTTTTAATTAAAATAAGATTTGTTAATGTTTTTTGATGTAGAATTTAATTTTACACAAAAAAGTATTTGTAAGTTTTTTCAAAAAAAATAATAATTTTCGAGATATATAGGGTCAAACAAAAAGTTTGTAAATATAAATTTTATCTAAGTTTTTCTGTCATAACTTTTAAAGTTTTTAATTAAAATCAGAATTTTTAGGGTTTTTTAATGTAAAATTTAATTTTACATAAAAAAGTATTCTTGAGTTTTTTCAAAAAAACTGATACTTTTCGAGATATATAGGGTCAAACAAAAAGTTTGTAAATATAAATTTAATCTCAGTTTTTCTGTCATAACTTTTAACGTTTTTAATTAAAATAAGATTTTTTGATGTAGAATTTAATATTACACAAAAAAGTATTCTTGAGTTTTTTTAAAAAAATCAATACTTTTCGAGATATATAGGGTCAAACAAAAAGTTTGTAAATATAAATTTAATCTCAGTTTTTCTGTCATTACTTTTAACGTTTTTAATTAAAATAAGATTTTTTGATGTAGAATTTAATATTACACAAAAAAGTATTCTTGAGTTTTTTTAAAAAAATCAATACTTTTCGAGATATATAGGGTCAAACAAAACGTTTGTAAATATAAATTTGATCTCAGTTTTTCTGTGATAACTTTTAACGTTTTTAATTAAAATCAGATTTTTTAATGTTTTTTGATGTAGAATTTAATATTACACAAAAAAATATTTCTAAGTTTTTTTAAAAAAACTAATACTTTTCGAGATATATAGGGTCAAACAAAAAGTTTGTAAATATCAATTTGATCTTAGTTTTTCTGTCATAACTTTTAACGTTTTTAATTAAAATAAGATTTTTTGATGTAGAATTTAATATTACACAAAAAAGTATTCTTGAGTTTTTTTAAAAAAATCAATACTTTTCGAGATATATAGGGTCAAACAAAAAGTTTGTAAATATAAATTTAATCTCAGTTTTTCTGTCATTACTTTTAACGTTTTTAATTAAAATAAGATTTTTTGATGTAGAATTTAATATTACACAAAAAAGTATTCTTGAGTTTTTTTAAAAAAATCAATACTTTTCGAGATATATAGGGTCAAACAAAACGTTTGTAAATATAAATTTGATCTCAGTTTTTCTGTGATAACTTTTAACGTTTTTAATTAAAATCAGATTTTTTAATGTTTTTTGATGTAGAATTTAATATTACACAAAAAAGTATTTCTAAGTTTTTTTAAAAAAACTAATACTTTTCGAGATATATAGGGTCAAACAAAAAGTTTGTAAATATAAATTTGATCTTAGTTTTTCTGTCATAACTTTTAAAGTTTTTAATTAAAATGAGATTTTTTAATGTTTTTTGATGTAAAATTTAATTTTGCATAAATAAGTATTCCTGAGTTTTTTCAAAAGAACTGATACTTTTCGAGATATACAGGGTCAAACAAAAAGTTTGTAAATATAAATTTAATCTCAGTTTTTCTGTCATTACTTTTAACGTTTTTAATTAAAATAAGATTTTTTGATGTAGAATTTAATATTACACAAAAAAGTATTTCTAAGTTTTTTTAAAAAAACTAATAATTTTCGAGATATATAGGGTCAAACAAAAAGTTTGTAAATATAAATTTGATCTAAGTTTTTCTGTCATAACTTTTAAAGTTTTTAATTTAATTGAGATTTTTTAATGTTTTTTGATGTAAAATTTAATTTTACATAAATAAGTATTCCTGAGTTTTTTCAAAAAAACTGATACTTTTTGAGATATACAGGGTCAAACAAAAAGTTTGTAAATATAAATTTAATCTCAGTTTTTCTGTCAATACTTTTAACGTTTTTAATTAAAATAAGATTTTTTGATGTAGGATTTAATATTACACAAAAAAGTATTCTTGAGTTTTTTTAAAAAAACTAATACTTTTCGAGATATATAGGGTCAAACAAAAAGTTTGTAAATATAAATTTGATCTCAGTTTTTCTGTCATAACTTTTAAAGTTTTTTATTAAAATCAGAATTTTTGGGGTTTTTTAATGTAAAATTTAATATTACATAAAAAAGTATTCACGAGTTTTTTCAAAATAACTGATACTTTTCGAGATATATAGGGTCAAACAAAAAGTTTGTAAATATAAATTTAATCTCAGTTTTTCTGTCATAACTTTTAATGTTTTTAATTAAAATCAGATTTTTTAATGTTTTTTGATGTAGAATTTAATATTACACAAAAAAGTATTCCTAAGTTTTTTTAAAAAAACTAATACTTTTTGAGATATATAGGGTCAAACAAAAAGTTTGTAACTATAAATTTGATCTTAGTTTTTCTGTCATAACTTTTAAAGTTTTTAATTAAAATGAGATTTTTTAATGTTTTTTGATGTAAAATTTAATTTTACATAAATAAGTATTCCTGAGTTTTTTCAAAAGAACTGATACTTTTCGAGATATACAGGGTCAAACAAAAAGTTTGTAAATATAAATTTAATCTTAGTTTTTCTGTCATTACTTTTAACGTTTTTAATTAAAATAAGATTTTTTGATGTAGAATTTAATATTACGCAAAAAAGTATTCTTGAGTTTTTTTAAAAAAACTAATACTTTTCTAGATATATAGGGTCAAACAAAAACTGATACTTTTCGAGATATATAGGGTCAAACAAAAAGTTTGTAAATATAAATTTAATCTTAGTTTTTCTGTCATAACTTTTAATGTTTTTAATTAAAATCAGGTTTTTTAATGTTTTTTGATGTAAAATTTAATATTACACAAAAAAGTATTCCTAAGTTTTTTTAAAAAAACTAATACTTTTCGAGATATATAGGGTCAAACAAAAAGTTTGTAAATATAAATTTGATCTTAGTTTTTCTGTCATAACTTTTAAAGTTTTTAATTAAAATGAGATTTTTTAATGTTTTTTGATGTAAAATTTAATTTTACATAAATAAGTATTCCTGAGTTTTTTCAAAAGAACTGATACTTTTCGAGATATACAGGGTCAAACAAAAAGTTTGTAAATATAAATTTAATCTCAGTTTTTCTGTCATTACTTTTAACGTTTTTAATTAAAATAAGATTTTTTGATGTAGAATTTAATATCACACAAAAAAGTATTCTTGAGTTTTTTTAAAAAAACTAATACTTTTCGAGATATATAGGGTCAAACAAAAAGTTTGTAAATATAAATTTGATCTCAGTTTTTCTGTCATAACTTTTAAAGTTTTTTATTAAAATCAGAATTTTTGGGTTTTTTTAATGTAAAATTTAATTTTACATAAAAAAGTATTCTTGAGTTTTTTCAAAAAAACTGATACTTTTCGAGATATATAGGGTCAAACAAAAAGTTTGTAAATATAAATTTATTCTCAGTTTTTCTGTCATAACTTTTAATTGTTTTAATTAAAATAAGATTTTTTAATGTTTTTTGATGTAGAATTTAATTTTACACAAAAAAGTATTTCTAAGTTTTTCCAAAAAAAATAATAATTTTCGAGATATATAGGGTCAAACAAAAAGTTTGTAAATATAAATTTTATCTAAGTTTTTCTGTCATAACTTTTAAAGTTTTTAATTAAAATGAGGTTTTTTAACGTTTTTTGATGTAAAATTTAATTTTACATAAAAAAGTATTTTTGAGTTTTTTCAAAAAAACTGATACTTTTCGAGATATACAGAGTCAAACAAAAAGTTTGTAAATATAAATTCTCAGTTTTTCTGTCATAACTTTTAACGTTTTTAATTAAAATAAGATTTTTTGATGTAGAATTTAATATTACACAAAAAAGTATTCTTGAGTTTTTTTAAAAAAACTAATACTTTTCGAGATATATAGGGTCAAACAAAAAGTTTGTAAATATAAATTTGATCTCAGTTTTTCTGTCATAACTTTTAAGGTTTTTTATTAAAATCAGAATTTTTGGGGTTTTTTAATGTAAAATTTAATTTTACATAAAAAAGTATTCTTGAGTTTTTTCAAAAAAACTGATACTTTTCGAGATATATAGGGTCAAACAAAAAGTTTGTAAATATAAATTTAATCTCAGTTTTTCTGTCATTACTTTTAACGTTTTTAATTAAAATAAGAGGGTTTTTTTAATGTAAAATTTAATTTTACATAAAAAAGTATTCTTGAGTTTTTTCAAAAAAACTGATACTTTTCGAGATATATAGGGTCAAACAAAAAGTTTGTAAATATAAATTTATTCTCAGTTTTTCTGTCATAACTTTTAATTGTTTTAATTAAAATAAGATTTTTTAATGTTTTTTGATGTAGAATTTAATTTTACACAAAAAAGTATTTCTAAGTTTTTCCAAAAAAATAATAATTTTCGAGATATATAGGGTCAAACAAAAAGTTTGTAAATATAAATTTTATCTAAGTTTTTCTGTCATAACTTTTAAAGTTTTTAATTAAAATAAGGGTTTTTAACGTTTTTTGATGTAAAATTTAATTTTACATAAAAAAGTATTTTTGAGTTTTTTCAAAAAAACTGATACTTTTCGAGATATACAGAGTCAAACAAAAAGTTTGTAAATATAAATTCTCAGTTTTTCTGTCATAACTTTTAACGTTTTTAATTAAAATAAGATTTTTTGATGTAGAATTTAATATTACACAAAAAAGTATTCTTGAGTTTTTTTAAAAAAACTAATACTTTTCGAGATATATAGGGTCAAACAAAAAGTTTGTAAATATAAATTTGATCTCAGTTTTTCTGTCATAACTTTTAAAGTTTTTTATTAAAATCAGAATTTTTGGGGTTTTTTAATGTAAAATTTAATTTTACATAAAAAAGTATTCTTGAGTTTTTTCAAAAAAACTGATACTTTTCGAGATATATAGGGTCAAACAAAAAGTTTGTAAATATAAATTTAATCTCAGTTTTTCTGTCATAACTTTTAATGTTTTTAATTAAAATCAGATTTTTTAATGTTTTTTGATGTAGAATTTAATATTACACAAAAAAGTATTCCTAAGTTTTTTTAAAAAAACTAATACTTTTCGAGATATATAGGGTCAAACAAAAAGTTTGTAAATATAAATTTGATCTTAGTTTTTCTGTCATAACTTTTAAAGTTTTTAATTAAAATGAGATTTTTTAATGTTTTTTGATGTAAAATTTAATTTTACACAAGTAAGTATTCCTGAGTTTTTTCAAAAGAACTGATACTTTTCGAGATATACAGGGTCAAACAAAAAGTTTGTAAATATAAATTTAATCTCAGTTTTTCTGTCATTACTTTTAACGTTTTTAATTAAAATAAGATTTTTTGATGTAGAATTTAATATTACACAAAAAAGTATTCCTGAGTTTTTTTAAAAAAACTAATACTTTTCGAGATATATAGGGTCAAACAAAAAGTTTGTAAATATAAATTTGATCTCAGTTTTTCTGTCATAACTTTTAAAGTTTTTTATTAAAATCAGAATTTTTGGGGTTTTTTAATGTAAAATTTAATTTTACATAAAAAAGTATTCTTGAGTTTTTTCAAAAAAACTGATACTTTTCGAGATATTTAGGGTCAAACAAAAAGTTTGTAAATATAAATTTAATCTCAGTTTTTCTGTGATAACTTTTAATGTTTTTAATTAAAATCAGATTTTTTAAGGTTTTTTGATGTAGAATTTAATATTACACAAAAAAGTATTCCTAAGTTTTTTTAAAAAAACTAATACTTTTCGAGATATATAGGGTCAAACAAAAAGTTTGTAAATATAAATTTGATCTTAGTTTTTCTGTCATAACTTTTAAAGTTTTTAATTAAAATGAGATTTTTTAATGTTTTTTTATGTAAAATTTAATTTTACATAAATAAGTATTCCTGAGTTTTTTCAAAAGAACTGATACTTTTAGAGATATACAGGGTCAAACAAAAAGTTTGTAAATATAAATTTAATCTCAGTTTTTCTGTCATTACTTTTAACGTTTTTAATTAAAATAAGATTTTTTGATGTAGAATTTAATATTACACAAAAAAGTATTCTTGAGTTTTTTTAAAAAAACTAATACTTTTCGAGATATATAGGGTCAAACAAAAAGTTTGCAAATATAAATTTGATCTCAGTTTTTCTGTCATAACTTTTAAAGTTTTTTATTAAAATCAGAATTTTTGGGGTTTTTTAATGTAAAATTTAATTTTACATAAAAAAGTATTCTTGAGTTTTTTCAAAAAAACTGATACTTTTCGAGATATATAGGGTCAAACAAAAAGTTTGTAAATATAAATTTAATCTCAGTTTTTCTGTCATAACTTTTAATTTTTTTAATTAAAATAAGATTTTTTAATGTTTTTTGATGTAGAATTTAATTCTACACAAAAAAGTAATTTTAAGTTTTTTCAAAAAAACTAATAATTTTCGAGATATATAGGGTCAAACAAAAAGTTTGTAAATATAAATTTGATCTAAGTTTTTCTGTCATAACTTTTAAAGTTTTTAATTAAAATGAGATTTTTTAATGTTTTTTGATGTAAAATTTAATTTTACATAAATAACTATTCCTAAATTTTTCAAAAGAACTGATACTTTTTTAGATATACAGGGTCAAACAAAAAGTTTGTAAATATAAATTTAATCTCAGTTTTTCTGTCATTACTTTTAACGTTTTTAATTAAAATAAGATTTTTTGATGTAGAATTTAATATTACACAAAAAAGTATTCTTGAGTTTTTTTAAAAAAACTAATACTTTTCGAGATATATAGGGTCAAACAAAAAGTTTGTAAATATAAATTTGATCTCAGTTTTTCTGTCATAACTTTTAAAGTTTTTTATTAAAATCAGAATTTTTGGAGTTTTTTAATGTAAAATTTAATTTTACATAAAAAAGTATTCTTGAGTTTTTTCAAAAAAACTAATAATTTTCGAGATATATAGGGTCAAACAAAAAGTTTGTAAATATAAATTTTATTTCAGTTTTTCTGTCATAACTTTTAATTTTTTAATTAAAATGAGGTTTTTTTAGGTTTTTTGATGTAAAATTTAATTTTACATAAAAAAGTATTCTGGAGTTTTTTCAAAAAAACTGATACTTTTCGAGATATACAGGGTCAAACAAAAAGTTTGTAAATATAAATTCTCAGTTTTTCTGTCATAACTTTTAACGTTTTTAATTAAAATAAGATTTTTTGATGTAGAATTTAATATTACACAAAAAAGTATTCTTGAGTTTTTTCAAAAAAACTAATACTTTTCTAGATATATAGGGTCAAACAAAAAGTTTGTAAATATAAATTTGATCTCAGTTTTTCTGTCATAACTTTTAAAGTTTTGTATTAAAATCAGAATTTATGGGGTTTTTTCAAGTAAAATTTAATTTTACATAAAAAAGTATTCTTGAGTTTTTTCAAAAAAACTGATACTTTTCGAGATATATAGGGTCAAACAAAAAGTTTGTAAATATAAATTTAATCTCAGTTTTTCTGTCATAACTTTTAATTTTTTTAATTAAAATAAGATTTTTTAATGTTTTTTGATGTAGAATTTAATTTTACACAAAAAAGTATTTTTAAGTTTTTTCAAAAAAACTAATAATTTTCGAGATATATAGGGTCAAACAAAAAGTTTGTAAATATAAATTTTATCTAAGTTTTTCTGTCATAACTTTTAAAGTTTTTAATTACAATGAGGTTTTTTAACGTTTTTTGATGTAAAATTTAATTTTACATAAAAAAGTATTCTTGAGTTTTTTCAAAAAAACTGATACTTTTCGAGATATACAGGGTCAAACAAAAAGTGTGTAAATATAAATTTAATCTCAGTTTTTCTGTCATAACTTTTAATTTTTTGAATTAGAATAAGATTTTTTAATGTTTTTTGATGTAGAATTTAATTCTACACAAAAAAGTAATTTTAAGTTTTTTCAAAAAAACTAATAATTTTCGAGATATATAGGGTCAAACAAAAAGTTTGTAAATATAAATTTAATCTCAGTTTTTCTGTCATTACTTTTAACGTTTTTAATTAAAATAAGATTTTTTGATGTAGAATTTAATATTACACAAAAAAGTATTCTTGAGTTTTTTTAAAAAAACTAATACTTTTCGAGATATATAGGGTCAAACAAAAAGTTTGTAAATATAAATTTGATCTCAGTTTTTCTGTCATAACTTTTAAAGTTTTTTATTAAAATCAGAATTTTTGGAGTTTTTTAATGTAAAATTTAATTTTACATAAAAAAGTATTCTTGAGTTTTTTCAAAAAAACTAATAATTTTCGAGATATATAGGGTCAAACAAAAAGTTTGTAAATATAAATTTTATTTCAGTTTTTCTGTCATAACTTTTAATTTTTTAATTAAAATAAGGTTTTTTTAGGTTTTTTGATGTAAAATTTAATTTTACATAAAAAAGTATTCTGGAGTTTTTTCAAAAAAACTGATAATTTTCGAGATATACAGGGTCAAACAAAAAGTTTGTAAATATAAATTCTCAGTTTTTCTGTCATAACTTTTAACGTTTTTAATTAAAATAAGATTTTTTGATGTAGAATTTAATATTACACAAAAAAGTATTCTTGAGTTTTTTCAAAAAAACTAATACTTTTCTAGATATATAGGGTCAAACAAAAAGTTTGTAAATATAAATTTGATCTCAGTTTTTCTGTCATAACTTTTAAAGTTTTTTATTAAAATCAGAATTTATGGGGTTTTTTCAAGTAAAATTTAATTTTACATAAAAAAGTATTCTTGAGTTTTTTCAAAAAAACTGATACTTTTCGAGATATATAGGGTCAAACAAAAAGTTTGTAAATATAAATTTAATCTCAGTTTTTCTGTCATAACTTTTAATTTTTTTAATTAAAATAAGATTTTTTAATGTTTTTTGATGTAGAATTTAATTTTACACAAAAAAGTATTTTTAAGTTTTTTCAAAAAAACTAATAATTTTCGAGATATATAGGGTCAAACAAAAAGTTTGTAAATATAAATTTTATCTAAGTTTTTCTGTCATAACTTTTAAAGTTTTTAATTACAATGAGGTTTTTTAACGTTTTTTGATGTAAAATTTAATTTTACATAAAAAAGTATTCTTGAGTTTTTTCAAAAAAACTGATACTTTTCGAGATATACAGGGTCAAACAAAAAGTGTGTAAATATAAATTTAATCTCAGTTTTTCTGTCATAACTTTTAATTTTTTGAATTAGAATAAGATTTTTTAATGTTTTTTGATGTAGAATTTAATTCTACACAAAAAAGTAATTTTAAGTTTTTTCAAAAAAACTAATAATTTTCGAGATATATAGGGTCAAACAAAAAGTTTGTAAATATAAATTTTATCTAAGTTTTTCTGTCATAACTTTTAAAGTTTTTAATTACAATGCGGTTTTTTAACGTTTTTTGATGTAAAATTTAATTTTACATAAAAAAGTATTCTTGAGTTTTTTCAAAAAAACTGATACTTTTCGAGATATACAGGGTCAAACAAAAAGTGTGTAAATATAAATTCTCAGTTTTTCTGTCATAACTTTTAACGTTTTTAATTAAAATAAGATTTTTTGATGTAGAATTTAATATTACACAAAAATGTATTCTTGAGTTTTTTTAAAAAAACTAATACTTTTCGAGATATATAGGGTCAAACAAAAAGTTTGTAAATATAAATTTGATCTTAGTTTTTCTGTCATAACTTTTAAAGTTTTTAATTAAAATGAGATTTTTTAACGTTTTTTGATGTAAAATTTAATTTTACATAAAAAAGTATTCTTGAGTTTTTTCAAAAAAACTGATACTTTTCGAGATATACAGGGTCAAACAAAAAGTGTGTAAATATAAATTTAATCTCAGTTTTTCTGTCATTGCTTTTAACGTTTTTAATTAAAATAAGATTTTTTGATGTAGAATTTAATATTACACAAAAAAGTATTCTTGAGTTTTTTTAAAAAAACTAATACTTTTCGAGATATATAGGGTCAAACAAAAAGTTTGTAAATATAAATTTGGTCTCAGTTTTTCTGTCATAACTTTTAAAGTTTTTTATTAAAATCAGAATTTTTGGGGTTTTTTCAAGTAAAATTTAATTTTACATAAAAAAGTATTCCTGAGTTTTTTCAAAAAAACTGATACTTTTCGAGATATATAGGGTCAAACAAAAAGTTTGTAAATATAAATTTAATCTCAGTTTTTTTGTCATAACTTTTAATTTTTTTAATTAAAATAAGATTTTTTAATGTTTTTTGATGTAGAATTTAATTTTACACAAAAAAGTATTTTTAAGTTTTTTCAAAAAAACTATAGGGTCGAGATATATAGGGTCAAACAAAAAGTTTGTAAATATAAATTTTATCTAAGTTTTTCTGTCATAACTTTTAAAGTTTTTAATTACAATGAGGTTTTTTAACGTTTTTTGATGTAAAATTTAATTTTACATAAAAAAGTATTCTTGAGTTTTTTCCAAAAAACTGATACTTTTCGAGATATACAGGGTCAAACAAAAAGTGTGTAAATATAAATTCTCAGTTTTTCTGTCATAACTTTTAACGTTTTTAATTAAAATAAGATTTTTTGATGTAGAATTTAATATTACACAAAAATGTATTCTTGAGTTTTTTTAAAAAAACTAATACTTTTTGAGATATATAGGGTCAAACAAAAAGTTTGTAAATATAAATTTGATCTCAGTTTTTCTGTCATCACTTTTAAAGTTTTTTATTAAAATCAGAATTTTTAATGTTTTTTGATGTAGAATTTAATATTACACAAAAAAGTATTCCTGAGTTTTTTCAAAAGAACTGATACTTTTCGAGATATACAGGGTCAAACAAAAAGTTTGTAAATATAAATTTAATCTTAGTTTTTCTGTCATTACTTTTAACGTTTTTAATTAAAATAAGATTTTTTGATCTAGAATTTAATATTACACAAAAAAGTATTCTTGAGTTTTTTTAAAAAAACTAATACTTTTCTAGATATATAGGGTCAAACAAAAAGTTTGTAAATATAAATTTGATCTTAGTTTTTCTGTCATAACTTTTAAAGTTTTTAACTAAAATGAGATTTTTTAATGTTTTTTGATGTAAAATTTAATTTTACATAAATAAGTATTCCTGAGTTTTTTCAAAAGAACTGATACTTTTCGAGATATACAGGGTCAAACAAAAAGTTTGTAAATATAAATTCTCAGTTTTTCTGTCATAACTTTTAACGTTTTTAATTAAAATAAGATTTTTTGATGTAGAATTTAATATTACACAAAAATGTATTCTTGAGTTTTTTTAAAAAAACTAATACTTTTCGAGATATATAGGGTCAAACAAAAAGTTTGTAAATATAAATTTGATCTTAGTTTTTCTGTCATAACTTTTAAAGTTTTTAATTAAAATGAGATTTTTTAATGTTTTTTGATGTAAAATTTAATTTTACATAAATAAGTATTCCTGAGTTTTTTCAAAAGAACTGATACTTTTCGAGATATACAGGGTCAAACAAAAAGTTTGTAAATATAAATTTAATCTTAGTTTTTCTGTCATTACTTTTAACGTTTTTAATTAAAATAAGATTTTTTGATCTAGAATTTAATATTACACAAAAAAGTATTCTTGAGTTTTTTTAAAAAAACTAATACTTTTCTAGATATATAGGGTCAAACAAAAAGTTTGTAAATATAAATTTAATCTCAGTTTTTCTGTCATAACTTTTAATTTTTTTAATTAAAATAAGATTTTTTAATGTTTTTTGATGTAGAATTTAATTTTACACAAAAAAGTATTTCTAAGTTTTTTCAAAAAAACTAATAATTTTCGAGATATATAGGGTCAAACAAAAAGTTTGTAAATATAAATTTTATCTAAGTTTTTCTGTCATAACTTTTAAAGTTTTTAATTAAAATGAGGTTTTTTAACGTTTTTTGATGTAAAATTTAATTTTACATAAAAAAGTATTCTTGAGTTTTTTCAAAAAAACTGATACTTTTCGAGATATACAGGGTCAAACAAAAAGTTTGTAAATATAAATTCTCAGTTTTTCTGTCATATCTTTTAACGTTTTTAATTAAAATAAGATTTTTTGATGTAGAATTTAATATTACACAAAAAAGTATTTTTAACTTTTTTCAAAAAAACTAATAATTTTCGAGATATATAGGGTCAAACAAAAAGTTTGTAAATATAAATTTGATTTTTACATAAAAAAGTATTCTTGAGTTTTTTCAAAAAAACTAATACTTTTCTAGATATATAGGGTCAAACAAAAAGTTTGTAAATATAAATTTGATCTCAGTTTTTCTGTCATAACTTTTAAAGTTTTTTATTAAAATCAGAATTTATAGGGTTTTTTAAAGTAAAATTTAATTTTACATAAAAAAGTATTCTTGAGTTTTTTTAAAAAAACTGATACTTTTCGAGATATATAGGGTCAAACAAAAAGTTTGTAAATATAAATTTAATCTCAGTTTTTCTGTCATAACTTTAAATTTTTTTAATTAAAATAAGATTTTTTAATGTTTTTTGATGTAGAATTTAATTTTACACAAAAAAGTATTTTTAAGTTTTTTCAAAAAAACTAATAATTTTCGAGATATATAGGGTCAAACAAAAAGTTTGTAAATATAAATTTTATCTAAGTTTTTCTGTCATAACTTTTAAAGTTTTTAATAACAATGAGGTTTTTTAACGTTTTTTGATGTAAAATTTAATTTTACATAAAAAAGTATTCTTGAGTTTTTTCAAAAAAACTGATACTTTTCGAGATATACAGGGTCAAACAAAAAGTGTGTAAATATAAATTCTCAGTTTTTCTGTCATAACTTTTAACGTTTTTAATTAAAATAAGATTTTTTGATGTAGAATTTAATATTACACAAAAATGTATTCTTGAGATTTTTTAAAAAAACTAATACTTTTCGAGATATATAGGGTCAAACAAAAAGTTTGTAAATATAAATTTGATCTTAGTTTTTCTGTCATCACTTTTAAAGTTTTTTATTAAAATCAGAATTTTTAATGTTTTTTGATGTAGAATTTAATATTACACAAAAAAGTATTCCTAAGTTTTTTTAAAAAAACTAATACTTTTCGAGATATATAGGGTCAAACAAAAAGTTTGTAAATATAAATTTGATCTTAGTTTTTCTGTCATAACTTTTAAAGTTTTTAATTAAAATGAGATTTTTTAATGTTTTTTGATGTAAAATTTAATTTTACATAAATAAGTATTCCTGAGTTTTTTCAAAAGAACTGATACTTTTCGAGATATACAGGGTCAAACAAAAAGTTTGTAAATATAAATTTAATCTTAGTTTTTCTGTCATTACTTTTAACGTTTTTAATTAAAATAAGATTTTTTGATGTAGAATTTAATATTACACAAAAAAGTATTCTTGAGTTTTTTTAAAAAAACTAATACTTTTCTAGATATATAGGGTCAAACAAAAAGTTTGTAAATATAAATTTAATCTCAGTTTTTCTGTCATAACTTTTAATTTTTTTAATTAAAATAAGATTTTTTAATGTTTTTTGATGTAGAATTTAATTTTACACAAAAAAGTATTTCTAAGTTTTTTCAAAAAAACTAATAATTTTCGAGATATATAGGGTCAAACAAAAAGTTTGTAAATATAAATTTTATCTAAGTTTTTCTGTCATAACTTTTAAAGTTCTTAATTAAAATGAGGTTTTTTAACGTTTTTTGATGTAAAATTTAATTTTACATAAAAAAGTATTCTTGAGTTTTTTCAAAAAAACTGATACTTTTCGAGATATACAGGGTCAAACAAAAAGTTTGTAAATATAAATTCTCAGTTTTTCTGTCATATCTTTTAACGTTTTTAATTAAAATAAGATTTTTTGATGTAGAATTTAATATTACACAAAAAAGTATTTTTAACTTTTTTCAAAAAAACTAATAATTTTCGAGATATATAGGGTCAAACAAAAAGTTTGTAAATATAAATTTGATCTTAGTTTTTCTGTCATAACTTTTAAAGTTTTTAATTAAAATGAGATTTTTTAATGTTTTTTAATGTAAAATTTAATTTTACATAAATAAGTATTCCTGAGTTTTTTCAAAACAACTGATACTTTTCGAGATATACAGGGTCAAACAAAAAGTTTGTAAATATAAATTTAATCTTAGTTTTTCTGTCATTACTTTTAACGTTTTTAATTAAAATAAGATTTTTTGATGTAGAATTTAATATTACACAAAAAAGTATTCTTGAGTTTTTTTAAAAAAACTAATACTTTTCTAGATATATAGGGTCAAACAAAAAGTTTGTAAATATAAATTTAATCTCAGTTTTTCTGTCATAACTTTTAATGTTTTTAATTAAAATCAGGTTTTTTAATGTTTTTTGATGTAAAATTTAATATTACACAAAAAAGTATTCCTAAGTTTTTTTAAAAAAACTAATACTTTTCGAGATATATAGGGTCAAACAAAAAGTTTGTAAATATAAATTTGATCTTAGTTTTTCTGTCATAACTTTTAAAGTTTTTAATTAAAATGAGATTTTTTAATGTTTTTTGATGTAAAATTTAATTTTACATAAATAAGTATTCCTGAGTTTTTTCAAAAGAACTGATACTTTTCGAGATATACAGGGTCAAACAAAAAGTTTGTAAATATAAATTTAATCTCAGTTTTTCTGTCATTACTTTTAACGTTTTTAATTAAAATAAGATTTTTTGATGTAGAATTTAATATCACACAAAAAAGTATTCTTAAGTTTTTTTAAAAAAACTAATACTTTTCGAGATATATAGGGTCAAACAAAAAGTTTGTAAATATAAATTTGATCTCAGTTTTTCTGTCATAACTTTTAAAGTTTTTTATTAAAATCAGAATTTTTGGGTTTTTTTAATGTAAAATTTAATTTTACATAAAAAAGTATTCTGGAGTTTTTTCAAAAAAACTGATACTTTTCGAGATATATAGGGTCAAACAAAAAGTTTGTAAATATAAATTTATTCTCAGTTTTTCTGTCATAACTTTTAATTTTTTTAATTAAAATAAGATTTTTTAATGTTTTTTGATGTAGAATTTAATTTTACACAAAAAAGTATTTTTAAGTTTTTCCAAAAAAAATAATAATTTTCGAGATATATAGGGTCAAACAAAAAGTTTGTAAATATAAATTTTATCTAAGTTTTTCTGTCATAACTTTTAAAGTTTTTAATTAAAATGAGGTTTTTTAACGTTTTTTGATGTAAAATTTAATTTTACATAAAAAAGTATTTTTGAGTTTTTTCAAAAAAACTGACACTTTTCGAGATATACAGGGTCAAACAAAAAGTTTGTAAATATAAATGCTCAGTTTTTCTGTCATAACTTTTAACGTTTTTAATTAAAATAAGATTTTTTGATGTAGAATTTAATATTACACAAAAAAGTATTCTTGAGTTTTTTTAAAAAACTAATACTTTTCGAGATATATAGGGTCAAACAAAAAGTTTGTAAATATAAATTTGATCTCAGTTTTTCTGTCATAACTTTTAAAGTTTTTTATTAAAATCAGAATTTCTGGGGTTTTTTAATGTAAAATTTAATTTTACATAAAAAAGTATTCTTGAGTTTTTTCAAAAAAACTGATACTTTTCGAGATATATAGGGTCAAACAAAAAGTTTGTAAATATAAATTTAATCTCAGTTTTTCTGTGATAACTTTTAATGTTTTTAATTAAAATCAGATTTTTTAATGTTTTTTGATGTAGAATTTAATATTACACAAAAAAGTATTCCTAAGTTTTTTTAAAAAAACTAATACTTTTCGAGATATATAGGGTCAAACAAAAAGTTTGTAAATATAAATTTGATCTTAGTTTTTCTGTCATAACTTTTAAAGTTTTTAATTAAAATAAGATTTTTTAATGTTTTTTGATGTAAAATTTAATTTTACATAAATAAGTATTTCTGAGTTTTTTCAAAAGAACTTATACTTTTCGAGATATACAGGGTCAAACAAAAAGTTTGTAAATATAAATTTAATCTCAGTTTTTCTGTCATTGCTTTTAACGTTTTTAATTAAAATAAGATTTTTTTATGTAGAATTTAATATTACACAAAAAAGTATTCTTGAGTTTTTTTAAAAAAACTAATACTTTTCGAGATATATAGGGTCAAACAAAAAGTTTGTAAATATAAATTTGATCTCAGTTTTTCTTTCATAACTTTTAAAGTTTTTTATTAAAATTAGAATTTTTTGGGTTTTTTAATGTAAAATTTAATTTTACATAAAAAAGTATTCTTGAGTTTTTTCAAAAAAACTGATACTTTTCGAGATATATAGGGTCAAACAAAAAGTTTGTAAATATAAATTTAATCTCAGTTTTTCTGTGATAACTTTTAATGTTTTTAATTAAAATCAGATTTTTTAATGTTTTTTGATGTAGAATTTAATATTACACAAAAAAGTATTCCTAAGTTTTTTTAAAAAAACTAATACTTTTCGAGATATATAGGGTCAAACAAAAAGTTTGTAAATATAAATTTGATCTTAGTTTTTCTGTCATAACTTTTAAAGTTTTTAATTAAAATAAGATTTTTTAATGTTTTTTGATGTAAAATTTAATTTTACATAAATAAGTATTCCTAAATTTTTCAAAAGAACTGATACTTTTTGAGATATACAGGGTCAAACAAAAAGTTTGTAAATATAAATATAATCTCAGTTTTTCTGTCAGTACTTTTAACGTTTTTAATTAAAATAAGATTTTTTGATGTAGAGTTTAATATTACACAAAAAAGTATTCTTGAGTTTTTTTAAAAAAACTAATACTTTTCGAGATATATAGGGTCAAACAAAAAGTTTGTAAATATAAATTTGATCTTAGTTTTTCTGTCATAACTTTTAAAGTTTTTAATTAAAATGAGATTTTTTAATGTTTTTTGATGTAAAATTTAATTTTACATAAATAAGTATTCCTGAGTTTTTTCAAAAGAACTGATACTTTTCGAGATATACAGGGTCAAACAAAAAAATTTGTAAATATAAATTTAATCTTAGTTTTTCTGTCATTACTTTTAACGTTTTTAATTAAAATAAGATTTTTTGATGTAGAATTTAATATTACGCAAAAAAGTATTCTTGAGTTTTTTTAAAAAAACTAATACTTTTCTAGATATATAGGGTCAAACAAAAACTGATACTTTTCGAGATATATAGGGTCAAACAAAAAGTTTGTAAATATAAATTTAATCTTAGTTTTTCTGTCATAACTTTTAATGTTTTTAATTAAAATCAGGTTTTTTAATGTTTTTTGATGTAAAATTTAATATTACACAAAAAAGTATTCCTAAGTTTTTTTTAAAAAAACTAATACTTTTCGAGATATATAGGGTCAAACAAAAAGTTTGTAAATATAAATTTGATCTTAGTTTTTCTGTCATAACTTTTAAAGTTTTTAATTAAAATGAGATTTTTTAATGTTTTTTGATGTAAAATTTAATTTTACATAAATAAGTATTCCTGAGTTTTTTCAAAAGAACTGATACTTTTCGAGATATACAGGGTCAAACAAAAAGTTTGTAAATATAAATTTAATCTCAGTTTTTCTGTCATTACTTTTAACGTTTTTAATTAAAATAAGATTTTTTGATGTAGAATTTAATATCACACAAAAAAGTATTCTTGAGTTTTTTTAAAAAAACTAATACTTTTCGAGATATATAGGGTCAAACAAAAAGTTTGTAAATATAAATTTGATCTCAGTTTTTCTGTCATAACTTTTAAAGTTTTTTATTAAAATCAGAATTTTTGGGTTTTTTTAATGTAAAATTTAATTTTACATAAAAAAGTATTCTTGAGTTTTTTCAAAAAAACTGATACTTTTCGAGATATATAGGGTCAAACAAAAAGTTTGTAAATATAAATTTATTCTCAGTTTTTCTGTCATAACTTTTAATTGTTTTAATTAAAATAAGATTTTTTAATGTTTTTTGATGTAGAATTTAATTTTACACAAAAAAGTATTTCTAAGTTTTTCCAAAAAAACTAATAATTTTCGAGATATATAGGGTCAAACAAAAAGTTTGTAAATATAAATTTTATCTAAGTTTTTCTGTCATAACTTTTAAAGTTTTTAATAACAATGAGGTTTTTTAACGCTTTTTGATGTAAAATTTAATTTTACATAAAAAAGTATTCTTGAGTTTTTTCAAAAAAACTGATACTTTTCGAGATATACAGGGTCAAACAAAAAGTGTGTAAATATAAATTCTCAGTTTTTCTGTCATAACTTTTAACGTTTTTAATTAAAATAAGATTTTTTGATGTAGAATTTAATATTACACAAAAATGTATTCTTGAGATTTTTTAAAAAAACTAATACTTTTCGAGATATATAGGGTCAAACAAAAAGTTTGTAAATATAAATTTGATCTCAGTTTTTCTGTCATCACTTTTAAAGTTTTTTATTAAAATCAGAATTTTTAATGTTTTTTGATGTAGAATTTAATATTACACAAAAAAGTATTCCTAAGTTTTTTTAAAAAAACTAATACTTTTCGAGATATATAGGGTCAAACAAAAAGTTTGTAAATATAAATTTGATCTTAGTTTTTCTGTCATAACTTTTAAAGTTTTTAATTAAAATGAGATTTTTTAATGTTTTTTGATGTAAAATTTAATTTTACATAAATAAGTATTCCTGAGTTTTTTCAAAAGAACTGATACTTTTCGAGATATACAGGGTCAAACAAAAAGTTTGTAAATATAAATTTAATCTTAGTTTTTCTGTCATTACTTTTAACGTTTTTAATTAAAATAAGATTTTTTGATGTAGAATTTAATATTACACAAAAAAGTATTCTTGAGTTTTTTTAAAAAAACTAATACTTTTCTAGATATATAGGGTCAAACAAAAAGTTTGTAAATATAAATTTAATCTCAGTTTTTCTGTCATAACTTTTAATTTTTTTAATTAAAATAAGATTTTTTAATGTTTTTTGATGTAGAATTTAATTTTACACAAAAAAGTATTTCTAAGTTTTTTCAAAAAAACTAATAATTTTCGAGATATATAGGGTCAAACAAAAAGTTTGTAAATATAAATTTTATCTAAGTTTTTCTGTCATAACTTTTAAAGTTCTTAATTGAAATGAGGTTTTTTAACGTTTTTTGATGTAAAATTTAATTTTACATAAAAAAGTATTCTTGAGTTTTTTCAAAAAAACTGATACTTTTCGAGATATACAGGGTCAAACAAAAAGTTTGTAAATATAAATTCTCAGTTTTTCTGTCATATCTTTTAACGTTTTTAATTAAAATAAGATTTTTTGATGTAGAATTTAATATTACACAAAAAAGTATTTTTAACTTTTTTCAAAAAAACTAATAATTTTCGAGATATATAGGGTCAAACAAAAAGTTTGTAAATATAAATTTGATCTTAGTTTTTCTGTCATAACTTTTAAAGTTTTTAATTAAAATGAGATTTTTTAATGTTTTTTAATGTAAAATTTAATTTTACATAAATAAGTATTCCTGAGTTTTTTCAAAACAACTGATACTTTTCGAGATATACAGGGTCAAACAAAAAGTTTGTAAATATAAATTTAATCTTAGTTTTTCTGTCATTACTTTTAACGTTTTTAATTAAAATAAGATTTTTTGATGTAGAATTTAATATTACACAAAAAAGTATTCTTGAGTTTTTTTAAAAAAACTAATACTTTTCTAGATATATAGGGTCAAACAAAAAGTTTGTAAATATAAATTTAATCTCAGTTTTTCTGTCATAACTTTTAATGTTTTTAATTAAAATCAGGTTTTTTAATGTTTTTTGATGTAAAATTTAATATTACACAAAAAAGTATTCCTAAGTTTTTGTAAAAAAACTAATACTTTTCGAGATATATAGGGTCAAACAAAAAGTTTGTAAATATAAATTTGATCTTAGTTTTTCTGTCATAACTTTTAAAGTTTTTAATTAAAATGAGATTTTTTAATGTTTTTTGATGTAAAATTTAATTTTACATAAATAAGTATTCCTGAGTTTTTTCAAAAGAACTGATACTTTTCGAGATATACAGGGTCAAACAAAAAGTTTGTAAATATAAATTTAATCTCAGTTTTTCTGTCATTACTTTTAACGTTTTTAATTAAAATAAGATTTTTTGATGTAGAATTTAATATCACACAAAAAAGTATTCTTAAGTTTTTTTAAAAAAACTAATACTTTTCGAGATATATAGGGTCAAACAAAAAGTTTGTAAATATAAATTTGATCTCAGTTTTTCTGTCATAACTTTTAAAGTTTTTTATTAAAATCAGAATTTTTGGGTTTTTTTAATGTAAAATTTAATTTTACATAAAAAAGTATTCTAGAGTTTTTTCAAAAAAACTGATACTTTTCGAGATATATAGGGTCAAACAAAAAGTTTGTAAATATAAATTTATTCTCAGTTTTTCTGTCATAACTTTTAATTTTTTTAATTAAAATAAGATTTTTTAATGTTTTTTGATGTAGAATTTAATTTTACACAAAAAAGTATTTTTAAGTTTTTCCAAAAAAAATAATAATTTTCGAGATATATAGGGTCAAACAAAAAGTTTGTAAATATAAATTTTATCTAAGTTTTTCTGTCATAACTTTTAAAGTTTTTAATTAAAATGAGGTTTTTTAACGTTTTTTGATGTAAAATTTAATTTTACATAAAAAAGTATTTTTGAGTTTTTTCAAAAAAACTGATACTTTTCGAGATATACAGGGTCAAACAAAAAGTTTGTAAATATAAATGCTCAGTTTTTCTGTCATAACTTTTAACGTTTTTAATTAAAATAAGATTTTTTGATGTAGAATTTAATATTACACAAAAAAGTATTCTTGAGTTTTTTTAAAAAAACTAATACTTTTCGAGATATATAGGGTCAAACAAAAAGTTTGTAAATATAAATTTGATCTCAGTTTTTCTGTCATAACTTTTAAAGTTTTTTATTAAAATCAGAATTTCTGGGGTTTTTTAATGTAAAATTTAATTTTACATAAAAAAGTATTCTTGAGTTTTTTCAAAAAAACTGATACTTTTCGAGATATATAGGGTCAAACAAAAAGTTTGTAAATATAAATTTAATCTCAGTTTTTCTGTGATAACTTTTAATGTTTTTAATTAAAATCAGATTTTTTAATGTTTTTTGATGTAGAATTTAATATTACACAAAAAAGTATTCCTAAGTTTTTTTAAAAAAACTAATACTTTTCGAGATATATAGGGTCAAACAAAAAGTTTGTAAATATAAATTTGATCTTAGTTTTTCTGTCATAACTTTTAAAGTTTTTAATTAAAATAAGATTTTTTAATGTTTTTTGATGTAAAATTTAATTTTACATAAATAAGTATTTCTGAGTTTTTTCAAAAGAACTTATACTTTTCGAGATATACAGGGTCAAACAAAAAGTTTGTAAATATAAATTTAATCTCAGTTTTTCTGTCATTGCTTTTAACGTTTTTAATTAAAATAAGATTTTTTTATGTAGAATTTAATATTACACAAAAAAGTATTCTTGAGTTTTTTTAAAAAAACTAATACTTTTCGAGATATATAGGGTCAAACAAAAAGTTTGTAAATATAAATTTGATCTCAGTTTTTCTTTCATAACTTTTAAAGTTTTTTATTAAAATTAGAATTTTTGGGGTTTTTTAATGTAAAATTTAATTTTACATAAAAAAGTATTCTTGAGTTTTTTCAAAAAAACTGATACTTTTCGAGATATATAGGGTCAAACAAAAAGTTTGTAAATATAAATTTAATCTCAGTTTTTCTGTGATAACTTTTAATGTTTTTAATTAAAATCAGATTTTTTAATGTTTTTTGATGTAGAATTTAATATTACACAAAAAAGTATTCCTAAGTTTTTTTAAAAAAACTAATACTTTTCGAGATATATAGGGTCAAACAAAAAGTTTGTAAATATAAATTTGATCTTAGTTTTTCTGTCATAACTTTTAAAGTTTTTAATTAAAATAAGATTTTTTAATGTTTTTTGATGTAAAATTTAATTTTACATAAATAAGTATTCCTAAATTTTTCAAAAGAACTGATACTTTTTGAGATATACAGGGTCAAACAAAAAGTTTGTAAATATAAATATAATCTCAGTTTTTCTGTCATTACTTTTAACGTTTTTAATTAAAATAAGATTTTTTGATGTAGAGTTTAATATTACACAAAAAAGTATTCTTGAGTTTTTTTAAAAAAACTAATACTTTTCGAGATATATAGGGTCAAACAAAAAGTTTGTAAATATAAATTTGATCTTAGTTTTTCTGTCATAACTTTTAAAGTTTTTAATTAAAATGAGATTTTTTAATGTTTTTTGATGTAAAATTTAATTTTACATAAATAAGTATTCCTGAGTTTTTTCAAAAGAACTGATACTTTTCGAGATATACAGGGTCAAACAAAAAAATTTGTAAATATAAATTTAATCTTAGTTTTTCTGTCATTACTTTTAACGTTTTTAATTAAAATAAGATTTTTTGATGTAGAATTTAATATTACGCAAAAAAGTATTCTTGAGTTTTTTTAAAAAAACTAATACTTTTCTAGATATATAGGGTCAAACAAAAACTGATACTTTTCGAGATATATAGGGTCAAACAAAAAGTTTGTAAATATAAATTTAATCTTAGTTTTTCTGTCATAACTTTTAATGTTTTTAATTAAAATCAGGTTTTTTAATGTTTTTTGATGTAAAATTTAATATTACACAAAAAAGTATTCCTAAGTTTTTTTAAAAAAACTAATACTTTTCGAGATATATAGGGTCAAACAAAAAGTTTGTAAATATAAATTTGATCTTAGTTTTTCTGTCATAACTTTTAAAGTTTTTAATTAAAATGAGATTTTTTAATGTTTTTTGATGTAAAATTTAATTTTACATAAATAAGTATTCCTGAGTTTTTTCAAAAGAACTGATACTTTTCGAGATATACAGGGTCAAACAAAAAGTTTGTAAATATAAATTTAATCTCAGTTTTTCTGTCATTACTTTTAACGTTTTTAATTAAAATAAGATTTTTTGATGTAGAATTTAATATCACACAAAAAAGTATTCTTGAGTTTTTTTAAAAAAACTAATACTTTTCGAGATATATAGGGTCAAACAAAAAGTTTGTAAATATAAATTTGATCTCAGTTTTTCTGTCATAACTTTTAAAGTTTTTTATTAAAATCAGAATTTTTGGGTTTTTTTAATGTAAAATTTAATTTTACATAAAAAAGTATTCTTGAGTTTTTTCAAAAAAACTGATACTTTTCGAGATATATAGGGTCAAACAAAAAGTTTGTAAATATAAATTTATTCTCAGTTTTTCTGTCATAACTTTTAATTGTTTTAATTAAAATAAGATTTTTTAATGTTTTTTGATGTAGAATTTAATTTTACACAAAAAAGTATTTCAAAGTTTTTCCAAAAAAAATAATAATTTTCGAGATATATAGGGTCAAACAAAAAGTTTGTAAATATAAATTTTATCTAAGTTTTTCTGTCATAACTTTTAAAGTTTTTAATTAAAATGAGGTTTTTTAACGTTTTTTGATGTAAAATTTAATTTTACATAAAAAAGTATTTTTGAGTTTTTTCAAAAAAACTGATACTTTTCGAGATATACAGAGTCAAACAAAAAGTTTGTAAATATAAATTCTCAGTTTTTCTGTCATAACTTTTAACGTTTTTAATTAAAATAAGATTTTTTGATGTAGAATTTAATATTACACAAAAAAGTATTCTTGAGTTTTTTTAAAAAAACTAATACTTTTCGAGATATATAGGGTCAAACAAAAAGTTTGTAAATATAAATTTGATCTCAGTTTTTCTGTCATAACTTTTAAGGTTTTTTATTAAAATCAGAATTTTTGGGGTTTTTTAATGTAAAATTTAATTTTACATAAAAAAGTATTCTTGAGTTTTTTCAAAAAAACTGATACTTTTCGAGATCTATAGGGTCAAACAAAAAGTTTGTAAATATAAATTTAATCGCAGTTTTTCTGTCATTACTTTTAACGTTTTTAATTAAAATAAGAGGGTTTTTTTAATGTAAAATATAATTTTACATAAAAAAGTATTCTTGAGTTTTTTCAAAAAAACTGATACTTTTCGAGATATATAGGGTCAAACAAAAAGTTTGTAAATATAAATTTATTCTCAGTTTTTCTGTCATAACTTTTAATTGTTTTAATTAAAATAAGATTTTTTAATGTTTTTTGATGTAGAATTTAATTTTACACAAAAAAGTATTTCTAAGTTTTTCCAAAAAAATAATAATTTTCGAGATATATAGGGTCAAACAAAAAGTTTGTAAATATAAATTTTATCTAAGTTTTTCTGTCATAACTTTTAAAGTTTTTAATTAAAATAAGGTTTTTTAACGTTTTTTGATGTAAAATTTAATTTTACATAAAAAAGTATTTTTGAGTTTTTTCAAAAAAACTGATACTTTTCGAGATATACAGAGTCAAACAAAAAGTTTGTAAATATAAATTCTCAGTTTTTCTGTCATAACTTTTAACGTTTTTAATTAAAATAAGATTTTTTGATGTAGAATTTAATATTACACAAAAAAGTATTCTTGAGTTTTTTTAAAAAAACTAATACTTTTCGAGATATATAGGGTCAAACAAAAAGTTTGTAAATATAAATTTGATCTCAGTTTTTCTGTCATAACTTTTAAAGTTTTTTATTAAAATCAGAATTTTTGGGGTCTTTTAATGTAAAATTTAATTCTACATAAAAAAGTATTCTTGAGTTTTTTCAAAAAAACTGATACTTTTCGAGATATATAGGGTCAAACAAAAAGTTTGTAAATATAAATTTAATCTCAGTTTTTCTGTCATAACTTTTAATGTTTTTAATTAAAATCAGATTTTTTAATGTTTTTTGATGTAGAATTTAATATTACACAAAAAAGTATTCCTAAGTTTTTTTAAAAAAACTAATACTTTTCGAGATATATAGGGTCAAACAAAAAGTTTGTAAATATAAATTTGATCTTAGTTTTTCTGTCATAACTTTTAAAGTTTTTAATTAAAATGAGATTTTTTAATGTTTTTTGATGTAAAATTTAATTTTACACAAGTAAGTATTCCTGAGTTTTTTCAAAAGAACTGATACTTTTCGAGATATACAGGGTCAAACAAAAAGTTTGTAAATATAAATTTAATCTCAGTTTTTCTGTCATTACTTTTAACGTTTTTAATTAAAATAAGATTTTTTGATGTAGAATTTAATATTACACAAAAAAGTATTCCTGAGTTTTTTTAAAAAAACTAATACTTTTCGAGATATATAGGGTCAAACAAAAAGTTTGTAAATATAAATTTGATCTCAGTTTTTCTGTCATAACTTTTAAAGTTTTTTATTAAAATCAGAATTTTTGGGGTTTTTTAATGTAAAATTTAATTTTACATAAAAAAGTATTCTTGAGTTTTTTTAAAAAAACTGATACTTTTCGAGATATATAGGGTCAAACAAAAAGTTTGTAAATATAAATTTAATCTCAGTTTTTCTGTGATAACTTTTAATGTTTTTAATTAAAATCAGATTTTTTAAGGTTTTTTGATGTAGAATTTAATATTACACAAAAAAGTATTCCTAAGTTTTTTTAAAAAAACTAATACTTTTCGAGATATATAGGGTCAAACAAAAAGTTTGTAAATATAAATTTGATCTTAGTTTTTCTGTCATAACTTTTAAAGTTTTTAATTAAAATGAGATTTTTTAATGTTTTTTTATGTAAAATTTAATTTTACATAAATAAGTATTCCTGAGTTTTTTCAAAAGAACTGATACTTTTAGAGATATACAGGGTCAAACAAAAAGTTTGTAAATATAAATTTAATCTCAGTTTTTCTGTCATTACTTTTAACGTTTTTAATTAAAATAAGATTTTTTGATGTAGAATTTAATATTACACAAAAAAGTATTCTTGAGTTTTTTTAAAAAAACTAATACTTTTCGAGATATATAGGGTCAAACAAAAAGTTTGCAAATATAAATTTGATCTCAGTTTTTCTGTCATAACTTTTAAAGTTTTTTATTAAAATCAGAATTTTTGGGGTTTTTTAATGTAAAATTTAATTTTACATAAAAAAGTATTCTTGAGTTTTTTCAAAAAAACTGATACTTTTCGAGATATATAGGGTCAAACAAAAAGTTTGTAAATATAAATTTAATCTCAGTTTTTACGTCATAACTTTTAATTTTTTTAATTAAAATAAGATTTTTTAATGTTTTTTGATGTAGAATTTAATTCTACACAAAAAAGTAATTTTAAGTTTTTTCAAAAAAACTAATAATTTTCGAGATATATAGGGTCAAACAAAAAGTTTGTAAATATAAATTTGATCTAAGTTTTTCTGTCATAACTTTTAAAGTTTTTAATTAAAATGAGATTTTTTAATGTTTTTTGATGTAAAATTTAATTTTACATAAATAACTATTCCTAAATTTTTCAAAAGAACTGATACTTTTTTAGATATACAGGGTCAAACAAAAAGTTTGTAAATATAAATTTAATCTCAGTTTTTCTGTCATTACTTTTAACGTTTTTAATTAAAATAAGATTTTTTGATGTAGAATTTAATATTACACAAAAAAGTATTCTTGAGTTTTTTTAAAAAAACTAATACTTTTCGAGATATATAGGGTCAAACAAAAAGTTTGTAAATATAAATTTGATCTCAGTTTTTCTGTCATAACTTTTAAAGTTTTTTATTAAAATCAGAATTTTTGGAGTTTTTTAATGTAAAATTTAATTTTACATAAAAAAGTATTCTTGAGTTTTTTCAAAAAAACTAATAATTTTCGAGATATATAGGGTCAAACAAAAAGTTTGTAAATATAAATTTTATTTCAGTTTTTCTGTCATAACTTTTAATTTTTTAATTAAAATGAGGTTTTTTTAGGTTTTTTGATGTAAAATTTAATTTTACATAAAAAAGTATTCTTGAGTTTTTTCAAAAAAACTGATACTTTTCGAGATATATAGGGTCAAACAAAAAGTTTGTAAATATAAATTTAATCTCAGTTTTTCTGTGATAACTTTTAATGTTTTTAATTAAAATCAGATTTTTTAATGTTTTTTGATGTAGAATTTAATATTACACAAAAAAGTATTCCTAAGTTTTTTTAAAAAAACTAATACTTTTCGAGATATATAGGGTCAAACAAAAAGTTTGTAAATATAAATTTGATCTTAGTTTTTCTGTCATAACTTTTAAAGTTTTTAATTAAAATAAGATTTTTTAATGTTTTTTGATGTAAAATTTAATTTTACATAAATAAGTATTCCTAAATTTTTCAAAAGAACTGATACTTTTTGAGATATACAGGGTCAAACAAAAAGTTTGTAAATATAAATATAATCTCAGTTTTTCTGTCATTACTTTTAACGTTTTTAATTAAAATAAGATTTTTTGATGTAGAGTTTAATATTACACAAAAAAGTATTCTTGAGTTTTTTTAAAAAAACTAATACTTTTCGAGATATATAGGGTCAAACAAAAAGTTTGTAAATATAAATTTGATCTTAGTTTTTCTGTCATAACTTTTAAAGTTTTTAATTAAAATGAGATTTTTTAATGTTTTTTGATGTAAAATTTAATTTTACATAAATAAGTATTCCTGAGTTTTTTCAAAAGAACTGATACTTTTCGAGATATACAGGGTCAAACAAAAAAATTTGTAAATATAAATTTAATCTTAGTTTTTCTGTCATTACTTTTAACGTTTTTAATTAAAATAAGATTTTTTGATGTAGAATTTAATATTACGCAAAAAAGTATTCTTGAGTTTTTTTAAAAAAACTAATACTTTTCTAGATATATAGGGTCAAACAAAAACTGATACTTTTCGAGATATATAGGGTCAAACAAAAAGTTTGTAAATATAAATTTAATCTTAGTTTTTCTGTCATAACTTTTAATGTTTTTAATTAAAATCAGGTTTTTTAATGTTTTTTGATGTAAAATTTAATATTACACAAAAAAGTATTCCTAAGTTTTTTTAAAAAAACTAATACTTTTCGAGATATATAGGGTCAAACAAAAAGTTTGTAAATATAAATTTGATCTTAGTTTTTCTGTCATAACTTTTAAAGTTTTTAATTAAAATGAGATTTTTTAATGTTTTTTGATGTAAAATTTAATTTTACATAAATAAGTATTCCTGAGTTTTTTCAAAAGAACTGATACTTTTCGAGATATACAGGGTCAAACAAAAAGTTTGTAAATATAAATTTAATCTCAGTTTTTCTGTCATTACTTTTAACGTTTTTAATTAAAATAAGATTTTTTGATGTAGAATTTAATATCACACAAAAAAGTATTCTTGAGTTTTTTTAAAAAAACTAATACTTTTCGAGATATATAGGGTCAAACAAAAAGTTTGTAAATATAAATTTGATCTCAGTTTTTCTGTCATAACTTTTAAAGTTTTTTATTAAAATCAGAATTTTTGGGTTTTTTTAATGTAAAATTTAATTTTACATAAAAAAGTATTCTTGAGTTTTTTCAAAAAAACTGATACTTTTCGAGATATATAGGGTCAAACAAAAAGTTTGTAAATATAAATTTATTCTCAGTTTTTCTGTCATAACTTTTAATTGTTTTAATTAAAATAAGATTTTTTAATGTTTTTTGATGTAGAATTTAATTTTACACAAAAAAGTATTTCAAAGTTTTTCCAAAAAAAATAATAATTTTCGAGATATATAGGGTCAAACAAAAAGTTTGTAAATATAAATTTTATCTAAGTTTTTCTGTCATAACTTTTAAAGTTTTTAATTAAAATGAGGTTTTTTAACGTTTTTTGATGTAAAATTTAATTTTACATAAAAAAGTATTTTTGAGTTTTTTCAAAAAAACTGATACTTTTCGAGATATACAGAGTCAAACAAAAAGTTTGTAAATATAAATTCTCAGTTTTTCTGTCATAACTTTTAACGTTTTTAATTAAAATAAGATTTTTTGATGTAGAATTTAATATTACACAAAAAAGTATTCTTGAGTTTTTTTAAAAAAACTAATACTTTTCGAGATATATAGGGTCAAACAAAAAGTTTGTAAATATAAATTTGATCTCAGTTTTTCTGTCATAACTTTTAAGGTTTTTTATTAAAATCAGAATTTTTGGGGTTTTTTAATGTAAAATTTAATTTTACATAAAAAAGTATTCTTGAGTTTTTTCAAAAAAACTGATACTTTTCGAGATCTATAGGGTCAAACAAAAAGTTTGTAAATATAAATTTAATCGCAGTTTTTCTGTCATTACTTTTAACGTTTTTAATTAAAATAAGAGGGTTTTTTTAATGTAAAATATAATTTTACATAAAAAAGTATTCTTGAGTTTTTTCAAAAAAACTGATACTTTTCGAGATATATAGGGTCAAACAAAAAGTTTGTAAATATAAATTTATTCTCAGTTTTTCTGTCATAACTTTTAATTGTTTTAATTAAAATAAGATTTTTTAATGTTTTTTGATGTAGAATTTAATTTTACACAAAAAAGTATTTCTAAGTTTTTCCAAAAAAATAATAATTTTCGAGATATATAGGGTCAAACAAAAAGTTTGTAAATATAAATTTTATCTAAGTTTTTCTGTCATAACTTTTAAAGTTTTTAATTAAAATAAGGTTTTTTAACGTTTTTTGATGTAAAATTTAATTTTACATAAAAAAGTATTTTTGAGTTTTTTCAAAAAAACTGATACTTTTCGAGATATACAGAGTCAAACAAAAAGTTTGTAAATATAAATTCTCAGTTTTTCTGTCATAACTTTTAACGTTTTTAATTAAAATAAGATTTTTTGATGTAGAATTTAATATTACACAAAAAAGTATTCTTGAGTTTTTTTAAAAAAACTAATACTTTTCGAGATATATAGGGTCAAACAAAAAGTTTGTAAATATAAATTTGATCTCAGTTTTTCTGTCATAACTTTTAAAGTTTTTTATTAAAATCAGAATTTTTGGGGTCTTTTAATGTAAAATTTAATTCTACATAAAAAAGTATTCTTGAGTTTTTTCAAAAAAACTGATACTTTTCGAGATATATAGGGTCAAACAAAAAGTTTGTAAATATAAATTTAATCTCAGTTTTTCTGTCATAACTTTTAATGTTTTTAATTAAAATCAGATTTTTTAATGTTTTTTGATGTAGAATTTAATATTACACAAAAAAGTATTCCTAAGTTTTTTTAAAAAAACTAATACTTTTCGAGATATATAGGGTCAAACAAAAAGTTTGTAAATATAAATTTGATCTTAGTTTTTCTGTCATAACTTTTAAAGTTTTTAATTAAAATGAGATTTTTTAATGTTTTTTGATGTAAAATTTAATTTTACACAAGTAAGTATTCCTGAGTTTTTTCAAAAGAACTGATACTTTTCGAGATATACAGGGTCAAACAAAAAGTTTGTAAATATAAATTTAATCTCAGTTTTTCTGTCATTACTTTTAACGTTTTTAATTAAAATAAGATTTTTTGATGTAGAATTTAATATTACACAAAAAAGTATTCCTGAGTTTTTTTAAAAAAACTAATACTTTTCGAGATATATAGGGTCAAACAAAAAGTTTGTAAATATAAATTTGATCTCAGTTTTTCTGTCATAACTTTTAAAGTTTTTTATTAAAATCAGAATTTTTGGGGTTTTTTAATGTAAAATTTAATTTTACATAAAAAAGTATTCTTGAGTTTTTTTAAAAAAACTGATACTTTTCGAGATATATAGGGTCAAACAAAAAGTTTGTAAATATAAATTTAATCTCAGTTTTTCTGTGATAACTTTTAATGTTTTTAATTAAAATCAGATTTTTTAAGGTTTTTTGATGTAGAATTTAATATTACACAAAAAAGTATTCCTAAGTTTTTTTAAAAAAACTAATACTTTTCGAGATATATAGGGTCAAACAAAAAGTTTGTAAATATAAATTTGATCTTAGTTTTTCTGTCATAACTTTTAAAGTTTTTAATTAAAATGAGATTTTTTAATGTTTTTTTATGTAAAATTTAATTTTACATAAATAAGTATTCCTGAGTTTTTTCAAAAGAACTGATACTTTTAGAGATATACAGGGTCAAACAAAAAGTTTGTAAATATAAATTTAATCTCAGTTTTTCTGTCATTACTTTTAACGTTTTTAATTAAAATAAGATTTTTTGATGTAGAATTTAATATTACACAAAAAAGTATTCTTGAGTTTTTTTAAAAAAACTAATACTTTTCGAGATATATAGGGTCAAACAAAAAGTTTGCAAATATAAATTTGATCTCAGTTTTTCTGTCATAACTTTTAAAGTTTTTTATTAAAATTAGAATTTTTGGGGTTTTTTAATGTAAAATTTAATTTTACATAAAAAAGTATTCTTGAGTTTTTTCAAAAAAACTGATACTTTTCGAGATATATAGGGTCAAACAAAAAGTTTGTAAATATAAATTTAATCTCAGTTTTTACGTCATAACTTTTAATTTTTTTAATTAAAATAAGATTTTTTAATGTTTTTTGATGTAGAATTTAATTCTACACAAAAAAGTAATTTTAAGTTTTTTCAAAAAAACTAATAATTTTCGAGATATATAGGGTCAAACAAAAAGTTTGTAAATATAAATTTGATCTAAGTTTTTCTGTCATAACTTTTAAAGTTTTTAATTAAAATGAGATTTTTTAATGTTTTTTGATGTAAAATTTAATTTTACATAAATAACTATTCCTAAATTTTTCAAAAGAACTGATACTTTTTTAGATATACAGGGTCAAACAAAAAGTTTGTAAATATAAATTTAATCTCAGTTTTTCTGTCATTACTTTTAACGTTTTTAATTAAAATAAGATTTTTTGATGTAGAATTTAATATTACACAAAAAAGTATTCTTGAGTTTTTTTAAAAAAACTAATACTTTTCGAGATATATAGGGTCAAACAAAAAGTTTGTAAATATAAATTTGATCTCAGTTTTTCTGTCATAACTTTTAAAGTTTTTTATTAAAATCAGAATTTTTGGAGTTTTTTAATGTAAAATTTAATTTTACATAAAAAAGTATTCTTGAGTTTTTTCAAAAAAACTAATAATTTTCGAGATATATAGGGTCAAACAAAAAGTTTGTAAATATAAATTTTATTTCAGTTTTTCTGTCATAACTTTTAATTTTTTAATTAAAATGAGGTTTTTTTAGGTTTTTTGATGTAAAATTTAATTTTACATAAAAAAGTATTCAGGAGTTTTTTCAAAAAAACTGATACTTTTCGAGATATACAGGGTCAAACAAAAAGTTTGTAAATATAAATTCTCAGTTTTTCTGTCATAACTTTTAACGTTTTTAATTAAAATAAG
This sequence comes from Altica lythri, assembly GCA_964028335.1. Taxonomy (NCBI): domain Eukaryota; kingdom Metazoa; phylum Arthropoda; class Insecta; order Coleoptera; family Chrysomelidae; genus Altica; species Altica lythri. The sequence goes on from CAXIIO010001191.1 coordinate 1,063,986, forward strand.
ATTTTTTGATGTAGAATTTAATATTACACAAAAAAGTATTCTTGAGTTTTTTCAAAAAAACTAATACTTTTCTAGATATATAGGGTCAAACAAAAAGTTTGTAAATATAAATTTGATCTCAGTTTTTCTGTCATAACTTTTAAAGTTTTTTATTAAAATCAGAATTTATGGGGTTTTTTCAAGAAAAATTTAATTTTACATAAAAAAGTATTCTTGAGTTTTTTCAAAAAAACTGATACTTTTCGAGATATATAGGGTCAAACAAAAAGTTTGTAAATATAAATTTAATCTCAGTTTTTCTGTCATAACTTTTAATTTTTTTAATTAAAATAAGATTTTTTAATGTTTTTTGATGTAGAATTTAATTTTACACAAAAAAGTATTTTTAAGTTTTTTCAAAAAAACTAATAATTTTCGAGATATATAGGGTCAAACAAAAAGTTTGTAAATATAAATTTTATCTAAGTTTTTCTGTCATAACTTTTAAAGTTTTTAATTACAATGAGGTTTTTTAACGTTTTTTGATGTAAAATTTAATTTTACATAAAAAAGTATTCTTGAGTTTTTTCAAAAAAACTGATACTTTTCGAGATATACAGGGTCAAACAAAAAGTGTGTAAATATAAATTTAATCTCAGTTTTTCTGTCATAACTTTTAATTTTTTGAATTAGAATAAGATTTTTTAATGTTTTTTGATGTAGAATTTAATTCTACACAAAAAAGTAATTTTAAGTTTTTTCAAAAAAACTAATAATTTTCGAGATATATAGGGTCAAACAAAAAGTTTGTAAATATAAATTTTATCTAAGTTTTTCTGTCATAACTTTTAAAGTTTTTAATTACAATGAGGTTTTTTAACGTTTTTTGATGTAAAATTTAATTTTACATAAAAAAGTATTCTTGAGTTTTTTCAAAAAAACTGATACTTTTCGAGATATACAGGGTCAAACAAAAAGTGTGTAAATATAAATTCTCAGTTTTTCTGTCATAACTTTTAACGTTTTTAATTAAAATAAGATTTTTTGATGTAGAATTTAATATTACACAAAAATGTATTCTTGAGTTTTTTTAAAAAAACTAATACTTTTCGAGATATATAGGGTCAAACAAAAAGTTTGTAAATATAAATTTGATCTTAGTTTTTCTGTCATAACTTTTAAAGTTTTTAATTAAAATGAGATTTTTTAACGTTTTTTGATGTAAAATTTAATTTTACATAAAAAAGTATTCTTGAGTTTTTTCAAAAAAACTGATACTTTTCGAGATATACAGGGTCAAACAAAAAGTGTGTAAATATAAATTTAATCTCAGTTTTTCTGTCATTGCTTTTAACGTTTTTAATTAAAATAAGATTTTTTGATGTAGAATTTAATATTACACAAAAAAGTATTCTTGAGTTTTTTTAAAAAAACTAATACTTTTCGAGATATATAGGGTCAAACAAAAAGTTTGTAAATATAAATTTGGTCTCAGTTTTTCTGTCATAACTTTTAAAGTTTTTTATTAAAATCAGAATTTTTGGGGTTTTTTAATGTAAAATTTAATTTTACATAAAAAAGTATTCTTGAGTTTTTTCAAAAAAACCAATACTTTTCTAGATATATAGGGTCAAACAAAAAGTTTGTAAATATAAATTTGATCTCAGTTTTTCTGTCATAACTTTTAAAGTTTTTTATTAAAATCAGAATTTATGGGGTTTTTTCAAGTAAAATTTAATTTTACATAAAAAAGTATTCTTGAGTTTTTTCAAAAAAACTGATACTTTTCGAGATATATAGGGTCAAACAAAAAGTTTGTAAATATAAATTTAATCTCAGTTTTTCTGTCATAACTTTTAATGTTTTTAATTAAAATCAGGTTTTTTAATGTTTTTTGATGTAAAATTTAATATTACACAAAAAAGTATTCCTAAGTTTTTGTAAAAAAACTAATACTTTTCGAGATATATAGGGTCAAACAAAAAGTTTGTAAATATAAATTTGATCTTAGTTTTTCTGTCATAACTTTTAAAGTTTTTAATTAAAATGAGATTTTTTAATGTTTTTTGATGTAAAATTTAATTTTACATAAATAAGTATTCCTGAGTTTTTTCAAAAGAACTGATACTTTTCGAGATATACAGGGTCAAACAAAAAGTTTGTAAATATAAATTTAATCTCAGTTTTTCTGTCATTACTTTTAACGTTTTTAATTAAAATAAGATTTTTTGATGTAGAATTTAATATCACACAAAAAAGTATTCTTAAGTTTTTTTAAAAAAACTAATACTTTTCGAGATATATAGGGTCAAACAAAAAGTTTGTAAATATAAATTTGATCTCAGTTTTTCTGTCATAACTTTTAAAGTTTTTTATTAAAATCAGAATTTTTGGGTTTTTTTAATGTAAAATTTAATTTTACATAAAAAAGTATTCTGGAGTTTTTTCAAAAAAACTGATACTTTTCGAGATATATAGGGTCAAACAAAAAGTTTGTAAATATAAATTTATTCTCAGTTTTTCTGTCATAACTTTTAATTTTTTTAATTAAAATAAGATTTTTTAATGTTTTTTGATGTAGAATTTAATTTTACACAAAAAAGTATTTTTAAGTTTTTCCAAAAAAAATAATAATTTTCGAGATATATAGGGTCAAACAAAAAGTTTGTAAATATAAATTTTATCTAAGTTTTTCTGTCATAACTTTTAAAGTTTTTAATTAAAATGAGGTTTTTTAACGTTTTTTGATGTAAAATTTAATTTTACATAAAAAAGTATTTTTGAGTTTTTTCAAAAAAACTGATACTTTTCGAGATATACAGGGTCAAACAAAAAGTTTGTAAATATAAATGCTCAGTTTTTCTGTCATAACTTTTAACGTTTTTAATTAAAATAAGATTTTTTGATGTAGAATTTAATATTACACAAAAAAGTATTCTTGAGTTTTTTTAAAAAAACTAATACTTTTCGAGATATATAGGGTCAAACAAAAAGTTTGTAAATATAAATTTGATCTCAGTTTTTCTGTCATAACTTTTAAAGTTTTTTATTAAAATCAGAATTTCTGGGGTTTTTTAATGTAAAATTTAATTTTACATAAAAAAGTATTCTTGAGTTTTTTCAAAAAAACTGATACTTTTCGAGATATATAGGGTCAAACAAAAAGTTTGTAAATATAAATTTAATCTCAGTTTTTCTGTGATAACTTTTAATGTTTTTAATTAAAATCAGATTTTTTAATGTTTTTTGATGTAGAATTTAATATTACACAAAAAAGTATTCCTAAGTTTTTTTAAAAAAACTAATACTTTTCGAGATATATAGGGTCAAACAAAAAGTTTGTAAATATAAATTTGATCTTAGTTTTTCTGTCATAACTTTTAAAGTTTTTAATTAAAATAAGATTTTTTAATGTTTTTTGATGTAAAATTTAATTTTACATAAATAAGTATTTCTGAGTTTTTTCAAAAGAACTTATACTTTTCGAGATATACAGGGTCAAACAAAAAGTTTGTAAATATAAATTTAATCTCAGTTTTTCTGTCATTGCTTTTAACGTTTTTAATTAAAATAAGATTTTTTTATGTAGAATTTAATATTACACAAAAAAGTATTCTTGAGTTTTTTTAAAAAAACTAATACTTTTCGAGATATATAGGGTCAAACAAAAAGTTTGTAAATATAAATTTGATCTCAGTTTTTCTTTCATAACTTTTAAAGTTTTTTATTAAAATTAGAATTTTTGGGGTTTTTTAATGTAAAATTTAATTTTACATAAAAAAGTATTCTTGAGTTTTTTCAAAAAAACTGATACTTTTCGAGATATATAGGGTCAAACAAAAAGTTTGTAAATATAAATTTAATCTCAGTTTTTCTGTGATAACTTTTAATGTTTTTAATTAAAATCAGATTTTTTAATGTTTTTTGATGTAGAATTTAATATTACACAAAAAAGTATTCCTAAGTTTTTTTAAAAAAACTAATACTTTTCGAGATATATAGGGTCAAACAAAAAGTTTGTAAATATAAATTTGATCTTAGTTTTTCTGTCATAACTTTTAAAGTTTTTAATTAAAATAAGATTTTTTAATGTTTTTTGATGTAAAATTTAATTTTACATAAATAAGTATTCCTAAATTTTTCAAAAGAACTGATACTTTTTGAGATATACAGGGTCAAACAAAAAGTTTGTAAATATAAATATAATCTCAGTTTTTCTGTCATTACTTTTAACGTTTTTAATTAAAATAAGATTTTTTGATGTAGAGTTTAATATTACACAAAAAAGTATTCTTGAGTTTTTTTAAAAAAACTAATACTTTTCGAGATATATAGGGTCAAACAAAAAGTTTGTAAATATAAATTTGATCTTAGTTTTTCTGTCATAACTTTTAAAGTTTTTAATTAAAATGAGATTTTTTAATGTTTTTTGATGTAAAATTTAATTTTACATAAATAAGTATTCCTGAGTTTTTTCAAAAGAACTGATACTTTTCGAGATATACAGGGTCAAACAAAAAAATTTGTAAATATAAATTTAATCTTAGTTTTTCTGTCATTACTTTTAACGTTTTTAATTAAAATAAGATTTTTTGATGTAGAATTTAATATTACGCAAAAAAGTATTCTTGAGTTTTTTTAAAAAAACTAATACTTTTCTAGATATATAGGGTCAAACAAAAACTGATACTTTTCGAGATATATAGGGTCAAACAAAAAGTTTGTAAATATAAATTTAATCTTAGTTTTTCTGTCATAACTTTTAATGTTTTTAATTAAAATCAGGTTTTTTAATGTTTTTTGATGTAAAATTTAATATTACACAAAAAAGTATTCCTAAGTTTTTTTAAAAAAACTAATACTTTTCGAGATATATAGGGTCAAACAAAAAGTTTGTAAATATAAATTTGATCTTAGTTTTTCTGTCATAACTTTTAAAGTTTTTAATTAAAATGAGATTTTTTAATGTTTTTTGATGTAAAATTTAATTTTACATAAATAAGTATTCCTGAGTTTTTTCAAAAGAACTGATACTTTTCGAGATATACAGGGTCAAACAAAAAGTTTGTAAATATAAATTTAATCTCAGTTTTTCTGTCATTACTTTTAACGTTTTTAATTAAAATAAGATTTTTTGATGTAGAATTTAATATCACACAAAAAAGTATTCTTGAGTTTTTTTAAAAAAACTAATACTTTTCGAGATATATAGGGTCAAACAAAAAGTTTGTAAATATAAATTTGATCTCAGTTTTTCTGTCATAACTTTTAAAGTTTTTTATTAAAATCAGAATTTTTGGGTTTTTTTAATGTAAAATTTAATTTTACATAAAAAAGTATTCTTGAGTTTTTTCAAAAAAACTGATACTTTTCGAGATATATAGGGTCAAACAAAAAGTTTGTAAATATAAATTTATTCTCAGTTTTTCTGTCATAACTTTTAATTGTTTTAATTAAAATAAGATTTTTTAATGTTTTTTGATGTAGAATTTAATTTTACACAAAAAAGTATTTCAAAGTTTTTCCAAAAAAAATAATAATTTTCGAGATATATAGGGTCAAACAAAAAGTTTGTAAATATAAATTTTATCTAAGTTTTTCTGTCATAACTTTTAAAGTTTTTAATTAAAATGAGGTTTTTTAACGTTTTTTGATGTAAAATTTAATTTTACATAAAAAAGTATTTTTGAGTTTTTTCAAAAAAACTGATACTTTTCGAGATATACAGAGTCAAACAAAAAGTTTGTAAATATAAATTCTCAGTTTTTCTGTCATAACTTTTAACGTTTTTAATTAAAATAAGATTTTTTGATGTAGAATTTAATATTACACAAAAAAGTATTCTTGAGTTTTTTTAAAAAAACTAATACTTTTCGAGATATATAGGGTCAAACAAAAAGTTTGTAAATATAAATTTGATCTCAGTTTTTCTGTCATAACTTTTAAGGTTTTTTATTAAAATCAGAATTTTTGGGGTTTTTTAATGTAAAATTTAATTTTACATAAAAAAGTATTCTTGAGTTTTTTCAAAAAAACTGATACTTTTCGAGATCTATAGGGTCAAACAAAAAGTTTGTAAATATAAATTTAATCGCAGTTTTTCTGTCATTACTTTTAACGTTTTTAATTAAAATAAGAGGGTTTTTTTAATGTAAAATATAATTTTACATAAAAAAGTATTCTTGAGTTTTTTCAAAAAAACTGATACTTTTCGAGATATATAGGGTCAAACAAAAAGTTTGTAAATATAAATTTATTCTCAGTTTTTCTGTCATAACTTTTAATTGTTTTAATTAAAATAAGATTTTTTAATGTTTTTTGATGTAGAATTTAATTTTACACAAAAAAGTATTTCTAAGTTTTTCCAAAAAAATAATAATTTTCGAGATATATAGGGTCAAACAAAAAGTTTGTAAATATAAATTTTATCTAAGTTTTTCTGTCATAACTTTTAAAGTTTTTAATTAAAATAAGGTTTTTTAACGTTTTTTGATGTAAAATTTAATTTTACATAAAAAAGTATTTTTGAGTTTTTTCAAAAAAACTGATACTTTTCGAGATATACAGAGTCAAACAAAAAGTTTGTAAATATAAATTCTCAGTTTTTCTGTCATAACTTTTAACGTTTTTAATTAAAATAAGATTTTTTGATGTAGAATTTAATATTACACAAAAAAGTATTCTTGAGTTTTTTTAAAAAAACTAATACTTTTCGAGATATATAGGGTCAAACAAAAAGTTTGTAAATATAAATTTGATCTCAGTTTTTCTGTCATAACTTTTAAAGTTTTTTATTAAAATCAGAATTTTTGGGGTCTTTTAATGTAAAATTTAATTCTACATAAAAAAGTATTCTTGAGTTTTTTCAAAAAAACTGATACTTTTCGAGATATATAGGGTCAAACAAAAAGTTTGTAAATATAAATTTAATCTCAGTTTTTCTGTGATAACTTTTAATGTTTTTAATTAAAATCAGATTTTTTAATGTTTTTTGATGTAGAATTTAATATTACACAAAAAAGTATTCCTAAGTTTTTTTAAAAAAACTAATACTTTTCGAGATATATAGGGTCAAACAAAAAGTTTGTAAATATAAATTTGATCTTAGTTTTTCTGTCATAACTTTTAAAGTTTTTAATTAAAATAAGATTTTTTAATGTTTTTTGATGTAAAATTTAATTTTACATAAATAAGTATTTCTGAGTTTTTTCAAAAGAACTTATACTTTTCGAGATATACAGGGTCAAACAAAAAGTTTGTAAATATAAATTTAATCTCAGTTTTTCTGTCATTGCTTTTAACGTTTTTAATTAAAATAAGATTTTTTTATGTAGAATTTAATATTACACAAAAAAGTATTCTTGAGTTTTTTTAAAAAAACTAATACTTTTCGAGATATATAGGGTCAAACAAAAAGTTTGTAAATATAAATTTGATCTCAGTTTTTCTTTCATAACTTTTAAAGTTTTTTATTAAAATTAGAATTTTTGGGGTTTTTTAATGTAAAATTTAATTTTACATAAAAAAGTATTCTTGAGTTTTTTCAAAAAAACTGATACTTTTCGAGATATATAGGGTCAAACAAAAAGTTTGTAAATATAAATTTAATCTCAGTTTTTCTGTGATAACTTTTAATGTTTTTAATTAAAATCAGATTTTTTAATGTTTTTTGATGTAGAATTTAATATTACACAAAAAAGTATTCCTAAGTTTTTTTAAAAAAACTAATACTTTTCGAGATATATAGGGTCAAACAAAAAGTTTGTAAATATAAATTTGATCTTAGTTTTTCTGTCATAACTTTTAAAGTTTTTAATTAAAATAAGATTTTTTAATGTTTTTTGATGTAAAATTTAATTTTACATAAATAAGTATTCCTAAATTTTTCAAAAGAACTGATACTTTTTGAGATATACAGGGTCAAACAAAAAGTTTGTAAATATAAATATAATCTCAGTTTTTCTGTCATTACTTTTAACGTTTTTAATTAAAATAAGATTTTTTGATGTAGAGTTTAATATTACACAAAAAAGTATTCTTGAGTTTTTTTAAAAAAACTAATACTTTTCGAGATATATAGGGTCAAACAAAAAGTTTGTAAATATAAATTTGATCTTAGTTTTTCTGTCATAACTTTTAAAGTTTTTAATTAGAATGAGATTTTTTAATGTTTTTTGATGTAAAATTTAATTTTACATAAATAAGTATTCCTGAGTTTTTTCAAAAGAACTGATACTTTTCGAGATATACAGGGTCAAACAAAAAAATTTGTAAATATAAATTTAATCTTAGTTTTTCTGTCATTACTTTTAACGTTTTTAATTAAAATAAGATTTTTTGATGTAGAATTTAATATTACGCAAAAAAGTATTCTTGAGTTTTTTTAAAAAAACTAATACTTTTCTAGATATATAGGGTCAAACAAAAACTGATACTTTTCGAGATATATAGGGTCAAACAAAAAGTTTGTAAATATAAATTTAATCTTAGTTTTTCTGTCATAACTTTTAATGTTTTTAATTAAAATCAGGTTTTTTAATGTTTTTTGATGTAAAATTTAATATTACACAAAAAAGTATTCCTAAGTTTTTTTAAAAAAACTAATACTTTTCGAGATATATAGGGTCAAACAAAAAGTTTGTAAATATAAATTTGATCTTAGTTTTTCTGTCATAACTTTTAAAGTTTTTAATTAAAATAAGATTTTTTAATGTTTTTTGATGTAAAATTTAATTTTACATAAATAAGTATTTCTGAGTTTTTTCAAAAGAACTTATACTTTTCGAGATATACAGGGTCAAACAAAAAGTTTGTAAATATAAATTTAATCTCAGTTTTTCTGTCATTGCTTTTAACGTTTTTAATTAAAATAAGATTTTTTTATGTAGAATTTAATATTACACAAAAAAGTATTCTTGAGTTTTTTTAAAAAAACTAATACTTTTCGAGATATATAGGGTCAAACAAAAAGTTTGTAAATATAAATTTGATCTCAGTTTTTCTTTCATAACTTTTAAAGTTTTTTATTAAAATTAGAATTTTTGGGGTTTTTTAATGTAAAATTTAATTTTACATAAAAAAGTATTCTTGAGTTTTTTCAAAAAAACTGATACTTTTCGAGATATATAGGGTCAAACAAAAAGTTTGTAAATATAAATTTAATCTCAGTTTTTCTGTGATAACTTTTAATGTTTTTAATTAAAATCAGATTTTTTAATGTTTTTTGATGTAGAATTTAATATTACACAAAAAAGTATTCCTAAGTTTTTTTAAAAAAACTAATACTTTTCGAGATATATAGGGTCAAACAAAAAGTTTGTAAATATAAATTTGATCTTAGTTTTTCTGTCATAACTTTTAAAGTTTTTAATTAAAATAAGATTTTTTAATGTTTTTTGATGTAAAATTTAATTTTACATAAATAAGTATTCCTAAATTTTTCAAAAGAACTGATACTTTTTGAGATATACAGGGTCAAACAAAAAGTTTGTAAATATAAATATAATCTCAGTTTTTCTGTCATTACTTTTAACGTTTTTAATTAAAATAAGATTTTTTGATGTAGAGTTTAATATTACACAAAAAAGTATTCTTGAGTTTTTTTAAAAAAACTAATACTTTTCGAGATATATAGGGTCAAACAAAAAGTTTGTAAATATAAATTTGATCTTAGTTTTTCTGTCATAACTTTTAAAGTTTTTAATTAGAATGAGATTTTTTAATGTTTTTTGATGTAAAATTTAATTTTACATAAATAAGTATTCCTGAGTTTTTTCAAAAGAACTGATACTTTTCGAGATATACAGGGTCAAACAAAAAAATTTGTAAATATAAATTTAATCTTAGTTTTTCTGTCATTACTTTTAACGTTTTTAATTAAAATAAGATTTTTTGATGTAGAATTTAATATTACGCAAAAAAGTATTCTTGAGTTTTTTTAAAAAAACTAATACTTTTCTAGATATATAGGGTCAAACAAAAACTGATACTTTTCGAGATATATAGGGTCAAACAAAAAGTTTGTAAATATAAATTTAATCTTAGTTTTTCTGTCATAACTTTTAATGTTTTTAATTAAAATCAGGTTTTTTAATGTTTTTTGATGTAAAATTTAATATTACACAAAAAAGTATTCCTAAGTTTTTTTAAAAAAACTAATACTTTTCGAGATATATAGGGTCAAACAAAAAGTTTGTAAATATAAATTTGATCTTAGTTTTTCTGTCATAACTTTTAAAGTTTTTAATTAAAATGAGATTTTTTAATGTTTTTTGATGTAAAATTTAATTTTACATAAATAAGTATTCCTGAGTTTTTTCAAAAGAACTGATACTTTTCGAGATATACAGGGTCAAACAAAAAGTTTGTAAATATAAATTTAATCTCAGTTTTTCTGTCATTACTTTTAACGTTTTTAATTAAAATAAGATTTTTTGATGTAGAATTTAATATCACACAAAAAAGTATTCTTGAGTTTTTTTAAAAAAACTAATACTTTTCGAGATATATAGGGTCAAACAAAAAGTTTGTAAATATAAATTTGATCTCAGTTTTTCTGTCATAACTTTTAAAGTTTTTTATTAAAATCAGAATTTTTGGGTTTTTTTAATGTAAAATTTAATTTTACATAAAAAAGTATTCTTGAGTTTTTTCAAAAAAACTGATACTTTTCGAGATATATAGGGTCAAACAAAAAGTTTGTAAATATAAATTTATTCTCAGTTTTTCTGTCATAACTTTTAATTGTTTTAATTAAAATAAGATTTTTTAATGTTTTTTGATGTAGAATTTAATTTTACACAAAAAAGTATTTCAAAGTTTTTCCAAAAAAAATAATAATTTTCGAGATATATAGGGTCAAACAAAAAGTTTGTAAATATAAATTTTATCTAAGTTTTTCTGTCATAACTTTTAAAGTTTTTAATTAAAATGAGGTTTTTTAACGTTTTTTGATGTAAAATTTAATTTTACATAAAAAAGTATTTTTGAGTTTTTTCAAAAAAACTGATACTTTTCGAGATATACAGAGTCAAACAAAAAGTTTGTAAATATAAATTCTCAGTTTTTCTGTCATAACTTTTAACGTTTTTAATTAAAATAAGATTTTTTGATGTAGAATTTAATATTACACAAAAAAGTATTCTTGAGTTTTTTTAAAAAAACTAATACTTTTCGAGATATATAGGGTCAAACAAAAAGTTTGTAAATATAAATTTGATCTCAGTTTTTCTGTCATAACTTTTAAGGTTTTTTATTAAAATCAGAATTTTTGGGGTTTTTTAATGTAAAATTTAATTTTACATAAAAAAGTATTCTTGAGTTTTTTCAAAAAAACTGATACTTTTCGAGATCTATAGGGTCAAACAAAAAGTTTGTAAATATAAATTTAATCGCAGTTTTTCTGTCATTACTTTTAACGTTTTTAATTAAAATAAGAGGGTTTTTTTAATGTAAAATATAATTTTACATAAAAAAGTATTCTTGAGTTTTTTCAAAAAAACTGATACTTTTCGAGATATATAGGGTCAAACAAAAAGTTTGTAAATATAAATTTATTCTCAGTTTTTCTGTCATAACTTTTAATTGTTTTAATTAAAATAAGATTTTTTAATGTTTTTTGATGTAGAATTTAATTTTACACAAAAAAGTATTTCTAAGTTTTTCCAAAAAAATAATAATTTTCGAGATATATAGGGTCAAACAAAAAGTTTGTAAATATAAATTTTATCTAAGTTTTTCTGTCATAACTTTTAAAGTTTTTAATTAAAATAAGGTTTTTTAACGTTTTTTGATGTAAAATTTAATTTTACATAAAAAAGTATTTTTGAGTTTTTTCAAAAAAACTGATACTTTTCGAGATATACAGAGTCAAACAAAAAGTTTGTAAATATAAATTCTCAGTTTTTCTGTCATAACTTTTAACGTTTTTAATTAAAATAAGATTTTTTGATGTAGAATTTAATATTACACAAAAAAGTATTCTTGAGTTTTTTTAAAAAAACTAATACTTTTCGAGATATATAGGGTCAAACAAAAAGTTTGTAAATATAAATTTGATCTCAGTTTTTCTGTCATAACTTTTAAAGTTTTTTATTAAAATCAGAATTTTTGGGGTCTTTTAATGTAAAATTTAATTCTACATAAAAAAGTATTCTTGAGTTTTTTCAAAAAAACTGATACTTTTCGAGATATATAGGGTCAAACAAAAAGTTTGTAAATATAAATTTAATCTCAGTTTTTCTGTCATAACTTTTAATGTTTTTAATTAAAATCAGATTTTTTAATGTTTTTTGATGTAGAATTTAATATTACACAAAAAAGTATTCCTAAGTTTTTTTAAAAAAACTAATACTTTTCGAGATATATAGGGTCAAACAAAAAGTTTGTAAATATAAATTTGATCTTAGTTTTTCTGTCATAACTTTTAAAGTTTTTAATTAAAATGAGATTTTTTAATGTTTTTTGATGTAAAATTTAATTTTACACAAGTAAGTATTCCTGAGTTTTTTCAAAAGAACTGATACTTTTCGAGATATACAGGGTCAAACAAAAAGTTTGTAAATATAAATTTAATCTCAGTTTTTCTGTCATTACTTTTAACGTTTTTAATTAAAATAAGATTTTTTGATGTAGAATTTAATATTACACAAAAAAGTATTCCTGAGTTTTTTTAAAAAAACTAATACTTTTCGAGATATATAGGGTCAAACAAAAAGTTTGTAAATATAAATTTGATCTCAGTTTTTCTGTCATAACTTTTAAAGTTTTTTATTAAAATCAGAATTTTTGGGGTTTTTTAATGTAAAATTTAATTTTACATAAAAAAGTATTCTTGAGTTTTTTTAAAAAAACTGATACTTTTCGAGATATATAGGGTCAAACAAAAAGTTTGTAAATATAAATTTAATCTCAGTTTTTCTGTGATAACTTTTAATGTTTTTAATTAAAATCAGATTTTTTAAGGTTTTTTGATGTAGAATTTAATATTACACAAAAAAGTATTCCTAAGTTTTTTTAAAAAAACTAATACTTTTCGAGATATATAGGGTCAAACAAAAAGTTTGTAAATATAAATTTGATCTTAGTTTTTCTGTCATAACTTTTAAAGTTTTTAATTAAAATGAGATTTTTTAATGTTTTTTTATGTAAAATTTAATTTTACATAAATAAGTATTCCTGAGTTTTTTCAAAAGAACTGATACTTTTAGAGATATACAGGGTCAAACAAAAAGTTTGTAAATATAAATTTAATCTCAGTTTTTCTGTCATTACTTTTAACGTTTTTAATTAAAATAAGATTTTTTGATGTAGAATTTAATATTACACAAAAAAGTATTCTTGAGTTTTTTTAAAAAAACTAATACTTTTCGAGATATATAGGGTCAAACAAAAAGTTTGCAAATATAAATTTGATCTCAGTTTTTCTGTCATAACTTTTAAAGTTTTTTATTAAAATCAGAATTTTTGGGGTTTTTTAATGTAAAATTTAATTTTACATAAAAAAGTATTCTTGAGTTTTTTCAAAAAAACTGATACTTTTCGAGATATATAGGGTCAAACAAAAAGTTTGTAAATATAAATTTAATCTCAGTTTTTACGTCATAACTTTTAATTTTTTTAATTAAAATAAGATTTTTTAATGTTTTTTGATGTAGAATTTAATTCTACACAAAAAAGTAATTTTAAGTTTTTTCAAAAAAACTAATAATTTTCGAGATATATAGGGTCAAACAAAAAGTTTGTAAATATAAATTTGATCTAAGTTTTTCTGTCATAACTTTTAAAGTTTTTAATTAAAATGAGATTTTTTAATGTTTTTTGATGTAAAATTTAATTTTACATAAATAACTATTCCTAAATTTTTCAAAAGAACTGATACTTTTTTAGATATACAGGGTCAAACAAAAAGTTTGTAAATATAAATTTAATCTCAGTTTTTCTGTCATTACTTTTAACGTTTTTAATTAAAATAAGATTTTTTGATGTAGAATTTAATATTACACAAAAAAGTATTCTTGAGTTTTTTTAAAAAAACTAATACTTTTCGAGATATATAGGGTCAAACAAAAAGTTTGTAAATATAAATTTGATCTCAGTTTTTCTGTCATAACTTTTAAAGTTTTTTATTAAAATCAGAATTTTTGGAGTTTTTTAATGTAAAATTTAATTTTACATAAAAAAGTATTCTTGAGTTTTTTCAAAAAAACTAATAATTTTCGAGATATATAGGGTCAAACAAAAAGTTTGTAAATATAAATTTTATTTCAGTTTTTCTGTCATAACTTTTAATTTTTTAATTAAAATGAGGTTTTTTTAGGTTTTTTGATGTAAAATTTAATTTTACATAAAAAAGTATTCTTGAGTTTTTTCAAAAAAACTGATACTTTTCGAGATATATAGGGTCAAACAAAAAGTTTGTAAATATAAATTTAATCTCAGTTTTTCTGTGATAACTTTTAATGTTTTTAATTAAAATCAGATTTTTTAATGTTTTTTGATGTAGAATTTAATATTACACAAAAAAGTATTCCTAAGTTTTTTTAAAAAAACTAATACTTTTCGAGATATATAGGGTCAAACAAAAAGTTTGTAAATATAAATTTGATCTTAGTTTTTCTGTCATAACTTTTAAAGTTTTTAATTAAAATAAGATTTTTTAATGTTTTTTGATGTAAAATTTAATTTTACATAAATAAGTATTCCTAAATTTTTCAAAAGAACTGATACTTTTTGAGATATACAGGGTCAAACAAAAAGTTTGTAAATATAAATATAATCTCAGTTTTTCTGTCATTACTTTTAACGTTTTTAATTAAAATAAGATTTTTTGATGTAGAGTTTAATATTACACAAAAAAGTATTCTTGAGTTTTTTTAAAAAAACTAATACTTTTCGAGATATATAGGGTCAAACAAAAAGTTTGTAAATATAAATTTGATCTTAGTTTTTCTGTCATAACTTTTAAAGTTTTTAATTAAAATGAGATTTTTTAATGTTTTTTGATGTAAAATTTAATTTTACATAAATAAGTATTCCTGAGTTTTTTCAAAAGAACTGATACTTTTCGAGATATACAGGGTCAAACAAAAAAATTTGTAAATATAAATTTAATCTTAGTTTTTCTGTCATTACTTTTAACGTTTTTAATTAAAATAAGATTTTTTGATGTAGAATTTAATATTACGCAAAAAAGTATTCTTGAGTTTTTTTAAAAAAACTAATACTTTTCTAGATATATAGGGTCAAACAAAAACTGATACTTTTCGAGATATATAGGGTCAAACAAAAAGTTTGTAAATATAAATTTAATCTTAGTTTTTCTGTCATAACTTTTAATGTTTTTAATTAAAATCAGGTTTTTTAATGTTTTTTGATGTAAAATTTAATATTACACAAAAAAGTATTCCTAAGTTTTTTTAAAAAAACTAATACTTTTCGAGATATATAGGGTCAAACAAAAAGTTTGTAAATATAAATTTGATCTTAGTTTTTCTGTCATAACTTTTAAAGTTTTTAATTAAAATGAGATTTTTTAATGTTTTTTGATGTAAAATTTAATTTTACATAAATAAGTATTCCTGAGTTTTTTCAAAAGAACTGATACTTTTCGAGATATACAGGGTCAAACAAAAAGTTTGTAAATATAAATTTAATCTCAGTTTTTCTGTCATTACTTTTAACGTTTTTAATTAAAATAAGATTTTTTGATGTAGAATTTAATATCACACAAAAAAGTATTCTTGAGTTTTTTTAAAAAAACTAATACTTTTCGAGATATATAGGGTCAAACAAAAAGTTTGTAAATATAAATTTGATCTCAGTTTTTCTGTCATAACTTTTAAAGTTTTTTATTAAAATCAGAATTTTTGGGTTTTTTTAATGTAAAATTTAATTTTACATAAAAAAGTATTCTTGAGTTTTTTCAAAAAAACTGATACTTTTCGAGATATATAGGGTCAAACAAAAAGTTTGTAAATATAAATTTATTCTCAGTTTTTCTGTCATAACTTTTAATTGTTTTAATTAAAATAAGATTTTTTAATGTTTTTTGATGTAGAATTTAATTTTACACAAAAAAGTATTTCAAAGTTTTTCCAAAAAAAATAATAATTTTCGAGATATATAGGGTCAAACAAAAAGTTTGTAAATATAAATTTTATCTAAGTTTTTCTGTCATAACTTTTAAAGTTTTTAATTAAAATGAGGTTTTTTAACGTTTTTTGATGTAAAATTTAATTTTACATAAAAAAGTATTTTTGAGTTTTTTCAAAAAAACTGATACTTTTCGAGATATACAGAGTCAAACAAAAAGTTTGTAAATATAAATTCTCAGTTTTTCTGTCATAACTTTTAACGTTTTTAATTAAAATAAGATTTTTTGATGTAGAATTTAATATTACACAAAAAAGTATTCTTGAGTTTTTTTAAAAAAACTAATACTTTTCGAGATATATAGGGTCAAACAAAAAGTTTGTAAATATAAATTTGATCTCAGTTTTTCTGTCATAACTTTTAAGGTTTTTTATTAAAATCAGAATTTTTGGGGTTTTTTAATGTAAAATTTAATTTTACATAAAAAAGTATTCTTGAGTTTTTTCAAAAAAACTGATACTTTTCGAGATCTATAGGGTCAAACAAAAAGTTTGTAAATATAAATTTAATCGCAGTTTTTCTGTCATTACTTTTAACGTTTTTAATTAAAATAAGAGGGTTTTTTTAATGTAAAATATAATTTTACATAAAAAAGTATTCTTGAGTTTTTTCAAAAAAACTGATACTTTTCGAGATATATAGGGTCAAACAAAAAGTTTGTAAATATAAATTTATTCTCAGTTTTTCTGTCATAACTTTTAATTGTTTTAATTAAAATAAGATTTTTTAATGTTTTTTGATGTAGAATTTAATTTTACACAAAAAAGTATTTCTAAGTTTTTCCAAAAAAATAATAATTTTCGAGATATATAGGGTCAAACAAAAAGTTTGTAAATATAAATTTTATCTAAGTTTTTCTGTCATAACTTTTAAAGTTTTTAATTAAAATAAGGTTTTTTAACGTTTTTTGATGTAAAATTTAATTTTACATAAAAAAGTATTTTTGAGTTTTTTCAAAAAAACTGATACTTTTCGAGATATACAGAGTCAAACAAAAAGTTTGTAAATATAAATTCTCAGTTTTTCTGTCATAACTTTTAACGTTTTTAATTAAAATAAGATTTTTTGATGTAGAATTTAATATTACACAAAAAAGTATTCTTGAGTTTTTTTAAAAAAACTAATACTTTTCGAGATATATAGGGTCAAACAAAAAGTTTGTAAATATAAATTTGATCTCAGTTTTTCTGTCATAACTTTTAAAGTTTTTTATTAAAATCAGAATTTTTGGGGTCTTTTAATGTAAAATTTAATTCTACATAAAAAAGTATTCTTGAGTTTTTTCAAAAAAACTGATACTTTTCGAGATATATAGGGTCAAACAAAAAGTTTGTAAATATAAATTTAATCTCAGTTTTTCTGTCATAACTTTTAATGTTTTTAATTAAAATCAGATTTTTTAATGTTTTTTGATGTAGAATTTAATATTACACAAAAAAGTATTCCTAAGTTTTTTTAAAAAAACTAATACTTTTCGAGATATATAGGGTCAAACAAAAAGTTTGTAAATATAAATTTGATCTTAGTTTTTCTGTCATAACTTTTAAAGTTTTTAATTAAAATGAGATTTTTTAATGTTTTTTGATGTAAAATTTAATTTTACACAAGTAAGTATTCCTGAGTTTTTTCAAAAGAACTGATACTTTTCGAGATATACAGGGTCAAACAAAAAGTTTGTAAATATAAATTTAATCTCAGTTTTTCTGTCATTACTTTTAACGTTTTTAATTAAAATAAGATTTTTTGATGTAGAATTTAATATTACACAAAAAAGTATTCCTGAGTTTTTTTAAAAAAACTAATACTTTTCGAGATATATAGGGTCAAACAAAAAGTTTGTAAATATAAATTTGATCTCAGTTTTTCTGTCATAACTTTTAAAGTTTTTTATTAAAATCAGAATTTTTGGGGTTTTTTAATGTAAAATTTAATTTTACATAAAAAAGTATTCTTGAGTTTTTTTAAAAAAACTGATACTTTTCGAGATATATAGGGTCAAACAAAAAGTTTGTAAATATAAATTTAATCTCAGTTTTTCTGTGATAACTTTTAATGTTTTTAATTAAAATCAGATTTTTTAAGGTTTTTTGATGTAGAATTTAATATTACACAAAAAAGTATTCCTAAGTTTTTTTAAAAAAACTAATACTTTTCGAGATATATAGGGTCAAACAAAAAGTTTGTAAATATAAATTTGATCTTAGTTTTTCTGTCATAACTTTTAAAGTTTTTAATTAAAATGAGATTTTTTAATGTTTTTTTATGTAAAATTTAATTTTACATAAATAAGTATTCCTGAGTTTTTTCAAAAGAACTGATACTTTTAGAGATATACAGGGTCAAACAAAAAGTTTGTAAATATAAATTTAATCTCAGTTTTTCTGTCATTACTTTTAACGTTTTTAATTAAAATAAGATTTTTTGATGTAGAATTTAATATTACACAAAAAAGTATTCTTGAGTTTTTTTAAAAAAACTAATACTTTTCGAGATATATAGGGTCAAACAAAAAGTTTGCAAATATAAATTTGATCTCAGTTTTTCTGTCATAACTTTTAAAGTTTTTTATTAAAATTAGAATTTTTGGGGTTTTTTAATGTAAAATTTAATTTTACATAAAAAAGTATTCTTGAGTTTTTTCAAAAAAACTGATACTTTTCGAGATATATAGGGTCAAACAAAAAGTTTGTAAATATAAATTTAATCTCAGTTTTTACGTCATAACTTTTAATTTTTTTAATTAAAATAAGATTTTTTAATGTTTTTTGATGTAGAATTTAATTCTACACAAAAAAGTAATTTTAAGTTTTTTCAAAAAAACTAATAATTTTCGAGATATATAGGGTCAAACAAAAAGTTTGTAAATATAAATTTGATCTAAGTTTTTCTGTCATAACTTTTAAAGTTTTTAATTAAAATGAGATTTTTTAATGTTTTTTGATGTAAAATTTAATTTTACATAAATAACTATTCCTAAATTTTTCAAAAGAACTGATACTTTTTTAGATATACAGGGTCAAACAAAAAGTTTGTAAATATAAATTTAATCTCAGTTTTTCTGTCATTACTTTTAACGTTTTTAATTAAAATAAGATTTTTTGATGTAGAATTTAATATTACACAAAAAAGTATTCTTGAGTTTTTTTAAAAAAACTAATACTTTTCGAGATATATAGGGTCAAACAAAAAGTTTGTAAATATAAATTTGATCTCAGTTTTTCTGTCATAACTTTTAAAGTTTTTTATTAAAATCAGAATTTTTGGAGTTTTTTAATGTAAAATTTAATTTTACATAAAAAAGTATTCTTGAGTTTTTTCAAAAAAACTAATAATTTTCGAGATATATAGGGTCAAACAAAAAGTTTGTAAATATAAATTTTATTTCAGTTTTTCTGTCATAACTTTTAATTTTTTAATTAAAATGAGGTTTTTTTAGGTTTTTTGATGTAAAATTTAATTTTACATAAAAAAGTATTCAGGAGTTTTTTCAAAAAAACTGATACTTTTCGAGATATACAGGGTCAAACAAAAAGTTTGTAAATATAAATTCTCAGTTTTTCTGTCATAACTTTTAACGTTTTTAATTAAAATAAGATTTTTTGATGTAGAATTTAATATTACACAAAAAAGTATTCTTGAGTTTTTTCAAAAAAACTAATACTTTTCTAGATATATAGGGTCAAACAAAAAGTTTGTAAATATAAATTTGATCTCAGTTTTTCTGTCATAACTTTTAAAGTTTTTTATTAAAATCAGAATTTATGGGGTTTTTTCAAGAAAAATTTAATTTTACATAAAAAAGTATTCTTGAGTTTTTTCAAAAAAACTGATACTTTTCGAGATATATAGGGTCAAACAAAAAGTTTGTAAATATAAATTTAATCTCAGTTTTTCTGTCATAACTTTTAATTTTTTTAATTAAAATAAGATTTTTTAATGTTTTTTGATGTAGAATTTAATTTTACACAAAAAAGTATTTTTAAGTTTTTTCAAAAAAACTAATAATTTTCGAGATATATAGGGTCAAACAAAAAGTTTGTAAATATAAATTTTATCTAAGTTTTTCTGTCATAACTTTTAAAGTTTTTAATTACAATGAGGTTTTTTAACGTTTTTTGATGTAAAATTTAATTTTACATAAAAAAGTATTCTTGAGTTTTTTCAAAAAAACTGATACTTTTCGAGATATACAGGGTCAAACAAAAAGTGTGTAAATATAAATTTAATCTCAGTTTTTCTGTCATAACTTTTAATTTTTTGAATTAGAATAAGATTTTTTAATGTTTTTTGATGTAGAATTTAATTCTACACAAAAAAGTAATTTTAAGTTTTTTCAAAAAAACTAATAATTTTCGAGATATATAGGGTCAAACAAAAAGTTTGTAAATATAAATTTTATCTAAGTTTTTCTGTCATAACTTTTAAAGTTTTTAATTACAATGAGGTTTTTTAACGTTTTTTGATGTAAAATTTAATTTTACATAAAAAAGTATTCTTGAGTTTTTTCAAAAAAACTGATACTTTTCGAGATATACAGGGTCAAACAAAAAGTGTGTAAATATAAATTCTCAGTTTTTCTGTCATAACTTTTAACGTTTTTAATTAAAATAAGATTTTTTGATGTAGAATTTAATATTACACAAAAATGTATTCTTGAGTTTTTTTAAAAAAACTAATACTTTTCGAGATATATAGGGTCAAACAAAAAGTTTGTAAATATAAATTTGATCTTAGTTTTTCTGTCATAACTTTTAAAGTTTTTAATTAAAATGAGATTTTTTAACGTTTTTTGATGTAAAATTTAATTTTACATAAAAAAGTATTCTTGAGTTTTTTCAAAAAAACTGATACTTTTCGAGATATACAGGGTCAAACAAAAAGTGTGTAAATATAAATTTAATCTCAGTTTTTCTGTCATTGCTTTTAACGTTTTTAATTAAAATAAGATTTTTTGATGTAGAATTTAATATTACACAAAAAAGTATTCTTGAGTTTTTTTAAAAAAACTAATACTTTTCGAGATATATAGGGTCAAACAAAAAGTTTGTAAATATAAATTTGGTCTCAGTTTTTCTGTCATAACTTTTAAAGTTTTTTATTAAAATCAGAATTTTTGGGGTTTTTTAATGTAAAATTTAATTTTACATAAAAAAGTATTCTTGAGTTTTTTCAAAAAAACCAATACTTTTCTAGATATATAGGGTCAAACAAAAAGTTTGTAAATATAAATTTGATCTCAGTTTTTCTGTCATAACTTTTAAAGTTTTTTATTAAAATCAGAATTTATGGGGTTTTTTCAAGTAAAATTTAATTTTACATAAAAAAGTATTCTTGAGTTTTTTCAAAAAAACTGATACTTTTCGAGATATATAGGGTCAAACAAAAAGTTTGTAAATATAAATTTAATCTCAGTTTTTCTGTCATAACTTTTAATTTTTTTAATTAAAATAAGATTTTTTAATGTTTTTTGATGTAGAATTTAATTTTACACAAAAAAGTATTTTTAAGTTTTTTCAAAAAAACTATAGGGTCGAGATATATAGGGTCAAACAAAAAGTTTGTAAATATAAATTTTATCTAAGTTTTTCTGTCATAACTTTTAAAGTTTTTAATTACAATGAGGTTTTTTAACGTTTTTTGATGTAAAATTTAATTTTACATAAAAAAGTATTCCTGAGTTTTTTCCAAAAAACTGATACTTTTCGAGATATACAGGGTCAAACAAAAAGTGTGTAAATATAAATTCTCAGTTTTTCTGTCATAACTTTTAACGTTTTTAATTAAAATAAGATTTTTTGATGTAGAATTTAATATTACACAAAAATGTATTCTTGAGTTTTTTTAAAAAAACTAATACTTTTCGAGATATATAGGGTCAAACAAAAAGTTTGTAAATATAAATTTGATCTCAGTTTTTCTGTCATCACTTTTAAAGTTTTTTATTAAAATCAGAATTTTTAATGTTTTTTGATGTAGAATTTAATATTACACAAAAAAGTATTCCTGAGTTTTTTCAAAAGAACTGATACTTTTCGAGATATACAGGGTCAAACAAAAAGTTTGTAAATATAAATTTAATCTTAGTTTTTCTGTCATTACTTTTAACGTTTTTAATTAAAATAAGATTTTTTGATCTAGAATTTAATATTACACAAAAAAGTATTCTTGAGTTTTTTTAAAAAAACTAATACTTTTCTAGATATATAGGGTCAAACAAAAAGTTTGTAAATATAAATTTGATCTTAGTTTTTCTGTCATAACTTTTAAAGTTTTTAACTAAAATGAGATTTTTTAATGTTTTTTGATGTAAAATTTAATTTTACATAAATAAGTATTCCTGAGTTTTTTCAAAAGAACTGATACTTTTCGAGATATACAGGGTCAAACAAAAAGTTTGTAAATATAAATTCTCAGTTTTTCTGTCATAACTTTTAACGTTTTTAATTAAAATAAGATTTTTTGATGTAGAATTTAATATTACACAAAAATGTATTCTTGAGTTTTTTTAAAAAAACTAATACTTTTCGAGATATATAGGGTTAAACAAAAAGTTTGTAAATATAAATTTGATCTTAGTTTTTCTGTCATAACTTTTAAAGTTTTTAATTAAAATGAGATTTTTTAATGTTTTTTGATGTAAAATTTAATTTTACATAAATAAGTATTCCTGAGTTTTTTCAAAAGAACTGATACTTTTCGAGATATACAGGGTCAAACAAAAAGTTTGTAAATATAAATTTAATCTTAGTTTTTCTGTCATTACTTTTAACGTTTTTAATTAAAATAAGATTTTTTGATCTAGAATTTAATATTACACAAAAAAGTATTCTTGAGTTTTTTTAAAAAAACTAATACTTTTCTAGATATATAGGGTCAAACAAAAAGTTTGTAAATATAAATTTAATCTCAGTTTTTCTGTCATAACTTTTAATTTTTTTAATTAAAATAAGATTTTTTAATGTTTTTTGATGTAGAATTTAATTTTACACAAAAAAGTATTTCTAAGTTTTTTCAAAAAAACTAATAATTTTCGAGATATATAGGGTCAAACAAAAAGTTTGTAAATATAAATTTTATCTAAGTTTTTCTGTCATAACTTTTAAAGTTTTTAATTAAAATGAGGTTTTTTAACGTTTTTTGATGTAAAATTTAATTTTACATAAAAAAGTATTCTTGAGTTTTTTCAAAAAAACTGATACTTTTCGAGATATACAGGGTCAAACAAAAAGTTTGTAAATATAAATTCTCAGTTTTTCTGTCATATCTTTTAACGTTTTTAATTAAAATAAGATTTTTTGATGTAGAATTTAATATTACACAAAAAAGTATTTTTAACTTTTTTCAAAAAAACTAATAATTTTCGAGATATATAGGGTCAAACAAAAAGTTTGTAAATATAAATTTGATTTTTACATAAAAAAGTATTCTTGAGTTTTTTCAAAAAAACTAATACTTTTCTAGATATATAGGGTCAAACAAAAAGTTTGTAAATATAAATTTGATCTCAGTTTTTCTGTCATAACTTTTAAAGTTTTTTATTAAAATCAGAATTTATAGGGTTTTTTAAAGTAAAATTTAATTTTACATAAAAAAGTATTCTTGAGTTTTTTTAAAAAAACTGATACTTTTCGAGATATATAGGGTCAAACAAAAAGTTTGTAAATATAAATTTAATCTCAGTTTTTCTGTCATAACTTTAAATTTTTTTAATTAAAATAAGATTTTTTAATGTTTTTTGATGTAGAATTTAATTTTACACAAAAAAGTATTTTTAAGTTTTTTCAAAAAAACTAATAATTTTCGAGATATATAGGGTCAAACAAAAAGTTTGTAAATATAAATTTTATCTAAGTTTTTCTGTCATAACTTTTAAAGTTTTTAATTACAATGAGGTTTTTTAACGTTTTTTGATGTAAAATTTAATTTTACATAAAAAAGTATTCTTGAGTTTTTTCAAAAAAACTGATACTTTTCGAGATATACAGGGTCAAACAAAAAGTGTGTAAATATAAATTCTCAGTTTTTCTGTCATAACTTTTAACGTTTTTAATTAAAATAAGATTTTTTGATGTAGAATTTAATATTACACAAAAATGTATTCTTGAGTTTTTTTAAAAAAACTAATACTTTTCGAGATATATAGGGTCAAACAAAAAGTTTGTAAATATAAATTTGATCTCAGTTTTTCTATCATCACTTTTAAAGTTTTTTATTAAAATCAGAATTTTTAATGTTTTTTGATGTAGAATTTAATATTACACAAAAAAGTATTCCTAAGTTTTTTTAAAAAAACTAATACTTTTCGAGATATATAGGGTCAAACAAAAAGTTTGTAAATATAAATTTGATCTTAGTTTTTCTGTCATAACTTTTAAAGTTTTTAATTAAAATGAGATTTTTTAATGTTTTTTGATGTAAAATTTAATTTTACATAAATAAGTATTCCTGAGTTTTTTCAAAAGAACTGATACTTTTCGAGATATACAGGGTCAAACAAAAAGTTTGTAAATATAAATTTAATCTTAGTTTTTCTGTCATTACTTTTAACGTTTTTAATTAAAATAAGATTTTTTGATGTAGAATTTAATATTACACAAAAAAGTATTCTTGAGTTTTTTTAAAAAAACTAATACTTTTCTAGATATATAGGGTCAAACAAAAAGTTTGTAAATATAAATTTAATCTCAGTTTTTCTGTCATAACTTTTAATTTTTTTAATTAAAATAAGATTTTTTAATGTTTTTTGATGTAGAATTTAATTTTACACAAAAAAGTATTTCTAAGTTTTTTCAAAAAAACTAATAATTTTCGAGATATATAGGGTCAAACAAAAAGTTTGTAAATATAAATTTTATCTAAGTTTTTCTGTCATAACTTTTAAAGTTCTTAAATAAAATGAGGTTTTTTAACGTTTTTTGATGTAAAATTTAATTTTACATAAAAAAGTATTCTTGAGTTTTTTCAAAAAAACTGATACTTTTCGAGATATACAGGGTCAAACAAAAAGTTTGTAAATATAAATTCTCAGTTTTTCTGTCATATCTTTTAACGTTTTTAATTAAAATAAGATTTTTTGATGTAGAATTTAATATTACACAAAAAAGTATTTTTAACTTTTTTCAAAAAAACTAATAATTTTCGAGATATATAGGGTCAAACAAAAAGTTTGTAAATATAAATTTGATCTTAGTTTTTCTGTCATAACTTTTAAAGTTTTTAATTAAAATGAGATTTTTTAATGTTTTTTAATGTAAAATTTAATTTTACATAAATAAGTATTCCTGAGTTTTTTCAAAAGAACTGATACTTTTCGAGATATACAGGGTCAAACAAAAAGTTTGTAAATATAAATTTAATCTTAGTTTTTCTGTCATTACTTTTAACGTTTTTAATTAAAATAAGATTTTTTGATGTAGAATTTAATATTACACAAAAAAGTATTCTTGAGTTTTTTTAAAAAAACTAATACTTTTCTAGATATATAGGGTCAAACAAAAAGTTTGTAATATAAATTTAATCTCAGTTTTTCTGTCATAACTTTTAATGTTTTTAATTAAAATCAGGTTTTTTAATGTTTTTTGATGTAAAATTTAATATTACACAAAAAAGTATTCCTAAGTTTTTTTAAAAAAACTAATACTTTTCGAGATATATAGGGTCAAACAAAAAGTTTGTAAATATAAATTTGATCTTAGTTTTTCTGTCATAACTTTTAAAGTTTTTAATTAAAATGAGATTTTTTAATGTTTTTTGATGTAAAATTTAATTTTACATAAATAAGTATTCCTGAGTTTTTTCAAAAGAACTGATACTTTTCGAGATATACAGGGTCAAACAAAAAGTTTGTAAATATAAATTTAATCTCAGTTTTTCTGTCATTACTTTTAACGTTTTTAAATAAAATAAGATTTTTTGATGTAGAATTTAATATCACACAAAAAAGTATTCTTAAGTTTTTTTAAAAAAACTAATACTTTTCGAGATATATAGGGTCAAACAAAAAGTTTGTAAATATAAATTTGATCTCAGTTTTTCTGTCATAACTTTTAAAGTTTTTTATTAAAATCAGAATTTTTGGGTTTTTTTAATGTAAAATTTAATTTTACATAAAAAAGTATTCTGGAGTTTTTTCAAAAAAACTGATACTTTTCGAGATATATAGGGTCAAACAAAAAGTTTGTAAATATAAATTTATTCTCAGTTTTTCTGTCATAACTTTTAATTTTTTTAATTAAAATAAGATTTTTTAATGTTTTTTGATGTAGAATTTAATTTTACACAAAAAAGTATTTTTAAGTTTTTCCAAAAAAAATAATAATTTTCGAGATATATAGGGTCAAACAAAAAGTTTGTAAATATAAATTTTATCTAAGTTTTTCTGTCATAACTTTTAAAGTTTTTAATTAAAATGAGGTTTTTTAACGTTTTTTGATGTAAAATTTAATTTTACATAAAAAAGTATTTTTGAGTTTTTTCAAAAAAACTGATACTTTTCGAGATATACAGGGTCAAACAAAAAGTTTGTAAATATAAATTCTCAGTTTTTCTGTCATAACTTTTAACGTTTTTAATTAAAATAAGATTTTTTGATGTAAAATTTAATATTACACAAAAAAGTATTCTTGAGTTTTTTTAAAAAAACTAATACTTTTCGAGATATATAGGGTCAAACAAAAAGTTTGTAAATATAAATTTGATCTCAGTTTTTCTGTCATAACTTTTAAAGTTTTTTATTAAAATCAGAATTTCTGGGGTTTTTTATTGTAAAATTTAATTTTACATAAAAAAGTATTCTTGAGTTTTTTCAAAAAAACTGATACTTTTCGAGATATATAGGGTCAAACAAAAAGTTTGTAAATATAAATTTAATCTCAGTTTTTCTGTGATAACTTTTAATGTTTTTAATTAAAATCAGATTTTTTAATGTTTTTTGATGTAGAATTTAATATTACACAAAAAAGTATTCCTAAGTTTTTTTAAAAAAACTAATACTTTTCGAGATATATAGGGTCAAACAAAAAGTTTGTAAATATAAATTTGATCTTAGTTTTTCTGTCATAACTTTTAAAGTTTTTAATTAAAATAAGATTTTTTAATGTTTTTTGATGTAAAATTTAATTTTACATAAATAAGTATTCCTGAGTTTTTTCAAAAGAACTTATACTTTTCGAGATATACAGGGTCAAACAAAAAGTTTGTAAATATAAATTTAATCTCAGTTTTTCTGTCATTGCTTTTAACGTTTTTAATTAAAATAAGATTTTTTTATGTAGAATTTAATATTACACAAAAAAGTATTCTTAAGTTTTTTTAAAAAAACTAATACTTTTCGAGATATATAGGGTCAAACAAAAAGTTTGTAAATATAAATTTGATCTCAGTTTTTCTGTCATAACTTTTAAAGTTTTTTATTAAAATTAGAATTTTTGGGGTTTTTTAATGTAAAATTTAATTTTACATAAAAAAGTATTCTTGAGTTTTTTCAAAAAAACTGATACTTTTCGAGATATATAGGGTCAAACAAAAAGTTTGTAAATATAAATTTAATCTCAGTTTTTCTGTCATAACTTTTAATTTCTTTAATTAAAATAAGATTTTTTCATGTTTTTTGATGTAGAATTTAATTCTACACAAAAAAGTAATTTTAAGTTTTTTCAAAAAAACTAATAGTTTTCGAGATATATAGGGTCAAACAAAAAGTTTGTAAATATAAATTTGATCTAAGTTTTTCTGTCATAACTTTTAAAGTTTTTAATTAAAATAAGATTTTTTAATGTTTTTTGATGTAAAATTTAATTTTACATAAATAAGTATTACTAAATTTTTCAAAAGAACTGATACTTTTTGAGATATACAGGGTCAAACAAAAAGTTTGTAAATATAAATATAATCTCAGTTTTTCTGTCATTACTTTTAACGTTTTTAATTAAAATAAGATTTTTTGATGTAGAGTTTAATATTACACAAAAAAGTATTCTTGAGTTTTTTTAAAAAAACTAATACTTTTCGAGATATATAGGGTCAAACAAAAAGTTTGTAAATATAAATTTAATTTCAGTTTTTCTGTCATAACTTTTAATGTTTTTAATTAAAATCAGATTTTTTAATGTTTTTTGATGTAGAATTTAATACTACAAAAAAAAGTATTCCAAAGTTTTTTTAAAAAAACTAATACTTTTCGAGATATATAGGGTCAAACAAAAAGTTTATAAATATAAATTTGATCTTAGTTTTTCTGTCATAACTTTTAAAGTTTTTAAATAAAATGAGATTTGTTAATGTTTTTTGATGTAAAATTTAATTTTACATAAATAAGTATTCTTGAGTTTTTTCAAAAGAACTGATACTTTTCGAGATATACAGGGTCAAACAAAAAGTTTGTAAATATAAATTTAATCTCAGTTTTTCTGTCATTACTTTTAACGTTTTTAATTAAAATAAGATTTTTTGATGTAAAATTTAATATTACACAAAAAAGTATTCTTGAGTTTTTTTAAAAAAACTAATACTTTTCGAGATATATAGGGTCAAACAAAAAGTTTGTAAATATAAATTTAATCTCAGTTTTTCTGTCATAACTTTTAATGTTTTTAATTAAAATAAGATTTTTTAATGTTTTTTTATGTAGAATTTAATTTTACACAAAAAAGTATTTCTAAGTTTTTTCAAAAAAACTAATACTTTTCGAGATATATAGGGTCAAACAAAAAGTTTGTAAATATAAATTTGATCTTAGTTTTTCTGTCATAACTTTTAAAGTTTTTAAATAAAATGAGATTTTTTAATGTTTTTTGATGTAAAATTTAATTTTACATAAAAAAGTATTCCTGAGTTTTTTCAAAAGAACTGATACTTTTCGAGATATACAGGGTCAAACAAAAAGTTTGTAAATATAAATTTAATCTCAGTTTTTCTGTCATTGCTTTTAACGTTTTTAATTAAAATAAGATTTTTTGATGTAGAATTTAATATTACACAAAAAAGTATTCTTGAGTTTTTTTAAAAAAACTAATACTTTTCGAGATATATAGGGTCAAACAAAAAGTTTGTAAATATAAATTTGATCTCAGTTTTTCTGTCATAACTTTTAAAGTTTTTTATTAAAATCAGAATTTTTGGAGTTTTTTAATGTAAAATTTAATTTTACATAAAAAAGTATTCTTGAGTTTTTTCAAAAAAACTGATACTTTTCGAGATATATAGGGTCAAACAAAAAGTTTGTAAATATAAATTTAATCTCAGTTTTTCTGTCATAACTTTTAATTTTTTTAATTAAAATAAGATTTTTTAATGTTTTCTGATGTAGAATTTAATATTACACAAAAAAGTATTCTTGAGTTTTTTCAAAAAAACTAATACTTTTCGAGATATATAGGGTCAAACAAAAAGTTTGTAAATATAAATTTGATCTTAGTTTTTCTGTCATAACTTTTAAAGTTTTTAAATAAAATGAGATTTTTTAATGTTTTTTGATGTAAAATTTAATTTTACATAAATAAGTATTCCTGAGTTTTTTCAAAAGAACTGATACTTTTTGAGATATACAGGGTCAAACAAAAAGTTTGTAAATATAAATTTAATCTCAGTTTTTCTGTCATTACTTTTAACCTTTTTAATTAAAATAAGATTTTTTGATGTAGAATTTAATATTACACAAAAAATTATTCTTGAGTTTTTTTAAAAAAACTAATACTTTTCGAGATATATAGGGTCAAACAAAAAGTTTGTAAATATAAATTTGATCTCAGTTTTCCTGTCATAACTTTTAAAGTTTTTTATTAAAATCAGAATTTTTGGGGTTTTTTAATGTAAAATTTAATTTTACATAAAAAAGTATTCTTGAGTTTTTTCAAAAAAACTGATACTTTTCGAGATATATAGGGTCAAACAAAAAGTTTGTAAATATAAATTTAATCTCAGTTTTTCTGTGATAACTTTTAATGTTTTTAATTAAAATCAGATTTTTTAATGTTTTTTGATGTAGAATTTAATATTACACAAAAAAGTATTCCTAAGTTTTTTTAAAAAAACTAATACTTTTCGAGGTATATAGGGTCAAACAAAAAGTTTGTAAATATAAATTTGATCTTAGTTTTTCTGTCATAACTTTTAAAGTTTTTAATTAAAATAAGATTTTTTAATGTTTTTTGATGTAAAATTTAATTTTACATAAATAAGTATTCCTGAGTTTTTTCAAAAGAACTGATACTTTTCGAGATATACAGGGTCAAACAAAAAGTTTGTAAATATAAATTTAATCTCAGTTTTTCTGTCATTACTTTTAACGTTTTAATTAAAATAAGATTTTTTGATGTAGAATTTAATATCACACAAAAAAGTATTCTTGAGTTTTTTTAAAAAAACTAATACTTTTCGAGATATATAGGGTCAAACAAAAAGTTTGTAAATATAAATTTGATCTCAGTTTTTCTGTCATAACTTTTAAAGTTTTTTATTAAAATCAGAATTTTTGGGTTTTTTTAATGTAAAATTTAATTTTACATAAAAAAGTATTCTTGAGTTTTTTCAAAAAAACTGATACTTTTCGAGATATATAGGGTCAAACAAAAAGTTTGTAAATATAAATTTATTTTCAGTTTTTCTGTCATAACTTTTAATTTTTTTAATTAAAATAAGATTTTTTAATGTTTTTTGATGTAGAATTTAATTTTACACAAAAAAGTATTTTTAAGTTTTTCCAAAAAAAATAATAATTTTCGAGATATATAGGGTCAAACAAAAAGTTTGTAAATATAAATTTTATCTAAGTTTTTCTGTCATAACTTTTAAAGTTTTTAATTAAAATGAGGTTTTTTAACGTTTTTTGATGTAAAATTTAATTTTACATAAAAAAGTATTTTTGAGTTTTTTCAAAAAAACTGATACTTTTCGAGATATACAGGGTCAAACAAAAAGTTTGTAAATATAAATTCTCAGTTTTTCTGTCATAACTTTTAACGTTTTTAATTAAAATAAGATTTTTTGATGTAGAATTTAATATTACACAAAAAAGTATTCTTGAGTTTTTTTAAAAAAACTAATACTTTTCGAGATATATAGGGTCAAACAAAAAGTTTGTAAATATAAATTTGATCTCAGTTTTTCTGTCATAACTTTTAAAGTTTTTTATTAAAATCAGAATTTCTGGGGTTTTTTAATGTAAAATTTAATTTTACATAAAAAAGTATTCTTGTGTTTTTTCAAAAAAACTGATACTTTTCGAGATATATAGGGTCAAACAAAAAGTTTGTAAATATAAATTTAATCTCAGTTTTTCTGTGATAACTTTTAATGTTTTTAATTAAAATCAGATTTTTTAATGTTTTTTGATGTAGAATTTAATATTACACAAAAAAGTATTCTTAAGTTTTTTTAAAAAAACTAATACTTTTCGAGATATATAGGGTCAAACAAAAAGTTTGTAAATATAAATTTGATCTTAGTTTTTCTGTCATAACTTTTAAAGTTTTTAATTAAAATAAGTTTTTTAATGTTTTTTGATGTAAAATTTAATTTTACATAAATAAGTATTCCTGAGTTTTTTCAAAAGAACTTATACTTTTCGAGATATACAGGGTCAAACAAAAAGTTTGTAAATATAAATTTAATCTCAGTTTTTCTGTCATTGCTTTTAACGTTTTTAATTAAAATAAGATTTTTTGATGTAGAATTTAATATTACACAAAAAAGTATTCTTGAGTTTTTTTAAAAAAACTAATACTTTTCGAGATATATAGGGTCAAACAAAAAGTTTGTAAATATAAATTTGATCTCAGTTTTTCTGTCATAACTTTTAAAGTTTTTTATTAAAATCAGAATTTTTGGGGTTTTTTAATGTAAAATTTAATTTTACATAAAAAAGTATTCTTGAGTTTTTTCAAAAAAACTAATACTTTTCTAGATATATAGGGTCAAACAAAAAGTTTGTAAATATAAATTTGATCTCAGTTTTTCTGTCATAACTTTTAAAGGTTTTTATTAAAATCAGAATTTATGGGGTTTTTTCAAGTAAAATTTAATTTTACATAAAAAAGTATTCTTGAGTTTTTTCAAAAAAACTGATACTTTTCGAGATATATAGGGTCAAACAAAAAGTTTGTAAATATAAATTTAATCTCAGTTTTTCTGTCATAACTTTTAATTTTTTTAATTAAAATAAGATTTTTTAATGTTTTTTGATGTAGAATTTAATTTTACACAAAAAAGTATTTTTAAGATTTTTCAAAAAAACTAATAATTTTCGAGATATATAGGGTCAAACAAAAAGTTTGTAAATATAAATTTTATCTAAGTTTTTCTGTCATAACTTTTAAAGTTTGTAATTACAATGAGGTTTTTTAACGTTTTTTGATGTAAAATTTAATTTTACATAAAAAAGTATTCTTGAGTTTTTTCCAAAAAACTGATACTTTTCGAGATATATAGGGTCAAACAAAAAGTTTGTAATTATAAATTTATTCTCAGTTTTTCTGTCATAACTTTTAATTTTTTTAATTAAAATAAGATTTTTTAATGTTTTTTGATGTAGAATTTAATTTTACACAAAAAAGTATTTTTAAGTTTTTCCAAAAAAAATAATAATTTTCGAGATATATAGGGTCAAACAAAAAGTTTGTAAATATAAATTTTATCTAAGTTTTTCAGTCATAACTTTTAAAGTTTTTAATTAAAATGAGGTTTTTTAACGTTTTTTGATGTAAAATTTAATTTTACATAAAAAAGTATTTTTGAGTTTTTTCAAAAAAACTGATACTTTTCGAGATATACAGGGTCAAACAAAAAGTTTGTAAATATAAATTCTCAGTTTTTCTGTCATAACTTTTAACGTTTTTAATTAAAATAAGATTTTTTGATGTAGAATTTAATATTACACAAAAAAGTATTCTTGAATTTTTTTAAAAAAACTAATACTTTTCGAGATATATAGGGTCAAACAAAAAGTTTGTAAATATAAATTTGATCTCAGTTTTTCTGTCATAACTTTTAAAGTTTTTAATTAAAATCAGATTTTTTAATGTTTTTTGATGTAGAATTTAATATTACACAAAAAAGTATTCCTAAGTTTTTTTAAAAAAACTAATACTTTTCGAGATATATAGGGTCAAACAAAAAGTTTGTAAATATAAATTTAATCTCAGTTTTTCTGTCATTGCTTTTAACGTTTTTAATTAAAATAAGATTTTTTGATGTAGAATTTAATATTACACAAAAAAGTATTCTTGAGTTTTTTTAAAAAAACTAATACTTTTCGAGATATATAGGGTCAAACAAAAAGTTTGTAAATATAAATTTGGTCTTAGTTTTTCTGTCATAACTTTTAAAGTTTTTTAATTAAAATAAGATTTTTTAATGTTTTTTGATGTAGAATTTAATTTTACACAAAAAAGTATTTTTAAGTTTTTCCAAAAAAAATAATAATTTTCGAGATATATAGGGTCAAACAAAAAGTTTGTAAATATAAATTTTATCTAAGTTTTTCAGTCATAACTTTTAAAGTTTTTAATTAAAATGAGGTTTTTTAACGTTTTTTGATGTAAAATTTAATTTTACATAAAAAAGTATTTTTGAGTTTTTTCAAAAAAACTGATACTTTTCGAGATATACAGGGTCAAACAAAAAGTTTGTAAATATAAATTCTCAGTTTTTCTGTCATAACTTTTAACGTTTTTAATTAAAATAAGATTTTTTGATGTAGAATTTAATATTACACAAAAAAGTATTCTTGAATTTTTTTAAAAAAACTAATACTTTTCGAGATATATAGGGTCAAACAAAAAGTTTGTAAATATAAATTTGATCTCAGTTTTTCTGTCATAACTTTTAAAGTTTTTAATTAAAATCAGATTTTTTAATGTTTTTTGATGTAGAATTTAATATTACACAAAAAAGTATTCCTAAGTTTTTTTAAAAAAACTAATACTTTTCGAGATATATAGGGTCAAACAAAAAGTTTGTAAATATAAATTTGATCTTAGTTTTTCTGTCATAACTTTTAAAGTTTTTAATTAAAATAAGTTTTTTAATGTTTTTTGATGTAAAATTTAATTTTACATAAATAAGTATTCCTGAGTTTTTTCAAAAGAACTTATACTTTTCGAGATATACAGGGTCAAACAAAAAGTTTGTAAATATAAATTTAATCTCAGTTTTTCTGTCATTGCTTTTAACGTTTTTAATTAAAATAAGATTTTTTGATGTAGAATTTAATATTACACAAAAAAGTATTCTTGAGTTTTTTTAAAAAAACT
Source organism: Altica lythri (assembly GCA_964028335.1). NCBI lineage: Eukaryota > Metazoa > Arthropoda > Insecta > Coleoptera > Chrysomelidae > Altica > Altica lythri. The sequence goes on from CAXIIO010001191.1 coordinate 1,098,365, forward strand.
AATACTTTTCGAGATATATAGGGTCAAACAAAAAGTTTGTAAATATAAATTTGGTCTTAGTTTTTCTGTCATAACTTTTAAAGTTTTTTATTAAAATCAGAATTTTTGGGGTTTTTTAATGTAAAATTTAATTTTACATAAAAAAGTATTCTTGAGTTTTTTCAAAAAAACTAATACTTTTCTAGATATATAGGGTCAAACAAAAAGTTTGTAAATATAAATTTGATCTCAGTTTTTCTGTCATAACTTTTAAAGTTTTTTATTAAAATCAGAATTTATGGGGTTTTTTCAAGTAAAATTTAATTTTACATAAAAAAGTATTCTTGAGTTTTTTCAAAAAAACTGATACTTTTCGAGATATATAGGGTCAAACAAAAAGTTTGTAAATATAAATTTAATCTCAGTTTTTCTGTCATAACTTTTAATTTTTTTAATTAAAATAAGATTTTTTAATGTTTTTTGATGTAGAATTTAATTTTACACAAAAAAGTATTTTTAAGTTTTTTCAAAAAAACTAATAATTTTCGAGATATATAGGGTCAAACAAAAAGTTTGTAAATATAAATTTTATCTAAGTTTTTCTGTCATAACTTTTAAAGTTTTTAATTACAATGAGGTTTTTTAACGTTTTTTGATGTAAAATTTAATTTTACATAAAAAAGTATTCTTGAGTTTTTTCCAAAAAACTGATACTTTTCGAGATATACAGGGTCAAACAAAAAGTGTGTAAATATAAATTCTCAGTTTTTCTGTCATAACTTTTAAAGTTTTTAATTAAAATAAGATTTTTTGATGTAGAATTTAATATTACACAAAAATGTATTCTTAAGTTTTTTTAAAAAAACTAATACTTTTCGAGATATATAGGGTCAAACAAAAAGTTTGTAAATATAAATTTGATCTCAGTTTTTCTGTCATCACTTTTAAAGTTTTTTATTAAAATCAGAATTTTTAATGTTTTTTGATGTAGAATTTAATATTACACAAAAAAGTATTCCTAAGTTTTTTTAAAAAAACTAATACTTTTCGAGATATATAGGGTCAAACAAAAAGTTTGTAAATATAAATTTGATCTTAGTTTTTCTGTCATAACTTTTAAAGTTTTTAACTAAAATGAGATTTTTTAATGTTTTTTGATGTAAAATTTAATTTTACATAAATAAGTATTCCTGAGTTTTTTCACAAGAACTGATACTTTTCGAGATATACAGGGTCAAACAAAAAGTTTGTAAATATAAATTCTCAGTTTTTCTGTCATAACTTTTAACGTTTTTAATTAAAATAAGATTTTTTGATGTAGAATTTAATATTACACAAAAATGTATTCTTGAGTTTTTTTAAAAAACTAATACTTTTCGAGATATATAGGGTCAAACAAAAAGTTTGTAAATATAAATTTGATCTTAGTTTTTCTGTCATAACTTTTAAAGTTTTTAATTAAAATGAGATTTTTTAATGTTTTTTGATGTAAAATTTAATTTTACATAAATAAGTATTCCTGAGTTTTTTCAAAAGAACTGATACTTTTCGAGATATACAGGGTCAAACAAAAAGTTTGTAAATATAAATTTAATCTTAGTTTTTCTGTCATTACTTTTAACGTTTTTAATTAAAATAAGATTTTTTGATGTAGAATTTAATTTTACACAAAAAAGTATTTCTAAGTTTTTTCAAAAAAACTAATAATTTTCGAGATATATAGGGTCAAACAAAAAGTTTGTAAATATAAATTTTATCTAAGTTTTTCTGTCATAACTTTTAAAGTTTTTAATTAAAATGAGGTTTTTTAACGTTTTTTGATGTAAAATTTAATTTTACATAAAAAAGTATTCTTGAGTTTTTTCAAAAAAACTGATACTTTTCGAGATATACAGGGTCAAACAAAAAGTTTGTAAATATAAATTCTCAGTTTTTCTGTCATATCTTTTAACGTTTTTAATTAAAATAAGATTTTTTGATGTAGAATTTAATATTACACAAAAAAGTATTTTTAACTTTTTTCAAAAAAACTAATAATTTTCGAGATATATAGGGTCAAACAAAAAGTTTGTAAATATAAATTTGATTTTTACATAAAAAAGTATTCTTGAGTTTTTTCAAAAAAACTAATACTTTTCTAGATATATAGGGTCAAACAAAAAGTTTGTAAATATAAATTTGATCTCAGTTTTTCTGTCATAACTTTTAAAGTTTTTTATTAAAATCAGAATTTATAGGGTTTTTTAAAGTAAAATTTAATTTTACATAAAAAAGTATTCTTGAGTTTTTTTAAAAAAACTGATACTTTTCGAGATATATAGGGTCAAACAAAAAGTTTGTAAATATAAATTTAATCTCAGTTTTTCTGTCATAACTTTAAATTTTTTTAATTAAAATAAGATTTTTTAATGTTTTTTGATGTAGAATTTAATTTTACACAAAAAAGTATTTTTAAGTTTTTTCAAAAAAACTAATAATTTTCGAGATATATAGGGTCAAACAAAAAGTTTGTAAATATAAATTTTATCTAAGTTTTTCTGTCATAACTTTTAAAGTTTTTAATTACAATGAGGTTTTTTAACGTTTTTTGATGTAAAATTTAATTTTACATAAAAAAGTATTCTTGAGTTTTTTCAAAAAAACTGATACTTTTCGAGATATACAGGGTCAAACAAAAAGTGTGTAAATATAAATTCTCAGTTTTTCTGTCATAACTTTTAACGTTTTTAATTAAAATAAGATTTTTTGATGTAGAATTTAATATTACACAAAAATGTATTCTTGAGTTTTTTTAAAAAAACTAATACTTTTCGAGATATATAGGGTCAAACAAAAAGTTTGTAAATATAAATTTGATCTCAGTTTTTCTGTCATCACTTTTAAAGTTTTTTATTAAAATCAGAATTTTTAATGTTTTTTGATGTAGAATTTAATATTACACAAAAAAGTATTCCTAAGTTTTTTTAAAAAAACTAATACTTTTCGAGATATATAGGGTCAAACAAAAAGTTTGTAAATATAAATTTGATCTTAGTTTTTCTGTCATAACTTTTAAAGTTTTTAATTAAAATGAGATTTTTTATTGTTTTTTGATGTAAAATTTAATTTTACATAAATAAGTATTCCTGAGTTTTTTCAAAAGAACTGATACTTTTCGAGATATACAGGGTCAAACAAAAAGTTTGTAAATATAAATTTAATCTTAGTTTTTCTGTCATTACTTTTAACGTTTTTAATTAAAATAAGATTTTTTGATGTAGAATTTAATATTACACAAAAAAGTATTTTTGAGTTTTTTTAAAAAAACTAATACTTTTCTAGATATATAGGGTCAAACAAAAAGTTTGTAAATATAAATTTAATCTCAGTTTTTCTGTCATAACTTTTAATTTTTTTAATTAAAATAAGATTTTTTAATGTTTTTTGATGTAGAATTTAATTTTACACAAAAAAGTATTTCTAAGTTTTTTCAAAAAAACTAATAATTTTCGAGATATATAGGGTCAAACAAAAAGTTTGTAAATATAAATTTTATCTAAGTTTTTCTGTCATAACTTTTAAAGTTCTTAATTAAAATGAGGTTTTTTAACGTTTTTTGATGTAAAATTTAATTTTACATAAAAAAGTATTCTTGAGTTTTTTCAAAAAAACTGATACTTTTCGAGATATACAGGGTCAAACAAAAAGTTTGTAAATATAAATTCTCAGTTTTTCTGTCATATCTTCTAACGTTTTTAATTAAAATAAGATTTTTTGATGTAGAATTTAATATTACACAAAAAAGTATTTTTAACTTTTTTCAAAAAAACTAATAATTTTCGAGATATATAGGGTCAAACAAAAAGTTTGTAAATATAAATTTGATCTTAGTTTTTCTGTCATAACTTTTAAAGTTTTTAATTAAAATGAGATTTTTTAATGTTTTTTAATGTAAAATTTAATTTTACATAAATAAGTATTCCTGAGTTTTTTCAAAAGAACTGATACTTTTCGAGATATACGGGGTCAAACAAAAAGTTTGTAAATATAAATTTAATCTTAGTTTTTCTGTCATTACTTTTAACGTTTTTAATTAAAATAAGATTTTTTGATGTAGAATTTAATATTACACAAAAAAGTATTCTTGAGTTTTTTTAAAAAAACTAATACTTTTCTAAATATATAGGGTCAAACAAAAAGTTTGTAAATATAAATTTAATCTCAGTTTTTCTGTCATAACTTTTAATGTTTTTAATTAAAATCAGGTTTTTTAATGTTTTTTGATGTAAAATTTAATATTACACAAAAAAGTATTCCTAAGTTTTTTTAAAAAAACTAATACTTTTCGAGATATATAGGGTCAAACAAAAAGTTTGTAAATATAAATTTGATCTTAGTTTTTCTGTCATAACTTTTAAAGTTTTTAATTAAAATAAGATTTTTTAATGTTTTTTGATGTAAAATTTAATTTTACATAAATAAGTATTCCTGAGTTTTTTCAAAAGAACTGATACTTTTCGAGATATACAGGGTCAAACAAAAAGTTTGTAAATATAAATTTAATCTCAGTTTTTCTGTCATTACTTTTAACGTTTTTAATTAAAATAAGATTTTTTGATGTAGAATTTAATATCACACAAAAAAGTATTCTTAAGTTTTTTTAAAAAAACTAATACTTTTCGAGATATATAGGGTCAAACAAAAAGTTTGTAAATATAAATTTGATCTCAGTTTTTCTGTCATAACTTTTAAAGTTTTTTATTAAAATCAGAATTTTTGGGTTTTTTTAATGTAAAATTTAATTTTACATAAAAAAGTATTTTGGAGTTTTTCAAAAAAACTGATACTTTTCGAGATATATAGGGTCAAACAAAAAGTTTGTAAATATAAATTTATTCTCAGTTTTTCTGTCATAACTTTTAATTTTTTTAATTAAAATAAGATTTTTTAATGTTTTTTGATGTAGAATTTAATTTTACACAAAAAAGTATTTTTAAGTTTTTCCAAAAAAAATAATAATTTTCGAGATATATAGGGTCAAACAAAAAGTTTGTAAATATAAATTTTATCTAAGTTTTTCTGTCATAACTTTTAAAGTTTTTAATTAAAATGAGGTTTTTTAACGTTTTTTGATGTAAAATTTAATTTTACATAAAAAAGTATTTTTGAGTTTTTTCAAAAAAACTGATACTTTTCGAGATATACAGGGTCAAACAAAAAGTTTGTAAATATAAATGCTCAGTTTTTCTGTCATAACTTTTAACGTTTTTAATTAAAATAAGATTTTTTGATGTAGAATTTAATATTACACAAAAAAGTATTCTTGAGTTTTTTTAAAAAAACTAATACTTTTCGAGATATATAGGGTCAAACAAAAAGTTTGTAAATATAAATTTGATCTCAGTTTTTCTGTCATAACTTTTAAAGTTTTTTATTAAAATCAGAATTTCTGGGGTTTTTTAATGTAAAATTTAATTTTACATAAAAAAGTATTCTTGAGTTTTTTCAAAAAAACTGATACTTTTCGAGATATATAGGGTCAAACAAAAAGTTTGTAAATATAAATTTAATCTCAGTTTTTCTGTGATAACTTTTAATGTTTTTAATTAAAATCAGATTTTTTAATGTTTTTTGATGTAGAATTTAATATTACACAAAAAAGTATTCCTAAGTTTTTTTAAAAAAACTAATACTTTTCGAGATATATAGGGTCAAACAAAAAGTTTGTAAATATAAATTTGATCTTAGTTTTTCTGTCATAACTTTTAAAGTTTTTAATTAAAATAAGATTTTTTAATGTTTTTTGATGTAAAATTTAATTTTACATAAATAAGTATTCCTGAGTTTTTTCAAAAGAACTTATACTTTTCGAGATATACAGGGTCAAACAAAAAGTTTGTAAATATAAATTTAATCTCAGTTTTTCTGTCATTGCTTTTAACGTTTTTAATTAAAATAAGATTTTTTTATGTAGAATTTAATATTACACAAAAAAGTATTTTTAAGTTTTTTTAAAAAAACTAATACTTTTCGAGATATATAGGGTCAAACAAAAAGTTTGTAAATATAAATTTGATCTCAGTTTTTCTGTCATAACTTTTAAAGTTTTTTATTAAAATCAGAATTTCTGGGGTTTTTTAATGTAAAATTTAATTTTACATAAAAAAGTATTCTTGAGTTTTTTCAAAAAAACTGATACTTTTCGAGATATATAGGGTCAAACAAAAAGTTTGTAAATATAAATTTAATCTCAGTTTTTGTGTCATAACTTTTAATTTTTTTAATTAAAATAAGATTTTTTCATGTTTTTTTATGTAGAATTTAATTCTACACAAAAAAGTAATTTTAAGTTTTTTGAAAAAAACTAATAGTTTTCGAGATATATAGGGTCAAACAAAAAGTTTGTAAATATAAATTTGATCTAAGTTTTTCTGTCATAACTTTTAAAGTTTTTAATTAAAATAAGATTTTTTAATGTTTTTTGATGTAAAATTTAATTTTACATAAATAAGTATTACTAAATTTTTCAAAAGAACTGATACTTTTTAAGATATACAGGGTCAAACAAAAAGTTTGTAAATATAAATATAATCTCAGTTTTTCTGTCATTACTTTTAACGTTTTTAATTAAAATAAGATTTTTTGATGTAGAGTTTAATATTACACAAAAAAGTATTCTTGAGTTTTTTTAAAAAAACTAATACTTTTCGAGATATATAGGGTCAAACAAAAAGTTTGTAAATATAAATTTGATCTCAGTTTTTCTGTCATAACTTTTAAAGTTTTTAAATAAAATGAGATTTGTTAATGTTTTTTGATGTAAAATTTAATTTTACATAAATAAGTATTCGTGAGTTTTTTCAAAAGAACTGATACTTTTCGAGATATACAGGGTCAAACAAAAAGTTTGTAAATATAAATTTAATCTCAGTTTTTCTGTCATTACTTTTAACGTTTTTAATTAAAATAAGATTTTTTGATGTAAAATTTAATATTACACAAAAAAGTATTCTTGAGTTTTTTTAAAAAAACTAATACTTTTCGAGATATATAGGGTCAAACAAAAAGTTTGTAAATATAAATTTAATCTCAGTTTTTCTGTCATAACTTTTAATGTTTTTAATTAAAATCAGATTTTTTTATGTTTTTTTATGTAGAATTTAATTTTACACAAAAAAGTATTTTTAAGTTTTTTCAAAAAAACTAATACTTTTCGAGATATATAGGGTCAAACAAAAAGTTTGTAAATATAAATTTGATCTTAGTTTTTCTGTCATAACTTTTAAAGTTTTTAAATAAAATGAGATTTTTTAATGTTTTTTGATGTAAAATTTAAATTTTACATAAATAAGTATTCCTGAGTTTTTTCAAAAGAACTGATACTTTTTGAGATATACAGGGTCAAACAAAAAGTTTGTAAATATAAATTTAATCTCAGTTTTTCTGTCATTACTTTTAACCTTTTTAATTAAAATAAGATTTTTTGATGTAGAATTTAATATTACACAAAAAAGTATTCTTGAGTTTTTTTAAAAAAACTAATACTTTTCGAGATATATAGGGTCAAACAAAAAGTTTGTAAATATAAATTTGATCTCAGTTTTTCTATCATAACTTTTAAAGTTTTTTATTAAAATTAGAATTTTTGGGGTTTTTTAATGTAAAATTTAATTTTACATAAAAAAGTATTCTTGAGTTTTCTCAAAAAAACTGATACTTTTCGAGATATATAGGGTCAAACAAAAAGTTTGTAAATATAAATTTAATCTCAGTTTTTCTGTCATAACTTTTAATTTTTTTAATTAAAATAAGATTTTTTTATGTTTTTTGATGTAGAATTTAATTCTACACAAAAAAGTAATTTTAAGTTTTTTCAAAAAAACTAATACTTTTCGAGATATATAGGGTCAAACAAAAAGTTTGTAAATATAAATTTGATCTTAGTTTTTCTGTCATAACCTTTAAAGTTTTTAATTAAAATGAGATTTTTTAATGTTTTTTGATGTAAAATTTAATTTTACATAAATAAGTATTTCTGAGTTTTTTCAAAAGAACTGATACTTTTCGAGATATACAGGGTCAAACAAAAAGTTTGTAAATATAAATTTAATCTCAGTTTTTCTGTCATTGCTTTTAACGTTTTTAATTAAAATAAGATTTTTTGATGTAGAATTTAATATTACACAAAAAAGTATTCTTGAGTTTTTTTAAAAAAACTAATACTTTTCGAGATATATAGGGTCAAACAAAAAGTTTGTAAATATAAATTTGATCTCAGTTTTTCTGTCATAACTTTTAAAGTTTTTTATTAAAATCCGAATTTTTGGAGTTTTTTAATGTAAAATTTAATTTTACATAAAAAAGTATTCTTGAGTTTTTTCAAAAAAACTGATACTTTTCGAGATATATAGGGTCAAACAAAAAGTTTGTAAATATAAATTTAATCTCAGTTTTTCTGTCATAACTTTTAATTTTTTTAATTAAAATAAGATTTTTTAATGATTTCTGATGTAGAATTTAATATTACACAAAAAAGTATTCTTGAGTTTTTTCAAAAAAACTAATACTTTTCGAGATATATAGGGTCAAACAAAAAGTTTGTAAATATAAATTTGATCTTAGTTTTTCTGTCATAACTTTTAAAGTTTTTAAATAAAATGAGATTTTTTAATGTTTTTTGATGTAAAATTTAATTTTACATAAATAAGTATTCCTGAGTTTTTTCAAAAGAACTGATACTTTTTGAGATATACAGGGTCAAACAAAAAGTTTGTAAATATAAATTTAATCTCAGTTTTTCTGTCATTACTTTTAACCTTTTTAATTAAAATAAGATTTTTTGATGTAGAATTTAATATTACACAAAAAAGTATTCTTGAGTTTTTTTAAAAAAACTAATACTTTTCGAGATATATAGGGTCAAACAAAAAGTTTGTAAATATAAATTTGATCTCAGTTTTCCTGTCATAACTTTTAAAGTTTTTTATTAAAATCAGAATTTTTGGGGTTTTTTAATGTAAAATTTAATTTTACATAAAAAAGTATTCTTGAGTTTTTTCAAAAAAACTGATACTTTTCGAGATATATAGGGTCAAACAAAAAGTTTGTAAATATAAATTTAATCTCAGTTTTTCTGTGATAACTTTTAATGTTTTTAATTAAAATCAGATTTTTTAATGTTTTTTGATGTAGAATTTAATATTACACAAAAAAGTATTCCTAAGTTTTTTTAAAAAAACCAATACTTTTCGAGGTATATAGGGTCAAACAAAAAGTTTGTAAATATAAATTTGATCTTAGTTTTTCTGTCATAACTTTTAAAGTTTTTAATTAAAATAAGATTTTTTAATGTTTTTTGATGTAAAATTTAATTTTACATAAATAAGTATTCCTGAGTTTTTTCAAAAGAACTGATACTTTTCGAGATATACAGGGTCAAACAAAAAGTTTGTAAATATAAATTTAATCTCAGTTTTTCTGTCATTGCTTTTAACGTTTTTAATTAAAATAAGATTTTTTAATGTAGAATTTAATATTACACAAAAAAGTATTCTTGAGTTTTTTTAAAAAAACTAATACTTTTCGAGATATATAGGGTCAAACAAAAAGTTTGTAAATATAAATTTGATCTCAGTTTTTCTGTCATAACTTTTAAAGTTTTTTATTAAAATCAGAATTTTTGGGGTTTTTTAATGTAAAATTTAATTTTACATAAAAAAGTATTCTTGAGTTTTTTCAAAAAAACTGATACTTTTCGAGATATATAGGGTCAAACAAAAAGTTTGTAAATATAAATTTAATCTCAGTTTTTCTGTCATAACTTTTAATTTTTTTAATTAAAATAAGATTTTTTAATGTTTTTTGATGTAGAATTTAATTCTACACAAAAAAGTAATTTTAAGTTTTTTCAAAAAAACTAATAATTTTCGAGATATATAGGGTCAAACAAAAAGTTTGTAAATATAAATTTGATCTAAGTTTTTCTGTCATAACTTTTAAAGTTTTTAATTAAAATGAGATTTTTTAATGTTTTTTGATGTAAAATTTAATTTTACATAAATAAGTATTCCTAAATTTTTCAAAAGAACTGATACTTTTTGAGATATACAGGGTCAAACAAAAAGTTTGTAAATATAAATTTAATCTCAGTTTTTCTGTCATTACTTTTAACGTTTTTAATTAAAATAAGATTTTTTAATGTTTTTTGATATAAAATTTAATTTTACATAAATAAGTATTCCTGAGTTTTTTCCAAAGAACTGATACTTTTTGAGATATACAGGGTCAAACAAAAAGTTTGTAAATATAAATTTAATCTCAGTTTTTCTGTCATTACTTTTAACCTTTTTAATTAAAATAAGATTTTTTGATGTAGAATTTAATATTACACAAAAAAGTATTCTTGAGTTTTTTTAAAAAAACTAATACTTTTCGAGATATATAGGGTCAAACAAAAAGTTTGTAAATATAAATTTGATCTCAGTTTTCCTGTCATAACTTTTAAAGTTTTTTATTAAAATCAGAATTTTTGGGGTTTTTTAATGTAAAATTTAATTTTACATAAAAAAGTATTCTTGAGTTTTTTCAAAAAAACTGATACTTTTCGAGATATATAGGGTCAAACAAAAAGTTTGTAAATATAAATTTAATCTCAGTTTTTCTGTGATAACTTTTAATGTTTTTAATTAAAATCAGATTTTTTAATGTTTTTTGATGTAGAATTTAATATTACACAAAAAAGTATTCCTAAGTTTTTTTAAAAAAACCAATACTTTTCGAGGTATATAGGGTCAAACAAAAAGTTTGTAAATATAAATTTGATCTTAGTTTTTCTGTCATAACTTTTAAAGTTTTTAATTAAAATAAGATTTTTTAATGTTTTTTGATGTAAAATTTAATTTTACATAAATAAGTATTCCTGAGTTTTTTCAAAAGAACTGATACTTTTCGAGATATACAGGGTCAAACAAAAAGTTTGTAAATATAAATTTAATCTCAGTTTTTCTGTCATTGCTTTTAACGTTTTTAATTAAAATAAGATTTTTTAATGTAGAATTTAATATTACACAAAAAAGTATTCTTGAGTTTTTTTAAAAAAACTAATACTTTTCGAGATATATAGGGTCAAACAAAAAGTTTGTAAATATAAATTTGATCTCAGTTTTTCTGTCATAACTTTTAAAGTTTTTTATTAAAATCAGAATTTTTGGGGTTTTTTAATGTAAAATTTAATTTTACATAAAAAAGTATTCTTGAGTTTTTTCAAAAAAACTGATACTTTTCGAGATATATAGGGTCAAACAAAAAGTTTGTAAATATAAATTTAATCTCAGTTTTTCTGTCATAACTTTTAATTTTTTTAATTAAAATAAGATTTTTTAATGTTTTTTGATGTAGAATTTAATTCTACACAAAAAAGTAATTTTAAGTTTTTTCAAAAAAACTAATAATTTTCGAGATATATAGGGTCAAACAAAAAGTTTGTAAATATAAATTTGATCTAAGTTTTTCTGTCATAACTTTTAAAGTTTTTAATTAAAATGAGATTTTTTAATGTTTTTTGATGTAAAATTTAATTTTACATAAATAAGTATTCCTAAATTTTTCAAAAGAACTGATACTTTTTGAGATATACAGGGTCAAACAAAAAGTTTGTAAATATAAATTTAATCTCAGTTTTTCTGTCATTACTTTTAACGTTTTTAATTAAAATAAGATTTTTTAATGTTTTTTGATATAAAATTTAATTTTACATAAATAAGTATTCCTGAGTTTTTTCCAAAGAACTAATACTTTTCGAGATATACAGGGTCAAACAAAAAGTTTGTAAATATAAATTTAATCTCAGTTTTTCTGTCATTACTTTTAACGTTTTTAATTAAAATAAGATTTTTTGATGTAGAATTTAATATTACACAAAAAAGTATTCTTGAGTTTTTTTTAAAAAAACTAATACTTTTCGAGATATATAGGGTCAAACAAAAAGTTTGTAAATATAAATTTAATCTCAGTTTTTCTGTCATAACTTTTAATGTTTTTAATTAAAATGAGATTTTTTAATGTTTTTTGATGTAAAATTTAATTTTACATAAATAAGTATTTTTGAGTTTTTTCAAAAGAACTGATACTTTTCGAGATATACAGGGTCAAACAAAAAGTTTGTAAATATAAATTTAATCTCAGTTTTTCTGTCATTGCTTTTAACGTTTTTAATTAAAATAAGATTTTTTGATGTATAATTTAATATTACACAAAAAAGTATTCTTGAGTTTTTTTAAAAAAACTGATACTTTTCGAGATATATAGGGTCAAACAAAAAGTTTGTAAATATAAATTTAATCTCAGTTTTTCTGTCATAACTTTTAATTTTTTTAATTAAAATAAGATTTTTTAATGTTTTTTGATGTAGAATTTAATTCTACACAAAAAAGTAATTTTAAGTTTTTTCAAAAAAACTAATAATTTTCGAGATATATAGGGTCAAACAAAAAGTTTGTAAATATAAATTTGATCTAAGTTTTTCTGTCATAACTTTTAAAGTTTTTAATTAAAATGAGATTTTTTAATGTTTTTTGATGTAAAATTTAATTTTACATAAATAAGTATTCCTAAATTTTTTAAAAGAACTGATACTTTTTGAGATATACAGGGTCAAACAAAAAGTTTGTAAATATAAATTTAATCTCAGTTTTTCTGTCATTACTTTTAACGTTTTTAATTAAAATAAGATTTTTTAATGTTTTTTAATGTAAAATTTAATTTTACATAAATAAGTATTCGTGAGTTTTTTTAAAAGAACTGATACTTTTCGAGATATACAGGGTCAAACAAAAAGTTTGTAAATATAAATTTAATCTCAGTTTTTCTGTCATTACTTTTAACGTTTTTAATTAAAATAAGATTTTTTGATGTAGAATTTAATATTACACAAAAAAGTATTCTTGAGTTTTTTTAAAAAAACTAATACTTTTCGAGATATATAGGGTTAAACAAAAAGTTTGTAAATATAAATTTAATCTCAGTTTTTCTGTCATAACTTTTAATGTTTTTAATTAAAATCAGATTTTTTAATGTTTTTTGATGTAGAATTTAATTTTACACAAAAAAGTATTTCTAAGTTTTTTCAAAAAAACTAATACTTTTCGAGATATATAGGGTCAAACAAAAAGTTTGTAAATATAAATTTAATCTCAGTTTTTCTGTGATAACTTTTAATGTTTTTAATTAAAATCAGATTTTTTAATGTTTTTTGATGTAGAATTTAATATTACACAAAAAAGTATTCCTAAGTTTTTTTAAAAAAACTAATACTTTTCCAGATATATAGGGTCAAACAAAAAGTTTGTAAATATAAATTTGATCTTAGTTTTTCTGTCATAACTTTTAAAGTTTTTAATTAAAATGAGATTTTTTAATGTTTTTTGATGTAAAATTTAATTTTACATAAATAAGTATTCCTGAGTTTTTTCAAAAGAACTGATACTTTTCGAGATATACAGGGTCAAACAAAAAGTTTGTAAATATAAATTTAATCTCAGTTTTTCTGTCATTGCTTTTAACGTTTTTAATTAAAATAAAATTTTTTGATGTAGAATTTAATATTACACAAAAAAGTATTCTCGAGTTTTTTTAAAAAAACTAATACTTTTCGAGATATATAGGGTCAAACAAAAAGTTTGTAAATATAAATTTGATCTCAGTTTTTCTGTCATAACTTTTAAAGTTTTTTATTAAAATCAGAATTTTTGGGGTTTTTTAATGTAAAATTTAATTTTACATAAAAAAGTATTCTTAAGTTTTTTCAAAAAAACTGATACTTTTCGAGATATATAGGGTCAAACAAAAAGTTTGTAAATATAAATTTAATCTCAGTTTTTCTGTCATAACTTTTAATTTTGTTAATTAAAATAAGATTTTTTAATGTTTTTTGATGTAGAATTTAATTCTACACAAAAAAGTAATTTTAAGTTTTTTCAAAAAAACTAATACTTTTCGAGATATATAGGGTCAAACAAAAAGTTTGTAAATATAAATTTAATCTCAGTTTTTCTGTCATAACTTTTAATGTTTTTAATTAAAATGAGATTTTTTAATGTTTTTTGATGTAAAATTTAATTTTACATAAATAAGTATTCCTGAGTTTTTTCAAAAGAACTGATACTTTTCGAGATATACAGGGTCAAACAAAAAGTTTGTAAATATAAATTTAATCTCAGTTTTTCTGTCATTGCTTTTAACGTTTTTAATTAAAATAAGATTTTTTGATGTATAATTTAATATTACACAAAAAAGTATTCTTGAGTTTTTTTAAAAAAACTAATACTTTTCGAGATATATAGGGTCAAACAAAAAGTTTGTAAATATAAATTTGATCTCAGTTTTTCTGTCATAACTTTTAAAGTTTTTTATTAAAATCAGAATTTTTGGGGTTTTTTAATGTAAAATTTAATTCTACATAAAAAAGTATTCTTGAGTTTTTTCAAAAAAACTGATACTTTTCGAGATATATAGGGTCAAACAAAAAGTTTGTATATATAAATTTGATCTAAGTTTTTCTGTCATAACTTTTAAAGTTTTTAATTAAAATGAGATTTTTTAATGTTTTTTGATGTAAAATTTAATTTTACATAAATAAGTATTCCTAAATTTTTTAAAAGAACTGATACTTTTTGAGATATACAGGGTCAAACAAAAAGTTTGTAAATATAAATTTAATCTCAGTTTTTCTGTCATTACTTTTAACGTTTTTAATTAAAATAAGATTTTTTAATGTTTTTTAATGTAAAATTTAATTTTACATAAATAAGTATTCGTGAGTTTTTTTAAAAGAACTGATACTTTTCGAGATATACAGGGTCAAACAAAAAGTTTGTAAATATAAATTTAATCTCAGTTTTTCTGTCATTACTTTTAACGTTTTTAATTAAAATAAGATTTTTTGATGTAGAATTTAATATTACACAAAAAAGTATTCTTGAGTTTTTTTAAAAAAACTAATACTTTTCGAGATATATAGGGTTAAACAAAAAGTTTGTAAATATAAATTTAATCTCAGTTTTTCTGTCATAACTTTTAATGTTTTTAATTAAAATCAGATTTTTTAATGTTTTTTGATGTAGAATTTAATTTTACACAAAAAAGTATTTCTAAGTTTTTTCAAAAAAACTAATACTTTTCGAGATATATAGGGTCAAACAAAAAGTTTGTAAATATAAATTTGATCTTAGTTTTTCTGTCATAACTTTTAAAGTTTTTAAATAAAATGAGATTTTTTAATGTTTTTTGATGTAAAATTTAATTTTACATAAATAAGTATTCCTGAGTTTTTTCAAAAGAACTGATACTTTTTGAGATATACAGGGTCAAACAAGAAGTTTGTAAATATAAATTTAATCTCAGTTTTTCTGTCATTACTTTTAACCTTTTTAATTAAAATAAGATTTTTTGATGTAGAATTTAATATTACACAAAAAAGTATTCTTGAGTTTTTTTAAAAAAACTAATACTTTTCGAGATATATAGGGTCAAACAAAAAGTTTGTAAATATAAATTTGATCTCAGTTTTTCTGTCATAACTTTTAAAGTTTTTTATTAAAAACAGAATTTTTGGGGTTTTTTAATGTAAAATTTAATTTTACATAAAAAAGTATTCTTGAGTTTTTTCAAAAAAACTGATACTTTTCGAGATATATAGGGTCAAACAAAAAGTTTGTAAATATAAATTTAATCTCAGTTTTTCTGTGATAACTTTTAATGTTTTTAATTAAAATCAGATTTTTTAATGTTTTTTGATGTAGAATTTAATATTACACAAAAAAGTATTCCTAAGTTTTTTTAAAAAAACTAATACTTTTCCAGATATATAGGGTCAAACAAAAAGTTTGTAAATATAAATTTGATCTTAGTTTTTCTGTCATAACTTTTAAAGTTTTTAATTAAAATGAGATTTTTTAATGTTTTTTGATGTAAAATTTAATTTTACATAAATAAGTATTCCTGAGTTTTTTCAAAAGAACTGATACTTTTCGAGATATACAGGGTCAAACAAAAAGTTTGTAAATATAAATTTAATCTCAGTTTTTCTGTCATTGCTTTTAACGTTTTTAATTAAAATAAGATTTTTTGATGTAGAATTTAATATTACACAAAAAAGTATTCTCGAGTTTTTTTAAAAAAACTAATACTTTTCGAGATATATAGGGTCAAACAAAAAGTTTGTAAATATAAATTTGATCTCAGTTTTTCTGTCATAACTTTTAAAGTTTTTTATTAAAATCAGAATTTTTGGGGTTTTTTAATGTAAAATTTAATTTTACATAAAAAAGTATTCTTAAGTTTTTTCAAAAAAACTGATACTTTTCGAGATATATAGGGTCAAACAAAAAGTTTGTAAATATAAATTTAATCTCAGTTTTTCTGTCATAACTTTTAATTTTGTTAATTAAAATAAGATTTTTTAATGTTTTTTGATGTAGAATTTAATTCTACACAAAAAAGTAATTTTAAGTTTTTTCAAAAAAACTAATACTTTTCGAGATATATAGGGTCAAACAAAAAGTTTGTAAATATAAATTTAATCTCAGTTTTTCTGTCATAACTTTTAATGTTTTTAATTAAAATGAGATTTTTTAATGTTTTTTGATGTAAAATTTAATTTTACATAAATAAGTATTCCTGAGTTTTTTCAAAAGAACTGATACTTTTCGAGATATACAGGGTCAAACAAAAAGTTTGTAAATATAAATTTAATCTCAGTTTTTCTGTCATTGCTTTTAACGTTTTTAATTAAAATAAGATTTTTTGATGTATAATTTAATATTACACAAAAAAGTATTCTTGAGTTTTTTTAAAAAAACTAATACTTTTCGAGATATATAGGGTCAAACAAAAAGTTTGTAAATATAAATTTGATCTCAGTTTTTCTGTCATAACTTTTAAAGTTTTTTATTAAAATCAGAATTTTTGGGGTTTTTTAATGTAAAATTTAATTCTACATAAAAAAGTATTCTTGAGTTTTTTCAAAACAACTGATACTTTTCGAGATATATAGGGTCAAACAAAAAGTTTGTATATATAAATTTAATCTCAGTTTTTCTGTCATTACTTTTAACGTTTTTAATTAAAATAAGATTTTTTAATGTTTTTTAATGTAAAATTTAATTTTACATAAATAAGTATTCGTGAGTTTTTTCAAAAGAACTGATACTTTTCGAGATATACAGGGTCAAACAAAAAGTTTGTAAATATAAATTTAATCTCAGTTTTTCTGTCATTACTTTTAACGTTTTTAATTAAAATAAGATTTTTTGATGTAGAATTTAATATTACACAAAAAAGTATTCTTGAGTTTTTTTAAAAAAACTAATACTTTTCGAGATATATAGGGTTAAACAAAAAGTTTGTAAATATAAATTTAATCTCAGTTTTTCTGTCATAACTTTTAATGTTTTTAATTAAAATCAGATTTTTTAATGTTTTTTGATGTAGAATTTAATTCTACACAAAAAAGTATTTCTAAGTTTTTTCAAAAAAACTAATACTTTTCGAGATATATAGGGTCAAACAAAAAGTTTGTAAATATAAATTTAATCTTAGTTTTTCTGTCATAACTTTTAAAGTTTTTAAATAAAATGAGATTTTTTAATGTTTTTTGATGTAAAATTTAATTTTACATAAATAAGTATTCCTAAGTTTTTTCAAAAGAACTGATACTTTTTGAGATATACAGGGTCAAACAAAAAGTTTGTAAATATAAATTTAATCTCAGTTTTTCTGTCATTACTTTTAACCTTTTTAATTAAAATAAGATTTTTTTATGTAGAATTTAATATTACACAAAAAAGTATTCTTGAGTTTTTTAAAAAAAACTAATACTTTTCGAGATATATAGGGTCAAACAAAAAGTTTGTAAATATAAATTTGATCTCAGTTTTTCTGTCATAACTTTTAAAGTTTTTTATTAAAATCAGAATTTTTGGGGTTTTTTAATGTAAAATTTAATTTTACATAAAAAAGTATTCTTGAGTTTTTTCAAAAAAACTGATACTTTTCGAGATATATAGGGTCAAACAAAAAGTTTGTAAATATAAATTTAATCTCAGTTTTTCTGTCATAACTTTTAATTTTTTTAATTAAAATAAGATTTTTTAATGTTTTTTGATGTAGAATTTAATTCTACACAAAAAAGTAATTTTAAGTTTTTTCAAAAAAACTAATAATTTTCGAGATATATAGGGTCAAACAAAAAGTTTGTAAATATAAATTTGATCTAAGTTTTTCTGTCATAACTTTTAAAGTTTTTAATTAAAATGAGATTTTTTAATGTTTTTTGATGTAAAATTTAATTTTACATAAATAAGTATTCCTAAATTTTTCAAAAAAACTGATACTTTTTGAGATATACAGGGTCAAACAAAAAGTTTGTAAATATAAATTTAATCGCAGTTTTTCTGTCATTACTTTTAACGTTTTTAATTAAAATAAGATTTTTTAATGTTTTAAAATTTAATTTTACATAAATAAGTATTCGTGAGTTTTTTCAAAAGAACTGATACTTTTCGAGATATACAGGGTCAAACAAAAAGTTTGTAAATATAAATTTAATCTCAGTTTTTCTGTCATTACTTTTAACGTTTTTAATTAAAATAAGATTTTTTGATGTAGAATTTAATATTACACAAAAAAGTATTCTTGAGTTTTTTTAAAAAAACTAATACTTTTCGAGATATATAGGGTTAAACAAAAAGTTTGTAAATATAAATTTAATCTCAGTTTTTCTGTCATAACTTTTAATGTTTTTAATTAAAATCAGATTTTTTAATGTTTTTTGATGTAGAATTTAATTTTACACAAAAAAGTATTTTTAAGTTTTTTCAAAAAAACTAATACTTTTCGAGATATATAGGGTCAAACAAAAAGTTTGTAAATATAAATTTGATCTTAGTTTTTCTGTCATAACTTTTAAAGTTTTTAAATAAAATGAAATTTTTTAATGTTTTTTGATGTAAAATTTAATTTTACATAAATAAGTATTCCTGAGTTTTTTCAAAAGAACTGATACTTTTCGAGATATACAGGGTCAAACAAAAAGTTTGTAAATATAAATTTAATCTCAGTTTTTCTGTCATTGCTTTTAACGTTTTTAATTAAAATAAGATTTTTTGATGTATAATTTAATATTACACAAAAAAGTATTCTTGAGTTTTTTTAAAAAAACTAATACTTTTCGAGATATATAGGGTCAAACAAAAAGTTTGTAAATATAAATTTGATCTCAGTTTTTCTGTCATAACTTTTAAAGTTTTTTATTAAAATGAGAATTTTTGGGGTTTTTTAATGTAAAATTTAATTTTACATAAAAAAGTATTCTTGAGTTTTTTCAAAAAAACTGATACTTTTCGAGATATATAGGGTCAAACAAAAAGTTTGTAAATATAAATTTAATCTCAGTTTTTCTGTCATAACTTTTGATGTTTTTAATTAAAATCAGGTTTTTTAATGTTTTTTGATGTAAAATTTAATATTACACAAAAAAGTATTCTTAAGTTTTTTTAAAAAAACTAATACTTTTCGAGATATATAGGGTCAAACAAAAAGTTTGTAAATATAAATTTGATCTTAGTTTTTCTGTCATAACTTTTAAAGTTTTTAAATAAAATGAAATTTTTTAATGTTTTTTGATGTAAAATTTAATTTTACATAAATAAGTATTCCTGAGTTTTTTCAAAAGAACTGATACTTTTCGAGATATACAGGGTCAAACAAAAAGTTTGTAAATATAAATTTAATCTCAGTTTTTCTGTCATTGCTTTTAACGTTTTTAATTAAAATAAGATTTTTTGATGTATAATTTAATATTACACAAAAAAGTATTCTTGAGTTTTTTTAAAAAAACTAATACTTTTCGAGATATATAGGGTCAAACAAAAAGTTTGTAAATATAAATTTGATCTCAGTTTTTCTGTCATAACTTTTAAAGTTTTTTATTAAAATGAGAATTTTTGGGGTTTTTTAATGTAAAATTTAATTTTACATAAAAAAGTATTCTTGAGTTTTTTTAAAAAAACTAATACTTTTCTAGATATATAGGGTCAAACAAAAAGTTTGTAAATATAAATTTGATCTCAGTTTTTCTGTCATAACTTTTAAAGTTTTTTATTAAAATCAGAATTTATGGGGTTTTTTAAAGTAAAATTTAATTTTACATAAAAAAGTATTCTTGAGTTTTTTCAAAAAAACTGATACTTTTCGAGATATATAGGGTCAAACAAAAAGTTTGTAAATATAAATTTAATCTCAGTTTTTCTGTCATAACTTTTAATTTTTTTAATTAAAATAAGATTTTTTAATGTTTTTTGATGTAGAATTTAATTCTACACAAAAAAGTAATTTTAAGTTTTTTCAAAAAAACTAATAATTTTCGAGATATATAGGGTCAAACAAAAAGTTTGTAAATATAAATTTGATCTAAGTTTTTCTGTCATAACTTTTAAAGTTTTTAATTAAAATGAGATTTTTTAATGTTTTTTGATGTAAAATTTAATTTTACATAAATAAGTATTCCTAAATTTTTCAAAAAAACTAATACTTTTTGAGATATACAGGGTCAAACAAAAAGTTTGTAAATATAAATTTAATCGCAGTTTTTCTGTCATTACTTTTAACGTTTTTAATTAAAATAAGATTTTTTAATGTTTTAAAATTTAATTTTACATAAATAAGTATTCGTGAGTTTTTTCAAAAGAACTGATACTTTTCGAGATATACAGGGTCAAACAAAAAGTTTGTAAATATAAATTTAATCTCAGTTTTTCTGTCATTACTTTTAACGTTTTTAATTAAAATAAGATTTTTTGATGTAGAATTTAATATTACACAAAAAAGTATTCTTGAGTTTTTTTAAAAAAACTAATACTTTTCGAGATATATAGGGTTAAACAAAAAGTTTGTAAATATAAATTTAATCTCAGTTTTTCTGTCATAACTTTTAATGTTTTTAATTAAAATCAGATTTTTTAATGTTTTTTGATGTAGAATTTAATTTTACACAAAAAAGTATTTTTAAGTTTTTTCAAAAAAACTAATACTTTTCGAGATATATAGGGTCAAACAAAAAGTTTGTAAATATAAATTTGATCTTAGTTTTTCTGTCATAACTTTTAAAGTTTTTAAATAAAATGAAATTTTTTAATGTTTTTTGATGTAAAATTTAATTTTACATAAATAAGTATTCCTGAGTTTTTTCAAAAGAACTGATACTTTTCGAGATATACAGGGTCAAACAAAAAGTTTGTAAATATAAATTTAATCTCAGTTTTTCTGTCATTGCTTTTAACGTTTTTAATTAAAATAAGATTTTTTGATGTATAATTTAATATTACACAAAAAAGTATTCTTGAGTTTTTTTAAAAAAACTAATACTTTTCGAGATATATAGGGTCAAACAAAAAGTTTGTAAATATAAATTTGATCTCAGTTTTTCTGTCATAACTTTTAAAGTTTTTTATTAAAATGAGAATTTTTGGGGTTTTTTAATGTAAAATTTAATTTTACATAAAAAAGTATTCTTGAGTTTTTTCAAAAAAACTGATACTTTTCGAGATATATAGGGTCAAACAAAAAGTTTGTAAATATAAATTTAATCTCAGTTTTTCTGTCATAACTTTTGATGTTTTTAATTAAAATCAGGTTTTTTAATGTTTTTTGATGTAAAATTTAATATTACACAAAAAAGTATTCCTAAGTTTTTTTAAAAAAACTAATACTTTTCGAGATATATAGGGTCAAACAAAAAGTTTGTAAATATAAATTTGATCTTAGTTTTTCTGTCATAACTTTTAAAGTTTTTAATTAAAATGAGATTTTTTAATGTTTTTTGATGTAAAATTTAATTTTACATAAATAAGTATTCCTGAGTTTTTTTAAAAGAACTAATACTTTTCGAGATATACAGGGTCAAACAAAAAGTTTGTAAATATAAATTTAATCTCAGTTTTTCTGTCATTACTTTTAACGTTTTTAATTAAAATAAGATTTTTTGATGTAGAATTTAATATTACACAAAAAAGTATTCTTGAGTTTTTTTTAAAAAACTAATACTTTTCGAGATATATAGGGTCAAACAAAAAGTTTGTAAATATAAATTTAATGTCAGTTTTTCTGTCATAACTTTTAATGTTTTTAATTAAAATCAGAATTTTTGGGGTTTTTTAATGTAAAATTTAATTTTACATAAAAAAGTATTCTTGAGTTTTTTTAAAAAAACTAATACTTTTCTAGATATATAGGGTCAAACAAAAAGTTTGTAAATATAAATTTGATCTCAGTTTTTCTGTCATAACTTTTAAAATTTTTTATTAAAATCAGAATTTATGGGGTTTTTTAAAGTAAAATTTAATTTTACATAAAAAAGTATTCTTGAGTTTTTTCAAAAAAACTGATACTTTTCGAGATATATAGGGTCAAACAAAAAGTTTGTAAATATAAATTTAATCTCAGTTTTTCTGTCATAACTTTTAATTTTTTTAATTAAAATAAGATTTTTTAATGTTTTTTGATGTAAAATTTAATTTTACATAAAAAAGTATTCTTGAGTTTTTTCAAAAAAACTGATACTTTTCGAGATATACAGGGTCAAACAAAAAGTTTGTAAATATAAATTCTCAGTTTTTCTGTCATATCTTTTAACGTTTTTAATTAAAATAAGATTTTTTGATGTAGAATTTAATATTACGCAAAAAAGTATTTTTAACTTTTTTCAAAAAAACTAATACTTTTCGAGATATATAGGGTCAAACAAAAAGTTTGTAAATATAAATTTGATCTCAGTTTTTCTGTCATAACTTTTAAAGTTTTTTATTAAAATCAGAATTTTTGGGTTTTTTTAATGTAAAATTTAATTTTACATAAAAAAGTATTCTTGAGTTTTTTCAAAAAAACTGATACTTTTCGAGATATATAGGGTCAAACAAAAAGTTTGTAAATATAAATTTATTCTGTTTTTCTGTCATAACTTTTAATTTTTTTAATTAAAATAAGATTTTTTCATGTTTTTTGATGTAGAATTTAATTTTACACAAAAAAGTATTTTTAAGTTTTTCCAAAAAAAATAATAATTTTCGAGATATATAGGGTCAAACAAAAAGTTTGTAAATATAAATTTTATCTAAGTTTTTCTGTCATAACTTTTAAAGTTTTTAATTAAAATGAGGTTTTTTAACGTTTTTTGATGTAAAATTTAATTTTACATAAAAAAGTATTTTTGAGTTTTTTCAAAAAAACTGATACTTTTCGAGATATACAGGGTCAAACAAAAAGTTTGTAAATATAAATTCTCAGTTTTTCTGTCATAACTTTTAACGTTTTTAATTAAAATAAGATTTTTTGATGTAGAATTTAATATTACACAAAAAAGTATTCTTGAGTTTTTTTAAAAAAACTAATACTTTTCGAGATATATAGGGTCAAACAAAAAGTTTGTAAATATAAATTTGATCTTAGTTTTTCTGTCATAACTTTTAAAGTTTTTAATTAAAATGAGATTTTTTAATGTTTTTTGATGTAAAATTTAATTTTACATAAATAAGTATTCCTGAGTTTTTTTAAAAGAACTAATACTTTTCGAGATATACAGGGTCAAACAAAAAGTTTGTAAATATAAATTTAATCTCAGTTTTTCTGTCATTACTTTTAACGTTTTTAATTAAAATAAGATTTTTTGATGTAGAATTTAATATTACACAAAAAAGTATTCTTGAGTTTTTTTTAAAAAACTAATACTTTTCGAGATATATAGGGTCAAACAAAAAGTTTGTAAATATAAATTTAATGTCAGTTTTTCTGTCATAACTTTTAATGTTTTTAATTAAAATCAGAATTTTTGGGGTTTTTTAATGTAAAATTTAATTTTACATAAAAAAGTATTCTTGAGTTTTTTTAAAAAAACTAATACTTTTCTAGATATATAGGGTCAAACAAAAAGTTTGTAAATATAAATTTGATCTCAGTTTTTCTGTCATAACTTTTAAAGTTTTTTATTAAAATCAGAATTTATGGGGTTTTTTAAAGTAAAATTTAATTTTACATAAAAAAGTATTCTTGAGTTTTTTCAAAAAAACTGATACTTTTCGAGATATATAGGGTCAAACAAAAAGTTTGTAAATATAAATTTAATCTCAGTTTTTCTGTCATAACTTTTAATTTTTTTAATTAAAATAAGATTTTTTAATGTTTTTTGATGTAAAATTTAATTTTACATAAAAAAGTATTCTTGAGTTTTTTCAAAAAAACTGATACTTTTCGAGATATACAGGGTCAAACAAAAAGTTTGTAAATATAAATTCTCAGTTTTTCTGTCATATCTTTTAACGTTTTTAATTAAAATAAGATTTTTTGATGTAGAATTTAATATTACACAAAAAAGTATTTTTAACTTTTTTCAAAAAAACTAATACTTTTCGAGATATATAGGGTCAAACAAAAAGTTTGTAAATATAAATTTGATCTCAGTTTTTCTGTCATAACTTTTAAAGTTTTTTATTAAAATCAGAATTTTTGGGTTTTTTTAATGTAAAATTTAATTTTACATAAAAAAGTATTCTTGAGTTTTTTCAAAAAAACTGATACTTTTCGAGATATATAGGGTCAAACAAAAAGTTTGTTAATATAAATTTATTCTGTTTTTCTGTCATAACTTTTAATTTTTTTAATTAAAATAAGATTTTTTAATGTTTTTTGATGTAGAATTTAATTTTACACAAAAAAGTATTTTTAAGTTTTTCCAAAAAAAATAATAATTTTCGAGATATATAGGGTCAAACAAAAAGTTTGTAAATATAAATTTTATCTAAGTTTTTCTGTCATAACTTTTAAAGTTTTTAATTAAAATGAGGTTTTTTAACGTTTTTTGATGTAAAATTTAATTTTACATAAAAAAGTATTTTTGAGTTTTTTCAAAAAAACTGATACTTTTCGAGATATACAGGGTCAAACAAAAAGTTTGTAAATATAAATTCTCAGTTTTTCTGTCATAACTTTTAACGTTTTTAATTAAAATAAGATTTTTTGATGTAGAATTTAATATTACACAAAAAAGTATTCTTGAGTTTTTTTAAAAAAACTAATACTTTTCGAGATATATAGGGTCAAACAAAAAGTTTGTAAATATAAATTTGATCTCAGTTTTTCTGTCATAACTTTTAAAGGTTTTTATTAAAATCAGAATTTTTGGGGTTTTTTAATGTAAAATTTAATTTTACATAAAAAAGTATTCTTGAGTTTTTTCAAAAAAACTGATACTTTTCGAGATATATAGGGTCAAACAAAAAGTTTGTAAATATAAATTTAATCTCAGTTTTTCTGTCATAACTTTTAATGTTTTTAATTAAAATCAGGTTTTTTAATGTTTTTTGATGTAAAATTTAATATTACACAAAAAAGTATTCCTAAGTTTTTTTAAAAAAACTAATACTTTTCGAGATATATAGGGTCAAACAATAAGTTTGTAAATATAAATTTAATCTCAGTTTTTCTGTCATTACTTTTAACGTTTTTAATTAAAATAAGATTTTTTGATGTAGAATTTAATATTACACAAAAAAGTATTCTTGAGTTTTTTTAAAAAAACTAATACTTTTCGAGATATATAGGGTCAAACAAAAAGTTTGTAAATATAAATTTGATCTCAGTTTTTCTGTCATAACTTTTAAAGTTTTTTATTAAAATCAGAATTTTTGGGGTTTTTTAATGTAAAATTTAATTTTACATAAAAAAGTATTCTTGAGTTTTTTCAAAAAAACTGATACTTTTCGAGATATACAGGGTCAAACAAAAAGTTTGTAAATATAAATTCTCAGTTTTTCTGTCATATCTTTTAACGTTTTTAATTAAAATAAGATTTTTTGATGTAGAATTTAATATTACACAAAAAAGTATTTTTAACTTTTTTCAAAAAAACTAATACTTTTCGAGATATATAGGGTCAAACAAAAAGTTTGTAAATATAAATTTGATCTCAGTTTTTCTGTCATAACTTTTAAAGTTTTTTATTAAAATCAGAATTTTTGGGTTTTTTTAATGTAAAATTTAATTTTACATAAAAAAGTATTCTTGAGTTTTTTCAAAAAAACTGATACTTTTCGAGATATATAGGGTCAAACAAAAAGTTTGTTAATATAAATTTATTCTGTTTTTCTGTCATAACTTTTAATTTTTTTAATTAAAATAAGATTTTTTAATGTTTTTTGATGTAGAATTTAATTTTACACAAAAAAGTATTTTTAAGTTTTTCCAAAAAAAATAATAATTTTCGAGATATATAGGGTCAAACAAAAAGTTTGTAAATATAAATTTTATCTAAGTTTTTCTGTCATAACTTTTAAAGTTTTTAATTAAAATGAGGTTTTTTAACGTTTTTTGATGTAAAATTTAATTTTACATAAAAAAGTATTTTTGAGTTTTTTCAAAAAAACTGATACTTTTCGAGATATACAGGGTCAAACAAAAAGTTTGTAAATATAAATTCTCAGTTTTTCTGTCATAACTTTTAACGTTTTTAATTAAAATAAGATTTTTTGATGTAGAATTTAATATTACACAAAAAAGTATTCTTGAGTTTTTTTAAAAAAACTAATACTTTTCGAGATATATAGGGTCAAACAAAAAGTTTGTAAATATAAATTTGATCTCAGTTTTTCTGTCATAACTTTTAAAGGTTTTTATTAAAATCAGAATTTTTGGGGTTTTTTAATGTAAAATTTAATTTTACATAAAAAAGTATTCTTGAGTTTTTTCAAAAAAACTGATACTTTTCGAGATATATAGGGTCAAACAAAAAGTTTGTAAATATAAATTTAATCTCAGTTTTTCTGTCATAACTTTTAATGTTTTTAATTAAAATCAGGTTTTTTAATGTTTTTTGATGTAAAATTTAATATTACACAAAAAAGTATTCCTAAGTTTTTTTAAAAAAACTAATACTTTTCGAGATATATAGGGTCAAACAATAAGTTTGTAAATATAAATTTAATCTCAGTTTTTCTGTCATTACTTTTAACGTTTTTAATTAAAATAAGATGTTTTGATGTAGAATTTAATATTACACAAAAAAGTATTCTTGAGTTTTTTTAAAAAAACTAATACTTTTCGAGATATATAGGGTCAAACAAAAAGTTTGTAAATATAAATTTGATCTCAGTTTTTCTGTCATAACTTTTAAAGTTTTTTATTAAAATCAGAATTTTTGGGGTTTTTTAATGTAAAATTTAATTTTACATAAAAAAGTATTCTTGAGTTTTTTCAAAAAAACTGATACTTTTCGAGATATATAGGGTCAAACAAAAAGTTTGTAAATATAAATTTAATCTCAGTTTTTCTGTCATAACTTTTAATTTTTTTAATTAAAATAAGATTTTTTAATGTTTTTTGATGTAGAATTTAATTCTACATAAAAAAGTAATTTTAAGTTTTTTCAAAAAAACTAATAATTTTCGAGATATATAGGGTCAAACAAAAAGTTTGTAAATATAAATTTGATCTAAGTTTTTCTGTCATAACTTTTAAAGTTTTTAATTAAAATGAGATTTTTTAATGTTTTTTGATGTAAAATTTAATTTTACATAAATAAGTATTTCTAAATTTTTCAAAAGAACTGATACTTTTTGAGATATACAGGGTCAAACAAAAAGTTTGTAAATATAAATTTAATCTCAGTTTTTCTGTCATTACTTTTAACGTTTTTAATTAAAATAAGATTTTTTGATGTAGAATTTAATATTACACAAAAAAGTATTTTTGAGTTTTTTTAAAAAAACTAATACATTTCGAGATATATAGGGTCAAACAAAAAGTTTGTAAATATAAATTTGATCTCAGTTTTTCTGTCATAACTTTTAAAGTTTTTTATTAAAATCAGAATTTTTGGAGTTTTTTAATGTAAAATTTAATTTTACATAAAAAAGTATTCTTGAGTTATTTCAAAAAAACTGATACTTTTCGAGATATATAGGGTCAAACAAAAAGTTTGTAAATATAAATTTGATCTCAGTTTTTCTGTCATAACTTTTAAAGTTTTTTATTAAAATCAGAATTTTTAATGTAAAAATTTAATTTTACATAAAAAAGTATTCTTGAGTTATTTCAAAAAAACTGATACTTTTCGAGATATACAGGGTCAAACAAAAAGTTTGTAAATATAAATTCTCAGTTTTTCTGTCATCTCTTTTAACGTTTTTAATTAAAATAAGATTTTTTGATGTAGAATTTAATATTACACAAAAAAGTATTTTTAACTTTTTTCAAAAAAACTAATACTTTTCGAGATATATAGGGTCAAACAAAAAGTTTGTAAATATAAATTTGATCTCAGTTTTTCTGTCATAACTTTTAAAGTTTTTTATTAAAATCAGAATTTTTGGGTTTTTTTAATGTAAAATTTAATTTTACATAAAAAAGTATTCTTGAGTTTTTTCAAAAAAACTGATACTTTTCGAGATATATAGGGTCAAACAAAAAGTTTGTAAATATAAATTTATTCTGTTTTTCTGTCATAACTTTTAATTTTTTTAATTAAAATAAGATTTTTTAATGTTTTTTGATGTAGAATTTAATTTTACACAAAAAAGTATTTTTAAGTTTTTCCAAAAAAAATAATAATTTTCGAGATATATAGGGTCAAACAAAAAGTTTGTAAATATAAATTTTATCTAAGTTTTTCTGTCATAACTTTTAAAGTTTTTAATTAAAATGAGGTTTTTTAACGTTTTTTGATGTAAAATTTAATTTTACATAAAAAAGTATTTTTGAGTTTTTTCAAAAAAACTGATACTTTTCGAGATATACAGGGTCAAACAAAAAGTTTGTAAATATAAATTCTCAGTTTTTCTGTCATAACTTTTAACGTTTTTAATTAAAATAAGATTTTTTGATGTAGAATTTAATATTACACAAAAAAGTATTCTTGAGTTTTTTTAAAAAAACTAATACTTTTCGAGATATATAGGGTCAAACAAAAAGTTTGTAAATATAAATTTGATCTCAGTTTTTCTGTCATAACTTTTAAAGGTTTTTATTAAAATCAGAATTTTTGGGGTTTTTTAATGTAAAATTTAATTTTACATAAAAAAGTATTCTTGAGTTTTTTCAAAAAAACTGATACTTTTCGAGATATATAGGGTCAAACAAAAAGTTTGTAAATATAAATTTAATCTCAGTTTTTCTGTCATAACTTTTAATGTTTTTAATTAAAATCAGGTTTTTTAATGTTTTTTGATGTAAAATTTAATATTACACAAAAAAGTATTCCTAAGTTTTTTTAAAAAAACTAATACTTTTCGAGATATATAGGGTCAAACAATAAGTTTGTAAATATAAATTTAATCTCAGTTTTTCTGTCATTACTTTTAACGTTTTTAATTAAAATAAGATGTTTTGATGTAGAATTTAATATTACACAAAAAAGTATTCTTGAGTTTTTTTAAAAAAACTAATACTTTTCGAGATATATAGGGTCAAACAAAAAGTTTGTAAATATAAATTTGATCTCAGTTTTTCTGTCATAACTTTTAAAGTTTTTTATTAAAATCAGAATTTTTGGGGTTTTTTAATGTAAAATTTAATTTTACATAAAAAAGTATTCTTGAGTTTTTTCAAAAAAACTGATACTTTTCGAGATATATAGGGTCAAACAAAAAGTTTGTAAATATAAATTTAATCTCAGTTTTTCTGTCATAACTTTTAATTTTTTTAATTAAAATAAGATTTTTTAATGTTTTTTGATGTAGAATTTAATTCTACATAAAAAAGTAATTTTAAGTTTTTTCAAAAAAACTAATAATTTTCGAGATATATAGGGTCAAACAAAAAGTTTGTAAATATAAATTTGATCTAAGTTTTTCTGTCATAACTTTTAAAGTTTTTAATTAAAATGAGATTTTTTAATGTTTTTTGATGTAAAATTTAATTTTACATAAATAAGTATTTCTAAATTTTTCAAAAGAACTGATACTTTTTGAGATATACAGGGTCAAACAAAAAGTTTGTAAATATAAATTTAATCTCAGTTTTTCTGTCATTACTTTTAACGTTTTTAATTAAAATAAGATTTTTTGATGTAGAATTTAATATTACACAAAAAAGTATTTTTGAGTTTTTTTAAAAAAACTAATACATTTCGAGATATATAGGGTCAAACAAAAAGTTTGTAAATATAAATTTGATCTCAGTTTTTCTGTCATAACTTTTAAAGTTTTTTATTAAAATCAGAATTTTTGGAGTTTTTTAATGTAAAATTTAATTTTACATAAAAAAGTATTCTTGAGTTATTTCAAAAAAACTGATACTTTTCGAGATATATAGGGTCAAACAAAAAGTTTGTAAATATAAATTTGATCTCAGTTTTTCTGTCATAACTTTTAAAGTTTTTTATTAAAATCAGAATTTTTAATGTAAAAATTTAATTTTACATAAAAAAGTATTCTTGAGTTATTTCAAAAAAACTGATACTTTTCGAGATATACAGGGTCAAACAAAAAGTTTGTAAATATAAATTCTCAGTTTTTCTGTCATCTCTTTTAACGTTTTTAATTAAAATAAGATTTTTTGATGTAGAATTTAATATTACACAAAAAAGTATTTTTAACTTTTTTCAAAAAAACTAATACTTTTCGAGATATATAGGGTCAAACAAAAAGTTTGTAAATATAAATTTGATCTCAGTTTTTCTGTCATAACTTTTAAAGTTTTTTATTAAAATCAGAATTTTTGGGTTTTTTTAATGTAAAATTTAATTTTACATAAAAAAGTATTCTTGAGTTTTTTCAAAAAAACTGATACTTTTCGAGATATATAGGGTCAAACAAAAAGTTTGTAAATATAAATTTATTCTGTTTTTCTGTCATAACTTTTAATTTTTTTAATTAAAATAAGATTTTTTAATGTTTTTTGATGTAGAATTTAATTTTACACAAAAAAGTATTTTTAAGTTTTTCCAAAAAAAATAATAATTTTCGAGATATATAGGGTCAAACAAAAAGTTTGTAAATATAAATTTTATCTAAGTTTTTCTGTCATAACTTTTAAAGTTTTTAATTAAAATGAGGTTTTTTAACGTTTTTTGATGTAAAATTTAATTTTACATAAAAAAGTATTTTTGAGTTTTTTCAAAAAAACTGATACTTTTCGAGATATACAGGGTCAAACAAAAAGTTTGTAAATATAAATTCTCAGTTTTTCTGTCATAACTTTTAACGTTTTTAATTAAAATAAGATTTTTTGATGTAGAATTTAATATTACACAAAAAAGTATTCTTGAGTTTTTTTAAAAAAACTAATACTTTTCGAGATATATAGGGTCAAACAAAAAGTTTGTAAATATAAATTTGATCTCAGTTTTTCTGTCATAACTTTTAAAGGTTTTTATTAAAATCAGAATTTTTGGGGTTTTTTAATGTAAAATTTAATTTTACATAAAAAAGTATTCTTGAGTTTTTTCAAAAAAACTGATACTTTTCGAGATATATAGGGTCAAACAAAAAGTTTGTAAATATAAATTTAATCTCAGTTTTTCTGTCATAACTTTTAATGTTTTTAATTAAAATCAGGTTTTTTAATGTTTTTTGATGTAAAATTTAATATTACACAAAAAAGTATTCCTAAGTTTTTTTAAAAAAACTAATACTTTTCGAGATATATAGGGTCAAACAATAAGTTTGTAAATATAAATTTAATCTCAGTTTTTCTGTCATTACTTTTAACGTTTTTAATTAAAATAAGATTTTTTGATGTAGAATTTAATATTACACAAAAAAGTATTCTTGAGTTTTTTTAAAAAAACTAATACTTTTCGAGATATATAGGGTCAAACAAAAAGTTTGTAAATATAAATTTGATCTCAGTTTTTCTGTCATAACTTTTAAAGTTTTTTATTAAAATCAGAATTTTTGGGGTTTTTTAATGTAAAATTTAATTTTACATAAAAAAGTATTCTTGAGTTTTTTCAAAAAAACTGATACTTTTCGAGATATATAGGGTCAAACAAAAAGTTTGTAAATATAAATTTAATCTCAGTTTTTCTGTCATAACTTTTAATTTTTTTAAATAAAATAAGATTTTTTAATGTTTTTTGATGTAGAATTTAATTCTACATAAAAAAGTAATTTTAAGTTTTTTCAAAAAAACTAATAATTTTCGAGATATATAGGGTCAAACAAAAAGTTTGTAAATATAAATTTGATCTAAGTTTTTCTGTCATAACTTTTAAAGTTTTTAATTAAAATGAGATTTTTTAATGTTTTTTGATGTAAAATTTAATTTTACATAAATAAGTATTCCTAAATTTTTCAAAAGAACTGATACTTTTTGAGATATACAGGGTCAAACAAAAAGTTTGTAAATATAAATTTAATCTCAGTTTTTCTGTCATTACTTTTAACGTTTTTAATTAAAATAAGATTTTTTGATGTAGAATTTAATATTACACAAAAAAGTATTTTTGAGTTTTTTTAAAAAAACTAATACATTTCGAGATATATAGGGTCAAACAAAAAGTTTGTAAATATAAATTTGATCTCAGTTTTTCTGTCATAACTTTTAAAGTTTTTTATTAAAATCAGAATTTTTGGAGTTTTTTAATGTAAAATTTAATTTTACATAAAAAAGTATTCTTGAGTTATTTCTAAAAAACTGATACTTTTCGAGATATATAGGGTCAAACAAAAAGTTTGTAAATATAAATTTGATCTCAGTTTTTCTGTCATAACTTTTAAAGTTTTTTATTAAAATCAGAATTTTTAATGTAAAAATTTAATTTTACATAAAAAAGTATTCTTGAGTTATTTCAAAAAAACTGATACTTTTCGAGATATACAGGGTCAAACAAAAAGTTTGTAAATATAAATTCTCAGTTTTTCTGTCATCTCTTTTAACGTTTTTAATTAAAATATGATTTTTTGATGTAGAATTTAATATTACACAAAAAAGTATTTTTAACTTTTTTCAAAAAAACTAATAATTTTCGAGATATATAGGGTCAAACAAAAAGTTTGTAAATATAAATTTGATCTAAGTTTTTCTGTCATAACTTTTAAATTTTTTAATTAAAATGAGATTTTTTAATGTTTTTTGATGTAAAATTTAATTTTACATAAATAAGTATTTCTGAGTTTTTTCAAAAGAACTGATACTTTTTGAGATATACAGGGTCAAACAAAAAGTTTGTAAATATAAATTTAATCTCAGTTTTTCTGTCATTACTTTTAACCTTTTTAATTAAAATAAGATTTTTTGATGTAGAATTTAATATTACACAAAAAAGTATTCTTGAGTTTTTTTAAAAAAACTAATACTTTTCGAGATATATAGGGTCAAACAAAAAGTTTGTAAATATAAATTTGATCTCAGTTTTTCTCTCATAACTTTTAAAGTTTTTTATTAAAATCAGAATTTTTGGGGTTTTTTAAAGTAAAATTTAATTTTACATAAAAAAGTATTCTTGAGTTTTTTTAAAAAAACTGATACTTTTCGAGATATATAGGGTCAAACAAAAAGTTTGTAAATATAAATTTGATCTCAGTTTTTCTGTCATAACTTTTAATGTTTTTAATTAAAATCAGGTTTTTTAATGTTTTTTGATGTAAAATTTAATATTACTAAAAAAAGTATTCCTAAGTTTTTTTAAAAAAACTAATACTTTTCGAGATATATAGGGTCAAACAAAAAGTTTGTAAATATAAATTTGATCTTAGTTTTTCTGTCATAACTTTTAAAGTTTTTAATTAAAATGAGATTTTTTAATGTTTTTTGATGTAAAATTTAATTTTACATAAATAAGTATTCCTGAGTTTTTTCAAAAGAACTGATACTTTTCGAGATATACAGGGTCAAACAAAAAGTTTGTAAATATAAATTTAATCTCAGTTTTTCTGTCATTACTTTTAACGTTTTTAATTAAAATAAGATTTTTTGATGTAGAATTTAATATCACACAAAAAAGTATTCTTGAGTTTTTTTAAAAAAACTAATACTTTTCGAGATATATAGGGTCAAACAAAAAGTTTGTAAATATAAATTTGATCTCAGTTTTTCTGTCATAACTTTTAAAGTTTTTTATTAAAATCAGAATTTTTGGGTTTTTTTAATGTAAAATTTAATTTTACATAAAAAAGTATTCTTGAGTTTTTTCAAAAAAACTGATACTTTTCGAGATATATAGGGTCAAACAAAAAGTTTGTAAATATAAATTTATTCTGTTTTTCTGTCATAACTTTTAATTTTTTTAATTAAAATAAGATTTTTTAATGTTTTTTGATGTAGAATTTAATTTTACACAAAAAAGTATTTTTAAGTTTTTCCAAAAAAAATAATAATTTTCGAGATATATAGGGTCAAACAAAAAGTTTGTAAATATAAATTTTATCTAAGTTTTTCTGTCATAACTTTTAAAGTTTTTAATTAAAATAAGGTTTTTTAACGTTTTTTGATGTAAAATTTAATTTTACATAAAAAAGTATTTTTGAGTTTTTTCAAAAAAAATGATACTTTTCGAGATATACAGGGTCAAACAAAAAGTTTGTAAATATAAATTCTCAGTTTTTCTGTCATAACTTTTAACGTTTTTAATTAAAATAAGATTTTTTGATGTAGAATTTAATATTACACAAAAAAGTATTCTTGAGTTTTTTTAAAAAAACTAATACTTTTCGAGATATATAGGGTCAAACAAAAAGTTTGTAAATATAAATTTGATCTCAGTTTTTCTGTCATAACTTTTAAAGTTTTTTATTAAAATCAGAATTTTTGGGGTTTTTTAATGTAAAATTTAATTTTACATAAAAAAGTATTCTTGAGTTATTTCAAAAAAACTGATACTTTTCGAGATATATAGGGTCAAACAAAAAGTTTGTAAATATAAATTTAATTTCAGTTTTTCTGTCATAACTTTTAATGTTTTTAATTAAAATCAGATTTTTTAATGTTTTTTGATGTAGAATTTAATATTACAAAAAAAAGTATTCCTAAGTTTTTTTAAAAAAACTAATACTTTTCGAGATATATAGGGTCAAACAAAAAGTTTGTAAATATAAATTTGATCTTAGTTTTTCTGTCATAACTTTTAAAGTTTTTAAATAAAATGAGATTTTTTAATGTTTTTTGATGTAAAATTTAATTTTACATAAATAAGTATTCTTAAATTTTTTCAAAAGAACTGATACTTTTCGAGATATACAGGGTCAAACAAAAAGTTTGTAAATATAAATTTAATCTCAGTTTTTCTGTCATTACTTTTAACGTTTTTAATTAAAATAAGATTTTTTGATGTAGAATTTAATATTACACAAAAAAGTATTCTTGAGTTTTTTTAAAAAAACTAATACTTTTCGAGATATATAGGGTCAAACAAAAAGTTTGTAAATATAAATTTAATCTCAGTTTTTCTGTCATAACTTTTAATGTTTTTAATTAAAATCAGATTTTGTAATGTTTTTTGATGTAGAATTTAATATTACACAAAAAAGTATTCCTAAGTTTTTTTAAAAAAACTAATACTTTTCGAGATATATAGGGTCAAACAAAAAGTTTGTAAATATAAATTTGATCTTAGTTTTTCTGTCATAACTTTTAATTTTTTTAATTAAAATAAGATTTTTTAATGTTTTTTGATGTAGAATTTAATTTTACACAAAAAAGTATTTTTAAGTTTTTTCAAAAAAACTAATAATTTTCGAGATATATAGGGTCAAACAAAAAGTTTGTAAATATAAATTTTATTTAATTTTTTCTGTCATAACTTTTAAAGTTTTTAATTAAAATGAGGTTTTTTAAGGTTTTTTGATGTAAAATTTAATTTTACATAAAAAAGTATTCTGGAGTTTTTTCAAAAAAACTGATACTTTTCGAGATATACAGGGTCAAACAAAAAGTTTGTAAATATAAATTCTCAGTTTTTCTGTCATAACTTTAAACGTTTTTAATTAAAATAAGATTTTTTTATGTAGAATTTAATATTACACAAAAAAGTATTTCTAAGTTTTTTCAAAAAAACTAATAATTTTCGAGATATATAGGGTCAAACAAAAAGTTTGTAAATATAAATTTGATCTAAGTTTTTCTGTCATAACTTTTAAAGTTTTTAATTAAAATGAGATTTTTTAATGTTTTTTGATGTAAAATTTAATTTTACATAAATAAGTATTCCTGAGTTTTTTTAAAAGAACTGATACTTTTCGAGATATACAGGGTCAAACAAAAAGTTTGTAAATATAAATTTAATCTCAGTTTTTCTGTCATTACTTTTAACGTTTTTAATTAAATTAAGATTTTTTGATGTAGAATTTAATATTACACAAAAAAGTATTCTTGAGTTTTTTTAAAAAAACTAATACTTTTCGAGATATATAGGGTCAAACAAAAAGTTTGTAAATATAAATTTGATCTCAGTTTTTCTGTCATAACTTTTAAAGTTTTTTATTAAAATCAGAATTTTTGGGGTTTTTTAATGTAAAATTTAATTTTACATAAAAAAGTATTCTTGAGTGTTTTCAAAAAAACTGATACTTTTCGAGATATATAGGGTCAAACAAAAAGTTTGTAAATATAAATTTAATCTCAGTTTTTCTGTCATAACTTTTAATTTTTTTAATTAAAATAAGATTTTTTAATGTTTTTTGATGTAGAATTTAATTTTACACAAAAAAGTATTTCTAAGTTTTTTCAAAAAAACTAATAATTTTCGAGATATATAGGGCCAAACAAAAAGTTTGTAAATATAAATTTTATCTAAGTTTTTCTGTCATAACTTTTAAAAGTTTTTAATTACAATGAGGTTTTTTAACGTTTTTTGATGTAAAATTTAACTTTACATAAAAAAGTATTCTTGAGTTTTTTCAAAATAACTGATACTTTTCGAGATATACAGGGTCAAACAAAAAGTTTGTAAATATAAATTCTCAGTTTTTCTGTCATAACTTTTAACGTTTTTAATTAAAATAAGATTTTTTGATGTAGAATTTAATATTACACAAAAATGTATTCCTGAGTTTTTTTAAAAAAACTAATAGTTTTCGAGATATATAGGGTCAAACAAAAAGTTTGTAAATATAAATTTGATCTCAGTTTTTCTGTCATCACTTTTAAAGTTTTTTATTAAAATCAGAATTTTTGGGGTTTTTTAATGTAAAATTTAATTTTACATAAATAAGTATTCCTGAGTTTTTTCAAAAGAACTGATACTTTTCGAGATATACAGGGTCAAACAAAAAGTTTGTAAATATAAATTTAATCTTAGTTTTTCTATCATTACTTTTAACGTTTTTAATTAAAATAAAATTTTTTGATGTAGAATTTAATATTATACAAAAAAGTATTCTTGAGTTTTTTTAAAAAAACTAATACTTTTCGAGATATATAGGGTCAAACAAAAAGTTTGTAAATATAAATTTGATCTCAGTTTTTCTGTCATAACTTTTAAAGTTTTTTATTAAAATTAGAATTTTTGGGGTTTTTTAATGTAAAATTTAATTTTACATAAAAAAGTATTCTTGAGTTTTTTCAAAAAAACTAATACTTTTCGAGATATATAGGGTCAAACAAAAAGTTTGTAAATATAAATTTAATCTCAGTTTTTCTGTCATAACTTTTAATGTTTTTAATTAAAATCAGATTTTTTAATGTTTTTTGATGTAGAATTTAATATTACACAAAAAAGTATTCCTAAGTTTTTTTAAAAAAACTAATACTTTTCGAGATATATAGGGTCAAACAAAAAGTTTGTAATTATAAATTTGATCTTAGTTTTTCTGTCATAACTTTTAAAGTTTTTAATTAAAATGAGATTTTTTAATGTTTTTTGATGTAAAATTTAATTTTACATAAATAAGTATTCCTGAGTTTTTTCAAAAGAACTGATACTTTTCGAGATATACAGGGTCAAACAAAAAGTTTGTAAATATAAATTTAATCTCAGTTATTCTGTAATTACTTTTAACGTTTTTAATTAAAATAAGATTTTTTGATGTAGAACTTAATATTACACAAAAAAGTATTCCCGAGTTTTTTTAAAAAAACTAATACTTTTCGAGATATATAGGGTCAAACAAAAAGTTTGTAAATATAAATTTGATCTCAGTTTTTCTGTCATAAGTTTTAAAGTTTTTTATTAAAATCAGAATTTTTGGGGTTTTTTAATGTAAAATTTAATTTTACATAAAAAAGTATTCCTGAGTTTTTTCAAAAAAACTGATACTTTTCGAGATATATAGGGTCAAACAAAAAGTTTGTAAATATAAATTTAATCTCAGTTTTTCTGTCATAACTTTTAATGTTTTTAATTAAAATCAGATTTTTTAATGTTTTTTGATGTAGAATTTAATATTACACAAAAAAGTATTCCTCAGTTTTTTTAAAAAAACTAATACTTTTCGAGATATATAGGGTCAAACAAAAAGTTTGTAAATATAAATTTGATCTTAGTTTTTCTGTCATAACTTTTAAAGTTTTTAATTAAAATGAGATTTTTTAATGTTTTTTTATGTAAAATTTAATTTTACATAAATAAGTATTCCTGAGTTTTTTCAGAAGAACTGATACTTTTCAAAATATACAGGGTCAAACAAAATGTTTGTAAATATAAATTTAATCTCAGTTTTTCTGTCATAACTTTTAAAGTTTTTTATTTAAATCAGAATTTTTGGGGTTTTTTAATGTAAAATTTAATTTTACATAAAAAGTATTTTTGAGTTTTTTCAAAAAAACTGATACTTTTCGAGTCAAACAAAAAGTTTGTAAATATAAATTTAATCTCAGTTTTTCTGTCATAACTTTTAATTTTTTTAATTAAAATAAGATTTTTTAATGTTTTTTGATGTAGAATTTAATATTACACAAAAAAGTATTTCTAAGTTTTTTCAAAAAAACCAATAATTTTCGAGATATATAGGGTCAAACAAAAAGTTTGTAAATATAAATTTTATCTCAGTTTTTCTGTCATAACTTTTAAAGTTTTTTATTAAAATGAGGTTTTTTAACGTTTTTTGATGTAAAATTTAATTTCACATAAAAAAGTATTCCTGAGTTTTTTCAAAAAAACTTATACTTTTCGAGATATACAGGGTCAAACAAAAAGTTTGTAAATATAAATTTGATCTCAGTTTTTCTGTCATAACTTTTAAAGTTTTTTATTAAATTTAGAATTTTTGGGGTTTTTTAATGTAAAATTTAATTTTACATAAAAAAGTATTCTTGAGTTTTTTCAAAAAAACTGATACTTTTCGAGATATATAGGGTCAAAAAAAAAGTTTGTAAATATAAATTTTATCTAAGTTTTTCTGTCATAACTTTTAATTTTTTTAATTAAAATAAAATTTTTTAATGTTTTTTGATGTAGAATTTAATTTTACACAAAAAAGTATTTTTAAGTTTTTCCAAAAAAAATAATAATTTTCGAGATATATAGGGTCAAACAAAAAGTTTGTAAATATAAATTTTATCTAAGTTTTTCTGTCATAACTTTTAAAGTTTTTAATTAAAATGAGGTTTTTTAACGTTTTTTGATGTAAAATTTAATTTTACATAAAAAAGTATTTTTGAGTTTTTTCAAAAAAACTGATACTTTTCGAGATATACAGGGTCAAACAAAAAGTTTGTAAATATAAATTCTCAGTTTTTCTGTCATAACTTTTAACGTTTTTAATTAAAATAAGATTTTTTGATGTAGAATTTAATATTACACAAAAAAGTATTCTTGAGTTTTTTTAAAAAAACTAATACTTTTCGAGATATATAGGGTCAAACAAAAAGTTTGTAAATATAAATTTGATCTCAGCTTTTCTGTCATAACTTTTAAAGTTTTTTATTAAAATCAGAATTTCTGGGGTTTTTTAATGTAAAATTTAATTTTACATAAAAAAGTATTCTTGAGTTTTTTCAAAACAACTGATACTTTTCGAGATATATAGGGTCAAACAAAAAGTTTGTAAATATAAATTTAATCTCAGTTTTTCTGTGATAACTTTTAATGTTTTTAATTAAAATCAGATTTTTTAATATTTTTTGATGTAGAATTTAATATTACACAAAAAAGTATTCCTAAGTTTTTTTAAAAAAACTAATACTTTTCGAGATATATAGGGTCAAACAAAAAGTTTGTAAATATAAATTTGATCTTAGTTTTTCTGTCATAACTTTTAAAGTTTTTAATTAAAATAAGTTTTTTAATGTTTTTTGATGTAAAATTTAATTTTACATAAATAAGTATTCCTGAGTTTTTTCAAAAGAACTTATACTTTTCGAGATATACAGGGTCAAACAAAAAGTTTGTAAATATAAATTTAATCTCAGTTTTTCTGTCATTGCTTTTAACGTTTTTAATTAAAATAAGATTTTTTGATGTAGAATTTATTATTACACAAAAAAGTATTCTTGAGTTTTTTTAAAAAAACTATTACTTTTCGAGATATATAGGGTCAAACAAAAAGTTTGTAAATATAAATTTGATCTCAGTTTTTCTGTCATAACTTTTAAAGTTTTTTATTAAAATCAGAATTTTTGGGGTTTTTTAATGTAAAATTTAATTTTACATAAAAAAGTATTCTTGAGTTTTTTCAAAAAAACTAATACTTTTCTAGATATATAGGGTCAAACAAAAAGTTTGTAAATATAAATTTGATCTCAGTTTTTCTGTCATAACTTTTAATGTTTTTAATTAAAATCAGAATTTATGGGGTTTTTTCAAGTAAAATTTAATTTTACATAAAAAAGTATTCTTGAGTTTTTTCAAAAAAACTGATACTTTTCGAGATATATAGGGTCAAACAAAAAGTTTGTAAATATAAATTTAATCTCAGTTTTTCTGTCATAACTTTTAATTTTTTTAATTAAAATAAGATTTTTTAATGTTTTTTGATGTAGAATTTAATTTTACACAAAAAAGTATTTTTAAGTTTTTTCAAAAAAACTAATAATTTTCGAGATATATAGGGTCAAACAAAAAGTTTGTAAATATAAATTTTATCTAAGTTTTTCTCTCATAACTTTTAAAGTTTTTAATTACAATAAGGTTTTTTAACGTTTTTTGATGTAAAATTTAATTTTACATAAATAAGTATTCCTGAGTTTTTTCAAAAGAACTGATACTTTTCGAGATATACAGGGTCAAACAAAAAGTTTGTAAATATAAATTTAATCTTAGTTTTTCTGTCATTACTTTTAACGTTTTTAATTAAAATAAGATTTTTTGATGTAGAATTTAATATTACACAAAAAAGTATTCTTGAGTTTTTTTAAAAAAACTAATACTTTTCTAGATATATAGGGTCAAACAAAAAGTTTGTAAATATAAATTTAATCTCAGTTTTTCTGTCATAACTTTTAATTTTTTTAATTAAAATAAGATTTTTTAATGTTTTTTGATGTAGAATTTAATTTTACACAAAAAAGTATTTTTTAGTTTTTTCAAAAAAACTAATAATTTTCGAGATATATAGGGTCAAACAAAAAGTTTGTAAATATAAATTTTATCTAAGTTTTTCTGTCATAACTTTTAAAGTTTTTAATTACAATAAGGTTTTTTAACGTTTTTTGATGTAAAATTTAATTTTACATAAAAAAGTATTCTTGAGTTTTTTCAAAAAAACTGATACTTTTCGAGATATACAGGGTCAAACAAAAAGTGTGTAAATATAAATTCTCAGTTTTTCTGTCATAACTTTTAACGTTTTTAATTAAAATAAGATTTTTTGATGTAGAATTTAATGTTACACAAAAATGTATTCTTGAGTTTTTTTAAAAAAACTAATACTTTTCGAGATATATAGGGTCAAACAAAAAGTTTGTAAATATAAATTTGATCTCAGTTTTTCTGTCATCACTTTTAAAGTTTTTAATTAAAATGAGATTTTTTAATGTTTTTTGATGTAAAATTTAATTTTACATAAATAAGTATTCCTGAGTTTTTTCAAAAGAACTGATACTTTTCGAGATATACAGGGTCAAACAAAAAGTTTGTAAATATAAATTTAATCTTAGTTTTTCTGTCATTACTTTTAACGTTTTTAATTAAAATAAGATTTTTTGATGTAGAATTTAATATTACACAAAAAAGTATTCTTGAGTTTTTTTAAAAAAACTAATACTTTTCTAGATATATAGGGTCAAACAAAAAGTTTGTAAATATAAATTTAATCTCAGTTTTTCTGTCATAACTTTTAATTTTTTTAATTAAAATAAGATTTTTTAATGTTTTTTGATGTAGAATTTAATTTTACACAAAAAAGTATTTCTAAGTTTTTTCAAAAAAACTAATAATTTTCGAGATATATAGGGTCAAACAAAAAGTTTGTAAATATAAATTTGATCTTAGTTTTTCTGTCATAACTTTTAAAGTTTTTAATTAAAATCAGAATTTTTAATGTTTTTTGATGTAGAATTTAATATTACACAAAAAAGTATTCCTAAGTTTTTTTAAAAAAACTAATACTTTTCGAGATATATAGGGTCAAACAAAAAGTTTGTAAATATAAATTTGATCTTAGTTTTTCTGTCATAACTTTTAAAGTTTTTAATTAAAATGAGATTTTTTAATGTTTTTTGATGTAAAATTTAATTTTTTATAAATAAGTATTCCTGAGTTTTTTCAAAAGAACTGATACTTTTCGAGATATACAGGGTCAAACAAAAAGTTTGTAAATATAAATTTAATCTTAGTTTTTCTGTCATTACTTTTAACGTTTTTAATTAAAATAAGATTTTTTGATGTAGAATTTAATATTACACAAAAAAGTATTCTTGAGTTTTTTTAAAAAAACTAATACTTTTCTAGATATATAGGGTCAAACAAAAAGTTTGTAAATATAAATTTAATCTCAGTTTTTCTGTCATAACTTTTAATTTTTTTAATTAAAATAAGATTTTTTAATGTTTTTTGATGTAGAATTTAATTTTACACAAAAAAGTATTTTTAAGTTTTTTCAAAAAAACTAATAATTTTCGAGATATATAGGGTCAAACAAAAAGTTTGTAAATATAAATTTTATCTAAGTTTTTCTGTCATAACTTTTAAAGTTTTTAATTAAAATGAGGTTTTTTAATGTTTTTTGATGTAAAATTTAATTTTACATAAATAAGTATTCCTGAGTTTTTTCAAAAGAACTGATACTTTTTGAGATATACAGGGTCAAACAAAAAGTTTGTAAATATAAATTTAATCTCAGTTTTTCTGTCATTACTTTTAACCTTTTTAATTAAAATAAGATTTTTTGATGTAGAATTTAATATTACACAAAAAAGTATTCTTGAGTTTTTTAAAAAAAACTAATACTTTTCGAGATATATAGGGTCAAACAAAAAGTTTGTAAATATAAATTTGATCTCA
This sequence comes from Altica lythri, assembly GCA_964028335.1. Taxonomy (NCBI): domain Eukaryota; kingdom Metazoa; phylum Arthropoda; class Insecta; order Coleoptera; family Chrysomelidae; genus Altica; species Altica lythri. The sequence continues at coordinate 1,141,680 of CAXIIO010001191.1, forward strand.
GTTTTTCTGTCATAACTTTTAAAGTTTTTTATTAAAATCAGAATTTTTGGGGTTTTTTAATGTAAAATTTAATTTTACATAAAAAAGTATTATTGAGTTTTTTCAAAAAAACTGATACTTTTCGAGATATATAGGGTCAAACAAAAAGTTTGTAAATATAAATTTAATCTCAGTTTTTCTGTCATAACTTTTAATGTTTTTAATTAAAATCAGGTTTTTTAATGTTTTTTGATGTAAAATTTAATATTACACAAAAAAGTATTCCTAAGTTTTTTTAAAAAAACTAATACTTTTCGAGATATATAGGGTCAAACAAAAAGTTTGTAAATATAAATTTGATCTTAGTTTTTCTGTCATAACTTTTAAAGTTTTTAATTAAAATGAGATTTTTTAATGTTTTTTGATGTAAAATTTAATTTTACATAAATAAGTATTCCTGAGTTTTTTCAAAAGAACTGATACTTTTCGAGATATACAGGGTCAAACAAAAAGTTTGTAAATATAAATTTAATCTCAGTTTTTCTGTCATTACTTTTAACGTTTTTAATTAAAATAAGATTTTTTGATGTAGAATTTAATATCACACAAAAAATTATTCTTGAGTTTTTTTAAAAAAACTAATACTTTTCGAGATATATAGGGTCAAACAAAAAGTTTGTAAATATAAATTTGATCTCAGTTTTTCTGTCATAACTTTTAAAGTTTTTTATTAAAATCAGAATTTTTGGGTTTTTTTAATGTAAAATTTAATTTTACATAAAAAAGTATTCCTGAGTTTTTTCAAAAAAACTGATACTTTTCGAGATATATAGGGTCAAACAAAAAGTTTGTAAATATAAATTTATTCTCAGTTTTTCTGTCATAACTTTTAATTTTTTTAATTAAAATAAGATTTTTTAATGTTTTTTGATGTAGAATTTAAATTTACACAAAAAAGTATTTTTAAGTTTTTCCAAAAAAAATAATAATTTTCGAGATATATAGGGTCAAACAAAAAGTTTGTAAATATAAATTTTATCTAAGTTTTTCTGTCATAACTTTTAAAGTTTTTAATTAAAATGAGGTTTTTTAACGTTTTTTGATGTAAAATTTAATTTTACATAAAAAAGTATTTTTGAGTTTTTTCAAAAAAACTGATACTTTTCGAGATATACAGGGTCAAACAAAAAGTTTGTAAATATAAATTCTCAGTTTTTCTGTCATATCTTTTAACGTTTTTAATTAAAATAAGATTTTTTGATGTAGAATTTAATATTACACAAAAAAGTATTCTTGAGTTTTTTTAAAAAAACTAATACTTTTCGAGATATATAGGGTCAAACAAAAAGTTTGTAAATATAAATTTGATCTCAGTTTTTCTGTCATAACTTTTAAAGTTTTTTATTAAAATCAGAATTTCTGGGGTTTTTTAATGTAAAATTTAATTTTACATAAAAAAGTATTCTTGAGTTTTTTCAAAAAAACTGATACTTTTCGAGATATATAGGGTCAAACAAAAAGTTTGTAAATATAAATTTAATCTCAGTTTTTCTGTGATAACTTTTAATGTTTTTAATTAAAATCAGATTTTTTAATGTTTTTTTATGTAGAATTTAATATTACACAAAAAAGTATTCCTAAGTTTTTTTAAAAAAACTAATACTTTTCGAGATATATAGGGTCAAACAAAAAGTTTGTAAATATAAATTTGATCTTAGTTTTTCTGTCATAACTTTTAAAGTTTTTAATTAAAATAAGATTTTTTAATGTTTTTTGATGTAAAATTTAATTTTACATAAATAAGTATTCCTGAGTTTTTTCAAAAGAACTTATACTTTTCGAGATATACAGGGTCAAACAAAAAGTTTGTAAATATAAATTTAATCTCAGTTTTTCTGTCATTGCTTTTAACGTTTTTAATTAAAATAAGATTTTTTTATGTAGAATTTAATATTACACAAAAAAGTATTCTTGAGTTTTTTTAAAAAAACTAATACTTTTCGAGATATATAGGGTCAAACAAAAAGTTTGTAAATATAAATTTGATCTCAGTTTTTCTGTCATAACTTTTAAAGTTTTTTATTAAAATTAGAATTTTTGGGGTTTTTTAATGTAAAATTTAATTTTACATAAAAAAGTATTCTTGAGTTTTTTCAAAAAAACTGATACTTCTCGAGATATATAGGGTCAAACAAAAAGTTTGTAAATATAAATTTAATCTCAGTTTTTCTGTCATAACTTTTAATTTTTTTAATTAAAATAAGATTTTTTCATGTTTTTTGATGTAGAATTTAATTCTACACAAAAAAGTAATTTTAAGTTTTTTCAAAAAAACTAATAGTTTTCGAGATATATAGGGTCAAACAAAAAGTTTGTAAATATAAATTTAATTTCAGTTTTTCTGTCATAACTTTTAATGTTTTTAATTAAAATCAGATTTTTTAATGTTTTTTGATGTAAAATTTAATTTTACATAAATAAGTATTCTTAAATTTTTCAAAAGAACTGATACTTTTTGAGATATACAGGGTCAAACAAAAAGTTTGTAAATATAAATATAATCTCAGTTTTTCTGTCATTACTTTTAACGTTTTTAATTAAAATAAGATTTTTTGATGTAGAGTTTAATATTACACAAAAAAGTATTCTTGAGTTTTTTTAAAAAAACTAATACTTTTCGAGATATATAGGGTCAAACAAAAAGTTTGTAAATATAAATTTGAACTCAGTTTTTCTGTCATAACTTTTAAAGTTTTTTATTAAAATCAGAATTTTTGGAGTTTTTTAATGTAAAATTCAATTTTACATAAAAAAGTATTCTTGAGTTTTTTCAAAAAAACTGATACTTTTCGAGATATATAGGGTCAAACAAAAAGTTTGTAAATATAAATTTAATTTCAGTTTTTCTGTCATAACTTTTAATGTTTTTAATTAAAATCAGATTTTTTAATGTTTTTTGATGTAGAATTTAATACTACAAAAAAAAGTATTCCAAAGTTTTTTTAAAAAAACTAATACTTTTCGAGATATATAGGGTCAAACAAAAAGTTTGTAAATATAAATTTGATCTTAGTTTTTCTGTCATAACTTTTAAAGTTTTTAAATAAAATGAGATTTGTTAATGTTTTTTGATGTAAAATTTAATTTTACATAAATAAGTATTTCTGAGTTTTTTCAAAAGAACTGATACTTTTCGAGATATACAGGGTCAAACAAAAAGTTTGTAAATATAAATTTAATCTCAGTTTTTCTGTCATTACTTTTAACCTTTTTAATTAAAATAAGATTTTTTGATGTAGAATTTAATATTACACAAAAAAGTATTCTTGAGTTTTTTTAAAAAAACTAATACTTTTCGAGATATATAGGGTCAAACAAAAAGTTTGTAAATATAAATTTGATCTCAGTTTTTCTGTCATAACTTTTAAAGTTTTTCATTAAAATCAGCATTTTTGGGGTTTTTTAATGTAAAATTTAATTTTACATAAAAAAGTATTCTTGAGTTTTTTCAAAAAAACTGATACTTTTCGAGATATATAGGGTCAAACAAAAAGTTTGTAAATATAAATTTAATCTCAGTTTTTCTGTCATAACTTTTAATTTTTTTAATTAAAATAAGATTTTTTAATGTTTTCTGATGTAGAATTTAATATTACACAAAAAAGTATTCTTGAGTTTTTTTAAAAAAACTAATACTTTTCGAGATATATAGGGTCAAACAAAAAGTTTGTAAATATAAATTTAATCTCAGTTTTTCTGTCATAACTTTTAATGTTTTTAATTAAAATCAGATTTTTTAATGTTTTTTTATCTAGAATTTAATTTTACACAAAAAAGTATTTCCAAGTTTTTTCAAAAAAACTAATACTTTTCGAGATATATAGGGTCAAACAAAAAGTTTGTAAATATAAATTTGATCTTAGTTTTTCTGTCATAACTTTTAAAGTTTTAAAATAAAATGAGATTTTTTAATGTTTTTTGATGTAAAATTTAATTTTACATAAATAAGTATTCCTGAGTTTTTTCAAAAGAACTGATACTTTTTGAGATATACAGGGTCAAACAAAAAGTTTGTAAATATAAATTTAATCTCAGTTTTTCTGTCATTACTTTTAACCTTTTTAATTAAAATAAGATTTTTTGATGTAGAATTTAATATTACACAAAAAAGTATTCTTGAGTTTTTTTAAAAAAACTAATACTTTTCGAGATATATAGGGTCAAACAAAAAGTTTGTAAATATAAATTTGATCTCAGTTTTTCTGTCATAACTTTTAAAGTTTTTTATTAAAATCAGAATTTTTGGGGTTTTTTAATGTAAAATTTAATTTTACATAAAAAAGTATTCTTGAGTTTTTTCAAAAAAACTGATACTTTTCGAGATATATAGGGTCAAACAAAAAGTTTGTAAATATAAATTTAATCTCAGTTTTTCTGTGATAACTTTTAATGTTTTTAATTAAAATTAGATTTTTTAATGTGTTTTGATGTAGAATTTAATATTACACAAAAAAGTATTCCTAAGTTTTTTTAAAAAAACTAATACTTTTCGAGATATATAGGGTCAAACAAAAAGTTTGTAAATATAAATTTGATCTTAGTTTTTCTGTCATAACTTTTAAAGTTTTTAATTAAAATGAGATTTTTTAATGTTTTTTGATGTAAAATTTAATTTTACATAAATAAGTATTCCTGAGTTTTTTCAAAAGAACTGATACTTTTCGAGATATACAGGGTCAAACAAAAAGTTTGTAAATATAAATTTAATCTCAGTTTTTCTGTCATTGCTTTTAACGTTTTTAATTAAAATAAGATTTTTTGATGTAGAATTTAATATTACACAAAAAAGTATTCTTGAGTTTTTTTAAAAAAACTAATACTTTTCGAGATATATAGGGTCAAACAAAAAGTTTGTAAATATAAATTTGATCTCAGTTTTTCTGTCATAACTTTTAAAGTTTTTTTTTTAAATCAGAATTTTTGGGGTTTTTTAATGTAAAATTTAATTTTACATAAAAAAGTATTCTTGAGTTTTTTCAAAAAAACTGATACTTTTCGAGATATATAGGGTCAAACAAAAAGTTTGTAAATATAAATTTAATCTCAGTTTTTCTGTCATAACTTTTAATTTTTTTAATTAAAATAAGATTTTTTAATGTTTTTTGATGTAGAATTTAATTCTACACAAAAAAGTAATTTTAAGTTTTTTCAAAAAAACTAATAATTTTCGAGATATATAGGGTCAAACAAAAAGTTTGTAAATATAAATTTGATCTAAGTTTTTCTGTCATAACTTTTAAAGTTTTTAATTAAAATGAGATTTTTTAATGTTTTTTGATGTAAAATTTAATTTTACATAAATAAGTATTCCTAAATTTTTCAAAAGAACTGATACTTTTTGAGATATACAGGGTCAAACAAAAAGTTTGTAAATATAAATTTAATCTCAGTTTTTCTGTCATTACTTTTAACATTTTTAATTAAAATAAGATTTTTTAATGTTTTTTGATATAAAATTTAATTTTACATAAATAAGTATTCCTGAGTTTTTTCAAAAGAACTAATACTTTTCGAGATATACAGGGTCAAACAAAAAGTTTGTAAATATAAATTTAATCTCAGTTTTTCTGTCATTACTTTTAACGTTTTTAATTAAAATAAGATTTTTTGATGTAGAATTTAATATTACACAAAAAAGTATTCTTGAGTTTTTTTAAAAAAACTAATACTTTTCGAGATATATAGGGTCAAACAAAAAGTTTGTAAATATAAATTTGATCTCAGTTTTTCTGTCATAACTTTTAAAGTTTTTTATCAAAATCAGAATTTTTGGGGTTTTTTAATGTAAAATTTAATTTTGCATAAAAAAGTATTCTTGAGTTTTTTCAAAAAAACTGATACTTTTCGAGATATATAGGGTCAAACAAAAAGTTTGTAAATATAAATTTAATCTCAGTTTTTCTGTCATAACTTTTAATTTTTTTAATTAAAATAAGATTTTTTAATGTTTTTTGATGTAGAATTTAATTCTACACAAAAAAGTAATTTTAAGTTTTTTCAAAAAAACTAATAATTTTCGAGATATATAGGGTCAAACAAAAAGTTTGTAAATATAAATTTGATCTAAGTTTTTCTGTCATAACTTTTAAAGTTTTTAATTAAAATGAGATTTTTTAATGTTTTTTGATGTAAAATTTAATTTTACATAAATTAGTATTCCTAAATTTTTCAAAAGAACTGATACTTTTTGAGATATACAGGGTCAAACAAAAAGTTTGTAAATATAAATTTAATCTCAGTTTTTCTCTCATTACTTTTAACGTTTTTAATTAAAATAAGATTTTTTAATGTTTTTTAATGTAAAATTTAATTTTACATAAATAAGTATTCGTGAGTTTTTTTAAAAGAACTGATACTTTTCGAGATATACAGGGTCAAACAAAAAGTTTGTAAATATAAATTTAATCTCAGTTTTTCTGTCATTACTTTTAACGTTTTTAATTAAAATAAGATTTTTTGATGTAAAATTTAATATTACACAAAAAAGTATTCTTGAGTTTTTTTAAAAAAACTAATACTTTTCGAGATATATAGGGTTAAACAAAAAGTTTGTAAATATAAATTTAATCTCAGTTTTTCTGTCATAACTTTTAAATTTTTTAATTAAAATCAGATTTTTTAATGTTTTTTGATGTAGAATTTAATTTTACACAAAAAAGTATTTCCAAGTTTTTTCAAAAAAACTAATACTTTTCGAGATATATAGGGTCAAACAAAAAGTTTGTAAATATAAATTTGATCTTAGTTTTTCTGTCATAACTTTTAAAGTTTTTAAATAAAATGAGATTTTTTAATGTTTTTTCATGTAAAATTTAATTTTACATAAATAAGTATTCCTGAGTTTTTTCAAAAGAACTGATACTTTTTGAGATATACAGGGTCAAACAAGAAGTTTGTAAATATAAATTTAATCTCAGTTTTTCTGTCATTACTTTTAACCTTTTTAATTAAAATAAGATTTTTTGATGTAGAATTTAATATTACACAAAAAAGTATTCTTGAGTTTTTTTAAAAAAACTAATACTTTTCGAGATATATAGGGTCAAACAAAAAGTTTGTAAATATAAATTTGATCTCAGTTTTTCTGTCATAACTTTTAAATTTTTTTATTAAAATCAGAATTTTTGGGGTTTTTTAATGTAAAATTTAATTTTACATAAAAAAGTATTCTTGAGTTTTTTCAAAAAAACTGATACTTTTCGAGATATATATGGTCAAACAAAAAGTTTGTAAATATAAATTTAATCTCAGTTTTTCTGTGATAACTTTTAATGTTTTTAATTAAAATCAGATTTTTTAATGTTTTTTGATGTAGAATTTAATATTACACAAAAAAGTATTCCTAAGGTTTTTTAAAAAAACTAATACTTTTCCAGATATATAGGGTCAAACAAAAAGTTTGTAAATATAAATTTGATCTTAGTTTTTCTGTCATAACTTTTAAAGTTTTTAATTAAAATGAGATTTTTTAATGTTTTTTGATGTAAAATTTAATTTTAAATAAATAAGTATTCCTGAGTTTTTTCAAAAGAACTGATACTTTTCGAGATATACAGGGTCAAACAAAAAGTTTGTAAATATAAATTTAATCTCAGTTTTTCTGTCATTGCTTTTAACGTTTTTAATTAAAATAAGATTTTTTGATGTAGAATTTAATATTACACAAAAAAGTATTCTTGAGTTTTTTTAAAAAAACTAATACTTTTCGAGATATATAGGGTCAAACAAAAAGTTTGTAAATATAAATTTGATCTCAGTTTTTCTGTCATAACTTTTAAAGTTTTTTATTAAAATCAGAATTTTTGGGGTTTTTTAATGTAAAATTTAATTTTACATAAAAAAGTATTCTTGAGTTTTTTCAAAAAAACTGATACTTTTCGAGATATATAGGGTCAAACAAAAAGTTTGTAAATATAAATTTAATCTCAGTTTTTCTGTCATAACTTTTAATTTTTTTAATTAAAATAAGATTTTTTAATGTTTTTTGATGTAGAATTTAATTCTACACAAAAAAGTAATTTTAAGTTTTTTCAAAAAAACTAATACTTTTCGAGATATATAGGGTCAAACAAAAAGTTTGTAAATATAAATTTAATCTCAGTTTTTCTGTCATAACTTTTAATGTTTTTAATTAAAATGAGATTTTTTAATGTTTTTTGATGTAAAATTTAATTTTACACAAAAAAGTATTTCTAAGTTTTTTCAAAAAAACTAATACTTTTCGAGATATATAGGGTTAAACAAAAAGTTTGTAAATATAAATTTAATCTCAGTTTTTCTGTCATAACTTTTAATGTTTTTAATTAAAATCAGATTTTTTAATGTTTTTTGATGTAGAATTTAATTTTACACAAAAAAGTATTTCTAAGTTTTTTCAAAAAAACTAATACTTTTCGAGATATATAGGGTCAAACAAAAAGTTTGTAAATATAAATTTGATCTTAGTTTTTCTGTCATAACTTTTAAAGTTTTTAAATAAAATGAGATTTTTTAATGTTTTTTGATGTAAAATTTAATTTTACATAAATAAGTATTCCTGAGTTTTTTCAAAAGAACTGATACTTTTTGAGATATACAGGGTCAAACAAAAAGTTTGTAAATATAAATTTAATCTCAGTTTTTCTGTCATTACTTTTAACCTTTTTAATTAAAATAAGATTTTTTGATGTAGAATTTAATATTACACAAAAAAGTATTCTTGAGTTTTTTTAAAAAAACTAATACTTTTCGAGATATATAGGGTAAAACAAAAAGTTTGTAAATATAAATTTGATCTCAGTTTTTCTGTCATAACTTTTAAAGTTTTTTATTAAAATCAGAATTTTTGGGGTTTTTTAATGTAAAATTTAATTTTACATAAAAAAGTATTCTTGAGTTTTTTCAAAAAAACTGATACTTTTCGAGATATATAGGGTCAAACAAAAAGTTTGTAAATATAAATTTAATCTCAGTTTTTCTGTCATAACTTTTAATTTTTTTAATTAAAATAAGATTTTTTAATGTTTTTTGATGTAGAATTTAATTCTACACAAAAAAGTAATTTTAAGTTTTTTCAAAAAAACTAATAATTTTCGAGATATATAGGGTCAAACAAAAAGTTTGTAAATATAAATTTGATCTAAGTTTTTCTGTCATAACTTTTAAAGTTTTTAATTAAAATGAGATTTTTTAATGTTTTTTGATGTAAAATTTAATTTTACATAAATAAGTATTCCTAAATTTTTCAAAAGAACTGATACTTTTTGAGATATACAGGGTCAAACAAAAAGTTTGTAAATATAAATTTAATCTCAGTTTTTCTGTCATTACTTTTAACGTTTTTAATTAAAATAAGATTTTTTAATGTTTTAAAATTTAATTTTACATAAATAAGTATTCGTGAGTTTTTTCAAAAGAACTGATACTTTTCGAGATATACAGGGTCAAACAAAAAGTTTGTAAATATAAATTTAATCTCAGTTTTTCTGTCATTACTTTTAACGTTTTTAATTAAAATAAGATTTTTTGATGTAGAATTTAATATTACACAAAAAAGTATTCCTGAGTTTTTTTAAAAAAACTAATACTTTTCGAGATATATAGGGTTAAACAAAAAGTTTGTAAATATAAATTTAATCTCAGTTTTTCTGTCATAACTTTTAATGTTTTTAATTAAAATCAGATTTTTTAATGTTTTTTGATGTAGAATTTAATTTTACACAAAAAAGTATTTCTAAGTTTTTTCAAAAAAACTAATACTTTTCGAGATATATAGGGTCAAACAAAAAGTTTGTAAATATAAATTTGATCTTAGTTTTTCTGTCATAACTTTTAAAGTTTTTAAATAAAATGAATTTTTTTAATGTTTTTTGATGTAAAATTTAATTTTACATAAATAAGTATTCCTGAGTTTTTTCAAAAAAACTGATACTTTTCGAGATATATAGGGTCAAACAAAAAGTTTGTAAATATAAATTTAATCTCAGTTTTTCTGTCATAACTTTTGATGTTTTTAATTAAAATCAGGTTTTTTAATGTTTTTTGATGTAAAATTTATTATTACACAAAAAAGTATTCCTAAGTTTTTTTAAAAAAACTAATACTTTTCGAGATATATAGGGTCAAACAAAAAGTTTGTAAATATAAATTTGATCTCAGTTTTTCTGTCATAACTTTTAAAGTTTTCAATTAAAATGAGATTTTTTAATGTTTTTTGATGTAAAATTTAATTTTACATAAATAAGTATTCCTGAGTTTTTTCAAAAGAACTAATACTTTTCGAGATATACAGGGTCAAACAAAAAGTTTGTAAATATAAATTTAATCTCAGTTTTTCTGTCATTACTTTTAACGTTTTTAATTAAAATAAGATTTTTTGATGTAGAATTTAATATTACACAAAAAAGTATTCTTGAGTTTTTTTTAAAAAACTAATACTTTTCGAGATATATAGGGTCAAACAAAAAGTTTGTAAATATAAATTTAATGTCAGTTTTTCTGTCATAACTTTTAATGTTTTTAATTAAAATCAGAATTTTTGGGGTTTTTTAATGTAAAATTTAATTTTACATAAAAAAGTATTCTTGAGTTTTTTTAAAAAAACTAATACTTTTCTAGATATATAGGGTCAAACAAAAAGTTTGTAAATATAAATTTGATCTCAGTTTTTCTGTCATAACTTTTAAAGCTTTTTATTAAAATCAGAATTTATGGGGTTTTTTAAAGTAAAATTTAATTTTACATAAAAAAGTATTCTTGAGTTTTTTCAAAAAAACTGATACTTTTCGAGATATATAGGGTCAAACAAAAAGTTTGTAAATATAAATTTAATCTCAGTTTTTCTGTCATAACTTTTAATTTTTTTAATTAAAATAAGATTTTTTAATGTTTTTTGATGTAAAATTTAATTTTACATAAAAAAGTATTCTTGAGTTTTTTCAAAAAAACTGATACTTTTCGAGATATACAGGGTCAAACAAAAAGTTTGTAAATATAAATTCTCAGTTTTTCTGTCATATCTTTTAACGTTTTTAATTAAAATAAGATTTTTTAATGTAGAATTTAATATTACACAAAAAAGTATTTTTAACTTTTTTCAAAAAAACTAATACTTTTCGAGATATATAGGGTCAAACAAAAAGTTTGTAAATATAAATTTGATCTCAGTTTTTCTGTCATAACTTTTAAAGTTTGTTATTAAAATCAGAATTTTTGGGTTTTTTTAATGTAAAATTTAATTTTACATAAAAAAGTATTCTTGAGTTTTTTCAAAAAAACTGATACTTTTCGAGATATATAGGGTCAAACAAAAAGTTTGTAAATATAAATTTATTCTGTTTTTCTGTCATAACTTTTAATTTTTTTAATTAAAATAAGATTTTTTAATGTTTTTTGATGTAGAATTTAATTTTACACAAAAAAGTATTTTTAAGTTTTTCCAAAAAAAATAATAATTTTCGAGATATATAGGGTCAAACAAAAAGTTTGTAAATATAAATTTTATCTATGTTTTTCTGTCATAACTTTTAAAGTTTTTAATTAAAATAAGATTTTGATTTTTTGATGTAGAATTTAATATTACACAAAAAAGTATTCTTGAGTTTTTTTTTAAAAACTAATACTTTTCGAGATATATAGGGTCAAACAAAAAGTTTGTAAATATAAATTTAATGTCAGTTTTTCTGTCATAACTTTTAATGTTTTTATTTAAAATCAGAATTTTTGGGGTTTTTTAATGTAAAATTTAATTTTACATAAAAAAGTATTCTTGAGTTTTTTTAAAAAAACTAATACTTTTCTAGATATATAGGGTCAAACAAAAAGTTTGTAAATATAAATTTGATCTCAGTTTTTCTGTCATAACTTTTAAAGTTTTTTATTAAAATCAGAATTTATGGGGTTTTTTAAAGTAAAATTTAATTTTACATAAAAAAGTATTCTTGAGTTTTTTCAAAAAAACTGATACTTTTCGAGATATATAGGGTCAAACAAAAAGTTTGTAAATATAAATTTAATCTCAGTTTTTCTGTCATAACTTTTAATTTTTTTAATTAAAATAAGATTTTTTAATGTTTTTTGATGTAAAATTTAATTTTACATAAAAAAGTATTCTTGAGTTTTTTCAAAAAAACTGATACTTTTCGAGATATACAGGGTCAAACAAAAAGTTTGTAAATATAAATTCTCAGTTTTTCTGTCATATCTTTTAACGTTTTTAATTAAAATAAGATTTTTTGATGTAGAATTTAATATTACACAAAAAAGTATTTTTAACTTTTTTCAAAAAAACTAATACTTTTCGAGATATATAGGGTCAAACAAAAAGTTTGTAAATATAAATTTGATCTCAGTTTTTCTGTCATAACTTTTAATTTTTTTAATTAAAATAAGATTTTGAATGTTTTTTGATGTAGAATTTAATTTTACACAAAAAAGTATTTTTAAGTTTTTCCAAAAAAAATAATAATTTTCGAGATATATAGGGTCAAACAAAAAGTTTGTAAATATAAATTTTATCTAAGTTTTTCTGTCATAACTTTTAAAGTTTTTAATTAAAATGAGGTTTTTCTGTCATAACTTTTAATTTTTTTAATTAAAATAAGATTTTTTAATGTTTTTTGATGTAAAATTTAATTTTACATAAAAAAGTATTTTTGAGTTTTTTCAAAAAAACTGATACTTTTCGAGATATACAGGGTCAAACAAAAAGTTTGTAAATATAAATTCTCAGTTTTTTTGTCATAACTTTTAACGTTTTTAATTAAAATAAGATTTTTTGATGTAGAATTTAATATTACACAAAAAAGTATTCTTGAGTTTTTTTAAAAAAACTAATACTTTTCGAGATATATAGGGTCAAACAAAAAGTTTGTAAATATAAATTTGATCTCAGTTTTTCTGTCATAACTTTTAAAGGTTTTTATTAAAATCAGAATTTTTGGGGTTTTTTAATGTAAAATTTAATTTTACATAAAAAAGTATTCTTGAGTTTTTTCAAAAAAACTGATACTTTTCGAGATATATAGGGTCAAACAAAAAGTTTGTAAATATAAATTTAATCTCAGTTTTTCTGTCATAACTTTTAATGTTTTTAATTAAAATCAGGTTTTTTAATGTTTTTTGATGTAAAATTTAATATTACACAAAAAAGTATTCCTAAGTTTTTTTAAAAAAACTAATACTTTTCGAGATATATAGGGTCAAACAATAAGTTTGTAAATATAAATTTAATCTCAGTTTTTCTGTCATTACTTTTAACGTTTTTAATTAAAATAAGATTTTTTAATGTAGAATTTAATATTACACAAAAAAGTATTTTTAACTTTTTTCAAAAAAACTAATACTTTTCGAGATATATAGGGTCAAACAAAAAGTTTGTAAATATAAATTTGATCTCAGTTTTTCTGTCATAACTTTTAAAGTTTTTTATTAAAATCAGAATTTTTGGGTTTTTTTAATGTAAAATTTAATTTTACATAAAAAAGTATTCTTGAGTTTTTTCAAAAAAAGTGATACTTTTCGAGATATATAGGGTCAAACAAAAAGTTTGTAAATATAAATTTATTCTGTTTTTCTGTCATAACTTTTAATTTTTTTAATTAAAATAAGATTTTTTAATGTTTTTTGATGTAGAATTTAATTTTATACAAAAAAGTATTTTTAAGTTTTTCCAAAAAAAATAATAATTTTCAAGATATATAGGGTCAAACAAAAAGTTTGTAAATATAAATTTTATCTAAGTTTTTCTGTCATAACTTTTAAAGTTTTTAATTAAAATAAGATTTTGATTTTTTGATGTAGAATTTAATATTACACAAAAAAGTATTCTTTAGTTTTTTTTAAAAAACTAATACTTTTCGAGATATATAGGGTCAAACAAAAAGTTTGTAAATATAAATTTAATCTCAGTTTTTCTGTCATTACTTTTAACGTTTTTAATTAAAATAAGATTTTTTGATGTAGAATTTAATATTACACAAAAAAGTATTTTTAACTTTTTTCAAAAAAACTAATACTTTTCGAGATATATAGGGTCAAACAAAAAGTTTGTAAATATAAATTTGATCTCAGTTTTTCTGTCATAACTTTTAAAGTTTTTTATTAAAATCAGAATTTTTGGGTTTTTTTAATGTAAAATTTAATTTTACATAAAAAAGTATTCTTGAGTTTTTTCAAAAAAACTGATACTTTTCGAGATATATAGGGTCAAACAAAAAGTTTGTAAATATAAATTTATTCTGTTTTTCTGTCATAACTTTTAATTTTTTTAATTAAAATAAGATTTTTTAATGTTTTTTTATGTAAAATTTAATTTTACATAAAAAAGTATTTTTGAGTTTTTTCAAAAAAACTGATACTTTTCGAGATATACAGGGTCAAACAAAAAGTTTGTAAATATAAATTCTCAGTTTTTCTGTCATAACTTTTAACGTTTTTAATTAAAATAAGATTTTTTGATGTAGAATTTAATATTACACAAAAAAGTATTCTTGAGTTTTTTTAAAAAAACTAATACTTTTCGAGATATATAGGGTCAAACAAAAAGTTTGTAAATATAAATTTGATCTCAGTTTTTCTGTCATAACTTTTAAAGGTTTTTATTAAAATCAGAATTTTTGGGGTTTTTTAATGTAAAATTTAATTTTACATAAAAAAGTATTCTTGAGTTTTTTCAAAAAAACTGATACTTTTCGAGATATATAGGGTCAAACAAAAAGTTTGTAAATATAAATTTAATCTCAGTTTTTCTGTCATAACTTTTAATTTTTTTAATTAAAATAAGATTTTTTAATGTTTTTTGATGTAAAATTTAATTTTACATAAAAAAGTATTCTTGAGTTTTTTCAAAAAAACTGATACTTTTCGAGATATACAGGGTCAAACAAAAAGTTTGTAAATATAAATTCTCAGTTTTTCTGTCATATCTTTTAACGTTTTTAATTAAAATAAGATTTTTTGATGTAGAATTTAATATTACACAAAAAAGTATTTTTAACTTTTTTCAAAAAAACTAATACTTTTCGAGATATATAGGGTCAAACAAAAAGTTTGTAAATATAAATTTGATCTCAGTTTTTCTGTCATAACTTTTAAAGTTTTTTATTAAAATCAGAATTTTTGGGTTTTTTTAATGTAAAATTTAATTTTACATAAAAAAGTATTCTTGAGTTTTTTCAAAAAAACTGATACTTTTCGAGATATATAGGGTCAAACAAAAAGTTTGTAAATATAAATTTATTCTGTTTTTCTGTCATAACTTTTAATTTTTTTAATTAAAATAAGATTTTTTAATGTTTTTTGATGTAGAATTTAATTTTACACAAAAAAGTATTTTTAAGTTTTTCCAAAAAAAATAATAATTTTCGAGATATATAGGGTCAAACAAAAAGTTTGTAAATATAAATTTTATCTAAGTTTTTCTGTCATAACTTTTAAAGTTTTTAATTAAAATAAGATTTTGATTTTTTGATGTAGAATTTAATATTACACAAAAAAGTATTCTTGAGTTTTTTTTAAAAAACTAATACTTTTCGAGATATATAGGGTCAAACAAAAAGTTTGTAAATATAAATTTAATGTCAGTTTTTCTGTCATAACTTTTAATGTTTTTATTTAAAATCAGAATTTTTGGGGTTTTTTAATGTAAAATTTAATTTTACATAAAAAAGTATTCTTGAGTTTTTTTAAAAAAACTAATACTTTTCTAGATATATAGGGTCAAACAAAAAGTTTGTAAATATAAATTTGATCTCAGTTTTTCTGTCATAACTTTTAAAGTTTTTTATTAAAATCAGAATTTATGGGGTTTTTTAAAGTAAAATTTAATTTTACATAAAAAAGTATTCTTGAGTTTTTTCAAAAAAACTGATACTTTTCGAGATATATAGGGTCAAACAAAAAGTTTGTAAATATAAATTTAATCTCAGTTTTTCTGTCATAACTTTTAATTTTTTTAATTAAAATAAGATTTTTTAATGTTTTTTGATGTAAAATTTAATTTTACATAAAAAAGTATTCTTGAGTTTTTTCAAAAAAACTGATACTTTTCGAGATATACAGGGTCAAACAAAAAGTTTGTAAATTTAAATTCTCAGTTTTTCTGTCATATCTTTTAACGTTTTTAATTAAAATAAGATTTTTTGATGTAGAATTTAATATTACACAAAAAAGTATTTTTAACTTTTTTCAAAAAAACTAATACTTTTCGAGATATATAGGGTCAAACAAAAAGTTTGTAAATATAAATTTGATCTCAGTTTTTCTGTCATAACTTTTAATTTTTTTAATTAAAATAAGATTTTGAATGTTTTTTGATGTAGAATTTAATTTTACACAAAAAAGTATTTTTAAGTTTTTCCAAAAAAAATAATAATTTTCGAGATATATAGGGTCAAACAAAAAGTTTGTAAATATAAATTTTATCTAAGTTTTTCTGTCATAACTTTTAAAGTTTTTAATTAAAATGAGGTTTTTCTGTCATAACTTTTAATTTTTTTAATTAAAATAAGATTTTTTAATGTTTTTTAATGTAAAATTTAATTTTACATAAAAAAGTATTTTTGAGTTTTTTCAAAAAAACTGATACTTTTCGAGATATACAGGGTCAAACAAAAAGTTTGTAAATATAAATTCTCAGTTTTTCTGTCATAACTTTTAACGTTTTTAATTAAAATAAGATTTTTTGATGTAGAATTTAATATTACACAAAAAAGTATTCTTGAGTTTTTTTAAAAAAACTAATACTTTTCGAGATATATAGGGTCAAACAAAAAGTTTGTAAATATAAATTTGATCTCAGTTTTTCTGTCATAACTTTTAAAGGTTTTTATTAAAATCAGAATTTTTGGGGTTTTTTAATGTAAAATTTAATTTTACATAAAAAAGTATTCTTGAGTTTTTTCAAAAAAACTGATACTTTTCGAGATATATAGGGTCAAACAAAAAGTTTGTAAATATAAATTTAATCTCAGTTTTTCTGTCATAACTTTTAATGTTTTTAATTAAAATCAGGTTTTTTAATGTTTTTTGATGTAAAATTTAATATTACACAAAAAAGTATTCCTAAGTTTTTTTATAAAAACTAATACTTTTCGAGATATATAGGGTCAAACAATAAGTTTGTAAATATAAATTTAATCTCAGTTTTTCTGTCATTACTTTTAACGTTTTTAATTAAAATAAGATTTTTTGATGTAGAATTTAATATTACACAAAAAAGTATTTTTAACTTTTTTCAAAAAAACTAATACTTTTCGAGATATATAGGGTCAAACAAAAAGTTTGTAAATATAAATTTGATCTCAGTTTTTCTGTCATAACTTTTAAAGTTTTTTATTAAAATCAGAATTTTTGGGTTTTTTTAATGTAAAATTTAATTTTACATAAAAAAGTATTCTTGAGTTTTTTCAAAAAAAGTGATACTTTTCGAGATATATAGGGTCAAACAAAAAGTTTGTAAATATAAATTTATTCTGTTTTTCTGTCATAACTTTTAATTTTTTTAATTAAAATAAGATTTTTTAATGTTTTTTGATGTAGAATTTAATTTTATACAAAAAAGTATTTTTAAGTTTTTCCAAAAAAAATAATAATTTTCGAGATATATAGGGTCAAACAAAAAGTTTGTAAATATAAATTTATTCTGTTTTTCTGTCATAACTTTTAATTTTTTTAATTAAAATAAGATTTTTTAATGTTTTTTTATGTAAAATTTAATTTTACATAAAAAAGTATTTTTGAGTTTTTTCAAAAAAACTGATACTTTTCGAGATATACAGGGTCAAACAAAAAGTTTGTAAATATAAATTCTCAGTTTTTCTGTCATAACTTTTAACGTTTTTAATTAAAATAAGATTTTTTGATGTAGAATTTAATATTACACAAAAAAGTATTCTTGAGTTTTTTTAAAAAAACTAATACTTTTCGAGATATATAGGGTCAAACAAAAAGTTTGTAAATATAAATTTGATCTCAGTTTTTCTGTCATAACTTTTAAAGGTTTTTATTAAAATCAGAATTTTTGGGGTTTTTTAATGTAAAATTTAATTTTACATAAAAAAGTATTCTTGAGTTTTTTCAAAAAAACTGATACTTTTCGAGATATATAGGGTCAAACAAAAAGTTTGTAAATATAAATTTAATCTCAGTTTTTCTGTCATAACTTTTAATTTTTTTAATTAAAATAAGATTTTTTAATGTTTTTTGATGTAAAATTTAATTTTACATAAAAAAGTATTCTTGAGTTTTTTCAAAAAAACTGATACTTTTCGAGATATACAGGGTCAAACAAAAAGTTTGTAAATATAAATTCTCAGTTTTTCTGTCATATCTTTTAACGTTTTTAATTAAAATAAGATTTTTTGATGTAGAATTTATTATTACACAAAAAAGTATTTTTAACTTTTTTCAAAAAAACTAATACTTTTCGAGATATATAGGGTCAAACAAAAAGTTTGTAAATATAAATTTGATCTCAGTTTTTCTGTCATAACTTTTAAAGTTTTTTATTAAAATCAGAATTTTTGGGTTTTTTTAATGTAAAATTTAATTTTACATAAAAAAGTATTCTTGAGTTTTTTCAAAAAAACTGATACTTTTCGAGATATATAGGGTCAAACAAAAAGTTTGTAAATATAAATTTATTCTGTTTTTCTGTCATAACTTTTAATTTTTTTAATTAAAATAAGATTTTTTAATGTTTTTTGATGTAGAATTTAATTTTACACAAAAAAGTATTTTTAAGTTTTTCCAAAAAAAATAATAATTTTCGAGATATATAGGGTCAAACAAAAAGTTTGTAAATATAAATTTTATCTAAGTTTTTCTGTCATAACTTTTAAAGTTTTTAATTAAAATAAGATTTTGATTTTTTGATGTAGAATTTAATATTACACAAAAAAGTATTCTTGAGTTTTTTTTAAAAAACTAATACTTTTCGAGATATATAGGGTCAAACAAAAAGTTTGTAAATATAAATTTAATGTCAGTTTTTCTGTCATAACTTTTAATGTTTTTATTTAAAATCAGAATTTTTGGGGTTTTTTAATGTAAAATTTAATTTTACATAAAAAAGTATTCTTGAGTTTTTTTTAAAAAACTAATACTTTTCTAGATATATAGGGTCAAACAAAAAGTTTGTAAATATAAATTTGATCTCAGTTTTTCTGTAATAACTTTTAAAGTTTTTTATTAAAATCAGAATTTATGGGGTTTTTTAAAGTAAAATTTAATTTTACATAAAAAAGTATTCTTGAGTTTTTTCAAAAAAACTGATACTTTTCGAGATATATAGGGTCAAACAAAAAGTTTGTAAATATAAATTTAATCTCAGTTTTTCTGTCATAACTTTTAATTTTTTTAATTAAAATAAGATTTTTTAATGTTTTTTGATGTAAAATTTAATTTTACATAAAAAAGTATTCTTGAGTTTTTTCAAAAAAACTGATACTTTTCGAGATATACAGGGTCAAACAAAACGTTTGTAAATTTAAATTCTCAGTTTTTCTGTCATATCTTTTAACGTTTTTAATTAAAATAAGATTTTTTGATGTAGAATTTAATATTACACAAAAAAGTATTTTTAACTTTTTTCAAAAAAACTAATACTTTTCGAGATATATAGGGTCAAACAAAAAGTTTGTAAATATAAATTTGATCTCAGTTTTTCTGTCATAACTTTTAATTTTTTTAATTAAAATAAGATTTTGAATGTTTTTTGATGTAGAATTTAATTTTACACAAAAAAGTATTTTTAAGTTTTTCCAAAAAAAATAATAATTTTGAGATATATAGGGTCAAACAAAAAGTTTGTAAATATAAATTTTATCTAAGTTTTTCTGTCATAACTTTTAAAGTTTTTAATTAAAATGAGGTTTTTCTGTCATAACTTTTAATTTTTTTAATTAAAATAAGATTTTTTAATGTTTTTTGATGTAAAATTTAATTTTACATAAAAAAGTATTTTTGAGTTTTTTCAAAAAAACTGATACTTTTCGAGATATACAGGGTCAAACAAAAAGTTTGTAAATATAAATTCTCAGTTTTTCTGTCATAACTTTTAACGTTTTTAATTAAAATAAGATTTTTTGATGTAGAATTTAATATTACACAAAAAAGTATTCTTGAGTTTTTTTAAAAAAACTAATACTTTTCGAGATATATAGGGTCAAACAAAAAGTTTGTAAATATAAATTTGATCTCAGTTTTTCTGTCATAACTTTTAAAGGTTTTTATTAAAATCAGAATTTTTGGGGTTTTTTAATGTAAAATTTAATTTTACATAAAAAAGTATTCTTGAGTTTTTTCAAAAAAACTGATACTTTTCGAGATATATAGGGTCAAACAAAAAGTTTGTAAATATAAATTTAATCTCAGTTTTTCTGTCATAACTTTTAATGTTTTTAATTAAAATCAGGTTTTTTAATGTTTTTTGATGTAAAATTTAATATTACACAAAAAAGTATTCCTAAGTTTTTTTAAAAAAACTAATACTTTTCGAGATATATAGGGTCAAACAATAAGTTTGTAAATATAAATTTAATCTCAGTTTTTCTGTCATTACTTTTAACGTTTTTAATTAAAATAAGATTTTTTGATGTAGAATTTAATATTACACCAAAAAGTATTCTTGAGTTTTTTTAAAAAAACTAATACTTTTCGAGATATATAGGGTCAAACAAAAAGTTTGTAAATATAAATTTGATCTCAATTTTTCTGTCATAACTTTTAAAGTTTTTTATTAAAATTAGAATTTTTGGGGTTTTTTAATGTAAAATTTAATTTTACATAAAAAAGTATTCCTGAGTTTTTTCAAAAAAACTAATACTTTTCGAGATATATAGGGTCAAACAAAAAGTTTGTAAATATAAATTTAATCTCAGTTTTTCTGTCATAACTTTTAATTTTTTTAATTAAAATAAGATTTTTTAATGTTTTTTGATGTAGAATTTAATTCTACACAAAAAAGTAATTTTAAGTTTTTTCAAAAAAACTAATAATTTTCGAGATATATAGGGTCAAACAAAAAGTTTGTAAATATAAATTTGATCTAAGTTTTTCTGTCCTAACTTTTAAAGTTTTTAATTAAAATGAGATTTTTTAATGTTTTTTGATGTAAAATTTAATTTTACATAAATAAGTATTCCTAAATTTTTCAAAAGAACTGATACTTTTTGAGATATACAGGGTCAAACAAAAAGTTTGTAAATATAAATTTAATCTCAGTTTTTCTGTCATTACTTTTAACGTTTTTAATTAAAATAAGATTTTTTGATGTAGAATTTAATATTACACAAAAAAGTATTCTTGAGTTTTTTTAAAAAAACTAATACTTTTCGAGATATATAGGGTCAAACAAAAAGTTTGTAAATATAAATTTGATCTCAGTTTTTCTGTCATAACTTTTAAAGTTTTTTATTAAAATCAGAATTTTTGGAGTTTTTTAATGTAAAATTTAATTTTACATAAAAAAGTATTCTTGAGTTATTTCAAAAAAACTGATACTTTTCGAGATATATAGGGTCAAACAAAAAGTTTGTAAATATAAATTTGATCTCAGTTTTTCTGTCATAACTTTTAAAGTTTTTTATTAAAATCAGAATTTTTGGAGTTTTTTGATGTAAAATTAAATTTTACATAAAAAAGTATTCTTAAGTTATTTCAAAAAAACCGATACTTTTCGAGATATACAGGGTCAAACAAAAAGTTTGTAAATATAAATTCTCAGTTTTTCTGTCATCTCTTTTAACGTTTTTAATTAAAATAAGATTTTTTGATGTAGAATTTAATATTAAACAAAAAAGTATTTTTAACTTTTTTCAAAAAAACTAATAATTTTCGAGATATATAGGGTCAAACAAAAAGTTTGTAAATATAAATTTGATCTAAGTTTTTCTGTCATAACTTTTAAAGTTTTTAATTAAAATGAGATTTTTTAATGTTTTTTGATGTAAAATTTAATTTTACATAAATAAGTATTCCTGAGTTTTTTCAAAAGAACTGATACTTTTTGAGATATACAGGGTCAAACAAAAAGTTTGTAAATATAAATTTAATCTCAGTTTTTCTGTCATTACTTTTAACCTTTTTAATTAAAATAAGATTTTTTGATGTAGAATTTAATATTACACAAAAAAGTATTCTTGAGTTTTTTTAAAAAAACTAATACTTTTCGAGATATATAGGGTCAAACAAAAAGTTTGTAAATATAAATTTGATCTCAGTTTTTCTGTCATAACTTTTAAAGTTTTTTATTAAAATCAGAATTTTTGGGTTTTTTTAATGTAAAATTTAATTTTACATAAAAAAGTATTCTTAAGTTTTTTCAAAAAAACTGATACTTTTCGAGATATATAGGGTCAAACAAAAAGTTTGTAAATATAAATTTATTCTGTTTTTCTGTCATAACTTTTAATTTTTTTAATTAAAATAAGATTTTTTAATGTTTTTTGATGTAAAATTTAATATTACACAAAAAAGTATTCCTAAGTTTTTTTAAAAAAACTAATACTTTTCGAGATATATAGGGTCAAACAATAAGTTTGTAAATATAAATTTAATCTCAGTTTTTCTGTCATTACTTTTAACGTTTTTAATTAAAATAAGATTTTTTGATGTAGAATTTAATATTACACAAAAAAGTATTTTTAACTTTTTTCAAAAAAACTAATACTTTTCGAGATATATAGGGTCAAACAAAAAGTTTGTAAATATAAATTTGATCTCAGTTTTTCTGTCATAACTTTTAAAGTTTTTTATTAAAATCAGAATTTTTGGGTTTTTTTAATGTAAAATTTAATTTTACATAAAAAAGTATTCTTGAGTTTTTTCAAAAAAACTGATACTTTTCGAGATATATAGGGTCAAACAAAAAGTTTGTAAATATAAATTTATTCTGTTTTTCTGTCATAACTTTTAATTTTTTTAATTAAAATAAGATTTTTTAATGTTTTTTGATGTAGAATTTAATTTTACACAAAAAAGTATTTTTAAGTTTTTCCAAAAAAAATAATAATTTTCGAGATATATAGGGTCAAACAAAAAGTTTGTAAATATAAATTTTATCTAAGTTTTTCTGTCATAACTTTTAAAGTTTTTAATTAAAATAAGATTTTTTAATGTTTTTTGATGTAAAATTTAATTTTACATAAAAAAGTATTTTTGAGTTTTTTCAAAAAAACTGATACTTTTCGAGATATACAGGGTCAAACAAAAAGTTTGTAAATATAAATTCTCAGTTTTTCTGTCATAACTTTTAACGTTTTAATTAAAATAAGATTTTTTGATGTAGAATTTTAATATTACACAAAAAAGTATTCTTGAGTTTTTTTAAAAAACTAATACTTTTCGAGATATATAGGGTCAAACAAAAAGTTTGTAAATATAAATTTGATCTCAGTTTTTCTGTCATAACTTTTAAAGGTTTTTATTAAAATCAGAATTTTTGGGGTTTTTTATGTAAAATTTAATTCTACATAAAAAAGTATTCTTGAGTTATTTCAAAAAACTGATACTTTTCGAGATATATAGGGTCAAACAAAAAGTTTGTAATATAAATTTGATCTCAGTTTTTCTGTCATAACTTTTAAAGTTTTTTATTAAAATCAGAATTTTGGAGTTTTTTGATGTAAAATTAATTTTACATAAAAAAGTATTCTTAAGTTATTTCAAAAAAACCGATACTTTTCGAGATATACAGGGTCAAACAAAAAAGTTTGTAAAGTATACATTCTCAGTTTTTCTGTCATCTCTTTTAACGTTTTTAATTAAATTAAGATTTTTTGATGTAGAATTTAATATTACACAAAAAAGTATTTTTAACTTTTTTCAAAAAACTAATAATTTTCGAGATATATAGGGTCAAACAAAAAGTTTGTAAATATAAATTGATCTAAGTTTTTCTGTCATAACTTTTAAAGTTTTTAATTAAAATGAGATTTTTAATGTTTTTTGATGTAAAATTTAATTTTACATAAATAAGTATTCCTGAGTTTTTTCAAAAGAACTGATACTTTTTGAGATATACAGGGTCAAACAAAAAGTTTGTAAATATAAATTTAATCTCAGTTTTTCTGTCATTACTTTTAACCTTTTTAATTAAAATAAGATTTTTTGATGTAGAATTTAATATTACACAAAAAAGTATTCTTGAGTTTTTTAAAAAAACTAATACTTTTCGAGATATATAGGGTCAAACAAAAGTTTGTAAATATAAATTTGATCTCAGTTTTCTGCCATAACTTTTAAAGTTTTTATTAAAATCAGAATTTTTGGGGTTTTTTAAAGTAAAATTTAATTTACATAAAAAAGTATTCTTGAGTTTTTGTAAAAAAACTGATACTTTTCGAGATATATATGGTCAAACAAAAGTTTGTAAATATAAATTTGATCTCAGTTTTTCTGTCATAACTTTTAATGTTTTTAATTAAAATCAGGTTTTTTTAATGTTTTTTGATGTAAAATTTAATATTACTAAAAAAAGTATTCCTAAGTTTTTTTAAAAAAACTAATACTTTTCGAGATATATAGGGTCAAACAAAAAATTTGTAAATATAAATTTGATCTTAGTTTTTCTGTCATAACTTTTAAAGTTTTTAATTAAAATGAGATTTTTTAATGTTTTTTGATGTAAAATTAATTTTACATAAATAAGTATTCCTGAGTTTTTTCAAAAGAACTGATACTTTTCGAGATATACAGGGGTCAAACAAAAAGTTTGTAAATATAAATTTAATCTCAGTTTTTCTGTCATTACTTTTAACGTTTTTAATTAAAATAAGATTTTTTGATGTAGAATTTAATATTACACAAAAAAGTATTCTTGAGTTTTTTTAAAAAAACTAATACTTTTCGAGATATATAGGGTCAAACAAAAAGTTTGTAAATATAAATTTGATCTCAGTTTTTCTGTCATAACTTTTAAAGTTTTTTATTAAAATCAGAATTTTGGGTTTTTTTAATGTAAAATTTAATTTTACATAAAAAAGTATTCTTAAGTTTTTTTCAAAAAAACTGATACTTTTCGAGATATATAGGGTCAACAAAAAGTTTGTAAATATAAATTTATTCTGTTTTTCTGTCATAACTTTTAATTTTTTTAATTAAAATAAGATTTTTTAATGTTTTTTGATGTAAAATTTAATATTACACAAAAAAGTATTCCTAAGTTTTTTTAAAAAACTAATACTTTTCGAGATATATAGGGTCAAAACATAAGTTTGTAAATATAAATTTAATCTCAGTTTTTCTGTCATTACTTTTAACGTTTTAATTAAAATAAGATTTTTTGATGTAGAATTTAATATTACACAAAAAAGTATTTTTAACTTTTTTCAAAAAAACTAATACTTTTCGAGATATATAGGGTCAAACAAAAAGTTTGTAAATATAAATTTGATCTCAGTTTTTCTGTCATAACTTTTAAAGTTTTTATTAAAATCAGAATTTTTGCGTTTTTTTAATGTAAAATTTAATTTTACATAAAAAAGTATTCTTGAGTTTTTTCAAAAAAACTGATACTTTTCGAGATATATAGGGTCAAACAAAAAGTTTGTAAATATAAATTTATTCTGTTTTTCTGTCATAACTTTTAATTTTTTTAATTAAAAATAAGATTTTTTAATGTTTTTTGATGTAGGAATTTAATTTTACACAAAAAAGTATTTTTAAGTTTTTCCAAAAAAAATAATAATTTTCGAGATATATAGGGTCAAACAAAAAGTTTGTAAATATAAATTTTATCTAAGTTTTTGTCATAACTTTTTAAAGTTTTTAATTAAAATAAGATTTTGATTTTTTGATGTAGAATTTAATATTACACAAAAAGTATTCTTGAGTTTTTTTAAAAAACTAATACTTTTCGAGATATATAGGGTCAAACAAAAAGTTTGTAAATATAAATTTAATCTCAGTTTTTCTGTCATTACTTTTAACGTTTTTAATAAAATAAGATTTTTTGATGTAGAATTTAATATTACACAAAAAAGTATTTTTAACTTTTTTCAAAAAACTAATACTTTTCGAGATATATAGGGTCAAACAAAAAGTTTGTAAATATAAATTTGATCTCAGTTTTTCTGTCATAACTTTTAAAGTTTTTTATTAAAAATCAGAATTTTTTGGGTTTTTTTAATGTAAAATTTAATTTTACATAAAAAAGTATTCTTGAGTTTTTTCAAAAAAACTGATACTTTTCGAGATATATAGGGTCAAACAAAAAGTTTGTAAATATAAATTTATTCTGTTTTCTGTCATAACTTTTAATTTTTTTAATTAAAATAAGATTTTTTAATGTTTTTTTATGTAAAATTTAATTTTACATAAAAAAGTATTTTGAGTTTTTTCAAAAAAACTGATACTTTTCGAGATATACAGGGTCAAACAAAAAGTTTGTAAATATAAATTCTCAGTTTTTCTGTCATAACTTTTAACGTTTTTAATTAAAATAAGATTTTTTGATGTAGAATTTAATATTACACAAAAAAGTATTCTTGAGTTTTTTTAAAAAAAACTAATACTTTTCGAGATATATAGGGTCAAACAAAAAGTTTGTAAATATAAATTTGATCTCAGTTTTTCTGTCATAACTTTTAAAGGTTTTTATTAAAATCAGAATTTTTGGGGTTTTTTAATGTAAAATTTAATTTTACATAAAAAAGTATTCTTGAGTTTTTTCAAAAAAACTGATACTTTTCGAGATATATAGGGTCAAACAAAAAGTTGTCAAACAAAAAGTTTGTAAATATAAATTTAATCTCAGTTTTTCTGTCATAACTTTTAATTTTTTTAATTAAAATAAGATTTTTTAATGTTTTTTGATGTAAAATTTAATTTTACATAAAAAAGTATTCTTGAGTTTTTTCAAAAAAACTGATACTTTTCGAGATATACAGGGTCAAACAAAAAGTTTGTAAATATAAATTCTCAGTTTTTCTGTCATATCTTTTAACGTTTTTAATTAAAATAAGATTTTTTGATGTAGAATTTAATATTACACAAAAAAGTATTTTTAACTTTTTTCAAAAAAACTAATACTTTTCGAGATATATAGGGTCAAACAAAAAGTTTGTAAATATAAATTTGATCTCAGTTTTTCTGTCATAACTTTTAAAATTTTTTTTATTAAAATCAGAATTTTTGGGTTTTTTTAATGTAAAATTTAATTTTACATAAAAAAGTATTCTTGAGTTTTTTCAAAAAAACTGATACTTTTCGAGATATATAGGGTCAAACAAAAAGTTTGTAAATATAAATTTATTCTGTTTTTCTGTCATAACTTTTAATTTTTTTAATTAAAATAAGATTTTTTAATGTTTTTTGATGTAGAATTTAATTTTACACAAAAAAGTATTTTTAAGTTTTTCCAAAAAAAATAATAATTTTCGAGATATATAGGGTCAAACAAAAAGTTTGTAAATATAAATTTTATCTAAGTTTTTCTGTCATAACTTTTAAAGTTTTTAATTAAAATAAGATTTTGATTTTTTGATGTAGAATTTAATATTACACAAAAAAGTATTCTTGAGTTATTTTTAAAAAACTAATACTTTTCGAGATATATAGGGTCAAACAAAAAGTTTGTAAATATAAATTTAATGTCAGTTTTTCTGTCATAACTTTTAATGTTTTTATTTAAAATCAGAATTTTTGGGGTTTTTTAATGTAAAATTTAATTTTACATAAAAAAGTATTCTTGAGTTTTTTTAAAAAAACTAATACTTTTCTAGATATATAGGGTCAAACAAAAAGTTTGTAAATATAAATTTGATCTCAGTTTTTCTGTCATAACTTTTAAAGTTTTTTATTAAAATCAGAATTTATGGGGTTTTTTAAAGTAAAATTTAATTTTACATAAAAAAGTATTCTTGAGTTTTTTCAAAAAAACTGATACTTTTCGAGATATATAGGGTCAAACAAAAAGTTTGTAAATATAAATTTAATCTCAGTTTTTCTGTCATAACTTTTAATTTTTTTAATTAAAATAAGATTTTTTAACGTTTTTTGATGTAAAATTTAATTTTACATAAAAAAGTATTCTTGAGTTTTTTCAAAAAAACTGATACTTTTCGAGATATACAGGGTCAAACAAAAAGTTTGTAAATTTAAATTCTCAGTTTTTCTGTCATATCTTTTAACGTTTTTAATTAAAATAAGATTTTTTGATGTAGAATTTAATATTACACAAAAAAGTATTTTTAACTTTTTTCAAAAAAACTAATACTTTTCGAGATATATAGGGTCAAACAAAAAGTTTGTAAATATAAATTTGATCTCAGTTTTTCTGTCATAACTTTTAATTTTTTTAATTAAAATAAGATTTTGAATGTTTTTTGATGTAGAATTTAATTTTACACAAAAAAGTATTTTTAAGTTTTTCCAAAAAAAATAATAATTTTCGAGATATATAGGGTCAAACAAAAAGTTTGTAAATATAAATTTTATCTAAGTTTTTCTGTCATAACTTTTAAAGTTTTTAATTAAAATGAGGTTTTTCTGTCATAACTTTTAATTTTTTTAATTAAAATAAGATTTTTTAATGTTTTTTGATGTAAAATTTAATTTTACATAAAAAAGTATTTTTGAGTTTTTTCAAAAAAACTGATACTTTTCGAGATATACAGGGTCAAACAAAAAGTTTGTAAATATAAATTCTCAGTTTTTCTGTCATAACTTTTAACGTTTTTAATTAAAATAAGATTTTTTGATGTAGAATTTAATATTACACAAAAAAGTATTCTTGAGTTTTTTTAAAAAAACTAATACTTTTCGAGATATATAGGGTCAAACAAAAAGTTTGTAAATATAAATTTGATCTCAGTTTTTCTGTCATAACTTTTAAAGGTTTTTATTAAAATCAGAATTTTTGGGGTTTTTTAATGTAAAATTTAATTTTACATAAAAAAGTATTCTTGAGTTTTTTCAAAAAAACTGATACTTTTCGAGATATATAGGGTCAAACAAAAAGTTTGTAAATATAAATTTAATCTCAGTTTTTCTGTCATAACTTTTAATGTTTTTAATTAAAATCAGGTTTTTTAATGTTTTTTGATGTAAAATTTAATATTACACAAAAAAGTATTCCTAAGTTTTTTTAAAAAAACTATTACTTTTCGAGATATATAGGGTCAAACAATAAGTTTGTAAATATAAATTTAATCTCAGTTTTTCTGTCATTACTTTTAACGTTTTTAATTAAAATAAGATTTTTTGATGTAGAATTTAATATTACACAAAAAAGTATTCTTGAGTTTTTTTAAAAAAACTAATACTTTTCGAGATATATAGGGTCAAACAAAAAGTTTGTAAATATAAATTTGATCTCAATTTTTCTGTCATAACTTTTAAAGTTTTTTATTAAAATTAGAATTTTTGGGGTTTTTTAATGTAAAATTTAATTTTACATAAAAAAGTATTCCTGAGTTTTTTCAAAAAAACTAATACTTTTCGAGATATATAGGGTCAAACAAAAAGTTTGTAAATATAAATTTAATCTCAGTTTTTCTGTCATAACTTTTAATTTTTTTAATTAAAATAAGATTTTTTAATGTTTTTTGATGTAGAATTTAATTCTACACAAAAAAGTAATTTTAAGTTTTTTCAAAAAAACTAATAATTTTCGAGATATATAGGGTCAAACAAAAAGTTTGTAAATATAAATTTGATCTAAGTTTTTCTGTCCTAACTTTTAAAGTTTTTAATTAAAATGAGATTTTTTAATGTTTTTTGATGTAAAATTTAATTTTACATAAATAAGTATTCCTAAATTTTTCAAAAGAACTGATACTTTTTGAGATATACAGGGTCAAACAAAAAGTTTGTAAATATAAATTTAATCTCAGTTTTTCTGTCATTACTTTTAACGTTTTTAATTAAAATAAGATTTTTTGATGTAGAATTTAATATTACACAAAAAAGTCTTCTTGAGTTTTTTTAAAAAAGCTAATACTTTTCGAGATATATAGGGTCAAACAAAAAGTTTGTAAATATAAATTTGATCTCAGTTTTTCTGTCATAACTTTTAAAGTTTTTTATTAAAATCAGAATTTTTGGAGTTTTTTAATGTAAAATTTAATTTTACATAAAAAAGTATTCTTGAGTTATTTCAAAAAAACTGATACTTTTCGAGATATATAGGGTCAAACAAAAAGTTTGTAAATATAAATTTGATCTCAGTTTTTCTGTCATAACTTTTAAAGTTTTTTATTAAAATCAGAATTTTTGGAGTTTTTTAATGTAAAATTAAATTTTACATAAAAAAGTATTCTTAAGTTATTTCAAAAAAACCGATACTTTTCGAGATATACAGGGTCAAACAAAAAGTTTGTAAATATAAATTCTCAGTTTTTCTGTCATCTCTTTTAACGTTTTTAATTAAAATAAGATTTTTTGATGTAGAATTTAATATTACACAAAAAAGTATTTTTAACTTTTTTCAAAAAAACTAATAATTTTCGAGATATATAGGGTCAAACAAAAAGTTTGTAAATATAAATTTGATCTAAGTTTTTCTGTCATAACTTTTAAAGTTTTTAATTAAAATGAGATTTTTTAATGTTTTTTGATGTAAAATTTAATTTTACATAAATAAGTATTCCTGAGTTTTTTCAAAAGAACTGATACTTTTTGAGATATACAGGGTCAAACAAAAAGTTTGTAAATATAAATTTAATCTCAGTTTTTCTGTCATTACTTTTAACCTTTTTAATTAAAATAAGATTTTTTGATGTAGAATTTAATATTACACAAAAAAGTATTCTTGAGTTTTTTTAAAAAAACTAATACTTTTCGAGATATATAGGGTCAAACAAAAAGTTTGTAAATATAAATTTGATCTCAGTTTTTCTGTCATAACTTTTAAAGTTTTTTATTAAAATCAGAATTTTTGGGGTTTTTTAAAGTAAAATTTAATTTTACATAAAAAAGTATTCTTGAGTTTTTGTAAAAAAACTGATACTTTTCGAGATATATATGGTCAAACAAAAAGTTTGTAAATATAAATTTGATCTCAGTTTTTCTGTCATAACTTTTAATGTTTTTAATTAAAATCAGATTTTTTAATGTTTTTTGATGTAGAATTTAATATTACAAAAAAAAGTATTCTTAAGTTTTTTTAAAAAAACTAATACTTTTCGAGATATATAGGGTCAAACAAAAAGTTTGTAAATATAAATTTGATCTTAGTTTTTCTGTCATAACTTTTAAAGTTTTTAAATAAAATGAGATTTTTTAATGTTTTTTGATGTAAAATTTAATTTTACATAAATAAGTATTCTTGAGTTTTTTCAAAAGAACTGATACTTTTCGAGATATACAGGGTCAAACAAAAAGTTTGTAAATATAAATTTAATCTCAGTTTTTCTGTCATTACTTTTAACGTTTTTGATTAAAATAAGATTTTTTGATGTAGAATTTAATATTACACAAAAAAGTATTCTTGAGTTTTTTTAAAAAAACTAATACTTTTCGAGATATATAGGGTCAACAAAAAGTTTGTAAATATAAATTTAATCTCAGTTTTTCTGTCATAACTTTTAATGTTTTTAATTAAAATCAGATTTTGTAATGTTTTTTGATGTAGAATTTAATATTACACAAAAAAGTATTCCTAAGTTTTTTTAAAAAAACTAATACTTTTCGAGATATATAGGGTCAAACAAAAAGTTTGTAAATATAAATTTGATCTTAGTTTTTCTGTCATAACTTTTAATTTTTTTAATTAAAATAAGATTTTTTAATGTTTTTTCATGTAGAATTTAATTTTACACAAAAAAGTATTTCTAAGTTTTTTCAAAAAAACTAATAATTTTCGAGATATATAGGGTCAAACAAAAAGTTTGTAAATATAAATTTTATTTAAGTTTTTCTGTCATAACTTTTAAAGTTTTTAATTAAAATGAGGTTTTTTAAGGTTTTTTGATGTAAAATTTAATTTTACATAAAAAAGTATTCTGGAGTTTTTTCAAAAAAACTGATACTTTTCGAGATATACAGGGTCAAACAAAAAGTTTGTAAATATAAATTCTCAGTTTTTCTGTCATAACTTTAAACGTTTTTAATTAAAATAAGATTTTTTTATGTAGAATTTAATATTACACAAAAAAGTATTTCTAAGTTTTTTCAAAAAAACTAATAATTTTCGAGATATATAGGATCAAACAAAAAGTTTGTAAATATAAATTTGATCTAAGTTTTTCTGTCATAACTTTTAAAGTTTTTAATTAAAATGAGATTTTTTAATGCTTTTTGATGTAAAATTTAATTTTACATAAATAAGTATTCCTGAGTTTTTTTAAAAGAACTGATACTTTTCGAGATATACAGGGTCAAACAAAAAAACTAATAATTTTCGAGATATATAGGATCAAACAAAAAGTTTGTAAATATAAATTTAATCTCAGTTTTTCTGTCATTACTTTTAACGTTTTTAATTAAAATAAGATTTTTTGATGTAGAATTTAATAATACACAAAAAAGTATTCTTGAGTTTTTTTAAAAAAACTAATACTTTTCGAGATATATAGGGTCAAACAAAAAGTTTGTAAATATAAATTTGATCTCAGTTTTTCTGTCATAACTTTTAAAGTTTTTTATTAAAATCAGAATTTTTGGGGTTTTTTAATGTAAAATTTAATTTTACATAAAAAAGTATTCCTGAGTGTTTTCAAAAAAACTGATACTTTTCGAGATATATAGGGTCAAACAAAAAGTTTGTAAATATAAATTTAATCTCAGTTTTTCTGTCATAACTTTTAATTTTTTTAATTAAAATAAGATTTTTAAATGTTTTTTGATGTAGAATTTAATTTTACACAAAAAAGTATTTTTAAGTTTTTTCAAAAAAACTAATAATTTTCGAGATATATAGGGCCAAACAAAAAGTTTGTAAATATAAATTTTATCTAAGTTTTTCTGTCATAACTTTTAAAGTTTTTAATTACAATGAGGTTTTTTAACGTTTTTTGATGTAAAATTTAACTTTACATAAAAAAGTATTCTTGAGTTTTTTCAAAATAACTGATACTTTTCGAGATATACAGGGTCAAACAAAAAGTTTGTAAATATAAATTCTCAGTTTTTCTGTCATAACTTTTAACGTTTTTAATTAAAATAAGATTTTTTGATGTAGAATTTAATATTACACAAAAATGTATTCTTGAGTTTTTTTAAAAAAACTAATAGTTTTCGAGATATATAGGGTCAAACAAAAAGTTTGTAAATATAAATTTGATCTCAGTTTTTCTGTCATCACTTTTAAAGTTTTTTATTAAAATCAGAATTTTTGGGGTTTTTTAATGTAAAATTTAATTTTACATAAATAAGTATTCCTGAGTTTTTTCAAAAGAACTGATACTTTTCGAGATATACAGGGTCAAACAAAAAGTTTGTAAATATAAATTTAATCTTAGTTTTTCTATCATTACTTTTAACGTTTTTAATTAAAATAAAATTTTTTGATGTAGAATTTAATATTATACAAAAAAGTATTCTTGAGTTTTTTTAAAAAAACTAATACTTTTCGAGATATATAGGGTCAAACAAAAAGTTTGTAAATATAAATTTGATCTTAGTTTTTCTGTCATAACTTTTAAAGTTTTTAATTAAAATGAGATTTTTTAATGTTTTTTGATGTAAAATTTAATTTTACATAAATAAGTATTTCTGAGTTTTTTCAAAAGAACTGATACTTTTCGAGATATACAGGGTCAAACAAAAAGTTTGTAAATATAAATTTAATCTCAGTTTTTCTGTAATTACTTTTAACGTTTTTAATTAAAATAAGATTTTTTGATGTAGAACTTAATATTACACAAAAAAGTATTCTCGAGTTTTTTTAAAAAAACTAATACTTTTCGAGATATATAGGGTCAAACAAAAAGTTTGTAAATATAAATTTGATCTCAGTTTTTCTGTCATAACTTTTAAAGTTTTTTATTAAAATCAGAATTTTTGGGGTTTTTTAATGTAAAATTTAATTTTACATAAAAAAGTATTCTTGAGTTTTTTCAAAAAAACTGATACTTTTCGAGATATATAGGGTCAAACAAAAAGTTTGTAAATATAAATTTAATCTCAGTTTTTCTGTCATAACTTTTAATGTTTTTAATTAAAATCAGATTTTTTAATGTTTTTTGATGTAGAATTTAATATTACACAAAAAAGTATTCCTCAGTTTTTTTAAAAAAACTAATATTTTTCGAGATATATAGGGTCAAACAAAAAGTTTGTAAATATAAATTTGATCTTAGTTTTTCTGTCATAACTTTTAAAGTTTTTAATTAAAATAAGATTTTTTAATGTTTTTTTATGTAAAATTTAATTTTACATAAATAAATATTCCTGAGTTTTTTCAGAAGAACTGATACTTTTCGAGATATACAGGGTCAAACAAAAAGTTTGTAAATATAAATTTAATCTCAGTTTTTCTGTCATTACTTTTAACGTTTTTAATTAAAATAAGATTTTTTGATGTAGAATTTAATATTACACAAAAAAGTATTCTTGAGTTTTTTTAAAAAAACTAATACTTTTCGAGATATATAGGGTCAAACAAAAAGTTTGTAAATATAAATTTGATCTCAGTTTTTCTGTCATAACTTTTAAAGTTTTTTATTAAAATCAGAATTTTTGGGGTTTTTTAATGTAAAATTTAATTTTACATAAAAAAGTATTCTTGAGTTTTTTCAAAAAAACTGATACTTTTCGAGATATATAGGGTCAAACAAAAAGTTTGTAAATATAAATTTAATCTCAGTTTTTCTGTCATAACTTTTAATGTTTTTAATTAAAATCAGATTTTTTAATGTTTTTTGATGTAGAATTTAATATTACACAAAAAAGTATTCCCTAGTTTTTTTAAAAAAACTAATACTTTTCGAGATATATAGGGTCAAACAAAAAGTTTGTAAATATAAATTTGATCTTAGTTTTTCTGTCATAACTTTAAAAGTTTTTAATTAAAATGAGATTTTTTAATGTTTTTTATGTAAAATTTAATTTTACATAAATAAGTATTCTTGAGTTTTTTCAGAAGAACTGATACTTTTCGAGATATACAGGGTCAAACAAAAAGTTTGTAAATATAAATTTAATCTCAGTTTTTCTGTCATTACTTTTAACGTTTTTAATTAAAATAAGATTTTTTTATGTAGAATTTAATATTACACAAAAAAGCATTCTTGAGTTTTTTTAAAAAAACTAATACTTTTCGAGATATATAGGGTCAAACAAAAAGTTTGTAAATATAAATTTGATCTCAGTTTTTCTGTCATAACTTTTAAAGTTTTTTATTTAAATCAGAATTTTTGGGGTTTTTTAATGTAAAATTTAATTTTACATAAAAAGTATTTTTGAGTTTTTTCAAAAAAACTGATACTTTTCGAGTTATATAGGGTCAAACAAAAAGTTTGTGAATATAAATTTAATCTCAGTTTTTCTGTCATAACTTTTAATTTTTTTAATTAAAATAAGATTTTTTAATGTTTTTTGATGTAGAATTTAATATTACACAAAAAAGTATTTTTAAGTTTTTTCAAAAAAACTAATAATTTTCGAGATATATAGGGTCAAACAAAAAGTTTGTAAATATAAATTTTATCTCAGTTTTTCTGTCATAACTTTTAAAGTTTTTTATTAAAATGAGGTTTTTTAACGTTTTTTGATGTAAAATTTAATTTCACATAAAAAAGTATTCCTGAGTTTTTTCAAAAAAACTGATACTTTTCGAGATATACAGGGTCAAACAAAAAGTTTGTAAATATAAATTTGATCTCAGTTTTTCTGTCATAACTTTTAAAGTTTTTTATTAAAATCAGAATTTTTGGTGTTTTTTAATGTAAAATTTAATTTTACATAAAAAAGTATTCTTGAGTTTTTTCAAAAAAACTGATACTTTTCGAGATATATAGGGTCAAACAAAAAGTTTGTAAATATAAATTTGATCTTAGTTTTTCTGTCATAACTTTTAAAGTTTTTAATTAAAATAAGATTTTTTAATGTTTTTTGATGTAAAATTTAATTTTACATAAATAAGTATTCCTGAGTTTTTTCAAAAGAACTTATACTTTTCGAGATATACAGGGTCAAACAAAAAGTTTGTAAATATAAATTTAATCTCAGTTTTTCTGTCATTGCTTTTAACGTTTTTAATTAAAATAAGATTTTTTTATGTAGAATTTAATATTACACAAAAAAGTATTCTTGAGTTTTTTTAAAAAAACTAATACTTTTCGAGATATATAGGGTCAAACAAAAAGTTTGTAAATATAAATTTGATCTCAGTTTTTCTGTCATAACTTTTAAAGTTTTTTATTAAAATTAGAATTTTTGGGGTTTTTTAATGTAAAATTTAATTTTACATAAAAAAGTATTCTTGAGTTTTTTCAAAAAAACTGATACTTTTCGAGATATATAGGGTCATACAAAAAGTTTGTAATTATAAATTTAATCTCAGTTTTTCTGTCATAACTTTTAATTTTTTTAATTAAAATAAGATTTTTTCATGTTTTTTGATGTAGAATTTAATTCTACACAAAAAAGTAATTTTAAGTTTTTTCAAAAAAACTAATAGTTTTCGAGATATATAGGGTCAAACAAAAAGTTTGTAAATATAAATTTGATCTAAGTTTTTCTGTCATAACTTTTAAAGTTTTTAATTAAAATAAGATTTTTTAATGTTTTTTGATGTAAAATTTAATTTTACATAAATAAGTATTCCTAAATTTTTCAAAAGAACTGATACTTTTTGAGATATACAGGGTCAAACAAAAAGTTTGTAAATATAAATATAATCTCAGTTTTTCTGTCATTACTTTTAACGTTTTTAATTAAAATAAGATTTTTTGATGTAGAGTTTAATATTACACAAAAAAGTATTCTTGAGTTTTTTTAAAAAAACTAATACTTTTCGAGATATATAGGGTCAAACAAAAAGTTTGTAAATATAAATTTGATCTTAGTTTTTCTGTCATAACTTTTAAAGTTTTTAAATAAAATGAGATTTTTTAATGTTTTTTGATGTAAAATTTAAATTTTACATAAATAAGTATTCCTGAGTTTTTTCAAAAGAACTGATACTTTTTGAGATATACAGGGTCAAACAAAAAGTTTGTAAATATAAATTTAATCTCAGTTTTTCCTGTCATTACTTTTAACCTTTTTAATTAAAATAAGATTTTTTGATGTAGAATTTAATATTACACAAAAAAGTATTCTTGAGTTTTTTAAAAAAACTAATACTTTTCGAGATATATAGGGTCAAACAAAAAGTTTGTAAATATAAATTTGATCTCAGTTTTTCTATCTAACTTTTAAAGTTTTTTATTAAAATTAGAATTTTTGGGGTTTTTTAATGTAAAATTTAATTTTACATAAAAAAGTATTCTTGAGTTTTTTCAAAAAAACTGATACTTTTCGAGATATATAGGGTCAACAAAAAGTTTGTAAATATAATTTAATCTCAGTTTTTTCTGTCATAACTTTTAATTTTTTTAATTAAAATAAGATTTTTTCATGTTTTTTGATGTAGAATTTAATTCTACACAAAAAAGTAATTTTAAGTTTTTTCAAAAAAACTAATACTTTTCGAGATATATAGGGTCAAACAAAAAGTTTGTAAATATAAATTTGATCTTAGTTTTTCTGTCATAACTTTTAAAGTTTTTAATTAAAATGAGATTTTTTAATGTTTTTTGATGTAAAATTTAATTTTACATAAATAAGTATTCCTGAGTTTTTTCAAAAGAACTGATACTTTTCGAGATATACAGGGTCAAACAAAAAGTTTGTAAATATAAATTTAATCTCAGTTTTTCTGTCATTGCTTTTAACGTTTTTAATTAAAATAAGATTTTTTGATGTAGAATTTAATATTACACAAAAAAGTATTCTTGAGTTTTTTTAAAAAAACTAATACTTTTCGAGATATATAGGGTCAAACAAAAAGTTTGTAAATATAAATTTGATCTCAGTTTTTCTGTCATAACTTTTAAAGTTTTTTATTAAAATCCGAATTTTTGGAGTTTTTTAATGTAAAATTTAATTTTACATAAAAAAGTATTCTTGAGTTTTTTCAAAAAAACTGATACTTTTCGAGATATATAGGGTCAAACAAAAAGTTTGTAAATATAAATTTAATCTCAGTTTTTCTGTCATAACTTTTAATTTTTTTAATTAAAATAAGATTTTTTAATGTTTTCTGATGTAGAATTTAATATTACACAAAAAAGTATTCTTGAGTTTTTTCAAAAAAACTAATACTTTTCGAGATATATAGGGTCAAACAAAAAGTTTGTAAATATAAATTTGATCTTAGTTTTTCTGTCATAACTTTTAAAGTTTTTAAATAAAATGAGATTTTTTAATGTTTTTTGATGTAAAATTTAATTTTACATAAATAAGTATTCCTGAGTTTTTTCAAAAGAACTGATACTTTTTGAGATATACAGGGTCAAACAAAAAGTTTGTAAATATAAATTTAATCTCAGTTTTTCTGTCATTACTTTTAACCTTTTTAATTAAAATAAGATTTTTTGATGTAGAATTTAATATTACACAAAAAAGTATTCTTGAGTTTTTTTAAAAAAACTAATACTTTTCGAGATATATAGGGTCAAACAAAAAGTTTGTAAATATAAATTTGATCTCAGTTTTCCTGTCATAACTTTTAAAGTTTTTTATTAAAATCAGAATTTTTGGGGTTTTTTAATGTAAAATTTAATTTTACATAAAAAAGTATTCTTGAGTTTTTTCAAAAAAACTGATACTTTTCGAGATATATAGGGTCAAACAAAAAGTTTGTAAATATAAATTTAATCTCAGTTTTTCTGTGATAACTTTTAATGTTTTTAATTAAAATCAGATTTTTTAATGTTTTTTGATGTAGAATTTAATATTACACAAAAAAGTATTCCTAAGTTTTTTTAAAAAAACTAATACTTTTCGAGGTATATAGGGTCAAACAAAAAGTTTGTAAATATAAATTTGATCTTAGTTTTTCTGTCATAACTTTTAAAGTTTTTAATTAAAATAAGATTTTTTAATGTTTTTTGATGTAAAATTTAATTTTACATAAATAAGTATTCCTGAGTTTTTTCAAAAGAACTGATACTTTTCGAGATATACAGGGTCAAACAAAAAGTTTGTAAATATAAATTTAATCTCAGTTTTTCTGTCATTGCTTTTAACGTTTTTAATTAAAATAAGATTTTTTAATGTAGAATTTAATATTACACAAAAAAGTATTCTTGAGTTTTTTTAAAAAAACTAATACTTTTCGAGATATATAGGGTCAAACAAAAAGTTTGTAAATATAAATTTGATCTCAGTTTTTCTGTCATAACTTTTAAAGTTTTTTATTAAAATCAGAATTTTTGGGGTTTTTTAATGTAAAATTTAATTTTACATAAAAAAGTATTCTTGAGTTTTTTCAAAAAAACTGATACTTTTCGAGATATATAGGGTCAAACAAAAAGTTTGTAAATATAAATTTAATCTCAGTTTTTCTGTCATAACTTTTAATTTTTTTAATTAAAATAAGATTTTTTAATGTTTTTTGATGTAGAATTTAATTCTACACAAAAAAGTAATTTTAAGTTTTTTCAAAAAAACTAATAATTTTCGAGATATATAGGGTCAAACAAAAAGTTTGTAAATATAAATTTGATCTAAGTTTTTCTGTCATAACTTTTAAAGTTTTTAATTAAAATGAGATTTTTTAATGTTTTTTGATGTAAAATTTAATTTTACATAAATAAGTATTCCTAAATTTTTCAAAAGAACTGATACTTTTTGAGATATACAGGATCAAACAAAAAGTTTGTAAATATAAATTTAATCTCAGTTTTTCTGTCATTACTTTTAACGTTTTTAATTAAAATAAGATTTTTTAATGTTTTTTGATATAAAATTTAATTTTACATAAATAAGTATTCCTGAGTTTTTTCAAAAGAACTAATACTTTTCGAGATATACAGGGTCAAACAAAAAGTTTGTAAATATAAATTTAATCTCAGTTTTTCTGTCATTACTTTTAACGTTTTTAATTAAAATAAGATTTTTTGATGTAGAATTTAATATTACACAAAAAAGTATTCTTGAGTTTTTTTAAAAAATCTAATACTTTTCGAGATATATAGGGTCAAACAAAAAGTTTGTAAATATAAATTTAATCTCAGTTTTTCTGTCATAACTTTTAATTTTTTTAATTAAAATAAGATTTTTTAATGTTTTTTGATGTAGAATTTAATTCTACACAAAAAAGTAATTTTAAGTTTTTTCAAAAAAACTAATAATTTTCGAGATATATAGGGTCAAACAAAAAGTTTGTAAATATAAATTTGATCTAAGTTTTTCTGTCATAACTTTTAAAGTTTTTAATTAAAATGAGATTTTTTAATGTTTTTTGATGTAAAATTTAATTTTACATAAATAAGTATTCCTAAATTTTTCAAAAGAACTGATACTTTTTGAGATATACAGGATCAAACAAAAAGTTTGTAAATATAAATTTAATCTCAGTTTTTCTGTCATTACTTTTAACGTTTTTAATTAAAATAAGATTTTTTAATGTTTTTTGATATAAAATTTAATTTTACATAAATAAGTATTCCTGAGTTTTTTCAAAAGAACTAATACTTTTCGAGATATACAGGGTCAAACAAAAAGTTTGTAAATATAAATTTAATCTCAGTTTTTCTGTCATTACTTTTAACGTTTTTAATTAAAATAAGATTTTTTGATGTAGAATTTAATATTACACAAAAAAGTATTCTTGAGTTTTTTTAAAAAATCTAATACTTTTCGAGATATATAGGGTCAAACAAAAAGTTTGTAAATATAAATTTAATCTCAGTTTTTCTGTCATAACTTTTAATGTTTTTAATTAAAATGAGATTTTTTAATGTTTTTTGATGTAAAATTTAATTTTACATAAATAAGTATTTCTGAGTTTTTTCAAAAGAACTGATACTTTTCGAGATATACAGGGTCAAACAAAAAGTTTGTAAATATAAATTTAATCTCAGTTTTTCTGTCATTGCTTTTAACGTTTTTAATTAAAATAAGATTTTTTGATGTATAATTTAATATTACACAAAAAAGTATTCTTGAGTTTTTTTAAAAAAACTGATACTTTTCGAGATATATAGGGTCAAACAAAAAGTTTGTAAATATAAATTTAATCTCAGTTTTTCTGTCATAACTTTTAATTTTTTTAATTAAAATAAGATTTTTTAATGTTTTTTGATGTAGAATTTAATTCTACACAAAAAAGTAATTTTAAGTTTTTTCAAAAAAACTAATAATTTTCGAGATATATAGGGTCAAACAAAAAGTTTGTAAATATAAATTTGATCTAAGTTTTTCTGTCATAACTTTTAAAGTTTTTAATTAAAATGAGATTTTTTAATGTTTTTTGATGTAAAATTTAATTTTACATAAATAAGTATTCCTAAATTTTTTAAAAGAACTGATACTTTTTGAGATATACAGGGTCAAACAAAAAGTTTGTAAATATAAATTTAATCTCAGTTTTTCTGTCATTACTTTTAACGTTTTTAATTAAAATAAGATTTTTTAATGTTTTTTAATGTAAAATTTAATTTTACATAAATAAGTATTCGTGAGTTTTTTTAAAAGAACTGATACTTTTCGAGATATACAGGGTCAAACAAAAAGTTTGTAAATATAAATTTAATCTCAGTTTTTCTGTCATTACTTTTAACGTTTTTAATTAAAATAAGATTTTTTGATGTAGAATTTAATATTACACAAAAAAGTATTCTTGAGTTTTTTTAAAAAAACTAATACTTTTCGAGATATATAGGGTTAAACAAAAAGTTTGTAAATATAAATTTAATCTCAGTTTTTCTGTCATAACTTTTAATGTTTTTAATTAAAATCAGATTTTTTAATGTTTTTTGATGTAGAATTTAATTTTACACAAAAAAGTATTTCTAAGTTTTTTCAAAAAAACTAATACTTTTCGAGATATATAGGGTCAAACAAAAAGTTTGTAAATATAAATTTGATCTTAGTTTTTCTGTCATAACTTTTAAAGTTTTTAAATAAAATGAGATTTTTTAATGTTTTTTGATGTAAAATTTAATTTTACATAAATAAGTATTCCTGAGTTTTTTCAAAAGAACTGATACTTTTTGAGATATACAGGGTCAAACAAGAAGTTTGTAAATATAAATTTAATCTCAGTTTTTCTGTCATTACTTTTAACCTTTTTAATTAAAATAAGATTTTTTGATGTAGAATTTAATATTACACAAAAAAGTATTCTTGAGTTTTTTTAAAAAAACTAATACTTTTCGAGATATATAGGGTCAAACAAAAAGTTTGTAAATATAAATTTGATCTCAGTTTTTCTGTCATAACTTTTAAAGTTTTTTATTAAAAACAGAATTTTTGGGGTTTTTTAATGTAAAATTTAATTTTACATAAAAAAGTATTCTTGAGTTTTTTCAAAAAAACTGATACTTTTCGAGATATATAGGGTCAAACAAAAAGTTTGTAAATATAAATTTAATCTGAGTTTTTCTGTGATAACTTTTAATGTTTTTAATTAAAATCAGATTTTTTAATGTTTTTTGATGTAGAATTTAATATTACACAAAAAAGTATTCCTAAGTTTTTTTAAAAAAACTAATACTTTTCCAGATATATAGGGTCAAACAAAAAGTTTGTAAATATAAATTTGATCTTAGTTTTTCTGTCATAACTTTTAAAGTTTTTAATTAAAATGAGATTTTTTAATGTTTTTTGATGTAAAATTTAATTTTACATAAATAAGTATTCCTGAGTTTTTCAAAAGAACTGATACTTTTCGAGATATACAGGGTCAAACAAAAAGTTTGTAAATATAAATTTAATCTCAGTTTTTCTGTCATTGCTTTTAACGTTTTTAATTAAAATAAGATTTTTTGATGTAGAATTTAATATTACACAAAAAAGTATTCTTGAGTTTTTTTAAAAAAACTAATACTTTTCGAGATATATAGGGTCAAACAAAAAGTTTGTAAATATAAATTTGATCTCAGTTTTTCTGTCATAACTTTTAAAGTTTTTTATTAAAATCAGAATTTTTGGGGTTTTTTAATGTAAAATTTAATTTTACATAAAAAAGTATTCTTAAGTTTTTTCAAAAAAACTGATACTTTTCGAGATATATAGGGTCAAACAAAAAGTTTGTAAATATAAATTTAATCTCAGTTTTTCTGTCATAACTTTTAATTTTGTTAATTAAAATAAGATTTTTTAATGTTTTTTGATGTAGAATTTAATTCTACACAAAAAAGTAATTTTAAGTTTTTTCAAAAAAACTAATACTTTTCGAGATATATAGGGTCAAACAAAAAGTTTGTAAATATAAATTTAATCTCAGTTTTTCTGTCATAACTTTTAATGTTTTTAATTAAAATGAGATTTTTTAATGTTTTTTGATGTAAAATTTAATTTTACATAAATAAGTATTCCTGAGTTTTTTCAAAAGAACTAATACTTTTCGAGATATACAGGGTCAAACAAAAAGTTTGTAAATATAAATTTAATCTCAGTTTTTCTGTCATTGCTTTTAACGTTTTTAATTAAAATAAGATTTTTTGATGTATAATTTAATATTACACAAAAAAGTATTCTTGAGTTTTTTTAAAAAAACTAATACTTTTCGAGATATATAGGGTCAAACAAAAAGTTTGTAAATATAAATTTGATCTCAGTTTTTCTGTCATAACTTTTAAAGTTTTTTATTAAAATCAGAATTTTTGGGGTTTTTTAATGTAAAATTTAATTCTACATAAAAAAGTATTCTTGAGTTTTTTCAAAAAAACTGATACTTTTCGAGATATATAGGGTCAAACAAAAAGTTTGTATATATAAATTTAATCTCAGTTTTTCTGTCATTACTTTTAACGTTTTTAATTAAAATAAGATTTTTTAATGTTTTTTAATGTAAAATTTAATTTTACATAAATAAGTATTCGTGAGTTTTTTCAAAAGAACTGATACTTTTCGAGATATACAGGGTCAAACAAAAAGTTTGTAAATATAAATTTAATCTCAGTTTTTCTGTCATTACTTTTAACGTTTTTAATTAAAATAAGATTTT
Source organism: Altica lythri (assembly GCA_964028335.1). Classification (NCBI taxonomy): domain Eukaryota; kingdom Metazoa; phylum Arthropoda; class Insecta; order Coleoptera; family Chrysomelidae; genus Altica; species Altica lythri. Next base: position 1,185,802 of record CAXIIO010001191.1, read on the forward strand.
TTGATGTAGAATTTAATATTACACAAAAAAGTATTCTTGAGTTTTTTTAAAAAAACTAATACTTTTCGAGATATATAGGGTTAAACAAAAAGTTTGTAAATATAAATTTAATCTCAGTTTTTCTGTCATAACTTTTAATGTTTTTAATTAAAATCAGATTTTTTAATGTTTTTTGATGTAGAATTTAATTCTACACAAAAAAGTATTTTTAAGTTTTTTCAAAAAAACTAATACTTTTCGAGATATATAGGGTCAAACAAAAAGTTTGTAAATATAAATTTGATCTTAGTTTTTCTGTCATAACTTTTAAAGTTTTTAAATAAAATGAGATTTTTTAATGTTTTTTGATGTAAAATTTAATTTTACATAAATAAGTATTCCTGAGTTTTTTCAAAAGAACTGATACTTTTTGATATATACAGGGTCAAACAAAAAGTTTGTAAATATAAATTTAATCTCAGTTTTTCTGTCATTACTTTTAACCTTTTTAATTAAAATAAGATTTTTTTATGTAGAATTTAATATTACACAAAAAAGTATTCTTGAGTTTTTTTAAAAAAACTAATACTTTTCGAGATATATAGGGTCAAACAAAAAGTTTGTAAATATAAATTTGATCTCAGTTTTTCTGTCATAACTTTTAAAGTTTTTTATTAAAATCAGAATTTTTGGGGTTTTTTAATGTAAAATTTAATTTTACATAAAAAAGTATTTTTGAGTTTTTTCAAAAAAACTGATACTTTTCGAGATATATAGGGTCAAACAAAAAGTTTGTAAATATAAATTTAATCTCAGTTTTTCTGTCATAACTTTTAATTTTTTTAATTAAAATAAGATTTTTTAATGTTTTTTGATGTAGAATTTAATTCTACACAAAAAAGTAATTTTAAGTTTTTTCAAAAAAACTAATAATTTTCGAGATATATAGGGTCAAACAAAAAGTTTGTAAATATAAATTTGATCTAAGTTTTTCTGTCATAACTTTTAAAGTTTTTAATTAAAATGAGATTTTTTAATGTTTTTTGATGTAAAATTTAATTTTACATAAATAAGTATTCCTAAATTTTTCAAAAAAACTGATACTTTTTGAGATATACAGGGTCAAACAAAAAGTTTGTAAATATAAATTTAATCGCAGTTTTTCTGTCATTACTTTTAACGTTTTTAATTAAAATAAGATTTTTTAATGTTTTAAAATTTAATTTTACATAAATAAGTATTCGTGAGTTTTTTCAAAAGAACTGATACTTTTCGAGATATACAGGGTCAAACAAAAAGTTTGTAAATATAAATTTAATCTCAGTTTTTCTGTCATTACTTTTAACGTTTTTAATTAAAATAAGATTTTTTGATGTAGAATTTAATATTACACAAAAAAGTATTCTTGAGTTTTTTTAAAAAAACTAATACTTTTCGAGATATATAGGGTTAAACAAAAAGTTTGTAAATATAAATTTAATCTCAGTTTTTCTGTCATAACTTTTAATGTTTTTAATTAAAATCAGATTTTTTAATGTTTTTTGATGTAGAATTTAATTTTACACAAAAAAGTATTTTTAAGTTTTTTCAAAAAAACTAATACTTTTCGAGATATATAGGGTCAAACAAAAAGTTTGTAAATATAAATTTGATCTTAGTTTTTCTGTCATAACTTTTAAAGTTTTTAAATAAAATGAAATTTTTTAATGTTTTTTGATGTAAAATTTAATTTTACATAAATAAGTATTCCTGAGTTTTTTCAAAAGAACTGATACTTTTCGAGATATACAGGGTCAAACAAAAAGTTTGTAAATATAAATTTAATCTCCGTTTTTCTGTCATTGCTTTTAACGTTTTTAATTAAAATAAGATTTTTTGATGTATAATTTAATATTACACAAAAAAGTATTCTTGAGTTTTTTTAAAAAAACTAATACTTTTCGAGATATATAGGGTCAAACAAAAAGTTTGTAAATATAAATTTGATCTCAGTTTTTCTGTCATAACTTTTAAAGTTTTTTATTAAAATGAGAATTTTTGGGGTTTTTTAATGTAAAATTTAATTTTACATAAAAAAGTATTCTTGAGTTTTTTCAAAAAAACTGATACTTTTCGAGATATATAGGGTCAAACAAAAAGTTTGTAAATATAAATTTAATCTCAGTTTTTCTGTCATAACTTTTGATGTTTTTAATTAAAATCAGGTTTTTTAATGTTTTTTGATGTAAAATTTAATATTACACAAAAAAGTATTCCTAAGTTTTTTTAAAAAAACTAATACTTTTCGAGATATATAGGGTCAAACAAAAAGTTTGTAAATATAAATTTGATCTTAGTTTTTCTGTCATAACTTTTAAAGTTTTTAATTAAAATGAGATTTTTTAATGTTTTTTGATGTAAAATTTAATTTTACATAAATAAGTATTCCTGAGTTTTTTTAAAAGAACTAATACTTTTCGAGATATACAGGGTCAAACAAAAAGTTTGTAAATATAAATTTAATCTCAGTTTTTCTGTCATTACTTTTAACGTTTTTAATTAAAATAAGATTTTTTGATGTAGAATTTAATATTACACAAAAAAGTATTCTTGAGTTTTTTTTAAAATACTAATACTTTTCGAGATATATAGGGTCAAACAAAAAGTTTGTAAATATAAATTTAATGTCAGTTTTTCTGTCATAACTTTTAATGTTTTTAATTAAAATCAGAATTTTTGGGGTTTTTTAATGTAAAATTTAATTTTACATAAAAAAGTATTCTTGAGTTTTTTTAAAAAAACTAATACTTTTCTAGATATATAGGGTCAAACAAAAAGTTTGTAAATATAAATTTGATCTCAGTTTTTCTGTCATAACTTTTAAAGTTTTTTATTAAAATCAGAATTTATGGGGTTTTTTAAAGTAAAATTTAATTTTACATAAAAAAGTATTCTTGAGTTTTTTCAAAAAAACTGATACTTTTCGAGATATATAGGGTCAAACAAAAAGTTTGTAAATATAAATTTAATCTCAGTTTTTCTGTCATAACTTTTAATTTTTTTAATTAAAATAAGATTTTTTAATGTTTTTTGATGTAAAATTTAATTTTACATAAAAAAGTATTCTTGAGTTTTTTCAAAAAAACTGATACTTTTCGAGATATACAGGGTCAAACAAAAAGTTTGTAAATATAAATTCTCAGTTTTTCTGTCATATCTTTTAACGTTTTTAATTAAAATAAGATTTTTTGATGTAGAATTTAATATTACACAAAAAAGTATTTTTAACTTTTTTCAAAAAAACTAATACTTTTCGAGATATATAGGGTCAAACAAAAAGTTTGTAAATATAAATTTGATCTCAGTTTTTCTGTCATAACTTTTAAAGTTTTTTATTAAAATCAGAATTTTTGGGTTTTTTTAATGTAAAATTTAATTTTACATAAAAAAGTATTCTTGAGTTTTTTCAAAAAAACTGATACTTTTCGAGATATATAGGGTCAAACAAAAAGTTTGTAAATATAAATTTATTCTGTTTTTCTGTCATAACTTTTAATTTTTTTAATTAAAATAAGATTTTTTAATGTTTTTTGATGTAGAATTTAATTTTACACAAAAAAGTATTTTTAAGTTTTTCCAAAAAAAATAATAATTTTCGAGATATATAGGGTCAAACAAAAAGTTTGTAAATATAAATTTTATCTAAGTTTTTCTGTCATAACTTTTAAAGTTTTTAATTAAAATGAGGTTTTTTAACGTTTTTTGATGTAAAATTTAATTTTACATAAAAAAGTATTTTTGAGTTTTTTCAAAAAAACTGATACTTTTCGAGATATACAGGGTCAAACAAAAAGTTTGTAAATATAAATTCTCAGTTTTTCTGTCATAACTTTTAACGTTTTTAATTAAAATAAGATTTTTTGATGTAGAATTTAATATTACACAAAAAAGTATTCTTGAGTTTTTTTAAAAAAACTAATACTTTTCGAGATATATAGGGTCAAACAAAAAGTTTGTAAATATAAATTTGATCTCAGTTTTTCTGTCATAACTTTTAAAGGTTTTTATTAAAATCAGAATTTTGGGGTTTTTTAATGTAAAATTTAAATTTTACATAAAAAAGTATTCTTGAGTTTTTTCAAAAAAACTGATACTTTTCGAGATATATAGGGTCAAACAAAAAGTTTGTAAATATAAATTTAATCTCAGTTTTTCTGTCATAACTTTTAATTTTTTTAATTAAAATAAGATTTTTTAATGTTTTTTGATGTAGAATTTAATTCTACATAAAAAAGTAATTTTAAGTTTTTTCAAAAAAACTAATAATTTTCGAGATATATAGGGTCAAACAAAAAGTTTGTAAATATAAATTTGATCTAAGTTTTTCTGTCATAACTTTTAAAGTTTTTAATTAAAATGAGATTTTTTAATGTTTTTTGATGTAAAATTTAATTTTACATAAATAAGTATTCCTAAATTTTTCAAAAGAACTGATACTTTTTGAGATATACAGGGTCAAACAAAAAGTTTGTAAATATAAATTTAATCTCAGTTTTTCTGTCATTACTTTTAACGTTTTTAATTAAAATAAGATTTTTTGATGTAGAATTTAATATTACACAAAAAAGTATTTTTGAGTTTTTTTAAAAAAACTAATACATTTCGAGATATATAGGGTCAAACAAAAAGTTTGTAAATATAAATTTGATCTCAGTTTTTCTGTCATAACTTTTAAAGTTTTTTATTAAAATCAGAATTTTTGGAGTTTTTTAATGTAAAATTTAATTTTACATAAAAAAGTATTCTTGAATTATTTCAAAAAAACTGATACTTTTCGAGATATATAGGGTCAAACAAAAAGTTTGTAAATATAAATTTGATCTCAGTTTTTCTGTCATAACTTTTAAAGTTTTTTATTAAAATCAGAATTTTTAATGTAAAAATTTAATTTTACATAAAAAAGTATTCTTGAGTTATTTCAAAAAAACTGATACTTTTCGAGATATACAGGGTCAAACAAAAAGTTTGTAAATATAAATTCTCAGTTTTTCTGTCATCTCTTTTAACGTTTTTAATTAAAATATGATTTTTTGATGTAGAATTTAATATTACACAAAAAAGTATTTTTAACTTTTTTCAAAAAAACTAATAATTTTCGAGATATATAGGGTCAAACAAAAAGTTTGTAAATATAAATTTGATCTAAGTTTTTCTGTCATAACTTTTAAAGTTTTTAATTAAAATGAGATTTTTTAATGTTTTTTGATGTAAAATTTAATTTTACATAAATAAGTATTCCTGAGTTTTTTCAAAAGAACTGATACTTTTCGAGATATACAGGGTCAAACAAAAAGTTTGTAAATATAAATTTAATCTCAGTTTTTCTGTCATTACTTTTAACCTTTTTAATTAAAATAAGATTTTTTGATGTAGAATTTAATATTACACAAAAAAGTATTCTTGAGTTTTTTTAAAAAAACTAATACTTTTCGAGATATATAGGGTCAAACAAAAAGTTTGTAAATATAAATTTGATCTCAGTTTTTCTCTCATAACTTTTAAAGTTTTTTATTAAAATCAGAATTTTTGGGGTTTTTTAAAGTAAAATTTAATTTTACATAAAAAAGTATTCTTGAGTTTTTTTAAAAAAACTGATACTTTTCGAGATATATAGGGTCAAACAAAAAGTTTGTAAATATAAATTTGATCTCAGTTTTTCTGTCATAACTTTTAATGTTTTTAATTAAAATCAGGTTTTTTAATGTTTTTTGATGTAAAATTTAATATTACTAAAAAAAGTATTCCTAAGTTTTTTTAAAAAAACTAATACTTTTCGAGATATATAGGGTCAAACAAAAAGTTTGTAAATATAAATTTGATCTTAGTTTTTCTGTCATAACTTTTAAAGTTTTTAATTAAAATGAGATTTTTTAATGTTTTTTGATGTAAAATTTAATTTTACATAAATAAGTATTCCTGAGTTTTTTTAAAAGAACTGATACTTTTCGAGATATACAGGGTCAAACAAAAAGTTTGTAAATATAAATTTAATCTCAGTTTTTCTGTCATTACTTTTAACGTTTTTAATTAAAATAAGATTTTTTGATGTAGAATTTAATATCACACAAAAAAGTATTCTTGAGTTTTTTTTAAAAAAACTAATACTTTTCGAGATATATAGGGTCAAACAAAAAGTTTGTAAATATAAATTTGATCTCAGTTTTTCTGTCATAACTTTTAAAGTTTTTTATTAAAATCAGAATTTTTGGGTTTTTTTAATGTAAAATTTAATTTTACATAAAAAAGTATTCTTGAGTTTTTTCAAAAAAACTGATACTTTTCGAGATATATAGGGTCAAACAAAAAGTTTGTAAATATAAATTTATTCTGTTTTTCTGTCATAACTTTTAATTTTTTTAATTAAAATAAGATTTTTTAATGTTTTTTGATGTAGAATTTAATTTTACACAAAAAAGTATTTTTAAGTTTTTCCAAAAAAAATAATAATTTTCGAGATATATAGGGTCAAACAAAAAGTTTGTAAATATAAATTTTATCTAAGTTTTTCTGTCATAACTTTTAAAGTTTTTAATTAAAATGAGGTTTTTTAACGTTTTTTGATGTAAAATTTAATTTTACATAAAAAAGTATTTTTGAGTTTTTTCAAAAAAAATGATACTTTTCGAGATATACAGGGTCAAACAAAAAGTTTGTAAATATAAATTCTCAGTTTTTCTGTCATAACTTTTAACGTTTTTAATTAAAATAAGATTTTTTGATGTAGAATTTAATATTACACAAAAAAGTATTCTTGAGTTTTTTTAAAAAAACTAATACTTTTCGAGATATATAGGGTCAAACAAAAAGTTTGTAAATATAAATTTGATCTCAGTTTTTCTGTCATAACTTTTAAAGTTTTTTATTAAAATCAGAATTTTTGGGGTTTTTTAATGTAAAATTTAATTTTACATAAAAAAGTATTCTTGAGTTATTTCAAAAAAACTGATACTTTTCGAGATATATAGGGTCAAACAAAAAGTTTGTAAATATAAATTTAATTTCAGTTTTTCTGTCATAACTTTTAATGTTTTTAATTAAAATCAGATTTTTTAATGTTTTTTGATGTAGAATTTAATATTACAAAAAAAAGTATTCCTAAGTTTTTTTAAAAAAACTAATACTTTTCGAGATATATAGGGTCAAACAAAAAGTTTGTAAATATAAATTTGATCTTAGTTTTTCTGTCATAACTTTTAAAGTTTTTAAATAAAATGAGATTTTTTAATGTTTTTTGATGTAAAATTTAATTTTACATAAATAAGTATTCTTGAGTTTTTTCAAAAGAACTGATACTTTTCGAGATATACAGGGTCAAACAAAAAGTTTGTAAATATAAATTTAATCTCAGTTTTTCTGTCATTACTTTTAACGTTTTTAATTAAAATAAGATTTTTTGATGTAGAATTTAATATTACACAAAAAAGTATTCTTGAGTTTTTTTAAAAAAACTAATACTTTTCGAGATATATAGGGTCAAACAAAAAGTTTGTAAATATAAATTTAATCTCAGTTTTTCTGTCATAACTTTTAATGTTTTTAATTAAAATCAGATTTTGTAATGTTTTTTGATGTAGAATTTAATATTACACAAAAAAGTATTCCTAAGTTTTTTTAAAAAAACTAATACTTTTCGAGATATATAGGGTCAAACAAAAAGTTTGTAAATATAAATTTGATCTTAGTTTTTCTGTCATAACTTTTAATTTTTTTAATTAAAATAAGATTTTTTAATGTTTTTTAATGTAGAATTTAATTTTACACAAAAAAGTATTTCTAAGTTTTTTCAAAAAAACTAATAATTTTCGAGATATATAGGGTCAAACAAAAAGTTTGTAAATATAAATTTTATTTAATTTTTTCTGTCATAACTTTTAAAGTTTTTAATTAAAATGAGGTTTTTTAAGGTTTTTTGATGTAAAATTTAATTTTACATAAAAAAGTATTCTGGAGTTTTTTCAAAAAAACTGATACTTTTCGAGATATACAGGGTCAAACAAAAAGTTTGTAAATATAAATTCTCAGTTTTTCTGTCATAACTTTAAACGTTTTTAATTAAAATAAGATTTTTTTATGTAGAATTTAATATTACACAAAAAAGTATTTCTAAGTTTTTTCAAAAAAACTAATAATTTTCGAGATATATAGGGTCAAACAAAAAGTTTGTAAATATAAATTTGATCTAAGTTTTTCTGTCATAACTTTTAAAGTTTTTAATTAAAATGAGATTTTTTAATGTTTTTTGATGTAAAATTTAATTTTACATAAATAAGTATTCCTGAGTTTTTTTAAAAGAACTGATACTTTTCGAGATATACAGGGTCAAACAAAAAGTTTGTAAATATAAATTTAATCTCAGTTTTTCTGATATTACTTTTAACGTTTTTAATTAAAATAAGATTTTTTGATGTAGAATTTAATATTACACAAAAAAGTATTCTTGAGTTTTTTTAAAAAAACTAATACTTTTCGAGATATATAGGGTCAAACAAAAAGTTTGTAAATATAAATTTGATCTCAGTTTTTCTGTCATAACTTTTAAAGTTTTTTATTAAAATCAGAATTTTTGGGGTTTTTTAATGTAAAATTTAATTTTACATAAAAAAGTATTCTTGAGTGTTTTCAAAAAAACTGATACTTTTCGAGATATATAGGGTCAAACAAAAAGTTTGTAAATATAAATTTAATCTCAGTTTTTCTGTCATAACTTTTAATTTTTTTAATTAAAATCAGATTTTTTAATGTTTTTTGATGTAGAATTTAATTTTACACAAAAAAGTATTTCTAAGTTTTTTCAAAAAAACTAATAATTTTCGAGATATATAGGGCCAAACAAAAAGTTTGTAAATATAAATTTAATCTCAGTTTTTCTGTCATTACTTTTAACGTTTTTAATTAAAATAAGATTTTTTGATGTAGAATTTAATATTACACAAAAAAGTATTCTTGAGTTTTTTTAAAAAAACTAATACTTTTCGAGATATATAGGGTCAAACAAAAAGTTTGTAAATATAAATTTGATCTCAGTTTTTCTGTCATAACTTTTAAAGTTTTTTATTAAAATCAGAATTTTTGGGGTTTTTTAATGTAAAATTTAATTTTACATAAAAAAGTATTCTTGAGTTTTTTCAAAATAACTGATACTTTTCGAGATATACAGGGTCAAACAAAAAGTTTGTAAATATAAATTCTCAGTTTTTCTGTCATAACTTTTAACGTTTTTAATTAAAATAAGATTTTTTGATGTAGAATTTAATATTACACAAAAATGTATTCCTGAGTTTTTTTAAAAAAACTAATAGTTTTCGAGATATATAGGGTCAAACAAAAAGTTTGTAAATATAAATTTGATCTCAGTTTTTCTGTCATCACTTTTAAAGTTTTTTATTAAAATCAGAATTTTTGGGGTTTTTTAATGTAAAATTTAATTTTACATAAATAAGTATTCCTGAGTTTTTTCAAAAGAACTGATACTTTTCGAGATATACAGGGTCAAACAAAAAGTTTGTAAATATAAATTTAATCTTAGTTTTTCTATCATTACTTTTAACGTTTTTAATTAAAATAAAATTTTTTGATGTAGAATTTAATATTATAAAAAAAAGTATTCTTGAGTTTTTTTAAAAAAACTAATACTTTTCGAGATATATAGGGTCAAACAAAAAGTTTGTAAATATAAATTTGATCTCAGTTTTTCTGTCATAACTTTTAAAGTTTTTTATTAAAATTAGAATTTTTGGGGTTTTTTAATGTAAAATTTAATTTTACATAAAAAAGTATTCTTGAGTTTTTTCAAAAAAACTAATACTTTTCGAGATATATAGGGTCAAACAAAAAGTTTGTAAATATAAATTTAATCTCAGTTTTTCTGTCATAACTTTTAATGTTTTTAATTAAAATCAGATTTTTTAATGTGTTTTGATGTAGAATTTAATATTACACAAAAAAGTATTCCTAAGTTTTTTTAAAAAAACTAATACTTTTCGAGATATATAGGGTCAAACAAAAAGTTTGTAAATATAAATTTGATCTTAGTTTTTCTGTCATAACTTTTAAAGTTTTTAATTAAAATGAGATTTTTTAATGTTTTTTGATGTAAAATTTAATTTTACATAAATAAGTATTCCTGAGTTTTTTCAAAAGAACTGATACTTTTCGAGATATACAGGGTCAAACAAAAAGTTTGTAAATATAAATTTAATCTCAGTTTTTCTGTAATTACTTTTAACGTTTTTAATTAAAATAAGATTTTTTGATGTAGAACTTAATATTACACAAAAAAGTATTCCCGAGTTTTTTTAAAAAAACTAATACTTTTCGTGATATATAGGGTCAAACAAAAAGTTTGTAAATATAAATTTGATCTCAGTTTTTCTGTCATAAGTTTTAAAGTTTTTTATTAAAATCAGAATTTTTGGGGTTTTTTAATGTAAAATTTAATTTTACATAAAAAAGTATTCTTGAGTTTTTTCAAAAAAACTGATAGTTTTCGAGATATATAGGGTCAAACAAAAAGTTTGTAAATATAAATTTAATCTCAGTTTTTCTGTCATAACTTTTAATGTTTTCAAATAAAATCAGATTTTTTAATGTTTTTTGATGTAGAATTTAATATTACACAAAAAAGTATTCCTCAGTTTTTTTAAAAAAACTAATACTTTTCGAGATATATAGGGTCAAACAAAAAGTTTGTAAATATAAATTTGATCTTAGTTTTTCTGTCATAACTTTTAAAGTTTTTAATTAAAATGAGATTTTTTAATGTTTTTTTATGTAAAATTTAATTTTACATAAATAAGTATTCCTGTGTTTTTTCAGAAGAACTGATACTTTTCAAAATATACAGGGTCAAACAAAATGTTTGTAAATATAAATTTAATCTCAGTTTTTCTGTCATAACTTTTAAAGTTTTTTATTTAAATCAGAATTTTTGGGGTTTTTTAATGTAAAATTTAATTTTACATAAAAAGTATTTTTGAGTTTTTTCAAAAAAACTGATACTTTTCGAGTTATATAGGGTCAAACAAAAAGTTTGTAAATATAAATTTAATCTCAGTTTTTCTGTCATAACTTTTAATTTTTTTAATTAAAATAAGATTTTTTAATGTTTTTTGATGTAGAATTTAATATTACACAAAAAAGTATTTCTAAGTTTTTTCAAAAAAACCAATAATTTTCGAGATATATAGGGTCAAACAAAAAGTTTGTAAATATAAATTTTATCTCAGTTTTTCTGTCATAACTTTTAAAGTTTTTTATTAAAATGAGGTTTTTTAACGTTTTTTGATGTAAAATTTAATTTCACATAAAAAAGTATTCCTGAGTTTTTTCAAAAAAACTTATACTTTTCGAGATATACAGGGTCAAACAAAAAGTTTGTAAATATAAATTTGATCTCAGTTTTTCTGTCATAACTTTTAAAGTTTTTTATTAAATTTAGAATTTTTGGGGTTTTTTAATGTAAAATTTAATTTTACATAAAAAAGTATTCTTGAGTTTTTTCAAAAAAACTGATACTTTTCGAGATATATAGGGTCAAAAAAAAAGTTTGTAAATATAAATTTTATCTAAGTTTTTCTGTCATAACTTTTAATTTTTTTAATTAAAATAAGATTTTTTAATGTTTTTTGATGTAGAATTTAATTTTACACAAAAAAGTATTTTTAAGTTTTTCCAAAAAAAATAATAATTTTCGAGATATATAGGGTCAAACAAAAAGTTTGTAAATATAAATTTTATCTAAGTTTTTCTGTCATAACTTTTAAAGTTTTTAATTAAAATGAGGTTTTTTAACGTTTTTTGATGTAAAATTTAATTTTACATAAAAAAGTATTTTTGAGTTTTTTCAAAAAAACTGATACTTTTCGAGATATACAGGGTCAAACAAAAAGTTTGTAAATATAAATTCTCAGTTTTTCTGTCATAACTTTTAACGTTTTTAATTAAAATAAGATTTTTTTATGTAGAATTTAATATTACACAAAAAAGTATTCTTGAGTTTTTTTAAAAAAACTAATACTTTTCGAGATATATAGGGTCAAACAAAAAGTTTGTAAATATAAATTTGATCTCAGCTTTTCTGTCATAACTTTTAAAGTTTTTTATTAAAATCAGAATTTCTGGGGTTTTTTAATGTAAAATTTAATTTAACATAAAAAAGTATTCTTGAGTTTTTTCAAAACAACTGATACTTTTCGAGATATATAGGGTCAAACAAAAAGTTTGTAAATATAAATTTAATCTCAGTTTTTCTGTGATAACTTTTAATGTTTTTAATTAAAATCAGATTTTTTAATATTTTTTGATGTAGAATTTAATATTACACAAAAAAGTATTCCTAAGTTTTTTTAAAAAAACTAATACTTTTCGAGATATATAGGGTCAAACAAAAAGTTTGTAAATATAAATTTGATCTTAGTTTTTCTGTCATAACTTTTAAAGTTTTTAATTAAAATAAGTTTTTTAATGTTTTTTGATGTAAAATTTAATTTTACATAAATAAGTATTCCTGAGTTTTTTCAAAAGAACTTATACTTTTCGAGATATACAGGGTCAAACAAAAAGTTTGTAAATATAAATTTAATCTCAGTTTTTCTGTCATTGCTTTTAACGTTTTTAATTAAAATAAGATTTTTTGATGTAGAATTTAATATTACACAAAAAAGTATTCTTGAGTTTTTTTAAAAAAACTAATACTTTTCGAGATATATAGGGTCAAACAAAAAGTTTGTAAATATAAATTTGATCTCAGTTTTTCTGTCATAACTTTTAAAGTTTTTTATTAAAATCAGAATTTTTGGGGTTTTTTAATGTAAAATTTAATTTTACATAAAAAAGTATTCTTGAGTTTTTTCAAAAAAACTAATACTTTTCTAGATATATAGGGTCAAACAAAAAGTTTGTAAATATAAATTTGATCTCAGTTTTTCTGTCATAACTTTTAATGTTTTTAATTAAAATCAGAATTTATGGGGTTTTTTCAAGTAAAATTTAATTTTACATAAAAAAGTATTCTTGAGTTTTTTCAAAAAAACTGATACTTTTCGAGATATATAGGGTCAAACAAAAAGTTTGTAAATATAAATTTAATCTCAGTTTTTCTGTCATAACTTTTAATTTTTTTAATTAAAATAAGATTTTTTAATGTTTTTTGATGTAGAATTTAATTTTACACAAAAAAGTATTTTTAAGTTTTTTCAAAAAAACTAATAATTTTCGAGATATATAGGGTCAAACAAAAAGTTTGTAAATATAAATTTTATCTAAGTTTTTCTCTCATAACTTTTAAAGTTTTTAATTACAATGAGGTTTTTTAACGTTTTTTGATGTAAAATTTAATTTTACATAAAAAAGTATTCTTGAGTTTTTTCCAAAAAACTGATACTTTTCGAGATATACAGGGTCAAACAAAAAGTGTGTAAATATAAATTCTCAGTTTTTCTGTCATAACTTTTAACGTTTTTAATTAAAATAAGATTTTTTGATGTAGAATTTAATATTACACAAAAATGTATTCTTGAGTTTTTTTAAAAAAACTAATACTTTTCGAGATATATAGGGTCAAACAAAAAGTTTGTAAATATAAATTTGATCTCAGTTTTTCTGTCATCACTTTTAAAGTTTTTTATTAAAATCAGAATTTTTAATGTTTTTTGATGTAGAATTTAATATTACACAAAAAAGTATTCCTAAGTTTTTTTAAAAAAACTAATACTTTTCGAGATATATAGGGTCAAACAAAAAGTTTGTAAATATAAATTTGATCTTAGTTTTTCTGTCATAACTTTTAAAGTTTTTAATTAAAATGAGATTTTTTAATGTTTTTTGATGTAAAATTTAATTTTACATAAATAAGTATTCCTGAGTTTTTTCAAAAGAACTGATACTTTTCGAGATATACAGGGTCAAACAAAAAGTTTGTAAATATAAATTTAATCTTAGTTTTTCTGTCATTACTTTTAACGTTTTTAATTAAAATAAGATTTTTTGATGTAGAATTTAATATTACACAAAAAAGTATTCTTGAGTTTTTTTAAAAAAACTAATACTTTTCTAGATATATAGGGTCAAACAAAAAGTTTGTAAATATAAATTTAATCTCAGTTTTTCTGTCATAACTTTTAATTTTTTTAATTAAAATAAGATTTTTTAATGTTTTTTGATGTAGAATTTAATTTTACACAAAAAAGTATTTTTAAGTTTTTTCAAAAAAACTAATAATTTTCGAGATATCTAGGGTCAAACAAAAAGTTTGTAAATATAAATTTTATCTAAGTTTTTCTGTCATAACTTTTAAAGTTTTTAATTAAAATGAGGTTTTTTAACGCTTTTTGATGTAAAATTTAATTTTACATAAAAAAGTATTCTTGAGTTTTTTCAAAAAAAGTGATACTTTTCGAGATATACAGGGTCAAACAAAAAGTTTGTAAATATAAATTCTCAGTTTTTCTGTCATATCTTTTAACGTTTTTAATTAAAATAAGATTTTTTGATGTAGAATTTAATATTACACAAAAAAGTATTTTTAACTTTTTTCAAAAAAACTAATAATTTTCGAGATATATAGGGTCAAACAAAAAGTTTGTAAATATAAATTTGATTTTTACATAAAAAAGTATTCTTGAGTTTTTTCAAAAAAACTAATACTTTTCTAGATATATAGGGTCAAACAAAAAGTTTGTAAATATAAATTTGATCTCAGTTTTTCTGTCATAACTTTTAAAGTTTTTTATTAAAATCAGAATTTATGGGGTTTTTTAAAGTAAAATTTAATTTTACATAAAAAAGTATTCTTGAGTTTTTTCAAAAAAACTGATACTTTTCGAGATATATAGGGTCAAACAAAAAGTTTGTAAATATAAATTTAATCTCAGTTTTTCTGTCATAACTTTAAATTTTTTTAATTAAAATAAGATTTTTTAATGTTTTTTGATGTAGAATTTAATTTTACACAAAAAAGTATTTTTAAGTTTTTTCAAAAAAACTAATAATTTTCGAGATATATAGGGTCAAACAAAAAGTTTGTAAATATAAATTTTATCTAAGTTTTTCTGTCATAACTTTTAAAGTTTTTAATTACAATGAGGTTTTTTAACGTTTTTTGATGTAAAATTTAATTTTACATAAAAAAGTATTCCTGAGTTTTTTCAAAAAAACTGATACTTTTCGAGATATACAGGGTCAAACAAAAAGTGTGTAAATATAAATTCTCAGTTTTTCTGTCATAACTTTTAACGTTTTTAATTAAAATAAGATTTTTTGATGTAGAATTTAATATTACACAAAAATGTATTCTTGAGTTTTTTTAAAAAAACTAATACTTTTCGAGATATATAGGGTCAAACAAAAAGTTTGTAAATATAAATTTGATCTCAGTTTTTCTGTCATCACTTTTAAAGTTTTTAATTAAAATAAGATTTTTTAATGTTTTTTGATGTAAAATTTAATTTTACATAAATAAGTATTCCTGAGTTTTTTCAAAAGAACTGATACTTTTCGAGATATACAGGGTCAAACAAAAAGTTTGTAAATATAAATTTAATCTTAGTTTTTCTGTCATTACTTTTAACGTTTTTAATTAAAATAAGATTTTTTGATGTAGAATTTAATATTACACAAAAAAGTATTCTTGAGTTTTTTTAAAAAAACTAATACTTTTCTAGATATATAGGGTCAAACAAAAAGTTTGTAAATATAAATTTAATCTCAGTTTTTCTGTCATAACTTTTAATTTTTTTAATTAAAATAAGATTTTTTAATGTTTTTTGATGTAGAATTTAATTTTACACAAAAAAGTATTTCTAAGTTTTTTCAAAAAAACTAATAATTTTCGAGATATATAGGGTCAAACAAAAAGTTTGTAAATATAAATTTGATCTTAGTTTTTCTGTCATAACTTTAAAAGTTTTTAATTAAAATCAGAATTTTTAATGTTTTTTGATGTAGAATTTAATATTACACAAAAAAGTATTCCTAAGTTTTTTTAAAAAAACTAATACTTTTCGAGATATATAGGGTCAAACAAAAAGTTTGTAAATATAAATTTGATCTTAGTTTTTCTGTCATAACTTTTAAAGTTTTTAATTAAAATGAGATTTTTTAATGTTTTTTGATGTAAAATTTAATTTTACATAAATAAGTATTCCTGAGTTTTTTCAAAAGAACTGATACTTTTCGAGATATACAGGGTCAAACAAAAAGTTTGTAAATATAAATTTAATCTTAGTTTTTCTGTCATTACTTTTAACGTTTTTAATTAAAATAAGATTTTTTGATGTAGAATTTAATATTACACAAAAAAGTATTCTTGAGTTTTTTTAAAAAAACTAATACTTTTCTAGATATATAGGGTCAAACAAAAAGTTTGTAAATATAAATTTAATCTCAGTTTTTCTGTCATAACTTTTAATTTTTTTAATTAAAATAAGATTTTTTAATGTTTTTTGATGTAGAATTTAATTTTACACAAAAAAGTATTTTTAAGTTTTTTCAAAAAAACTAATAATTTTCGAGATATATAGGGTCAAACAAAAAGTTTGTAAATATAAATTTTATCTAAGTTTTTCTGTCATAACTTTTAAAGTTTTTAATTAAAATGAGGTTTTTTAACGTTTTTTGATGTAAAATTTAATTTTACATAAAAAAGTATTCTTGAGTTTTTTCAAAAAAACTGATACTTTTCGAGATATACAGGGTCAAACAAAAAGTTTGTAAATATAAATTCTCAGTTTTTCTGTCATATCTTTAACGTTTTTAATTAAAATAAGATTTTTTGATGTAGAATTTAATATTACACAAAAAAGTATTTTTAACTTTTTTCAAAAAAACTAATAATTTTCGAGATATATAGGGTCAAACAAAAAGTTTGTAAATATAAATTGGATCTAAGTTTTTCTGTCATAACTTTTAAAGTTTTTAATTAAAATGAGATTTTTTAATGTTTTTTGATGTAAAATTTAATTTTACATAAATAAGTATTCCTGAGTTTTTTCAAAAGAACTGATACTTTTTGAGATATACAGGGTCAAACAAAAAGTTTGTAAATATAAATTTAATCTCAGTTTTTCTGTCATTACTTTTAACCTTTTTAATTAAAATAAGATTTTTTGATGTAGAATTTAATATTACACAAAAAAGTATTCTTGAGTTTTTTAAAAAAAACTAATACTTTTCGAGATATATAGGGTCAAACAAAAAGTTTGTAAATATAAATTTGATCTCAGTTTTTCTGTCATAACTTTTAAAGTTTTTTATTAAAATCAGAATTTTTGGGGTTTTTTAATGTAAAATTTAATTTTACATAAAAAAGTATTATTGAGTTTTTTCAAAAAAACTGATACTTTTCGAGATATATAGGGTCAAACAAAAAGTTTGTAAATATAAATTTAATCTCAGTTTTTCTGTCATAACTTTTAATGTTTTTAATTAAAATCAGGTTTTTTAATGTTTTTTGATGTAAAATTTAATATTACACAAAAAAGTATTCCTAAGTTTTTTTAAAAAAACTAATACTTTTCGAGATATATAGGGTCAAACAAAAAGTTTGTAAATATAAATTTGATCTTAGTTTTTCTGTCATAACTTTTAAAGTTTTTAATTAAAATGAGATTTTTTAATGTTTTTTGATGTAAAATTTAATTTTACATAAATAAGTATTCCTGAGTTTTTTCAAAAGAACTGATACTTTTCGAGATATACAGGGTCAAACAAAAAGTTTGTAAATATAAATTTAATCTCAGTTTTTCTGTCATTACTTTTAACGTTTTTAATTAAAATAAGATTTTTTGATGTAGAATTTAATATCACACAAAAAATTATTCTTGAGTTTTTTTAAAAAAACTAATACTTTTCGAGATATATAGGGTCAAACAAAAAGTTTGTAAATATAAATTTGATCTCAGTTTTTCTGTCATAACTTTTAAAGTTTTTTATTAAAATCAGAATTTTTGGGTTTTTTTAATGTAAAATTTAATTTTACATAAAAAAGTATTCCTGAGTTTTTTCAAAAAAACTGATACTTTTCGAGATATATAGGGTCAAACAAAAAGTTTGTAAATATAAATTTATTCTCAGTTTTTCTGTCATAACTTTTAATTTTTTTAATTAAAATAAGATTTTTTAATGTTTTTTGATGTAGAATTTAAATTTACACAAAAAAGTATTTTTAAGTTTTTCCAAAAAAAATAATAATTTTCGAGATATATAGGGTCAAACAAAAAGTTTGTAAATATAAATTTTATCTAAGTTTTTCTGTCATAACTTTTAAAGTTTTTAATTAAAATGAGGTTTTTTAACGTTTTTTGATGTAAAATTTAATTTTACATAAAAAAGTATTTTTGAGTTTTTTCAAAAAAACTGATACTTTTCGAGTTATATAGGGTCAAACAAAAAGTTTGTAAATATAAATTTAATCTCAGTTTTTCTGTCATAACTTTTAATTTTTTTAATTAAAATAAGATTTTTTAATGTTTTTTGATGTAGAATTTAATATTACACAAAAAAGTATTTCTAAGTTTTTTCAAAAAAACCAATAATTTTCGAGATATATAGGGTCAAACAAAAAGTTTGTAAATATAAATTTTATCTCAGTTTTTCTGTCATAACTTTTAAAGTTTTTTATTAAAATGAGGTTTTTTAACGTTTTTTGATGTAAAATTTAATTTCACATAAAAAAGTATTCCTGAGTTTTTTCAAAAAAACTTATACTTTTCGAGATATACAGGGTCAAACAAAAAGTTTGTAAATATAAATTTGATCTCAGTTTTTCTGTCATAACTTTTAAAGTTTTTTATTAAATTTAGAATTTTTGGGGTTTTTTAATGTAAAATTTAATTTTACATAAAAAAGTATTCTTGAGTTTTTTCAAAAAAACTGATACTTTTCGAGATATATAGGGTCAAAAAAAAAGTTTGTAAATATAAATTTTATCTAAGTTTTTCTGTCATAACTTTTAATTTTTTTAATTAAAATAAGATTTTTTAATGTTTTTTGATGTAGAATTTAATTTTACACAAAAAAGTATTTTTAAGTTTTTCCAAAAAAAATAATAATTTTCGAGATATATAGGGTCAAACAAAAAGTTTGTAAATATAAATTTTATCTAAGTTTTTCTGTCATAACTTTTAAAGTTTTTAATTAAAATGAGGTTTTTTAACGTTTTTTGATGTAAAATTTAATTTTACATAAAAAAGTATTTTTGAGTTTTTTCAAAAAAACTGATACTTTTCGAGATATACAGGGTCAAACAAAAAGTTTGTAAATATAAATTCTCAGTTTTTCTGTCATAACTTTTAACGTTTTTAATTAAAATAAGATTTTTTTATGTAGAATTTAATATTACACAAAAAAGTATTCTTGAGTTTTTTTAAAAAAACTAATACTTTTCGAGATATATAGGGTCAAACAAAAAGTTTGTAAATATAAATTTGATCTCAGCTTTTCTGTCATAACTTTTAAAGTTTTTTATTAAAATCAGAATTTCTGGGGTTTTTTAATGTAAAATTTAATTTTACATAAAAAAGTATTCTTGAGTTTTTTCAAAACAACTGATACTTTTCGAGATATATAGGGTCAAACAAAAAGTTTGTAAATATAAATTTAATCTCAGTTTTTCTGTGATAACTTTTAATGTTTTTAATTAAAATCAGATTTTTTAATATTTTTTGATGTAGAATTTAATATTACACAAAAAAGTATTCCTAAGTTTTTTTAAAAAAACTAATACTTTTCGAGATATATAGGGTCAAACAAAAAGTTTGTAAATATAAATTTGATCTTAGTTTTTCTGTCATAACTTTTAAAGTTTTTAATTAAAATAAGTTTTTTAATGTTTTTTGATGTAAAATTTAATTTTACATAAATAAGTATTCCTGAGTTTTTTCAAAAGAACTTATACTTTTCGAGATATACAGGGTCAAACAAAAAGTTTGTAAATATAAATTTAATCTCAGTTTTTCTGTCATTGCTTCTAACGTTTTTAATTAAAATAAGATTTTTTGATGTAGAATTTAATATTACACAAAAAAGTATTCTTGAGTTTTTTTAAAAAAACTAATACTTTTCGAGATTATAGGGTCAAACAAAAAGTTTGTAAATATAAATTTGATCTCAGTTTTTCTGTCATAACTTTTAAAGTTTTTTATTAAAATCAGAATTTTTGGGGTTTTTTAATGTAAAATTTAATTTTACATAAAAAAGTATTCTTGAGTTTTTTCAAAAAAACTAATACTTTTCTAGATATATAGGGTCAAACAAAAAGTTTGTAAATATAAATTTGATCTCAGTTTTTCTGTCATAACTTTTAATGTTTTTAATTAAAATCAGAATTTATGGGGTTTTTTCAAGTAAAATTTAATTTTACATAAAAAAGTATTCTTGAGTTTTTTCAAAAAAACTGATACTTTTCGAGATATATAGGGTCAAACAAAAAGTTTGTAAATATAAATTTAATCTCAGTTTTTCTGTCATAACTTTTAATTTTTTTAATTAAAATAAGATTTTTTAATGTTTTTTGATGTAGAATTTAATTTTACACAAAAAAGTATTTTTAAGTTTTTTCAAAAAAACTAATAATTTTCGAGATATATAGGGTCAAACAAAAAGTTTGTAAATATAAATTTTATCTAAGTTTTTCTCTCATAACTTTTAAAGTTTTTAATTACAATGAGGTTTTTTAACGTTTTTTGATGTAAAATTTAATTTTACATAAAAAAGTATTCTTGAGTTTTTTCCAAAAAACTGATACTTTTCGAGATATACAGGGTCAAACAAAAAGTGTGTAAATATAAATTCTCAGTTTTTCTGTCATAACTTTTAACGTTTTTAATTAAAATAAGATTTTTTGATGTAGAATTTAATATTACACAAAAATGTATTCTTGAGTTTTTTTAAAAAAACTAATACTTTTCGAGATATATAGGGTCAAACAAAAAGTTTGTAAATATAAATTTGATCTCAGTTTTTCTGTCATCACTTTTAAAGTTTTTTATTAAAATCAGAATTTTTAATGTTTTTTGATGTAGAATTTAATTTTACATAAATAAGTATTCCTGAGTTTTTTCAAAAGAACTGATACTTTTCGAGATATACAGGGTCAAACAAAAAGTTTGTAAATATAAATTTAATCTTAGTTTTTCTGTCATTACTTTTAACGTTTTTAATTAAAATAAGATTTTTTGATGTAGAATTTAATATTACACAAAAAAGTATTCTTGAGTTTTTTTAAAAAAACTAATACTTTTCTAGATATATAGGGTCAAACAAAAAGTTTGTAAATATAAATTTAATCTCAGTTTTTCTGTCATAACTTTTAATTTTTTTAATTAAAATAAGATTTTTTAATGTTTTTTGATGTAGAATTTAATTTTACACAAAAAAGTATTTTTAAGTTTTTTCAAAAAAACTAATAATTTTCGAGATATCTAGGGTCAAACAAAAAGTTTGTAAATATAAATTTTATCTAAGTTTTTCTGTCATAACTTTTAAAGTTTTTAATTAAAATGAGGTTTTTTAACGCTTTTTGATGTAAAATTTAATTTTACATAAAAAAGTATTCTTGAGTTTTTTCAAAAAAAGTGATACTTTTCGAGATATACAGGGTCAAACAAAAAGTTTGTAAATATAAATTCTCAGTTTTTCTGTCATATCTTTTAACGTTTTTAATTAAAATAAGATTTTTTGATGTAGAATTTAATATTACACAAAAAAGTATTTTTAACTTTTTTCAAAAAAACTAATAATTTTCGAGATATATAGGGTCAAACAAAAAGTTTGTAAATATAAATTTGATTTTTACATGAAAAAGTATTCTTGAGTTTTTTCAAAAAAACTAATACTTTTCTAGATATATAGGGTCAAACAAAAAGTTTGTAAATATAAATTTGATCTCAGTTTTTCTGTCATAACTTTTAAAGTTTTTTATTAAAATCAGAATTTATGGGGTTTTTTAAAGTAAAATTTAATTTTACATAAAAAAGTATTCTTGAGTTTTTTCAAAAAAACTGATACTTTTCGAGATATATAGGGTCAAACAAAAAGTTTGTAAATATAAATTTAATCTCAGTTTTTCTGTCATAACTTTAAATTTTTTTAATTAAAATAAGATTTTTTAATGTTTTTTGATGTAGAATTTAATTTTACACAAAAAAGTATTTTTAAGTTTTTTCAAAAAAACTAATAATTTTCGAGATATATAGGGTCAAACAAAAAGTTTGTAAATATAAATTTTATCTAAGTTTTTCTGTCATTACTTTTAAAGTTTTTAATTACAATGAGGTTTTTTAACGTTTTTTGATGTAAAATTTAATTTTACATAAAAAAGTATTCTTGAGTTTTTTCAAAAAAACTGATACTTTTCGAGATATACAGGGTCAAACAAAAAGTGTGTAAATATAAATTCTCAGTTTTTCTGTCATAACTTTTAACGTTTTTAATTAAAATAAGATTTTTTGATGTAGAATTTAATATTACACAAAAATGTATTCTTGAGTTTTTTTAAAAAAACTAATACTTTTCGAGATATATAGGGTCAAACAAAAAGTTTGTAAATATAAATTTGATCTCAGTTTTTCTGTCATCACTTTTAAAGTTTTTAATTAAAATGAGATTTTTTAATGTTTTTTGATGTAAAATTTAATTTTACATAAATAAGTATTCCTGAGTATTTTCAAAAGAACTGATACTTTTCGAGATATACAGGGTCAAACAAAAAGTTTGTAAATATAAATTTAATCTTAGTTTTTCTGTCATTACTTTTAACGTTTTTAATTAAAATAAGATTTTTTGATGTAGAATTTAATATTACACAAAAAAGTATTCTTGAGTTTTTTTAAAAAAACTAATACTTTTCTAGATATATAGGGTCAAACAAAAAGTTTGTAAATATAAATTTAATCTCAGTTTTTCTGTCATAACTTTTAATTTTTTTAATTAAAATAAGATTTTTTAATGTTTTTTGATGTAGAATTTAATTTTACACAAAAAAGTATTTCTAAGTTTTTTCAAAAAAACTAATAATTTTCGAGATATATAGAGTCAAACAAAAAGTTTGTAAATATAAATTTGATCTTAGTTTTTCTGTCATAACTTTAAAAGTTTTTAATTAAAATCAGAATTTTTAATGTTTTTTGATGTAGAATTTAATATTACACAAAAAAGTATTCCTAAGTTTTTTTAAAAAAACTAATACTTTTCGAGATATATAGGGTCAAACAAAAAGTTTGTAAATATAAATTTAATCTTAGTTTTTCTGTCATTACTTTTAACGTTTTTAATTAAAATAAGATTTTTTGATGTAGAATTTAATATTACACAAAAAAGTATTCTTGAGTTTTTTTAAAAAAACTAATACTTTTCTAGATATATAGGGTCAAACAAAAAGTTTGTAAATATAAATTTAATCTCAGTTTTTCTGTCATAACTTTTAATTTTTTTAATTAAAATAAGATTTTTTAATGTTTTTTGATGTAGAATTTAATTTTACACAAAAAAGTATTTTTAAGTTTTTTCAAAAAAACTAATAATTTTCGAGATATATAGGGTCAAACAAAAAGTTTGTAAATATAAATTTTATCTAAGTTTTTCTGTCATAACTTTTAAAGTTTTTAATTAAAATGAGGTTTTTTAACGTTTTTTGATGTAAAATTTAATTTTACATAAAAAAGTATTCTTGAGTTTTTTCAAAAAAACTGATACTTTTCGAGATATACAGGGTCAAACAAAAAGTTTGTAAATATAAATTCTCAGTTTTTCTGTCATATCTTTAACGTTTTTAATTAAAATAAGATTTTTTGATGTAGAATTTAATATTACACAAAAAAGTATTTTTAACTTTTTTCAAAAAAACTAATAATTTTCGAGATATATAGGGTCAAACAAAAAGTTTGTAAATATAAATTGGATCTAAGTTTTTCTGTCATAACTTTTAAAGTTTTTAATTAAAATGAGATTTTTTAATGTTTTTTGATGTAAAATTTAATTTTACATAAATAAGTATTCCTGAGTTTTTTTAAAAGAACTGATACTTTTTGAGATATACAGGGTCAAACAAAAAGTTTGTAAATATAAATTTAATCTCAGTTTTTCTGTCATTACTTTTAACCTTTTTAATTAAAATAAGATTTTTTGATGTAGAATTTAATATTACACAAAAAAGTATTCTTGAGTTTTTTAAAAAAAACTAATACTTTTCGAGATATATAGGGTCAAACAAAAAGTTTGTAAATATAAATTTGATCTCAGTTTTTCTGTCATAACTTTTAAAGTTTTTTATTAAAATCAGAATTTTTGGGGTTTTTTAATGTAAAATTTAATTTTACATAAAAAAGTATAATTGAGTTTTTTCAAAAAAACTGATACTTTTCGAGATATATAGGGTCAAACAAAAAGTTTGTAAATATAAATTTAATCTCAGTTTTTCTGTCATAACTTTTAATGTTTTTAATTAAAATCAGGTTTTTTAATGTTTTTTGATGTAAAATTTAATATTACACAAAAAAGTATTCCTAAGTTTTTTTAAAAAAACTAATACTTTTCGAGATATATAGGGTCAAACAAAAAGTTTGTAAATATAAATTTGATCTTAGTTTTTCTGTCATAACTTTTAAAGTTTTTAATTAAAATGAGATTTTTTAATGTTTTTTGATGTAAAATTTAATTTTACATAAATAAGTATTCCTGAGTTTTTTCAAAAGAACTGATACTTTTCGAGATATACAGGGTCAAACAAAAAGTTTGTAAATATAAATTTAATCTCAGTTTTTCTGTCATTACTTTTAACGTTTTTAATTAAAATAAGATTTTTTGATGTAGAATTTAATATCACACAAAAAATTATTCTTGAGTTTTTTTAAAAAAACTAATACTTTTCGAGATATATAGGGTCAAACAAAAAGTTTGTAAATATAAATTTGATCTCAGTTTTTCTGTCATAACTTTTAAAGTTTTTTATTAAAATCAGAATTTTTGGGTTTTTTTAATGTAAAATTTAATTTTACATAAAAAAGTATTCCTGAGTTTTTTCAAAAAAACTGATACTTTTCGAGATATATAGGGTCAAACAAAAAGTTTGTAAATATAAATTTATTCTCAGTTTTTCTGTCATAACTTTTAATTTTTTTAATTAAAATAAGATTTTTTAATGTTTTTTGATGTAGAATTTAAATTTACACAAAAAAGTATTTTTAAGTTTTTCCAAAAAAAATAATAATTTTCGAGATATATAGGGTCAAACAAAAAGTTTGTAAATATAAATTTTATCTAAGTTTTTCTGTCATAACTTTTAAAGTTTTTAATTAAAATGAGGTTTTTTAACGTTTTTTGATGTAAAATTTAATTTTACATAAAAAAGTATTTTTGAGTTTTTTCAAAAAAACTGATACTTTTCGAGATATACAGGGTCAAACAAAAAGTTTGTAAATATAAATTCTCAGTTTTTCTGTCATATCTTTTAACGTTTTTAATTAAAATAAGATTTTTTGATGTAGAATTTAATATTACACAAAAAAGTATTCTTGAGTTTTTTTAAAAAAACTAATACTTTTCGAGATATATAGGGTCAAACAAAAAGTTTGTAAATATAAATTTGATCTCAGTTTTTCTGTCATAACTTTTAAAGTTTTTTATTAAAATCAGAATTTCTGGGGTTTTTTAATGTAAAATTTAATTTTACATAAAAAAGTATTCTTGAGTTTTTTCAAAAAAACTGATACTTTTCGAGATATATAGGGTCAAACAAAAAGTTTGTAAATATAAATTTAATCTCAGTTTTTCTGTGATAACTTTTAATGTTTTTAATTAAAATCAGATTTTTTAATGTTTTTTTATGTAGAATTTAATATTACACAAAAAAGTATTCCTAAGTTTTTTTAAAAAAACTAATACTTTTCGAGATATATAGGGTCAAACAAAAAGTTTGTAAATATAAATTTGATCTTAGTTTTTCTGTCATAACTTTTAAAGTTTTTTAAAATAAGATTTTTTAATGTTTTTTGATGTAAAATTTAATTTTACATAAATAAGTATTCCTGAGTTTTTTCAAAAGAACTTATACTTTTCGAGATATACAGGGTCAAACAAAAAGTTTGTAAATATAAATTTAATCTCAGTTTTTCTGTCATTGCTTTTAACGTTTTTAATTAAAATAAGATTTTTTTATGTAGAATTTAATATTACACAAAAAAGTATTCTTGAGTTTTTTTAAAAAAACTAATACTTTTCGAGATATATAGGGTCAAACAAAAAGTTTGTAAATATAAATTTGATCTCAGTTTTTCTGTCATAACTTTTAAAGTTTTTTATTAAAATTAGAATTTTTGGGGTTTTTTAATGTAAAATTTAATTTTACATAAAAAAGTATTCTTGAGTTTTTTCAAAAAAACTGATACTTCTCGAGATATATAGGGTCAAACAAAAAGTTTGTAAATATAAATTTAATCTCAGTTTTTCTGTCATAACTTTTAATTTTTTTAATTAAAATAAGATTTTTTCATGTTTTTTGATGTAGAATTTAATTCTACACAAAAAAGTAATTTTAAGTTTTTTCAAAAAAACTAATAGTTTTCGAGATATATAGGGTCAAACAAAAAGTTTGTAAATATAAATTTAATTTCAGTTTTTCTGTCATAACTTTTAATGTTTTTAATTAAAATCAGATTTTTTAATGTTTTTTGATGTAAAATTTAATTTTACATAAATAAGTATTCTTAAATTTTTCAAAAGAACTGATACTTTTTGAGATATACAGGGTCAAACAAAAAGTTTGTAAATATAAATATAATCTCAGTTTTTCTGTCATTACTTTTAACGTTTTTAATTAAAATAAGATTTTTTGATGTAGAGTTTAATATTACACAAAAAAGTATTCTTGAGTTTTTTTAAAAAAACTAATACTTTTCGAGATATATAGGGTCAAACAAAAAGTTTGTAAATATAAATTTAATTTCAGTTTTTCTGTCATAACTTTTAATGTTTTTAATTAAAATCAGATTTTTTAATGTTTTTTGATGTAGAATTTAATACTACAAAAAAAAGTATTCCAAAGTTTTTTTAAAAAAACTAATACTTTTCGAGATATATAGGGTCAAACAAAAAGTTTGTAAATATAAATTTGATCTTAGTTTTTCTGTCATAACTTTTAAAGTTTTTAAATAAAATGAGATTTGTTAATGTTTTTTGATGTAAAATTTAATTTTACATAAATAAGTATTCCTGAGTTTTTTCAAAAGAACTGATACTTTTCGAGATATACAGGGTCAAACAAAAAGTTTGTAAATATAAATTTAATCTCAGTTTTTCTGTCATTACTTTTAACCTTTTTAATTAAAATAAGATTTTTTGATGTAGAATTTAATATTACACAAAAAAGTATTCTTGAGTTTTTTTAAAAAAACTAATACTTTTCGAGATATATAGGGTCAAACAAAAAGTTTGTAAATATAAATTTGATCTCAGTTTTTCTGTCATAACTTTTAAAGTTTTTCATTAAAATCAGCATTTTTGGGGTTTTTTAATGTAAAATTTAATTTTACATAAAAAAGTATTCTTGAGTTTTTTCAAAAAAACTGATACTTTTCGAGATATATAGGGTCAAACAAAAAGTTTGTAAATATAAATTTAATTTCAGTTTTTCTGTCATAACTTTTAATGTTTTTAATTAAAATCAGATTTTTTAATGTTTTTTGATGTAGAATTTAATACTACAAAAAAAAGTATTCCAAAGTTTTTTTAAAAAAACTAATACTTTTCGAGATATATAGGGTCAAACAAAAAGTTTGTAAATATAAATTTGATCTTAGTTTTTCTGTCATAACTTTTAAAGTTTTTAAATAAAATGAGATTTGTTAATGTTTTTTGATGTAAAATTTAATTTTACATAAATAAGTATTCCTGAGTTTTTTCAAAAGAACTGATACTTTTCGAGATATACAGGGTCAAACAAAAAGTTTGTAAATATAAATTTAATCTCAGTTTTTCTGTCATTACTTTTAACCTTTTTAATTAAAATAAGATTTTTTGATGTAGAATTTAATATTACACAAAAAAGTATTCTTGAGTTTTTTTAAAAAAACTAATACTTTTCGAGATATATAGGGTCAAACAAAAAGTTTGTAAATATAAATTTGATCTCAGTTTTTCTGTCATAACTTTTAAAGTTTTTCATTAAAATCAGCATTTTTGGGGTTTTTTAATGTAAAATTTAATTTTACATAAAAAAGTATTCTTGAGTTTTTTCAAAAAAACTGATACTTTTCGAGATATATAGGGTCAAACAAAAAGTTTGTAAATATAAATTTAATCTCAGTTTTTCTGTCATAACTTTTAATTTTTTTAATTAAAATAAGATTTTTTAATGTTTTCTGATGTAGAATTTAATATTACACAAAAAAGTATTCTTGAGTTTTTTTAAAAAAACTAATACTTTTCGAGATATATAGGGTCAAACAAAAAGTTTGTAAATATAAATTTAATCTCAGTTTTTCTGTCATAACTTTTAATGTTTTTAATTAAAATCAGATTTTTTAATGTTTTTTTATCTAGAATTTAATTTTACACAAAAAAGTATTTCTAAGTTTTTTCAAAAAAACTAATACTTTTCGAGATATATAGGGTCAAACAAAAAGTTTGTAAATATAAATTTGATCTTAGTTTTTCTGTCATAACTTTTAAAGTTTTTAAATAAAATAAGATTTTTTAATGTTTTTTGATGTAAAATTTAATTTTACATAAATAAGTATTCCTGAGTTTTTTCAAAAGAACTGATACTTTTTGAGATATACAGGGTCAAACAAAAAGTTTGTAAATATAAATTTAATCTCAGTTTTTCTGTCATTACTTTTAACCTTTTTAATTAAAATAAGATTTTTTGATGTAGAATTTAATATTACACAAAAAAGTATTCTTGAGTTTTTTTAAAAAAACTAATACTTTTCGAGATATATAGGGTCAAACAAAAAGTTTGTAAATATAAATTTGATCTCAGTTTTTCTGTCATAACTTTTAAAGTTTTTCATTAAAATCAGCATTTTTGGGGTTTTTTAATGTAAAATTTAATTTTACATAAAAAAGTATTCTTGAGTTTTTTCAAAAAAACTGATACTTTTCGAGATATATAGGGTCAAACAAAAAGTTTGTAAATATAAATTTAATCTCAGTTTTTCTGTGATAACTTTTAATGTTTTTAATTAAAATCAGATTTTTTAATGTTTTTTGATGTAGAATTTAATATTACACAAAAAAGTATTCCTAAGTTTTTTTAAAAAAACTAATACTTTTCGAGATATATAGGGTCAAACAAAAAGTTTGTAAATATAAATTTGATCTTAGTTTTTCTGTCATAACTTTTAAAGTTTTTAATTAAAATGAGATTTTTTAATGTTTTTTGATGTAAAATTTAATTTTACATAAATAAGTATTCCTGAGTTTTTTCAAAAGAACTGATACTTTTCGAGATATACAGGGTCAAACAAAAAGTTTGTAAATATAAATTTAATCTCAGTTTTTCTGTCATTGCTTTTAACGTTTTTAATTAAAATAAAATTTTTTGATGTAGAATTTAATATTACACAAAAAAGTATTCTTGAGTTTTTTTAAAAAAACTAATACTTTTCGAGATATATAGGGTCAAACAAAAAGTTTGTAAATATAAATTTGATCTCAGTTTTTCTGTCATAACTTTTAAAGTTTTTTTTTTTAAATCAGAATTTTTGGGGTTTTTTAATGTAAAATTTAATTTTACATAAAAAAGTATTCTTGAGTTTTTTCAAAAAAACTGATACTTTTCGAGATATATAGGGTCAAACAAAAAGTTTGTAAATATAAATTTAATCTCAGTTTTTCTGTCATAACTTTTAATTTTTTTAATTAAAATAAGATTTTTTAATGTTTTTTGATGTAGAATTTAATTCTACACAAAAAAGTAATTTTAAGTTTTTTCAAAAAAACTAATAATTTTCGAGATATATAGGGTCAAACAAAAAGTTTGTAAATATAAATTTGATCTAAGTTTTTCTGTCATAACTTTTAAAGTTTTTAATTAAAATGAGATTTTTTAATGTTTTTTGATGTAAAATTTAATTTTACATAAATAAGTATTCCTAAATTTTTCAAAAGAACTGATACTTTTTGAGATATACAGGGTCAAACAAAAAGTTTGTAAATATAAATTTAATCTCAGTTTTTCTGTCATTACTTTTAACGTTTTTAATTAAAATAAGATTTTTTAATGTTTTTTGATATAAAATTTAATTTTACATAAATAAGTATTCCTGAGTTTTTTCAAAAGAACTAATACTTTTCGAGATATACAGGGTCAAACAAAAAGTTTGTAAATATAAATTTAATCTCAGTTTTTCTGTCATTACTTTTAACGTTTTTAATTAAAATAAGATTTTTTGATGTAGAATTTAATATTACACAAAAAAGTATTCTTGAGTTTTTTTAAAAAAACTAATACTTTTCGAGATATATAGGGTCAAACAAAAAGTTTGTAAATATAAATTTGATCTCAGTTTTTCTGTCATAACTTTTAATGTTTTTAATTAAAATGAGATTTTTTAATGTTTTTTGATGTAAAATTTAATTTTACATAAATAAGTATTTCTGAGTTTTTTCAAAAGAACTGATACTTTTCGAGATATACAGGGTCAAACAAAAAGTTTGTAAATATAAATTTAATCTCAGTTTTTCTGTCATAACTTTTAATGTTTTTAATTAAAATGAGATTTTTTAATGTTTTTTGATGTAAAATTTAATTTTACATAAATAAGTATTTTTGAGTTTTTTCAAAAGAACTGATACTTTTCGAGATATACAGGGTCAAACAAAAAGTTTGAAAATATAAATTTAATCTCAGTTTTTCTGTCATTGCTTTTAACGTTTTTAATTAATATAAGATTTTTTGATGTATAATTTAATATTACACAAAAAAGTATTCTTGAGTTTTTTTAAAAAAACTAATACTTTTCGAGATATATAGGGTCAAACAAAAAGTTTGTAAATATAAATTTGATCTCAGTTTTTCTGTCATAACTTTTAAAGTTTTTTATCAAAATCAGAATTTTTGGGGTTTTTTAATGTAAAATTTAATTTTGCATAAAAAAGTATTCTTGAGTTTTTTCAAAAAAACTGATACTTTTCGAGATATATAGGGTCAAACAAAAAGTTTGTAAATATAAATTTAATCTCAGTTTTTCTGTCATAACTTTTAATTTTTTTAATTAAAATAAGATTTTTTAATGTTTTTTGATGTAGAATTTAATTCTACACAAAAAAGTAATTTTAAGTTTTTTCAAAAAAACTAATAATTTTCGAGATATATAGGGTCAAACAAAAAGTTTGTAAATATAAATTTGATCTAAGTTTTTCTGTCATAACTTTTAAAGTTTTTAATTAAAATGAGATTTTTTAATGTTTTTTGATGTAAAATTTAATTTTACATAAATTAGTATTCCTAAATTTTTCAAAAGAACTGATACTTTTTGAGATATACAGGGTCAAACAAAAAGTTTGTAAATATAAATTTAATCTCAGTTTTTCTCTCATTACTTTTAACGTTTTTAATTAAAATAAGATTTTTTAATGTTTTTTAATGTAAAATTTAATTTTACATAAATAAGTATTCGTGAGTTTTTTTAAAAGAACTGATACTTTTCGAGATATACAGGGTCAAACAAAAAGTTTGTAAATATAAATTTAATCTCAGTTTTTCTGTCATTACTTTTAACGTTTTTAATTAAAATAAGATTTTTTGATGTAAAATTTAACATTACACAAAAAAGTATTCTTGAGTTTTTTTAAAAAAACTAATACTTTTCGAGATATATAGGGTTAAACAAAAAGTTTGTAAATATAAATTTAATCTCAGTTTTTCTGTCATAACTTTTAAATTTTTTAATTAAAATCAGATTTTTTAATGTTTTTTAATGTAGAATTTAATTTTACACAAAAAAGTATTTCCAAGTTTTTTCAAAAAAACTAATACTTTTCGAGATATATAGCGTCAAACAAAAAGTTTGTAAATATAAATTTGATCTTAGTTTTTCTGTCATAACTTTTAAAGTTTTTAAATAAAATGAGATTTTTTATTGTTTTTTGATGTAAAATTTAATTTTACATAAATAAGTATTCCTGAGTTTTTTCAAAAGAACTGATACTTTTTGAGATATACAGGGTCAAACAAGAAGTTTGTAAATATAAATTTAATCTCAGTTTTTCTGTCATTACTTTTAACCTTTTTAATTAAAATAAGATTTTTTGATGTAGAATTTAATATTACACAAAAAAGTATTCTTGAGTTTTTTTAAAAAAACTAATACTTTTCGAGATATATAGGGTCAAACAAAAAGTTTGTAAATATAAATTTGATCTCAGTTTTTCTGTCATAACTTTTAAAGTTTTTTATTAAAATCAGAATTTTTGGGGTTTTTTAATGTAAAATTTAATTTTACATAAAAAAGTATTCTTGAGTTTTTTCAAAAAAACTGATACTTTTCGAGATATATATGGTCAAACAAAAAGTTTGTAAATATAAATTTAATCTCAGTTTTTCTGTGATAACTTTTAATGTTTTTAATTAAAATCAGATTTTTTAATGTTTTTTGATGTAGAATTTAATATTACACAAAAAAGTATTCCTAAGTTTTTTTAAAAAAACTAATACTTTTCCAGATATATAGGGTCAAACAAAAAGTTTGTAAATATAAATTTGATCTTAGTTTTTCTGTCATAACTTTTAAAGTTTTTAATTAAAATGAGATTTTTTAATGTTTTTTGATGTAAAATTTAATTTTACATAAATAAGTATTCCTGAGTTTTTTCAAAAGAACTGATACTTTTCGAGATATACAGGGTCAAACAAAAAGTTTGTAAATATAAATTTAATCTCAGTTTTTCTGTCATTGCTTTTAACGTTTTTAATTAAAATAAAATTTTTTGATGTAGAAATTAATATTACACAAAAAAGTATTCTTGAGTTTTTTTAAAAAAACTAATACTTTTCGAGATATATAGGGTCAAACAAAAAGTTTGTAAATATAAATTTGATCTCAGTTTTTCTGTCATAACTTTTAAAGTTTTTTATTAAAATCAGAATTTTTGGGGTTTTTTAATGTAAAATTTAATTTTACATAAAAAAGTATTCTTGAGTTTTTTCAAAAAAACTGATACTTTTCGAGATATATAGGGTCAAACAAAAAGTTTGTAAATATAAATTTAATCTCAGTTTTTCTGTCATAACTTTTAATTTTTTTAATTAAAATAAGATTTTTTAATGTTTTTTGATGTAGAATTTAATTCTACACAAAAAATTAATTTTAAGTTTTTTCAAAAAAACTAATACTTTTCGAGATATATAGGGTCAAACAAAAAGTTTGTAAATATAAATTTAATCTCAGTTTTTCTGTCATAACTTTTAATGTTTTTAATTAAAATGAAATTTTTTAATGTTTTTTGATGTAAAATTTAATTTTACACAAAAAAGTATTTCTAAGTTTTTTCAAAAAAACTAATACTTTTCGAGATATATAGGGTTAAACAAAAAGTTTGTAAATATAAATTTAATCTCAGTTTTTCTGTCATAACTTTTAATGTTTTTAATTAAAATCAGATTTTTTAATGTTTTTTGATGTAGAATTTAATTTTACACAAAAAAGTATTTCTAAGTTTTTTCAAAAAAACTAATACTTTTCGAGATATATAGGGTCAAACAAAAAGTTTGTAAATATAAATTTGATCTTAGTTTTTCTGTCATAACTTTTAAAGTTTTTAAATAAAATGAGATTTTTTAATGTTTTTTGATGTAAAATTTAAATTTACATAAATAAGTATTCCTGAGTTTTTTCAAAAGAACTGATACTTTTTGAGATATACAGGGTCAAACAAAAAGTTTGTAAATATAAATTTAATCTCAGTTTTTCTGTCATTACTTTTAACCTTTTTAATTAAAATAAGATTTTTTGATGTAGAATTTAATATTACACAAAAAAGTATTCTTGAGTTTTTTTTAAAAAACTAATACTTTTCGAGATATATAGGGTAAAACAAAAAGTTTGTAAATATAAATTTGATCTCAGTTTTTCTGTCATAACTTTTAAAGTTTTTTATTAAAATAAGATTTTTTAATGTTTTTTGATGTAGAATTTAATTCTACACAAAAAAGTAATTTTAAGTTTTTTCAAAAAAACTAATAATTTTCGAGATATATAGGGTCAAACAAAAAGTTTGTAAATATAAATTTGATCTAAGTTTTTCTGTCATAACTTTTAAAGTTTTTAATTAAAATGAGATTTTTTAATGTTTTTTGATGTAAAATTTAATTTTACATAAATAAGTATTCCTAAATTTTTCAAAAGAACTGATACTTTTTGAGATATACAGGGTCAAACAAAAAGTTTGTAAATATAAATTTAATCTCAGTTTTTCTGTCATTACTTTTAACGTTTTTAATTAAAATAAGATTTTTTAATGTTTTAAAATTTAATTTTACATAAATAAGTATTCGTGAGTTTTTTCAAAAGAACTGATACTTTTCGAGATATACAGGGTCAAACAAAAAGTTTGTAAATATAAATTTAATCTCAGTTTTTCTGTCATTACTTTTAACGTTTTTAATTAAAATAAGATTTTTTGATGTAGAATTTAATATTACACAAAAAAGTATTCCTGAGTTTTTTTAAAAAAACTAATACTTTTCGAGATATATAGGGTTAAACAAAAAGTTTGTAAATATAAATTTAATCTCAGTTTTTCTGTCATAACTTTTAATGTTTTTAATTAAAATCAGATTTTTTAATGTTTTTTGATGTAGAATTTAATTTTACACAAAAAAGTATTTCTAAGTTTTTTCAAAAAAACTAATACTTTTCGAGATATATAGGGTCAAACAAAAAGTTTGTAAATATAAATTTGATCTTAGTTTTTCTGTCATAACTTTTAAAGTTTTTAAATAAAATGAAATTTTTTAATGTTTTTTGATGTAAAATTTAATTTTACATAAATAAGTATTCCTGAGTTTTTTCAAAAAAACTGATACTTTTCGAGATATATAGGGTCAAACAAAAAGTTTGTAAATATAAATTTAATCTCAGTTTTTCTGTCATAACTTTTGATGTTTTTAATTAAAATCAGGTTTTTTAATGTTTTTTTATGTAAAATTTATTATTACACAAAAAAGTATTCCTAAGTTTTTTTAAAAAAACTAATACTTTTCGAGATATATAGGGTCAAACAAAAAGTTTGTAAATATAAATTTGATCTCAGTTTTTCTGTCATAACTTTTAAAGTTTTCAATTAAAATGAGATTTTTTAATGTTTTTTGATGTAAAATTTAATTTTACATAAATAAGTATTCCTGAGTTTTTTCAAAAGAACTGATACTTTTCGAGATATACAGGGTCAAACAAAAAGTTTGTAAATATAAATTTAATCTCAGTTTTTCTGTCATTGCTTTTAACGTTTTTAATTAAAATAAAATTTTTTGATGTAGAATTTAATATTACACAAAAAAGTATTCTTGAGTTTTTTTAAAAAAACTAATACTTTTCGAGATATATAGGGTCAAACAAAAAGTTTGTAAATATAAATTTGATCTCAGTTTTTCTGTCATAACTTTTAAAGTTTTTTTTTTTAAATCAGAATTTTTGGGGTTTTTTAATGTAAAATTTAATTTTACATAAAAAAGTATTCTTGAGTTTTTTCAAAAAAACTGATACTTTTCGAGATATATAGGGTCAAACAAAAAGTTTGTAAATATAAATTTAATCTCAGTTTTTCTGTCATAACTTTTAATTTTTTTAATTAAAATAAGATTTTTTAATGTTTTTTGATGTAGAATTTAATTCTACACAAAAAAGTAATTTTAAGTTTTTTCAAAAAAACTAATAATTTTCGAGATATATAGGGTCAAACAAAAAGTTTGTAAATATAAATTTGATCTAAGTTTTTCTGTCATAACTTTTAAAGTTTTTAATTAAAATGAGATTTTTTAATGTTTTTTGATGTAAAATTTAATTTTACATAAATAAGCATTCCTAAATTTTTCAAAAGAACTGATACTTTTTGAGATATACAGGGTCAAACAAAAAGTTTGTAAATATAAATTTAATCTCAGTTTTTCTGTCATTACTTTTAACGTTTTTAATTAAAATAAGATTTTTTAATGTTTTTTGATATAAAATTAAATTTTACATAAATAAGTATTCCTGAGTTTTTTCAAAAGAACTAATACTTTTCGAGATATACAGGGTCAAACAAAAAGTTTGTAAATATAAATTTAATCTCAGTTTTTCTGTCATTACTTTTAACGTTTTTAATTAAAATAAGATTTTTTGATGTAGAATTTAATATTACACAAAAAAGTATTCTTGAGTTTTTTTAAAAAAACTAATACTTTTCGAGATATATAGGGTCAAACAAAAAGTTTGTAAATATAAATTTGATCTCAGTTTTTCTGTCATAACTTTTAATGTTTTTAATTAAAATGAGATTTTTTAATGTTTTTTGATGTAAAATTTAATTTTACATAAATAAGTATTTCTGAGTTTTTTCAAAAGAACTGATACTTTTCGAGATATACAGGGTCAAACAAAAAGTTTGTAAATATAAATTTAATCTCAGTTTTTCTGTCATAACTTTTAATGTTTTTAATTAAAATGAGATTTTTTAATGTTTTTTGATGTAAAATTTAATTTTACATAAATAAGT
This sequence comes from Altica lythri, assembly GCA_964028335.1. Classification (NCBI taxonomy): domain Eukaryota; kingdom Metazoa; phylum Arthropoda; class Insecta; order Coleoptera; family Chrysomelidae; genus Altica; species Altica lythri. The sequence goes on from CAXIIO010001191.1 coordinate 1,222,510, forward strand.
ATTTCTGAGTTTTTTCAAAAGAACTGATACTTTTCGAGATATACAGGGTCAAACAAAAAGTTTGAAAATATAAATTTAATCTCAGTTTTTCTGTCATTGCTTTTAACGTTTTTAATTAAAATAAGATTTTTTGATGTATAATTTAATATTACACAAAAAAGTATTCTTGAGTTTTTTTAAAAAAACTAATACTTTTCGAGATATATAGGGTCAAACAAAAAGTTTGTAAATATAAATTTGATCTCAGTTTTTCTGTCATAACTTTTAAAGTTTTTTATCAAAATCAGAATTTTTGGGGTTTTTTAATGTAAAATTTAATTTTGCATAAAAAAGTATTCTTGAGTTTTTTCAAAAAAACTGATACTTTTCGAGATATATAGGGTCAAACAAAAAGTTTGTAAATATAAATTTAATCTCAGTTTTTCTGTCATAACTTTTAATTTTTTTAATTAAAATAAGATTTTTTAATGTTTTTTGATGTAGAATTTAATTCTACACAAAAAAGTAATTTTAAGTTTTTTCAAAAAAACTAATAATTTTCGAGATATATAGGGTCAAACAAAAAGTTTGTAAATATAAATTTGATCTAAGTTTTTCTGTCATAACTTTTAAAGTTTTTAATTAAAATGAGATTTTTTAATGTTTTTTGATGTAAAATTTAATTTTACATAAATTAGTATTCCTAAATTTTTCAAAAGAACTGATACTTTTTGAGATATACAGGGTCAAACAAAAAGTTTGTAAATATAAATTTAATCTCAGTTTTTCTCTCATTACTTTTAACGTTTTTAATTAAAATAAGATTTTTTAATGTTTTTTAATGTAAAATTTAATTTTACATAAATAAGTATTCGTGAGTTTTTTTAAAAGAACTGATACTTTTCGAGATATACAGGGTCAAACAAAAAGTTTGTAAATATAAATTTAATCTCAGTTTTTCTGTCATTACTTTTAACGTTTTTAATTAAAATAAGATTTTTTGATGTAAAATTTAACATTACACAAAAAAGTATTCTTGAGTTTTTTTAAAAAAACTAATACTTTTCGAGATATATAGGGTTAAACAAAAAGTTTGTAAATATAAATTTAATCTCAGTTTTTCTGTCATAACTTTTAAATTTTTTAATTAAAATCAGATTTTTTAATGTTTTTTGATGTAGAATTTAATTTTACACAAAAAAGTATTTCCAAGTTTTTTCAAAAAAACTAATACTTTTCGAGATATATAGCGTCAAACAAAAAGTTTGTAAATATAAATTTGATCTTAGTTTTTCTGTCATAACTTTTAAAGTTTTTAAATAAAATGAGATTTTTTATTGTTTTTTGATGTAAAATTTAATTTTACATAAATAAGTATTCCTGAGTTTTTTCAAAAGAACTGATACTTTTTGAGATATACAGGGTCAAACAAGAAGTTTGTAAATATAAATTTAATCTCAGTTTTTCTGTCATTACTTTTAACCTTTTTAATTAAAATAAGATTTTTTGATGTAGAATTTAATATTACACAAAAAAGTATTCTTGAGTTTTTTTAAAAAAACTAATACTTTTCGAGATATATAGGGTCAAACAAAAAGTTTGTAAATATAAATTTGATCTCAGTTTTTCTGTCATAACTTTTAAAGTTTTTTATTAAAATCAGAATTTTTGGGGTTTTTTAATGTAAAATTTAATTTTACATAAAAAAGTATTCTTGAGTTTTTTCAAAAAAACTGATACTTTTCGAGATATATATGGTCAAACAAAAAGTTTGTAAATATAAATTTAATCTCAGTTTTTCTGTGATAACTTTTAATGTTTTTAATTAAAATCAGATTTTTTAATGTTTTTTGATGTAGAATTTAATATTACACAAAAAAGTATTCCTAAGTTTTTTTAAAAAAACTAATACTTTTCCAGATATATAGGGTCAAACAAAAAGTTTGTAAATATAAATTTGATCTTAGTTTTTCTGTCATAACTTTTAAAGTTTTTAATTAAAATGAGATTTTTTAATGTTTTTTGATGTAAAATTTAATTTTACATAAATAAGTATTCCTGAGTTTTTTCAAAAGAACTGATACTTTTCGAGATATACAGGGTCAAACAAAAAGTTTGTAAATATAAATTTAATCTCAGTTTTTCTGTCATTGCTTTTAACGTTTTTAATTAAAATAAGATTTTTTGATGTAAAAATTAATATTACACAAAAAAGTATTCTTGAGTTTTTTTAAAAAAACTAATACTTTTCGAGATATATAGGGTCAAACAAAAAGTTTGTAAATATAAATTTGATCTCAGTTTTTCTGTCATAACTTTTAAAGTTTTTTATTAAAATCAGAATTTTTGGGGTTTTTTAATGTAAAATTTAATTTTACATAAAAAAGTATTCTTGAGTTTTTTCAAAAAAACTGATACTTTTCGAGATATATAGGGTCAAACAAAAAGTTTGTAAATATAAATTTAATCTCAGTTTTTCTGTCATAACTTTTAATTTTTTTAATTAAAATAAGATTTTTTAATGTTTTTTGATGTAGAATTTAATTCTACACAAAAAATTAATTTTAAGTTTTTTCAAAAAAACTAATACTTTTCGAGATATATAGGGTCAAACAAAAAGTTTGTAAATATAAATTTAATCTCAGTTTTTCTGTCATAACTTTTAATGTTTTTAATTAAAATGAAATTTTTTAATGTTTTTTGATGTAAAATTTAATTTTACACAAAAAAGTATTTCTAAGTTTTTTCAAAAAAACTAATACTTTTCGAGATATATAGGGTTAAACAAAAAGTTTGTAAATATAAATTTAATCTCAGTTTTTCTGTCATAACTTTTAATGTTTTTAATTAAAATCAGATTTTTTAATGTTTTTTGATATAGAATTTAATTTTACACAAAAAAGTATTTCTAAGTTTTTTCAAAAAAACTAATACTTTTCGAGATATATAGGGTCAAACAAAAAGTTTGTAAATATAAATTTGATCTTAGTTTTTCTGTCATAACTTTTAAAGTTTTTAAATAAAATGAGATTTTTTAATGTTTTTTGATGTAGAATTTAATTCTACACAAAAAATTAATTTTAAGTTTTTTCAAAAAAACTAATACTTTTCGAGATATATAGGGTCAAACAAAAAGTTTGTAAATATAAATTTAATCTCAGTTTTTCTGTCATAACTTTTAATGTTTTTAATTAAAATGAAATTTTTTAATGTTTTTTGATGTAAAATTTAATTTTACACAAAAAAGTATTTCTAAGTTTTTTCAAAAAAACTAATACTTTTCGAGATATATAGGGTTAAACAAAAAGTTTGTAAATATAAATTTAATCTCAGTTTTTCTGTCATAACTTTTAATGTTTTTAATTAAAATCAGATTTTTTAATGTTTTTTGATGTAGAATTTAATTTTACACAAAAAAGTATTTCTAAGTTTTTTCAAAAAAACTAATACTTTTCGAGATATATAGGGTCAAACAAAAAGTTTGTAAATATAAATTTGATCTTAGTTTTTCTGTCATAACTTTTAAAGTTTTTAAATAAAATGAGATTTTTTAATGTTTTTTGATGTAAAATTTAATTTTACATAAATAAGTATTCCTGAGTTTTTTCAAAAGAACTGATACTTTTTGAGATATACAGGGTCAAACAAAAAGTTTGTAAATATAAATTTAATCTCAGTTTTTCTGTCATTACTTTTAACCTTTTTAATTAAAATAAGATTTTTTGATGTAGAATTTAATATTACACAAAAAAGTATTCTTGAGTTTTTTTTAAAAAACTAATACTTTTCGAGATATATAGGGTAAAACAAAAAGTTTGTAAATATAAATTTGATCTCAGTTTTTCTGTCATAACTTTTAAAGTTTTTTATTAAAATAAGATTTTTTAATGTTTTTTGATGTAGAATTTAATTCTACACAAAAAAGTAATTTTAAGTTTTTTCAAAAAAACTAATAATTTTCGAGATATATAGGGTCAAACAAAAAGTTTGTAAATATAAATTTGATCTAAGTTTTTCTGTCATAACTTTTAAAGTTTTTAATTAAAATGAGATTTTTTAATGTTTTTTGATGTAAAATTTAATTTTACATAAATAAGTATTCCTAAATTTTTCAAAAGAACTGATACTTTTTGAGATATACAGGGTCAAACAAAAAGTTTGTAAATATAAATTTAATCTCAGTTTTTCTGTCATTACTTTTAACGTTTTTAATTAAAATAAGATTTTTTAATGTTTTAAAATTTAATTTTACATAAATAAGTGTTCGTGAGTTTTTTCAAAAGAACTGATACTTTTCGAGATATACAGGGTCAAACAAAAAGTTTGTAAATATAAATTTAATCTCAGTTTTTCTGTCATTATTTTTAACGTTTTTAATTAAAATAAGATTTTTTGATGTAGAATTTATTATTACACAAAAAAGTATTCCTGAGTTTTTTTAAAAAAACTAATACTTTTCGAGATATATAGGGTTAAACAAAAAGTTTGTAAATATAAATTTAATCTCAGTTTTTCTGTCATAAATTTTAATGTTTTTAATTAAAATCAGATTTTTTAATGTTTTTTGATGTAGAATTTAATTTTACACAAAAAAGTATTTTTAAGTTTTTTCAAAAAAACTAATACTTTTCGAGATATATAGGGTCAAACAAAAAGTTTGTAAATATAAATTTGATCTTAGTTTTTCTGTCATAACTTTTAAAGTTTTTAAATAAAATGAAATTTTTTAATGTTTTTTGATGTAAAATTTAATTTTACATAAATAAGTATTCCTGAGTTTTTTCAAAAAAACTGATACTTTTCGAGATATATAGGGTCAAACAAAAAGTTTGTAAATATAAATTTAATCTCAGTTTTTCTGTCATAATTTTTGATGTTTTTAATTAAAATCAGGTTTTTTAATGTTTTTTTATGTAAAATTTATTATTACACAAAAAAGTATTCCTAAGTTTTTTTAAAAAAACTAATACTTTTCGAGATATATAGGGTCAAACAAAAAGTTTGTAAATATAAATTTGATCTCAGTTTTTCTGTCATAACTTTTAAAGTTTTCAATTAAAATGAGATTTTTTAATGTTTTTTGATGTAAAATTTAATTTTACATAAATAAGTATTCCTGAGTTTTTTCAAAAGAACTAATACTTTTCGAGATATACAGGGTCAAACAAAAAGTTTGTAAATATAAATTTAATCTCAGTTTTTCTGTCATTACTTTTAACGTTTTTAATTAAAATAAGATTTTTTGATGTAGAATTTAATATTACACAAAAAAGTATTCTTGAGTTTTTTTTAAAAAACTAATGCTTTTCGAGATATATAGGGTCAAACAAAAAGTTTGTAAATATAAATTTAATGTCAGTTTTTCTGTCATAACTTTTAATGTTTTTAATTAAAATCAGAATTTTTGGGGTTTTTTAATGTAAAATTTAATTTTACATAAAAAAGTATTCTTGAGTTTTTTTAAAAAAACTAATACTTTTCTAGATATATAGGGTCAAACAAAAAGTTTGTAAATATAAATTTGATCTCAGTTTTTCTGTCATAACTTTTAAAGTTTTTTATTAAAATCAGAATTTATGGGGTTTTTTAAAGTAAAATTTAATTTTACATAAAAAAGTATTCTTGAGTTTTTTCAAAAAAACTGATACTTTTCGAGATATATAGGGTCAAACAAAAAGTTTGTAAATATAAATTTATTCTGTTTTTCTGTCATAACTTTTAATTTTTTTAATTAAAATAAGATTTTTTAATGTTTTTTGATGTAAAATTTAATTTTACATAAAAAAGTATTCTTGAGTTTTTTCAAAAAAACTGATACTTTTCGAGATATACAGGGTCAAACAAAAAGTTTGTAAATATAAATTCTCAGTTTTTCTGTCATATCTTTTAACGTTTTTAATTAAAATAAGATTTTTTGATGTAGAATTTAATATTACACAAAAAAGTATTTTTAACTTTTTTCAAAAAAACTAATACTTTTCGAGATATATAGGGTCAAACAAAACGTTTGTAAATATAAATTTGATCTCAGTTTTTCTGTCATAACTTTTAAAGTTTTTTATTAAAATCAGAATTTTTGGGTTTTTTTAATGTAAAATTTAATTTTACATAAAAAAGTATTCCTGAGTTTTTTCAAAAAAACTGATACTTTTCGAGATATATAGGGTCAAACAAAAAGTTTGTAAATATAAATTTATTCTGTTTTTCTGTCATAACTTTTAATTTTTTTAATTAAAATAAGATTTTTTAATGTTTTTTGATGTAGAATTTAATTTTACACAAAAAAGTATTTTTAAGTTTTTCCAAAAAAAATAATAATTTTCGAGATATATAGGGTCAAACAAAAAGTTTGTAAATATAAATTTTATCTATGTTTTTCTGTCATAACTTTTAAAGTTTTTAATTAAAATAAGATTTTGATTTTTTGATGTAGAATTTAATATTACACAAAAAAGTATTCCTGAGTTTTTTTTTAAAAACTAATACTTTTCGAGATATATAGGGTCAAACAAAAAGTTTGTAAATATAAATTTAATGTCAGTTTTTCTGTCATAACTTTTAATGTTTTTATTTAAAATCAGAATTTTTGGGGTTTTTTAATGTAAAATTTAATTTTACATAAAAAAGTATTCTTGAGTTTTTTTAAAAAAACTAATACTTTTCTAGATATATAGGGTCAAACAAAAAGTTTGTAAATATAAATTTGATCTCAGTTTTTCTGTCATAACTTTTAAAGTTTTTTATTAAAATCAGAATTTATGGGGTTTTTTAAAGTAAAATTTAATTTTACATAAAAAAGTATTCTTGAGTTTTTTCAAAAAAACTGATACTTTTCGAGATATATAGGGTCAAACAAAAAGTTTGTAAATATAAATTTAATCTCAGTTTTTCTGTCATAACTTTTAATTTTTTTAATTAAAATAAGATTTTTTAATGTTTTTTGATGTAAAATTTAATTTTACATAAAAAAGTATTCTTGAGTTTTTTCAAAAAAACTGATACTTTTCGAGATATACAGGGTCAAACAAAAAGTTTGTAAATATAAATTCTCAGTTTTTCTGTCATATCTTTTAACGTTTTTAATTAAAATAAGATTTTTTGATGTAGAATTTAATATTACACAAAAAAGTATTTTTAACTTTTTTCAAAAAAACTAATACTTTTCGAGATATATAGGGTCAAACAAAAAGTTTGTAAATATAAATTTGATCTCAGTTTTTCTGTCATAACTTTTAATTTTTTTAATTAAAATAAGATTTTGAATGTTTTTTGATGTAGAATTTAATTTTACACAAAAAAGTATTTTTAAGTTTTTCCAAAAAAAATAATAATTTTCGAGATATATAGGGTCAAACAAAAAGTTTGTAAATATAAATTTTATCTAAGTTTTTCTGTCATAACTTTTAAAGTTTTTAATTAAAATGAGGTTTTTCTGTCATAACTTTTAATTTTTTTAATTAAAATAAGATTTTTTAATGTTTTTTGATGTAAAATTTAATTTTACATAAAAAAGTATTTTTGAGTTTTTTCAAAAAAACTGATACTTTTCGAGATATACAGGGTCAAACAAAAAGTTTGTAAATATAAATTCTCAGTTTTTCTGTCATAACTTTTAACGTTTTTAATTAAAATAAGATTTTTTGATGTAGAATTTAATATTACACAAAAAAGTATTCTTGAGTTTTTTTAAAAAAACTAATACTTTTCGAGATATATAGGGTCAAACAAAAAGTTTGTAAATATAAATTTGATCTCAGTTTTTCTGTCATAACTTTTAAAGGTTTTTATTAAAATCAGAATTTTTGGGGTTTTTTAATGTAAAATTTAATTTTACATAAAAAAGTATTCTTGAGTTTTTTCAAAAAAACTGATACTTTTCGAGATATATAGGGTCAAACAAAAAGTTTGTAAATATAAATTTAATCTCAGTTTTTCTGTCATAACTTTTAATGTTTTTAATTAAAATCAGGTTTTTTAATGTTTTTTGATGTAAAATTTAATATTACACAAAAAAGTATTCCTAAGTTTTTTTAAAAAAACTAATACTTTTCGAGATATATAGGGTCAAACAATAAGTTTGTAAATATAAATTTAATCTCAGTTTTTCTGTCATTACTTTTAACGTTTTTAATTAAAATAAGATTTTTTGATGTAGAATTTAATATTACACAAAAAAGTATTTTTAACTTTTTTCAAAAAAACTAATACTTTTCGAGATATATAGGGTCAAACAAAAAGTTTGTAAATATAAATTTGATCTCAGTTTTTCTGTCATAACTTTTAAAGTTTTTTATTAAAATCAGAATTTTTGGGTTTTTTTAATGTAAAATTTAATTTTACATAAAAAAGTATTCTTGAGTTTTTTCAAAAAAACTGATACTTTTCGAGATATATAGGGTCAAACAAAAAGTTTGTAAATATAAATTTATTCTGTTTTTCTGTCATAACTTTTAATTTTTTTAATTAAAATAAGATTTTTTAATGTTTTTTGATGTAGAATTTAATTTTACACAAAAAAGTATTTTTAAGTTTTTCCAAAAAAAATAATAATTTTCGAGATATATAGGGTCAAACAAAAAGTTTGTAAATATAAATTTTATCTAAGTTTTTCTGTCATAACTTTTAAAGTTTTTAATTAAAATAAGATTTTGATTTTTTGATGTAGAATTTAATATTACACAAAAAAGTATTCTTGAGTTTTTTTTAAAAAACTAATACTTTTCGAGATATATAGGGTCAAACAAAAAGTTTGTAAATATAAATTTAATCTCAGTTTTTCTGTCATTACTTTTAACGTTTTTAATTAAAATAAGATTTTTTGATGTAGAATTTAATATTACACAAAAAAGTATTTTTAACTTTTTTCAAAAAAACTAATACTTTTCGAGATATATAGGGTCAAACAAAAAGTTTGTAAATATAAATTTGATCTCAGTTTTTCTGTCATAACTTTTAAAGTTTTTTATTAAAATCAGAATTTTTGGGTTTTTTTAATGTAAAATTTAATTTTACATAAAAAAGTATTCTTGAGTTTTTTCAAAAAAACTGATACTTTTCGAGATATATAGGGTCAAACAAAAAGTTTGTAAATATAAATTTATTCTGTTTTTCTGTCATAACTTTTAATTTTTTTAATTAAAATAAGATTTTTTAATGTTTTTTTATGTAAAATTTAATTTTACATAAAAAAGTATTTTTGAGTTTTTTCAAAAAAACTGATACTTTTCGAGATATACAGGGTCAAACAAAAAGTTTGTAAATATAAATTCTCAGTTTTTCTGTCATAACTTTTAACGTTTTTAATTAAAATAAGATTTTTTGATGTAGAATTTAATATTACACAAAAAAGTATTCTTGAGTTTTTTTAAAAAAACTAATACTTTTCGAGATATATAGGGTCAAACAAAAAGTTTGTAAATATAAATTTGATCTCAGTTTTTCTGTCATAACTTTTAAAGGTTTTTATTAAAATCAGAATTTTTGGGGTTTTTTAATGTAAAATTTAATTTTACATAAAAAAGTATTCTTGAGTTTTTTCAAAAAAACTGATACTTTTCGAGATATATAGGGTCAAACAAAAAGTTTGTAAATATAAATTTAATCTCAGTTTTTCTGTCATAACTTTTAATTTTTTTAATTAAAATAAGATTTTTTAATGTTTTTTGATGTAAAATTTAATTTTACATAAAAAAGTATTCTTGAGTTTTTTCAAAAAAACTGATACTTTTCGAGATATACAGGGTCAAACAAAAAGTTTGTAAATATAAATTCTCAGTTTTTCTGTCATATCTTTTAACGTTTTTAATTAAAATAAGATTTTTTGATGTAGAATTTAATATTACACAAAAAAGTATTTTTAACTTTTTTCAAAAAAACTAATACTTTTCGAGATATATAGGGTCAAACAAAAAGTTTGTAAATATAAATTTGATCTCAGTTTTTCTGTCATAACTTTTAAAGTTTTTTATTAAAATCAGAATTTTTGGGTTTTTTTAATGTAAAATTTAATTTTACATAAAAAAGTATTCTTGAGTTTTTTCAAAAAAACTGATACTTTTCGAGATATATAGGGTCAAACAAAAAGTTTGTAAATATAAATTTATTCTGTTTTTCTGTCATAACTTTTAATTTTTTTAATTAAAATAAGATTTTTTAATGTTTTTTGATGTAGAATTTAATTTTACACAAAAAAGTATTTTTAAGTTTTTCCAAAAAAAATAATAATTTTCGAGATATATAGGGTCAAACAAAAAGTTTGTAAATATAAATTTTATCTAAGTTTTTCTGTCATAACTTTTAAAGTTTTTAATTAAAATAAGATTTTGATTTTTTGATGTAGAATTTAATATTACACAAAAAAGTATTCTTGAGTTTTTTTTAAAAAACTAATACTTTTCGAGATATATAGGGTCAAACAAAAAGTTTGTAAATATAAATTTAATGTCAGTTTTTCTGTCATAACTTTTAATGTTTTTATTTAAAATCAGAATTTTTGGGGTTTTTTAATGTAAAATTTAATTTTACATAAAAAAGTATTCTTGAGTTTTTTTAAAAAAACTAATACTTTTCTAGATATATAGGGTCAAACAAAAAGTTTGTAAATATAAATTTGATCTCAGTTTTTCTGTCATAACTTTTAAAGTTTTTTATTAAAATCAGAATTTATGGGGTTTTTTAAAGTAAAATTTAATTTTACATAAAAAAGTATTCTTGAGTTTTTTCAAAAAAACTGATACTTTTCGAGATATATAGGGTCAAACAAAAAGTTTGTAAATATAAATTTAATCTCAGTTTTTCTGTCATAACTTTTAATTTTTTTAATTAAAATAAGATTTTTTAATGTTTTTTGATGTAAAATTTAATTTTACATAAAAAAGTATTCTTGAGTTTTTTCAAAAAAACTGATACTTTTCGAGATATACAGGGTCAAACAAAAAGTTTGTAAATTTAAATTCTCAGTTTTTCTGTCATATCTTTTAACGTTTTTAATTAAAATAAGATTTTTTGATGTAGAATTTAATATTACACAAAAAAGTATTTTTAACTTTTTTCAAAAAAACTAATACTTTTCGAGATATATAGGGTCAAACAAAAAGTTTGTAAATATAAATTTGATCTCAGTTTTTCTGTCATAACTTTTAATTTTTTTAATTAAAATAAGATTTTGAATGTTTTTTGATGTAGAATTTAATTTTACACAAAAAAGTATTTTTAAGTTTTTCCAAAAAAAATAATAATTTTCGAGATATATAGGGTCAAACAAAAAGTTTGTAAATATAAATTTTATCTAAGTTTTTCTGTCATAACTTTTAAAGTTTTTAATTAAAATGAGGTTTTTCTGTCATAACTTTTAATTTTTTTAATTAAAATAAGATTTTTTAATGTTTTTTGATGTAAAATTTAATTTTACATAAAAAAGTATTTTTGAGTTTTTTCAAAAAAACTGATACTTTTCGAGATATACAGGGTCAAACAAAAAGTTTGTAAATATAAATTCTCAGTTTTTCTGTCATAACTTTTAACGTTTTTAATTAAAATAAGATTTTTTGATGTAGAATTTAATATTACACAAAAAAGTATTCTTGAGTTTTTTTAAAAAAACTAATACTTTTCGAGATATATAGGGTCAAACAAAAAGTTTGTAAATATAAATTTGATCTCAGTTTTTCTGTCATAACTTTTAAAGGTTTTTATTAAAATCAGAATTTTTGGGGTTTTTTAATGTAAAATTTAATTTTACATAAAAAAGTATTCTTGAGTTTTTTCAAAAAAACTGATACTTTTCGAGATATATAGGGTCAAACAAAAAGTTTGTAAATATAAATTTAATCTCAGTTTTTCTGTCATAACTTTTAATGTTTTTAATTAAAATCAGGTTTTTTAATGTTTTTTGATGTAAAATTTAATATTACACAAAAAAGTATTCCTAAGTTTTTTTAAAAAAACTAATACTTTTCGAGATATATAGGGTCAAACAATAAGTTTGTAAATATAAATTTAATCTCAGTTTTTCTGTCATTACTTTTAACGTTTTTAATTAAAATAAGATTTTTTGATGTAGAATTTAATATTACACAAAAAAGTATTCTTGAGTTTTTTTAAAAAAACTAATACTTTTCGAGATATATAGGGTCAAACAAAAAGTTTGTAAATATAAATTTGATCTCAATTTTTCTGTCATAACTTTTAAAGTTTTTTATTAAAATTAGAATTTTTGGGGTTTTTTAATGTAAAATTTAATTTTACATAAAAAAGTATTCCTGAGTTTTTTCAAAAAAACTAATACTTTTCGAGATATATAGGGTCAAACAAAAAGTTTGTAAATATAAATTTAATCTCAGTTTTTCTGTCATAACTTTTAATTTTTTTAATTAAAATAAGATTTTTTAATGTTTTTTGATGTAGAATTTAATTCTACACAAAAAAGTAATTTTAAGTTTTTTCAAAAAAACTAATAATTTTCGAGATATATAGGGTCAAACAAAAAGTTTGTAAATATAAATTTGATCTAAGTTTTTTCTGTCCTAACTTTTAAAGTTTTTAATTAAAATGAGATTTTTTAATGTTTTTTGATGTAAAATTTAATTTTACATAAATAAGTATTCCTAAATTTTTCAAAAGAACTGATACTTTTTGAGATATACAGGGTCAAACAAAAAGTTTGTAAATATAAATTTAATCTCAGTTTTTCTGTCATTACTTTTAACGTTTTTAATTAAAATAAGATTTTTTGATGTAGAATTTAATATTACACAAAAAAGTATTCTTGAGTTTTTTTAAAAAAACTAATACTTTTCGAGATATATAGGGTCAAACAAAAAGTTTGTAAATATAAATTTGATCTCAGTTTTTCTGTCATAACTTTTAAAGTTTTTTATTAAAATCAGAATTTTTGGAGTTTTTTAATGTAAAATTTAATTTTACATAAAAAAGTATTCTTGAGTTATTTCAAAAAAACTGATACTTTTCGAGATATATGGGGTCAAACAAAAAGTTTGTAAATATAAATTTGATCTCAGTTTTTCTGTCATAACTTTTAAAGTTTTTTATTAAAATCAGAATTTTTGGAGTTTTTTAATGTAAAATTAAATTTTACATAAAAAAGTATTCTTAAGTTATTTCAAAAAAACTGATACTTTTCGAGATATACAGGGTCAAACAAAAAGTTTGTAAATATAAATTCTCAGTTTTTCTGTCATCTCTTTTAACGTTTTTAATTAAAATAAGATTTTTTGATGTAGAATTTAATATTACACAAAAAAGTATTTTTAACTTTTTTCAAAAAAACTAATAATTTTCGAGATATATAGGGTCAAACAAAAAGTTTGTAAATATAAATTTGATCTAAGTTTTTCTGTCATAACTTTTAAAGTTTTTAATTAAAATGAGATTTTTTAATGTTTTTTGATGTAAAATTTAATTTTACATAAATAAGTATTCCTGAGTTTTTTCAAAAGAACTGATACTTTTTGAGATATACAGGGTCAAACAAAAAGTTTGTAAATATAAATTTAATCTCAGTTTTTCTGTCATTACTTTTAACCTTTTTAATTAAAATAAGATTTTTTGATGTAGAATTTAATATTACACAAAAAAGTATTCTTGAGTTTTTTTAAAAAAACTAATACTTTTCGAGATATATAGGGTCAAACAAAAAGTTTGTAAATATAAATTTGATCTCAGTTTTTCTGTCATAACTTTTAAAGTTTTTTATTAAAATCAGAATTTTTGGGGTTTTTTAAAATAAAATTTAATTTTACATAAAAAAGTATTCTTGAGTTTTTGTAAAAAAACTGATACTTTTCGAGATATATATGGTCAAACAAAAAGTTTGTAAATATAAATTTGATCTCAGTTTTTCTGTCATAACTTTTAATGTTTTTAATTAAAATCAGGTTTTTTAATGTTTTTTGATGTAAAATTTAATATTACTAAAAAAAGTATTCCTAAGTTTTTTTAAAAAAACTAATACTTTTCGAGATATATAGGGTCAAACAAAAAATTTGTAAATATAAATTTGATCTTAGTTTTTCTGTCATAACTTTTAAAGTTTTTAATTAAAATGAGATTTTTTAATGTTTTTTGATGTAAAATTTAATTTTACATAAATAAGTATTTCTGAGTTTTTTCAAAAGAACTGATACTTTTCGAGATATACAGGGTCAAACAAAAAGTTTGTAAATATAAATTTAATCTCAGTTTTTCTGTCATTACTTTTAACGTTTTTAATTAAAATAAGATTTTTTGATGTAGAATTTAATATCACACAAAAAAGTATTCTTGAGTTTTTTTAAAAAAACTAATACTTTTCGAGATATATAGGGTCAAACAAAAAGTTTGTAAATATAAATTTGATCTCAGTTTTTCTGTCATAACTTTTAAAGTTTTTTATAAAAATCAGAATTTTTGGGTTTTTTTAATGTAAAATTTAATTTTACATAAAAAAGTATTCTTAAGTTTTTTCAAAAAAACTGATACTTTTCGAGATATATAGGGTCAAACAAAAAGTTTGTAAATATAAATTTATTCTGTTTTTCTGTCATAACTTTTAATTTTTTTAATTAAAATAAGATTTTTTAATGTTTTTTGATGTAGAATTTAATTTTACACAAAAAAGTATTTTTAAGTTTTTCCAAAAAAAAATAATAATTTTCGAGATATATAGGGTCAAACAAAAAGTTTGTAAATATAAATTTTATCTAAGTTTTTCTGTCATAACTTTTAAAGTTTTTAATTAAAATGAGGTTTTTTAACGTTTTTTGATGTAAAATTTAATTTTACATAAAAAAGTATTTTTGAGTTTTTTTAAAAAAACTGATACTTTTCGAGATATACAGGGTCAAACAAAAAGTTTGTAAATATAAATTCTCAGTTTTTCTGTCATAACTTTTAACGTTTTTAATTAAAATAAGATTTTTTGATGTAGAATTTAATATTACACAAAAAAGTATTCTTGAGTTTTTTTAAAAAAACTAATACTTTTCGAGATATATATATTATAACATGTATGAATAATAATAATAAGTTTTGATAATATCAATCACTATGTTATAAAATATTCCTTACCTTTAATTAATTTTAAATTTTAAATATAAATAGTGAATAGGTAAGAATTAACTCAGTGTAATTATTTTCCAATATGATTAATTAAATATGCTACCGGCTATTCCCTTATGTCAAGGTCAGAGTTCAAATATTCAACCAAACTAGATTCAAAATCAATTAATACACAAATTTGCAATAAAATGACTGTATAACCGCACTATCCTAGACCAACAATATTTTCTAGGCGTGAATTGCATATAAATTTCTAACCTTTCTAATTCAAAATGTGTCAAACTTCAAAGATACCGTTGATAAACCCAAATATGCATCAAATATATAAAATGAAATATTCTGACTTGAGTTACTAAACAATTTGGATTAAACTTATCAAAAAGGTGAATAATAATAATAATAATTTAGTTAAATACATAAAACAGTGAAATAAAAATGTTCATCAAAATTTCAAAAATCAAACACATATAAAACTCTTTATTATAACGAGTGCAAAGTTGTTACCATTTGTGTGAAGCTTCACCCTCTTCTGGAATCAGGATTCTGTTCTTAGGAAAATCTACTTTCTTCCTCCAATACAGCAAAGATTTCAGGAAACTTTATGAAGATCAAATAATCACTTCCTCTTCAAAACCAAGCGATGGATGACTACTATCTTCTCTGGTAAGTGTAATTATGACTTTCTTTCTTGTTAAATATTAATTTAATCTTCTTTAACTCAATTAAAATACAGTTATACCATAAAATGCTCAGCCCCATAAATTGAAATATCTATTTCTTCATAAAATCATATAAATTTCTCTTACCAATTGCTCTCTCTGGTTACCTTGGGATAATCTTGATACTTTAAACTGTTTTAATACTTTCTATTCTCAATACTTTCAAAAAAAACTCAAAATTTCTACGGAGCAAATTTTTAATACAACTTCTCTTTTAACAACCAGAAAACAAGAGAGAAATATCTTCTACAAACTTCTTAACTAATTATTTATAATATAAATCTTACTAATCTCCTTTTAATTTTCTTTTAACATCATAATTTTTACAAAAAATCTTCATCGAAACTTTTTACATCCTTCCTCTTCAGAAGGTCGAAAACAAGAGAGATTCTATCAGAATCAACAAAAAAACAAATGACAAATTCAACAAACTTAAATCTATACATCTTTTCCATCTAATCGCCTACTAATTTCTTATTCAAATAAAATTTTTAACAAAATCTAATTCTTGATTCAATATTACAATTTAAAACAATGATCATTCTTTTTTTATATTCTTATGAAATTTACTAGCACTACAAACTAATAATTTTCTCTTTTTCAGAATATTTCATTTGGCATTTGAACTATTTATAAATTAGAATATGGTTGGTAAATACGTATAATTTAAAAGTAAGTAGAAGTTTTAACATGTATTTTAACTATTTGTGATGTCTTTTTTTTATAATTTAATTTTCTCATTTACTTACACCCCTAATTCATTTAAAATTAATGTTTGATTACTAACGTATTGGCAATTTTATAAACTTTTAATTATCTACTTTACCCATTTATCAATTTCATAATTATCAAAACTTTATATAATGTAGATTAATCATTTTTTTATCTTTAAATAAAAATCTTTGAAATGTATTTGTAATTTTTTTTTTCTTATTATTCTATTTTCTTTTTCCTTTTTTAGGAATTATGAAGAAGATGATGATAATCAATCCCAATGTTACTAATTTTGCGCTCTGACTCGAAATAAGAAAATCTCCTTTCTCTACTTTCCATTAGATTTTCCTTCTACATTCTTATTTAATATAACATAGTAAATAATATCATCTCAAATCCCCCAATTAAAATTTTTACATCAAACATTTCATTGATGTTGGATTAAAAATTATAATTTTAATCTATTTTTTTTTTATAAATAAACACTTATTTTACAAAAACTTTAGCCTCAATTAATATTATTTGCACAGATTGTATAAACCTTTTTTTTAATAAAACCATTCAATCTTAATTTGATATTTACATCTTAATACTATTATTTACAAAACTTTGCTATTAATATCATCTACCCAACATCTTTATGAATTTTTTTAATTTGTAAAATTCTGTTAATCTCAAATTCCTTCCCCCTTTCTAACATTCATTCAAATATAACTTAATTTTTCTACTTTTAAACTTGTTCCCCCTTATTTAATATATTTCCTATACATTTAATTTTCCGATACACCTAAATATCTTGCCTCTTTCCTGATATTTCCAAATATACCTAATACCTATTATAGATTTAAATTTCTTCCCCCTTTCTTGGTATTTTCCTATATACCTAAAAGCTATTATAAATTTAGTTTTCTTCCCCCTTTCTTTATATTTCCAAATGTACAATTTTTCCAAGAATGCTACTTGCTTTGCTTTATATCCATCTACAAATTTCTTAATAGTCTTCTTCCTTTCTTCATCTATTTTATTTGTGTCTTCCTCTATGCTCTTCAAATTATCTTCCTTCATATAGTTTATTTGTCTTATAAATGTCTTAGTATCTTCTTTTATTTTCTCCAATCTTTTATTAGTCTGCTTCATTTTATCATTATTCTTTTGAAATTTTCCTTCTAATTCCATATTTATATGTTTCCTCATATCTTCGTTTATTTCTTCAAATCTTTCTTTAGTCTCATACAATTTTTTATTCTTCTCTTTAAATTTCTCTTTAATTGCTTCATTCATATTCATAATATTTTTATCCATGATTATCATAATACTTTTATTCATTTCTTCAAACTTCTTATCCAACTCTTTTATAATATCTTCCTTCCTTTCATCCAATTTTTCATTCTTTTCTTCAAACTTCTCTTCAAATTCCTTATTTATAATTTTTTTAATACCTTCTGTCATTTGATCCAATCTTTCATTAGTCTCATCCAATTCTTTATTGTTTTCCTCTGGTTTATTATTCATATCTTCTTTTACTTCATCTAATCCTTCATTATTTTCTTCTAGTTTGTTATTCACATCTTCCTTTTTTATATTTTCTTTCATATCTTCTTCTCTTTTCTCCAATATTTCGTTAGTCTCATTCAATTTCTTATTATTCTCTTCAAATTCCGTATTTATATTTTTCATGATATTTTGATTAATCTCTTCCCATTTCTTGTCCTGCTGATCAAATCTCATCATAAGAATTTGTAAAAACCTGTCCATATCAGGTTGACTTTCTTCTTGTGGTCGTGCTTGTACTACCTGTTCTTCCTGCTTATTTTCACCAGCAGTTTCATCTGTCTCTATTTCTACCATAGTTCGATTCTGTTCTCCCCCTATCTCTATTAAATTCTCTCCTTCTTCCATCTCTGCTTCTTCCTGTGTCTGTCCAGTTTGAATCAGCTCTTCCACTCGATAATCTCCGGCTCCTAACACTCTCTCTTCATGCACTTGCACCGCTACTCTGTCGACCTCAATCTCTCCTCCATCACTACTTTCACTCTCATCTCCTACTATCTTACCATCTCTCAATCTCATTTTTCCCTCCATATTCACAATTTATTCTATCGAGATAAATATAACTAATATGAATCACAAAAAAAATTTCAAATCAAGTTTTCAAAAAAAAATATTTTAAAGATTAATTATTTAAATAGGCTCTAGTTTTGATTGTTTAGAGCGAAATAATAAAAAAAAAATTTAACAAAATTCTCAAATTTTAATTATTTGAATCGGCTCTAATTTTGATTGTTTAGAGCGAAATAATGAAACAACAACCTTAACAAAACTCTCAAGTTTTAATTCTTAGAATAGGCTCTAATTTCGATTGTTTAGAGCCCCACGTTGGGCGCCAAAATTTATAATATGTATGAATAATAATAATGATATGTTTTGATAATATCAATCACTATGTTATAAAATATTCCTTACCTTTAATTAATTTTAAATTTTAAATATAAATAGTGAATAGGTAAGAATTAACTCAGTGTAATTATTTTCCAATATGATTAATTAAATATGCTACCGGCTATTCCCTTATGTCAAGGTCAGAGTTCAAATATTCAACCAAACTAGATTCAAAATCAATTAATACACAAATTTGCAATAAAATGACTGTATAACCGCACTATCCTAGACCAACAATATTTTCTAGGCGTGAATTGCATATAAATTTCTAACCTTTCTAATTCAAAATGTGTCAAACTTCAAAGATACCGTTGATAAACCCAAATATGCATCAAATATATAAAATGAAATATTCTGACTTGAGTTACTAAACAATTTGGATTAAACTTATCAAAAAGGTGAATAATAATAATAATAATTTAGTTAAATACATAAAACAGTGAAATAAAAATGTTCATCAAAATTTCAAAAATCAAACACATATAAAACTCTTTATTATAACGAGTGCAAAGTTGTTACCATTTGTGTGAAGCTTCACCCTCTTCTGGAATCAGGATTCTGTTCTTAGGAAAATCTACTTTCTTCCTCCAATACAGCAAAGATTTCAGGAAACTTTATGAAGATCAAATAATCACTTCCTCTTCAAAACCAAGCGATGGATGACTACTATCTTCTCTGGTAAGTGTAATTATGACTTTCTTTCTTGTTAAATATTAATTTAATCTTCTTTAACTCAATTAAAATACAGTTATACCATAAAATGCTCAGCCCCATAAATTGAAATATCTATTTCTTCATAAAATCATATAAATTTCTCTTACCAATTGCTCTCTCTGGTTACCTTGGGATAATCTTGATACTTTAAACTGTTTTAATACTTTCTATTCTCAATACTTTTAAAAAAAACTCAAAATTTCTACGGAGCAAATTTTTAATACAACTTCTCTTTTAACAACCAGAAAACAAGAGAGAAATATCTTCTACAAACTTCTTAACTAATTATTTATAATATAAATCTTACTAATCTCCTTTTAACTTTCTTTTAACATCATAATTTTTACAAAAAATCTTCATCGAAACTTTTTACATCCTTCCTCTTCAGAAGGTCGAAAACAAGAGAGATTCTATCAGAATCAACAAAAAAACAAATGACAAATTCAACAAACTTAAATCTATACATCTTTTCCATCTAATCGCCTACTAATTTCTTATTCAAATAAAATTTTTAACAAAATCTAATTCTTGATTCAATATTACAATTTAAAACAATGATCATTCTTTTTTTATATTCTTATGAAATTTACTAGCACTACAAACTAATAATTTTCTCTTTTTCAGAATATTTCATTTGGCATTTGAACTATTTATAAATTAGAATATGGTTGGTAAATACGTATAATTTAAAAGTAAGTAGAAGTTTTAACATGTATTTTAACTATTTGTGATGTCTTTTTTTTATAATTTAATTTTCTCATTTACTTACACCCCTAATTCATTATTAAATTAATGTTTGATTACTAACGTATTGGCAATTTTATAAACTTTTAATTATCTACTTTACCCATTTATCAATTTCATAATTATCAAAACTTTATATAATGTAGATTAATCATTTTTTTATCTTTAAATAAAAATCTTTGAAATGTATTTGTAATTTTTTTTTTCTTATTATTCTATTTTCTTTTTCCTTTTTTAGGAATTATGAAGAAGATGATGATAATCAATCCCAATGTTACTAATTTTGCGCTCTGACTCGAAATAAGAAAATCTCCTTTCTCTACTTTCCATTAGATTTTCCTTCTACATTCTTATTTAATATAACATAGTAAATAATATCATCTCAATATATATATAGGGTCAAACAAAAAGTTTGTAAATATAAATTTGATCTCAGTTTTTCTGTCATAACTTTTAAAGTTTTTTATTAAAATCAGAATTTTTGGGGTTTTTTAATGTAAAATTTAATTTTACATAAAAAAGTATTCTTGAGTTATTTCAAAAAAACTGATACTTTTCGAGATATATAGGGTCAAACAAAAAGTTTGTAAATATAAATTTAATTTCAGTTTTTCTGTCATAACTTTTAATGTTTTTAATTAAAATCAGATTTTTTAATGTTTTTTGATGTAGAATTTAATATTACAAAAAAAAGTATTCCTAAGTTTTTTTAAAAAAACTAATACTTTTCGAGATATATAGGGTCAAACAAAAAGTTTGTAAATATAAATTTGATCTTAGTTTTTCTGTCATAACTTTTAAAGTTTTTAAATAAAATGAGATTTTTTAATGTTTTTTGATGTAAAATTTAATTTTACATAAATAAGTATTCTTGAGTTTTTTCAAAAGAACTGATACTTTTCGAGATATACAGGGTCAAACAAAAAGTTTGTAAATATAAATTTAATCTCAGTTTTTCTGTCATTACTTTTAACGTTTTTGATTAAAATAAGATTTTTTGATGTAGAATTTAATATTACACAAAAAAGTATTCTTGAGTTTTTTTAAAAAAACTAATACTTTTCGAGATATATAGGGTCAACAAAAAGTTTGTAAATATAAATTTAATCTCAGTTTTTCTGTCATAACTTTTAATGTTTTTAATTAAAATCAGATTTTGTAATGTTTTTTGATGTAGAATTTAATATTACACAAAAAAGTATTCCTAAGTTTTTTTAAAAAAACTAATACTTTTCGAGATATATAGGGTCAAACAAAAAGTTTGTAAATATAAATTTGATCTTAGTTTTTCTGTCATAACTTTTAATTTTTTTAATTAAAATAAGATTTTTTAATGTTTTTTGATGTAGAATTTAATTTTACACAAAAAAGTATTTCTAAGTTTTTTCAAAAAAACTAATAATTTTCGAGATATATAGGGTCAAACAAAAAGTTTGTAAATATAAATTTTATTTAAGTTTTTCTCTCATAACTTTTAAAGTTTTTAATTAAAATGAGGTTTTTTAAGGTTTTTTGATGTAAAATTTAATTTTACATAAAAAAGTATTCTGGAGTTTTTTCAAAAAAACTGATACTTTTCGAGATATACAGGGTCAAACAAAAAGTTTGTAAATATAAATTCTCAGTTTTTCTGTCATAACTTTAAACGTTTTTAATTAAAATAAGATTTTTTTATGTAGAATTTAATATTACACAAAAAAGTATTTCTAAGTTTTTTCAAAAAAACTAATAATTTTCGAGATATATAGGATCAAACAAAAAGTTTGTAAATATAAATTTGATCTAAGTTTTTCTGTCATAACTTTTAAAGTTTTTAATTAAAATGAGATTTTTTAATGTTTTTTGATGTAAAATTTAATATTACTAAAAAAAGTATTCCTAAGTTTTTTTAAAAAAACTAATACTTTTCGAGATATATAGGGTCAAACAAAAAATTTGTAAATATAAATTTGATCTTAGTTTTTCTGTCATAACTTTTAAAGTTTTTAATTAAAATGAGATTTTTTAATGTTTTTTGATGTAAAATTTAATTTTACATAAATAAGTATTTTTGAGTTTTTTCAAAAGAACTGATACTTTTCGAGATATACAGGGTCAAACAAAAAGTTTGTAAATATAAATTTAATCTCAGTTTTTCTGTCATTACTTTTAACGTTTTTAATTAAAATAAGATTTTTTGATGTAGAATTTAATATCACACAAAAAAGTATTCTTGAGTTTTTTTAAAAAAACTAATACTTTTCGAGATATATAGGGTCAAACAAAAAGTTTGTAAATATAAATTTGATCTCAGTTTTTCTGTCATAACTTTTAAAGTTTTTTATAAAAATCAGAATTTTTGGGTTTTTTTAATGTAAAATTTAATTTTACATAAAAAAGTATTCTTAAGTTTTTTCAAAAAAACTGATACTTTTCGAGATATATAGGGTCAAACAAAAAGTTTGTAAATATAAATTTATTCTGTTTTTCTGTCATAACTTTTAATTTTTTTAATTAAAATAAGATTTTTTAATGTTTTTTGATGTAGAATTTAATTTTACACAAAAAAGTATTTTTAAGTTTTTCCAAAAAAAAATAATAATTTTCGAGATATATAGGGTCAAACAAAAAGTTTGTAAATATAAATTTTATCTAAGTTTTTCTGTCATAACTTTTAAAGTTTTTAATTAAAATGAGGTTTTTTAACGTTTTTTGATGTAAAATTTAATTTTACATAAAAAAGTATTTTTGAGTTTTTTTAAAAAAACTGATACTTTTCGAGATATACAGGGTCAAACAAAAAGTTTGTAAATATAAATTCTCAGTTTTTCTGTCATAACTTTTAACGTTTTTAATTAAAATAAGATTTTTTGATGTAGAATTTAATATTACACAAAAAAGTATTCTTGAGTTTTTTTAAAAAAACTAATACTTTTCGAGATATATATATTATAACATGTATGAATAATAATAATAAGTTTTGATAATATCAATCACTATGTTATAAAATATTCCTTACCTTTAATTAATTTTAAATTTTAAATATAAATAGTGAATAGGTAAGAATTAACTCAGTGTAATTATTTTCCAATATGATTAATTAAATATGCTACCGGCTATTCCCTTATGTCAAGGTCAGAGTTCAAATATTCAACCAAACTAGATTCAAAATCAATTAATACACAAATTTGCAATAAAATGACTGTATAACCGCACTATCCTAGACCAACAATATTTTCTAGGCGTGAATTGCATATAAATTTCTAACCTTTCTAATTCAAAATGTGTCAAACTTCAAAGATACCGTTGATAAACCCAAATATGCATCAAATATATAAAATGAAATATTCTGACTTGAGTTACTAAACAATTTGGATTAAACTTATCAAAAAGGTGAATAATAATAATAATAATTTAGTTAAATACATAAAACAGTGAAATAAAAATGTTCATCAAAATTTCAAAAATCAAACACATATAAAACTCTTTATTATAACGAGTGCAAAGTTGTTACCATTTGTGTGAAGCTTCACCCTCTTCTGGAATCAGGATTCTGTTCTTAGGAAAATCTACTTTCTTCCTCCAATACAGCAAAGATTTCAGGAAACTTTATGAAGATCAAATAATCACTTCCTCTTCAAAACCAAGCGATGGATGACTACTATCTTCTCTGGTAAGTGTAATTATGACTTTCTTTCTTGTTAAATATTAATTTAATCTTCTTTAACTCAATTAAAATACAGTTATACCATAAAATGCTCAGCCCCATAAATTGAAATATCTATTTCTTCATAAAATCATATAAATTTCTCTTACCAATTGCTCTCTCTGGTTACCTTGGGATAATCTTGATACTTTAAACTGTTTTAATACTTTCTATTCTCAATACTTTCAAAAAAAACTCAAAATTTCTACGGAGCAAATTTTTAATACAACTTCTCTTTTAACAACCAGAAAACAAGAGAGAAATATCTTCTACAAACTTCTTAACTAATTATTTATAATATAAATCTTACTAATCTCCTTTTAATTTTCTTTTAACATCATAATTTTTACAAAAATCTTCATCGAAACTTTTTACATCCTTCCTCTTCAGAAGGTCGAAAACAAGAGAGATTCTATCAGAATCAACAAAAAAACAAATGACAAATTCAACAAACTTAAATCTATACATCTTTTCCATCTAATCGCCTACTAATTTCTTATTCAAATAAAATTTTTAACAAAATCTAATTCTTGATTCAATATTACAATTTAAAACAATGATCATTCTTTTTTTATATTCATTATGAAATTTACTAGCACTACAAACTAATAATTTTCTCTTTTTCAGAATATTTCATTTGGCATTTGAACTATTTATAAATTAG